>CAKXYN010000003.1:15375000-16625000 GCA_935064755.1 Tragelaphus eurycerus
TAGTATGAAATGGAGCCCAAATGACAGGACCCCATCTGAGCCTCCCTAGCTCCCCCAGTCTGCACAAACCCACTCTATCAATCATGGCAGGATAATGCATAGTGGTTGCACCTGTGACAGGAAATGATTGAGTGCTGAACACAGGGCCTGCTTCGCCTGTCGCTCTGTGCATTTGTATTTCTCCAGGGCTGGTTTGAGAATTTTCAGAACTTGGGGGTGGGGAAGGAGGGATTCCCATTGTATTTTGAGAAAAGAAAATAATAACGCAGTGGACCTTCATATTGATTATGAAGATGTAACACAAAAGAGAAATTAGGCAGCAAAATGCCCTAGTCTGCTCAGGTGTAGACCAGCAGTGAGTAAGAAAATAATAACGTAGACCAGCAGTGAGTAAGAAAATAATAACGCAGTGGACCTTCATATTGATTATGAAGATGTAACACAAAAGAGAAATTAGGCAGCAAAATGCCCTAGTCTGCTCAGGTGTAGACCAGCGTTAGAGCAGCCCTGGATGTGATATTATTAAACCATAATTTAGTTTAGGTAAATATAGGATGCTGACAATAACCGTTCTTTTGGAGATGTCTCACCCAGTTGCAAAACAGACATTTTTTCCTTTATAATCACATAAAAGAAAAAGAACAGAAAATCAAGCCTCACTTATTGTCCAAAAAGACTGTATCATCTAAGTTAGCTCAGGATAGCATGGGAAAAAACCTTCTTTCATCTTTTAAACTCTTCTTGCACTTTTTTGGGAAATCTCCGATGTGATGTCCAGTTATTTAAGTGGCTTAAGTACTATAATCTGTTAAGAAACTGAAATTACAGGATATACAGTTTAATTTCCTGCTAATTCAGCATTTGCTGAAAATATGGGTGGTAAAAATATTTTTACAGTGCCTCTTCTACAGCATTCAATATTTCATTTGAGTTCATCCTTCTGTGCAGAAACACGTGTTTTTCTATTATGGAAGAATAAAATATTGATAATATGTTTTATTGTGGGCATTGTTCATACAATTCGAGTTTGAGTTTCTGAAATGACTAAATGAATACTTTTGTTAAAAATAACACTATTAGCTATTAAGAAAATGTTGGCGGGCAGGGAATAAACAAAAAACTAAAAAACTCACTACATTAATTGAAAATTCTCCCCACCAATGAGGAGGAGGGAGAGCAGTAACAATAAACACCACCAATCTGGATATCAACACACGTTCTCGGGTTAGAATTCACATATTTGTCTGAATCGCTGTTCTCTGACCTCGCCAGAGGCGAGGTATTATAAAAATATTAATAAAAATTAATAAGATATTATAAAAATATTTGTGTCAGCGAGTAGACGATTTGCCGGTGCCCTTTTATTTTTTTCCTATTCAGTATTATTACCTTCCACCTTCCTTAAATAGAGGCAAATACAATTATAAAGAAATGACTGCAGCGTTGAGAGGAATTGACTCGTTCTAGGACAATCGTGTAGTGTACATGCAAACACACACATACACGTCCCGTTTATTTCATTGTTTCCACTGCGGAGAATCTTTTTCACTGCTCTCCACGCCTTTGTTGACCCAACGCCAGCAAAGTTGTGTGGCTATAAATAGATGGGGGCAGAGGATTAAGAAACGGGGAAAAACCGACTTTCTGGTACCCACGGCCGGGATGGATCGCCGCGAAGCGGGCAGTGGTTGGGGGGCGGAGCGGGGGTGGAATAAACTAAACTGCCGGACACTTTTGACTCAGTGAAACCCAATTCCTTCGCCCCAGAGCTGTAGTGGACAGATGTGCGAGACGCTCTCGACCTTTTGCATCTCGGCCTTCTGCATCAGCCACGGGTCCTCGCCAAACCCAGGAAACGGGGTGGGAGGTCTGGTGGGTCCGAAATTGGGGAGAAGGGCGGGCTGATGGATGAGCCAGTGGGGCTCGGGGAACAGCTTAAGAGTCTTCGGGGCGCTCCCGCTTGAGCCCCGCTGGTTCGGGCGGCTGGACCTGGCTCTTTTCTCCCCATCCTGTCGCACACTTTCCCCGGCAGGGGGCCGGGGCCGAGCCCGAGTCCTGCCAGAGCGCGCGGGCCGGGGCCCCTCCCCCGCTTTCCAAAGCGCGCCGTCTTCCGTGCGCCCCAACTGCCGGTATCTTCTCCATAACCAGCCCCCCAGTCCCAGCTTCGCTGCAGGAGTCGGTCGGCTGGGCGAGGGAGCTCGCTTTCCCGGCTGCTGGGGCCTGGAAAGGCCAGGGCGCCCGGGATGGGGGGAGTGAAGGGAAAGAGGTCTTGCGGCCGCAGCTCGGATGCGCGCCCTCTCCTCCTGCTTCTGGGGACTCCCCGATCTCGGCGGCGCTGGAACCCGGAGAGGCCAGCCCCCCCACGCCGGGACACAGAAGGCGGAGGCATCTGGGGACCGCACCTTGGGGTGTCGTCTCCCCGCGCGGCACTCGCCACCTCCGACAGCCTCCTGGGGTCCCTCCTCCGCACCCCGTGTCGTGTAACTGACCAGGAGCCTAACACTAATTGCCGAGTTCAACGTAAATCACTAGGTTCACGGAAACCTCGCCTTCCTTCCACTAATCAGCTAGAAAAGGAGGCCAGGGAAACAAAAGACGTAAAGGAAAATTAAGCTACTTCTCAGCGCTGAACTTGGAAGTGGGGGGATGGGGGTGGAGTGCGGCGCGGGGCGCGCGGAGCAGGCGGCCGCGAGCAGGGCTTCCGAACGAACCCCGAGAAGGGAGAGGTGGGGGAGCGAGGGAGGAAGAAAGACAAACATCTGGGGATTGGACCATATGCTGAAGCTTTGTCTTGTCCTTCAAAGTTCGGCTGCCCTTGAAGTGATTTGTCAGGCGGCCCACGGGTGACAGGGGAGGATGTGCGGCGCGGAGCGGGGCGGGGGTGCGGGGCGGGGGGAAGGGGGCGGGAGACGCCGTGCGGGGAGAGGAGAGGGCGGGAAAGGAGGGGAGGAAACGGGGAGAAGTCGAGCAGAGGGGAGCAAAATGACCCCACCGCCCGAATAAGAGAAGACTCCAGTGTCCGCGGAGGTGCAGAGCCAGAGACTGGGAAAGAGGGGTGGTTCCATCCAGACAGTGTTGGGGCGGGGGGGTGGGGTGGGGTGCGGGGAAGCAAGAGGGAACTAGAGGTGAAGGGGAAGGAAAGCTGAGTAGAAAGAAAAGGGGGAGTGAAACGGAAAAGAGGAAAAAGACAGGGAGATAAATTGAAGATAGTAATTGAGGTGTCTTTAACAAGGGTGCGAATCTCGTATTTTAGGAAAAGTGGCTCTGAGCTACCCACTCCTCCCCTTTTTCTTTCTTTCTCTTTTTGCCCGCCAACCGCTGAACTGATTAGACTGTAATTAAGGCCATAAAGCCCTCAGATTATCCACCTGTTTATTCACTGAAGTCGGGGTCTCATCAAGCAAATTAGCTGCTTCCAGGCTACACATTGGGCCTCGAGCTTGCCTGATTAATGAAGTTTATTGGGAGCTGTTAAAAGCATTAACTGGAGAAAATCTCAGCAATTCGTCATATTTAAGGGATGGAAATTAAATCTTACTGTGCAAACGAGAAAAAAAAAAATTCTAAAGCATCTTTAGGGGTTACTATCTTCATATTATTTTTCTTGAAGATTCTGTTGAGCAAATAGGCTTGAGAACACGAAGCCTTGCTTGGACTCAAGTTATCAAAAATATTCAGTCCCACTCTATCTGGCATTGTGAAGAGGAGTGAAAAAGAAAAAGGAAGAATACTTCAGTTCCAAATGCAAAGCAGTTTTGAAGACATCCAATCATAAAGCCAACTCTCAGCAGCAACCCAATTTTTAAATTAAAGTTAATGTATCCATCTACAGAATGAGATTTGGGAGCATTTCTTCAAAGGGCTTAATGTTTGATTTAGAAGAGGATCTGTGATGAAATCCAAAGGTAACTGACAGAGAAGAGGAGTTATGTCAGTGCCCTTAAAAAAAAAGCAAATGTGAGGAAAAACAGTAGAGTGACCTGAAAAAGCACCACAAATAAATGGTCTTATAAATCGGCTATAGAAAGTGTTTCTGTACTAGAGTTTGTCATCATAACCGCTATGGTTCTTGGTGTGGTTAAAAAATTTAACAAGAGAAGTGGAAGAATAACTGGGTGAAAAGAGGATGGGTAGTGCAAATTGAGAACACAACCCAGAATTTGTAAAGTACCTATTGACTTTAGGTGAAGCTTGATGAGATGGCCACACAAATGTTTATTAACGGTTGCAGTTATAGAAGTGATTTCAGTTTATTAGTTATCCTTGAAATGGGAAAATCTTTTCTGCAAGAATAACAAAAGTCCACATACAAATGTCTTCTATTTCAACAAAATATGGAAAATAAAAACGTGTAACAAGTAAACATTCCAGTCAATGAAAAGCTTATAATAATGAAGTCTTTCAAGAAATGCTTTTAATCTCTTCTAGTATTTTTTGTGGAGGCATTTTAAGTATTAGTGGAGTTTGAAATGTTTGCTTAACTAGTACATTATATACTTAAGGACAATATTGTAAGTTTTATAATTTCAGTGAAATGTATAGAGTATATAAAATTTAAACACTATGAAACAAAAGAGATAGGCATAGCTGATGGAAAATTTGAAAACTTTAAAAAATATTTATCTCATAATAGTTACCTCTTATAGATTCAATTCTAAGACAATGGATAGATTTTTGTAGTTATTAATACTATCATTCAAAATTGATCTTGTAGGTAATTCTAACATTTTTATTTTAAAAACAAACTGTTGAGATTTATTCATTTCTCTCACCTTAATGATGTTATTTACAGTTGACTGAGAAAATAACAATACTTGCTTATATTAATTTTTATTTTAAACATCAAAAAATTACATTTTTTGTATCCTTCCCCTTTTATGAATATGACACAGCTTTGTGTGAAAAAGTGTAAATTTGAAGTCTGTAAAATTCAATAACAGCACCCAACAGCACAGATAACCTTGAAAATCATCTTCATTTGTCTTAATCTTTAAAAATCTTTAAATTATTTGTTTACTGTCTCTCCCAAATTTCAACATTCTAAATACAAACCACAAAAAAATTCCCTTTTGTTTCTGTCAATTCTATGCATCACATAGAATTTGGCTTATAATATCCTTATTGTATAACAAATGAACTGTAAATCTTTTCATTTAATATTGGAAATAAACCAGTTATTTAAAGTAATTATTGATAATGACTAAGAATTCTTGATAAATGCATCTGATACTGCCCATTGAATTATTTAGAAATTATTTAGAAATCATTGTACTTATAATTATTAAAGGATTATTCAGTAAAAAGCATATGTGTCAATTTAATTCATTACTGTTCATGTAAATACAGATTTATGCAGACTTATTTCTCCTATAATTTTAAAGTAACTTCAAGAGAAGCAGTCTTCCTTTGTGCTGAAAATTGGTCATTTATTAGGACTTGACTTAATATCTGGCTTAAATGCATACATGAGAGACGAGAAACAAGTAAATTGTCAGGATATTTAAAGAGTATGTTTCATAAGCAATAAACTTTAAGCACACTTAACCTAATTTTTGTTGTATTTATTTCATGTAGCTCTTTATAAGTGCTTGAAACTGCTTTTTGTAAAATATCCCTTTCACTTTAAGAAACATGCTATTTTTTTTTTGCTATAAACAAAATTTAGGAAATATTTTATGTCTCACATTTTGAATATCAAAATATTTTAAAATCATATTACACTGATCTTGGAATCATGATATGATGTGTTTAACAGTTCATTTAAAATATGGATATTTTTGTACAAAGATAATTTGCCTTTAGAGGGTAAAGTCATACAGAGTGGGTTTCTGAGCTGCTAACTAATGGATGTCAATTATTGTCATTTGTATTTCTGATCTCTAGAGTGGTATGGATAAAGAAGGTCAAAATGGTCCCTGATGAAAGGAAACTTTTAAAAACGTTTGGGAAAGTTAATGAATTAGATTTCCCCTGCACTTGACGATATTAGGATTGGGAGCTCGGGATTCCCGTCAGGCAACTCAAGTGTGTTCACAGTTGACAGGAAAACTCCAAGTTTCCTTCTTCTCCCACCAGAGCAATGCCCCCCATCATCATAGGAGTTACCATTCCTATGATAATTCCTAGGAATGATTGTATTAGCTTAAAGAGTATGTTTCATAAGCAATACATTTTAAGTACACTCAACCTAATTTTTGTTGTATTTATTTCATGTAGCTCTTCATAAGTGCTTGAAACTGCTTTTTGTAAAATATCCCTTTCACTTTATGAAACATGCTTTCTGCTGTGAATAAAATTACGATCTTAGTAAACTTTAATTATTTTTTTCTTTTTTGCAACAATAATGAAAGTTCATTGAGATGAACAAAGCTAGAAAAGATGTACAACACTCTCCCTTTTTTCTTTAACTGCCTTTAAATGATTTATGAAATAAAAATGCTACTTCAGTTTGCCTTAATAATCAGTACTTCCTTCATCATAAGTTCTCCATCTTCTTAAATATTCAAAATATTAAGCTAGAAAAGAAGCTCTCTCCATGGTTTCTTTAAGACCTACTGCATTTTTATCAAAATCTCCAAAAAGTGGAAAATCTCCCAATGCATAGTTAACATGATCAATTGGTTTTAAAATATTTTTATTTGTTTTTTTATAGAATAGTATTTGGAATAAAGAAATACAGCATGTACCTTTAAAGAGAAGCCTGCGTGTCCTTAATATTCCCCAAATACATTCAAAACGCTACATTTCATACTTTGGATTCTTAGAACCTATAGCTTCTCTGTAGAGACACTTAAATGTTAAAACTCACAGTTCAAAACTGTATTTTAGTCACTTTAATACTGTAGAATTCTTAATAGAAAAATAGGTACATGAGAATAATAAAGTTGCTAATATTTTCATTCTCAATGATGCAAATATTGCTCAAATGAAGTATGTTTCATCATTTTATATTTCCAGGGCAACCTTTTGAGTCTGGAAAGGTCAGTACCGGGATTTTATTTTGATACATGATATGACCTAATTCTTTCATGTGTTGCAGAAATCCGAAGGGGAAGAGGGTGCCTCTTTCTTGCTTGCTTTTTCTCTTTGCTGTAAGTCTAAATTGCAACTGCTAAAATGCCTTCCCATAATTGTAATGAGATCAGTGGGTTTTAAGTATGGAATGAATCAATTATTGTAAGCAGAGCTTCTGTGTAAATCACTGAATGCCAAACCAACCTCGGGATTATAAAATGAATCTTTGACAAGTATTCAAGGTTTCAGTGTAGTCTTAGTAATGAGGATTAAGTACTTACTATCAAGTGAAAGTAACAGTTTTATTCAGTTACTAGGGAATATGTGCATATTCATTAATAGAAGTCAGATGGATGAGGCTTTATAAAAAGAGGAGGCATCTGGCAGCAGCACCAAAGGTAAAAATCCAGGATAAATATGTTTAGCTTATGATTAAAAAAAAAATCCCCAAAGCTTATTTCATGAAATGGCGATACATTTGTTATTAACCAATACCTATGTTCACAATGAAAAATAATAAAGTAGTTTTTTATATTTTTATCTTAATCAAACTGTTCAAAAAATTTTTTTAAAAAATCAATGGATTATCTTAAAAGAAATTCGGACTACTCATCAGTCTGAGCAGTTCTTAGAATCTGATATTTTTCAGCTGGGAAAAACAATAGAATGAAAAGTTTTAACAGAACGAAAGACACTGAAAAACTCTAATTTCATTATTTTTGACATATAGATTCTAACAGGGCAGGGATAGTGGGTTTACATAAGATAGTTCCCTTGTGCGCATATCCTAGCTGAATCTCTTTGCTTTTCTTTCTGTTCGTTTCCTGTCCTTTCCTTTCGGGTAACTATCTTCTGTTAATTCCCTGCAACTAGTTGTTGAGTAACTTTACAATTTACTACTGTAAATGGCAAATCAGAAGCGTAAGCTGCAGCGGCGTATCCATGTGTCCTTACCAATTGACTACCATACTTAAACGTTTTTGCTTATTATAGAGTTTATGTTTTTTTTAAAAAAAAACATGAATGATGAAAACAAGATGTGTTTTCTCCTGGTTTATCCTGTCCCAATTACACACATCTTGAAATTATTTAGGCTCTGCATCACATAGAATCAGAAATTAATTAAACCAGTAAACATTAAATTCTTAGTATACATAAAAACTGTAGCATCAATGTTCTTTGATTATTTTTATATATTATTATATTTCTATGTAAGCAGTTCAGGCATTATACATAGAAATTAAAAGCATAATCCTTTTAAAACATGGAAAAGAGTCTTAGGCTAAACTAACTAAATATTCACAACACTTTAAAAATCAATGAAAGGATAAATGTATATTTTAATAACTTTTCTTTATTCAGGCCACAGTATAGAAAGTATAAAAATAAGCATAGTACTCTGTTTAATTTTTGCCAGTTAAAATTATGTTAAATTAAATATGCTAAATCAAACTGTGCTTATTTCTTTAATAAGAAAATTAGGAATTTTAGCATAGATGTAGATATTTGTGAAAAAATAGCACCTATGTAACAGTAAAAATATAATAAATAGTATTTTCCTACTACAGTTTATATCAAAAATAAACTATCTTGATAATCTTAAATTTTAATTTTTCATTTTTATATATTTGTTTCAAATATTGAATATATTCTTATTTTGGCATATATGTGTATCATTTTTAAGTCTAAAAGATCTATTACTGATGTACATGTATGAACGTAAACTGATATCTCAAAATGAATACAAAACTCACAAGAGGGGATGGAAAAAGAATACTTACATAGAAACTGAAAATGTATACCTGCAACAGCTAAAATCAGTGTCTACAAATTCCTTTTCAAAGGTAAGTTTTTAAGTCATATGCCGGACTTGAAAAGAGAAATGATTTTGGAATAGTGAACATTTACAAATAAAAAGGTAACGGTGTCCACAGTGCAAAGAAAGAATTTAAATTTGCAGTGAGAGTCTGACATCTGGTGGTAAGAAGGAGGAGCATCAGAAGAAAAGGTAGTTGTGAAGCACCTCATGGCTTTTATACCCTAAAAATTCCATTAAAAATTCTAAGAAATTCTTTCATTTTTCTCTATATTTTAGACACTTTAATAGCATGTTTGCCTCTTTGTAATGAATTTACCAGGAGTCCTCTTTTATATTTACGTTTCCTAAATATCACTTGTGTTAAAGATGTTTTTCCAATAAGATAAAAATGTTGATCAGCAATTGTCTAAAAAATAATAATAAATATGCACTTAGAAATAGTTTAATATTTGTTAATAAAAAGGTATATTTATATTACATATTTGGAATTAAAAATGAACATTTCCTGTCTTTCTAATTAACAAAAAATAAAAATTCAGAAAGAAATTTAAAGTCATTTTTAACAAAGAGCAAGAATGGCAACAAAAAAATTTTAAACACTCAATTGCAAGGTAATTTTAGTTACTGATAAATATTAAAAAGAGAAATCATAGAACAAAACTATTGATAATAGTATACTCAGCTCTATGTTCTAAGGCTAATAACCTATTACAATGGAATATTTATAAGAAATTAATCCTGCTTAAATTTTGCAGTAATTACAATGACAATGAAAAATACAATTAGCAATATTAACATTTCATAAAGTAGATTTCTCTAAAATTATTTCAACTTATAATTTTATATTTTAACATGTCCTTCAAATAATTTAAAAACTATTGCTAAGCCAGAATAACAAGTTATTTTTTTACCCTTAAATGTCAGACTACAAAACCAGAAATGAATGCAGAATTAGTGTCTTCTTCTGCATATTGAAAAAGTGATGAAGTAGCCAGAGAGGAAAGCTTTTGCATAATTTTTGTTCCTTAAAAAAACATTTGACTAAATGGTGTGAAACATGTTCATAGTTTAAAATATATACATATATATTGGAGTAATTGCCTCAAATCTCCGTTTTGTTCAGTGTACATAGGCAGTCTTAGGGCTACATTAGTTGTTTCTGGTGTGGCTCTTTGATGTCTTCGTCTAAGAAGCCCAGTCCCACTCAGAACAGAGAATGGTGCTGATCTCTGAAAAGGTTTCTGTCGTCGTAGCATTTTATAAATTCTTTTGTGACAGATACTAACTAGCAAGAGCATCCTAGTTCAACATCTGGTTCTTCCTCATCTCCCCACAGCTTTAAATTGAATTAACATATGAGGTGGATGGTCATACAGGGTCAGTTGAGCTTTTTCATTGATGCCCTTTATACGGTACAGGAGATTGAATTTGTTGTTTATTGTGAATTTGCTGAATAAACTTTCAGAACTTTTTGAATGCTTAGGAACACTCAGCAGTGTGAATGAGAAACATTCCCCTGTATCACTGTAATCAAAGACATAAAAACATTTCTACTAATTTATCCATGAAATGTTGATATCCCCACAAATTGATGAGCATCTTGAAAGAATTGTTTTAAAGTGAGAAACATTTTTACCATTAATATAAAACATTGCTCTGTCAAGTCCAGGTAATTTTAGTCATGCTCATCAAATAATAGAAACCATAGATTTTTTGTTTGTTTGTTTCCTTTGGAGATAATTCTTTTTATTCTCACATTAGGTAGTGATTGATGTAATTACATTATGTATGAAAACTCTCCAAGTGCTTTGAAGATAGGAAATCTCTCTTAGCAGAGCCTTGTGAATAAGTAATGCAAAGTAATTTCAAAGCATTTTAGAATAAAATTAACTCTGTGAGTCCACTAATGGTATTGCTCATTTCCCCCATAAAAATACCCCAATTTTTTTCATAAAAATTAATGTATTTTTGTTCTGGAATATACTTTCTGAGGGCTCTTTG
This sequence comes from Tragelaphus eurycerus, assembly GCA_935064755.1. Lineage (NCBI taxonomy): Eukaryota > Metazoa > Chordata > Mammalia > Artiodactyla > Bovidae > Tragelaphus > Tragelaphus eurycerus. The sequence continues at coordinate 15,385,835 of CAKXYN010000003.1, forward strand.
AATGGGAAGCCCATGTTCCTTTTTCATAACATCCTAGCCCCACATGGTACGAACGCTCAGCTGTTTTCATAGGTCTGAGAAAAAAGGATGATAGTTTTTTTCTGGCCTTTGATTTCTTACTGCCTGGCACATAGTAGGATTTAAGTGAATCTTTAAAATGAATCAATAAATAATGAACGAATGCAAAAGTACTTTTCTTTTTTCCTTCAGTATTAGTAATTTTCTCCTAAAAGAGAACATAAAAATCCAATTTGCATCTATCCATGCTTGAGAGAAAACAGCAAGATAAGTTATTACAACACACACACAGTCACATTATGTGTGAAGACTTTGAAATTTTTTTTTCTTTGGGGAAAAAAAAAAAAAAAAAAGAGGCAAGAACCTTTACAGTTAAGCAATCCCTAGGGTCCATGTTGTAGAAGTAGGTATATGAAATAGGTAACGTTTTTGTGCTAATATCTGCATTGATAATGTTTATACAACGAGATGCCATCTGCTACATGAACATTTGCACACATTAATGGGCCCTGAGCTTGCAATGATATATTTTACATGCAGAAGCATGTCAGAAATTTGTAACAGATCAAATATGTGGGCCTATAATAGGCATTCCATTATCATATTAACCATAATCTGAGCATTTGGTTTTCTGATGATTTTACTATAAAATTACATATTTTTAGAGCCCACTACATTCCACATCTTCCCTGATTGCTGCTGATCATGTTATTTTTTCCATTTGATTATATCATATAATATGAACTCTCTATGCTTCTCATTTACTATCAACAGCACTATTTAATTATTTTACTCATGACAGAGTTGTCTTTCCCAGATGGTCGCATGTTTCCCAGATCAGAGTGTGTGTCTCCCCTCTTTGGTATCCACGTACTTCACAGAACCAGGGTTTTCAGGGACAATTTTAACTTTTGAATACCAGTACTAAATATTTTTTGGATATTTGTTTTTAAAGAAATGCTACAAAAATATAAATAGACTCTATGAAACACAAAATGTTTTCTCGTTAGCTGGTTCAGCTAACGTTGTCTGGACCCAATCTCAGTCATTCTCTGTATATTAGCCTATTTTTTTTTCCCATGGCGCTAATCACTATCTAAAATTAACTGACTTGGTTATTTTCTTTAACTTTTTATCATCTACTTCCCTCACTAGAATCTAAGCTCCATGAAGACAGGAACCTTTCTGCCTTATTTATAGCTTTATCCTCAATGGTTAGAATTATGTCAGTTTATAGCAGGTGCTTAATAAGTGTTAATTTTCCTCTAGACACTCCATTTGGAACTGACACCTTGCTAGGATTTGATTCACAGTGTTAGAAGGGAATTTAGAGTTCATTTAATCTCATTCTATAATACCTTTGAGAGATACTCATACAACTTCTGCTTCTATTTTCATGTCAGGAGGCTCATCACAAATGGTGGCAACTCAAGCCATTGCTGAAAAGCTCTTGTTTTTAAAAAGATTTTCCTTATAGTGACTTGAAACCTGTCTTGCTGATACATTCACACCAGGGCTAGTTTTGTCCTGTGGAATTACAAAAACAGGTTGGTTTCTCAGTTTCTACATAATTACTCTCCCATCACGTACTCATGTACACACACCACACACAGAGCGTTATTTTCCTCTTTGAATAAAACATTACTGACATTGTTCATTCACTCTGTTAAGTTACACCAGACAGGAGCAATTCCTGTTTTCATGTCCGCATAGTCAAATGGGAGAGACAGATAATTAAACACATTATGTTCATAACACATGTTAAGCATAATGCTCGAATGAGAAGTACAAGATCAAAAAGAACCAAAGGAAGATCAGGTTCAGAAGAGAGGCAGCCCCAAGTTCTGCTGACTCAAACAGATGTACAAAGTAACACCCTCTTGTATCTCCCCCATGAGACGTACATTACACAGAAACACTTCTAAAATTGGATTGAATGGTTTTTTCTAGCTATGGTAATATAGCAAGTATGGCCCCAACAGAGTCACAAGGCGAGAGGAAAGAGCTCATTACACTTAGTTTACCTATATGTAAGACTGAATGTTTCCATCATCTGCTAGAATTTCATTTTATTCTAATTTTTTCGATCTCTTGTAAGAGTGGATTGACTTTCTAAATATGGTTTCATATTTTTCCTAATAATGATGGCTGGATGGCATCACTGACTCGATGGATGTGAGTCTGAGTGACCTCCAGGAGTTGGTGATGGACAGGGAGGCCTGGCGTGCTGCAGTTCATGGGGTCGCAAAGAGTCGGACACGACTGAGCGACTGATCTGATCTGATCATGAAAAAATTTTCTATGTTTCTAGAACTTGCTTATTTCTAATATGTGATATTTTCCATTATGGAGCTTCCTATTGCAGAAGTTTTCTTAATGTTGCTAATCAAACAAGTAGCTTCTTAAACTAAATAATGCATATCATCAGTCATATCACAGAAAGTTGTTGGAAAAAATTTAAATACAGCTGCTTAGATGTTATGATATGTACTTATAACTAGATTTAATCAGTTTACAGGGTGAAAATTAACTGCTATTATAAGAATTTGCTTTCAAAACTTTTCCCCAAAATTTTTGCTTACCTTCAATCAGTATTTTTATTTTCAAAAAGCTTATCTCTTATCATTAGTACAAAGCACATTATTTTCTTAATATTCTCTCGACCAACGCATGCTCTTCACATTATTCTCTTCCATTCTCGCACTTTCTGAACTTAGTTTGAGCCTTGATGTGGAATCCAAGTGAACCTGGAATTTGAAGGAAACAATGATTTCCTTAACTCCAAGGAACTTGCAACTGTAGTCATTCCACAAAATTTAGACAGCAAAATCGACACAAAATAAAGAAACCACAAGCCAGACAAAAACGTCTTTAATAGTTATGGCAGGTTGTGTTTTCCAAAGATGGACACCACAATATCTCTCGACGCATATGCTCTTCTAGAATCTTGTCACTCCCCCATCAAGAAATGGAATGTGATTCTCTTCCCCTTGATTCTGGGAAGGCTTGTGTCTCTCCTGCAGAAATGAAATGAAGTAAAGATTAGGCTGTATGACTTTTGGGCAAGATCATAAAAGGCAATGGCTTGCTTCTCTCTAGAAACCTTCAGGCTATGTAAGCAGCCTGATTACCCTGAGGCTGCCATGTTGTGAGGAAGCCCAAACTACCCAGGAGCAGGGATGGCTTGAAGAGGTCCTTAGCTTGTATGAAGCAATCCTGTAGCTAATTACTGCTACAACCCTTTGCATGCCACTGTTCCAGCTCCAGCCACCATTTGACTGTAATCCGAGTGCCACAGCTAGAACCACCCAACTCAGTCCTTCCCAAATTCTTGATCCACAGAATTCATGAGGAATAATAAAATGAATGTTGTTGTTTTAAGGCACAAAATTTGGGTGTCACTTGTTATGTAGTGGTAAATAAGTACAATGGCTTTCAGAAACTTGATGTTGAAATGAAGACAGTGAAGGATAATCTTGCTCTATGCACAGTTTTAAGAGCAGTGTAGGCTGAGATTCAGAATTCTCTGGTCCTCTAGAAAGGTCTACCAGCTTTTGATACTTGTTCTATGGTGGTACCGAAAACTATGTTTCTATCATGATTTGTTAAATATTATTGAATTTTATACAATGTATATCATGTTAGTATAATTCCTTTAAAAAACAGTGTCTACCTTTTTATTAAATGTAGCAAGAGATTTTATTATTATGTCCTGTAATGCTAGGTAGCCAAATGCAGGGTTTTATAAATTCTTTTATATGTATTTCTCAACAAATGTAACTCTTGGTATGTATATATCACTGAAGATTATTTCAGCAATAAATGATAGAAACCCTCAACTTAAATTAACTTAAGAAAGAAATTTATTACCCCAAGAAATCCAGAAGTCAGGGCTCTTCAGTGATGACTTTGTGCTCTTGTGGGTTAGCATCACCCTTACACTGGTAACAAGATGGCTGCACAGTTCTGTGCACACGCAGACCCAGCAATGCCCTGGAAAGAACAAGTCTGATCCAATAAATTCTTATTTTTGAATGAAAAACTCTTTAGTATTTAAAATTCATTTATTCAATAATTATTTATTCAACTCTTGATAAACACCCACCAATAAAGGCTTAAAATGCAGCTATGAGCAAAATAGTAGACCATGCCTTTATATGTCACTATATGGACCTAAGTGGGTCACATGGTAAACTTTAGCCATTCAATGTAAAGAGTTATAAGACCACTGTGATTGACTGAGGCCCAATTCAAGATATTCCAAGGGAAAAGAATCACTCTTCCCTAAATAATGCATAAGAGGCAAAATCACTTGAACAGACTGGGGCTTTCAGTAGATAATTTAGCAGCATCTGTAAACAGAATTTATATATTGTTATTTATGAAGAATTTATAATAGCATAGCTGTGTATTGTTACATAATATTAGGTTAAATAACCAGGACTTGTAAAAGATATATATAAAATGATCATAAGTGCATATTTTAAAATCTCAGCATATTCAAAAAGACCAAATAGCAATACTAAAATACTAGTAACTATTGCCTGTATATATTTGGTGATGGAAATACTGTATATTCTCTTTCCACTTTCCCCCCTAAATTTTCTTTAGTGAGCTTATTCTTCTTTAAATAGTTCTTTAAATGAAAAATAATTTCTTGTCAACTGTGTCCAGTTACATTATCTACTGCCTAATCTAAATCAAATAAAACAAATTTATGAAGCTTGAAGTTTCCCAACCTCAGATCATAGCAATGACATCTTTTTTTTTCCCCCAGTACTCCCAGCTCCACCAAGAGACAAGCACTTTTAAATAAAGAAATAGAACTCCCTTGCCAAGAATCTTTCAGGTCAATGATTTAAAATACATGATATTTTAGAGTTTAAATATCTGTCAAAGATTAAGATGATTATAAATTCACTAAATATGTATTCTTACAACTATGCTAGGTTTTGGTTAATGTTAACATATACTATGTTTGAATTAATTAATGATTTACCAGAAAATCTGTTTTATAATATAGAGAGATGCCTGGAAACTATTGAAGGTAAGATCAAAAATTAAATTGTATATATTTAATCTATCTCTCTTTTCCATTATCCTTAAGTTTCAGTTTTCATGAGGACTTAATATTTGAGAGGCCAATAATGACCATGTAGGCTGTTGAGAGACACACATTTTCTTGGGAAGAAAAGCTATGAGGCCAAAAAACAGCAGAGCTTCTTTATCCCACTGCAATCAGGATAATCCACAAAATACACTCAGTGAGAGGTGTTTGCAAGCTTAAAAAAAAAAACCCAGTGTCCCAATTTCTCAGTTGCACTAACATGCCTATACTCATTAGCAGGGCTCAACTGAAGACTTTGAAAAAGTAGTTATAGGAGACGAAACATTCAGTAATTTGCTTTTTAAAGGTGATGACCTATAAAGCAAACTCTTCATGGCAAATGTAAATTGATAACCTCTGGCACTCATCTAAAGGACAGAAGCCTGTCTCTGGTCATAGAGATGTGTTAACTGTTGACCTCTCAAAACTGTTTGCAAGACCCTATGAGCACTGCTTTTCCCTATCAGTTTGACATCTAAACAGCTCAGAGCGGATAGAATTCTTCATCAATCACCTTGATCACAATGGCTGTATGGACAGGGAATTTAAGAGAGCTGATCAGCTCTGTCACTTTGGGCTATATTGTTCTTTTTCTTTCTTCCTTACTTTGCTTTAGGCCATCTCATCCATCAACTGAACTGCACAATTGAGACCTAAAACTAAAAACACATATAATGACACTTGGTTAAATGATTGGGCATTGCTAAACCCACAGGGAATCAGACTAACCTTTCAGTTTGACTTAAAGACAGTTGTGAGATACTCATGCAAATAAATGAGTGCTTGGCATCACACATCCTATAGCTAATAGGCTCCAGTATTGTTGTTTAGTGGTTAAGTTCCATCTGACTCTTTGGTGACCCCGTGGACTGTAACCTACCAGGCTCCTCTATCTGTGGGATTTTCAAGGCAAGAATACTGGAGTGGGTTGCAATTTCCTTCTCCAGGGGATCTTCCCAACCCAGGGATCGAATCTGCATCGTCTGCATTGGCCCTGCGGATTCTTTACCACTGGGCCACCCAGGAAGCCCTTGTCTCTGATATTACAAAGACCTTAAATATCCAGTGTGATAGAATGCAATTTCAAAATAAAATAAAAAAGATCAGATGTGTGGTTACCAGAGTCAGTGGGTGGAGGGAGTGAGAATTGGATAAAGGTAGTTCAAAGGTCCAAACTTCCAGTTATAAGATAAATAAGTACTAGTTATGTACAACAATAAATAAAATCAACACTCTTGTATGTTATATATAAAAGTCATATATGAAAGAGAGTAAATTCTAAGAGTTCTCATCTCAAGGAAAATATTTTTGCCTATTTCTTCAATTTTGTCTCTGCACGAGATAATGGATATTTACTAAACTTATTGTGGTTATAATTTCCTGACGTTGTTTAGTCACTCAGTCATATCTGACTCTTTCCAACCCCATGGACTATAGCACGCCAAAATTCCCTGTCCTTCGCAATTTCCTAGAGCTTGCTCAAATTTGTGTCCATTGAGTTGGTGATGCCACCCAACCATCTCATCCTCTGTCGTCCCCTTCTCCTGCCTTCAATTTTTCCCCACCTCAGGGTCTTTTTCAACAAGTTGGTTCTTTGCATCAGGTGGCCAAAGTATTGGAGCTTCAGCTTCAGCAACAGTCCTTCCAGTGAGTATTCAGGGTTGATTTCCTGTAGGATTGACTGGCTTGATCTCCTTGCTATCCAAGGGACTCTCAAGAATCTTCTCCAGCACCACAGTTCTAAAGCATCAATTCTATGGTGCTCAGCCTTTTTTATTGTCCAGCTCTCATATCAGTATATGACTACTGGAAAAACCATTGCTTTGACCATATGGACCTTTGTCGGCAAAGTGGTATCTTTGCTTCTTAATATGCTGTCTAGGTTTGTCGTTGCTTTTCTTCCAAGGAGCCAGTGTCTTTTAATTCATGGCTGCAGTCACCATCTGAGTGATCTTGGAGCCCCCAAAAATAAAGTCTGTCACTGTATCCATTGTTTCCCCAACTATTTGCCACGAAGTGATGGGACCAGATGCCATGATCTTAGTTTTTTGAATATTGAGCTTTAAGCCAACATTTTCACTCTCCTCTTTCACTTTCATCAAGAGGCTTTTTAGTTCTTCGTCACTTTCTGCCATAAGGATGGTGTCATCTGCATATCTGAGGTTATTGATATTTCTCCCAGCAATCTTAATTACAGTTGTGCTTCATCCAGCCCAGCATTTCACATGATGCACTCTGCATAGAAGTTAAATAAGCAGGGTGACAATATACAGCCTTGGCGTACTCTTTTCCCAATTTTGAACCAGTCAGTTGTTCTATGTCTGGTTCTCACTGTTGTTTCTTGACCCGCATACAGGTTTCTCAGGAGGCAAGTAAGATGGTCTGGTATTCCCATCTCTTTTAGAATTTTCCTCAGTTTGTTGTGATCCACACAGTCAAAGCCTTTAGTGTAGTTGTTTGTAAGTCAAATTATTATGCTGTACACCCTACACTCACATAGTGCTGTACATCAGTTATTTCCCAGTAAAACTTGTGGTCACAGTTAAATCAAAAACGTTCAAATCTTGTAATGAAAACTATTCTGAATACACCAAAAAGGACATTGTTAGTAAAGAAAAAAATGAATATCAAGTATAATAGTTCTGATAAGTGAGTTTCAAAATGTAGACCACGAGCAGGAGTTTGAAGCCAGTAAGATCAAGGATAAACAGTGGGTAGATGCGTCAGTGACAAGATGTATCAATAGTGATGCATCATGAAAAACATAAGTACCACAGCTTCAGCTGTCCCCAGCGATAGCCAGGGAATTTCTGAAGGCTCCAATACCTTGGAGGTCATATCTCCCTCTGAATTTAAAGGTGCCTTATTTTGTCTTTTACATTTGTGAATATGATTAAACTCCTGCTGTTGTGCTAAATTTCCAAGATTGTAAAAAGTCAGGGGAATTAAAAAGGTCACTGCAGTATTTCATTTCACTAGCAAATCTGTGGGCTAATGTTATAGGAGGACATAGGAAATTGCCTGAAAAAAGAACTGGTATCCAAATTTGGGAAAATGTGAGTGGGAAAAGCCTAGGTGGAAAAGAGATTCTTGTAGGTGTGTAAGAACAAGGACCTCTTACCAGGAATGTCTTTAGGCAATAAAAATAAAATGCCATTTTGACAGTTAAAAAAAAAAAAGTTAGATTCTGGCTACTTCATGGGAAGATTTGCCAGGAGTTAGTTGCAATATCCATCTTTCTGTGGACACCTGGACTTATTTATAAATTTAAAATGTTATTTTTATATCTTAGAACTACAAATCTTAAAGGAAATCAACCCTGAATATTCACTGGAAGGACTGATGCTAAAGCTGAAGTTCTAATACTTTGACCACCTGATGCAAAGAGCCACCTCATTGGAAAAGACCCTGATTGATGCTGGGATAGACTGAAGGCAGGAGGAGAAGGGGACGACAGAGGATGGGATGGTTGGATGGCATAATTGTCTCTATAGGTATGAGTCTGAGCAAACTCTGGGAGATAGTGAAGGACAGGGACTGTACTGCAGTCCATGGGGTCTCAAAGAGCCAGACATGACTGAGCAATGGAACAACACTCATACAGATGGGCTTTGCTGGTGGTTTTGTGGTGAAGAACTTGCCTGCCAATGCAAGAGACACAGGTTCAATCTCTGGGTCAGGAAGATCAGGTGGAGAAGGAAATGGCAACCCTTTCCAGTATTCTTGCCTGGGAAATCCCAAGGACAGAGGAGCCTGCCAGGCTACTGTCCATGGGGTCGCAAGAATTGGACACAACTTAATAGACTAAAATAACAACAAAGCATACAGAGAAGCTTAAAGAATTATGCAGTGAAAAAAAATCACATATCTACCACCTAGGTTCTGCATTTAACATTTTACTGCACCTTCAGTTTCTTGTTTGGATGCAAATCAAATTAAGTTGTAGATATTTGTACCTGTTGCCATTTCGGGCTTATTTTAAATGCATATTGGAGGTACTGGAGCAAATTATGAGAACATTTTTTCCAAACCTGAATCCAAACAAAAGAAGGTTTAAGATTTTACTGGCTGGTATCTCTCAAGTTGAAACATTACCTTTCCAGGTTCTTAATACAATATGCATGTTCACTTAGCATTTGACAGAGCATCAAAAATAATCTACAGAGAATTCACTCCATAATTTTCTAGTTCACATTTAATGGTAACATCCATATCTATCTGATAGTCATTCCATTTCCAATGGACTATAATTTTTAGGTAACAATTTCTGTTTTAGAAAGAAAAGAATAATTAAAACCTCTATTGCATCCCAGGATAGAAAAATCATCAAAGATTGCAAACAATATTACAGTTCCAAGTGATGTGAAACTATTATTCAATTTTATTTATGCTTTCAGATTTTTGTATTTTAACACTTGTAATGAATTTTAAAATAAATTCCTTGAAAATAGTTAGACATGTGCTCAATGTTCTTAAGTGTAGCTTATATTATACACAAGACTTTAACGAATAAAATATTTGATATCATTGTTTGTATTAGTACTTCATGAAAGTGATAGATACATGATACCACTAATATATGGGCTCATATTCCAAGTTTATAATTGTACATAGTAGGATATCTCATCATCATAAAACTAGATTTAAAAAATAATGGAAACTTGAGAATTGAAGTCTTTATTCTACTTCTTTATTCTACACTTGCAGAGGAAAATATTTAAAGAAATAAAGGAGAAATAAAGTCACTTTCTTTTTCTCTTCCTAATTGTAAAAGTAGATCTCATGGGCTTGTTTACCTTATTAGTTGAATAGAATCATAGAACCAAGTATCCAGGTACTTAAGGACCAAAAATGCCCACACTCAGTAAGAATATACATATATTTCTAAATCCTTAGTTAATAATCTGACCATCTTGACAAAATGACCATCTACACTAAAAATTGAGATTATATTGTATATAGATAAATCATATACTTATGTGCTGCGTGCATGCCAAGTTGCTTCAGTTTTGTGTGACTCTTTGCAACCCCATGGACTGTAGCCCGCCAGGCTCCTCTGTCCATGGGATTCTCCAGGCAAGAATACTGGAGTGAGTTCTCATTTCCTCCTCCAGGGGATCTTCCTGACCCAGAGATCGAACCCACATTTTATGTCTCCTGTATTGGCAGGTGGGTTCTTTACCAGTAGCACCATCTGGGAAACCATATATACTTATACAGAGATAATACATAATTTATATGTATAGGTCAGTATGCATATATACACAAATATGTATCTTGCAAGCCAATATTATATTCAGAGTGACTGAGACAGTTTCAGTCTTTTCAATACTATGAATAATTGTTTCAATTTATTGCTTCATTTTGCTAGAGAAGACATGATTATGGTCAAGTTACTAACCTGTTAGTTTGTTGCCCTGGCAGATACACTTATATAATTACTTTCACAATGTGTTAAACATATGTATAAAGTGAAAAGAAGAAGGATGGAGCCAGAAGAAATAAAGGGATGGGAAACCTTTAATTTGCTATGGGTAAAGCCCATTTCCATAAACATTCACATTTTTTTCTAAAGAGCTATCTAAATTTCACCCTAATTCCCATTTCTTAATTAATATGGATCACAGACAATTTGGTAAACACTCTGGTCAAATTTTCCCTCTCAAAAAAAGAAGCACGTCTGTCTTTTAATGAAAGCACATAGATATTTGAACTATAAAATCACCAAATTCTGCCAATATTCAATTTCCTTTTAGAATGCTGTATATCAATTCTGACATAAAAAATAATGTTATATAGTATAAACCTATATTAATATGTGTATAAAGAAAATATTCAATGGAAATGATAGTTTTTGCATACAAAGTATTTCAAGGGTTAAATCGATAACATGATGGCTTCAAATCCTTGCTTAAAATATGCCCCTTCTTAGGGGGGAAAAAAAAGAAAAATGATGAGTATTCACATGATTGACAACCTTTCCAAATAGAAGTGTTGCTATAATTAAGCAATAATGTATGAGTGAGTGTATATTATGACAAATTGGAAGCTTGGTTGATTAGATTGAGCATATAAGTTGTCAGTATAATTATCATATTTTAATCATTTTTCTCCATTTTTTATAACAGCATTGTCTTCAGCCTCATTTGGTGCTTATTAGATTTATACTCTAAGAGGAATTATACAACATAAAACATGTCCTTAAACAGGATGAACTTTAGATAAGGCTTTACTTATGTCTATAAACATTCATAATGATTGCTGTTATGTTTCTACTTTCTTCTACTATTTCATTTTGTATAAAAATGAGAAAAAATCAAGATAAAATGGATTGGCTTGAACATATCTGTCTCTGTGAAGCATCACTATATTTCAATAGAAACAGATAAAATATTTATTAAAATTGCCTTCAAAATGTAGGGCTTTTTCCTTCCACTGCCTGTTTTGTGTGTAGACAGATGATTTAAATAGATAACTCAATCCTTTAGGGTGAACACTTTACTTCTGTTACTTGGTTCAGATCAGATCAGATCAGATCAGTCGCTCAGTTGTGTCCGACTCTTTGCGACTCCATGAATCGCAGCACGCCAGGCCTCCCTGTCCATCACCAACTCCCGGGGTTCACTCAGACTCACGTCCATCGAGTCAGTGGTGCCATCCAGCCATCTCATCCTCTGTCATCCCCTTCTCCTCCTGCCCCCAATTCCTCCCAATATCAAAGTCTTCTCCAGTGAGTCAACTCTTTGCATGAGGTGGCCAAAGTACTGGAGTTTCAACTTTAGCATCATTCCTTCCAAAGAAATCCCAGGGCTGATCTCCTTCAGAATGGACCGGTTGGATCTCCTTGCAGTACAAGGGACGCTCAAGAGTCTTCTCCAACACCACACTTCAAAAGCATCAATTCTTCGGCTCTCAGCCTTCTTCACAGTCCAGCTCTCACATCCATACATGACCACAGGAAAAACCATACCCTTGACTAGACGAACCTTTGTTGGCAAAGTAATGTCTCTGCTTTTGAATATGCATCTAGGTTGGTCATAACTTTCCTTCCAAGGAGTAAGCATCTTGTAATTTCATGGCTGTAGTCACCATCTGCAGTGATTTTGGAGCCCAGAAAAATAAAGTCTGACACTGTTTCCACTGTTTCCGCATCTATTTCCCATGAAGTGATGGGATCGGATGCCACAATCTTCGTTTTCTGAATGTTGAGCTTTAAGCCAACTTTTTTCATTTTCCACTTTCACTTTCATCAAGAGGCTTTTGAGTTCCTCTTCACTTTCTGCCATAAGGGTGGTGTCATCTGCATATTTGAGATTATTGATATTTCTCCCGGCAATCTTGATTCCAACTTGTGTTTCTTCCGGTCCAGCGTTTCTCATGATGTACTCTGCATATAAGTTAAATAAACAGGGAGACACTATATAGCCTTGATGAACTCCTTGTCTAACTCAATGTTACTTGGTTAGGTTCTCATTAATCACAAATGTTGGATCTGTGGGTCACACAGGAAGCGAATTTTGTAGGTGAGGAGAGGTGTGGAGGTGATGCTCTAGCTTTTGCTTTCCAAGGGCTGCTCATGTAAACAGTGAGGAAGGAACTCTGAGGGAAAAGCAGGACACCAATTCCTATGCAAGTTTTCAGCACAAAGCCTGTACACAAACTGATCATTCTGATGCTGTGATGTGAAATTTAGGAAAGACATTGAGAGACTCGAATATGAATATTCATTTGTCATCCACAAATCAGAATGCTAACTCAACAGTCCCAGCATCCATCTCATCTGCTAACATGGAAATGAAGGACTTACCAGGCTCTGTCTGAAATACAGGGTTTGGAGTGTATGAGAAAGCACATACACTGATACAGTCTCTATTCCCTCCAATTTCTTCAGAGTTCAAAGAGAAAGGCCAGAGCTTTGAGTACACCCCTCCACCTAGGTATGCTCTTATCTTAAGAACGTGTGAGCTACAATACTTCTCCATTTATTCATGAACTTTCACTGCTCATAAAAATAGACCTTGTTAAGGGTATTTGTTGCATGGGAATAAATGATGCAATGGTAATACCATCACTACCTTGTGGTAAGAGCAGTCAAAACCCTTAGTCAGTCAGCATGATTGGGAAGCCAGTGGTCCAAGTGGAGAAGAGATCACTCTGTCCTCCCAAGCTGTCTTTCTCCTGCACACAAGCACGTTTTTGAAAAGACATTATATGGAGAAGTTTTATTTATGTTGATTACAGACTAAAGTTTTGATGTAGTTTTAGGCAACTAGGTAACTATGGTATGTTATCTGACACCTATTAGGAGGGAATTATATATGCACAGGATCCTATGAGATTGGTAATATTTTTACAAAGGCATGGATAATTTCACAAGTCAGAACATTAGATTATTAAGGGGAAGCAGAAATTTAACTCAGAACAAAAGCATATGAGGAATAAAGAATGAACAACAAGAATTATTTATCAAGACTTCATACTCTCTGGATATCCATTATGGACTGCATGTTTATGCTCTTCAAAATTCGTATGTTTTGAATGTCATTCATCACCTGACTCCCAAGGTGATGGTATTAGCAGGTGGGTTCTTTGGAAGTGTTTAGGTCTTGAGGGTGGAGTCCTCATGAGTGGGATTAGTGCCCTTATAAGAACAGATAAGAGAAAGCTTTCTGCTGTCTCTGCTCTTCTTTCTGCCATGTGAGGACACAATGAGAAGATGACTACCTGAAAACCAGGAAGAGAGCCCTAATCAGATACCAGATCTTAGACTGCTTAGCTTCCAGAACTATGAGAAATAAATATTTGTTGTTTGCACCGTCCAGTCTATGATATTCTGTTATTATAGCTTGAACTAAACAATGCCTTTATTTAAACTTTTGGTTTGACTATGAATATTATTCTGCATTTTCTATAGATTTATCCAACTAGTAAATTCAGAAAATCACCAGAGGTAAGTTAACATATTTATGAGGCTTTTTTTAAAGTATGTAATGCACATATGAATTTGCTTATAAGATCAAGATTCACTTAATTGAATGCTCAATAATGAGTTAATTGATTACTTATTATCATCAAAAAATACTTAATGAGCACATTGTATGTGTTAAGTACACTAGGTGTTTGGGTTCCAAACATGAATAACCCCTCAATGATCTTTTTATTTGTTTACATAAAGAGGCCTTCTTGAAAGACAAATGGCTTCTCTATTAAATGAATTAAACTTAAATTCCAGTAAATACCGCATCTCTCATCCAAGACAGTTATTTGAGCCTGAAAAGAACTTAGTATTGCAATTTAAAGGGAGTTAGTTATCCAACATCCTTAAATGTTGCCAAATATTTTCAAGTTTTTTTTAAATTTAAGTGATTACTGAAGAGATTTAGTTATATCAACTGTGGTGTTGGAGAAGACTCTTGAGAGTCCCTTGGACTGCAAGGAGATCCAACCACTCCATTGTGAAGGAGATTAGCCCTGGGATTTCTTTGGAAGGAATGATGCTAAAGCTGAAACTCCAGTACTTTGGCCACCTCATGTGAAGAGTTGACTCATTGGAAAAGACTCTGATGCTGGGAGGGACTGGGGGCAGGAGGAGAAGGGGACGACAGAGGATGAGATGGCTGGATGGCATCACTGACTTGATGGACGTGAGTTTGAGTGAACTCCAGGAGTTGGTGATGGGCAGGGAGGCCTGGTGTGCTGCGATTCATGGGGTTGCAAAGAGTTGGACACAACTGAGCGAGTGAACTGAACTGATATTCTTCTTCATATTATCTTCCGTTATGATTTATTACAGGATATTAAATACAGTTCCTTGTGTTATATAGCACAACCTTGTTTATCAATTCTATATACAATAGTTTGAAACTTTTTCACAATGATGTTATAGATATATAAGAATTTACTGAAGGAAGTACTCTGTTTTATGACTTAAATTGTTGCTATACAGACTAGTACACCTAGTAAGACCTTGGACTACAGCTTCATATTCCAGCTGCACCATGTATTTCATTCAAGTTGCTTAGCTTCTCTGCATGTCAGTTTTCTAATATGTAAAATGGGCATAATAATATGACTTCATAGGATTTTTGAGAAGCTTAAATGAGATGATACTTATAGAGCACTTATTTGACATATTTTATGAATATAATAAATGTTTACTCATAAAGTGCACCATTTACCCTGAGAAAACCTAGAAAAAAGCCTATCCAAAATTCAAATATTAAAGAATTATAAGATTTTTTTGTGTGTTTTACATAATCAAACATTATGAATATTAACTTACTCTGAAAATGTTCCATGCTGATATTTCATGTTGTGCAGACACTAGATTGTGATAAACTTGAATCAGTCCTTTTGGATGAATCTGTTTAAGATCTGTCCTTGAAGCAACTTGAATTTTGAACTATCACAAAATATCATATTGCTCATGCGAGTTGGCAGATTTCAAAGTATATATGCATCAACATGCATTGAAATTATTTTCATTATAGGCAAGCAAGAATCTTTTCTCATCCTATAGATTGAAGCAAGGTGTTTTACATTTTGTCCTGAATGAATGCAGACTTGATCATTCATTCTTATGTTCTCTCTTTGCCGACCGATTTCACTATTTTTTGTTTCTTCACTAATTCTTAATTTTATATTTACATCTAACATTTTACTCCTGGTTGTGTAAAATAGTGATATTGTATTAAAACAGGAAGGATCACGTTATATGGTTACTTTGTTGTTGTAGTTCAGTCACTCAGTTGTGTCCAGCTCTTCAATTCTGTGGAATGCAGCGTGTCATGCTTCCCTATGAGAAGCGAGAAGTCCTTTTCCCTGTGGGAAAGACTAGTGAGATAGTCCTTCACTATCTCCCAGAGTGTAACTCCCACATGTATTTATATGAAAAAGTTTACTTATGGGATGGGGAATTGCTGGCCAGAAAATAAAAACTAAGGTGATTTCGTGCTCTTTGACAATATTTAAATGCATTTTCCATTGATCATTCATGCAATAATCTAATTTTATAAAATTCATCATTTTACATTTATTTTTCCAGGGGAACTGCTTGAGTGAAAGTGATATGGTCACAAATTCCCTTGACCCAGCAAACAAATATTCACAATATTCATACTAAAATTTGATAATTATGCTCATAATATTATTCTTAGTTTTAGTATTTATATACCCTTTTTTTTTAACTACTCTTTAGCATCCAAACAGAGAAGGCAATGGCACCCCACTCCCGTACTCTTGCCTGGAAAATGCCATGGACGGAGGAGGCTGGTGGGCTGCAGTCCATGGGGTCCCTGAGAGTCAGACATGACTGAACGACTTCACTTTCACTTTTCACTTTCATGCATTGGAGAAGGAAATGGCAACCCACTCCAGTGTTCTTGCCTGGAGAATCCCAGGGACGGGGGAACCTGGTGGGCTGCCGTCTATGGGGTCTCACAGAGTCAGACACAACTGAAGTGACTTAGCAGCAGCAGCATCCAAAAATCTCTTTTAAGTCATTCATCTATTTTTATAAACTACAGATAAAATATAGCACTATTATCATAATTATCATTAGCTAACACTTACTGAGAGAATATATGTGCCAGGCACCTTTCTTAGCTCCTTAGATGTTTGATTTCATTTATCCTTCTTAACAACTGTGGAACTGGTACTATCATTCATTATTTTCAGTTGAGGAAACTGAGGTGCAGAAAGATTAAGTAACTTGCCAGAATTATTTTCTAAATATTAGAAAATAGTCTAATTGGAATTCCTGTCTGAGTTTTCTGAGTGTGTCAACAATAGTAACAATGAGAGATTTGGGGGAAAGTCAAGGCTTATGCTCCTTGCTGTAAATGGCAGCCTCACCTCCTCTGCTGCCTTTTTGCCCCAGTGTGGGGTGGCCTGCTCTGCAGTCTCTTCTCTTGGCCCCAAGGAGTGGATTCCTGGGCTTGGTTCCCTCCCTTCCTGATGACTGTATTTTGGTGTTTGGCTGACCTCTCCAGGGAAAGTTCCAGGTTCATCTGGGCACATTGTCTTAAACCTTGCATCTCCATCACTAATTATCTAGTTGCATTCTGCAGATATTATATATTTGGATATTATATATATTTGTTTATATATTTATAAATGAATTTGGATTTGAAACTATCTAAAGAATTGATATGTTTTCATTTCTTTCATACAAGAACACTGAAAAAACCTTTGTTTACTGTTAGTGAAAGAAGGCAGGAAAGAGTCAGGAGAATACTACAGTATCAAACTCAAAGGAGGGTGAGAAAGAAAGATGCCTGAATTCCACAGTTATAGACACAGCTCTTCACTGTAATACTCAAGATCCACTGAGCCCTAGGATGTGTACTCAACAGAGACCAGAACAAGCAAGGATATTTTGATAATCAAGTATACTACAAAGACTGTAGGTTAGACAAAGGAAGAACAGTCTGACATGGAGAATATTTGACCATGACACAAAAATCCCTAATAAGTTTAGGTCAAATTTTAGCTGATTGGATTAAGAAGTAAAAGATCCAACCAGTACATATATATGGCAGTATGAGAGCTATAAAATCCATTAATGATGGACTGAATTCTTTATTGGCCTGATTAAATTTACCACATAATTTGCTATTAACACAGGTGTCATTAGGTACCAAAGATAATCTATAATTTCATTTCATGGAGATGTTGAAAAATTAAACTGCTTTCTTGTGTCAAAGAGGCTAACTTTTTCTACAGAAAAAAGAGTAAACAAAGTCATGCATTCAGAATTTTTCCTAGTTCTTCTATTCAGTAACTAAGCACATATAGATGTAAAAATAATATAAATCATATAAATTTCAAGTTAAGAGAAGCAGATATGTTGAATTTTTGCTCCTCCAGTATAACAATCAAAAAACTTAGCACATATTTATTGCTATGGGTCTAGTGTTGTAAATAATAACTTCAATGTCTTCTATCTATTTAACATTGTTATTAAACAGCCATTTTCATTTTCCTTGTAAAATAGAAATTTTAATCCTTCAGTAGCCTAAGGAAAATCACTTAACCTTTATTCTTCAATTTTATTTAAAATTGAGATGATAATATTTACCTCTTTATGTACTTTGAATAGTAATTAGTGTTGGCAAAAGATCTTGAAGACCAAAAAATATGAAAATTCTAAACCTAATATTATTGTGCTTTATTATTACATTTTTATTCTTCATGGTGCCCACAATATTAGTTTCCTTTTTACTCCTTTCCACATCAGTAAGTAATATTTAACTTGAAATAAATTGACATGAGCTAGAAGCTACCCAGAGAAGGCAATGGCAACCCACTCCAGTACTCTTGCCTGGAAAATCCCATGGATGGAGGAGCCTGGTAGGCTGAAGTCCATGGGGTCATGAAGAGTCAGATATGACTGAGCGACTTCACTTTCACTTTTCACTTTCATGCATTGGAGAAGGAAATGGCAACCCACTCCACTGTTCTTGCCTGGAGAATCCCAGGGACGGGGAAGCCTGGTGGGCTGCCCTCTATGGGGTCACACAGAGTCGGACACAACTGTGAAGCGACTTAGCAGCAGCAGAAGCTACCAGCTATTATCAAGCTCTCTTGGCAAAAAATAGTATTTAAACAAATCTTTTTAGTGTTAATGCATACCAAAATAAGTATAACAAGCAATAGTGTTTATTCACTATATATGGGAAAATTTGGGTGAAAATAATATGATGAAGTTCTTTTAACATTGGCTTCCATATGATTTCAAAGAGAAATGAATACATAAAATACAAAGATTTCTATGTAAATGGCAGATATTATTGTAATTCTATAAATTAACATGAACATAGAGAAAAACACATGTTGAACTACTTCATGTTTTGAAAGGATGGGATATAAGGAAATGATACCATTCTATTAGTGGACAAGTTTTCATAAAGTGACCTTACAATGCTTTAGATCTAGTAAACTGCATGCTTAATGTCCATGCTTAATGCTCATACTTAGGAATATCTCATGCTTTCAAGGCAAGGTCTCCAGGATGGGAATGGAGCGACCAATCACAGAGGAAACTGGGATCTTAGAAATGAAGGAAGTCATGTTTAAGAATGAGACGTGGTAGTTTGTTACCCAAGTTATTGCTGCCTTATTTCTCCAGTTTCTGGGTACACCTTGACTATGACTTTAAAACAAACAAAAACTTGGACGATGATACTTAGTCAACGAAGATGTTGAATTGAATACAGTCAAACTCTTAAGAGCAGAGAGTAAAATGGCAGTTGCTGCTGCTGCTGCTGCTAAGTCGCTTCAGTTGTGTCTGACTCTGTGCGATCCCAGAGACGGCAGCCCACCAGGCTCCCCCGTCCCTGGGATTCTCCAGGCAAGAACACTGGAGTGGATTGCCATTTACTTCTCCAATGCAAGAAAGTGAAAAGTGAAAGTGAAGTCGCTCAGTCGTGTCTGACTCTTAGCGACCCCATGGACTGCAGCCCATCAGGTTCCTCCGTCCATGGGATTTTCCAGGCAAGAATACTGGAGGGGGTGCCTTCAGTTACCAGGGGTAAAGGGAGAGAGAAATAGGGAGGCAATGGTCAAAGGGTACGAAGTTTCAGTTACACAATGAATAAGTTCTGGAGATCTACTATACAGCATAAAGCCTACATATCTGACAATACAGTCTATGTTTACATTTTGCTAAGAGAGTAAATCTTGGGTTACGTGTTCTTACCACACCTGCACACATGCAAACACACACATCACACACTAATAATAAAGGACAGGAGGAAACTTTAGGAGATTATGAATGTCTATGGCCTTGATGGTGATGAAGGATTCTTGGGTGTAACCCTTAAGTTTAGACATTAAATATGTGTAGATTATTATGTCAATTGTACCTCTATAAAAAGATTCTTTTAAAAAACAAATGTATACTTGCATTGGGTTGTTTGGAATGATTATCATTTAATATAACCTGATTATTATATCTAAGTGCTAAGACATTTTTAGCAATAGTTATTTTTATCCTTGTAACTAAATTTCCTATAATAGGCCAGTATAATTTTTATGAAAAATCATTATTCTGCAAAACAATTTGGAAAACAAAGTACATGGTAAAAGGAAGCTTCATTAGTAATAAAATGAATGAAAACTTCTAAAATGAGCTTTCACTTTTCACTTCTATAGTTGAAAATAGTAAAACCCAATATTACTAAATGTATGGAAGACCCAGTGAGACAGGCATCTCCATGCACTGCCAGTAAGAGTGCACTTTGATATAACTCATCATCATGAGAAATGCTGGACTGGAAGAAACACAAATTGGAATCAAGATTGCTGGGAGAAATATCAATAACCTCAGATATGTGGATGACACCACCCTTATGGCAGAAAGTGAAGAGGAACTAAAAAGCCTCTTGATGAAAGTGAAAGTGGAGAGTAAAAAGGTTGGCTTAAAGCTCAACATTCAGAAAACGAAGATCATGGCATCTGATCCCATCACTACATGGGAAATAGATGGGGAAACAGTGGAAACAGTGTCGGACTTTATTTTTCTGGGCTCCAAAATCACTGCAGATGGTGACTGCAGCCATGAAATTAAAAGACGCTTACTCCTTGGAAGGAAAGTTATGACCAACCTAGATCACAAATTCAAAAGCAGAGACATTACTTTGCCAGCAAAGGTCCATCTAGTCAAGGCTATGGTTTTTCCTGTGGTCATGTATGGATGTGAGAGTTGGACTGTGAAGAAGGCTGAGTGCCAAAGAACTGATCCTTTTGAACTGTGGTATTGGAGAAGACTCTTGAGAGTCCCTTGGACTGCAAGGAGGTCCAACCGGTCCATTCTGAAGGAGATCAGCCCTGGGATTTCTTTGGAAGGAATGATACTAAAGCTGAAACTCCAGTACTTTGACCATGTCATGCGAAGAGTTGACTCATTGGAGAAGACTCTGATGCTGGGAGGGATTGGGGGCAGGAGGAGAAGGGGATGCCAGAGGATGAGATGGCTGGATGGCATCACTGACTCGATGGACGTATGTTTGAGTGAACTCCGGGAGTTGGTGATGGACAGGGAGGCCTGGTGTGCTGTGATTCATGGAGTCCCAAAGAGTCAGACATGACTGAGCGACTGAACTGAACTGAACTGATTCTTGCCTGAAGAATTCCATGGACAGAGGAGACTGGCATGTTTATAGTCCATGGGGTTGCAAAGAGTAAGACACAACTTAGCACCTAAGTAACAATGAATAGTGGTATATCCACTAAAATCATATTTAGGAAATTATTAACCTGAAAAAAATGCTTATTACTAAAAATGTGAAATGAGGAAAAGTAAGATTTGAATCTTATACACAATAAGATCTTAATTTCACAAATCATGTATGGGAGGGAGGGGGCTCACATAGAAAAAAGACCATTGGAGTAAACATACTATTACTACAATGCTACTAGTGTTTATGCTTCTAGTTTGTAGAATTGCGAATAATTATTTTTTTCATCTTCATACTTTTCTGTATTTTCAAGTTTTTCTACAGCTAGAATAAAGCAAAAACCTCTCTTAAAGATTAATATTTGTTTTATCGTTTAGGAAAGAAGCATCTTGTCTCAAAATTTATTCTAAGAAATAAGGCTCAATTTGGGGGAAATTTCATGCATGAAGAAATTTATCATAGTTATTCATAATCTTAAAATAAAAAAATCCTGTAATACACATTAATAGAATAACTAACTTCTGCAGCACCTCTCCAAGAAAGAACATGAACATGAATTTAACTAGTGACTGCTGCTGCGGCTGCTGCTAAGTAGCTTCAGTCGTGTTCGACTCTGTGTGATCCCAGAGACGGCAGCCCACCAGGCTCCCCCATCCCTAGGATTCTCTAGGCAAGAATACTGGAGTGGGTTGCCATAGGATTATGTAAAACCAAGGAGAATTCTTAAATGAAAATACAAACTCAGCAAATGGTATGTAAAATTTGGTTTAAATTGTTAAACAGAAACGAATCTCATTCATTTGTGCTCAGTTGGTCCAACTCTTTGCTACCCCATCAACTATAGTCCACTAAGCTCTTCTGTCCATGGAGTTTTCCAGGCAAGAATACTCAAATGAATTGCCATTTGCTACTCCAGAGGATCTTCCTGACCTGGATCAAACCCACATCTCTTCCATCTCCTCCATTGACAAGAAGATTCTTAACCACTGAACCATCTGGAAAGCTCAAAAAACCAAATATATGTGCACATAAGTTACCAGAAAAAAGCTTGCAGACACTACTAGTTGTTATGTTATTTCTGGGTTCCCTGGTGAATGAACATTTCATTTATTTATTTTTTAATGATGCAACTGCTTTTAATGATATCTGTGTATTGCCCCCTGTCTTTTTTTTTTCAATTAATTAATTTATTTTAATTGGAGGCTAGTTACTTTACAATATTGTAGTGGTTTTTGCCATACACTGGCATGAATCAGGCAGATGGGGGACACATTTACACCCTTGGCTGAACATTTTATTTAATTACCTTTGTTTTGAAGTAGTTCTGTAATGTGCCTATTTCCTCCTTCATGGTAAAACTTATTTAGAAGACAAACGATAATGTCCAAATCTGTGAAGAACTAGTACAGTCATTTGGGTCAATTCTATCTTTTCTTCTTTCTTAATTTCTAACCATTCATATGAACTCCCATCTTTTAGCCTCATTTTAAGCATTCGTGTTTGTCAGTAAAGCTTTATGGCCTTTAACACTGACTTCAAAAGGCATTGAGTTAATGTGACTCATTTACTTCACATTTCAGGGTGCATGCACAAGGATCACCCTTCTGATGTTTCCTTGTCCTTTTGGGTAAAGGATGCAGGTACTCCAATTGTCTGTGATGCTTTGTAGGCATCCTCAGAATCAGAGACCGGCATAGACAGAAAAGCGTAGTGGGTTACAGTCCATGTGGTCACAAAGAGCCAAACACAACTAACACTTCAGATCAGATCAGATCAGTCGCTCAGTCGTGTCTGACTCTTTGCGACCCCATGAACCGCAGCACGCCAGGCCTCCCTGTCCATCACCAGCTCCCGGAGGTCACTCAGACTCACACCCATCAAGTCAGTGATGCCATCCAGCCATCTCATCCTCTGTAGTCCCCTTCTCCTCCTGCCCTCAATCCCTCCCAGCATCAGAGTCTTCTCCAATGAGTCAACTCTTCGCATGAGGTGGCCAAAATACTGGAGTTTCAGCTTTAGCATCATTCCTTCTAAAGAAATCCCAGGGCTGATCTCCTTCAGAATGGACTGGTTGGATCTTCTTGCAGTCCAAGGGACTCTCAAGAGTCTTCTCCAACACCATAGTTGAAAGGCATCAATTCTTCGGTGCTCAGCCTTCTTCACAGTCCAGCTCTCACATCCATACATGACCACAGGAAAGACCATAGCCTTGACTAGGCAAATCTTTGTTGGTAAAGTAATGTCTCTGCTTTTGAATATGCTATCTAGGTTGGTCATAACTTTCCTTCCAAGGAGCAAGCGTCTTTTAATTTCATGGCTACAGTCACCATCTGCAGTGATTTTGGAGCCCAGAAAAATAAATTCTGACACTGTTTCCCCATCTATTTCCCATGCAGTGATGGGACCAGATGCCATGATCTTCGTCTTCTGAATGTTGAGCTTCAAGCCAACCTTTTCACTCTCCACTTTCACTTTCATCAAGAGGCTTTTTAGCCCCTCTTCACTTTCTGCCATAAGAGTGGTGTCATCTGCATATCTGCGGTTATTGATATTTCTCCCAGCAATCTTGATTCCAACTTGTGTTTCTTCCAGTCCAGCATTTCTCAGGTCCATGAATCAAGGCAAATTGGAAGTGGTCAACTAACACTTAAGTAGACTAAAAATAAGAGGTGGGGTGGGAAGCAAAAATAGAATTTGGGGACCCAAGTGTCTAGGATGACTCTCAGTTTCCTTTTTGACAGTTTTTCTTAAAAAATGTAATTCACAATGGAGTATTACTCAGCCATTAAAAAGAATACATTTGAATCAGTTCTAAGGAGGTGGATGGAACTGGAGCCTATTATACAGAGTGAAGTAAGCCAGAAACAAAAACACAAATACAGTATACTAATGCATATATATGGAATTTAGAAAGATGGTAAAAAATAACCCTATTTACGAGACAACAAAAGAGACACTGATGTATAGACCAGACTTTTGGACTCTGGGACCGGGAGAGGGTGAGATGATTGGGGAGAATAGCATTGAAATATGTATAATATTATATCTGAAATGTATTAATTGTTCAAACTAAACACTATCATGTTACAATTTGTTCATACTAGATGTTTGTAATGTTTCTGATAATCAATAAAAGAGATTCTTGATCAAAAAAAAAAAAAAAAATGTAATTCTCTATTTTGTGTTGCCTGAGAACCGCTATGATTTTGTAAAGCCTGTAACAATAATGACATTTAATCACCCACGGATACTTTTGTTTTAAGCCCAGAGTATTATATTAGTAATACTGCTGCTGCTTCTGCTAAGTCGCTTCAGTTGTGTCCGACTCTGTGCGACCCCATAGACGAAAGCTCACCAGGCTCCCCTGTCCCTGGGATTCTCCAGGCAAGAACACTGGAGTGGGTTGCCATTTCCCTCTCCAATGCATGAAAGTGAAAAGTGAAAGTGAAGCCGCTCAGTCGTGTCCGACTCTCAGCGACCCCATGAACTGGAGCCCACCAGGCTCCTCCATCCATAGGATTTTCCAGGCAAAAGTACTGTGGTGGGGTGCCATTGGCTTCCCCAATTAGTAATACTAAACTATCTCTATTTATTTGTAAAAAGAAAAAAATATATTTTTATAAACTTAACACCAAGGGCAGAGAAAAGGGAATAAGAAGCAGTGTTTAATCACAATTTCTCTGGACACAAAAACCAGACTGGGGTCTTAATCAGACCACATAGTAAAGCAGTGTCTGAGGAAGAGTCATAGGAAGCAGAGATGATGAAATTGCCTCTTTTAAGGATGGCACATATTTGGTTATATGGGATCAGACAGATTTGCTTTAGAATGGGTATACCTAATTCCCTTTGCTGTACACCTGAAACTAACATAATATTGTAAATCAACCATACTCTGATAAAAAAAAAAAACCTCAATTTTTTGTAACAACACTTTATATATATTAACATGATCAGATACAGATTTAATATTTTAAGAGACAGTTTTCTAATTTGGACAGGTTCTCATTTAAGTTATTAAACCATCAACCTTCATGATAATGGTAAATATATGTAGTAACAATTTTTCTCTGCTGTAAAGTTCAGGTTGTATAGAATAAATAAAGTGAATTCCCTTAGGAAAGATTTTCTCTGACACTAAGTTTTATTTCTTCACTTAAGATAATAAAGTTGTTTTGAAATTGTTTGTTCTATTGGTGGGGGATAAGTGGGTAGGTCTAGACTGAAATTAAAGAGCAAACACATATTCCGGGAATTTTCCCCAGTGAAGTGAACAGAGGGTTCATAGGGTGGGGGAGTTCTCTAGCCTGGTCTTTGGACTATGCCCTTTCTTTGCCAATATGAATGTGCCTTCTCCATTTCACTTCACCCAGTGTCAAAAAATGGGGGAAGGAGATAAGAGAACCCAAAGAATGACAAATTGAAAATGAAATATACATATATAGGTAATCTCATTGGATGAAATATATATATAGTTGGAAACGTCATTTTAATTACTACCTTGTGAATACAAGAATATTTGAATCCACACTAATGATCTTGATACTGCCACTGAACCATATCTAATGTCAAAAATTTGCAGAATTTCAAAAAAGAATATCACCTATAATATCAATGTGTCCTAACATCAAGGTCATTCTCTAATGATGAAGATTTTACCCACATACATAATTTATGAGTAAATGAAGAACATGGATACTTTATGTTTCTGAAGGAAAAAAAAAAAACTTCTACTAATCCCAAGTTTCTGATCCCAGGCAGTGCTCTTATTAACATAATTCCAAATGATATCGCATTACCCCCAAAATCTCTTGAGAATGACTTGAGAGCTGCACCATTCTGTCTAAGAATTACCAATTACTGTCTTTCACAATTCCTCCTAAGCAGGATAAAAATTATCCATCTCCAATTTATCAGCAAATACCTGATAGGTCTGGGGCCAAGAAAGAAGAAGCTTTTCCTTAAACTGGCAGCTCTCAGAAGACTGATCTTTCCTAAAGTTTGGAAAATTGAGCCCCCATTATCATGGCCTTTATCAGTTTGAAGACTTTATCTGAAGAAGCAGTCCATCTGCTATCATCTTTACCTTGGGCTCCAGGGTCAGTTAACAGTTTTCAATCCAGGGGAAATATGTCTTTCAAACTGGCGTCAAGATACCCAGATGGGATAATGGGAGAGCGTTCAGTGGACTGCCCTAGACTCTACACACTGCAGACATCTCACTGAAGATGGGCCTGAATGTGAGCTGAGACTTGTGAATTTCATCAGCACGCCTTCTTGGCTTCTGTCTTCCATTCCATCTGAATTTTTAGGATCCACCGCAAAGCTGTCAAATCCCTAACTGACAATAACTCCAAGCACAAGGGGAAAATACCCACCTGTTAAATTACCAGGGTAAAGGAAGTATAGTAAGTTCCACGTGTTGTTGTTTAGTCCCTCAGTCATGTCTGACACTTTAGCGGCCCCATGGACTGTAGTCCGCCAGGCTTCTCTGGCCATGAGATTTCCCAAGCAACAACACTGGAGTTGGTTGCTTTTCTCCTCCAGGGGATCTTCCCAACCCAGGGACCGAACCCGAGTCTCCTACTTGACAGGCGGATTCTTTATCGCTGAGATGCCTCCTATAGGGAAGGTACACATGGTCTCACTTGTTAATTTCCACCATGATCCTAGAGTGAAAAATGTATTTATCCCTATTATGAAGATGAGAAAACTGAAATTCAGAAAGGTTGAATAACTTACTCCAGGTCATAAAGCTTCTGAGTGGCAGAGACAGGATTAAAACCTTGGTTGATTTGTGGCCAAGACCCTTTTTTTTTTTTTTTTTTTTTAACCACCTCCCTAAGAAGGAGTGATGTCCCAGCATGTGAAATTGTGTGTTCTCCCTGGGAGGTCAGAGAATAAAGAAATCATTGAACCCCTGAATTCAAAGGCTCCAGCAGGGTCATTATTGTGAAGAACCGAGGAAGTTATACCCTGCAATGAATAGTTCTGTGCATTGTGGTTTTTCTAATGGAAGGCACACAGGCAGAGCAGAGATGAAATACAGGGGCTTGGGATGGGAATAAAGATCAGAGCCCCAAAGAAGCAGCAGATAAGTAATACAGTCACACAGTGGCGAGAGAGCAGCCTTGAATGTACTCTACTCAGATCAACGCAGCTCAGCTCCGAACTGTGTTTTCAGTCCTTTTTTAAAGCAGCTGGTTTCAGGCTGCAGGTAGTAATGGCCAAGTTTTCACCTTCACATTTACACCCAGCTCTTCCCCCAGAAGATCATTCTTTGAACTGAAAGAAATAGGAGTCAGGCGCTGTGCAGCGGTGCATGCCTGCTCAGCTTATTAAAACATGAGAAGAAGGCAATATTTCACCCCCCCAGAAATAAAAAAAAAAGATAGACAAGCGAGAGTAGCTAATCCATCGGAAGAAATTAGCAGGCAGAGTATGTAGCTGTTTGAAATGATGAACGAGGCTGAAATAGCTACACAGGCTAACATCCAGTGGGATAATTACTCCAAGCTCTCAGGCTAAAATCTGTCTTGGAGGAACTGGGAGGCTTGATGACTCAATTTCAATGGGCTTGCTTATGAAATACATAGTAAAAGCTATTAAAATCAAAATTGTTCTTGGTAGGTATTCTGTGACTAGGCTGCTGACCCCGTCAAGGCGGCTTTTAATAAGGTACACACTATTTTTATTCTCAAAAGTGGCATGTACTTTAGGTGCCCACATACTCAGTGTTAACCCTATAGTCACTTGCTCTATGATTTTTCCATAGACGTATATTGTGTGTATATGGATTCTTCTTATATAAAATAGTCATTTTCCAAGTCAAAGTAGACATTGTTGATTTTTGCTAAAACAGAAGCTGCTTCCTTTTATTCTGTTAACCAGCTTTCCAGCTTCAGATACAAGGGTTTGTTGACAGCACTGATCATACTGGCAATGTTTTCATGATACATATTAATACTTGCTGATCTAAAGCAACTTTGTTTTCTCATTTGTGTTGACTGTGTTAGGCCATGACCTTTATTAGGCTATTCCTGTCAAATATATCCAAGTATAACCTAAAATAATCCCCACACTTTAAAATGAATTAAAACTGAGTAAATAAAAACAACAACAAAAACTAAGTAGATCCAACAATCTACAATGCCTGAGCATAACCGTTTTGAGAAAATCCTCAAAGGTAGGCAAGAAGCTAGAGGATGAGTAGGGTCATACTATGCCGACTGTGCTCTTCAGGGTAACAAGATAGTCACTGGGGAGCTTTATAGAACTTCAGACTCTCAGGTTTCCCCTCAGACCTACAGAATTCAAATCTGCACTTTAACGGGATTCCCCAGGTAATATGTGTGTACAGTAAAGTTTGAGAAGCTCTGTTCTCAAAGAATCTGGTTTTCAATTTCTATCATTATTTGCCATCTAAGCAACTTTGCACTCAGCCATATCTTTCTCAAAACATATTTGGAGAGAAAACAGCTCTGAAGAATCAGAGGAAATCCACTCAAATTCCCTTTATTTATAGAGCCACTCCTTCAAAAGTACTAAGAGTAGAAACAACCTGTGGCAGCCTGAATGGGAGAGGAGTTTGAGGAAGAATGGATACATGTATATCAAGGACCGAGTCGCTTTGCTGTTCACCTGAAAGTATCTCAACATTGTTCATCGGCTATGCTCCAACACAAAATAAAGAGTTTTTTAAAAGCGTCGATGATTTGAGGAAATCTAATAGCATAAATAGATGGTAAAGGAAACATGGAATTCAGGGACTAGAAGAGAGTGTTTACAAATTTCCAATTAGCAGGTTCAAAGGAACCTGAGGTAATACCAAGATTTATAGAACAGCAAGCTTCTTTGAGAAAGGACCATCAACAGAAAGTGAATGAGCTCTTGTGAATTAAAAATATGATAACTGACATCAAAATACAATTAAAAAACTGGAAGTTGAGGCTAAAAAAAGAATTCCAGAATATAAAGCATAAAGATAAGGGAGGAAAAAATTTTTTCATTTACTCATGCACAGGACAAGTATTTATCCAGCAACTGCTCTGAATCAAGCACGGGCTGTGGATGTTGCTGTGAACACAACAAAATATCTATGCTCTGGGAGCTGATTAGGTGAAAATGATATAAATAAAAACTAAAAGCAGGGTCTTTCTTGGCGGTTCAGTGGTTAAGACTCTGAGCTTCCACCACAGGGGACTTTGGTTTGATCCCTGGTCTGGAAATTAAGATCCTTCATGCCCTGGGAGGGGGAAGGGGCGGGGTGGGGCAAGTTCAAAAAAGAAAACAAAAATTGGACAGATAGGAAAAACTAAATAACAAACAAGTGAATATATAGATAAATATTTCCAGGAGTTGAAGAAAAGCAGGCTTTTCTCATTGAAAAAGTTCATCAAATACCTAACAGGAGATAATTATATATATATATATGTATGCACATATCACATACATAAATAGTTTTATATATATATACACACACACATATATATGTTTATACATATGTATGAAATTTCAAAATACCCACCCAAAAGTGGACTACATACAAAAAACAAGAATTAATTAACACCAGAGTTTTTATTAGCAATATTGTATGTAGAAAACACTGGAGAAATACTACAAATTCTTAGAGAAAATGCTTTTTCAGTCCAGAATTCTGTTCTCAACCAAAGTTAACTGAAGGTAAGAATCACCTGAGAGAGCTGAAATACATTTCTCAGGCAAATTTCTGTAAAATAAGCTTGGACAACATAAAAGTCAGGGTCAGCTGGGAGAGGCTGAGATGTGGGAATGGAAAAGTGACATGAAGGATCGTGCAGGAGTAGGATTTATTTCACCTTTATTCATAAAAAGTAAAACGATATTATTTAAAGATGACACAATATTTTTAAAAGGAATTTAAGTATATTACTTAAAGTAGAAAGAGTAACACATAGAAGTACCAAAAAGTACTGGCTAAAATCAGAGGAGAGGAAAAATGAAAGTTACAAGGGAATTAAATTTTTTATCTGATAGGATGAAGTATTAGAAGATGCTGTTGCTAGTTGTTAAATCCAGAATCAAGACCACATCCCATAAAACTCTTAGAGGAAAACATAGGCAGAACACAGAACACTCTTTGACATAAATCTCTGCAAGATCTTTTTCAATCCATCTCCCAGGGTAATAGAAATAAAAATAAAAATAAACAAATGGGACCTGATTAAACCCAAAAGCTTTTGCAAAGCAAAGGAAAACACAACCCACAGGATGGAAGAAAATATTCTTGAATGATACAACAAACAAGGGATTAGTTTCCAAAATTTACAAACAGCTCATGTAACTCTATTCAAAATACAAACCACCCAACAAAAAATGGGCAGAAGACCACATAAACATTTCTCCAAAGATAACATACCAATAGCCAAGAAGCCCATGAAAAGATGCTCAACACTGCTAATTATCAAAGAAATGTACATCACAACTATCCATACAATAAGATACCACCTCACAGCAATCAGAATGTCCATTGTCAAAAAGTCTGCAAACAATAATGCTGGAGAAGGTGTGGAGAAAAGACAGTACTCCTACACTGTTAGTGGAAATGTAAATTGGTACAACCATTAGTTACAACAGTATGGAGTTTCCTTACAAAACTAAAAATATAGCTACTATATGATCCAGAAATCCCACTCCTGCACATATATCCAGAGAAAAACATGATTTGAAAGGATATATGCATGCTAGTGTTCACTGCAGCACTGTTTACCATAACCAGGATGTGGAAGCAATCTAAATGTATATCCACAGATGAGTTAAATAAGAAGATCTGGTACATATATACAATGGACTATTACTCAGCCATAAAAAGAATGAACTAGAATGGACCTGGAGATTATCATACTAAGTGAAGTAAGTTAGACAGATATTAAATATCATATGATATTGCTCATATGTTAAATCTAAGAAAAAAATGATACAAATGAACTTATTTACAAAACAGAAACAGACTCACAGACTTGGAGAGTGAACTTATGGGTACCCGTTGTGGGGGTGGAGGACTGAGGGAGAGGGTTGGATTAGGAGTTTTGGATTGATGTGTACACACTGCTATTTTTAAAGTCCATAACCAACAAGGACCAATGGTGTGGGGGTGGGGGGTGGGGAAGGAATAAAGCTCATGTAGTTAAAGTGGCTACCTTTGAAGGATCAGGGTGAGGTGAGGCAAGGCAGATAATTTCTGCCCCAGCAATGCCTACGGTTACATCTGAAGATGGTGGGGAGTCCTACCGAAGACCAGTTCCCAAGCCTCCCCTTCCTCCTCTCACCCCATTCACCAGCCCCAGCCTCTTTCCAGAGTCTCTGTTTGTCCTCAGTCGTCTTCCACAGTGACATTTCAGTGCCCACCCTCCACCACCACGCCATTTCACTAATTTCTTTATTTGTTCTTTCTCCTATGATCTACCCTTTTCTCCTTTGCTTTTTGCTTCTCTTCTTTTCACAGCTATTTGTAAGGCCTCCCCAGACAGCCATTTTGCTTTTTTGCATTTCTTTCCCATGGGGATGGTCTTGATCCCTGTCTCCTGTACAATGTCACGGACCTCATTCCATAGGAAGAAACAGAAGTTGGAATCAAGATTGCCGGGAGAAATATCAATAACCTCAGATATGCAGATGACACCACTCTTATGGCAGAAAGTGAGGAGGGGCTAAAAAGCCTCTTGATGAAAGTGAAAGTGGAGAGTGAAAAGGTTGGCTTAAAGCTCAACATTCAGAAAATGAAGATCATGGCATCTGGTCCCATCACTGCATGGGAAATAGATGGAGAAACAGTGGAAACAGTGTCAGACTTTGTTTTTCTGGGCTCCAAAATCACTGCAGATGGTGACTGCAGCCATGAAATTAAAAGATGCTTGCTCCTTGGAAGGAAAGTTATGACCAACCTAGATAGCATATTCAAAAGCAGAGACATTACTTTACCAACAAAGGTTCGCCTAGTCAAGGCTATGGTCTTTCCTGTGGTCATGTATGGATGTGAGAGTTGGACTGTGAAGAAGGCTGAGCGCCGAAGAATTGATGCTTTTGAACTGTGGTGTTGGAGAAGACTCTTGAGAGTCCCTTGGACTGCAAGAAGATCCAACCAGTCCATTCTGAAGGAGATCAATCCTGGAATTTCTTTAGAAGGAATGATGCTAAAGCTGAAACTCCAGTATTTTGGCCACCTCATGAGAAGAGTTGACTCATTGGAGAAGACTCTGATGCTGGGAGGGATTGAGGGCAGGAGGAGAAGGGGACGACAGAGGATGAGATGGCTGGATGGCATCACTGACTCGATGGATGCGAGTCTGAGTGACCTCCGGGAGCTGGTGATGGACAGGAAGGCCTGGCGTGCTGCGGTTCATGGGGTCGCAAAGAGTCGGACACGACTGAGCGACTGATCTGATCTGATGATGATCTACCCTGCAGTTTATATTCTGAACAATAAGCTCACTGAGCATGCAGACTTCTCACTCATCGTCGCATCCAGAAGACAGTGTGTTTTTAATCTCTTATTATTGTTCAGTCACTAAATTGTGTTTAACTCTCTGCAACCCCATGGACTATAGCACGCCAGACTTTCCTGTCCTTCACCATCTCCCGGAGCTTGTTCAAACTTATCTCCATTGAGTCCATGATGCCATCTAACCATCTCATCCTCTGTATCCCCTTCTCTTCCTTCCTTTAATCTGTCCCAGCAACATGTTCTTTTCCAATCAGCTGGCTCTTTGCATCAGGTGGCCAAAATGTTGGAGCTTCAGCATCAGTCTTTCCAATGAATATTCAGGACTGATTTCCTTTAGGATAGACTGGTTGGATCTCCTTGCAGTCCAAGAACTCTCAAGAGTCTTCTTCAACATGACAGTTCAAAAGCATTAATTCTTCAGCCCTCAGCCTTCATTATGGACTATTTAAAGGTAAAAACAAAAGAATTAGATTTAGAACCCTGGGTTGTTGCATATAAAGGGAGCCTGCTGGTGCTATCCAAGAGATGTCCATACTTCTAAGTAGTGAGAGACAGACTTGAGTCAGGTCACACACAGTAAGAAGCTGTTCTCTTCCAGTTAAAAGAGAGTGATATACAAAATGGAAGCAGAGATTCAGATAGTCCTAGATATGGAGAACAGACTAGTGGTTACCAGTAGGGTGAGGGTGGGGGTGGGAACATAGAGGGTGATGGGAGGTACAAATTGTCGGGTGTAAGATAGGCTCAAGGATGCACTATACAACAAGAGAATGTAATAACTGTAGATAGAAGGTAACATGTAAAATTGTATAAAAATTTAAAACTTTTATAAATAATAAAAATAATTTTTTAAAAGAGTTATAAAAGCTCTTCCCCTGAAGAGCTTCTCAGATCAGTATGTGATGGTTCTAGGTCATTTTGGTTTGCACTGAGTTTTATGAGGGCTGGAGAAAGTCAGGGGCTCTCCAGTTGGTAAAGTGCACAGATACAACTTTGCATGTAACTTCACGAATTCCCAGAGTTCTGGATTCCCTGGGGTTCTCTGAACCCCAGGTTAAGAAGCCTGATTACAGAATCAGAAAGACAACTGTTCTACTGATCATAGAATAGGGATGCCAGTCTTGACCTAATAAAAACTGCAGTCAACCTTGTACAGAAGTCTCCCCGCTCAGGTCTGTGCCATTAAAGACCCAAGAGATAAATTATTGAAAAAGACTCTTCACAGTCTCCATTTAAACAATGTTACACAAACAGAGCAAGAATTCCCTAAACCATTAGTAAAATTCCTGATGCAAGAAAACACATGTCCCACTACAGGTTACAGAGGAGACCAATCAATAGAAAATACAGAATCAAGAAGGTGAGAGAGAGAGAAAAAGAAGAAAATTCATGTAACATCAGACCAGACATGTTTTCTTTCATCCACTTCTAAGTTAGAGTCACACCAATTTGGTGATGCAAAGACTAGAGTTATGACTGGGTCTGTCATTCAGGGTGTTTGTAGTTTTCAGGAGAGGGTGGAGGAGAAGGAGATTCCCTCTCTGGAGCATATATCAGTGTGAATACTTGCTATTGTATTTCTCTGAATCCACAGTAAGAGTCCCTTCAGGCATCCATCCTTGAGGATGTACATCCGAGACCATCCTTCTCTAAACTTCTGTCATCCTGTTAACTCCACACCAACCCTGATTATTCTTGTCTCAACCTACCTCCAAGTCACTGCCCCTCATTCGGCAACCTGATTCATCCACTGTTAGTTCTAAATACCAATGACTTTCACCTCACCTCTTCTTTAACTACACGTGTTTTTGGCAGTGCCATGGAGTTGTTTTTGTCTTGCTTTGTTTTTCCACCATATCCACAATCCTGGAAATCTTAAATTCCTTGACCAAACCACGTGGCACTCCAGCTCTGTCTGCAGTCAGCTTTATCCCATAGAGACCTCCAATGCCATGAATTCATCTGGGCTTCTTTTCCTTTTGAAGCCAATTTGAACCCTGTGGTTGATGACAGAAACTTCTATGCACCTTTTCTCTCCCTCATTTCTCAATGTCTTTTGACATATGTATCTCCTACATCCATCCACCCAAACCCCAACTCTGCATCCAGGTAACTGCACCATTTTGGAGAAAAGTCAAGCAGTCATGAAACTCTTGCAAACTTGTAATTTCCGATGTCTGCTGATTTACAATGTTGCAGTGGTTTCAGGTACACAGCAAAGTGATTCAGTTACATATATATACATATATATATTATTTTTTCCATTGTAGGTTATTATAAGATATTTAGTATAGTTCCCTGTGCTATTCTCTCAACTCAATATCTTGCAATAACCTAGTTATCCTTGTTGGTTATCTGTTTTATATATAATAGTATGTATGTTGGGCTTCCTTGGTGGCTCAGTTGGTAAAGAATCTGCCTACACTGCAGAAGACCGCCTGCCCCGCAGGAGAGCAGGAGACTCAGGTTCCATCCCTGAGTCGGGAAGATCCCCTGGAGAAGAAAATGGCAACCCACTACAGTATTCTTGCCTGGGAAATCCCATGGACAGAGGAGCCTGGCACGTTACTGTCCTTAGTGTTTCAAAAGTTGGGCACAATTTAGCAAGTAAACCACAAAAACCACCAGCATCTATGTTTTAAACCCAAATTCCTAATTTATCCATCCCTCAGCCTTTCCCTTTGGTAGCCATAAGCTTGTTTTCTATGTCTGTGAGTCCCTTTTTGTTTTGTAAATAAGATCATTTGCATATTTTTTTTAGATTCCACATATAAGCAATAGCATAGGATAATTGCCTTTCTCTGTCTGACTTCACTTAGTATGATAATCTCAAGATCCACCCATGTTGCTGGCAAATGACACATTTCATTCTTTTTAATAGTTGAGTAATATTCCATAATATTCCATAAAATCAACATTATTATCCATATCTGTCAATGAACACTTTAAGTTGCTTCCACGTTTTGGCTATTATAAACAGTGCTGCTGTGAACATTGGGGTCTAATCTGCTTCTTGTCCACAGTCTACTCCCATTTCCCTCAATATATTTTCAAACTTTCAACACCATTCTCTCTCTTTTCAGCTCCTGCCTCCTTCCAGTCTTCAAAAGATAATTACCTTTTACACATAAAATCCAGGCCTTCTCTCTCAACTGCCATTCTGTTTGCTAGTTTCTTCCTATTCACACTCATTCCTAACTTTCCTCCTCCAGCATTAGAGAAAAGTTGACCTCCCCCTATTTAAACCCCATGTGTCCTTAATGTCTCTTTCTACCAACACCGTGACTCTGCTCCCTCACCTACTTTCTTGCATCTTTCTTCCGTCTCCCCTCTCTTTTGACCTCAACACCTAACCGTAGAAAAACCTCTCCCAGACAAGAAAGAACTGACCTTCACCTCATAGTTCTCTATCTTCAGTCCAACCCTCCTTTCACATCAAAATTTCTCAAAAGTGTAGCCTTAATTTCATATTTTCAGTGCCTATCAACCCACTACATACATGACTTCTATCCCCAGATTGCTGTCAGTCATCTTATTCTCAAAGCCAAGTAAGCATCTTACTGTATTTCTCTATGACACTTGATACCTACTTGCATCTTTTCAGCATCGAAACTCTTCATTCTCCTGACTGCCCTCCCATCTCTGGCCATTTCATCCCTCTTACTCACGATCACCTAGTCTTTCTCCTACATTTAAATGTTTGTGTTTCTACATCTATATCAAGGCTTAACTGACTTGTTATATTTTATCCTGAGCAATCAGATTTTAGCAGTCACTTCTAATGGTTTCAGCAATTATTGTATGTAAATGACTAACAAATTCATGTTTTTAGAGGTAGTTGTCTTCAGGTCTGGATCAAATCCCCTTCTAGGATATTTCATCTAGATGTCACTCGAGCACTTTTCTGAGCCACCAGAGAAGCCATATTTTATATGAATTCACATATACTATAGTCATATTTTGTAGACTCAAAAAAGCTTATGTATATTCACATATCTTCAAGTAATACTTAGTTTAATAGACATTATATATAAAAATTACCCCTCTGGGAAATTTATATAGTTTAATAAATATTTGTTGAGTACCTATGCATCAAGTATTTTTTCAGGCACTGGACAAAGGTAATAAATATAGGCCAGTGGGTTAGAAAAATAGATAATTTTCATGAAATTAATCAGAGCTATGAAAAAGTTTACAAAGAGTAATAGGTTATGAAAGACATGAGAGGGACCGTCAGCCAAGCAAGGATATTCAGGAAAGACTTCCTTCCTGGTAGAACGGACTACTCAGCTAGAACTGAAAGCAGCCTGTTTTTTACTCAACCCTCTTCTACTGATAAAAGTAATTCATCTGTTACATTAATTTGTCCTTATATTCTAAATAATAAGAGTTGTTCACGTGGTTTTTTAAAGTGACAAATAATATTTTTAATTCTTTGTTAATACTATATTGCAATGAGATGAATGTAAAAGCTTTCATTCCCACACAACTGCTTGCATGCTAGTATCTTCACCAGTTTAATGACCATTGCAATTTGAGCCTACAATCATAATGAACATGGAAAATAACATAAAGCTGATGGATGGTGCCTAATGCAAATATTTTATACTTGTTAGCTAGGTATGTATGTCAGATAACTGTACATTTACTACTCTCGGATCTCAATTAATTCATTCAAGATGATTGGATATTTGTGAAAATAAAAAAGTGCAAACATCATAACATTACCTGATAGGATATTTCATTACCTGTAGAATGTAGGAGACATTTCTCTCATTAGCATGGTCTACTAAATTAGGCTTTTATGTTGTTAGAGTATTTGTGGCATAGTCAAAGCTCATAAAGTAGATAGTAGCCAATAATGGAGAGGAATGATTTATTGGCAAAGAGCCAAGTCTCTAAGTCCTTTTGTTTTTCTTACAGTCATGTAAACTGAAATTACTTAGACACATCTTTTCAAATTTCTTTCAGGAAAGAAAGAGAGAATAGATTTTTTAAAGTCAGCGACTGTTTTTAAAAGAATAGATGAAAATTGAAAGACTTTCAACCTTTTATACTGGCCACTAAAGCTTCATTTATATTGATCCAAGTATCAGCTGGAAATACAGATGTAACATGATTTTTTAGAGTCATTTCTCATGCGTTCCTTCTGTTATATTTGCCAGCTCTACCATCTAGATAAGGACAAAATTTAAGATGGGATGTTATTGACTTGAGTGCATAATAGCAAACAAGATGCGAACTGGGAGTTAGTGTTCATAGCTCAACCAAGATACTGTGCTGTTATCCCCCTGTATCCCTAGTGGACAATAGCTGCATGTGTATCTGAGCATGTGAGTATTTCTGGAGGTTTCCTTGACTTCCTCCAGTCTCACCAGCCTCAAACACTGGAGCACTGCCTTTGTTATACAGACATGCAGTAAAAATGGACAGAGGTGCAGTACAACTGAAATGATATAGTTTCAGTTTGTAATAGATAAAAGGGTTGATGAGGAGTGAGTGACCAAGAATGAGTGTGGAAGATGTAGAGAACAAACTAGCAGTTACCAGTGGGGCAAAGATAGTGGAGGGACGTATAGGGGTAGGGGGAGGAAAGAGTGGGATACTATGGGATTATATGAAATCATACATGTGGAACTTTTGGAAATTGTAAAGCACTATAGGCACACTGAACTGCGCGGCGCACTGAGAGCCCCTCGCCGGCTGCGCGGCGCACTGAGAGGAGCTACCCAACGACCGAGGAAGGACAGCGGTGAGGACTGGCCCACTAAGCACGGCTGAGAGGAGCTACCCCACGACCGAGGTCAGGAAGGGCGGCGGTGAGGAGAGACCCCTCATCCAAGGTCAGGAAGGGTGCGGTGAGGAGAGACCCCTCATCCAAGGTAAGGTGCGATGGCTGTGCTTTGCTGGAGCAGCCGGGAAGAGATACCCCATGCCCAAGGTAAGAGAAACCCAAGTAAGACAGTAGGTCTTGAAGGAGGGCATCAGAGGGCAAATACACTGAAACCATACTCACAGAAAACTAGTCAATCTAATCACACCAGGACCACAGCCTTGTCTAACTCAATGAAATTAAGCCATGCCTGTGGGGCAACCCAGGATGGGTGGGTCATGGTGGAGAGATCTGACAGGGTGTGGTCCGCTGTAGAAAGGAATGGCAAACCACTTCAGTATTCTTGCCTTGAGAACCCCATGAA
Source organism: Tragelaphus eurycerus (assembly GCA_935064755.1). Lineage (NCBI taxonomy): Eukaryota > Metazoa > Chordata > Mammalia > Artiodactyla > Bovidae > Tragelaphus > Tragelaphus eurycerus. Next base: position 15,424,817 of record CAKXYN010000003.1, read on the forward strand.
CAGTATGAAAAGGCAAAATGATAGGATACTGAAAGAGAAACTCCCCAGGTCAGTAGAGGCCCAATATGCTACTGGAGATCAGTGGAGAAATAACTCCAGAAAGAATGAAGGGATGGAACCAAAGCAGAAAGAATACCCAGCTGTAGATGTGACAGGTGATAGAAGCAAAGTCCGATGCTGTAAAGAACAATATTGCATAGGAACCTGGAATGTCAGGTCCATGAATCAAGGCAAATTGGAAGTGGTCAAACAAGAGATGGTAAGAGTGAATGTCGACATTCTAGGAATTAGCAAACTAAAATGGACTGGAATGGGTGAATTTAACTCAGAGGACCATTATATCTACTACTGGGGGCAGGAATTCCTCAGAAGAAATGGAGTGGCCATCATGGTCAACAAAAGAGTCCGAAATGCAGTACTTGGATGCAATCTCAAAAACGACAGAATGATCTCTGTTTGTTTCCAAGGCAAACCATTCAATGTCACAGTAATCCAAGTTTATGCCCCAACCAGTAACGCTGAAGAAGCTGAAGTTGAACAGTTCTATGAAGACCTACAAGATCTTTTAGAACTAATACCCAAAAAAGATGTCCTTTTCATTATAGGGGACTGGAATGCAAAAGTAGGAAGTCAAGAAACACCTGGAGTAACAGGCAAATTTGGCCTTGGAATACGGAATGAAGCAGGGCAAAGACTAATAGAGTTTTGCCAAGAAAATGCACTGGTCATAGCAAATACCCTCTTCCAACAACACAAGACAAGACTCTATACATGGACATCACCAGATGGTCAACACCGAAATCAGATCGATTATATTCTTTGCAGCCAAAGATGGAGAAGCTCTATACAATCAGCAAAAACAAGACCAGGAGCTGACTGTGGCTCAGACCATGAACTGCTTATTGCCAAATTCAGACTGAAATTGAAGAAAGTAGGGAAAACCACTAGACCATTCAAGTATGACCTAAATCAAATCCCTTATGATTATACAGTGGAAGTGAGAAATAGATTTAAGGGCCTAGATCTGATAGATAGAGTGCCTGATGAACTATGGAATGAGTTCGTGACATTGTACAGGAGACAGGGATCAAGACCATCCCCATGGAAAAGAAATGCAAAAAAGCAACATGGCTGTCTGGGGAGGCCTTGCAAATAGCTGTGAAAAGAAGAGAAGCGAAAAGCAAAGGAGAAAAGGAAAGATATAAATATCTGAATGGAGAGTTCCAAAGAATAGAAAGAAGAGATAAGAAAGCCTTCTTCAGTGATCAATGCAAAGAAATAGAGGAAAACAACAGAATGGGAAAGACTAAGGATCTATTCAAGAAAATCAGAGATACCAAAGGAACATTTCATGTAAAAATGGGCTCGATAAAGGACAGAAATGGTATGGACTTAACGGAAGCAGAAGATATTAAGAAGAGGTGGCAAGAATACACAGAAGAACTGTACAAAAAAGAGCTTCACGACCCAGACAATCATGATGGTGTGATCACTGACCTAGAGCCAGACATCCTGGAATGTGAAGTCAAGTGGGCCTTAGAAAGCATCACTACGAACAAAGCTAGTGGAGGTGATGGAATTCCAGTGGAGCTATTCCAAATCCTGAAAGATGATGCTGTGAAAGTGCTGCACTCAATATGCCAACAAATTTGGAAAACTCAGCAGTGGCCACAAGATTGGAAAAGGTCCATTTTCATCCCAATCCCAAAGAAAGGCAATGCCAAAGAGTGCTCAAACTACCGCACAATTGCACTCATCTCACACGCTAGTAAAGTAATGCTCAAAATTCTCCAAGCCAGGCTTCAGCAATATGTGAACTGTGAACTTCCTGATGTTCAAGCTGGTTTTAGAAAAGGCAGAGGAACCAGAGATCAAATTGCCAACATCTGCTGGATCATTGAAAAAGCAAGAGAATTCCAGAAAAACATCTATTTCTGCTTTATTGACTATGCCAAAGCCTTTGACTGTGTAGATCACAATAAACTGTGGAAAATTCTGAGAGAGATGGGAATACCAGACCACCTGATCTGCCTCTTGAGAAATCTGTATGCAGGTCAGGAAGCAACAGTTAGAACTGGTCATGGAACAACAGACTGGTTCCAAATAGGAAAAGGAGTACGTCAAGGCTGTATATTGTCACCATGTTTATTTAACTTCTATGGAGAGTACATCATGAGAAATGCTGGACTGGAAGAAACACAAGCTGGAATCAAGATTGCCGGGAGAAATATCAGTAAACTCAGATATGCAGATGATACCACCCTTATGGCAGAAAGTGAAGAGGAACTAAAAAGCCTCTTGATGAAAGTGAAAGTGGAGAGTGAAAAGGTTGGCTTAAAGCTCAACATTCAGAAAATGAAGATCATGGCATCTGGTCCCATCACTACATGGGAAATAGATGGAGAAACAGTGGAAACAGTGTCAGACTTTCTTTTTCTGGTCTCCAAAATCACTGCAGATGGTGACTGCAGCCATGAAATTAAAAGACGCTTACTCCTTGGAAGGAAAGTTATGACCAACCTAGATACCATATTCAAAAGCAGAGACATCACTTTGCCAACAAAGGTTCGCCTAGTCAAGGCTATGGTCTTTCCTGTGGTCATGTATGGATGTGAGAGCTGGACTGTGAAGAGGGCTGAGTGCCGAAGAATTGATGCTTTTGAACTGTGGTGTTGGAGAAGACTCTTGAGAGTCCCTTGGACTGCAAGGAGATCCAACCAGTCCATTCTGAAGGAGATCAGCCCTGGGATTTCTTTGGAAGGAATGATGCTGAAGCTGAAACTCCAGTACTTTGGCCATCTCATGTGAAGAGTTGACTCATTGGAGAAGACTCTGATGCTGGGAGGGATTGAGGGCAGGAGGAGAAGGGGACGACAGAGGATGAGATGGCTTGATGGCATCACTGACTCGATGAATGTGAGTCTGAGTGACCTCCGACAGCTGGTGATGGATAGGGAGGCTTGGCGTGCTGTAGTTCATGGGGTCGCAAAGAGTCGGACACGACTGAGCTACTGATCTGATCTGATCTGATAGAATTTAAGGAAGCTTTAATTTTATATGAAAAAGAATGACTGTAAAAGTCTGAGATCATTTAAACTCAGTAAACATACGTTTTATGACTTCTATAGTTTGGGAGGATTTGTCTAAAGCCAGAATATTTAATGGCTCTTAGGGCTGAAAGACCCTTTTCTTAGGGCTTTCTTTATTTTTACAGACTTAAATTTAAATTTTATTATAAAAAGATACTTTTATTTTAAATAAAATCTAGAATATAATGAGGTACAAAAATATTATATTCTTATTCAAAAACACATTTTTAAAACACCCCATGTCTTAGAAATAATGTTAAGTACTGTATGCCTTTGAAATAATAGTAACCAGCATATGTATCATTTAGTTAAGAATTTCATAGAATGATTTAACATCTGTAACAATGTGTTTTTGAGGAAAGTAAATGGACAACATTAGCCTCAATTCATGTGACTTAAGCGGCAGACTAGATTTTTAGTTTAATTTTCTTTTTCTCTCCCAGCATGTGGTATCCCAGTTCCCTGACCAGGAATCAAACCCACACCGCCTGCATTGACAGCACAGAATCTTAACCACTGGACCACCAGGGAAGTCCCCTACATTTTTAATTTTGAAATGTCTAAGATCTTGGAAGTATCCAGTGGAAGTTTCATTCTTTGAATCAAAAAATATTTATTCAATGCTTATTATACATAAAATGTTATGAGTCAGTTCTTCACATCCAGTGGCCAAAGTATTAGAGTTTCAGCTTTAGCTTCAGTCCCTCCAATGAATATTCAGGGTTTATTTCTTTTAGGATGGACTGATTTGATCTCCTTGCAGTCCAAGGGACTCTGAAGAGTCTTCTTTAGCATCACAATTCAAATGCATCAATTCTTCAGCTCTCAGCCTTCTTTATAGTCCGACTTTCACATCCATACATGACCACTAGAAAAACCACAGCTTTGACTAGACGGACCTTTGTTGGCCAAGTAATGTCTTTGCTTTTTAATATGTGGTCTAGGTTTGTCATAGCTTTTCTTCCAAGAAGCAAGTGTCTTTTAATTTCATGGCTGCAGTCACAGTACACAATGATTTTGGAGCCCATGAAAATAAAATCTCACTGCTTCTACTTTTTTTCCTCTTCTATTTGCCATGTAGTGATGGGACTGGATGCCATGATCTTAGTTTTTTGAATGCTGAGTTTTAAGCCAACATAAGCTTTTTCAAGCTCCTCTTTCACCCTCACCAGATGACCTTTCCAATAACTCCTATGGCTTTTTCCATTTATTCTTTTAGTAAGATTTTCTTTGCTTCATAAAGGGTTTGGCATTCAAATTCTTTCCTGCTTTCTTCCTTTTTCACTTAATGAAAGTTTACTCAGTTCTTTTGAAATTGCTACCAGAAATACAATAACCCATCTCTTTCTATGTGTAAATAAAAGATTGCCTGACTCAACCACCTGTGTGCTGCTGCTGCTAAGTCGCTTCAGTTGTGTCCGACTCTGTGCAACCCCATAGACCACAGCCCACCAGGCTCCCCTGTCCCTGGGATTCTCCAGGCAAGAACACTGGTGTGGGTTGACATTTCCTTCTCCAACCACCTGTGTACACAATCCCAAATCTTAAAATTTTAGGACTTAGATAGCTAGTGGATGCTTCATTGATAATTTATAGACAAAGCTTATAAGAATAAACATTATTTGTATTGTTTATTAATGTTAAGTCATAATTAGGCTTAATAAGTCCCTAAATAATGATTATGTGGATCACAATAAACTGTGGAAAATTCTGAAAGAGATGGGAATACCAGACCACCTGATCTGCCTATTGAGAAATCTGTATGCAGGTCAGGAAGCAACAGTTAGAACTGGTCATGGAACAACAGACTGGTTCCAAATAGGAAAAGGAGTACGTCAAGGCTGTATATTGTCACCCTGTTTATCTAACTTATATGGAGAGTACATCATGAGAAATGCTGGACTGGAAGAAACACAAGTTGGAATCAAGATTGCTGGGAGAAATATCAATAACCTCAGATATGCAGATGACACCACCCTTATGGCAGAAAGTGAAGAGGAACTAAAAAGCCTCTTGATGAAGGTGAAAGTGGAGAGTGAAAAGGTTGGCTTAAAGCTCAACATTCAGAAAATGAAGATCATGGCATCTGGTCCCATCACTATATGGGAAATAGATGGGGAAACAGTGGAAACAGTGTCAGACTTTATTTTTCTGGGCTCCAAAATCACTGCAGATGGTGACTGCAGCCATGAAATTAAAAGACGCTTACTCCTTGGAAGGAAAGTTATGACCAACCTAGATAGCATATTCAAAAGCAGAGACATCACTTTGCCAACAAAGGTTCGCCTAGTCAAGGCTATGGTCTTTCCTATGGTCATGCATGGATGTGAGAGCTGGACTGTGAAGAAGGCTGAGCGCCGAAGAATTGATGCTTTTGAACTGTGGTGTTGGAGAAGACTCTTGAGAGTCCCTTGGACTGCAAGGAGATCCAACCAGTCCATTCTGAAGGAGATCAGCCCTGGGATTTCTTTGGAAGGAATGATGCTAAAGCTGAAACTCCAGTATTTTGGCCACCTCATGCGAAGAGTTGACTCATTGGAGAAGACTCTGATGCTGGGAGGGATTGGGGGCAGGAGGAGAAGGGGACAACAGAGGATGAGATGGCTGGATGGCATCACTGACTCGATGAATATGAGTCTGTGTGACCTCCAGGAGTTGATAATGGACAGGGAGGCCTGGCGTGCTGCAGTTCATGGGGTCGCAAAGAGTCCGACATGACAGAGCGACTGATCTGATCTGAAATAAGGAAGTTTTCCAAAGAGAGCTACATCAGAAATTTCAATTTAATTTTTTGGCAAAGTAATGTTTAGAATAACTGTATCATCATATAGAAAAAACAAGGATCAGGTTTTTCTCTTAGCCAATAAAAAATGTTATATTTTCAGCTTAAATGCATTTTCCTTTCTACTTACAGTTTTTTTTTTCAATATTTAGGGAACAAGTTTAACATTCTTGCCATTTACCTGTTTCAAACCAGATCGTTTCATAGATCAGCCTTATTTCTTGGTACAAATAAGTGAGTGCCATTAAATGTTCAGATTTCAAAGCAATCAAACTTGACAAGTATTGGAGCTGCTCACTGTCTAGAAGGCAATAATGGATACCACTTAATGGACTTTTAATTTTCCTATATTTTAAGGAGTTATAAGGACTAAAACGAGAAAGGTAAAGAATTACAGTATTCCAGAATTTAGAAAAATGCATAATTAAGTGTGAAATACTCAATTATAAGTAGAATTAAATTTTCTGCTGAATATGTTAACAATAAATTTTTCATTCAATCAGATCAGATCAGTCACTCAGTCGTGTCCGACTCTTTGCGACCCCATGAATTGCAGCACGATAATTTAATATAAATTTATGAATCTTTTTAAAGTAAGATGTATCTTTGCCTTTATTTTTTAAAACTATATACATTGGAGAAATTTAACAACACTTGAGGCAACAATCCATGATCATTAGAAACAGAAATTCAGATCTTTCTTAGAAAATTGTTGTGCAAAATCCTGATGATCATCATATAAGATCCACTGAAAGACTGTTAGATGTAACAAGATAATTTAGAAAGGAGACTTGTTGCCAAATAAATATCAAAATCAGTAATATTTCCATAGAAGAGTACTAGTCAAAAAAATAATGGAAAAATTATTCTTCCATTCATGTTAACAACAAATACATATAAAAGTCAGAAATGAATACAACAAGCAAGATACAGACATTTATGAAGAAAAGCAGAAAACTTCCCCAAGGGATATGAAAGACTAGAAAATAACTGACTTATATCTGGCTGGTGATATCTAATAGTCAATATTTCCTGATTTAATTTGTGGATTGATATAATTTTTATCACACTTAAAATGGAATTTTATTTATGTCTTTACAAAGTAATTTTAAGTTCACCATAAAGAACAATGAGCTTGCAAAACCTCTGTGTATGCTCATGAGTGCACATGTGTGTGTATAGAGAATTGAATTTTTATATTTAAAGTATGTCTTATAAAGCTAAAGCAACTAACAAAATATACTATGCTAAGCCAATTCAGTTGCATCCAACTCTTTGCCACCCTATGGACTGCGGCCCTCCAGGCTACTCTGTCCATGGGATACTCCAAGCAAGAATACTAGAGTGGGTTGACATTTCCTTCTCCAGGAGCAAATATTCTAGTGCGGTGTTATAGAGACTGAACAATGACTACCTTAGAAAGTCACCAATCTACACACTTTATGTAAGAATTTAATATATGGTAAAGGTAGTATTTTGAATCAGGAAATAGCAAACTACTCACTAAATTGTACTGGCACAATTCAAGAAGGTTACCATTATCCTCATTGCCAAATGGGGAAACTGAAGCACAGAGAAGTTAGGTAACCTGCTTAAAGTCACACAGCTAGCATACAGTAGATTTAGGACTCAAACTCAAGCAGATTGACTCCAGGGCCCAAGGTTTTGCTATTACACTGTCTCTTCCTAATACTTGACTTTTCCAACAACCTTATTTTAGAAATAAGAAAACTGAAGAACAGAAAAATAAAGGAACCCCTAAAATCATGTATCTGAAGTATTCCAGAAATAGTTCTTGAATTTGAATTCAGGCCATCAAGATAGTTATAATTTTCAGAATATTTTGTACTCATTAAATCTGAGTTTTTAAAAAGTCTAGCTCTTTTATTTATTTTTTTAAATTTTATTTTATTTTATTTAACTTTACAATATTGTATTGGTTTTGCCATATATCAAAATGAATCTGCCACAGGTATACATGTGTTCCCCATCCTGAACCCTCCTCCCTCCTCCCTCCCCATACCATCCCTCTGGGTCATCTCAGTGCACCAGCCCCAAGCATCCAGTATTGTGCATCGAACCTGAACTGGCGACTCATTTCATATATGACATTATACATATTTCAATGCCATTCTCCCAAATCATCCCACCCTCTCCCTCTCTCAGAGTGCAAAAGACTGTCCTATACATCAGTGTCTCTTTTGCTATCTCGTATATAGGGTTATGGTTACCATCTTTCTGAATTCCATATATATGCGTTAGTATACTGTATTCATGGAGAAGGAAATGGCAACCCACTCCAGTGTTCATGCCTTGAGAATCCCAGGGACGGGGGAGCCTGGTGGGCTGCCGTCTATGGGGTCGCACAGGGTTGGACACGACTGAAGCGACTTAGCAGCAGCAGCAGCAGCATACTGTATTCATGTTTTTCTTTCTGGCTTACTTCACTCTGTATAATAGGCTCCAGTTTCATCCACCTCATTAGAACTGATTCAAATGTATTCTTTTAAAGTGGTCATATCATTTTTCTAAAATAGTTTCATCAATTACATAAGCTATCAAACGTAGTGTTATTTCTAGTGTTTGGATAAGAAACTGTGAGAAAAAAGAGACATCTCTCATCAAATGTTACCTTCCAAAAATAATTCTATTTGTCTGTGTATCTGTGTAGGCATCTGTCTATCTATATATCTATATACCTACTTACTTATCTGGGGCTTCTCTGGTGGCTCAATGGTAAAGAATCCTCTTGCCAACCAAGAAACACTGGTCCAGTTCAAGAAGATTCCCTGGAGAAGGAAATAGCTACCCACTCCAGTGTTCTTGCCTGGGACATCCCATGGATAGAGGAGCCTGGCGGGCTACAGTCCATGGGGTCACAACGAGTCAGACACGGCTTGGCAACTGAACAGCAAGGACAACTTACCTATCTAGCCACCTACCCATCTTTATCAGTAAATTGTGCACAAAACTAACATCTAATCAATTTAAAGAGAATTAATTTCTTTGACTATGGGTAAAGTGTTCTGTTTTTCATTATCTAGTTTTAGTTAATATATGGTAAGCCACTTCAGTCATTCAAATAAATATCCCAAACTTCTACCCAAAGGCTGGTTAATTTTTAATACTGAATAACTTTTTAAGTACAAATGAAATATTTTGGCAAAATATGTTTCTCTCATTCAGTCCCTTCTCAATTTAAACATAGCATTTACTTCTAAATTATTACAGAATTTTGGTGTGACTTCATGAAAAAATATTCCATAGGGCAACCCTTTGTTTTGCCTTCTCCAAAGTGTTAAACATCTTAAATTCAAATTCTTGGCTAGAAGTTAATTTTTTAAGAAACTACATATATTTATGTCTATCTAACAGAAAGATTTTAAGGACATATTATGCAAAAGGCATGTTGCTGGATCCTAAGGATAAGAAAAGACATATAATGAGATCTCTGATCATTAGAAGCCCACAGAGCACAAAAGCTGATGACATTCACATTCAATGAGAGAGCACATGAGACTATTTAGTTCAGTGTTTGCTGCATACAAGGCACTCAGTGTGTCATAAGAAATAATCAGAGTATAATACAGTAATGATTACCTTATGGATTTATACAGAAATTACATTCAGCATCCTCTTGGTAGCTGAAATTATTTTCCAGAACACAAAATTCCAAGAGATTAAACTAAAGATGTTTTGATTTCAAGAAATAATATCTCTTACATCTATATGCATCTGACATATCAATTTTAATACACTGTAACACATTTAGGGGAGAAAAACAATTAATGCCATATTCAGTGAAAGGCAGCTGATTGTTAGAAGCAAACTCACAGAATAACCTCAATTATTTTAGCTATTTCACTTTTATCCTAATGCTAATATGTGAACTGAATTGTTTTAAATGGTTTGAAAGCAGAGAGGTGACTGTTTTGCCACGGATTCAGGGAATCATGGTTTATTGGCCAAGTCACTGACCTTCCAAGATCCTGAGCTAAAATCCCATTAGCACAAGTTGTTTTAATGTGAACTTGATACAGTAACTCCAAACCTGAGAGAGGAGATGTGAAAGGCACCTTTCTAAAAAACAATTGATTTGCTTCATTTCATTGAAATGGTTAATGCTTTGATGGTTCATATTTACAATGGCTTGTCCTGCTCTTCAAAGGAGTTGATATGTTGGAGTCTTTAACACCATAAACTTGATCAGAACTTCCTCAGTAATAAACAGACTGAATGGAAGGGGAGTGCCCCTCCTCACCCGGCCTCCGGAGCGCATTTGCTTACCAATTTGTAGCTAAAGACATTGAGAATGGTGTTCTTCATGCTCAACTGCTCCAGGTAGTTGAAAAGAGTTCTGGGAAACTCAATATGCAAACTGGTTTGGAAGCCTGAAAGATTTGAAAGAGAAGAACATTTGACCTTCCTTAGTAAAAGGCTCTTGCTCAGTTATAGTTACTCTTAAGTATGGAATTTTGGTAGTGTTCATAAAACCCACAAAGAAAGTCTATTTCTCTGTAAGTTGCTTCCTAAACAACTCAGGAAACCAACAAGCTGGGATGCTAGTTTGTACATTTTTTCTTTAAATGCCAGAGATGTGTCAAACTTCACAGTGACTTGTGTTGAATCCCACAGTTGTTAAGGACAAGAGACACAGAGAACGCTGAGGCTGAAATGTGTGTGTATGTGTGCGCGCACTCAGGTGTGGCTTACTATAGTCGCCAGGCTCCTCTGTCCTTGGGATTTCCAGGCATACCGGAGTGGGTTGCCATTTCCTACTCCAGAGATCTTCCCAACCCAGGCATCAAACCCTCGTCTCTTGTGTCTCCTGCATTGCACTGCCTGGGAAACACAAACTTAGCAGCTCCTAAAGGGCCTGACTGTGTTGCTTTGTTTATTCTTTTCAATTCCACTCTTTTGGAGGTGCCAGGGTCAGTGCAATTTTTTTTTTTTTTTTACTTTTGAACAGCAAATCCCATTTTTAGTGTATTTCTTTGGCATTTACCTATTTCTTTTCATAATGAAAAATAACTTGACACATAAGTTCATCATAAAAATGATAGTGAGGGACTTCACTGGCAGTCCAGTGGATAAGACTCAGTGCTTTCATCGTAAAGGACATGAGTTCAGTCCGTGGTCAGGGAACTAAGATCCAGCATGCCACTTGGCAAAAAAAAAAAAAAAAAAAATTGATAGCAATCATAGAAATACCATGATTAAAGGTAATAGTCATTTGTGCAGGAGATAAAAGATGAGATAAAATGATTTTACTTAAAGATTTCTTTAATTTTAATTTCAATAAAAATAAGCAGCTAGAGATTGTGTAACTCATTTGGAAAACAAATCTAATCTTCTAAGATGGATCAAAAAGCTATGGTATGAAGTCATTCATTACCAAGATAACATTACCAAAGAGGAGTTATATCTACTAAAAAGCAAAATCACAGTTTAAATAAAATTAAGCCATAAAGTTGGAAACTCATTTCATTATTTCAATGAATGTTATGTATATACATGTATGTATGTATATATTTGAGAATAACATGTTGCTTTCCTATGTATCCAATATCCCAACTGTGTATCCTATGTATCCAGTATAAACTGTAAAGCAATTTATAAAATCAAAATATTAAAAATCTTATTTTCAAATGCTTTAATTGTGTACAGTTATATAGGAGAAGGCAATGGCACCCCACTCCAGTACTCTTGCCTGGAAATTCCCATGGATGGAGGAGCCTGGTAGGCTGCAGTCCATGGGGTGACTAGGAGTCGGACACAACTGAGCAACTTCACTTTCACTTTTCACTTTCATGCATTGGAGAGGGAAATGACAACCCACTCCAGTGTTCTTGCCTGGAGAATCCCAAGGACGGGGGAGCCTGTGGGCTGCCATCTCTGGGGTTGCACAGAGTTGGACATGACTGACGTGACTTAGCAGTAGCAGCTGTACCATTATATGTATTGATCAAAATGTGCAAATAATTTCTCCCTCAATTTTCTTGTTTGAGAGCTTAACTGCCAATTAAATGGGCAAATATGTAAATAAACAAAAAGTTAAAAGGATAACTAATTAAAACTAAAATATCTATAGTGATTTAGTAATCCAAGTATTTCAGAATATGTAGACACAGACAAAAAATATTAATAAAATGAAAACTTAATCTGAGGTTTCCAACTATTTATCTGTTGTATGTATATGTGTATTTATCTACTTTGTATCTCTCAACTTGATAAGTAATAATTTGACAGAAAAATCATGGAAATCCTCTTTCATTTCAACAATAGTTCCTACTCTCAGCAAAAATGCTCAAGAAAATTCTAAATACACTTCTGAGTATCTCCCAGGCTTGCCAGTCCACACTTCAGAAATTAGTTATTTCTCCTGTGTCTGTTTCAACTAGAAAATTAGGCTAAAATCCTTCCTTCTCCAGCAATAACTTGTATAAAATTCTCCAGTTAAAAATTACATATCAGCACAAAATAATGCCAGTTCTCTTTTTTCTTTGAAGAAGAGTTCATATGAAACTCAATCTTCACATTGCGAATGAAAGATGGAAATTTAAAGAGAGTAGTAACCTATAGCTGTGAAATCCCAGAGGCAATGAAATCCAATCAGACAAGGGAAGAGTTAAAATATGAGAACTCTCCAAAGCTTAGATGACTTTGGAAACACAGATCAAAAACAAAGAGACGGAAAGTATAATTAACTCCATTACTGCTCAGTCAAATGAAAACAGCCATGACATTCTTTCTTATTTATGACACCAGCAAATAGCTCAATTCCACCCTGGATATTGCTGTAGGACAGCACTGGTTCCACAGCAGGTGAAACAGAAACAAGCTGCTAAAATTTATGTCACTAGATCATCTTATAGATAGAAGATTTATGCAGAAGTCCCATAAAAAAAGAAGTAGCTTTTATATCTTCTTATAACAATTCTTGTTCTCGAGCAAACCAAAGTCTATACACGGAAAGCTGTAATTTTCTCAAGTGCACTTGGAATCATGGAAAGCCTATTTACTTAAATATATATTTTATCTCAGATACTGGAATTTACCAACAATGATAATAAAATTTTTGCATCATCGAGCCATCTGTTAACGTTTATGAAATATTTTCATTTCTGAGTTGTGCTCCTTAGCACACTGGAAAATTCTTCAATGTAGTATATAATCACCACTGAACAGAAGGTCTAACAGGAGGAAGGACAAAGGGAATATTCAGGTCACTCACAGCATTTCTTCCTGGGATGTCTTCTGTACCTCTGTTATTGAGTTCTGGCCAGATCTTACCTTCTTGATCACTGTGGTATTTCCACTGCTTGCACGAGTGCTCATTTGTGTCCAACTCTTTGCAACCCAATGGACTGTAGCTCACCAGTCTCCTTGGTCCATGGGATTTTCCCATGGAGTGGGTTGCCATTTCCTTCTCCAGGGGATCTTCTCAACCCAAGGAGCAAATCTGTGTCTCCTGCATTGGCAGGTGGATTCTTTGCCTCCTGGGAAGTTAGGATAGTATATGTTAATAGCAGTAGGAGGTATTTGTTTACAAAGAATTTCATTATGCATATATATTCTACTCAGATTCTCTTATACTTTTTTTGTATCTATCTTAAGTGCCTAGGACAGTTACCTTATTTACAATAGAGGTAAAATGTTTAGGTGATTGCCTGATTTCCTGAGTTAAATAGTTTTACAGCGGTCTTAAATCTTTTCCTCACTGCTGTGGGAATATGAATGGTTACAATCCATTTGGATAGCAATCTGTTTTTTACATTTATGGTCAAGAATAGTCAATGACAGCACATAGTTTGTTAAAACAAAAAAAGATTAGAATGGATACAAAGTGATATATTCATAGAAGGCAATGTTGTAGACCAGTGAAAAAGTAACAGCTAGCCCTCTACAGGTTACCACCCAGACTTTCTCAAATATGATGTTGGGTGTACAAAAAAAATAAAAACTAAATTGCACATCATTTATTTAAAAGTTTTAAAGGATGAAAGCAATACTATCTATTTTATTATACACCACACATTGCAATTATTTTTTAAATGCATGGAAATGAGGAGAGTTACATTCAGTAGAGTAGTTGCCTTGGGGTAAGAAAAAATATTACAGTCAAGAAGAGTACACAGGAATGCAGAACACTGGGGAATCCAAATGTATAGATAGTGTTTTACTTTTTAAACTGGATGTTGATAACATGAGATTTTTTATTATTATCATTCTCTTCACCTTTCCATAAATCTGAAATAGTTTTTAAAGGAATAAAAAAATAACATCATAAGGCAATAATCTGCTGCTGCTGCTGCTAAGTCGCTTCAGTCGTGTCCGACTCTGTGTGACCCCATAGACGGAAGCCCACCAGGCTCCCCCATCCCTGGGATTCTCCAGGCAAGAATACTGGAGTGGGTTGCCATTTCCTTCTCCAATGCGTGAAAGTGAAAAGTGAAAGGGAAGTCACTCAGTCGTGTCCAACTTTTAGCGACCCCATGGACTGTAGCCTACCAGGTTCCGCTGTCCATGGGATTTTCCAGGCAAGAATACTGGAGTGGGGTGCCATCGCTTTCTGGGACAAATATCCTAATTAGATTCTTTTTCTTTTTGCCATCTCAAAATTTTTAAGGAAAATACTGTTCTGAATAGAAATGATAGGTTGACATGAGGCACCATTTAAATCAAGCATGACAAAGGGACATGAACCCTAAAGCCAACAAGAAAAGATATGAAACCTTCAGATCAGATCAGATCAATCACTCAGTTGTGTCCGACTCTTTGCGACCCCATGAATCGCAGCACGCCAGGCCTCCCTGTCCATCACCAACTCCCAGAGGTCACTCAGACTCACATCCATTGAGTCAGTGATGCCATCCAGCCACCTCATCCTCTGTCGTCCCCTTCTCCTCCTGCCCCCAATCCCTTAGAAAACATACTCTCTTCAGCCACTCACTAGGCTTCCCCGGTGGCTCGGCAGTAAAGAATCCACCTGCCAATGCAGGAGACACGGGTTCAATACCTCGGTTGGGAAGATTCCCTAGAGAAGGGAATGGCAACCCACTCCAGGATTTTTGCCTGCAGAATTCCATGCACAGAGGAGCCATGTGGTTGCAAGAGTTGGACATGACTTAGCAACTAAACAACAACAAAATATATAGACATAATGGCCAGGAAGCCATCAAACACTTCCTGCCAGCTACCTCAAAAAGTTACTCAAATTCTTTCTATAAAGTGGGTGAACACCTAAGTTATTATCCAAGTAATATAGTATCAAAATTTAATGTATATACTCTTAGTCTCAGAAATTCTATTCCTATATATATTTGTGCTAAGAAATAATGGTAAATACACTCTCAAGGGATATTTCAAAGGAAGTTCATCCTTGGAATGCATATGAAAGCAAAAAAAAAAAAAAGAAATCAATATTCATCAATAAAGGATTGATTTTCTTAAATTATGATATATTCTTGCAATATAATACACTCAATCTATACTTATTTACATGGAAGATTAACACAGTTACATTGAAAAGGCAAGCTGCAAAACAATATGTACATATGATCTTGTTTTTGTAAAAAGTAAAAATGTATAAACAGGGCCATAGAATACAGTTTGGGAGACTCTCCCCTACAATATTACTTCCTGCCTGCTGCCGCTGCTGCTGCTGCTGCTAAATTGTTTCAGTCATGTCTGACTCTGTGCGATCCCATGGACGGCAGCCCACCAGGCTCCCCTGTCCCTGGGATTCTCCAGGCAAGAACACTGGAGTGGGTTGCCATTTCCTTCTCCAATGCATGAAAGTGAAAAGTGAAAGTGAAGTTGCTCAGTCGTGTCCGACTCTTAATGACCCCATGGACTGCAGCCTACCAGGCTCCTCCGTCCATGGGATTTTCCAGGCAAGAGTACTGGAATGGGGTGCCATTGCCTTCTCCGATGTTACTTCCTAGAAGAGATTATTTCTAATAGCTTGATGTAAGGAGTACCTCCTCTGTTGATTTGCCATTATGATTCTCTGTTCTTAGCTTTCATAAAAATATAATATATATTCATTTACTTTCTTGCCTAATTGTTGTGTCTTTCACCAATTTTACACTAAGGGCAGGAACCACATTTGCATTAGTTACTCAGGACCAAATGGTACAGAATATGTGCAAAATGCTTGTTGAGCTAGGGCCACACAAATTTGTTTCCAGATGAATTTTCGCTTTCTACTTTCATCCACTGTTTCAGCTTTCACAAGGGGGAGGGTATTGCTGGTATAATTATAGAAAAAAAAAAAAAAACACCAGTAAACCTATTTTTATTATGATAAGGCCAATCAATCAATTGATCAGTCTAGCAATGCAGAGGCAGTGCAGATGAAATTTAAAACGCTGCTGATCTTGCATTCACAAGACTTGAGTCTGCAGCCTGTCTTCTAGCTCAGGCACTTACTGACTAGGGTATCAGTCTCTTAAGCCTCATCCAGGCTCTTTTCATTCTTACTCTCATTGGGAAAAAGAATTGTTTCCATATGTATTTGCAGAGCAAAGAGCTAGGCTACCTGTCTCCAGGAAGCTGCAGGGTCTTTCAGTGCTCAGGGCTCTAGGTGGACCGGAAAGTACGAAAGAGCAGAGACAACAGAGGCAGGACTGCTGAGGATTTGGTTTGTGGGTGTTTTTGTTCCTTTTGGTTTCACAATGTCCGAGGGAGGTGGAGGCCATAACTTAGAGGGTTGCAAAGCCCCTCAGTCTTCTCAAAGAGAACAGATTGACCTACCCCATCCTTCCACTGTCAAAGGAATAGTCACTCCATAAATATTTGTTGCAAAAAAGAATGAGTGAACATGTAAAACATTCTTTTTCATTGGTCTTTCTGTGGCAGTAAGAGTCCTAAAAGTCATAACTAGAAAAAAAATGTAAGATTTGATGAAAATTGAGTTTAGGGAAGAAAAAATATATATTTATAAATTAATTTGTTTTCAATATAAGACCTTGTATGTAAGGTTCCAACACAGTGAATTTTTACAGTGAAGCTATAAACTCTAAAATGGGAATTATGAACGTGGACACTATAATTTATAATACTTGCATAGCTTTCAATTATTCAGGTGCTCAAAGCCCAACAAATTGAATAATGAACAGGGGTAATGAATTGAACACTGAGAAGATGATAACAGAAAATGCTGGGAAGTCACCACAGAGAAATTCACATACAGAAGTAGCCCTGAAAGAAACACACTTGTTTGAAGGACACATTTTTTTTTTTCCTTTCAAGCTGAAACATTTACAGAACAGTAATGCAAGTAGGAATTGCTTTCAAGAAATACCTGTTAAAGCTAGAAAGCTGCTAAAATCGTATATTTCAGATGACCAAACAGAGAATTAGAATCATAAATTGGCCTGTAACATTCTCAGAGAGCACGGCTCTCTATTTCATTATTTTTAACCACATGCAGAAGGGGGAAATGCAGTCATATAAATTATTAAGCACCATTGCTTTAGATTTAGGCTGCAAAATATGTTGATATTCCACAGATCCGAAAGCATGGGGTTCTTAACAGTATTTCATATAACACTGCAGATAAGAAATTTAGATAATGAAACGGCTTCTGACCCCGCTGTTCTGACCCGGGCTGGATGATGCATGCTTGTGTCTACAGGTGAAGGTTCTTAGTAGGAAGGAAGCCTGCCAAGCCTGGTACCCAGTGATACTGCAGATCCATATGGGTACAAAGCGCAGCTAGCCAAAATCATGGAAAGATCAGAACTTAATACAACTAGCTAAAATCAATAAAAATGAATGCTCCCCAATACCCTCAACCCCCACCACCATCACAAAGCTACTCGGTCTTCATGGTCATCATCTTCCTAGATAAAGGATATTTATCAAAGCAACTTAGAAGTCATCTGTCTTCTAGAATATTGCAAGCCAGGAGCTAATACTGTATAGTGATTAGCCTATGGCCAGTGAGGTCAACATAATTGGTTTCAAGCCTCAGCTCTGTTGTTTTTTACATGTGCTTTAGGCAAACTTTTTAACCTTCTAATATCCAGTGATTATTATTCTATTATTATTATTATTCTAATATTATCAGATCAGATCAGATCAGTCGCTCAGTCGTGTCCGACTCTTTGCGACCCCATGAACCGCAGCATGCCCGGCCTCCCTATCCATCACCAGCTCCCGGAGGTCACTCAGACTCACATTCATCGAGTCACTGATGCCATCCAGCCATCTCATCCTCTGTCGTCCCCTTCTCCTCCTGCCCTCAATCCCTCCCAGCATCAGAGTCTTCTCCAATGAGTCAACTCTTCGCATGAGGTGGCCAAAATACTGGAGTTTCAGCTTTAGCATCATTCCTTCTAAAGAAATCCCAGGGCTGATCTCCTTCAGAATGGACCGGTTGGATCTCCTTGCAGTCCAAGGGACTCTCAAGAGTCTTCTCCAACACCACAGTTCAAAAGCATCAATTCTTCGGCGCTGAGCCTTCTTCACAGTCCAGCTCTCACATCCATACATGACCACAGGAAAGACCATAGCCTTGACTAGGCGAACCTTTGTTGACAAAGTGATGTCTCTGCTTTTGAATATGTTATCTAGGTTGGTCGTAACTTTCCTTCCAAGGAGTAAGCGTCTTTTAATTTCATGGCTGCAGTCACCATCTGCAGTGATTTTGGAGCCCAGAAAAATAAAGTCTGACACTGTTTCCACTGTTTCTCCATCTATTTCCCATGTAGTGATGGGACCAGATGCCATGATCTTCGTTTTCTGAATGTTGAGCTTTAAGCCAACCTTTTCACTCTCCACTTTCACTTGCATCAAGAGGCTTTTGAGTTCCTCTTCACTTTCTGCCATAAGGGTGGTATCATCTGCATATCTGAGGTTATTGATATTTCTCCCAGCAATCTTGATTCCAGCTTGTGTTTCTTCCAGTCCAGCATTTCTCATGATGTACTCTGCATATAAGTTAAATAAACAGGGTGACAATATACAGCCTTGACGTACTCCTTTTCCTATTTGGAACCACTCTGTTGTTCCATGACCAGTTCTAACTGTTGCTTCCTGACCTGCATACAGACTTCTCAAGAGGCAGATCAGGTGGTCTGATAATGGAGATAATAACAGTACCTGCTTCTCTAGATCATTGGGAGTATTAAATAAGATAATACATGCAAAACATTTAGTATAGTTCCTGGTCATAGTTGGCCTTCTCAGATGGCACTAGTGGTAAAAAAACCCACCTGCCAATGCAGGAGATTAAGAGTTGTGGGTTTGACCCCTGGGTTGGGAAGATCTCCTGGAGAAGGGCTTGGCAACCCACTCCAGTATTCTTGCCTGGAAAATCCAAGGACAGAGGAGCCTGGCGGGCAGCAGTCCATTGGAGTCGCAAAGAGTTGGGCAGTACTTAGGAAGTATTGCCTATTCTTACTGGCTAATGTTGCATTGGCCAAGTTGTTTCAATGTATCTGAGACAGTGGTACCTGGTACCTATAAATATGAGTTGTGCCATTCACAAGTACTATTCAAATGATCATTCTGGGCTTGAGCCTTTCAGTGACATCTGTTGCTACTATACCCTTAGAAACAGTTTCCAACAGCAATACAGAAGTGTTTACATGGAAATGAATGCTTATTTACCTCTCACAATTGTTTTGATGGATAGACAAAAGGGACTCATCAATTCAATAAGAATTGTCCAATATGTGTTACATTTGTTAAACTGTCATGCCTGTACAATTTGAGTTTCATTATTAAGATCCTAAAATATTGTTCTACCCCATGGAAATCATGATAATTATCCCAAATCTGTCCAGGAACTACAAGATCGACAGGGTACGCCTCTAAAACCAGCTCTGCTACTTGGAGAACGTCATGGAAAATCTTCAGGAGTACTTCACCACTCAAAATAAAATTTAAAAGTACTGAGGTGCTTTAGGACTTCTTCTCAGATCCAAATGTAAACCTACTAGAAGATCTGGAGGAATTTGCTTTTTGTTTTTGGCCCCTCACTAATCAAGGGAAAGTGGGAATTTGCAAGAACCTTAAAGATCATCTATTGTGACCACTTTGTGTTAAAAAAAAAAAAAGATGAAATAAGAATCAAGAGAGGAAGCTATGGGGAACTCCTTAGCAGTCCAGTGGGTAGAGCACCATGACACCACCCAAGGGGGCACAGGTTCGATCATTGGTCAGGGATTGAGTTCCCACTAGCCCTGTGGCATGGCCAAATAAATAAATAAAAATGACCTAGCACTTAGCATTCATTACAAAGTGGTCAGCTTCCATGTCTGTGAAATGGGAATAATAATAATAATATTTTTTAAAAAGAGGAAGCTGTGTCTCAAGGAGCCAAGATTTAGATGGAATTTTTTTTGTGGTCTGAAGGCATGTTTTCAGTGATGTGGGCGACTGCTGAAATACCCAGGAAACTCCATACATGGAGAGTTCATACTATAGAACACAAAGTATAAATTGTTATTTATCATTTTTATTTGATAGTCCCACTAATAATTTAATTGCCCTTTATATGTTAACACAAATATATGTTCTTCAGTTTCTTTAAGATAAAGCATAACACCTGCTCCACAGAACTCTCTTTATATACAGCATTTACATGGAGATATACATCAAGCATTTCACTTTTCCTCTTGCTATTTCTATTTCTGAAGTCTCCAATTCAACTGTTAAGATATTAGGTTCAGAAACCTCTTTCCCATTTTTAATCACCTACAACATATGGGGCATGCTCGTGATAGGTTCCCGTGATACACCACCAATGAACGAGTTCTAAAGAGAAGCATTTAAACTGTTAAAGCCAATGGGCTATGAATTCTTAAAGGTCTTGGGGGAAAAAAATTTTTTTTTTTGTTTGAGGGAGACCTGAACAACCAAAGGACAACAATTCACAATATGACCTTGGGTAAGTCAATTAACCTCTTTGGACCTGGGTTTCTTCACCTGTAAAGGCAAGAAGCTGGCCAGTGAGATGTCTAAAGAGCCTTCCTGGCCTCGCCATTCCACAGCCCTGCGTCACTTCATTACCGCGGTCTCTCTACACAGTGTTGGGTTATAGCCTTCACCCCTGCTAATAGCCGTTCAATCTTACTTCTAAAAGCCAGATTCCGCCGGGGTCGCTGGTGGCGGAGGTTGCACTGCTTGTTTCTAAAACGCAGTGGAGAATTCAGCGATGGGGAACAGATGAGGATAGATGCCCTGTTACAGCTGCAGCTGGGAAGCAATCTCCACCCTTGTGCAGAGGGGCCCTTTGCTTCAGGGCTGGGGGCACTGGGAGACGCCGGAAAGGAAAGCAACCACTGGCAGGACGGTGCCAGCACGACAGCTTTGTGTTTGGGGATGTCTTTTGCTAGCAGGTCACTCCTCTCTAGTGATGATTTTGGTCTAAAAAAAAAAAAAAGAATGTGTATCTGTCCAATCTGGTAACAGGCTTCCTTCCCATTCGGCAAAGCACAGAAATGGGTCCCGTGAAATCAGGCAAGTAGAAAATCTCCCCTCTGACCCCATCCCTGGCTCCTCGCTCCAACTGAGATAAACAGCCAGCCTCACGAGTTTTTTGCTCTACCCTCCAGAGACTCTCAGCATGTACAGAGAGTAAAAAGAAGTAAAACTTCTCTCCCAAGTCATAAAACTGGCATAAATCTAATGCCTCCACAGCAGAGAAGCAAAAAAGGAGGGAAGAAAGTTGGTTTAGGCAACAGTAATGTGAATAAACAACCCAAATAAATCTTATTAGATGAGGAGAGAGTAAATGAAACAGCCAGAGGCAAGCAAAAATGGGAAGATGCTAGAACTGAATTCAAGAAGTTGAGGATAACATTCACTGGCAAAGTAGGGTTACAAATAGGAGTCGCCTCCTCAGACAAATATAATGACTAACCGAAAAGCCTAGAGAAAGAAGAGCCCAAGTAGAAAATTACCGGAAGTGACAGTCTCCTCACCACCATGACATGGTAAAGATCGTGTCCTTCCTAAACACCCAAAGCTTCCCCATTTAGACATTAATGATATGATTGGATATTGGTTGCTCAGTCATTAATAATGCTAATTAGCTGCAAGAATAAGCAAGGCCTTAGAAAAGCATGCCTATTTGAGAGAAAGGATAAAAGAAAATCTCTTAGTGATGTCAGTTTCAAAATTGAACAGTTTCAAATGATCGCTCCTGTTCCTTTTGAAGATCACCAATTTGTTTGGAAAGGTTTTTGTGAGTTTTGTGTTTAATTTAATAGTGGGTTAGAAATCTCCTTGCTCATGTCCTGAATAGTTTTTACCCCGTTATCTTTATTATTATTCATTCATTCATTCTCCTAGTCTCTCATTCTCACAATGAAACTTGAGGAGACAAAAATAATAATTAATGTAGGATTCCTATCCTTTACTAGATTTATCAAGTCTATATATATCTCACTCAGACAGCAGAAGGTTAAAATAGTACGCTTTTTATAAGCCAGCTGTGGGCAAGCAAACTCTTCAAGCTTTACTTTCTTCAAAAATAAAAGCTTCAAGCTTCAGTTCCTTTAAAATAAAAAATAAGAGCAAATTTCTAATAGTGTTTTTTCATTAGTTTTTATAGGGCTGTAGTTGCTTTAAAATGTATTAATTTCTACTGTACAGCAAAGTGAATCAACTATACACGTACATATATCCCCTCTTTTTTGGATTTCCTTCCCATTTAGGTCAACATAGAGCATTAAGTCGGAGAAGGCAATGGCATCCCACTCCAGTACTCTTGCCTGGAAACTCCCATGGATGGAGGAGCCTGGTAGGCTACAGTCCATGGGGTCATTAAGAGTCGGACACGACTGAGGAACTTCACTTTCACTTTTCACTTTCATGCATTGGAGAGGGAAATGGCAACCCACTCCAGTGTTCTTGCCTGGAGAATCCCAGGGATGGTGGAGCCTGATGGGCCGCTGTCTGTGGGGTCGCACAGAGTCAGACACGACTGAAGCGACTTAGCAACAGCAGAGCATTAAGTGGAATTCCAGTTGAGCTATTTCAAATCCTAAAAGATGATTCTGTTAAAGTGCTGCACTCGATATGCCAGCATATTTGGAAAACTCATCAGTGGGCACAGGACTGGAAAAGATCAGTTTTTATTCCACTCCCAAAGAAAGGCAATGCCAAGGAATGTTCAAAATGAAAGTGAAAGTCGCTCAGTCCTGTCCGACTCTTTGTGATCCCGTGGACTATATAGTTCATGGAATTCTCCAGGCCAGAATATTGGAGTGGGTAGCCTTTTCCTTTTCCAGGGATCTTCCCAACCCAAGGATCAAACCCAGGTCTAAGAATGTTCAAACTGCCACACGATTGCACTCATCTCACATGCTAGCAAAGTAGTGCTCAAAATTCTCCAAGCCAGGCTTCATCAGTACATGAAATGTGAACTTCCAGATGTTCAAGCTGGATTTAGGAAAGGCTAGGGAACTAGAGATCAAACTGTCAACATCCGTTGGATCATAGCGAAAGCAAGAGAGTTCTGGAAAAGCATCTACTTCTGCTTTATTGACTATGCCAAAGCCTTTGTGTGTATCACAGCAAACTGCAGAAAAGTCTTAAAGAGGTGGGAATACCAGACCACCTAATCTGTCTTCCGAGAAATCTGTATGGAGGTCAGGAAGCAACAATTAGAACCAGACATGGAACAACAGACTGGTTCCAAATTGGGAAAAGAGTATGTCAAGGCTATATATTGTCACCCTGCTTATTTAACATCTATGCAGAGTACATCATGAGAAATGCCAGGCTGGATGAAGCACAAGCTGGAATCAAGATTGTCAGGATAAATATCAATAACCTCAGATAGGAAGACATCACTTTTATGGAAGAAAGCAAAGAAGAACTAAAAAGCCTCTTGATGAAAGTGAAAGAGGAAAGTGAAAAAGTTGGCTTAAAACTCAACATTCAGAAAATGAAGATCATGGCATCTGGTCCCATCACTTCATGGCAAATAGATGGAGAAACAATGGAAAGAGTGACAGACTTTATTTTGGGGGGCTCCAAAATCACTGCAGATGGTAATTGCAGCCATGAAATTAAAAGATGCTTACTCTTTGGAAGGAAAGTTATGCCCAACCTAGACAGCATATTAAAAGGCAGAGACATTACTTTGCCAACAAAGGTTCGTCTAGTCAAGGCTATGGTTTTTCCAGTGGTCATGTATGGATGTGAGAGTTGGACTGTGAAGAAGGCTGAGCACCTAAGAATTGATGCTTTTGAACTGTGGTGTTGGAGAAGACTCTTGAGAGTCCCTTGGACTGCAGGGAGATCCAACCAGTCCATCCTAAAGGAAATCAGTCCTGAATATTCATTGGAAAGACTGATGCTGAAGCTGAAACTCCAATACTTTGGCCACCTCATGCGAAGAGCTGACTCATTGAAAAGACCTGGATGCTGGGCGGGAGGAGAAGGGGACGACAGAGGATGAGATGGTTGGATGGCATCACCGACTCAATGGACATGAGTCTGGGTAAACTCTGGCAGTTGATGGACAGGGCAGCCTGGCTTGCTGCAGTTCATGGGGTCACAAAGAGTCAGACACGACTGAGTGACTGAACTGAACTGAGCTGAGAGCACTGAGTAGGGCTCCCTGAGCTATAAGGTAGGTTCTCATAAGTTATCTATTTTACATGTAGTATCAGTAGTGTATTTATGTCAATCCCAATCTCCCAATTCATCCCACCCCCTCCTTTCCCCCTTGGTGTCCATACATTTGTTCGCTACGTCTGTGTCTCTATTCTGTTTTGCAAATAAGATCATCTATACCATTTTCCGGAGAAGGCAATGGCAACCTGCTCCAGTACTCTTGCCTGGCAAATCCCATGGATGGAGGAGCCTGGTAGGCTGCAGTCCATGGGGTCACTAAGAGTCAGACACGACTGAACGACTTCACTTTCTCTTTTCACTTTCATGCATTGGAGAAGGAAATGGCAACCCACTCCAGTGTTCTTGCCTGGAGAATCCCAGGGACGGGGAAGCCTGGTGGGCTGCCGTCTATGGGGTCACACAGAGTCAGACACGACTGAAGCGACTTAGCATAGCATAGCATACCATACCATTTTCAGATTCCACATGTGTTATTATACAATATTTGTTTTTTTTTTCTTTCTGACTTACTTCACTCTGTATGACAGTCTCTAGGTCTACTTATGTTTCTAACAATGACCCAATTTTGTTTCTTTACATAGTTGAATAATATTCCATTGCATATATATAACACAACTTGTTTATCCATTCACCTGTCAATGGACATCTAGGTTGCTTCCATGTCCTGACTATTTATACAGTGCTGCAATGAACACTGGGGTACATGTGTCTTTTTGAATTATAGTTTTTTCTGGGCATATGTCCCATAGAGGAATTGCTGAGGCATGTGGTATTTTTATTTCTAGGAATGTTGTACATAAAATACCTGGAATAGTCCTTGGTTCACAGTCACTGCAGATGGTGACTGCAGCCATGAAATTAAAAGACGCTTACTCCTTGGAAGGAAAGTTATGACCAACCTAGATAGATACTCAAAAGCAGAGACATTACTTTACCAACAAAGGTTTGCCTAGTCAAGGCTATGGTCTTTCCTGTGGTCATGTATGGATGTGAGAGTTGGACTGTGAAGAAGGCTGAGCGCCAAAGAATTGATGCTTTTGAACTGTGGTGTTGGAGAAGACTCTTGAGAGTCCCTTGGACTGCAAGGAGATCAACCAGTCCATTCTGAAGGAGACCAGCCCTGGGATTTCTTTGGAAGGAAAGATGCTAAAGCTGAAACTCCAGTATTTTGGCCACCTCATGCGAAGAGTTGACTCATTGGAGAAGACTCTGATGCTGGGAGGGATTGAGGGCAGGAGGAGAAGGGGACTACAGAGGATGAGATGGCTGGATGGCATCACTGACTCGATGGATGCGAGTCTGAGTGACCTCCGGGAGCTGGTGATGGACAGGGAGGCCTGGCGTGCTGCGGTTCATGGGGTTGCAAAGAGTCGGACACGACTGAGCGACTGATCTGATCACGATGGGAGCTTAATATATAAAAAGTTATCATTTTAATTATTTATTTAATGAAAATAAAATTTAAATATTTTTAATTTAATTAATTATTCTGTAGTGTACTATTAGGGAAAACCACTAGATCATTCAGGTATGACCTAAATCAAATCCCTTATGATTATACAGTGAAGTGAGAAATAGATTTAAGGGCCTAGATCTGATATATAGAGGGCCTGATGAACTATGGAATGAGGTTCATGACATTGTATAGGAGACAGGAATCAAGAACATTCCCGTGGAAAAGAAATGCAAAAAAAGCAAAATGACTGTCTGGGTAGGCCTTACAAATAGCTGTGAAAAGAAGAGAAGCGAAAAGCAAAGGAGAAAAGGAAAGATATAAGCATCTGAATGCAGAGTTCCAAAGAATAGCAAGAAGAGATAAGAAAGCCTTCTTCAGCGATCAATGCAAAGAAACAAAGGAAAACAACAGAATGGAAAAGACTAGGGATCTATTCAAGAAAATCAGAGATACCAAAGGAACATTTTATGCAAAGATGGGCTTGATAAAGGACAGAAATGGTATGGACTTAACAGAAGCAGAAGATATTAAGAAGAGGTGGCAAGAATACACAGAAGAACTGTACGAAAAAGATCTTCATGACCCAGATAATCATGATGGTGTGATCACTGACCTAGAGCCAGACATCCTGGAATGTGAAGTCAAGTGGGCCTTAGAAAGCATCACTATGAACAAAGCTAGTGGAGGTGATGGAATTCCAGTGGAGCTATTCCAAATCCTGAAAGATGATGCTGTGAAAGTGCTGCACTCAATATGCCAGCAAATTTGGAAAACTCAGCAGTGGCCACAGGACTGGAAAAGGTCAGTTTTCATTCCAATCCCCAAGAAAGGCAATGCCAAAGAATGCTCAAACTACCGCACAATTGCACTCATCTCACACACTAGTAAAGTAATGCTCAAAATTCTCCAAGCCAGGCTTCAGCAATATGTGAACCATGAACTTCCTGATGTTCAAGCTGGTTTTAGAAAAGGCAGAGGAGCCAGAGATCAAATTGCCAACATCTGCTGGATCATGGAAAAAGCATGAGAGTTCCAGAAAAACATCTATTTCTGCTTTATTGACTATGCCAAAGCCTTTGACTGTGTGGATCACAATAAACTGTGGAAAATTCTGAAAGAGATGGGAATACCAGACCACCTCTTGAGAAATTTGTATGCAGGTCAGAAAGCAACAGTTAGAACTGGAAGTGCAACAACAGACTGGTTCCAAATAGGAAAAAGAGTTCGTCAAGGCTGTATATTGTCACCCTGTTTATTTAACTTATATGCAGAGCACATCATGAGAAATGCTGGACTGTAAGAAACACAAACTGGAATCAAGATTGCCGGGAGAAATATCAATAACCTCAGATATGCAGATGACACCACCCTTCTGGCAGAAAGTGAAGAGGAACTAAAAAGCCTCTTGATGAAAGTGAAAGAGGAGAGTGAAAAAGTTGGCTTACAGCTCAACATTCAGAAAACGAAGATCATGGCATCTGGTCCCATCACTTCATGGGAAATAGATGGGGAAACAGTGGAAAGAGTGTCAGACTTTATTTTTCTGGGCTCCAAAATCACTACAGATGGTGACTGCAGCCATGAAATTAAAAGATGCTTACTCCTTGGAAGGAAAGTTATGACCCACCTAGATAGCATATTCAAAAGCAGAGACATTACTTTGCCAACAAAGGTCCATCTAGTCAAGGCTATGGTTTTTCCTGTGGTCATGTATGGATATGAGAGCTGGACTGTGAAGAAGGCTGAGCGCCGAAGAATTGATGCTTTTGAAGTGTGGTGTTGGAGAAGACTCTTGAGAGTCCCTTGGACTGCAAAGAGATCCAACCAGTCCATTCTGAAGGAGATCAGCCCTGGGATTTCTTTAGAAGGAATGATGCTAAAGCTGAAACTCCAGTATTTTGGCCACCTCATTTGAAGAGTTGACTCATTGGATAAGACTGTGATGCTGGGAGGGATTGGGGGCAGGAGGAGAAGGGGACTACAGAGGATGAGAGTGCTGGATGGCATGACTGACTTGATGGGTGTGAGTCTGGGTGACCTCCAGGGGTTGGTGATGGACAGGGAGGCCTGGCGTGCTGGGATTCATGGGATTGCAAAGAGTCGGACACGACTGAGCAACTGATCTGATCTGATCTCATTAGCTACCTTCCAAATGTGTACAGAGTTCAACTTTAATGAAGTTTTCAAGCACAAGGCAATAGGTTATATTACATCCATAATAAATCATCATGGTTTTCTTATCAGTTTCAAAACTGCAAAATCATTGGAACAAGAAGTGTTACATTTAGCTGAAACTATTCAGGTAGTCTGTCACCAACAGGAACATTAAAGACAAATTGTCAGGAGCAATAATACTTGTTATCATTTATTGAGCTCTTACTATATATAAGGTCCATGCTAAGGTATTGATATGAATTGTTTCCTTTCATCCTTTACAAAACCCCCTATGGAACTGGTATTTTATCACTATTTTTCAGATGAAGAACAGAGATGGTATGGGGAGTTGCTTGTAAAGAATGCATTATCTTGTACAAATTTACATACCTAGTAGGTGAATAAACCAAGGTATGAAACCACATCCCTCTGATGACAAAGTTTTATGCTTGTACACAGTATTGAATGTCTAGCTTTCTTCTTAAGAATTGTAGCATTTTAGAAATTCAGAGGAGAAAGGAATTTGAGTCTTCCTCAAGAGACCATCTTTTGAGAAAAAGAATTCTCTCAATCTAGTAAAATGCTTATGGAGCCCAAAACACACTGCTTGTGTTTTAACATTAGTGTGATTATTGTCTAGCTGGGTGATATTGGGCATATAACTTCTCTCTGCCTTGGTATCCATCTTCAACATAGGGTGATGAGATAATAATAATACACATTTCATACGAAATTATGAAGGTTAATTAATATGAGAATGTTAAGAACAGTGTCTGGCACAGAATAAAAGCTCAACAAATGTTAGCTGTTGTCATAGTCCCTTTGAGTTGCTATAACAAAATACCATAGACAGAGTGCTGTGCTGTGCTCAGTCATGTCCAACTCTTTGGGACCCCATGGACTATAGCCTGCCAGGCTCTTCTGTCCATGGGATTTCCCAAGCAAGGATACTGGAATGGGTTGCCATTTCCTTCTCCAGGGGATTTTCCTGACCCAGGGATCGAACCCATGTCTCTTGTGTCTCCTGCATTGAGAGGTGAATTCTTTACCATTAGCGCCACCTACTTTGGATTGGTATAACAAAAGACCATAGACAGTGGCTTAAACAACCAACATATATTTCTCACAGTTTTGGAGGCTGGGAAGTTCAAGGTCAGACCGCAGGCAGGTTCAGTGTTTGGTCAGTGTTTTCTTCTTGGCTTGCACACTTATTGCTCTATCCTTGCATGATAAAGAGAGGGCTCTTTTCTCTTCTTCACAATGGTGAGTACCTAGGGTCACACAACTTGCAGGGAGCAGAGCCCAGTTTGACTCCAGCATCTTTGCTCTTAAATGCCACACCATAGTGCCCTTTTATAATTAAAGAGACAGCCTAAGTCTCTGACAATTCAATGGCTGTTCGTATAAACTATATTTGATGAGGATATTCAATGAGTTCTGGATGGCACTGTTTAGAAATTTGGTTGTCATATTCATGAGCATTTTCTCAGTGAGAAATAACAGTTGCTGAACCTCTGTCTCACCAAGGACTAGAAATTCATGGCACCAAACTGTTGCACTGCCCATTCCAATAACTCAAGCACATCAGCTAGCTGGGTTTACACAGAACAAGCAACTTGCTGATTTACTGGTCTTTTCACACATCAGTGAATCGTTTGGTGTATGAGCCCATAACATGAGCCCATGATATGAGCCCATGATATGAGCCCATATCAATTCAAAGGCATTGATAGAGTTTGTTTGGAGAGGCACAGATAACTTCTGTTTGGTGGGGGAAATATGTATAGGTAGTCTAAATCTCAATTTGACCTTTTCAGCAAGTATTACATTTCCCAAAGAAAGTCTAAGCAAGCAGAAATTTCTCTAAATAAACTTAGAGAGGTGGCAGGTAAATTTCCAACTTTGATACAGCATCTGATACACAGGTGAGCAAATTAAAGCTCTAGTCCTTTTATCAATAGTGTGAAATTGTTTTCTTTCCTTTTTCATAACTCTTGCAATTATACCCACTATAGGCTCACTTTTAGAAGTTATCAGAGCATGCCCCAAGTACAGTACTCCCAAGGCAGATAAGAAGTTTCCTAGAAGTCAGAGAACCTTCCTTGCTCTTCTCACCAAACACTCATATTTCCATTGTCCCATATAGTCTGGTTTTTTTGGTAGCATCTACATACACAAGTCTATGAACGCCCCAAATCAAATGCCTAGTTTGGATCATTAAAACATTTGTCTACAATTTTTTGTTGTTTATTGTTTACGTGGGAAGGATCTATGCTTCAATTCTCTACTGCATTCTAAATATATGTACTGGCCATGAACAAAAATTCACATGGAGTTTTACTTTCAAACTTTAAGTCTCAAGTTGCTTCAGATAGTTCTTCACTTGAGTTCATCCTTTTTGCCTGTGTTGAAACTGCATGAGGATAAATGCAAACAATACACAGGCTGAATGGTGATCAACAAAGTTTGAGGGGCTTCCCCTGTGGCTCAGTAGTAAAAAATCTGCCTGCCAATGCAGGAGACACGGGTTTGATCCCTGATCTGATAAGATCACACATTCCACGGAGCAACTAAGCCCACGTGCCACAGCTATTGAGCCTGTGCTCTAGATCCTGTGAGCCGCAACTGCAGAGGCCACGTGCCATGGCTACTGAAGCCCAAACGCCCTAAAGCCCATGCTCCACAGCAAGAGAGGCCACTGCAAGGAGAAGCCTGCACACTGCAGCTAGAGAGTAGCCCTCACCTGCTGGAACTAGAGAAAGCCTGTGCACAATGAAGACCCAATGCAGCCAAAGATAAAATCAGATCAGATCAGATCAGATCAGTCGCTCAGTCGTGTCCAACTCTTTGCGATCCCATGAAGCGCAGCACGCCAGGCCTCCCTGTCCATCACCAGCTCCCGGAGGTCACTCAGACTCACACCCATCAAGTCAGTGATGCCATCCAGCCATCTCATCCTCTGTCGTCCCCTTCTCCTCCTGCCCTCAATCCCTCCCAGCATCAGAGTCTTCTCCAATGAGTCAACTCTTTGCGTG
This sequence comes from Tragelaphus eurycerus, assembly GCA_935064755.1. Classification (NCBI taxonomy): domain Eukaryota; kingdom Metazoa; phylum Chordata; class Mammalia; order Artiodactyla; family Bovidae; genus Tragelaphus; species Tragelaphus eurycerus. The sequence continues at coordinate 15,455,936 of CAKXYN010000003.1, forward strand.
AGGTGGCCAAAATACTGGAGTTTCAGCTTTAGCATCATTCCTTCCAAAGAAATTCCAGGATTGATCTCCTTCAGAATGGACTGGTTGGATCTTCTTGCAGTCCAAGGGACTCTCAAGAGTCTTCTCCAACACCACAGTTCAAAAGCATCAATTCTTCGGTGCTCAGCCTCCAGCTCTCACATCCATACATGACCACAGGAAAGACCATAGCCTTGACTAGGCGAACCTTTGTTGATAAAGTGATGTCTCTGCTTTTGAATATGCTATCTAGGTTGGTCATAACTTTCCTTCCAAGGAGTAAGCATCTTTTAATTTCATGGCTGCAGTCACCATCTGTAGTGATTTTGGAGCCCAGAAAAATAAAGTCTGACACTGTTTCCACTGTTTCTCCATCTATTTCCCATGTAGTGATGGGACCAGATGCCATGATCTTCGTTTTCTGAATGTTGAGCTTTAAGCCAACCTTTTCACTCTCCGCTTTCACTCTCATCAAGAGGCTTTTGAGTTCCTCTTCACTCTCTGCCATAAGAGTGGTGTCATCTGCATATCTGAGGTTATTGATATTTCTCCCAGCAATCTTGATTCCAACTTGTGCTTCTTCCAGTCCAGCATTTCTCATGATGTACTCTGCATATAAGTTAAATAAACATGGTGACAATATACAGCCTTGACGTACTCCTTTTCCTATTTGGAACCAGTCTGTTGTTCCATGACCAGTTCTAACTGTTGCTTCCTGACCTGCGTACAGATTTCTCAAGAGGCAGATCAGGTGGTCTGGTATTCCCATCTCTTTCAGAATTTTCCACAGTTTATTGTGATCTACACAGTCAAAGGCTTTGGCATAGTCAATAAAGCAGAAATAGATGTTTTTTTGGAACTCTCTTGCTTTTTCGATGATCCAGCGGATGTTGGCAATTTGATCTCTGATTCCTCTGCCTTTTCTAAAACCAGCTTGAACATCAGGAAGTTCACGGTTCACATATTGCTGAAGCCTGGCTTGGAGAATTTTGAGCATTACTTTACTAGCGTGTGAGATGAGTGCAATTGTGCGGTAGTTTGAGCATTCTTTGGCATTGCCTTTCTTTGGGATTGGGATGAAAACTGACCTTTTCCAATCTTGTGGCCACTGCTGAGTTTTCCAAATTTGCTGGCATATTGAGTGCAGCACTTTCACAGCATCATCTTTCAGGATTTGGAATAGCTCCACTGGAATTCCATCACCTCCACTAGCTTTGTTCGTAGTGATGCTTTCTAAGGCCCATTTGACTTCACATTCCAAGATGTCTGGCTCTAGGTCAGTGATCACATCATCATGATTATCTGGGTCGTGAAGCTCTTTTTTGTACAGTTCTTCTGTGTATTCTTGCCACCTCTTCTTAATATCTTCTGCTTCCATTAGGTCCATACCATTTCTGTCCTTTATCGTGCCCATCTTTGCATGAAATGTTCCTTTGGTATCTCTGATTTTCTTGAAGAGATCCCTAGTCTTTCCCATTCTGTTGTTTTCCTCTATTTCTTTGCATTGATCACTGAAGAAGGCTTTCTTATCTCTTCTTGCTATTCTTTGGAACTCTGCATTTAGATGTTTATATCTTTCCTTTTCTCCTTTGCTTTTCGCTTCTCTTCTTTTCACAGCTATTTGTAAGGCCTCCCCAGACAGCCATTTTGCTTTTTTGCATTTCTTTTCCATGGGGATGGTCTTGATCCTTGTCTCCTGTACAATGTCATGAACCTCATTCCATAGTTCATCAGGCACTCTATCTATCAGATCTAGGCCCTTAAATCTATTTCTCACTTCCACTGTATAATCATAAGGGATTTGATTATATATCTTTATATTTTTATATATCTTTATATATAAAGATAAAATATATATATATATAATATTTAAAAAGCTTGAGATGAGAAAAGTGGATCTAAAACAGAATGCCATTCACTTTATCCATTCACCCTCAATTCATCCTCATGAAAACTGGTGTAAATGCTTTTCAACAATTTGGAACTTCAACAGGGAGAAGGTCTATTAAGCTGCCAGGGAGAATTCATCTTCGGCCGTCTATAGAGCTTAGGTGCTCTAAGCAAACTAAGATTTCTTTTGTCAGTCACTTACTCACTCATCAGAGTACAATTTAGGGAAATTTTGTGGATCAGTTATTGAAACCATCCTCAGTTCATAAGCATAAAACATATAGTGAGTATGTAGTGATCCTTGTACATATTCTATAGCAGTAGAATATACATCTAGATGAATTCTGTCCAGTAGAAATAAAATAAGAGCCACATGTGTAAATTAAAGTTTTCCAATAGCCATTTGAAAAGAGTAAAATGAAATATGTGAAATTCATTTTAATATCATATTTTATTGAACCCATATATCCCAAGTATTCTCATTCCAATATGTGATCAATATACAAATCATTAATGAAGTATTTTATATCTTTGGTGCTAAGTCTCTATTCTGACTAGCTGTATTTCAAGTGCTCAAGAGCCACATGTGGCCAGTGGCTACCTTACTGGGAAGTGAAACTTTAGATCAACAGTCCCCAACCTTTTTGGCACCAGGACCGGTTATATGGAAGACAATTTTTCCATTGACCCGGTGGAGGAGGGATGATTTGGGGATGATTCAAGCACATTACACTTATTGTGCACTTTATTTCTATTATTATTGTAATATCACCTCCACCCCAGATCATCAGGCATTAGATCCTAGAGGTCAGGGACCTCTGCTCTTGATCATCAAAAGGAGGCTAAAAATCAATCGGAGAAGGCAATGGCACCCCACTCCAGTACTCTTGCCTGGAAAATCCCATGGATGGAGGAGCCTGGTAGGCTGTAGTCCATGGGGTCGTTAGAAGTCAGACACGACTGAGTGACTTCCCTTTCACTTTTCACTTTCATACATTGGAGAAAGAAATGGCAACCCACTCCAGTGTTCTTGCCTGGAGAATCCCAGGGACGGGGGAGCCTGGTGGGCTTCTGTCTATGGGGTCGCACAGAGTCGGACATGACTGAAGTGACTTAGCAGCAGCAAAGTTAAAATAAAGTACCTCTAGTCCAGTTTATTTGACTCATTATTGTTTAGTTTATACCTTAATTGTATACACTATTACCCTAAAAATTAAGGTTCTATGTAAACAGGAATCTATTCTTAACTGATAAAGTCAAGCTATAATGAATTTCTTTTTGTAAGATCAAAGTTCAAGGATATTTATATGGTTCACAAATGTTCTCAAGATTTTGCATTATAGTTAACAAAATGTTCCATAAAAAGTTAAAAGTGAGTAACATGAATTAGTGGTAAAGTGAGAAATGCTGGACTGGAAGAAGCACAAGCTGAAATCAAGATTGCTGGGAGAAATATCAATAACCTCAGATATGCAGATGACACCACTCTTACAGCAGAACGTGAAGAGGAATTAAAAAGCCTCTTGATGAAAGAAAGAGGAGAGTGAAAAAGTTGGCTTAAAGCTCAACATTCAGAAAATGAAGATTATGGCATCTGATCCCATCACTTCATGGGAAATAGATGGGGAAACAGTGGAAATAGTGCCAGACTTTATTTTGGGGGGCTTCAAAATCACTGCAGATGGTGACTGCAGCCATGAGATTATAAGACTACTCCTTGGAAGAAAATTTATGACCAACCTAGATAGCATATTGAAAAGTAGAGACATTACTTTGCCAACAAAAGGTCCGTCTAGTCAAGGCTATGGTTTTTCCAGTGGTCATGTATGGATGCAAGAGTTGGACTGTGGAGAAAGCTGAGCACTGAAGAAATGATGCTTTTGAACTGTGGTGTTGGAGAAGACTCTTGAGAGTCCCTTGAACTGCAAGGAGATCCAACCAGTCCATTGTGAAGGAGATCAGCCCTGGGATTTCTTTGGAAGGAATGATGCTAAAGCTGAAACTCCAGTACTTTGGCCACCTCATGTGAAGAGTTGACTCATTGGAAAAGACTCTGATGCTGGGAGGGATAGGGGGCAGGAGGAGAAGGGGACTATAGAGGATGAGATGGCTGGATGGCATCACCAACTCGATGGACTTGAGTTTGAGTGAACTCCGGGAGATGGTGATGGACAGGGAGGCCTGGTGTGCTGTGATTCATGGGGTCACAAAGAATCAGACACGACTGAGCGACTGAACTGAACTGAGCTATGTTTGATTGGTCTTCATGAAAAAATAATTTGCCAAATAAGAATCTTTATTGTGGATATCTAGTAATTGTGCAATTCTACTTATAGAAATTTATCCTAAGGAAAGAAATTTAAATGTATGTATTAAATTCTTTGTCTACAAAAATATTTACTTCACCACTCTGTATAAGAAAATAAAATTGTAGACAATATAAATGTCCAACAATATGAGAATGATTACATAAACTGTGATACAATAGACTATGATTCAAATATTCAAAATTATTTTGTAGATAATACGTATTGACAAGGTATTTCTGTATTTTGTTTGATGAATGAAATTGTTTTTTTTTTTTAAGTATACACATATATACAGTTTATGAAGTTCTCACGGCAAACATACAGGGGTGGTTTGCCTTTCCCTTCTCCAGTGCATCACGTTTTGTCAGAACTCTCCACTATGACCTGTCCATCTTGGGTGGACCTACATGCATGGCTCATGGCTTCATTGAGTTACGCAAGCCCCTTTGCCACGACAAGGCAGTGATTTGTGAAGGTAATGGCATGATGCAGTTCATGGTGTTGCAAAGAGCTGGACACAACTAGGTGACTGAATAACAAATATATATATATATATATATATATATATATATATATATATATATATATCAGATCATATCAGATCAGTCGCTCAGTCGTGTCCGACTCTTTGCGACCCCATGAACCGCAGCACGCCAGGCCTCCCTGTCCATCACCAGATCCCGGAGTTCACTCAGACTCACGTCCATCGAGTCAGTGATGCCATCCAGCCATCTCATCCTCTGTCTTCCCCTTCTCCTCCTGCCCCCAATCCCTCCCAGCATCACAGTCTTTTCCAATGAGTCAACTCTTCACATGAGGTGGCCAAAGTACTGGAGTTTCAGCTTTAGCATCTTTCCTTCCAAAGAAATCCCAGGGCTGATCTCCTTCACAATGGACTGGTTGGATCTCCTTGCAGTCCAAGGGACTCTCAAGAGTCTTCTCCAACACCACAGTTCAAAAGCATCAATTCTTCGGCACTCAGCCTTCTTCACAGTCCAACTCTCACATCCATACATGACTACTGGAAAAACCATAGCCTTGACTAGACGAACCTTTGTTGGCAAAGTAATGTCTCTGCTTTTGAATATTCCATCTAGGTTGGTCATAACTTTCCTTCCAAGGAGTAAGCATCTTTGAATTTCATGGCTGCAGTCACCATCTGCAGTGATTTTGGAGCCCACAAAAAATAAAGTCTGACACTATTTCCACTGTTTCCCCATCTATTTCCCATGAAGTGATGGGACCAGATGCCATGATCTTCCTTTTCTGAATATTGAGCTTTAAGCCAACTTTTTCACTCTCCACTTTCACTTTCATCAAGAGGCTTTTTAGTTCCTCTTCACTTTCTGCCATAAGGGTGGTGTCATCTGCATATCTGAGGTTATTGATATTTCTCCTGGCAATCTTGATTCCAGCTTGTGCTTCTTCCAGCCCAGCGTTTGTCATGATGTACTCTGCATATAAGTTAAATAAACATGGTGACAATATACAGCCTTGACATACTCCTTTTTCTATTTGCATATTTGCATTTACATTTTCACCAATTTATATCTGTTATTTGATAAAACAAAATCAATAATTTAAAATATATATAGATATATTCTCTACTATCTTTTTAGAAAGAGAATTAACAAAGAAACTGATTGTACACCTGGGTTCCTTCTTTGACCCAAGGAACCCAAATGTACATCTTATCAAGGAGGAAACTAGTGCAAAATTTAGCTGGAATAACTAAAATAATAATAAGTCAGTTGTTTGGAGAAAAAAATACCCTCTGTAGATTCATGGATGTCAGGAATCCATGCCACAAAGAAAGAGCTCAGGCAGCCAAATAAATAAATATTTTTTTAAAAAAGGAACAAGCCAGTAATAGGAGCAAAATCAAATACAGCTCAAAAATAATGTGATGAGCAGAAGTATGCATCCTACATGATGACATCTATGTAATATTCTCCAACAAGCATACCAAGTTATAAAGACAGGGTGGATTCAAAACAGCTGGATAGCCATGGACAGCTGTCTAGAAGGAGGCATGAGGAAGGGTGAGTGATAACTGAATTGTTCCATAGATCAGCTGAGGTGGTGGTTATACTGTTGGAAATTTTCATCAAATGTCATTGGACTGAGCACTTAAAACGTATGCATATATAAATAATAAAATAAGTTTGAAATTAAAATTTTAAGAAAGAGTAAGAGGGCAGTGATCACTTTTATTCAGACTATAGTTACTACATGTGCTTTTGTGATAGCTTCTGGTCTCTTCAACCGATTTTACAGGAACAGGTATTTTAACTCCCTGCCTCCCTCCCAGTTCATGCTCAGGATGAACAATGAAGAGTCTCCTGATGACCGTTTTCAATGAAGAGCTAGTGTTAAGTGAAAATATAGATGAGGATTTGCAGTCCACTCACACTTCTCCGTCATTTCTGCAATCATTTTATGAATTTTTGGCAGGTATTCAATGGGGACGAGTGATTTTTAAAAGGGTAAACAATTAGTATATAAGATTCAGCACATTACACACATTTCATGGTCTCTTTATTCATCTTGAAATGGATAATTTCTGCAAATTTTGAATTGAGGGGGTTTTGGTTACTTTCCAATGACATTTAACAGTTAGACTTAAAAATACAGAAGAAAGCATTATAAGTTTTATCCAAAATGATTATGGCCATCATTTGAATAAAATACAGATTTCGCAAGCTGTAAAGCATATCATTACTACATACTGGCCTAAGTAAGGTTTGGTTCACAAACTATAGAGCTCTAACCAAGTCATTAAATCTATCTAAAAGGGCCTCATTTGAGAAGCAATAAAATTTTTAATCATTTTATTATTAAAAGAGTGTTTAATATGTAGCTAATTAAATGCCAAAGGCAGGTTATCTGAGTTTAACCTTCAAAGAGAAAATGATGTATCAAAGTCTGCCTCTGGCATCATGGGATAGAAATGTCATCCTCGTAATCATTCCGTGACAACTAGCGGGTGGCCTTTTCTCGAGCTATAGTTAAATTATCTGATTAAATTAATAGCCATTTGGATGTTTTAGGAACTGCACAGACCTATACTAAATGAAAATTAGGTCCATTACATTTTCTGAGTGGGCTAGATAGACTCTAAAATAAAACACGTATGCCATTGCCCACATTACTTAGATTAAGCAATTAAAAGCTCTTTCTAAAAAGCGACTAATTCCCTATAAAGTACAGGCAACTGCATTTATACTAATGACCAGAAGTAGGGTTTTTTTTTTTTCCTGCTTATTTTTCCCTATCCTCAGACAAATTCTGTGTTTCTTTTAAAATAAAACATTAAATTTGAACCTATTGCCTAAATATGTAGCCAGATAGCTACTTGTAACTATATTTATAGAAGGCAAGGAATAATAATTACACATAAGTAAAACAGTAAATTAGACAGTAAAATAGAAAATCATCCTAATTGGGAATCCACCAAATCATTATTGAAGCATTCTAAGTATCAGTTGTTAAATAGTCTCGAATGTTTGGAAAGGATACAGAAAGGATTAATGCCTTCTTTCCTTACTATGTTAATTCTTTCATATGAAATCTGAATCATCAAGTAATTAAATGTCAGAAAATTCAAACAACATATTTATTAACTTGCTTAAGAAGTAAGCTACTATCTTCTCCACATGCCTCCAGTTGCAAATGAATTCAGACTGTGTGTAAGTTTTAAGGACAGAAAGTGTGGTCACGGCTATGTGCTGAGTACCCAGAATAGCATCTAACACCTAATAGGTATCCTGTAAACATTTGTTGAATTGAAGGCAAGCCTGAAATACTTTCTCAGTTTTAATTAATGACATTTATTTAAAAGTCATACTGATGTAGCATGATCCCTTATTTTCATAGAATGCTATAAATTCAATATTTGGCAAGGAATTTTTAGTCCAGTGCCATTTGATAGGCAACATTTCTGCTTTATTGACTCTGCCAAAGCCTTTGACTGTGTGGATCACAATAAACTGTGGAAAATTCTGAAAGAGATGGGAATACCAGACAACCTGATCTGCCTCTTGAGAAATCTGTATGCAGGTTAGGAAGCAACAGTTAGAACTGGACATGGAACAACAGACTGGTTCCAAATAGGTTCCATTTGTCACCCTGATTATTTAACTTATATGCAGAGTACATCATGAGAAATGCTGGGCTGGAGGAAGCACAAGCTGGAATCAAGATTGCTGGGAGAAATGTCAATAACCTCAGATATGCAGATGACACCACCCTTATGGCAGAAAGTGAAGAGGAACTAAAAAGCCTCTTGATGAAAGTGAAAGTGGAGAGTGAAAAACTGGGCTTAAAGCTCAACATTCAGAAAACGAAGATCATGGCATCTGGTCCCATCACTTCATGGGAAATAGATGGGGAAACAGTGGAAACAGTGTCAGATTTTATTTTTCTGGGCTCCAAAATCACTGCAGATGGTGACTGCAGCCATGAAATTAAAAGACGCTTACTTCTTGGAAGGAAAGTTATGACCCACCTAGATAGCATATTCAAAAGTAGAGATGTTACTTTGCCAACAAAGGTTTGTCTAGTCAAGGCTATGGTTTTTCCTGTGGTCATGTATGGATATGAGAGCTGGACTGTGAAAAAGGCTGAGTACCAAAGAATTGATGCTTTTGAACTGTGGTGTTGGAGAAGACTCTTGAGAGTCCCTTGGACTGCAAGGAGATCCAACCAGTCCATTCTGGAGATCAGCCCTGGGATTTCTTTGGAAGGAATGATGCTAAAGCTGAAACTCCAGTACTTTGGCCACCTCATGCGAAGAGTTGACTCATTGGAAAAGACTCTGATGCTGGGAGGGATTGAGGGCAAGAAGAGAAGGGGACGACAGAGGATGAGATGGATGGATGGCATCACTGACTAGGTGGATGTGAGTCTCAGTGGGCTGTGGGAGCTGGTGATGGACAGGGGGCCTGGCGTGCTGTGATTCATGGGGTCACAAAGAGTCGGACACAACTGAGCGACTGATCTGATCTGATCTGATCTGATTTAATAAATGAACTGCATGGATGTGGTGGCTTCCTTTATTTATGATTAAGATTTTGCTTAATTTCATTTCATTTCATACATATCAAAGATACAAGGTTGTATCCTATTCAGAGACTTTAAGGGTTCAAAATAGATACAAACTCAATAATATTTCTTAGAATCCTTCTTGTAGCTATAAAGCGTAGATCTACTATAACATCTGGTACTATTTACAGATAAATTTCAGCTGTGATATGTTCATTATGTTTTAAACATTAAACAGAAAGAACCAAGGCAGCACTGATATGAATGTGTAAACAAATCACTCTTCGGGAATTAACAGTGCTTATATCATAATTTGGTTGAATGTGAGTCAGTCTTTATTCATTGAATCCTCATTTATTGGGAGGCTTATGATGTGTTTGCATTGCACTAGACACTTTGTAGAAATGCAAAGAGTAATAAAACAATGCCTTACTCTTGTGTAAATAAATAATCAACCCTGAATATGAAAGAGTAATCAAAAATGTACATGAGCAAAATGAAAAATGTGAACAAAGTACAATGACTAGAGTGAGACAGAAATGATGAGCTGTTCCATGGATGGTGGAGGCAAGCTGGGAACACAGTCAAAAAAGAAAACAACGTCCAGAATTATTATATGACAAAATAAATATGGAAACTTTTTCATGATTACATCAAATCCAAAAATATACCCTAATCCTATGGTTTTATTTTGTTACAACCTGCTGATTATTTTTGGATGGCTAGCCAAGAAATCAAAACCTTTGAGTGACTTTGGTTGTTTGCTGATTTTTCAGAAGTATTTTGTATGTGTTTTATGGGGAAAACTGTTTCCCAGGTAGCTCAGTGGTAAAGGATTTGCCTGCCAATGCAGGAGACTTAAGGTTTGATTCCTAGGTCAGGAAGATCCCCTGGAATAGGAAATGGCAACCCACTTCAGTATTCTAGTCTGGAGAATCGCATAGACTGTGGAGTCTGGCAGGCTACAGTCCGTAGGGTCATAAAGAGTTGGACAGGATTGAACCACTGACTGAGCACGCAGGTATGGGGGAAAGAGAAGAAACTCTGAAATAAATCTCTGCAATTCATAAAACTATTGTTTGATGTTCATATTGAACAGTAAAACTTTCTCTCATCTTATCATTGTGATTCTGTTTGCCTGTTTGTGAATCTGTCAAAAGATTTAGAGATTCCTAATGATTTTACAAGTTGATTTGACAAGGGCAATGATGAAGGAATTGTATTATCTCTTTTTCTTTTAGTGATCACCTCCATAATTACTCCATGTCATGCTCTAAGTTGTCTTTGAAAAGTTCTGCCTAGTAGAAGAGTTTCCTCCCACAGTTCAGTGAAAACAACTGCTAGATGTTACATCAGATTTTTTTTTTTTAACCTGATCACCTAGCTCACAAGTCAAGGCTGAAAAATGTCTGTTGAATGAATAATAAATAAAAAATTAACATCAGATGAATAAATAATTGGCATGTTCTTGAATTCTGGCTGCGCATAAAAGATGTTTTATAGATATTAGCTATAGTGACTCACTTGTAGAACTGGAAGAGAATATTAGAGATGATCATTTCTTTTATAATTAAAACTCACTCCTCCCATCCCCCCACCACTACCAATTTATGTGGTGGGAAGTCAGAGAAAAGACAGTGTCTGTTCTTTTTAAAGGAAGAGTAGGTACTTGGGAAGTTTGGGCTTTCACACTTAAAAAATTCATTAACTTGGAGGAAAAAAGCATAGGGTATAAAGAAAGAAGGAATTGTTAATTTTGCTTGTTCTAAAATAAAAGTAGTCTGAAGTTCTCCTTTGAATGTTATAGTATGGCTCTATAAACTGTAGAAGTCATCCATATCTATGATGATTCAAAAAGTGTTTTGAAGAGCTATGTATGCTGCTGCTACTGCTGCTAAGTCACTTCAGTCGTGTCCGACTCTGTGTGACCCCATAGACGTCAGCCCACCAGGCTCTCCTGCCCCTGGGATTCTCCAGGCAAGAAAACTGGAGTGGGTTGCCATTTCCTTCTCCAATGCATGAAAGCGAAAAAGTGAAAGTGAAGTCGCTCAGTCCTGTCCGACTCTTAGCGACCCCATGGACTGCAGCCCACCAGGCTCCTCCATCCATGGGATTTTCCAGGCAAGAGTACTGGAGTGGGGTGCCATTGCCTTCTCCAGAGCTATGTATACAGATTGTCAAAATAGAACAAAGCAAGCAAAATCTTCACTTTACAACTGATTGTGTTGGTCAAGAATTTTGAATCTTTTCATAAATATAAAATGTCAGCATGAATGTTAGTATTTGATTTACTGGCATTCTCATCCTTCCTCACACAAGTATATCGTGATTTTTAAAAATCATAGGATGTCACATTTTTGAAGCTAAAAGTGTCCTAACGTTATCTGTTTCAAGCCACATCCCTTTGGAGCTAAAAGTTATCTGATACTACCTATTCCAATCCACATTCCCCTCTTAAAAACAAAGGTTGAAAAAAAAAAAAAAAACAACAATGAAGCTTAAATCAAGAAGTGAGCTTAGGGACTTCCCTATTGGTCCTGTGGTTAAGACTCCACCCTTGCACTGTGGGGTGCATGAGTTCAATCCCTGGTTGGGGAACTAAGACCCTGCATGCAGCACAGTGCTGCCAGGATAATAACAATTATAAAAATTAGTATTTATTATAATAATTATGTTATATTTATTATTTATTATAATACTTATTGTTATTATATTTTTAAAAACTCTTTTAAAAGTTCACTAATAACAGAATTTGCCTTCCTTTTTTATTAAGTAAAAATACCATTGAAATTTTAAAGCTTTCATTTGAAATTAGATTACAGGCCATTATTTTGACCCTTTAACTTCCAGGAGCACTCTCAGCATTATCAGAACTTATAGTAAATATTCTATCTTTAAATCTGTTATTCAGTTGACATGGCTTGAGATTTCTGCTAGTTATAAGCATGAGCCCTTGCTTAAGCTTGTTAACTTTTCTTTGCCTCAGTGCCTTCTCATAGGAAGGAAGTGCTTCAGCTTCAGTCTCCAAGGTCCCTGCCAGTATTTCTTCTCTGATTATAGCTTCTGTTGGATTTTTCTTCTATAAAATATTTATTTTCTTATCCTCAAAATGGGTGAGAGTTAAAACCTATTTTCAGTATTTATCTCGGAAGTGTTCCATTCACTGAGCTGCCGTTTGATTATCCAAAACTTTCTAGGAATTTCTCTCTTTAAAGTGACTTTTGAGAGTTGGAATCCATAATGAACACAGGGGAAGAGCAAGTTTAACAACCGCCAAGGCGCAGGTCATGACCACCTAAAAGGATCATGACGCGCATGCCTGAGTGCTCAGTTGCATCCAGTTCTTTGCGACCCTATGGACTGTAGTCCCCCAGGCTCCTCTGTCCTTGGGATTTTCCAGGGAAGGATACTGGAATAGGTTGCTATTTCCTCTTCCAGGGGATCTTCTTAACCCAGGGATCAGAATTCCATTCCTGCATTGCAAGCAGATTCTTTACTGCTGAGCCATTGGGGAAGACCCAATGACATACATACTGGTAGTAAATATCCAAGTAAAGATGTCACAAACAACAAACATTTACTGGGAATCTACTCTAAGTTCAAAGCTCATTTCCTTTTACTTAATCTCTGCAATGATCTCATCTATATGTGGACGTACCCACTCCAGTGTTCTTGCCTGGAGAATCCCAGGGATGGGGGAGCCTGGTAGGCTACCGTCTATGGGGTCACACAGAGTCGAACATGACTGCAATGACTTAGCATAGCATAGCATAGCATATGTGGACGTGAAACTACCTTGTGCATTGTTAGCTCATCACACATCTTCCCTCTGAGCCCTGGATCTGCACATATTGGAAAGAATGTCCACATGTTTGTTCCACGGGCACCTCAAATACACCAAGTCCACATTGTCCTTTCTACTCACCTTCTAGTCTCTCCCAACATTTCTCACCCACTTAAATAGGGCTACTACACCCTCCACCTTCTAATGCAATAAACGTGAAGGATCCTGAGGATAAGAAAAATGGAATTATAAAAGCAGAGGTAGAGAGTGGAAGATGGAGAGACAGGTGGGAAGACAGGCAAAAGAGTTTGACTATACATGATAGGGTAAAAAGGTTTGGAATGGAAAATAGGCATGACCACTTCATAAATGAATGAATGAAGAGCTGTCTGCATGTAATATATGCATGTGTAGTTTATTAAGAAAAATAAGACAAAGAAGAAATGCTGAAAGGAAGCACATTGATGCACTAACTCTTAAGTCATCTAAAACCACATGTTGTCATTAGTTCTTTTTTTAACAAGTTCATAGAAAGGGTAGGCTCACTTTTATTAAAAGGGTGCTGCTGTTGCTGCTAAGTTGCTTCAGTTGTGTCCAACTCTGTGCGAACCCCATAGACGGCAGCTCACCAGGCTCCCCCGTCCCTGGGATTCTCCAGGCAAGAACACTGGAGTGGGTTGCCATTTCCTTCTCCAATGCATGAAAGTGAAAAGTGAAAGTGAAGTCACTCAGTTGTGTCCGACTCTTCGCAACCCCATGGACTGCAGCCTACCAGGCTCCTTCGTCCATAGGATTTTCCATGGTGAAGAGAAGGTAAAATCCGAAAATTGCAACCATTTTCAAACTAATCATGGCTTGGCTGAATGTGGTTTGAAGCAAGGAACGACAATGAAACACCCTTTCATTTACTGGGGACTCTTCTTTCTGAGGAAGGTTAGGAATTTCGTCCTCACTTGGCAAGTTTTGTGATGACTTTTTCAAAAGGCTTGGTGTATCGTATTCAGTTCTTTTTCCCTGTATCAAACCATTTGCTGACATGTCCAAGAAAGTGATATCAGCACGCTGATCATTTTGTAGAGAATCAAATATGTTTCTCTGCCAGTTTATCAGTAGATATGAATTTAAAGTTGCATTTTATACTTTGTTATCAAAAATTACCACATATGATTTCAAGTGTCACTCCCACACTCGTAATTCTCAGAATGATAAGAGGAGCCTGTCGCTTTCATACATTGAGAGTTGCTAGTTTTATGTTCCTTACTTGATCACAATCTCTGGGAAAGCAAAGGCCACGCCTCACTCATAATCTATGAGCTAAAGTTAGAGCAAAACCAATGCAGTTTCCACTCCAAGAAGTTTACCATAGAATACATGGAAAACCATATGTGTGAACAGACCATTATGCAAGTATTAGGTCAGTGGGTCTCAAATTTGGCCAAGCATGAGAATCACCTGGATGCTGTGTTAATTCACATATTACTGGGGCCCCACCACCAGAATTGCTAATACAGTAGGTGTTAGGTTGTAATAAGGAAAAACATCTATATTCTATTACAAGTTAATCACTTCCTATAAGCTTAAATTCTACATAATGGTCTACCTCCAGAAACCCTGCCTCCCAAGTAATGAGGGTTAAGGAAAAATACCTTGAATACTCACAGGAAACATCCTGACCTGTGAATGGCTACAGAAAGAAAGAAATTAACACATCCTCTAAAGAGTGTGGCTGGAACCAGGACTTCACTCCCCTTCTCTTTTAGTATAAAAGAAGCCTGAATTCCAGTAAGGGGAAGATGATCCTTCAGGACACTAGTTCACCACCTTCTCAATCTGCTGCCTTTCCAAATAAAGTCACTCTGCATTGCCCCAATAACCCTTCTCTCGATTTACTAACCTGTCATACCATGTTTGGACTTGGTAACAGGGTGATGCTAAGCCTTTGCATTTTTAACGAGTGATGCTGATTCTGCCGCTCTGGGAACCACACTTTGAGAAGACTAAGATACAGTGTCAGTGGTGGCAGGTGAGCTTATATTTACTCCTAAAGAATCATATGATGGTGGGGCTGACTTAAGATTTTAGAATTGAAAGGGAATTCTGAGATCTTCTTATTTAATCTCCCAAATATTATGTAACACAAGTCAATAGTGGTAGAACTTGAGCTTGATAACTCCAGAACCAACTTCTCTCCACCATCTTCTCTGCTTCTCAGATGAGGTTTCCCATATCTGGTACAATTCCCCACTGGCACCCTGCCTTTGTGTCTCCCGTGTAAAATAGCTACAGTGGAAATAATTAAGGAATAGTGGAAATCATTAAGTTCTGTGTCTATAGCGATCTCAAAGGTTGCTTATGGATTTTATTCATCAGTAGAAATTACAGAAAAAAATACACATGCATTAGTTTGATTTTGGTCTCTTTGCTCTACTTTTAGAAGAAAATAAAATGAGTATGAAAATGTGTTCTTTCTGAGATTTTTCTCCCAGGTGTTTCCCTCTTTATTTCTCAGGTAAAGTGGGCTGCTACCTGAATAGGAATATAAGGCCCCCTGGCCTTTTTCACCCGCCATTATGCAGAGTCAGTTTTCCACCAGTTAGGATTTAGTGCCTCTTTGGTGAAGGCTGACAGGTACACGGAGGGTCGGTGGAGAGAGGTTGGAGGAAGGTAAGAGGGCTAAGGAAGCAGCCGTCTAATTTACAATCTTCAGGACCATAAGAGCACAGCAAGCAGGTAAGGTCGAGTGTGCTGTCACGGGGGCTAGCCAGGCCTCCACAAACCACAGGGTTTTATTTCATTATCCTGTGACCTGCATCGCAGTGCACAAAAGCCCCGCTCTAGGGCCAGAGCTAATCTACTCTGACAGAACAGGACAACTGCAGAACTCTGCCGCTTCCCTGCCCGATAACCAGGAGGCCAAACGCAAGCGACTGAAGTACATCGCTTTGGAGAACCTTCGTGACCAATGAGGGCATCCAGAACTTATGATCGGGCTCTGACTCTCTGGCTGTGTAATTGTGACCCTAGTCCTGCCTAGATGTTCAGGGCATGGGTTTGGGGTTCATATGTTGATTCTCCCATTTGTGAGCTGGATAACTTTGACTTCTGCTTCAATAAGTTGCATCTTCCTTAACTACAGGATGGTGACTAGAATAAAGACAAGCACTTAGGGCTGTTAAAAGAAAACACTAATCCATGTATGATACAGAATACGTCCCATAGGAAGATTTTATGATTATGACAGGTAGCTCACCAGTCTGTGATATGTCAGGCTATTTACTTACACCTGCTTAATATAGCTTTTTGGTTGTCTTTACCTTTTATGGGCTTTTCTGGTGGCTCAGATGGTAAAGAATCTGCCTGCAATGTGGGAGACCTGGGTTGGAAAGATCCCCTGGAGGAGGGCATGGCAACCCACTCCAGTATTCTTGCTTGGAGAATCCCATGGAGAGAGGAGCTTGACGGGCTACAGTCCAGGGGGTCGCAAAGAGTCAGACATGAATGAGTGACTAAGCACAGCAGCACATATAGTTATTTGGCTTTGTCTTTACCTGTTGTGGGCTTCTCTGGTGCCTCAGATGGTAAAGAATCTGAAGCAATGCAGATCTGGGTTTGATTTCTGGGTTAGAAAGATCCCCTGGAGAAGAGAATGGCTACCTGCTCCAGTATTCTTGCCTGGAGAATTCCCTGGACAGAGGAGCCTGGTGGACTGCAGTCCATGGGGTCACAAAGAGTTGGATGCAATTGAGCGACTAACACAATATATACTTTACCTATTAAAGAGACTATCCTCAATTTCTATAGGTTGCGCTGATTAACTTGGCAGATCACAACAATGAAAAAATTCACACCTTGATCTTATCATGACAATTACTGGAATAACCAAGGAAACAATTACAAATGTGTTCTGCAAAGGAGAGCTTAACAGAATGTGAAGCATGCATGGTTTCCTTATAATCAGTTCTTGTCCTTCTCTTGACACAGCTCACCTCGGAATAATGTAAAAATCACAATAAATGTAGAACTAAAGCAAAATAATTAATGTCATGTACTGTTTTGCTATTGATGAAACATGATATTACAGCAGGTCAGAAATAATATTTCACAATAAAAAATTTCACTAACATTTGATAAATGCTACCTAGACTCTGCAACGGGGAAGGCAATGGCACCCTACCCCAGTACTCTTGCCTGGAAAATCCCGTGGATGGAGGACCCTGGTGGGTTGCAGTCCATGGGGTCGCTAAGAGTTGGACACGACTGAGCGACTTCATTTTCACTTTTCACTTTCATGCCTTGGAGAAGGAAATGGCAACCCACTCCGGTGTTCTTGCCTGGAGAATCCCAGGGACGGGGGAGCCTGGTGGGCTGCTGTCTATGGGGTCGCACAGAGTCGGACACGACTGAAGTGACTTAGCAGCAGCAGCAGCCTCTGCAAACCAACTTCCTCCTTCAGATTGGTCTGTGTATCAATGAGTTCTTCTGTTGGTGGACAAGGAAATAAAGATAGCAGTCAGCATTCATGCTTTCCTTTGTAGATTTGAAAAGAAAATGATCCGTGGGGATGTTTTTGATCTACAGTGAAACATAATATTCCGCTCAGGAGTTGACATTAGCATCATTATTTTGGGGAAGGGGGGCAGGTGAAGACAGGGGCCCTGCATGTTTTTTGCTTGTTTCCTCTCTCATCAGCTGGAAACATGACAGTGCTGGCACCTTACGTTCTATCTGGTATATAAAAACCAAGCATCTCAGCGTTTTTGAGTGATAATTCAATGGAATGAAATTACACTCATGTGACAGCTCAAATTCACTAATGAGCTAAGTTTCAGTAAACTGTTGACAGAACTGTCTGGAAGGTTTCTTTAATTTACCAACACGCAAGAACATGGGAAAAGCATTAGTCAACTAGATGAAGATGAATAAGCAGTGAGGTCTAGGGGTATTTTACATTAATACCTGACAACCTGAAAGGGTTTTTGTCACTTGCTCTATTTAGCCCAAGGCAGGTATAGAATTGCTGGTACCTGTTAGTGTGATTGACTTCCCAAAGCAATGAAAGGAATTATCTTGAAGAGGGCTGAGTGGGGAAAATGTCAGGGAAATTTCTTTTCCTTCCAGTTAACAGGAAGGCATGTTCTTTGCAAAGCAGGAGAATGGTTGCACTAAAGTTGAAAGAATGTTTCAAATCTTTTCTGATGGCTACAAGAACACTTCTCATTTTCAGATGCTTTGCTACCGCTGCTGCGAAGTCGCTTCAGTCATGTCCGACTCTGTGCAACCCCATAGATGGCAGCCCACCAGGCTCCCCTGTCTCTGGGATTCTCCAGGCAAGAACACCGGAGTGGGTTGCCATTTCCTTCTCCAAGGCATGAAAGTGAAAAGTGAAAGTGAAGTAGCTCACTCGTGTCCTACTCCTAGCAACCCCATGGACTGCAGCCTTCCAGGCTCCTCCATCCATGGGATTTTCCAGGCAAGAGTACTGGAGTGGGGTGCCATTTCCTTCTCCATCAAATGCTTTGAGTTTGTCCTTATAGATGAAAAAAATTTGTATGTATTTCTAGCCCAGTGTTGATTGGGAATAATGTAAGGTTATTCTTGTGCAACTAATTAATTTATTCCCAGTAATTTATTCCAGAAAAGAAAGAAAACATAGGAAACACAGAAGAGCAGTAAATAGGAGACAAGAAAATATGCTTACAAAGCATCAAATGCTTATTGAAAGCAAGCTCTAGTTAAGATTATAAGGCCATGAAATCATTTACATTCTTTGAAAATTGTCCTGAAACTAATGTTCTTGTAGTGTCTGACAAGCAATTGTTTAAAAAGAAAAAGTAAACTGTCTAAATGGGTAGACATAGCAACCATTAGGGGATGCTACAGATTCCAAAATAGATACTTATGTACCAAGTCTACCAGTTTCAGTGGCCTCAGAGACAAAGAGCAGGCACTTATGGTGACCAAAAGGGAAAAGTCAGGCAGGATAAATTAGGAATTTGGGATTAAAATGTACACAGTACTATATGTAAAATTGATAATTGGCAAGGACCTACTATCTAGTACAGGGAACCATATTAGCATCTTATAATAACCTATAATAGAAAAGAATCTAAAGAACAATAAATATATAGGTGTATGTACAACTCAATCACTTTGCTGTACACCTAATGCTAACACAACTTGTAAATCAGCTATATTTCAATAAAAATTTTAAAAATAAAATATTATGAAAAATAGTTTTTGCCATACTTAACACTAATGTAGCGATATAGCCTCAAGGGAAGCTGTGCCACAAAGGAGATGCAGAATCAAAGATGGAAATACTTTCTTACTACTCCTGTTGGCCGGAAAACTCGAAACTACTGAGTAAATCATAAGAATTAGGAGGAAAAAAGAAGCCATAGTACCTTTACCTTTTTTTTTTTTCCTGGATGTGGACCATTTTAAAACTCTTTATGAATCTGTTACAATATTGCTTCAGTTTTATGTTTTGGTCTTTAGACCCCGAGGCATGTGGGATTTTAAGCTCCCCAACCAGAGACTGATCCTGCACCCCCTGCATTGGAAGGCAAAGTCTTAACCACTGGATCACCTAGGAAGTCTCTAACTCGAGTATCAGACACATTAGAGAGGATTGCCAGTTTAGCTAACCCCAACTATCAGCTAATCCATAAACCACATCTGTTTAGCTTTGAGAGAATGAAATTTATTGGGATTCTTCATAGCAAGTTATGCTTCTCACTTCATCTTGATATGACAAATATTCTAGTGATTTGCATTTCGGCATACACAGTGATTTGTCAGAGGCCCTTGCAAAACAATTCTCAAGAAAAAGAAATGCTAAAAGGCAAAGTGAGGAGGCCTAACAAATAGCTGAGAAAAGAAGAGAAGTGAAAGGCAAAGGAGAAATGGAAAGATATACCCATCTGAATGCAGAGTTCCAAAGAATAGCAAGGAGAGATAAGAAAGCCTTCCTCAGTGATCAATGCAAAGAAATAGAAGAAAACAATAGAATGGGAAGGACTAGAGATCTCTTCAAGAAAATTAGAGACACCAAGGGAACATTTCATGCAAAGATGGGCACAATAAAGGACAGAAACAATATGGACATAACAGAAGCAGAAGCTATTAAGAAGAGGTGGCAAGAATATAAAGAACTATACGAAAAAAAGATCTTAATGACCCAGGTAACCATGATGGTGCGATCCCTCACCTAGAGCCAGACATCCTGGAATGCGAAGTCTAGTGAACCTTAGGAAGCATCACTATGAACAAAGCTAGTGGAGGTGATGGAATGCCTGCTGAGCTATTTCAAATCCTAAAAGATGATGCTGTGAAAGTGCTGCACTCAATATGCCAGCAAATTTGGAAAACTCAGCAGTGGCCACAGGACTAGAAAATGTCAGCTTTGTTCCAATCCTAAAGAAAGGCAATGCCAGAGAATGTTCAAACTACAGCATAATTGCACTCATCTCACACGCTAGTAAAGTAGTGCTCAAAATTCTTCAAGCCAGGCTTCAATAGTACATGAACTGAGAAATTCCAGATGTTCAAGCTAGATTTAGAAAAGGCCGAAAAACCAGAGATCAAAAAGCCAACATCTGTTGGATCATAGAAAAAACAATAGAGTCACAGAAAAACACCTACTTCTGCTTTATTGACTATGCCAAAGCCTTTGACTGTGTGCATCACAACAAACTATGGAAAATTCTTCAAGAAATGGGAATACCAGACCACCTTACCTGCCTCCTGAGAAATCTGTCTGCAGGTCAAGAAGCAACAATTGGAACCGGATGTGAAACAATAGACTGGTTCCAAATTGGGAAAGGACTACGTCAAGGCTGTATATTGTCACCCTGCTTATTTAACTTATGTGCAGAGTACATCATGCGAAATGCCAGGCTGGATGAAACACAAGATGGATTTGCCGGGAGAAATATCAAAAACCTCAGATTTACAGATGCTACTACCCTTATGGTAGAAAGCAAAAAGGAACTGAAGAGCCTCTTGATGAAAGTGAAAGAGGAGAGTGAAAAAGCTGGCTTACAACTCAACATTCAAGAAACTAAGATCATGGCATCCGGTCCCATCACTTCATGGCAAATAGATGGGGAAACAATGGAAACAGTGTCAGACTTTATTTTCTTGGACTCCAAAATCACTGCAGATGGTGACTGCCGCCATGAAATTAAAAGAAGAGCTCCTTGGAAGAAAAGCTATTATCGACCTTGTTGTGTTAGTCACTCAGTCATGCCTGACTCTTTGCGACCCCACAGACTGCAGCCCACCAGGCTCCTCTGTCCATGAGATAGATTTTCCAGGCAAGGATACTGGAGTGGGTTGCCATTTCTTTCTCCAGGGGATGTTCCCAACCCAGGGATCGAACCCAGGTCTCTTGCACTGTAGGCAGATTCTATACCAAGTGAGCTACAAGGGAAGCCCTCAAATCTATACTAGGTTGGCTTAATCAACCTCTTCAATGGTTGGCCCAGAGGAGACATCACCTGATGGAGGAGCTCCACCACCAGGGAAGTCCCCAGGCATTCCTCCTGGCATTCCCCCAGGCATGCCTCCTGTGCTCTGGTACAGCTTGGTAGTGATGGGGTTGCAGACTTTTTCCAGCTCCTTCTGCTGATGTTCAAATTCTTCTTTCTCTGCAGTCTGGTTCTTATTCAGCGAGTTGGTAATTTCATTACACTTGTCAAGAATCTTGTTTGTCTTCATCATTAATCTTGCTGTGAAGTTTCTCATCCTCAACAGTAGCTTTCATGTTGAAGGCATAGGATTCAAGCGAATTCTTTGAAGACACCTTATCCCGCTGCTTCTCATCTTTAGCTTTGTACTCTTCTGCTTCTTGAACCATGCGTTCAATGTCTTCCTTGCTCAAGAAGCCCTTGTCATTCAGATCAGATCATCGCTCAGTCGTGTCTGACTCTTTGCGACCCCATGAATCACAGCACGCCAGGCCCCCCTGTCCATCGCCAACTCCAGGAGTTCACTCAGACTCATGTCCATCGAGTCAGTGATGCCATCCAGCCATCTCATCCTCTGTCGTCCCCTTCTCCTCCTGCCCCCAATCCCTCCCAGCATCAGAGTCTTTTCCAATGAGTCAACTCTTCACATTAGGTGGCCAAAGTACTGGAGTTTCAGCTTTAGCATCATTCCTTCCAAAGAAATCCCAGGGCTGATCTCCTTCAGAATGGACTGGTTGGATGTCCTTGCAGTCCAAGGGACTCTCAAGAGTCTTCTCCAACACCACAGTTCAAAAGCATCAATTCTTTGGCGCTCAGCCTTCTTCACAGTCGAACTCTCACATCCATACATGATCACAGGAAAAACCATAGCTTTGACTAGACAAACCTTTGTTGGCAAAGTAATGTCTCTGCTTTTGAATATGCTATCTAGGTTGGTCATAACTTTCCTTCCAAGGAGTAAGCGTCTTTTAATTTCATGGCTGTAGTCACCATCTGTAGTGATTTTGGAGCCCAGAAAAATAAAATCTGACACTGTTTCCACTGTTTCCCCATCTATTTCCCATAAAGTGATGGGACCGGATGCCATGATCTTCGTTTTCTGAATGTTGAGCTTTAAACCAACTTTTTCACTCTCCACTTTCACTTTCATCAAGAGGCTTTTTAGTTTCTCTTCACTTTTTGCCATAAGGGTGGTGTCATCTGCATATCTGAGGTTATTGATATTTCTCCCAGCAATCTTGATTTGACATCACTAATGACCAACCTAGACAGCATGTTAAAAAGCAGAGACATTGCTTTGCCGACAAAGGTCCGTCTAGTCAAAGCTATGGTTTTTCCAGTAGGCATGTATGGATGTGAGAGTTGGACTATAAAGAAAGCTGAGCGCCAAAGAATTGATGCTTTTGAACTGTGGTGTTGGAGAAGACTCTTGAGAGTCCCTTGGACTGCAGGGAGATCAAACCAGTCAATCCTAAAGGAAATCAACCCTGAATATTCACTAAAAGACTGATGCTGAAGAAGCTCCAATACTTTGGCCACCTGATGCAAAGAGCCAACTCATTGGAAAAGACCCTGATGCTCAGAAAGATTGAAGGTTGGAGGAGAAGGAGGATGACAGAGGATGAGATGGTTGGATAGCATCACTGACTCAATGGACATGAGTTTGAGTAGGTTCCTGGGAGGTGGTGATGGACAGGGAAGCCTGGCAGGCTGCAGTCCATGGAATGGCAAAGATCTGGATATGACTGAGTGACTGAACTGACTGACTGACTTGAAAGACAGGCTAGGAGGAAGACCATGTGTGCGTGCTTAGTTGCTTCAGTCGTTTTTGACTGTTTTTGATCTGTTGGGCTATAGCCCGCCAGGCTCCTCTGTCCATGGGAGATTCTCCAGGCAAGAATACTGGAATGGGTTGTGTGCCCTCCTCTAGAGGATCTTCCTGACCCAGGGATAGAACCCGTATCTCTTATGTCTCCAGCATTGGCAGGCAGCTTATTACTAGCACCACCTGGGAAGCCCAAGAGGAAGATCATGGAAAAAGAAAAAGAAAATCATCTAAAAAGAAATTTAAAAAGAAACTGAATTTTTACAGTTTCAGCTATGTCAGCTCAAAGTATTGACCTGAGTGGTAACAAAGGTGGGAAAACCATTCAGTGGTATTGTCAACACACACATATACATCTATAATTTCAAGCTGAACCCTGGATTAAGACATAAGTTTTGCCAGTAGAAAAGCTCTCAGTTGGTCTGAACATACTGACAAAGGGTTTGCTGGACAGAATGGGAAGTATAACAAAAGGGCCAGTTAATTCCAGAGATGACTTCTTTTGCTGGCCTCAGATACTACCTCCGACTCAACATTGTTTCCAGTCTCTAAGAAAATCATAACAATAATTGCTAAACTCTTCCCCATGTTCTGTTATTTACAAAGACTCTTATCAGTTCATTTGCTTTTGTGAGGTAGGGAGGGTCAGTACTTTTATAAAACCTGACAGAGGTAGAAGCTGACTTCAGCAATTCCCCAGAGTGCAAAGCAACTGAATAAACCATAGACTCAAGCCCTGGGACTCCAGATCCTAGTACTTCCCCCACACCCCCGCCCCCCCAACTGAGTTGAAATGTCATGGAACATTTAGAAGCAAAGTTGCAGGTTTTGAGGTGGGCTGGTACATTCCAAGTGGAAACTGAATATCCCAAAGGGCTTTGATCTGAGTGGTCCTCCTAGAGAATTCAAGAGGAAGGATTCCAGCCTTCCACAGTCAGACTAGGCAGAGGGAGACAACTAACTTGATTCTTTCCTTAACTTTTCTCTTAACTATGTAAAAAACATAGGCCTGGAGGATTCCAAAGTAGTGAAAGCCAAACATTCTGAGTCCTTTTCTTCCTTTACTCTATTAATCTTTTATTAGTAGAAGCAATATAACAAAAATATGAGTATTTGTAGATTTTTCCAAATATCTGTTATATAAATTTCTAAGGTAGAATCACTGGGTTCAAAGATATGCACATTTAATCTCTGACATATAGTTAAAATGCTTTCCTTTGAATTTCTTTTTTTGAAATGAAGGGTGATTGATTTATAATACTGCGTCAGTTTCCGGTGTATAGCAAAGTGATTTGGTTTTATATATATTCTTTATTTCTATTCTTTTACATTATAGTTTATTACAAGATATTGAATATAGTTTCCTGTGCTATACAGTAAAATCCTTGTTGTTAATCTCTTCTATATGGTAGTATGTGTCCGTTAATCCCATATGTGAGTCCTTTCACATTATAGATTAATATAAAGTTAACAGCAAAAGCAAACCAGCAACAGTGAAAGAAAATGATTTCACACCTACAAAATATTTTACTATAAGGTCTCAATTGAAAATGCTTATCTGAATAGTAATACTTTTCTCACCTGACAAGGTATATAAAGTAGTTGCTAAAGCTTGAACCATGTCTAATTATAAGACAGTTCTAAACAGTGTTAGGTCAAAAGAATTGTCTGGCTGTTATTCTGACCAGGTAAAAATAGTCAAGCAATAGCTTGATGGAAACGGTTTTAAATTTAAATTATTTAAAAGTGAACAATCAAATTTTGTCTGGGATTGACTCAGCGATCTAGTCACTCTATAAAATTTAAATAATATTAATAGCTAATGATAGTTAAGTTTTTTGACTGCTTAGTGTGAGCCAGAAACTGTGCATTTAGAAACATTACATAATTTCATTCCCGTACAGTTACATGAATGCCAATACTGTTACTAGCTACACAAAAAAGATGTAAAAAACAGGCTGAGTGCCTAAGTAACTTGTCCACACTATACAGCTACTAATCAGCTGAGCTACCACTTGAATCCAGGGCTGTAGTGTTCCAGAGTCTAAACCTGTTACTATGCCCACTTGACTCAAACTTAGCCAGATCCTCTGTCTCAGTTAACTACCTAATGTTCTGCTATACTCCTAATTCTGGTTATCAAACCCAAAGACAGCTTACTTTGGAAAGATAGAATTAAGTTAAATCAGCTGAGAGCAAAATGGAATACATATTAATAGGAAAGCCTGCTTTCTATAATAAGGAAGTTTGGCGCCAAGCTGGGTAACCAGCGCATGACCAGGAATTGTATCAGAGTGATTCTTTTCAAATAAGAAATTAATCTTCTGGATATACTTGAATTCAAACATAAAAATGTATTACAAAGATTTTTAAGTTGTGTGTAATAGGAAAAGACAAAAAATTTGACAGAGCCAGAAGAATAAATAAATTATGATAAATACATACAAGAAAGTACCATGCAACCTTAAAGGAAATTAAATATATTAGTGTGTGCTAAGAGATCAGTCACCAAGACATATGCTGCTGCTGCTGCTAAGTTGCTTCAGTCGTGTCTGACTCTGTGCGACCCCATAGACGGCAGCCCACCAGGCTCCCCCATCCCTGGGATTCTTTAAGCAAGAATACTGGAGTGGGTTGCTATTTCCTTCTCCAATGCATGAAAGTGAAAAGTGAAAGTGAAGTCGCTCAGTCATGTCTGATTCTCAGCGACCCCATGGACTGCAGCCTACTGCCACCTCTGTCCATGGGATTTTCTAGGCAAGAGTACTGGAGTGGGGTGCCATTGCCTTCTCCACACCAAGACATATAGTTATGTGAAAAATCAAAGATCTGACTAGCATGATCAGTATGTTACCAAGTGGATCTCAAAAGATAGACATACAAATTCATACAAAATAGAATATCATGGGGAAGAGCTACAAGATCCCGGTATTGTCTTTGAAGACAGCGTACTTCAGGGTAAGCTACTATTTCCCCAAATATGTGCTTGGCCATCAATACACCCAAGTGTTGGACTGAGGTTACACAATGAAACTCCTGGACAGCCCGCCCAGTGGATTGATTGTCCACAATCAGCAGGAACATTTCTAGGTGAAGTGCAAATTGCTTTCCCTCATGCTTGACCCTTCCAAGCCATAATGATAATTGCTGCTGTGTTGCAAGCTGGGCTTATGAACAAAGCAAGGGTTAGCACCTTCCCCTCAGGAAAGCCACCAAGAAGTAGGGACCGCACACATCTGATTGTGACAAATGCCTTCCTTACCTGCTAATCAGTGCCCAATAGTAGCTATCTTGTAATCTCACCAAGGCAGAAAACACCACACCGCTCAGCCCCCCCCCCCCCAAAAAAAGAAAAGAAAAACACATCAAATCTTCTGCTTCTATATATTTCTGGTAACAAATGAAATAGGTTCAATTTTAATCATATGAGCAGTCAATCAAATATCAAATTGAAAACAATGAACTACAAAGAGCCTCCTCAAAGTCACTTAGCATTGATAAATTAGTAATGTATTATTAAATTATTCATATCTTTTTTTCCTTCAGACTATAATGATATACTGTACACAGCACTGATAATTTACTTAGGCTGAGTCCATTCATTTAATTATGCTGCTAAACTTGGTAGGCCAATTGGTCATCATGAGAGTTTCCAGGCAAGCTAATCACAAATATATAGAACATGTTCCTTATTGTCCCCAGCGGCTAAGTGCTAAAATGCTATTTAGTGCTCAGAAGGTTAATGTCCTGCTTATGTAAATTGTCCAATTTAACATTCAGCAGCAGTATCATAAATTCTGGCTCCAGGATTTCATTAAACGTATGTTCAAACTAGTTGACCTTAAAGGTTAACAAGCACAAGTTAAACAGGACAATTATTTAACTCACTTCTTATCAAGAGACTGAAGTGTACTAGCCATTTAATAGCTCTGCAGACTTCACAATTAGAATTCTTGGAAGGTCTCTGATAAAAAGGCAGGTCATGAATTTTCATAAGGATGTCAGATAATAACTATTTATAGGCACTTGTTTTTCTTTCTTATAAACTTAAACTTTGATCTTAACATTCAATTAGAAATAAGTCCACAGAGAAGGACGAGGTGACTCAAGCTGCTAGGGTTTGCCTTCATTTGGGTGTGCAGGAGGACTGAAAACCTCACCTCTGCCTTGTCATTCATGGAAATTAACACGACAGTCGGGGCCTTACCATTAAGGGTGCAGAGCTCAGAGGAAGCACAGAGCCCAACGCTGAGAAACAACATTGCTCACTGGGGTGAGACATTCAACTGAAACATTTGATTTTTTTTTCTTAAAAGACCCCCAAATGTCTATTAACCTCCTGGAAAAAACATGCATTCACCTTTGCATTTATATTACAATGGGTTTTAATACAGTAGAAAGTTAGATCCTTCCCGATGTCCTTTTCCTCACCAGTCTGGTTTCTTCTCCTACTCTCCTTGAGCATTATTTTTGTGAAATGGGAGCGAATCACTGGACGTGCTCCGTATGGCTCTGCTCTCTACGCTGGGGTGAAGCTTGGAGCAAAGTGGCTGACATTTCCACGTGCTTCTCTGTGCCTCAGGATCAGGCAGTCACTTTGGGGATGCATTAAATTGGTAACCACACAATCTCAATATTGGACAGCCACTGTCCACCAGGAAAAGGCCCAGAAGTGTTCTCTCCTTGCACATTTAACTGTTCAGACTGCAGGCTCTTTGGAAGATAAAGCAGCAAATAAGAGCAAATGGGACTTTATTAATAAATCATGAGCTGAATTTCTGTCAGGAGCTGAAATGAAGAAAAAAAAAAAACGTGTCTGAATTGCCTGTGGGTATGTTTATGAGGGGTGTGATAAGTAATTTTAAAAATTTTGTAATTTACCTTTGGTTAAAGTAATTAGATGAAACGATAGGAAAGGAATAGAGAGATGGATAAATGTTAAATAATACCTGTGCTTGACCCAGTTCCTCTTTTGTGCATTCCTCATTTGCCCAGAGGTTACTTATTTTTAGGAGCTGTTTAAAAAAAAAATGATATAAGGAAGAAATATTTTCTAGCATGAAAATATGTGACAGTGTTTTATATCCTCTTGTGTTGCTCTTCATCCAAACTTCATCTTTTGAATATTGGCTTCAAATCCTGCCTGAAAGGGGACATAAATAAAGTGAAATGGCTAATGGACTAAAAACACTTATGATCAGGTTTTCATAACTAACATTATTGATAGCTTCTCCCTCGCAGGCACCCACATTCAGTGCAATATCCATTTCTAAAGTAAGATTTAGAGCCCTATTTGCAATAAAAAAGCTAGCACATGCAAATAAAGAATGCTAGAGTGAGGCCAAGAATGCATCCCTCCCCCTCCCGAGAGATGCGGGAAAGACCTCTTTCCAAAGCAGAGTTGACCAGGGGGGACACAGAACCCTTTTTCAGATCTCAGACGTGGCTGTGCATTTAATGGTGCTCTGGAAAAGTCTTCAGGGACAGGAAATTGTTAAGTCCTGAATTTGGAAGCAACCACTGCTGTCTTCTCAGTGGCATTAGTATTTGCACTTGGCCAGATAAATAAATCTGCACGTCTGTACATTGAAACAATAACAAGGTTGTCCTGCAGTATGTGTAACATAGTGCAAATAAGGAAGCAGGCAAGACGGGAGGATTTTCAGGGAGTCTGGTGGTTTCCGTGTCCATTTTCATGTGACTTTCCTGTTGTCGTTTTGCTTTTTACTCCACGGATTTCTATTTTAGAAAAGAGAGTGGAAGAAAAGCCTTTCCAATGACTGGAAATTTATTTTGTTGTTAAAAATTTTTTTATCAATATCTCTCTCTTTTAAAATATTCTATCTATAGTAACAATAAGAGGATACTAGCAAAGCAGAAAGCTTTTTATTTGCTTCTTGCTATTTAAATGTGATTTCAGTTCAGCTCAGTCGCTCAGTCGTGTCTGACTCTTTGCAACCCCATGAATCGCAGCACGCTGTCCATCACCAACTCCCAGAGTTCACTCAAACTCATGTCCATCGAGTCGGTGATGCCATCCAGCATCACGCTGATGCTGGGAGGGATTAGGGGCAGGAGAAGGGGACAACAGAGGATGAGATGGCTTTAGAGGGGCATAATTTTCTTCTCTTTTAGTTTTTACTGTTCCCATCTCATCAGAAAAGAATTTTTTTCCTTCAAATTCTATACTTTATTATTCTAAAATAAAAAAATCAAGTTCAGATTGACCTCAGGTGGCTTCAGCCTGCAGTGGCTCAGAGCAAGGCTTGGGCTCCAGGGCAGAGATTGAGGCTGAGTCATAGTGGTGAGAGCACCAAATTCCAGACACTAGACCAAAGGTCAAGGCCCCGGCCCTTCGGATCCACAGAAATGAATTTCCTCAAAGATGGAAAGTAGAGAAACAAGTATAGTATTTATTAGGAGGGAAAAAGTACAGGAGATGTGGACACATGGACACACTCAGAGAGAGAGAGTTGCTGAGTCGTGCTCTCACGACACTTACATGGGGCATTTCTTCTAGGTTTCCTTTGGCTGATCATTTTAATTTGCTTGGTTCTGAGTCCATATTCAGTATAATTCAGGATCCTCCCATATGTGCACGTGCATCTCTTAGCCAAGATGGGTTCTACAGAAGAGGCATATGGGCAAAGCATCTCTTAACATCACTTCCCTTTCAACCTCCAAAGAGTCTTTCTGCGCATGTGTGGGTGGGGAGGTCTCCTGACTTGAGACTGAGAAATATGTGGTCTCAGCAGGGTCCAGTCTCCTCTCTCAATTGTCCTGCTGTTCTGTCTTGGAATTTCAGTCCACAGGGAATGAAACTCCAATTGCTTTACTCTTGGTTGGGGGCGGGGAGGGGAATATCTACCTCCTGCCTCAAGATTACAAAGAAAACTGTAAATCATGGCTTTATTAAATTAATTCAAAAGAAGATTGGATTTGTGGGACTGGTATAGTTACTCAGGTCTACAGCTTTTATTATGGGAGAATCCCCTCCTTCAATTATACTGGAAATATGAAAACAGTAGAATCCCAATATATGGTCCCCTTGGATCCCCTCCCCTCTTGGCATTGTGTAATACTAGAGATGATCACTTCTGTGTTCTAAAGAATAAGGATGGTTTTAAGCTATATAGCAATCAAGAGCAAAACCTCTCTCCCTTCAGAATCACACGGTCCTGAAAGGTATTAGTGACAGAGAAAAATGTTTTATACAGGAAATTGCAAAGATTTCAAGCCCAAGTATTGGGACTTAGTCGTGAGTCCCTATTATTGTCCTCTCTTTCATCTGAATTTGAGAATAAAAGAGAATGAAGAACGAAGTGAAAAGGAAGTTGTGGCATGACTGCACACTCTTCATAAATGGCATAGTCATTGCTCAAAGGCAAGCTGAGGCCTCACTGCTGATGACAGACACCACCCAGATGCCAGATGCAACTGATGCTGCCTGGGAGCAGGGGGGTGTGGGGCTGGGAATGACGAGAGAAGTGTGACCCTGCTCTCCCCTCTCCCTCACCCCACCCACTTCCACCTGTTGAGCAAAGAAGAGTCAGCAGTCCAAATCACAAATTCAACCTGCTACAGGCCAGCAATTATCCAAACAGTGTCCATAATGGGATACTCAAGGGGATACTCAGGTCATGGGACAGCTAGGGTGGTGAAATATCAGGAATGAATGGCGGCTAGGTGAAGAACAGTGGAAGGTATGCTAGCATAAGAGAAGGAAAGAGGTTGTCGGGAGTTGAAGTGTCTTCCCCAGAAAGGTCCGTTCAAGTCCTCATCTTTGGTCTCAGTGGCATGAGCTTATTCAGAGATAGGGTCTAGGCAGATGAAGTCAAGTTAAGAGGAAGGACTCAAAAAGGCCCTACTGTACAGCATGGGGAACTTTGCCCGATGTCATGTGGCAGCCTGGATGGGAGCGGAATGGGGGGAATGGATACATGTGTGAGTATGGCTGAGTCCCTTTGCTGTGCACCTGGAACCATCATAGCACTGTCAATCAGTTATACTCCAATACAAAATAAGAAGCGTTAATAAAATAAAAGATAATAATAATAAAATGGTGAGGTTGCACTAGATTCGAGTGTGCCCTGAATCCAATAACTGGTGTTTTTATCAAGAGAGAGAGATTCAGAGAGATAGAGAGAATGTCACGTGATGATGGAGGCAAGGAATTGAGTGACGTGTGTTCAAGCCAGGGAACTCCAAGGATTACAAACAACCAGCAGAAGTTAGGAGAGGGACATAGAACAGCTGCCTTCCTCAGAGCATACGAAGAAACCAACCCTGCTGACACCTCGATTTCAAACGTCCAGTCTCCAGTGTGAGGAAAGAATACATGTCTGTTATTTTAAGCCATCTGTGGAAAATTCTGAAAGAGATGGGAATACCAGACCACCTGACCTGCCTCTTGAGAAATCTGTATGCAGGTCAGGAAGCAACAGTTAGAACTAGACATGGAACAACAGACTGGTTCCAAATAGGAAAAGGAGTACGTCAAGGCTGTATATTGTAACCATGTTTATTTAACTTATATGCAGAGTACATCATGAGAAATGCTGGACTGGAAGAAACACAAGCTGGAATCAAGATTGCCGGGAGAAATATCAATAACCACAGATGTGCAGATGACACCACCCTTATGGCAGAAAGTGAAGAGGAACTCAAAAGCCTCTTGATGAAGGTGAAAGTGGAGAGTGAAAAAGTTGGCTTATAGCTCAACATTCAGAAAACGAAGATCATGGCATCTGGTCCCATCACTTCATGGGAAATAGATGGAAAAACAGTGGAAACAGTGTCAGACTTGATTTTGGGGGGCTCCAAAATCACTACAGATGGTGACTGCAGCCATGAAATTAAAAGACGCTTACTCCTTGGAAAGAAAGTTATGACCAACCTAGATAGCATATTCAAAAGCAGAGACATTACTTTGCCAACAAAGGTTCGCCTAGTCAAGGCTATGGTCTTTCCTGTGGTCATGTATGGATGTGAGAGTTGGACTGTGAAGAAGGCTGAGTGCCGAAGAATTGATGCTTTTGAACTGTGGTGTTGGAGAAGACTCTTGAGAGTCCCTTGGACTGCAGGGAGATCCAATCAGTCCATTCTGAAGGAGATCAGCCCTGGGATTTCTTTGGAAGGAATGATGCTAAAGCTGAAACTCCAGTACTTTGGCCACCTCATGAGAAGAGTTGACTCATTGGAGAGGACTCTGATGCTGGGAGGGATTGGGGGCAGGAGGAGAAGGGGATGACAGAGGATGAGATGGCTGGATGGCATCACTGACTCGATGGACATGAGTCTGAGTGAACTCCTGGAGTTGCGATGGACAGGGAGGCCTGGTGTGCTGCGATTCATGCAGTCACAAAGGGTCGGACACGATTGAGCGACTGATCTGGTCTGATCTGATCTGAGTATGTGGTACTTTGTGTCATCCCTAGGAAACGAATTGTTGTTGTTCACTAGCTCAGTCATGTCTGACTCTTTACAACTCCATGGACTGCAGCACAGCAGGCTTGCCTGTCCTTCACTGTCTCCCGGAGTTTGCTCAAACTCATATCCATTGAGTCTGTGATGCCATCCAACCATCAAATCCTCTGTCTCCCCCTTCTCCTGCCCTCAATCTTTCCCAGCATCAGGGTCTTTTCCAATGAGTCAGCTCTTTGCATCAGGTAGCTGAGGGATTGGAGCTTCAGCTTCAGCATCAGTCCTTTCAGTTAATATTCAGGACTGATTTCCTTTAGGATGAACTGGTTGGATCTCCTTGCTGTCCAAGGGACTCTCAGGAGTCTTCTCCAGCACCACAGTTCGAAAGCATCAAACTACTACAGGTAGGGACTTGACCTCCTTCCTTTCTCCCAGTTCCTCCCAGCAGTCCACTGGGCCAGAATTTGTTCTGGTATCTTTCATACCCCGCTGAACAGACCTCTCAGAACAGCTGGCACTGATGACACTAAATGCAAGAATCACCACTCAGAAGTCTCCAGGTCCTTTCTCAAACTGGACCTGCCTCTCGGTCAGCAAGGCCACTGAGATTTGATTTTGTTCTAGTGTCTTAGAATTGATTTTGAACTTCTATTAATTTCTCTTTCTATCTCCAAGTTAAAAAGAAGTTCTTAGCTTTTCTCCTGCTTCTCCCATTTCTTTCTCTAAAAACAGTCCTTGGCTGGCTTGGGCCCACTTTCCACTCCTCTTCTAAAAGTTTACCAAATATCATACTCTTTATGGTTGGTAGGAAAAGGCAAATGTCACTGTTTGATCACATTTAGAGCTTAAGTTTGGAGCTTAGACACTTTTGATGGAGTTTAAGGGAAAATGAATCTGGCAGTTTCTGTTAGCCTATTCCCAGACACTACGTCATTGTCTCCTGCAGGACTGATGCCTAAGAGCTTTTCAGACAAGACTCCCTGGCAGTAGCGCTCAGTTTAAGCTTAGATTATCAGAAGCATGTCAATTTTGGCAACATGTGCAATTGCCACTATCTGTAACATCCACAAATTACAATTAATGACTCCTAAAGAACAGGGTTTGGAATTATGAATGGCAGACCACTTCATATTAGGTTTCTAATGCTCATGACTAATCCAGGGTTGGATTGACATGACATGAATAGGGGGACTAATTTTTATCCCCAGTATATAATTATTCAAACTAAGTCACTAATGACACAGCATATATACATGTTTATATCTACTTGGCACCAGTATAATTACTCATATACTGTATCAATTCAGTTCATTTCAGTCGCTCAGTTGTGTCTGACTCTTTGCGACCTCATGAATTGCAGCACCCAGGCCTCCCTGTCCATCACCATCTCCCGGAGTTCACTCAAACTTATGTCATATACTGTATACATATGTCTTAAAATATCTTTTCCCCAAAGAATTCTTTAAAATTGTTGTTTTTTTTACATGATTTTAAAAGTTACTTTCATTTACAGTTATTACAAAATATTGGCTATATTCCCCACATTGTATAATACATCCTTGATCCTATCGTACATCCAATAATTTATGCCTTCCCCCGCTCCACACACACTGGTAACTTATAGTTTGTTCCCTATATCTGTGAATCTGCTTCTTTTTTTGTTTTATTCACTAGTTTGTTGTATTTTTAAGGGTTCACACATAAGTTATATCATACAGTAGTTGTCTTTCTCTGTCTGACTTAGTTCACTTAGTATAATGCCCTCCAAGTCCAACTATGTTGCTAAAAATGGTAAAATGTTGTTCTTTTTCGTGGCCGAGTAGTATTCCATTGAAGATGTGTGTGCTTCTTCTTTATCCATTCATCTCACGATGAACACTTAGGTTGCTCCCATATCTTGGCAAGTGTAAATCTTGCTGCTATGAATATTGGGATACATGTATATTTTTGAATTAGTGTTTTTGTTTCTGAACGAACTCTTTTCAACCATTTAAGGGGAACAAAATGCCTTGTTGTATAATTTCCACTTTGCTAACTGTCCTGACTCTGCTTCTGAAAGTCAACTATAGTTAACAGCCAAAGCATTTCACGAGACTTATAAAATCATCAAACCCTTCACAACTAACAAGGGAGGTCTCATTTACTTAAATTCAGGTCTATGGTTGTGAAAATGCAACATAGTTTTAAAGGTCTCTTTCTGCTGTGTAAGTTTTCCTCTGTTAGATAACTTGTGTAAAATTGAATACTCTTTGCCATTAACAGGGGGTGCACAGGGATTCATTAAAGAACAGCCTGTTATTCCAGGGGCTTCTAACTAGCTGAAGGGAGAGAGAGAAACAGAATCATGAGCATTCCTTTTGCTTCGCTTACGTGGCTCTTTCCCTCTACGTCTTTTTAGTCTGTGTTGGGTCTTCCTTGTGGTGTTCAGGCTTCTCTAGTTTTGGCTCAGGGGTTTAGTTGCCCCAGGGCATGTGGGACCTTAGTCCTCTGACCGGGGATCAAACCTACATCCCCTGCACTGGAGGGCAGATTCTTAAAGGCTGGACCACCAAGGAAGTCCCTCTCCTTTCCTCTTATCAACCTCCTTCTTAGACCTCATAGATTAGCCACCTGGTAGACAAACAGACATTAAGGGAAGGCAAGCATGTAACCATTGAAGGCTGTGATATGAAAGAATGAGTGTGAACTTGGAAGGCTGGAAATCCTAGCACATCACTTTGTAAGCTGTGACCTTCGGCAAAGAAGTTTATTTATTCATTCAACAACTATACAATGACCACCCACTCTCAGCTGACCACTGGAGTTATGACAATAAAAAAGTCAGGTATGGGCCCTTCACTCAAAAGATTTCACTCTATTTAACTGTCTCCATTGGAAAAGACCCTGATGCTGGGAAAGATTGAAGGCAGGAGAAGGGGATAACAGAGGATGAGATGGTTGCAGGGCATCACCAACTGGATGGACATGAGTTTGAGCAAGCTCTGGGAGTTGGTGATGGACAGGGAAGCCTGGTATGCTGCAGTATATGGGTTCACAAATAGTTGGACATGACTGAGTGACTGAACTGAACTGAACAACTGAACTGTCTTCCCCAAAGCTCAGCTTCCTCCCTTGTTAATTCAGTGTAATAATAATACCCAATTCATGGAGAAAGTAGGAGGACATGCATGAGATACAATATGTGTGAAGGAATTATGAAGCCCAGTAAAGTTAGCTATTATTTCCACTGAATAGGAAGTTCTTAAATAGTATAAAGCATTTACTATTTACTTTGGTATTCCCTTCACCTTGCACAATGCTTGGCATTTAGTAGATACTTAGTGAAAAAAATGATTATATGATTATGAACGCCAATAGAGATTAAGTTACTCACTTCTTCTTCTGCTCTGCACAAATGATACAGCACTTTGAACAGTACACCAGGTGAGAGCGTGTTATGTTCATCTTAGTATTTCCCTCACCCTTCCTTACCTGGCATAGTCGCTGGAGCATAGAGGGGGCTTGAAATTTATTTGAGAAAAATGTCTGTCAGTTAATAATCATTTCAAATAAAAAACTTAAGGTGGGGGTGGGGGGAAGGATCAGCACTCAGCCATGTCTGCTTCAAGCCCCCTACAACCTGCGTCCACCGCAGCCCTCTCCGCTGGCCAGCTGCCAATACTGTAGATTTTAGCTTCCACTTTTTTTTTTTGGCCTCACCACATAGCATGTGGGATCTTAGTTCTCCCATTAAGTAAAGATTTTAGAATCAGCCCTACTTAGATTTGAAAATGACCCTGCTGCTGCTGCTAAGTCACTTCAGTCATGTCCGACTCTGTGCGACCCCATAGACGGCAGCCCACCAGGCTCCCTCGTCCCTGGGATTTTCCAGGCAAGAACACTAGAGTGGGTTGCCATTGCCTTCTCCAGAAAATGACCCTAACCACTCCTGTCAGCATATAAGAGATTGGGTGGACATTGGTCAAGGTTTCCCTGTATAAGGAACTCCTAAAGAGACATTCAGATGATGTGTGAGGGGAATTTTAGGGGAGAGAGTATAGCCTTCAGAGAAAATAACAGACACACAGACTGAAAATGGGAAAGATGGAAAATTTGTGGAACAAATCCAGCACGCTTGAAGAGTGAGTCAGGAGGAGAGTGGTTCAAGATGAGGGTAAGGGGTGGGCAGGGCTGGGCTGGGTTGGCAATTTCTGTGCTTGACATTTGGGGCCAGAAAACTCTCTGATGTGGAGTTCCGTCCTGTGCCTTTGATTTCTGTTCAGACACCAAGTCGTGTCTGACTCTTTGCGACCCCACGGACTGTTGCAGACCAGGTTTCTCTCTCCTTCACTGTCTCTCAGGGTTCATTCAAACTCATGTCTGTTGAGTAGATAATGCCATCCAACCATCTTATCCATCGTTGCCCCTTCTCCTCCTGCCCTCAGTCTTTGCCAGTAACAGGGTCTTTTTCAGTGGGTAGGCTGTTTACATCAGATGGCCAAAGTATCAGAGCTTCAGTTTCAGCATCAGTCCTTCCAATAAATAGTCAGGGTCTTGTGCCTTGTGGATGTGTAATTGAGCAGGACCCTCTGGGTCTCCCCAAGACACCTCTCCCCTCTCATCCTCCGCTTTTGCTCCTCTCTGTGGTACCTAGATAACAGTATTTGATACACATTTCCTGAGTTGTTTTGCAAATGTGAAAACCCTGGAACCAAACTAAAGATGTTAACTACTTGATGACCTGAACACACAGCCCCAGGCCTCCTGGAGCCTAAGGACTGATACCCATGTGAATCCACACTACTTTCTCACCATCAGCCAATTAGATAATTGTGTAGGATCTGATCTCTGACCCGGTGACACTCCTGTCTCATTTGGCTTTTAAAAGTGCTTTGTTGAAACTCTTGGCTGGGGAAGGTGGGGTGTGTGGAACTCAAGGCTGTTTTTGGCTGGGGTGTAGGAGGGAGCATCCCAGGTGGCACAGTGCTAAAGAATCCACCTGCTAATGCAGGAGATGCAAGAGATGTGGGTTCGGTCTCTGGATCTGGAAGATCCCATGGAGTACGAAATGTCAACCCACTCCAGTATTCTTGCCTAGAGAATCCCATTGACAGAGGAGCCTGGCAGGTTACAGTCCATGGGGTTGCAAAGAGTGGGACATGAATGAGCACACACACGTACCCTAAAGGCTTTTTAAAAGGGCACGAGCCACATTATCTTCTTGCAAGACCCTGCAATAAACCTTTTTATGCTCCAAACTCCAATGTTTCAGCTTGCTTGGCCTCACTGCGTGTTAGGCATATGAATTTGCATGAACAGATGGTTAGCAGCACGAGCTCTAGATGCCAACAGTCTGCCCCAGTGGGGCGACCACAGCCATCTCCAGATACCACCAAAAGGCCCCTTAAGAGACAAACTTCTGAGGCTGAGAAGCACTGGGCCCTAGATTGTGGCAGGGTCTTGCAGGTCACACAAGGAAGTGTAGATCACTGTGACCTGACTTGCATTTTGAAGAAATTACTATCTGCTGGATCCATGCAGAGAGACCAACTGTGAGGCCACGGTAAGGAGTCCACTCAAGGGCAATGGAGGTTTTGACTAAGGTGGTAGCAGTCAGATGGACAAAAACTGGTGGATTCAAGGGATGTTAGGGAGTAGAATGCAAGTAGTATTAATAATCTTGCCCTGCATCTTTTTTTCTGACCATTTTCACTGTTCTATTGGACTCTACTCATGTTTGAGGAAGAATTAGCAGAGGAAGTCTTCTTGTTAATACCTGTCTGATTTCAATTGGTTAGGTCATTTTTCTGACTCAGGAGCCCTCCTTGCTTATTACTTGTTGCTATAATTCCTAACTGTGAAAGACTGTGTGCATTTTCTTTTGAAGTGAAGTCGAGGACATACATGCCCCTTTTGATTATCTACCTGTCTTTCCTGGAGGCAGAATTAGCAGAAGCTTGTCGAAGCAGTTCCCATCTTTCCATTGATCCCCATTTTACAAGGAAACTCAGGGAGAAATCCCAACTATAAAGGGAAAAAATAATTACCATTGGTGAGTCTACCACAGTCTGAGCACTTGCTGAAGTCAACAGAATTGCCTTCTGGTTATGTCACAGAAAAATCAACAGTCGTCAGACTATATTTATTACCCTATTTAGTGGATTTCAGCAACAATCTCATTATGACCCCCCTCACACAGTATAAGGTCTTTTCCATTAGTATAAGGAGGAACAAAAGGTCAGAGCTATCCTGCAATGTCCACCCACTAATTAGAGAGAGAGACCCTTTACTCGGTGAGGCTGAACATAATTGGGCCATTACCTAATCCCATTATAAAATAAAAAATACACAATTCCATTTTTGTTGGTTTTTCTATCAGTGAGACACAGATCATCAATGGATATTCAAGGCGCAGCAAGACTATTAATGATGGGTTTTCTAAATGTGAGATTCCAGCTCCAAGATGCTATTACTATGCCTCACATTAAAGAAACTGAATGGACAAGTCACCATTTGGGACCTTCTGATTCAAAGCCATTGTTAAATATCTAGTCTTACCATGGTGAACCCTATTCAATGGCAAGTTTAGGAAAAAATACTAACACTGAGAGGAAAACTCTTCAGTAAAGGCACCAAGATTTCCTTAAAGCCAACCATATTCCAGGAACAATTTAATAGCACTCCTTCCAAAATAATCTGTGGGTAAATATGTGCTGTGCTGTGCTTAGTCGCTCAGTTGTCTGACTCTTTGCGACCCCATGGACTGTAGCCCACCAGGCTCCTCTGTCCTTGGGATTCTCCAGGCAAGAATACTGGAGTGGGTTGTCATGCTTTCCTCCAGGGGATCTTTCTGATCCAGGGTTCAGTCCCTGGGTTGGGAAGATCCATAGGTAAATATACACAGAGACAAAGCCATGGTACTTACTTCAACCTAGAGCTGTGTGAACACAACTAGATTAGGACCTGGAAACCTGATCTCAAGTCACTAGAGAACCACTAGCTTCATGGAGTCACCTTCTTCTTTGGCGGTGAAGCTAGCTATGAATTCTGTTGCAAGCTCCCACATTCTCCACCCATTCCTCATCTTCTGTGCAAAATCAAGACCTAAGAGCACTGACTTCAATACTGTTGTTGTTGCTAAATGTTGCCCAGTTTCCATCTTAAAAAACTTAAATTTCAAGTTTTCTATTTTCATATGAATGAGTCTATTGGAAATCACAAAATGAACCAAATTTGAAATAAAATTAGAAAAGCAAGTAGGCAATGCGCTCTATCTTACCTCAAGAAATGTTTGTGGTGATAATGGCCATTTTTCATTTGTTTGTGACAATGACTAAAATTGGACTTGATCAAAAAAGTACTATCCCTATTTTTTTTAAGGAAAGTTATGTCTATTTAATACCATAACAGCTTCTCAAGGTTGTTGTTCAGTTGCCAAGTCATCTCCAACTCTTTTCAACCCCATGAACTGCAGCATACCAGGCTTTCCTGTCCTTCACTATCTCCTAGAGTTTGCTCAAATTCTTGCCACTGAGTCAGTGATGCTATCTAACTATCTCATCCTCTGCCACCCTCTTCTCCTTTGGCCTTCAATCTTTCCCAGCATCAAGATCTTTTCCAGTGATTCGGCTCTTTCAATCAGCTGGCCAAAGGATTGGAGCTTCAGCTTTAGTATCCGTCCTTTCAATGAATAGTCAGGGTTAATATCCTTTAGGATTGACTGGTTTGATCTCTCTACAGTCCAAGAGACTCTTAAGAGTCTTCTCCAGCACTATAGTTTGAAAGCATCAATTCTTTGGTGCTCAGCCTTCTTTATGGTCCAACTCTCACATCCATACATGACTACTGGAAAATCCATAACTTTGACTATATGGACCTTTGTCAGCAAAGTGATATATTTGTTTTTTTTAACACACTGTCTAAGTTTGTCATAGCTTTCCTTCCAAGAAGCAAGAGTCTCTTAATTTCATGACTGCAGTGATTTTGGAGCTCAAAAAAATAAAATAAAATCTGTCAATACTTCTCAAGCTGTGTATATGCTAAGTTACTTCAGTCGTGTCCTAGTCTTTGCAACCCTATGGACTGTAGTCCACCAGGCTCTTCTGTCCATGGAATTCTTCAGGCAAAAATACTCGAGTGGGTTGCCATACCCTTCTCCAGGAGATCTTCCTGACCCAGGGACAGAATCTGCATTTCTTGGGCTTCCCTTGTGGCTCAGCTGGTAAAGAATCGGCCTGAGATGTGGGAGACCTGGGTTCAATCCCTGGGTTGGGAAGATCCCCTGGAGAAGGGAAAGGCTACTAACTCTAGTATTCTGGCCTGGAGACCTCCATGGACTGTAGGGTCCAAGGGGTTGCAAAGAGTCGGACGCGACTGAGTGACGTTCACTTTCGCTTATGTCTCCTACATTGCAGGAGGGTGTTTTTGTTTTTAACTGCTAGCGCCACATGGGAAGCCCACTCAAAGCAGTGGAGTCCAAAAACCTGGGAAGTTAATATCTCAGTAGAGCCTGAAAAGGACAACCTTCTTAGCCATGGAGAGGCAACTTGGTGCTGAAGAAAGTATACAGAGCTGGGAGTCAGGCCCATGAGTGCTGGACAGTTCCTCTCTCTTCGTGGTCTTGGTCATAGTCAGTATCAACCCACTCAAGTCTCATACGTCAAAGGCTTTGTCAGGCATTAAAATTCTACGATCGGGGACTTCCTTGGTGGTCCAGTGGTTAGGACTCCATGCTTCCACTGTCAGGGGCACAGGTTTGATTCCTAGTTGGGGAACTAAGATCACACAGAGCCATGTGGCCAGAAAAAATTTAAAAATTATTAACAGAAAAAGAATTCACAAGATTACATGCTTCTTTTAATCCTCCATGGCTGTATACGACCGTGAGAGGGAAAAAAGAAACAAATCCCCTTGCTGAGAAAGGGGAGGTTGGC
This sequence comes from Tragelaphus eurycerus, assembly GCA_935064755.1. Lineage (NCBI taxonomy): Eukaryota > Metazoa > Chordata > Mammalia > Artiodactyla > Bovidae > Tragelaphus > Tragelaphus eurycerus. Next base: position 15,497,611 of record CAKXYN010000003.1, read on the forward strand.
TTTTGGTGATTTGTCCCCTAATCTCTCTCTTAACTACAGAACTCAGTCTCCAGACACTGCATATTGGCGTCCTTTTCTGCACAGGCCTGGGATCATTCTGAAAATAGGTATGTTTTTCTCACACCACCAGACAGCAAGTGTTCAGAACAAGACTGAAAGGCTAGACAAATTTCTCCATTGTCTAAACGTCAAGATTGTTGTTATGACCCATCTGTGAATCAGAGATTCAGAAAACAGAATCCTGGTTTTCTATAACAAAGAAGTCTGAGGGCTGAGTGGTGAATTGTGCTACATGCTGAGTCCATATTTTGAACCCAGCAAGTGCTACCAATCCCCATAAATTCAATAAGAACTAAACACTGAAAAACTCTGTAGGGTAATAGCATCAGTCCTCTGTGCTTAGCATCCCTTCCAGGTACAAAGAGGAAAACACATTCAGTGTTGAAATGATGCAGTGAAATGGCAGAGAAGCTGAAGACAAAATCCTTATAATATGACATTTTGTAGAGAAGTAATAAATACAACTATGCCCCAAATTATATTTAATTATAAACATAAATTTTTCTTTATATGCATCCTCTTCAAAATTATAATAGTGAAATTTTATTTTGTTGTAAAAATACAACAAATTCCATTTTAAAAACATAGAAATAGTAAGGAAATCTACACAAGCTGAGAAGTCACTCCAGTTTTAATTTTTATTTTTTCAAATGTCATGCATATATTAATGACTTTGACTTTTTGTGCCAAAAATTTACATGTTTTTTGCTAAGCACAGGAAAGGTGGATATTATATTACGGTATTCAAATGCTCTCTTACGGTGTGTGTGTGTGTGTGTGTGTGTGTGTGTGTGTATGTGTGTGACATCATGGGGCAAATGAGAAGATTAGGAATAAGAACCACAAAATCCCTGTCTTTAGTGTCATGGCACTTGGCATTATATGAATATTTGCCTACAGTACTTTATTGTGCAATTTACAAAAGTGAGGCAGGTGGCTTTAAAATAACTAGTTTAAAAACACTATATCTCTGCAGATAAAGCTGACTGTGGTCATCTTTACCGAATCAATGGGATGGTGTTAAGGAAATTATAATTACAGATTCAATAAAAATAGAACTTAAATACAAAAGACTCTGTACTGTGTGCTCGGTTGCTCAGCCGTGTCCAACTCTTTGTGATCCCATGAACTGTAGCCTTCCAGGATCCTCTCTCCATGGGATTTTCCAAGCAAGAATACTAGAACATTGCCGTTTCCTCCTCCAGGAGATCTTCCCAATCTAGGGATCGAACCCCTGTCGTGTCCTTTGCAGGCAGATTCGTTACCACTGTGCCATCTGGGAAGCCCATGTACTACACACCTCTATTTATTTGAAATTGTAGAAAAGGCAAAACTAGGGTGTCTAAATGCAGTTCGGCTGTTGTTAGGGCCTGGTGGCAGATTGTGAGGATCTAATTCAAAGGAACATGAGAATTAGGGTAGTATCTTAATTATTGTGCTGACATGATTCTATTCAAGCACTCATTAAACTGTACTTTTAAAATTGGTTAGTTTTAGTGCATGTAAATAATACCTTAATAAACATAATTGAGGAGGAAATGGACAAGATTCGCCTAAACCTATTTAGGCTTTTGAGGCAAGACCTTAAGTTCTGGAGAGGGGACAAGTGGCAGGCAGCATTTACCATACATGGTAAAAATTTAATGAACGATCTGTTGCTGCTAAGTCACTTCAGTCGTATCCGACTCTGTGCAACCCCATAGACAGCAGCCCACCAGGCTCCCCCGTCCCTGGGGTTTTCCAGGCAAGAATACTGGAGTAGGTTGCCATTTCCCTCTCCAATGCATGAAAGTGAAAAGTCAAAGTGAAGAGGTTCATTAACTGGCATCTTCCTTGTTTATTTCTTGATGGTTGATGGGATTTTGTTCACTCAGTCCCAAAAGAATATAATCTCCATAAGAATGTCCTAGCTTGTCTTGTTCTTAGCCTTGAAGTGAAAGCCGCTCAGTCATGTCTGACTCTTTGCGACCCCATGGACTATGCATTCCATGGACTTCTCCAGGCCAGAATACTGGAATGAGTAGCCTTTCTCTTCTCCAGGGGATCTTCCCAACCCAGGGATTGAACCCAGGTCTCCCATATTACAGGCAGATTCTTTACCAGTTGAGCCACAAGGGAAGCCTAAGAATAGTGGAGTGGGTAGCCTGTCCCTTCTCCAGAGGATCTTCCCGGTCCAAGAATCAAACTGGGGTCTCCTACATTGCAGGCAGCTTTTTTTTTTTACCAACTGAGCTATCAGGGAAGCCCCATTCTTAGCCTTAGTTATATTTTAAGCACTTAGGAAAACATCTGGCATATAAAAAGTATCCCCCAAATATTTTTTGATTGAATCAAATCAATAAATACATAAGATAATTTCAAATTCCAGTAAGTGCTATAAGGATTCTTTATAAGGAAGATTTTCAATTAAATTTGCCTGAACAAAGTATTTTCTGTATGGTGAGTCCAGATAATAATTTTGAGATATTAATTTATGTTTTTCTCTCTAGACTCCTCTTTCTCTTTATTTTTTAAGAATTATTTATTTGGGCTTCGCTGGTGGCTCAAATGGTCAAGAATCTGCTTGCACTGCAGGAGAACCCAGATCGATCCCTAGGTCACAAAGATCCCCTAGAGAAGGAAATGGCAACCCACTCCAGTATTCTTACCTGGAGAATCCCATGGATGGAGGAGCCTGGCTGGCGCTGCAGTCCATGGGGTAGCAAAGAGTGGGACATGACTGAGCAACTAACACTTTCACTTAAATTTTCAATTAAATTTGGCTGAACAAAGTATTTTCTGTATGGTGAGTCCAGATAATTTTGAGTCATTAATTCGTGTTCTTCTTTCTAGACTCTTTCTTTTTTTTAAATTTTTAAAAAATTATTTATTAATTTACTTTAGAGGCATCGTGTGGCATTGTGGATCTTAGTCCCCAGTCAGGGATGGAACTCGAAGCCCCTGCAGGGTAAGCTCAGAGTTGTTAACATTGGACCGCCAGGAAATCCCCTCCTCCCCTCTTTTTAGTTGCAAGCAGGTAACTAGGCCTTTGTATTTTACTGACCCTGAGACTTACAGCATGATAAGCAAGTTTCTGGGAAGAGAGGGGAATACCTTTCAGTGACAAAGGAGAGAAGAGAAATATCCTGTGGACTGGAAACAGGGAGTTACCCTAAGGTAGCAACAAGGGAATGCCGTGACTGTATGAGAAAGTGTCACCCTCAAGTCAGCAGACCACTTTTCCCCGGTGAGATGGCCCCTGGCCTAGATTGCTACAGGATTTCATAGCTGCTCAGTGAGCCCATATCTACCAAAAAAAAGACTCTTGAGCTGTATCTGAATTTTGCTCCTTTCACTAGCTGGTGATCAGATGAGCTCCATCATGACTGTGTCTCCCTGTTTCCCCCAGTTACTCCCTGAGACCTCTAGATCATCCATTTTCACCCAGACACTTGTCCCGTGCTGCTCGGAAAATCTCTGATCTGATGCACTCTCTCTTCTGCCGTCCTCTCAAACCCTCCTCCTGTGCCCTACATCAGCCAAATCCTGCCATTAGCAAATTTTCTATGTCTCAACTTCTTCCCTCAGGATTCCTTTTACATCCTCTTCATCTGAAATTTGGCTGACCTTAGAAATCTCTCATAGGGAGGCCGCTGTTTGTTTTTTTTTTTTCCCTGTCACACACGAAGTGGCCAAAGTATTTTTCCTGTTTGTTTTTGCCAAAGCTGCTTCTCCTTTTTAAAACCACATCCTCCTGGGACTTCTCTGGTGGTACAGTGGATAAGGATCTACCTGCAAAGGTAGGGGACGCAAGTTCAGTCCCTGGTCTGGGAAGATTCCACATGCCACGGAGCAATCAAAGCCCATGTGTTGCAAATACCAAAGCCTGTGTACCTAGAGCCCGGGTTCCACCACAAGGGAAGCCACCACAGTGAGACGTCCTCTCACTACAACTAGAGAAAGCAATGAAGACCCAGTACAAGCAAAAATAAATGATAAACATTTAGAACCACACTGTCCTGAAACATTTGGTCCCATTCACCTTGCTTTGTCATCCTTCAGTCTCAGCACCTCGTTCATCATGGATTTTAGCACCTCTTATCATCATTGGTGACTTTAGCAGCTACATAGACTCATGGCTCTCACCCTTACTGAACATCAGAATGAACTGAAATGCTTCCTGAGAACACCAGAGCTGGTGCCCTCTCCCCAGAGGTTTGGAATAGGACTTATCTCTCAGGAGGAAGAGGATCTCCCACCTCAGTTCAGTTCAGTTCAGCTCAGTCACTCAGTCGTGTCTGACTCTTTGCAACCCCATGAATCGCAGCACGCCAGGCCTCCCTGTCCATCACCAACTCCCGGAGTTCACTCAGACTCACGTCCATCGAGTCAGTGATGCCATCCAGCCATCTCATCATCTGGTGTCCCCTTCTCCTCCTGCCCCCAATCCCTCCCAGCACCAGAGTCAACTCTTTGCATGAGGTGACCAGAGTACTAGAGTTTCAGCTTCAGCATCATTCCCTCCAAAGAAATCCCAGGGCTGATCTCCTTCAGAATGGACTGGTTGGATCTCCTTGCAGTCCAAGAGACTCTCAAGAGTCTTCTCCAACACCACAGTTCAAAAGCATCAATTCTTCACAGTCCAATTCTCACATCCATACATGACCACAGGAAAAACCATAACCTTGACCAGATGGACCTTTGTTGGCAAAGTAATGTCTCTGCTTTCGAATATGCTATCTAGGTTGGTCATAACTTTCCTTCCAAGGAGTAAGCGTCTTTTAATTTCATGGCTGCAGTCACCATCTGCAGTGATTTTGGAGCCCCCCAAAATAAAGTCTGACACTGTTTCCACTATTTCTTCATCTATTTCCCATAAAGTGATGGGACTGGATGCCATGGTCTGCCCCACCGAAGGCTATAGCGCACCAGTCTTCCTGTCCAGCTCAGTTCAGTTCAGTCACTGAGTTGTGTCCAACTCTTTGTGACCCCATGGACTGCAGCATGCTAGGCCTCCCTGTCCATTACCAACTCCTGGAGTTTACTCAAACTCATGTTCATTGAGTCAGTGATGCCATCCAACCATCTCATCCTCTGTCGTCCCCTTCTTCTCCTGCCTTCAATCTTCCCCAGCATCAGGGTCTTTTCCAATGAGTCAGTTGTTCGCATCAGGTGGCCAAAGTATTGGAGTTTCATCTTCAACATCACTCCATCCAATGAACACCCAGGACTGATCTCCTCTAGGATGGACTGGTTGAATCTCCTTGCAGTCCAAGGGATTCTCAAGAGTCTTCTCCAACAGAAGCATCAATTCTTCGGTGCTCAGCTTTCTTTATAGTCCAACTCTCACATCCATATGTGACTACTGGAAAAACTGTAGCCTTGACTATTGTTGGCAGAGTAATGTCTCTGCTTTTTCATATGCTGTCTAGGTGGTGTGTAAGGAACAGGGAGCTGATTTTCCTTCCAGTGTCCGATGGAAGTAGGCAGTGCTTCGAGGCCTGCCTATGGTGCCAAAGGCTATGTGGGGAGCTGCCTTCTGTCCCCCAATCTGTCAGGCGGTGCTCTGGTTGCCTCATCAGGATAGTGCAGCAGAGCCCAGGAGACAGCAGCACCTCCGCTCCCATCTGGCAGCAAGGAGGTGGGACAAGACACAGGGAGCTGGGAGGAGGGCAGGTCTAGTGTCCGGAGGGCACAGTAGCCACAGAGCTTGTGGCTGATGTCAGCAGCGCTCCACAGGGAGCTGAGCCGACACCTCCATTTAGAAACAACTAAGCAACATCAACAATGGCACCCCACTCCAGTACTCTTGCCTGGAGAGTCCCACGGACGGAGGATCCTGGTAGGCTGCAGTCTATGGGGTCGCTAAGAGTCGGACATGACTGAGTGACTTCACTTTCTCTTTTCACTTTCATGCATTGGAGAAGGAAATGGCAACCCACTCCAGTGTTCTTGCCTTGAGAATCCCAGAGACGGGGAAGCCTGGTGGGCTGCCGTCTACGGGGTCACACAGAGTCGGACATGACTGAAGTGACTTAGCATAGCATAGCATAGCATAAGCAACATCAACATGAGTGAGTTCTACTTTTGCTGGGATGAGATCAGAGGATTCAGCAGGAAGCAGCACACGCCTAGCTGGCCCTATGTTATACCTCAACAGGGGCACGGTCAGCTAAATAAAGAAGATTAAACAGGATACAGTCTTATAATATTCCAAATATTCAATCTGGTCTGGAGTCTTATAATATTATACCTTAACCGTCCCAAATACAATTTTTAAAAATTATTCATTATAATAACAACCAAGAACATTTACACCTTGAGTGAGAAAAGCAATCAATAGACTCCAAGATGATGATGACTCAGATCTTAGAAGTATGACAAAGAGTTTAGGAATAGTCATTGGGACTTCCCTTGCAGTCCAGCATTTAAGATTCTGCACTTGCAATGCGGGGGTGCAGGTTCAATCCCTCGTTGGGAAACTAAGGTCCCACAGGCTGCACAGCATGGCCAAAAATAAATAAGTAAAATAAATTTTAAAAATAAATAAAAATAGCCATCATAAAATGTCTTAACAATAACTATGAATTTTTGGAAACAACTAAAAACATAGAAAATCTTGAGAAATAATTATTTTTTTAAAAGGAAAAATGGAAATTATAAAACTGTAAAACATTGGGTTGGCCAAAAAAGTCATCTGGGTTTTAAAAAACTGTTACAGAAAAACCCAAATGAACTTTTTGACCAATCCAATACAAATCAAAATAAAAAGGAGACTGGATTCGTTCAATAGTAGAGTGGATACAGTGGAAGACAGAAGAAAAGAGACTATTTAATATCAGGTAAAGTGGACTTCAGAGCAAAGAAAATCACTAGAGACAGACATTACGTAATGATAAAAGGATTAATCCTCCAGGAAGACATTAACAATCCTAAATTTGTGTATATCAAGTAACAGAGACTCAAAATACCTGAAGCAATAATTGCTAGAGCTAAAATCTTGATTCTGGGTGTGTCACAGATTATTTTTGAGCCACTATATCCTTATTTGTCAGAGGACGAGATGGCTGGATGGCATCACTGATGCAATGGACATGAACTTGGACAAGCTGCTGGAGATGGTGCGGGACAGGGAGGCCTGGCGTGCTGCAGTTCGTGGGTTGCAAAGAGTTGGCCACTACTGAGCAAATGAAAAACAGCAACAATCCTTATCTGTAAAATGGGGTTATTAAACACCTATCACATTGCCTGGTATAAGGGCTTAGTAAATAGAGCACTGGAAATCTTAGCTTCCCATGGCCATGTGAGAAGCCTTACAAAATGGTTCAGATCACCTGACCTGTTTTACTCAAAGGAAGTCTCTCCTCGCACCATAAAGCACCTCAGGATTCAGGCTTCAGCTCAGAGAACTCAGGGCTGTTCCAGCCAAGGGCTGCGTGGGCTCTGCAAAGTTGGGTTTCAAGTTCCTGGCATGGCCAAGAAAAGAGAGCACTCTTCACATCCCAAAGGAGATACAGGTGCCCAGCTGGCTGTTGGTCTTCGTAGCAAAGCCTCTGGTTGTCGGTGTAGACTTCAAAGACCACCATGTCTGCTCAATAGGCCAGCAGGCGAGCCTCAGTCTGCAAACAGGAAGGAAGATAGACGACTAGTGCTGGCCAGACTCAGGGCAGGTTCCTGGTACAGCCTTCCCTACTCAGTGCCCTCAGGGAGTAGGTGGGTCTCAGTAAGTGCTGGGAACCCCAGGGAAAGGCAGTGGGGATGGGGTGAGGACCGTGGTCTCTATGTGGCTGAGTCTCCCTGCACTTCGGTACTGGTTCTCCTCTGTGGAAGGGACACGATCCCTCCCTCTCAGCCTGAATGAGATGATGAAAATATTCCCCCGCGTGGCATTCCCACCACTTCTTTGAGATGGATGAGATCAGAGTAGAGATTTCTTCTTTGAAAATACCTTATGAACATAGTCTTGTTCCCATCTATCCTGACCTCACATTTAACAAAGATGATACTTGCTTCCTTTTTGAAACACTTTCCTCCTTTGCTTTCTTAATTTGCAAATTCTTTCTACTTTCTGGCTACACATTTTCATGCATTGACTCCATATCTCCTGATACTGGAGTTCCTGCCACCTGGGCTGTAGCCTCCATTTCTCTCTTCCGCCTGGAACAGCTCCACCATCCCAGGATGTTAAAACCCACCAATAGGAGGTCTTTTGCTATCAAATTTTAGACTTCATATCTCTAACCCTGGCCTCTCTTGAGATTCAACTACTTATTCAATGTTTTGACTTAGCTGTCAAGACCTTAAACCTGAAAAGTCCAAGTAGAAACAATTGATTTTTCCCATAAAGCTGTTCTTCCCAGCCTTCCTTTTATCAGCAAATGACACCATCATCCATTTAGCTATTAAACAGAAAAATCTAGGCCTAATTTCTAATTTATTGTCCCTCACTTCCTATATCCAAACCATCAACAGCTGTTTCCATATCTGAAATATACCCTTACTATGTCAATTGTCATTTATCTCCACCCCAGTCTGAATGACCATTATTTCTCACATAGAATTCTAGAGTTGCCTCCTAACTGGTCTGTGCATTGGCACTCTGATCCCCACATTTTCCAAAGGAACTTAAAGCATCTTTGAGAAGTGAGTTCTGATCCCGTTATTGGCCTATTTAAAACAGTACCATGGCTCCCACTTCTCTTGACATAAAGTCAAATGTCTTTGCTATGACCTATAAGGACAAATTTCATCTGGCCTCTTCTTAACCCCCTTATCTCAGCATATCCTACATCTCCCCTGCTCACTATGCTTTTGTTCCTCTAAAGAACTTGCTTTCTCTTGAACATTTTTCCCCAGATTGCCACATGACTGTCTCAGTCACACCATTCACATCCCAGCTCAAATGTCATCCCCTGGAGTTGCTCTGACCTCTATCTAAGGTACTCCACTCCAGCCATCACCCTATCGCCAAATCAGTCTCTATTACATGACCCTGTTTTACTATCTTCCTGACACTATAGTGCTGCACTCAGTATGCCAGCAAATTTGGAAAACTCAGCAGTGGCCACAGGACTGGAAAAGGTCAATTTTCATTCCAATCCCAAAGAAAGGCAATGCCAAAGAATGCTCAAACTACCACACAATTGCACACATCTCACATGCTAGTAAAGTAATGCTCAAAATTCTCCAAGCCACGCTTCAGCAATACGTGAACCGTGAACTTCCTGATGTTCAAGCTGGTTTTAGAAAAGGCAGAGGAACCAGAGATCAAATTGCCAACATCCTCTGGATCATAGAAAAAGCAAGAGAGTTCCAGAAAAGCATCCATTTCTGCTTTATTGACTATGCCAAAGCCTTTGACTGTGTGGATCACAAGAAACTGTGGAAAATTATGAAAGAGATGGGAATACCAGACCACCTGACCTGCCGCTTGAGAAATCTGTATGCAGGTCAGGAAGCAACAGTTAGAACTGGTCATGGAACAACAGACTGGTTCCAAATAGGAAAAGGAGTACGTTAAGGCTGTATATTATCACCCTGCTTATTGAACTTATATGCAGAGTACATCATGAGAAACGCTGGACTGTAAGAAACACAAGCTGGAATCAAGATTGCCAGGAGAAATATCAATAACCTCAGATATGCAGATGACAATACCCTTATGGCAGAAAGTGAAGAGGAACTAAAAAGCCTCTTGATGAAAGTGAAAGAGGAGAGTGAAAAAGTTGGTTTAAAGCTCAACATTCAGAAAACGAAGATCATGGCATCCAGTCCCATCACTTCATGGGAAATAGATGGGGAAACAGTGGAAACAGTGTCAGACTTTATTTTTGGGGGCTCGCTCTAAAATAACTGCAGATGGTGACTGCAGCCATGAAATTAAAAGATGCTTACTCCTTGGAAGGAAAGTTATGACCAACCTAGATAGCATATTCAAAAGCAGAGACATTTCTTTGCCAACAAAGGTCTAGTCAAGGCTATGGTTTTTTCTGTGGTCATGTATGGATGTGAGAGTTGGACTGTGAAGAAGGCTGAGCGCCGAAGAATTGATGCTTTTGAACTGTGGTGTTGGAGAAGACTCTTGAGAGTCCCTTGGACTGCAAGGAGATCCAACCAGTCCATTCTGAAGGAGATCAGCCCTGGGATTTCTTTGGAAGGAATGATGCTAAAGCTGAAACTCCAGTACTTTGGCCACCTCCTGCGAAGAGTTGACTCACTGGAAAAGACTCTGATGCTGGGAGGGATTGAGGGCAGGAGGAGAAGGGGACGACAGAGGATGAGATGGCTGGATGGCATCATGGACTCGATGGACGTGAGTGAACTCCGGGAGTTGGTGATGGACAGGGAGGCCTGGCGTGCTGCGATTCATGGGGCCACAAAGAGTTGGACATGACTGAGCAACTGAACTGAACTGACACTATTATCTGTAGCTGTTTATTTTTTTTATTTACTTATTTGTTGGTGTCTCTCTCACATAGAATGTAAGCGTCAATAAGAACAAGGACTTTGGCTGTTTTTTTTTAGGAATCCCTGGAGCCTCAAACAGAACCTGATACATAGTAAGCATTCATTAAATATTTGATGAATAAATGAATGAATGGATGCCATGTCTGGGAAAGCTAGAGCCTGGGACCTTATCACTGGACAAACAATCACTTGTCTTGGATGATGAAGCTGTTCAACTTCAGAAGGATGAAATAAGAAGGCCAAGCACTTAAGGCCTCTTTCATATGTATCTCTGGTCTATTAAGGATGCACAGATTGAGTTCTGCTGTCACCGTGGAAAGGAAGCAGCAGTTCCTTGTATAATGTTCAGGATGCACTTTATACTAGCACCAATGAGAATCTGAAAGTCTAGAAGGATCAAGGAAGCCCACTTTTATCTTACAGTTGCTTGATCATTCAGAAATCCAGGGCAAATCTTGTCATGGCTGATGAATACTGCCTAGGAGACTGTTAGCTCCCACAGGGAGGTGAGTGTTTAATGGAAAGGCTTTATGCAAGGTGGAATACGTCTTCTTGATGCATGATAGTAGCCATCTTACTAATGCGGGCTCTGAGACCAGGAATCCAAGAGTAATTTGTTCAAATGAAATAATGCCTGTTAGTCTTGCCAGTACTACCCTGCTTCGTTGTTTAACACCAACCGGATGATATAATCTGTCCCTTTCTTGTTTACAGGGGTGTTTCTAAAGAGGCAATCTAACAATGCCTCAGTCTGATTACGAATAATGAAGCCACTGCTTGGGTCTTAATTCTGTCACTCACAGAAGCCCAGTGCTATAGAAGAAAGACAGAGGGAAAGCTATCCTCCTCTTAAGATGCTCCAAAGGATTCAGAGGCATGTGTCCATTTAAAAATAATTTCGTTTATTCACTGAATTGAATGCATTGGCCAGTAGATTCTTTACCACTGAGCCACTAGGGACACCCTGACATGTGTCCTTAAAATAAAGATGATAAGATTCAGAAACAGCCATAAGAACAGGAGTTTGGAATACGTGGGCTTTGTGAGGAGTTACATTTTTTCTTTAGAAAGCAAAGTTACCTGGTTTGGAGGAAATGGTGTTCTAGTTAGCTGCTCCTTAGTGGATTTCAAAAGCCTTAAGGTGACTCACATGAAAGATCATTACAAGTAATTTCTTCTGTCCTTAGCGTCAATCTCCAGAGGCATCTAAATTCCATGAGTCCTCTTTTCCCATAAAGGAAGACTCCTTTGCTGTGTCCAGAGTCTTTCTACACAGAAGAATTTATGTTCATCTTTATATTCTTTCTACTCTGCTATACTCTAAAAAGCACCCAGAGTTCAGAACCCCAAATTATTATTATTACTATTAATTTTAGATTACTGCTAACTTTGGAAAAGTTATCAAGTAACTTTGCATATCAGTATTGATCATAGATTTTGAATGAAGGGGGGATGGTTTGGGAAAACAAAGACTTCCTGGAAGTATATTCTACAATAGCATAGAAACGTAAGTTGAAAAAATTTTCAGAGTTTATTTAGTCCAGCTCCCTTATTTTTAACATGAGGAAATTGAAACACATTTACCTCTTTGTTTTTTTTTTTTAATATTTTTTTTTTTTTTTTGAACCTGCTGGCGATGTTTTCTTGATATATTTTTTTTTTTTTTGATCAAGAATCTCTTTTATTGATTATCAGAAACATTACAAACATGGGATGATTGGGGAGAATAGCATTGAAATATGTATAATATTATATCTGAAATGTATTAATTGTTCAAACTAAACACTATCATGTTACAATTTGTTCATTTACCTCTTTGAAAGTAAAGCAACTTGACCAAGGTCATGTAGTGTACCTAGTGCAATGCTTTTTGGATGCAAAGAACAGAAAATTTGACTTATTACAAACTGACCTAAATAATGATTGAATTTATCTCACTAAAAGGAAGGATAGATACAGGGTGAGAGTAAGTGGCTCAGTGATAAAGAATCCACCTGCCAGTGCAGGAGATGTGGGTCTGATCCCTAGGTAGGGAAGACCCCCTGGAGAAGGAAATAGCAACCCACTCCAGTATTGTTGCCTGGGAAACCCATGGACAGAGGACCCTGGTGGGCTACAGTCCACGGGGTCACAAAGAATCATATATGACTTAGTGACTAAACAACGGCAACAGCAAAATTAGTTCTCTTGGGCTGTCATAGCACAATACCACAGACTCAGTGGTTTAAATAACACACATTTATATTCTCACAGTTAGATGGTTGGATGGCATCACTGACTCAATGGACATGAGCTTGAGTAAGCGATGGGAGTTGGTGATGGACAGGGAAGCCTGGCGTGCTGCAGCCCATGGAACCAAGAAGAGCTGGACACGACTGAGCAACTGAACTGAACTGAAGAGGCTTTGACGTGCTGGCAGGGGTAGTTTCTTCCGAAGCCCGTCTCTTTGGCTTATAAGTAGCCACCTTCTCTGTATACGCATCACTGCTGTCTTCTTTTCTTTTAAGGACACCAGTCCTATTGGGTTGAGGCCCACTTATTCATTGTTGTTCAGCTATTATGTCATGTCTGACTCTTTTGCTACCAAACATTGGCTGCAGCATGCCAGGCTCGTCTGTTCTTTACTATCTCCTGGAGTTTGCTCAAAGAGGCCCACTCATAGGCCCTGATTTAAATTTAATAATTTCTTTGAAGGCTCTAAGTATAGTCACACTGGCAGTTACAGTTTCAACTTATGAACTTTGGGAACCCAATTCAATCTATAACGGTGAATACAGCTGGGCCTGGTGTTTTCTATCTCATTCAGTTCAGTTCAGTTGCTCAGTTGTGTCTGACTCTTTGCGACTCCATGAAACAGCACGCCAGGCTTCCCTGTCCATCACCAACTCCCGGAGTCTACCCAAACCCATCACATATCAGGATTCATGTCAAGTTCTGAAACACAGCTTTTACCAAAGCTTTCAGATCAGATCAGATCAGATCAGTCGCTCAGTCGTGTCCGACTCTTTGCGACCCCATAAATCGCAGTAAACCAGGCCTCCCTGTCCATCATTAACTCCCGGAGTTCACTCAGACACATCCATCAAGTCCATGATGCCATCCAGCCATCTCATCCTTTGTCGTCCCCTTCTCCTCCTGCCCCCAATCCTTCCCAGCATCAGAGTTTTTTCCAATGAGTCAGCTCTTCGCATCAGGTGGCCAAAATATTGGAGCTTCAGCTTCAACATCAGTCCCTCCAATGAGCACACAGGACTGATCTCCTTTAGGATGGACTGGTTGGATCTCCCTGCAGTACAAGGGACTCTCAAGAGACTTCTCTAACACCACAGTTCAAAAGCATAAATTCTTTGGCACTCAGTTTTCTTTACAGTCCAACTCTCACATCCATACATGACCACTGGAAAAACCATAGCCTTGATTAGACGGATCTTTGTTGACAAAGTAATTCTCTGCTTTTTAATATCCTGTCTAGGTTGGTCAAACAAGGAGTAAGTATCTCTTAATTTCATGGCTGCAATCACCATCTGCAATGATTTTGGGGCCCAAAAATATAAAGTCTGACATTGTTTCCCCATCTATTTGCCATGAAGTGATGAGACCCTTGGACTGCAAGGAGATCCAACCAGTCCATTTTGAAGGAGATCAGCCCTGGGATTTCTTTGGAAGGAATGATGCTAAAGCTGAAACTCCAGTATTTTGGCCATCTCATGGGAAGAGTTGACCCATTGGAGAAGACTCTGATGTTGGGAGGGATTGGGGGCAGGAGGAGAAGGGGACTACAGAGGATGAGATGGCTGGATGGCATCACTGACTCAATGGATGTGAGTCTGAGTGACCTCCAGGAGTTGGTGATGGACAGGGAGGCCTGGCGTGCTGCAGTTCATGGGGTCACAGAGAGTCAGACACGACTGAGCAACTGATCTGATGAGACTGGATGCCATGATCTTCGTTTTCTGAATGTTGAGCTTTAAGCCAACTTTTTCACTCTTTTCTTTCACTTTCATCAAGAGGCTCTTTAGTTCCTCTTCATGTTCTGCCATAAGGGTGGTATCATCTGCATATCTGAGGTTATTGATATTTCTCCCGGCAATCTTGATTCCAGCTTGTGCTTCATCCAGCCAAGAGTTTCTCATGATGTACTCTGCATATAAGTTAAATAAGCAGGGTGACAATATACAGGCTTGATGTACTCCTTTTCCTATTTGGAATCAGTCTGTTGTTCCATGTCTAATTATTGCTTCCTGACCTGCATACAGGTTTCTCAAGAGACAGGTCGGGTATTCACTCCATTTATTTAATAGAGAGAGGCCTGTTCTGACTGTATAGTCTTGTGTGAATTTGGAGAAAACTCTTTTTAAGAAATTGGTCCATTTAATCTATGTCATCAAATTTGTGGGCACAGAGTTGTTCACTATATTCTTTCATTATATTTTTTACATTCATAGTATCTAGTGATGTCCTCTCTTTTGTTTCTAATATTAGTAATTGTTGAACTTCTTTTTTTCTTAGCCTGGCTAGAGACTTATCCAAAGAAGCAGCTTTTGGTTTCATCAATTTTCTTTTTTGAGATGCTTGTTTCAATTTTATTGATTCCTGCTGTAATGCTTATTATTTCTTTTCTTCTATTTTGATTTAATTTGCTTTTCTCTTTATAGTCTCCTAAGGTGGAAACTTAGATGATTGATTTTAGAGCTTTCTTCTTTTATATGCTTATAAATGTATGCATTTGATGCTATAAATTTTCTTCTAAGCACTACTTTTTTTTCTGTATCCCACAAATTTTGATAAGTTGTTTTCAATTTAGTTCAAAATATTTTAATTTTCTTCTCAAGATTTCTTCTTTAGTTCATATGTTATTTAGAAGCTTGTTGTTTAATCTTTACATGTTTTTGGATTTTTCATTTATCTTTCTGCCATTGATTTCTAGTTTAATTCCTTTGTGATCCAGGAACAGACACAGCATTATTTCTATTTCTTTAAGTCTATTAGGGCTTCCCTGGAGGCTCAGACAGTAAAAAAAAATCCACCGGCAATGTGGGAGACCTGGTTCCATCCTTGGGTTGGGAAGATCCCCTGGAGGAGGGCACAGCAATCCATTCTATATTCTTGCCTGGAGAATCCCTATGGACAGAGGTGCCTGGCAGGCTACAGTACTAATTAATTGTGTTTTATGGCTGAGAATGTGGTCTATCATGGTGAATGTTCCATGTGATCTTGAGAAGAATTCTGCTATTGTTGGATGGAGTCTATATATAGCAATTACTTCCTTTTGGTTGATGGTGTTCTGAATTCAACTGGGTTCTTCCTGATTATCTGCCCCCTGAATCTCTCCATTTCTGATGGAGGTGTGTTGACATCTCCAGCTATGATTGGTGAATTCATCCACTTCTCTTTGTAATTCTAACAGCTTTTGTCTTATATAGTCTGACAATTGGTGTTAGGTAAATACACTTAACAGTTGTTATGTCTTCTTAGAGAAGTATCCTTTTGTGATTATATAATGCCTTTCTTTATCCTTGATAACTTTTCTTGCTTTGAATTCTGCTGGTGTGAAATTAATACAGCTACTCCTGCTTTCTTTTGATGTGACTTTTCTTTTCATTCTCTAGAGTCTTTCAAAGAGCAGGTTTTTAACTTTGCTAAGGTCTAATTTTTCAATTTGTTCCCTTGTGGATCATGTTTTTGGTGCTGTACCAAGGACTTTGCCTAACTCAAGGACACAATGGTTTTCTCCTATGGTTTCTTACAGAAAATTTTGCCTAACTCAAGGGTACAATGGATTTCTCCTCTGGTTTCTTTTTCAAAATTTATAGTTGTATGTTTAGGTAGGCCTACTCCATTTTGAATTAATTTTTTATGTGTTGTGCAAGGTATGAATTGAACTGCATCTTTTCTCATCTGGATATCCAACTGTTCCAACAACACTGGTTGGAGATACTATCTTTTCTCTGTTGATGTGACTTTGCACTTTTGTCAAAAATCAATTTTCCATATATATATGTGTATGTATTTATTTTCTGACTTTCTATTTTGTTCTGTTGATCTGTTTGTCTACTTGATGGCAATACTACACTGTATTGGTAGCTGTAGTTTTATAATGCTTTGAAATTATATAGTGCTAACTCTTGAACTTTTTTCTTCTTTTTCATTTATTTTTTTTGTTCTAGGTTTTTTTTAATTTTCATAAGGATTTTATAATCAGTTTGTCAATTTCCACAAAAAGTCTGTTGGAATTTTGACTGAGATTTCAGTGAATGTATTGACCACTTTGGGAAGAAGTGATAATAATGTTGCATCTTCTGATCCATGAACATGGTGTGAAAGTGTTAGTCAGTCCTGTGAGAGGACTGTTTTGCAACCCCAGGGACTGTATCTCCACCAGGATCCTCTGTTTATGGGATTTCCCCAGCAAGAATATGGGAGTGGGTTCCCATTTCCTACTCCAGAATCTTCCTGATCCAATGATCCAACCGGAGTCTCTTGCGTTTCCTGCATTGGCAGGCAGATGCTTTATCACTGCCACCTGGGAAGCCCCCTTAATACCTCCCACTCTTCCAAAAATGAATAACCTTTAGTGGAACTTTTAACAGTACTGTCTTGCCTGGAGAATCCCATGGATGGAGGAGCCTGGTAGGCTGTAGTCCATGGGGTCATGAAGAGTCAGACGTGACTGAGCGACTTCACTTTCACTTTTCACTTTCATGCGCTGGAGAAGGAAATGGCAACCCACTCCAGTGTTCTTGCCTGCAGAATCCCAGGGATGGGGGAGACTGGTGGGCTGCTGTCTATGGGGTCGCACAGAGTCGGACACGGACACGACTGAAGCGACTTAGCAGTTTAGCAGTAACAGTACTGTAGGCTGGCAGGGACAGGAGTTGTGTACTGATAATATTTCCATCACAACACCCATTCTAACTTTTTATCAGTCAAAGCCAATCAGGAGATGGATACCCCTTAGGAATTTGATTATAAATTTTAATATAAGTTTGAGCCCCGCGGCTCAGACAGTAAAGAATCCGCCTGCAACGTAGGAGTGAAAGTGGAAGTGAAAGTTTAGTCGCTCAGTCGTGTCCGACCCTCAGCGACCTCATGGACTGCAGCCAACCAGGCTCCTCTGTCCATGGGATTTTTCCAGGCAGAAGTACTGGAGTGGGGTGCCATTGCCTTCTCCGAAAGATGCACTAACACATGCATATGTAATTGTTATGAATGTTTAGGAGACCTGGGTTCAATCCCTGAGTTGGGAAGATCCCGTGGATTCCACAGAGGATCGTAATAACAAGGGACTGCGCTAGTAAGTGAAGAGAACTCTAAAGAATATAGTAATAGCAGTTAAAAAAAAGCAGAGAGATACACCACCCAAAGATAAAAGTGCTCCCTCTCCCTTTAGAAATTCTGGGCATTAAAAAAAAACAAGAAATCCTCTTCCAAGAAAATGCTAAGCTTACAGAAAGCCTTTAGACTATGCCCGGCCTATGGAACACGATGTAAGAATATGCTACATTATCCTTTCTACTTATTAACTTTGTGAATGGTATTTGTCATTCATTCATTTATCGCTTCTAAAAATATATGTCCGAGTTCCTACCTTGGGCCAGGTCCCGTTGCTGGCCTTGGGGGCAGGATGGTGAATGAAATATGGTCCTTACTGAGAAGGAGCCGACAAGTCAGGGAAAAGGAATAGCGGCGGATTGTGGCAGCAGCTTTGGGGAAAGCGGGGCTGGGAAAACAGGTGACAAAGGCTGACCTCAGGGAGAAGCCGGCCTCGGGAGGGAGGCAGGGGCATCTTGCCAAGGGCAGAGCTGTTCCAGCCTCGGTCTACACCGCGTGGGCGGACGCCGCAAGCCGGCCTGGCCTAGCTAGGTCCGAGGTAGGAGAATGGGGCTGGAGTGCTTCACACCCAGGACCTCGGGGAAGAAATCCAGATTCTTGTCGGTGTGCAATTGGAAGCCACTCAGGGGTTAATCCGGAGAAGGCAATGGCAGCCCACGCCAGTACTCTTGCCTGGAAAATCCCAGGGACGGCGGAGCCTGCTGGGCTGCTGTCTATGGGGTTGCACAGAGTCGGACACGACAGACACGACTTAGCAGCAGCAGCAGGGTCCGGTTGGGGTCAGAATGGGGCGGGGGGCCAGGACCAGGGCGAGCTGGCAGACTCAGCGGAGAACTTACACTCTCTGATTTTTTTTTTCATTATTATTATTTTTTACTGGAGCCGGTAGCTCCGAAAGACAACCAACAAGTCCTCTTCCCCGGAAATCTGAAGCTCCAGCCAGAGAACTCCCGTTAGATGGCCCCGCCCCGGAACCTTGTTTCACCGGAACTTTGTTTTACTGGAACCTTGTTTCATTGGAACTAGATGCCGAAGTTCCCTGTGTTACTGCCGGACGCAAATGTAACGGAACGCTTCCGGTTAGGAATCATGGCCGCGGCCGTTGGCGACTCACGTGTGAGTGCGGGGAAAAAGCTGAAAAATTCACTCAGGAAGAAGAAGAGGATGAAAATGGTAGTTCCGTCTGTAGCATCGGAGCTGGAAGATAAGGACAAAGACGCTTCCGATAATGAAGGTAACCTCCTTGGGCTGAGCTTTGGCTGCTCAGAGAAAAGGCCGGGCTGAGTTTGTTGGAAGCAGGGGTTGCTAGTGAATTTCCCGCTGGCAGCCCGAATTTCATCTCCCCAGGACGGCGAAGGGGCAAGTTTGGGTCCATGTGAGAAGGTTTGAGAAAGTGGTGTTCAGGGGAAGGAAGGTCGCTGTTGCGTGTTAAAGCCTCCAAGTTCTTTTATTAGATATTTTCATTGTCACTGTAATTAACTAAGATGAATTTATTGCCTTTTTTATACCAGCAGCAAAAAAAAAAAAAAAAAAAAAAAAGAGGCTTACGGTAGCTAGGGGCCAAAGGAAAGGCGATATTTAAAATTACAAGAATGAGTTGGGTCTCCTAGGGAGCAAGGAGGGAAAGTCCGAGAGAGGCTCATAAGGAGCAAGGAGGGAAAGGCGGAGAGACGAACACGGCCGGTATACTTGAATTTTCTTGTGCAGTAGGTGCGTGCGTGTGTTGGGGAATTAGGGATGAGATACTAGTGAGGAAACCGTAGGTGGTTAAAGTAGAATAAGTAAAAGCGGTTGATAAAGATGTTTTTCAGAGACGTTTATACTGAAAGGAAGGAAATGTATTTTGAGGCTTTAAGCTATGGTGTGTACATGCTGTTACTCTTAACCATCGTTCTTGGCACTGGCTTCTCAGGTTACAAGGGATCCCAGACGACCCCTGACCTTCTCCTGCTCAGAGATTGCTTCTTAATATATTGTGAAGTGGTTACAAAGGTAGTTCTCATGATCCTGGTCCAGTTAACAATAAGGATGGAGACAGAGAAATCCATATCCTGTAGAACCCAGTTGAGGCATTGCTTCCTTCTGTCTTATACATAAACTTCATACTGTATGATTATTTTTATTTTAACGTGTCTTTCTCCTATGGATACAAGTCGTTCAAGTGCTGGAACGTGTCTTCTTTATCTTTATTCTCATGGGGCCTCCCTTATACATTTTGGTACTAAGTAAGTTTTCTTGCTGAATAAATAAATAAGGAATCATTTCATCAGGGCCTTAGTTTTCTAAGTCTGGAGGTGGAGAGCACAGTTTTCTCAGACACAGGGAAAGCACACACAGTGGCATGTAGTCTCCTGAAACACATGGCTAGTTAGGTTGAAATGAATTGTTGGCTGTGGCTCTAGCTATTCAGAGGTGTTATTGAGACTAGGAACAGGATAAAGCCAGATTGTAAAGGGCCCTGTGTGCCTTATGAAGAAGATTGGATTCTCTATTAGTAGGCAATATGGAGCTCTTGAGACATTTTAAGCAAGAGAATGCCACCTCTTTATAAGTATCACTGCTAACTGTATGGTCACTGCCATAAAGTGCCAGAGCAGTGCAAAGCTCTGTTAGGGATTGCACTAGGAAAGTACAGCGAAGACAGAGAGGGGGTCCCCACTTGAAATGTTTTTCAGAAGGAGAGCATTCAATTTTCTAGACAACCAACTTCCAAATAAATTTGTAGCACCATAAATTTTGGGTATATTCCTGTTAGAGGAATTAGGTAGTAATAATAATAGTTTAGGCATTGTATCACTTTAATTCTTATAACAATCCTGTAAGACAGGGTTATTGTTAATATTATCCTCATTTTACTTGTAAGAAACTGAGATGTAGAGAGTTTATATCTTGCTCCCGCAGTGCATAAGCTGATATGTTGATAGAGGACACAACCAGTATTGGAGCTTGCTCTGTAGCTTTTTCTCTGACCCTGAACTCCCTGTTATGGTTGAGGAACCAGGAGGACAGAAATGATCATACAAAACAAAACTTTCTGGAAAGTAAAAGAGCAGGACCACAGAATCTAAAGCAAGAATTGCTTGTGAGCAGACCATGGTATTGAGACAGGTTTTTGTTCTACTCTCCAAGGTTTGATCACTAAGGGGTGTTTTTGTAGTCAGATTTTATAGCACTCTTTCCACCGTTGATAACTGTAGCCTTCCTTCTTCCTCTCTTCTCCAATCCTTTCCTTTCTTTTCTCCTAAAATCTGTGTATTTTCTCCAGAAATAAATGATCACTCTTTTCTCAGTTGTATAAGAGGCATCTGTGTTTGTACTGCCTTTCAGAAGGACTTTGGGCTTCTTAGGAGGGAACTTGCTTCAGTTGCCTCATCCATAAAATGGACGTGGTAATAGTGTCTCCTCAGGATTGTTGTGAAGATTCAATGGGCTCATGTACGTAAAGCATTTAATTTAATGGTTGGCACATGGCAACCATAAAATAAATACCATACCATTGCAGCTCAATGGTAGAGAATCCGCCTGCCAGCGCAGGAGATGAGGGTTCGATCCCTGGGTTGGGAAAATCCCCTGGAGAAGAAAATGACAACCTACTCAGTATTCTTGCTTGGGAAATCCCACGGACAGAGGAGCCTGGTGCTACGTCCATAAGTTCGCAAAGAGTCGGGCGCTATTTAGCGACTAAACAACAACAGCCTACTCATAAATATTTGGAGTCATGATCGTGACATCTTTTCTGAGCTAACAAAACTGCTAGTCCCATCTCTCAGCCACCCAATAAGCCTTCCAGCCTTTGATAACAGCGGTGGAGCTTTCTGCAGAAAAGGTTAGAATTTCCTCAGGTAACCCTACAAGGGAGCTGATGACCTTTCTGTTTTACAGATGAGGAAACAGAGGCTTGGAGATACGGTTTTCTATTATAGAAGAAAGCCTCTCAGTGGCACACTGTTCAGTCCATAGATGCCAGGTGTTATCTCTTAATTCTGTCCTTCTTACTCCATAATTAACCATTCAATCATGTTTTCTTGGTAAAATTAGGCATTAATAGTGGTTCTATTTATTTTTCATGGATAGTGATTTTGACAACCATGGATTGTCTCTGCCTAGTTGTTCTGTGGATAGCGTGCACTTAATATTTGCCAGGCTGAATTCATGATTTCATCTTCAAAACAGAATCCAGTGAATAAGGAGGATGGCCCGTGTCACTGTGCACTGGTGATCTGCATGTGACCTGTTTACTCCTCCGGGCACGCACCTTGCTGCCCCCTGGCTTGCTGGTGACACGGTGTCTGAACTCATCATCTCTTGAACACATTTGCTCTCTTCCCTCCTCGCCATGCTTGTGCTGGCCCACTAGCTACTCTTTTTTTCCCTTCACTTTCTCTTGACCAGCTTCTCTAGATTTCTATTTAGTTGTCTCTCTCTGCCTTTTCTTTCAGGATTTAGAATGTGTCTGTTCAATAAAAACAAATACTAAAAGGCCTTTTATTTAATAAATTCAGTAATGTAGGTCCTTTCGGGAAAGGCAATGGCACCCCGCTCCAGTACTCCTTTGCCTGGAAACTCCCATGGACAGAGGAGCCTGGTAGGCTGCAGTCTATGGGGTCGCAAAGAGTCAGACATGACTGAGTGACTTCACTTTCACTTTTCACTTTCATGCATTGGAGAAGGAAATGGCAACCCACTCCAGTGTTCTTACCTGGAGAATCCCAGGTACGGGGGAGCCTGGTGGGCTGCCGTCTATGGGGTTGCACAGAGTTGGACACAACTGAAGCTACTTAGCAGCAGCAGCAGCAGCAGGCCCTTTGGATGGAGATGTTTTCCTTTGGTTTAACTCAGAGTTTTCTATTTAATATAAGAAATGGATTTTTTTTTTTTCCTCCTGTGAAATCAGGTATTTCTGGGAAAGATAATACATAAAAACAGCTTTCTCTTTTTTTAAAATTTATTTTTATTTATTTATTTGGCTGCTTCGAGTATTAATTGCAACAAGTGGGTTTAGCTGCCCCACAATATGCAGGATCTTAGCTCCCTGCCAGGGAGTGAACCTGTGTCCCCTGCATTGGAAAGCAGGTTCTTAACCACTGGACCACCAGGAAAGTCCCTGGAAATAGCTTTTTTAGTTCAGATATTTGTGTACGTGTGGCCTTGGCAGAACTATATTGTTATAAAAAATTCACAGAGATTGGATTCCGAGAGACTGTAAAGGCAGGCAGTTGAAGTGGATTTCAGACACATGAGGAATCTGCCTGCACATTACAGGCTTGTTATTGAAGTGTACCAGTTCATTTTATCAGGCAGTTGAATTAGAGACTTATATTTGAATTTTAATTGGTTCATAAAAATTGATAAGAATGTGCCTTATATCAGCATTTGAAAGCAGCTTCCTTCAGTGAGATGCTACTTACATTTCCTAGAAAAACACACAAGTATAGCCCATGTGTTGTTTGCACTTTTATTTTTTATCTTCTGGCTTTAATTTCTTTTGACATGTTGTGTAAGAAAGGTAGAAAATGGTGCTTTCATGAGTGTAAAGCTCTTGGATATTGTTTGTCAGGCTTTGCAGAAGTTTCCTAGTTCCATTACCTTAAAGCTTTGGTAAAAGCTGTGTTTCAGAACTTGGCATAAATCCTGATACGTGATGTAGTATTCGATATCCATTTATTATAAAATTGGAAACTTCTCTTAATGTGATTTTTACACTCTCTTCTCATGTACTAAATATCACTGAGGTTACAGATTAGCAGGAGTTATATGTGATATAAACTTGAATGATAGCAAAATGATTCAGACTGTAGGTTTTGGTAAATTGTAATACTCTTCAGTAGGGTTTGAACTTTGGTCACAGTAAAATTGCAAATGATCCCAAATCAGAGATATGTGTAAGGTAAGATGCTGTAGTCAGCATTCAAGTAATACATAAATGCCAAGCATTATAAAGGAGAGGATGACACCCCTACATGAGTTAACCTGGAACTACTCAGATTTATTGAATTAATACCTTGTTGGTGGTTTAGATACTGTGTATGCTTCGCTCTTATGTTTGTAGTCTAAATAAAAACACAGCCTTCCCACTCAGTAGATCAATTCAGGTGAAAAAAATGAAAACAGTGGTGACGATATCAAGTATTATAAAGAGCAGTAATGGCAACCCATTCCAGTGTTCTTGCCTGGGAAATGGTATGGACATAGGAGCCCGGTGGGCTACAGTTCACGAGCTTGCAAAACGTGACTTAGCGACTAAACAACAATAATGATAACCTCTACCTCTGAGTTACTGAATTACTCAGATCATGGAAAAAGCAAGAGAGTTCCAGAAAAACATTTCTGCTTTATTGACTATGCCAAAGCCTTTGACTGTGTGGGTCACAATAAACTGTGGAAAATTCTGAAAGAGATGGGAATACCAGACCACCTGACCTGCCTCTTGAGAAATCTGTATGCAGGTCAGGAAGCAACAGTTAGAACTGGACATCGAACAACAGACTGGTTCCAGATAGGAAAAGGAGTACGTCAAGGCTGTATGTTGTCACCCTGTTTATTTAACTTATATGCAGAGTACATCATGAGAAATGCTGGACTGGAAGAAACACAAGCTGGAATCAAGGCTGCCGGGAGAAATATTAATACCCTCAGATATGCAGATGACACCACTCTTACGGCAGAAAATGAAGAGGAACTAAAAAGCCTCTTGATGAAAGTGAAAGAGGAGAGTGAAAAAGTTGGCTTAAAGCTCAACATTCAGAAAACAAAGATCATGGCATCCGGTCCCATCACTTCATGGGAAGTAGATGGGGAAACAGTGGAAACAGTGTCAGACTTTATTTTTCTGGGCTCCAAAATCACTGCAGATGGTGACTGCAGCCATGAAATTAAAAGACGCTTACTCCTTGGAAGGAAAGTTATGACCAACCTAGATAGCATATTCAAAAGCATAGACATTACTTTGCCAACAAAGATCCGTCTAGTCAAGGCTATAGTTTTTTCCTGTGGTCATGTATGGATGTGAGAGCTGGACTGTGAAGAAGGCTGAGCACTGAAGAATTGATGCTTTTGAACTGTGGTATTGGAGAAGACTCTTGAGAGTCCCTTGGACTGCAAGGAGATCCAACCAGTCCATTGTGAAGGAGATCAGCCCTGGGATTTCTTTGGAGGGAATGATGCTGAAGCTGAAACTCTAGTACTTTGGCCACCTCATGTGAAGAGTTGACTCATTGGAAAAGACTGATGCTGGGAGGGATTGGTTGCAGGAGGAGAAGGGGACGCCAGAGGATGAGATGGCTAGATGGCATCACTGACTCGCTGGACGTGAGTCTGAGTGACCTCCGGGAGTTGGTGATGGACAGGGAGGCCTGGCGTGCTGCGATTCATGGGGTCGCAAAGAGTCAGACACGACTGAGCTACTGAACTGAACTGAACAGAATTTATGCACTGCTGGAGGTTTATATGCACTGGCTACTTGCTTAAGATTTGTAATCTTTATTTTAAAAAAAGAGAAAAAAAAGCTCTGTAGTCGGTAAATCACCCCATGTAAAAAAAAACCTTGGTCCAGTGCCATCAGGTGATTGACTGCTCCCTCACAGCATGTGCCCATATGTCTATAAACTAGGAGGGAGGAATGGTAATTTCGTTTTTTCTGAATTCTTCGGGCCACATATTTGAATAATGGCCATATACTTCTAAAACAAGACTTGATAACAATCCAGTTTAGAAGGTCCTAGGAGGAATCCCTTCTTTTTTTGATAAACTACAAATAGTATTTAAGATGTAATAACCTAGCAGATAAATAAACTTTTCTTCAAACTGTAACTTACAACTTCCTGCATCATTTAAGTTACTTAAAATAGCAAAGGAACATGCCTAAGAAATGAAGTATATCATAGTCCTACTTTAGTAGTTTAGCAATTTATAGACCAGGCTCAGGAAACAGACTACTTCCAGGCTCTGTCTGGCTTGCCCAGATAGCACACAGTAATCACATCCGACAGTTTGTCCCATGGTAAAACTTTCATTTTATTTTTGGTTATTTTTATGGAAACCTGAGTAACTTCATTTTTTTTTTTTAGAGGTAAATGCTTTTTAAAAAAGTTTTCAAGCATCAATTTTGAATATTCTAAATTAAGTAGTAAAGGGCAGGAAAGAGCACATGGTGTGATAGAACAGATGTTTTAATACCTGGACTGGTGAGCAGTGGTTTCCTAGAGCTATGTATGACTAGGGGCGAAATGAGAATGGGATGTGAGTATTGGGCATTCTGGTTAGCTATGGCTTACAGAGAAATTCCTCTTTAATTCAAGCTTTATTAAGCTATTGAGTTGCCCAAAAAGTTTGTTCAGATTTTTGGTGGGATAAACCCAAATGAACTTTTTGGCTAACCCAATATATTGTGGCTACTCTCTGCATTAGTTCAGTTACCTCAGTCTGAGTTGAATCTTGGACTCAGAGCTTTGTAGTGCCTTAGAAATCAGCACCCTGTCACCTCACCTGTTCACTTTGTGACTCTGGACATTTTTAAAACCTTTCTAAGCTTTAGAAGCATTCTCCTTGTAAATAGAATAAAAATAGCATCTCAGAGAGTGCTGCGAAGATTAAGTGATAATGCATAAAAAGCACTTTAAATAGTACCTAGCCCTAAACACTTGTTGGCTAGTTAATATTCATCATTGTTTTAGAGTGCTTGGGAAACTGTAGGACAGAGATATCAGCTGCTTTTGAAACTGAATCAAAGGTATCTTGCTCACCATGAACCCCTGGTATATAGGTTAGAGGAGAGCCAAGACTGGGTGGGATTATAGTGGAAGGAAAATCTATTCCCCCTCCCCCTGTCTTTTGTGAATCCTTTTTAGGACTTTTGGGATGCCTCCCTGCTCTGGCTCCCAGGTTCTTAGTCTCCTTGTTTGTCTTCTGATTATTGTCATCTATTTAATGCCTAGTAAAGTAATGCTCAAAATTCTCCAAGCCAGGCTTCAGCAATATGTGAACCGTGAACTTCCTGATGTTCAAGCTGGTTTTAGAAAAGGCAGAGGAACCAGAGATCAAATTGCCAACATCCGCTGGATCATGGAAAAAGCAAGAGAGTTCCAGAAAAACATCTATTTCTGCTTTATTGACTATGCCAAAGCCTTTGACTGTGTGGATCACAATAAACTATGGAAAATTCTGAAAGAGATGGGAATACCAGACCACCTGATCTGCCTCTTAAGAAATCTGTATGCAGGTCAGGAAGCAACAGTTAGAACTGGTCATGGAACAACAGACTGGTTCCAAATAGGAAAAGGAGTACGTCAAGGCTGCATATTGTCACCATGTTTATTTAACTTATATGCAGAGTACATCATGAGAAATGCTGGACTGGAAGAAACAGAAGTTGGAATCAAGATTGCTGGGAGAAATATCAATAACCTCAGATATGCAGATGACACCACCCTTATGGCAGAAAGTGAAGAGGGGCTAAAAAGCCTCTTGATGAAAGTGAAAGTGGAGAGTGAAAAGGTTGGCTTAAAGCTCAACATTCAGAAAACGAAGATCATGGCATCTGGTCCCATCACTGCATGGGAAATAGATGGGGAAACAGTGGAAACAGTGTCAGACTTTGTTTTTCTGGGCTCCAAAATCACTGCAGATGGTGACTGCAGCCATGAAATTAAAAGACGCTTACTCCTTGGAAGGAAGGTTATGACCAACCTAGATAGCATATTCAAAAGCAGAGACATTACTTTACCAACAAAGGTTCGCCTAGTCAAGGCTATGGTCTTTCCTGTGGTCATGTATGGATGTGAGAGCTGGACTGTGAAGAAGGCTGAGTGCCGAAGAATTGATGCTTTTGAAGTGTGGTGTTGGAGAAGACTCTTGAGAGTCCCTTGGACTGCAAGGAGATCCAACCAGTCCATTCTGAAGGAGATCAGCCCTGGGATTTCTTTGGAAGGAATGATGCTAAAGCTGAAACTCCAGTATTTTGGCCACCTCATGCGAAGAGTTGACTCATTGGAGAAGACTCTGATGCTGGGAGGGATTGAGGGCAGGAGGAGAAGGGGACGACAGAGGATGAGATGGCTGGATGGCATCACTGACTCGATGGATGCGAGTCTGGGTGACCTCCGGGAGCTGGTGATGGACAGGGAGGCCTGGCGTGCTGCGGTTCATGGGGTCGCAAAGAGTCGGACACGACTGAGCGACTGATCTGATCTGATCTGATTTAATGCCTACTGTGTGCCAGAGCTGTGCTAAGTGCTTTTCCTGTTTTATTTCATTTAATCATAATAACCTAGTGAGGTAGGTACTGTTTTTGTTCCCAGTTTACTGAGATACAGGGGTTAGGGAGCTTGCCCAAGATTATGCTAGTAGGAAGTAATGGAAATGGGGCATAGCTCCACGTCTGCTTATTTTATATTCTGAGTGCTTAACCCCTGTGCTGTAACAGGTCATCTAAAGCTTCCCATTCAGCACTTCGTGTGTCCTGTAGATTCGAGCCACCAAAGCTGTTTGTTCTTTGTTCCTGTCTTCTCTGCAGCCACATCATGTATGTCTTGAGGGGCATGAGGGTGGAGGGCCGGGAGGGGTGTAATTGACATGTAAACGTTTCTTATGGGCTAGGCACTCTTAAGAAACTGAGTTAATTATCATAAAACCTCATGAAGTAGGCACTGTTTTGTTGCCATTTTTACAGACGAGGAAACTAAGGTTGAGAAGGTAAAAACCTTCAGAAAAGTCACGTAGTTTTGTGTCTGGAGTTAAGATTGAATCAAGCAGCTTGAGTTCCGTGTCTTTACTCTTTAACCACTACTAACTGATCTCAAGTTTTTATAAGTTCTGTTTGATTTACAGTAAACTCTAAAGGTGTGAAATAGATGGGGAAACAGTGTCAGACTTTATTTTTTGGGGCTCCAGAATCACTGCAGATGGTGATTGCAGCCATGAAATTAAAAGACGCTTACTCCTCATTACTTTGCCAACAAAGTAATGTCAAGTCTAGTCAGTCAAGTCCGTCTAGTCAAGGCTATGGTTTTTCCAGTGGTCATGTATGGATGTGAGAGTTGGACTGTGAAGAAAGCTGAGCACCGAAGAATTGATGCTTTTGAACTATGGTGTTGGAGAAGACTCTTGAGAGTCCCTAGGATTGCAAAGAGGTCTAACCAGTCCATCCTAAAGGAGATCAGTCCTTGGTGTTCATTGGAAGGACTGATGCTAAAGCTGAAACTCCAGTACCTTGGCTACCTCATGCGAAGAGTTGACTCACTGGAAAAGACCCTGATGCTGGGAGGGATTGGGGGCAGGAGGAGAATGGGACGACAGAGGATGAGATGGCTGGATGGCATCACTGACTCGATGGATGTGAGTCTGAGTGAACTCCAGGAGTTGGTGGATAGGGAGGCCTGGCGTGCTGCGATTCATGGGGTCGCAAAGAGTCAGACACGACTGAGCGACTGAATTGAACTGAACTGAAGATCAAGGTTTAAGCAATATCCTTAGTGCTCCCAGATGATAATTGTATTTTAAAAGAACAACCTTCTTAATCCAGTAGAGAAACTTTCTTAAAAGGAGGGATCTGAGGTAAGTGGGAGGTGAGAATAGCAGTAGCAGTTTTGCCGCTTACTGGAAGTACACACCTATAGCGCAGAACCTGGGGCTTGATGTATGTATTTTTTCTTGGATGATAAATCAGACTGGCTTATTTATATAAACTAACCAGCTTTTCACACCCAGTTCTTACCGTTGAATCCCCACATCTCCAGTTTCAGCCTATGTGAACTTCTTTATATTTTATAGATACCTGGTGGCTCAGATGGTAAAGTGTCTGTCTACAATGCTGGAGACCCTGGGTTGGGAAGATCCCCTGGAGACGGAAATGGCAATCCACTCTAGTACTATTGCCTGGAAAATCCCATGGACGGAGGAGTCTAGTAGGCTACAGTCCATGGGGTAGCAAAGAGTTGGACACAACTGAGCAACTTCACTTCACTTACCTTCTTCAACATCCCCATACATTCTGGACATGCTGGTTTCTTCTGCCTGGAGTGTCGTAGTGATGATTACAATAGTAATTTTAACTTTAATACAGAGCATTGACTCAAATCTAGAATGTTTCGGTTCTCGATTCAGTGATCTTGCCCATGCCTCTTTCGGTCGGCCTTATTGTAGAATCTTACTTCTTTGGCTTTTTCCTTCTCTTGTCATTCCAGCTCTTACTTTACGTTTAAGAAATAACTTGAAATCATCTTTGTAAAAGATACCCCTAAACCTTTTTCTTTGTTATTTTTCTATTAGAAGAACGCTTACAAATTTTAAACCAAAATTTTCTATTGGTGTTAACTGATTTATGTATCCTACTAAATATTTTATTTCTTCAAGGGGAAAATCTAGATTTTTCATTTAGTCCTTCCTTCATCTTCATTCACAAGTACTTGGTAAATATTGAAGGACTGTGAGTTTTTGAAAAACTTTATCCTAGTTCCAAAGGCTAAGGAAAATAACTCACTTTTCCGCCAGCAGCTCACTGTATCTGGGATGAGAGACAGGTGGCAAGTTTGAAAGGCTGGTGGAAGTTTGGGGGAAGTGCAGCAAGAGACAGAGAGATGCCTCTGCCTCCCTGGTTACCTCAGAAGTCTAACCTTGCCCTGCCCAATGTGGTGGCCACTAGTCACACTAAAGGAATTAAACCTTCGTCAAGTTAAAAAAAAAAATTCCGTGACTTCATTGTACTAGGCCACATGTGAAGGACCCACTAGGCTCTTGTGGTTGGTGGGCAGCTCTGATAAGAGAACATTTCCATAAGCGCAGAAAGTTCTGTTGGAACCATTAGTTAGTACTTTCAGTAAGCATTCCTTGTCGCCCTTCCTTAATTTCCAGGTTTTTAAAATAGAATGCAAAATTAGAGTTAATGTTTAAAATCACACACGGCTTCAAAGGAATTTTTTGCTTATCTGGGGCCCTTAGATCCCTGGGTTACATTCACTTCTGTTAATATCAGTTTGTGGTAAATTCAAAAAAATCTCGTTTCATTGGCCACAGTAAACTTTTAAGGGCCAGTTCTATTTTCTGACTTGTGTAGTGATTTGCTTTGGTATTCCAGAAGAAAACTTGGTTTTGTAATATGCTAGCTGACCTCATAACATTGACATATTTAAATTTATTTCTAGAAAATACCATCATTTCCATTGGCCATGAATGCATGACTGAAAACTTCTGAGTTAAGGCCTCTTAAAAATATAATATAATAAAAAGCCATGACTGCAGCAAATTCTTTTTTTAAATTGGTGGAGTAAGTGCAGGTTGTATGAAATGGTGTTATAAAACTTCATGGACTTATTGTGTCCCTAGCATGCATGTTGTTGTAGTCAAGCTGGGTAAGAAACACACCAAAGAAAAATAGCCCAGGTTTAGAAATGGAGAACTGCAGGGGCTTATACAAGCAGAAAGTCTTCGGCTGCCTTCACAGTGTAGGTGAGTGTGTGAAATTCACTGCAGTGTGTGTGACTCATTAGGGCACAACACTAGGTGTCAGTGTTGGAGTTTTGACAGTTTTTTACCAGAAACTAGCAAAGACCTCCGCTTTTGATCACTTAGATTCTTCATTGACACAAACCACTGTGCCTCCTTACATTTAGATGAATGTGTATCTAGAAGTACTTTTCAAAGAATTGTTTATTTTGTTGTTAGTACCTATCCAGTGCTGCTGACTCTGAGGAATAAACATATTCTGTATTAACATACATGTTGTTCACTTAACTACATTCTCCAGACTCAGTTTCTCAATGTACTTCCCAGGGAACGCTGGTCCTAGGAGATGCTTCTGGGCTCTGGAATCTGGTATATAGTAGACACACAGATTTTCATTGAATGGTAGTGCTTTCAGCTTTTGTTTGCCAAAATTTGTATACTTTCTCTTCCATGGCAGGCAGTGAGCGTTTTTATATCCCCTAAATCTGCATGTCACATCCTTGTCACGTTCTCAGATTTCTTAAATTTGCCAGGCATACAAGTTACAGTGGAGGCTTTAAATTATATGTCAAATTAAGTTCTCTTTCAAATTTTTTTTTCTTTATTAAGAAATATGCAACACATTAGGGCAGTAGAATTATTAATGATTCTTGCTTCTTTATCATTTCCTTTAATTTTTCTGATACCATTAATATACTTTATGTAAGATCATGCTTTTTTAAAGTATTATTTTGCTTTCTGTGTTTAAATGTATTATTCTGTTACTTTTTGAAGATACTTCATTTTTACTCCTATGCTTGAGACTCATTTTATATATGTATAAACTGATTTGTTTTATATATTTTTATTTGCCATTTTCTAATATGCTGCAAATTTTTGTTTGAAATGTATTAAAGACTTAGTTTTCCATCCTTTTGTTTCATGAGTTCTCAGCGATCAAAAAAACAAAGATACTAGGCAAACGTAATACCAAAAAGCAAGTGTAGTGATGACGAGCTAAGTCCAGTCTTTTCAGCAGTTCTCTTAATTCATGACTTCAAGTCAGGAGGTTAGGGAGGATCACTCAGGGTGAAGAGCTGACTATACAGTCAGTTCCATTCTCTTTGATCCTAGCCATGAGCTAATATAAAACTACTTTTGAAGTATTTCCTAATTTAGTTCCACAAGTTTTTGAAGAGCAAAGCAGAAGCTCTTCAGAAGGCTCTGGATCATATCAGATCAGATCAGATCAGTCGCTCAGTCGTGTCCGACTCTTTGCGACCCCATGAACTGCAGCACGCCAGGCCTCCCTATCCATCACCAGCTCTCGGAGGTCACTCAGACTCACATCCATCGAGTCAGTGATGCCATCCAGCCATCTCATCCTCTGTCGTCCCCTTCTCCTCCTGCCCTCAATCCCTCCCAGCATCAGAGTCTTCTCCAATGAGTCAACTCTTCGCATGAGGTGGCCAAAATACTGGAGTTTCAGCTTTAGCATCATTCTTTCCAAAGAAATCCCAGGGCTGATCTCCTTCAGAATGGACCGGTTGGATCTCCTTGCAGTCCAAGGGACTCTCAAGAGTCTTCTCCAACACCACAGTTCAAAAGCATCAATTCTTCGGCGCTCAGCCTTCTTCACAGTCCAGCTCTCACATCCATACATGACCACAGGAAAGACCATAGCCTTGACTAGGCGAACCTTTGTTGGCAAAGTGATGTCTCTGATTTTGAATATACTATCTAGGTTGGTCATAACTTTCCTTCTAAGGAGTAATATAGTTGCACATAGATTTCACTGGCACTTTGTGCTCTTGTTGTTAAACGACAATGAGCTTCAGAATTTGAGACAGACTGCAAAACTTAAAGTACCCAGGGGTTCTCAGCAAGTTGGTTTTCAAGCGAGGCCACCAACTGGATCGTGTTTTGGCCACTCCTCTGATTTCAGCCGTTTGAATCTTACAGATGACACAGTTTTTCATGTGTATGCTTTGGATGGTTCTGAGTGGTTCTGCATGGTACAACTCCATAGTGTACAAATTTGTATCCTTCACTCAAAACTTGATATTTTCATTCGGCCATCCAGCAGCACAGTCAAATTTTGGGCACATATCACTTCATTAGATTATTTTTTCAAAAATGTTGCCACACCCAGTTTATTAATGTTATAGGCAGATGCTATAAAAGGAAACGAGTGTTTAGATTTTTCCATACCAGGATTCAGGCGTTTAAACATCTGGGCCAAAGCCCTCAGAGAACTTACTCTGACTTCTCCGTGCCATGGAAACACTATTCCATTTTCTTGACAGATTAAAGTTTTTTGTTGTTCCTTGTTTTTAAAATAATATTTATTAGTGTCTTCAAGTAGTTTAATAACACAATTAAAAGCCTGTGGATTTGAGCACACCCTGCAGCAGCCCCATGGCAGCATCTGTCACCACTGACCACAGGATGCCCTGAGGCTGGTGGGCTGACTTCCACTCCCTGGGCCCTGGGTGCTGACGCTGTGGCGGCCTCCCCTGTCCACATGGCCGGGCCAGGTCTTTGCGGGTGAGCGACGGTAGGATGGAGGGTCCTGCCATTCTCCACTATCACAGCAGCTGTGGGACTCGGAAATGAGAATAGAGACAGATGGAGAGCCATTAGCCTTAGGAGGGCCCCTGGGGGGTCTCACCATGGCCTTGCCAAACTCTGCCTCCAGTATTAAAGTTTAGTTTGTTTCCACTCTTAGGTTCTCTAGGAAGCTGTGGATTGGAAAAAGATCACTTTTCCTCTGGTGATGAAGCAGTAGAAGCTGACAACGAAGATGAAGCTGAACCTCGTGAGGATGACAATGACAGTGCTGCGGAGGCTGCTGTGGGGGCTAACACGGGCTGGGCAGATGCCATGGCTAGAATCCTGAACAAGAAGATTCCTGAGAGCAAACCCACCATCCTGGTCAGAAACAAAGAGCTGGAAAAGGAAAAAGAGAAGTTAAAGCAAGAGAGACTAGAGAAAAGAAAACAGGTGTGTCCTGCCAGTTGTTCTGTGCCCTGGGGTGTTGAGGCGAGTTCCCGTTGGTACCAAAGCGCTCCTTTCAGTGTTTGTCCAGTTAGCGTTCCGTGCATAACTTGTGTTTTATCTGTGAGCGGATAACCAAGGTTGTGTTCAGAAACCTAGTCTGAATCATTCTCTTGAGCGTGTTTTTTATTCATCTAAGCAAAACAATAAAATGTGAGCTCCAAGGAAGTGTATCCTTTTAAAAGTCAAGTACTTATACCTGAGTCAGTGACTCCTGGGTTTGAATATCTTATTCAACTTAACCTGCTCAGATGCTAACTTTATTAATAAACTTTATTAATAAAGTTAACTCTGAACTAATAGAATCATGTTAGTTTTAGTTTAAAACCTATTTTATGATATAAATCTGTGATGATGTCTTTGACAGGGTTGGTTGCAGTTCTGAAAACAAACTATTTTACTGATGGATAAACTTGAGTTCGTATCTTTCGTTAAACCACTGATGGAAGAAGCTAGACTGGTGCTGTCTGCTAATGAAAGGCCAGAAGTTGGACTTTAAGTTTGCTGTTGTGTATTACAAAAATGAACAGTAGAACAATAATATGTCTAAACTATTTGGCTGCTGAAATAGATATTATTTTTTAATGAAAGAAAAATAACTTTCTACAGTCATACTGACAATATAAAAGTGCTCATTTCCAAGAGATACTTTATACGTAAAAAGGAGAGAAAACTTACGTTTCAGTTGGCATTTGTTTCCTTTTAAGTTCACCATCCCCTTATCTTGTTTCAAGATGAATGTTTCCTTTGTTCCTAATACTGGGTACCCTCTGTTGGAAGCTGTATAAAGATGGAACTTTTCAAGTGCTGCTCTTCGAAACAGAATGTACTCTATTACTAATTCCATATTCTCATTGTACTTATACTTAAGATCAACTTTGTCTCGAAGTCTTACTGATAGATTTTCAACTTAAAATTTGAACCTTTTTTAAATCTGGCAAAAACTAGAGGAAGCTTTAAAAATATCAGAATCTGTAATTACCCCTAGTCCCAATGTTCCAGTAAGAGAACAACGTTTTAAAGCCAACATAAAGAAATTCCTGACTCTGCTCTAGGCCAGAGCTTTGAGCACTAGAGCTGATGCTGTCCACATAATGCATGAAAGCATGCGTGTTGATACCAGGAACACGACACAGCAGCCACAAATGCTCTTGAGTATATACTTCTGGGTAGAGTCTGTAAATTGTGTTTGTTTCTTAATGTTAAGTATTATTGGTTTCTAGAATATTGGAATATTCCAGAATATTGGCTACCTATTTCTAATTATAGGTAAAGAAATAGAGTTAAAAAATACCTGGGGATCATGCATGCCTGTTATCCCCTCGGTACAAGAGATAATGAAGGATTGACTGTTTAAACTTAAAAAGAAGGTTTTTTATTTCTGGTATAATCTGACAATGAATTTCACTATAGTTAAAATATCCAATTTGGGGAAGAATCTGTTTCTTTGAATAGGCTTCAGAGTATAGCAAGAGCAAAGATTTGGTTTTACCGTGAACAGATGTTTCCGTTAATACAAAGTGAGAGATCAGATGAATGAAGAAAAGGAAAAGATAAAAGGAGACTTTTCCCCACTGGTTCTTCCTGATTTTGATGCTTATTACCAACTTCTTGATAATTAGTTCATCATATTCAGTATATTTGATGTTTGGTGATATGTTGACCTCAGCAGGGGACCTGGAGAAGCAAGTGTATTGAATCAAGGACCTGAGATCAGGAAACCCCCTGAGAACAGTTTTGAATGAGATGATGTTGTCTGTAGGATATTCTTATTTCCTAATCCGTTTCGATG
This sequence comes from Tragelaphus eurycerus, assembly GCA_935064755.1. Taxonomy (NCBI): domain Eukaryota; kingdom Metazoa; phylum Chordata; class Mammalia; order Artiodactyla; family Bovidae; genus Tragelaphus; species Tragelaphus eurycerus. The sequence goes on from CAKXYN010000003.1 coordinate 15,533,714, forward strand.
TCTGCATTATCGCAGAGAGTCAGCTTGCTGTAGTTTGTGACTGGTAAGCCATATATGGCAAGGACAGTGGTCAGATGTGCCATAAGAGGAAAGAAGAACAGTCACTGTTTAAATAGGCTCTATCTATTATAACACTAGTAGGACACCATGCTGTTCTTTTAAAAGTTGATACAAGTTGTTAATAATTCCGGCTGCTGGGGAAGTCAGGTTCTAAAAATAAAGAGAAGCGGTGCTTAAACTGTGGTTACGGAAGAGGGTGGTTTGGCGTCTTGCTGATGCTGCCCTCTGAGGCTTCTGGCGATGGCAGGTTGGGCACGGGGCTTCCTCACCCCCAGCCTGGCCCTCCTGGCTCTGCACGCTGGCGGTGCTCCAGGCCCCTGCTGTCGGAGAGCCTGCTGGCTGCTGCTTGGTGCCTCTCACATGACACGCTGAGCGCTAACCGCAGGCTCCCGGAGCCGGACCCCCGAAAGGGTGGGTTTCTGAAAGGCCATATGACAAACTAAAGCTCGAATGATTTATTACCTTTGTCCTTTCACAGAGTATCATATCAAAGTGTGCTGCACTTTCAAAAATGCCTAATATTCTTTCACATAACACTATTTGTAATACAGCTTGATAAGAAGCGGGAGTGGGAAATGATGTGCAGAGTAAAGCCAGATGTTGTCAAAGACAAAGAAACGGAGAGAAATCTTCAGAGAATTGCTACGAGGTAAGACAGTGTTCTTGCCCTTTAAAAACTAAGTGCACTAAAGCTTTGTAGTGATCCATTTCTGACGAGGTTTGGTTCTTAAGCTCTGCCTGGTCAGAGCCAAGTGATTTATATCTCAGTCTGCCTACCTAAATAATGCATTCAACCACAGATTTTGGAGGTCTTGTGAGGCAAGAGTCTAATGGGCTAAGTGTGTATTTGGTATGAACCTATTTTGGATCATCTTGTGTTTTATGGTCACGAGAACATTATAATCAGACCTCTACCTGTGTTTCTCTTAGGATACTTATCTAAATTTATGGCACGAGGTGATCGTTTTTGTTATCTTGCACTATACTTATGACCTAACAAATTACACATTATAGCAGCTTCATGCTGTCCTTTCCCTCAGCATTTTTTTAATATTGGCACCAACATTTAGTTGATGCCATCTGTGCCCAGAGATGAATAGGATCTGGTGGCTGCTGCATGGTCCTTGCCCACTTATCTGTGGGGGTTGTAGTCTTTTTGGGAGTAAAGATGTGTCCTGCGTGTTGGGAACATCTGATGGGAGATTGTGTATGGAGTTGAGGACGGCTCTATGAAGGAGGTAGCAGTTGGATTACCATTTAAAGAATACAACAGTTACATTCAGTGAAAATCCCTTTTTAACTTCCTAGCTGCCTACAGCAATCCATCTGGGTGTTGGATGGTGAGCCAGTGAGGCCGCATGGGTGAGGGAGTGAGAGCAGGGCCAGGCTGCTAACTGATCCCGGCACTGACTTACTAGCTGGGTGTCCCTGGGCAGTTACTTAATTTCCTTCTGTCTCAGTTTATTTATCCGTGGAAACAAGTGAGAACGTTATACCTACCCTATAGGATTTCTCTGAGAATTAAATGAATTAATACCCATGCAGAGCTGAGAAGAGTACAGGATTGGTGCCAGAGAGTAAGTGCCCCTTACATTTTATACCCTGGGCACCTCCCTCTCGGCACCATGGTCCCAGCCCTGCTGTGAAGTGTATGGAATTTTACCCAACTTATAAACAAATAAGCTAGGTTGGTAAGGTTTCTTGGATTCTGGCAGAAGACAAGACGCTTGTGGGTCAGAGACAAAGGACTGTTACTCACGACTGAAGCCATAGCCAGAGCTTCACGTTCCCACCCGTTCCCTGTGTCCCCAGGGGGCAGCGCAGGTGCCCTTGACAGATGCCTGTGCGTGCAGTGGGTTGTGTTACAGGAGAGGAACTCTGTATCTGGGGATCCGTCGCTTTTATGGGGAACGGTAACAAGCCTGCTCTTTGTCTGGGGGGAGACATTACCTCATCTCTCAAGGTTGCGTACCGCAGATACAACCCTGAGAAACGGCCTGGTAAAGAGCAGGCGTTGTGCTCTTCAGAACCCAGCAAGAACGTGCAGGGATGCTCAGCACCTGTGGCGGATCGCCTGCACTGATGATGATTATAGCAGGAACATGAATAGATAGATGATAGAAGCTTAGAGCTGGAAGGGGTGTCGATGGGGTGAAGCAGTGCTGGCCAGTAGAAATCGACTAGAAATCCAGTGTGAGCCACGCGTGCAACTTAAAATTTTCTGAGCGCCTCCTTGAAAAAAGTAAAAACAAAAAGTGAAATTAAAGTCAATGATAATTTTAACTCAATATATTCAAATTATTTCAGCAGATAATAAATACAAAACAAGTATTAATGAAATTAAAATTTTTTTTTCTCATACTAGCTGTCTTTAAAATCTAGTGTGTATTTTAAACTTGGAGCACACTGCAACATTGTTCTGGCTGTATGTTGTGTGTTCACTTGTTACATGTAGCCTGTCACTACTATAATGGACACTACAAGTCTTAATCTTCAGAATTTCAGTGAGTTTAATTTCAGAACAAAGTGCTTCAAATAAACTTTAAAAAAAAATTAGTTTTATATCATAAGACTTGCAGATAAGGTAGTTGAATACTTTCTAAGCTTCTTGAGTAGTATTTTTACCATTTTCAGGTGAAATCAAGATCCAGGAGATCTTTTTAGCGTCAGATAATCAGATAGCTAACTGTAAAGCCTGTGCTCATCCCATTGACACTTAAAGTCTTCAGCCATTATATGATTAGATTTTGAGAAGTATCTGTTCAGAAATTGATTTAGAAAGATTGATGCTGAGAAAAACCACCGATCAACTCACATGTATTTATTCTCTATTCAGATACTTATATTCAGTTTCATTGAAATGTATGTTCACTTTTCAGATTTATCCCGTGCTTTTCACTTGAGTGCGTATTAGATGATTGCCTCTTTTCTGAGCAATGAAAATAGATTGCACCTGTCCTCAAGAACTTATGTTCTAGTGTAATTGTTATTTAATAATATTATTCTGGTCATTTGTGTTCCATAGGGGTGTGGTGCAGTTGTTTAATGCTGTTCAAAAGCATCAAAAGAATGTAGATGAAAAGGTTAAAGAAGCTGGAGGCTCTATTAGAAAACGAGCTAAGTTGATATCCTCGGTTTCCAAGAAGGACTTCATCAGTGTTCTGAGAGGGATGGATGGAAGTGCAAGTGAGAAGAATTCTGCTGGGAAAAACTTGAAAGCCAAACAGGTAAGACTTTGACACAGGATTCAGCACATCAGATATATGTCAGCTCTTAGAGTGTGGAGGTTGAAAAGCATACTATACCCGTGTGCCACAACCAAGACCCAATGCAGCCAAATTAAAAAAAAAAAAGCATACTATAGAATTAATATTTTTCCTTTTCAGATGTTATTAAGATTTCCACATGCCCACAGCCTACTTTAACTTGGTATTCTTATGTTTCATGATGACTTATTCAGTATGGAAGTTGCCAGTTACAGATGCCAGGGCCTTGCTATTAAAACTCAGGAACTGGTAGATTTAGGTAAATTTTGAGAGAGAGGACAGTCTCCTATCTGAAATCCTGCATTTTGTAGAATAGAAGGCCAAGTGAGGGATACATCTTGAATTGAGACTGTTAACCCACAGTGATAATTGACATGGTGCATAATTTCTAAAATGAAGAATTGGAGCTTTAGGAAGTATGATGAAAACTCATCCTTGTGCTGAGGCAGCTTTGATGATACTCGGCTGGTTGGGAGATAAAGAACGTAAATGCTTTTCATGATCTTTGGCATGCAACTCCTCTTCTCCAGCCCTCTGACCTATGAATCAATCCCAATAGCTTTCTTTTTACTGTACCAGGTGAAAGGTTCTGAAATGTGCTTTACTCTCAAAAGGGCTTATTTACTTTTTAAATAAAAGCAAAGTACATAGTTGTATTTGAAGGCTTGTTTTCTGTTGCCAACAAAGAGAACTTCAGTCAGGAAACTAGAGTTTCTGTCATAAGTTTTTGTTTGTATTTTGGGAAAACAGTAGAAACTCTGGCAAGAAGAGCATTTAGGAATTTCATGCTCTTCTAGAGTTGAAGTATTCTTCAAGTTTCTTGATTAAGTTGCCATTTTATCTAATGTTGACAAAAGTTTTCTAAGCTGTTTGAATTTGATCTATCTTCTGAATATCAAAAGGACTTACATTTTGCATATTTATGTAAGGATGCTCACTGGTGCTGCCTTTTAAGGTTTGTCAGAAGTAATTATGAAGACATGAATGCTATGATTGGGCGTTTATACTTTTAAGTTAAAAAGTCTTAACAGACTGTCCTCACTCATGATAAGAGTGTTTTACTGTAAGAATTGGAGAAAGATCGAGCAGCATTGAATAAGAAAGAGCTGATGGAAGAGGAAAAAGGTGTTTTTTTCCCTTCCTTTTCCTTGTTGGTTTCAAAATAACTTTTAATAGAAGCATTTGTTTTTGCTTTGGGATTAATTTTTTCATGAGTTATGGAAATATATGCAGGGTTCTTTTCAGTGGCATCATTGTATTTCTTTGTTACCATTTGCTTTTTTGCCCTTGACTTTCGACTTTTCCTACTTCAGTGATCACAGGCCTGGTAGTAATCTGCGACAAGGTCAAAAACTGCTTAAGATGTTAACCAAAGTGGCTTGGCTTTACAGATTTATTTTTAGAGCTGCCTACCCCACACCAGTGATTACCCTGACACATTTTCTTTGTTTTAAAAATGTTTGTTTTCATACATTTATAGGAAAACATTAAGTACCTATTTGTACCTGGTGCTATCCTTGTATCTTTTAAAGGTTTACAATTCAGGTAGACACATGACCTCAAGGAAATAAGTAAATAAGATTAGCATGACAGCACAGAGATTCTAAACTGGTCCGTTTAGACTGTTATTGTTAGTTACGTTGAGTATAACAGCTGTAATTAAAGTGGCTGTCTGTATTTGTGGGGAGAATTTCAAAGTAGCCAATATTCATTTAGGACATAAGAGCAGTTTAGTCTGTGTCTAGTGGAAGTAGGTGGACTTTCACAGCAACTGAAGAGGAGGGAAGGCCAAAGTGGAAATAGATTTGCTGTGCCAGTGAGTCAGACATTAATGAACCGGATAAAGGAGGACATTGATTAAGTAGAGAATAAGATTTCCCTTTCCTATTTCACGTTGTCCTAGCACCCTTGCTGCCACACATTGCCCTAATAGCCTCTCCTCCTCTCCTCATACAAGCTTGACAGAAGAGCTTTTATGGAAGCTGCTCATTGTCCCTCTCTGGGTGTATTCAGAACACAGGCTTTTAATCTCATCTTCCTAATATTGTACAGTCTTTAGAGTCCATTAACATACAGACTGGATTCACTGGCAGGTATCTTCCCAGATACCAGTCCGGATTATATCTTCAACTCCTTTACCTGGTTACACTGGTTATTTATGGTTGTGAGTTATAAAGTTCAAAAATGAAAAGGAGCCAGCAGTGTACATTAAGCAAAGCTGGGTAGAGTTACAATAATGTAACAGAGGGTGGATCTGTTAGAATACTTCAGGAGTGCTGGTGCTGGTGTGTGTGGTTTGATTGTTTGTTTTTGACTCCTTAGGCAGACTTATGCCTTTGGAAACTTATTTTTCTTGAAGAACCCTGTTTTAAGAATTTCCATACTCCTGCAAGCTGTTAGAAACTTTGAGACATTGTGACATATTTCTGGCCCTAAACAAATTCCTTTTCTCAGAACCTTTTCTTTTTTCCTACATCATTATATTTTGTTTAATTTTGTTTTCAAAGCAATAGGAACACAGTTATAAAATAAAATAGCCAGTATCCTTCCCTGTCTGCCTCTACCCCTTGTTTCATTCTCTCACTCCAAAGTAATAGATCTTTCTATTTGTATTCACCTCTGTATCAGATCAGATCAGTCACTCAGTCGTGTTCGACTCTTTGCGATCCCATGAATCGCAGCACGCCAGGCCTCCCTGTCCATCACCAACTCCCGGAGGTCACTCAGACTCACCTCCATCGAGTCAGTGATGCCATCCAGCCATCTCATCCTCTGTCGTCCCCTTCTCCTCTTGCCCCCGATCCCTCCCAGCATCTGAGTCTTCTCCAATGAGTCAACTCTTCGCATGAGGTGGCCAAAGTACTGGAGTTTCAGCTTTAGCTGTATACTATTTATATTATAAATATAAATTATAATAAGTACAAATTATTTATAAATTATTATTATAAATATAAATTATTATACTATTATACCTCTGTATACTAAATAATATTTATACTATCTTACTCTCAATATTATTATCTTTAATGGAAGATAAAGAATTGGCATTCTTAACATTCCTTCACCCCCATATATCTAATACTTGGTCTTTCTAATATGATATATTCATATTTTGGCTAAATCAATATTCAATGTAAACATTGTTCAATGCTATGCAAAGTAATGATGGATAATATTATTTTCTTTCTTTAACTTATTTCCTTACAGTTTTTGTTTTCCTGGAATTAATGGCTGCCTCTTCTCATTTGCTTAGTTTATGCACCAAAGCCTTCCTACACTCTGCAAAAACAATTCTTAAACTCTTCTCAGTACTACTTTCTTCATGGTCATCTGCTACAATCCAGACTGATTGTTTTTTACCTGGTATGCACTGTCTGTTTTCAGCTCTGCTTTATCACTGTCCTGGGAATTCCCTTTGTCTCTTTCCTATGCAGTAGCGTCTGTTTCTGGGACTAAATGTCTTCTTTTCTCTTGGCTTTCTCTCTCATATTGACAGTTACATTTACCAGCAGCTTTCTGGGAAAGGGTTTAGGTATCCTCATTTTTTAAACTGATGTATCTGATCTGATCTGATTGATTGGGTACATGCAGTGGATTGAATGGTGGTTGTTGTTCACTCGCTCAGTCATGTCCAACTCTCTGTGACCCCCATGGACTACAGCACACCAGGCTTCCCTGTCCTTCACTATCTCCTAGAGTTTGCTCAAACTCATGTCCATTGACTTGGTGATGCTATCCAACCATCTCATCTTCTGTCACCTCCTTCCTCCTGTCTTCAGTCTTTCCCAGCATCAGGGTCTTTCCCAATGAGTTGGCTCTTCATATCAGGTGGCCAAAGTATTGGAGTTTCAGCTTGAGCATCAGCCCTTCTCATGAATATTCAGGGTTGATTTCCTTTAGGATTGACTGGTTTGACCACCTTGCTGTCCAGGGGACTCTGAAGAGTCCTCAGCACCACAGTTTGAAAGCATCAATTCTTCCGTGCTCAGCCTTCTTTTATGGTCCAACTCTCACATCCGTGCATGACTACTGGAAAAACCACAGCTTTTGACTGGATGGACCTTTGTTGGCAAAGTGATGTTTCTGCTTTTTAATATGCTGTCTAGGTTTGTCGTTGCATTTCTTGCAAAGAGCAAGCATCTTTTAATTTCATGGCTGCAGTCATTGTCCACAGTAATTTTGGAGCCCACGAAAATGAAATCTGACATTGTTTCCGTATTTTCCCCATCTGTTTGCCATGAAGTGATAAGACCAGATGCCACGATCTTTTTTTTTAAAGTATATATATTTTAAAATTTTTATTGAAGTATAGTCAGATTCTTTTCCCCTATAGGTCATTACAGAGTATCAAGTAGATGTCTCTGTGCTATTCAACAGGTCCTTATCAGTTATCCATTTTATATATAGTAGTGTGTACATGTCCATGCTAATCTCCCAATGTATCCCTCCTTCCCCTTTCCCCCTCAGGTAAAACCTTGTTTTCTACATCTGTGACTCTACATCTGTTTTGTATATAAGTTCATTTGTGACTTTCTTTTTACATTACACATGTAAGTGAAATCATACAACTGTCTTTCTCTGTCCCGCTTAACTTCACTCCATATAATTTCCTTCTGTGTATCCCTAAACTGCAGACACTAGAAAGCTAAGAACCGTGATTCTCAGATTTCCTTGAATTAAGGAATCCAACTAATTTTCTTCAAATTAAAGCACTCTTGCAAGAATTGCAGAAAAGATAGCAAGGAGGGGCAAGGTGAGGGCCATCTTCCTGCTATTTGGGACATTGCTGATGGCAGATGTGGTGATGATAGGTAAGAAAGTTGATCTCCCACAGCTCCAGCTTCATGGCCACAGCAGATGTGCCTGTGCAGGGGCCAGACTCGCCCTTCCAGTGTCCAGTCACCCTGCAGCCATCTAAAGGGCCAGTTAGAGTAATAGCAGCTATAGACAGATGCTACAAGTCAGTTATTTTGTTTGTTTGTTTAATTATGAGCCTTTTCAAAGATACATAAGAGTTGAAAGTATTGTAGAGTGAATATCCATAAAGACACCACCCAGATCCACCTCCTGCTAACGTGTTATTTTTAGTTTATCACATGTCCACCATACATAGATGGATTACTCCATATTTTTCTGATGCACTGACAGTGCATGTTTTAATTTAGCAATTCCACTGGTGGCCTCCTAGTCCCCTGCAGGCCCAGGTGGTGGCTCCCTTAGAGGACCAGTGCCCCAACTTGCCCTTAATTGACCACTCCAGAGTCCCCTTCTTCAGCCCTCTGGCAATTCTAGAGGGCCCTCACTCCATGTACAGTCTGTTCTGCCAGGAGACATCTTTCTCTTTTTTATTGAAGGATAATTGCTCTACAGAGTTTTGTTGTTTTCTGTCAAACCTCGACATGAATCAGCCATAAGTATACATATATCCCCTCCCTTTTGAACCTCCCTCCTGTCTCCCTCCTCATCCTACCCCTCTAGGTTGATACAGAGCCCCTGTTTGAGTTTCCTGAGCCATACAGCAAATTCTCGTTGGCTATCTGTTTTACATATGGTGATGTAAGTTTCCTTATTATTCTTCCCATACATCTCATCCTCTCCTCCCCTGTCCCCATGTCTGTAACTCTATCCTCTATATCTGTTTCTCCATTACTGCCCTGTAAATAAATCCTTCAGTACCATTTTTCTAGATTCTTTATATGTGTGTTAGAATACGATGTTTATCTTTCTCTTTCTGACTCACTTCACTCTGTATAATAGGTTCTAGGTTCATCCACCTCATCAGAATGGATGCAAATGTGTTCCTTTATATGGCTGAGTGATATTCCGTTGTGTATATGTATCAAAACTTCTTTATCCATTCATCTGTCAGTGGGCATCTAGGTTGCTTCCATGTTCTAGCTATTGTAAATAGTGCTGCGATGAACAATGAGATACATGTGTCTTTTTCAACCATGATTCCTCAGGGTGTATGGGATTGCTGGGTCATATGGTGGTTTTTGTCCTAGTTTTTTAAGGAATCTCCATACTGTCTTCCATAGTGGCTATATCAATTTACATTCCCACCAACAGTGCAAGAGCTGTCCCTTTTCTCCACACCCTCTTCAGCATTTATTGTTTGTAGGCTTTTTGATGATGGCCATTCTGACTGGGGTGAGGTGAAATCTCATTGTGGTTTTGATTTGCATATCTCTAATAATGAGCAGTATTGAGCATCTTTTCAAGTGTTTGTTAGCCATCTGTATGTCTTCTTTGGAGAAATGTCTGTTTAGGCCTTTTTCCCACTTTTTGATTGGGTGTTTGTTTTTCTGGTATTGAGTTGTATGAGCTGCTTGTATATTTTAGAAATTTATCCTTTGTCAGTTGTTTCATTTTCTATTATTTTCTCCCATTCTGAGGGTTGTCTTTTCACCTTGTCTATAGTTTCCTTTGCTGTGCAAAAGCTTTTTAAGTTTAATCAGGTCCCATTTGTTTACTTGTGTTTTTATTTCCATTACTCTAGGAGGTGGGTCATAGAGGATCTTGCTTTGATTTATGTCATCAAGTGTTCTGCCTATGTTTTCCTCTAAGAGTTTTATAGTTTTCTGATCTTACATTTAGGTCTTTAATCCATTTTGAGTTTATCTTTGTGTACAGTGTTAGGAAGTGTTCTAATTTCATTTTTTTTACATGTAGCTGTCTAGTCTTCCCAGCACCATTTATTGAAGAGGCTGTCTTTGCCCCATTGTATATTGTTGCCTCCTTTGTCAAAAATAAGGTACCCATGGGAGCATGGGTTTATTTCTGGGCTTTCTATCTTGTTCCATTGGTCTCTGTTTCTGTTTTTGTGCCAGTACCATACTGTCTTGATGACTGTAACTTTGTAGTATAATCTGAAGTCAGGAAGATTGGTTCCTCCAGCTCCATTCTTTCTCAGGACTGCTTTAGCTATTTGGGGTCTTTTGTGTTTCCATATGAATTGTGAAATTTTTTATTCTAGTTCTGTGAAAAATGTCATTAGTAATTTGCTAGGGATCACATTGAATCTGTAGATTGCTTTTGGTAGTATAGTCATTTTCACAGTATTTATTCTTCCTACCCAGGAACATGGATAATCTCTCCATCTATTTATGTCATCTTTGATTTCTTTCATCAATGTCTTATAATTTTCAGTGTACAGTTCTTTTGTCCTCTTAGATAAGTTTATTCCCAGATAATTAATTCTTTTTGTTGCAGTGGTGAATCAGATTGATTCCTTATTTTCTCTTTCTGATTTTTCATTGTTAGTATATACAAATGCAAGTGGTTTCTGTGAATTTTGTATCCTGCAACTTTCCTGCAACTTTGCTAAATTCACTGATTAGCTCTAGTAATTTTCTAATACTATCTTTAGGGTTTTCTGTGTACAGTATCATGTCATCTGCACAATGAGAGCTTTACTTCTTTTCCAGTCTAGATTCCTTTTATTTCTTTTTCTTCTCTGATTGCTGTAGCTAGGACTTCCAGAACTATGTTGAATAATAGTGGTGAAAGTGGACACCCTTTCTTGTTCCTGATCTTAGGGGGAATGTTTTCAGTTTTTCACTGTTGACAATAATGTTTGCTGTAGGCTTATCATATATGGCCTTTACTATGTTGAGGTAGATTCCTTCTGTGCCCACTTTGGAAGAGTTTTAATCATAAATGGATGCTGAATTTCATCAAAGGATTTTTCTGCATCTCCTTTGATTATCATATGATTTTTATCTTTAATTTGTTAATATGGTATATGGCATTGATTGATTAGTGTATATTGAAGAATCCTTACATCCCTGGAATAAACCCAACTTGATCATGGTGTATGAGCTTTTTCATGTGTTGTTGAATTCTGTTTGCTAAAATTTTGTTGAGGATTTTTGCATCTGTGTTCATCAGTGATATTGGCCCGTAGTTTTTTTTGTATTGTCTTTGTCTGGTTTTGGGATCAGGGTGAATGTGGCTTCATAGAATGAGTTTGGCTATGTTCCTTCTGCAACTTTTTGAAAGAGTTTTAGGAGGATAGGCATTAGCTCATTTCTAAATGTTTGATAGAATACTCAGGTGAAGCCATCTAATCCTAGGCTTTTGTTTTTTGGTAGGTTTTTGATCACAACTTTAATTTCAGTGCTTATAATTGAGTTGTTCATAATTTCTATTTCTTCCTGGTTCAGTCTTGGAAAAATGAACTTTTCTAAGAATCTATTCATTTCTTCCAGGTTATCCATTTTATTGCCATAAAGTTGTACATAATAGTCTCTTAGAATCCTTTGTATTCCTACATTGTTTGTTGTAATCTCCTTCTTCATTTCTGATTTTGTTGATTTGATTCTTCTTTTTTTCTTGATGAGTCTGGCTAAAGATTTGTCAGTTTTTATCTTCTCAAAGAACCAGCTTTTAGTTTTATTAATCTTTACTATTGTTTCTTTCATTTCTTTTTCATTTATTTCTGCTTGAATCTTTATGATTTCTTTCCCTCTAATTTTTTGTTGTTGTTCTTTTTTCCAGTTTTATGTGTAAAGTTACTTTGTCTGTTTGATGTTTTTTTTGTTTCTTGAGGTTGGTTTGTATTGCTATATAATTCCCTCTTAGAGCTGCTTTTGTTGCATCCCATAGGTTTTGAATTGTTGTGTTTTCATTGTCATTTGTTTCTAGAAATATTTTGACTTCTTCAATAACCTATTGATTATTTAGAAATGTATTATTTAATCTCCATGTGTTTGTATTTCTTATGGTATTTTTCTTGTAATTGATACCAGTCTCATAGCGTTGTGGTTGGAGAAGATGCTTGATATGATTTCAGTTTTCTTAAAATTACTGAGGTTTGATTTGTGACCCAAGATGTGGTCTATTCTGGAGAATGTCCCATGTGCACTTGAGAAGAACATGTATTCTTCTGCATTTGGGTGGAATGTTCTGAAGATACCAATGAGATCCATTTCATCTAATGTATCATTTAAGACTTGTGTTTCCTTATTAGTTTTCTGTTTTGATGATCTGTCCATTGGTGTAAGTGGGGTTAAGTCTCCTACTATGATTGTGTTACTGTCTGTTTCTCTTTTTATGTCTGTTAGTGTTTGTCTTATGTATTGAGGTGCTAAATTGGGTGTGTAGATATTTACAATTGCTATGTCTTCCTCTTGGATTGATCTGTTGGTCATTAGTAGTGTCCATCTTTCTCTCTTGTAATCTTCTTTACTTTAGGGTCTGTTTCGTCTGATATGAGGATTGCTACTCCACCTCTCTTTTGCTTCCCATTTGCATGGAATGTATTTTTCCATCCTCTCACTTTCATTCTGTATGTGTCTTTAGGTCTGAAGTGGGTTTCTTGTAGACAGCATTTTTATGGGTCTTGTTTTTGTATCCATTTAGCCAGTCTGTCTTTTGGTTGGAGCATTTAATCCATTTACCTTTAAAGTAATTACTGATATATATGTTTCTATTGCCATTTTCTTAATTGTTTGGGGTTGATTTTGCAGATCTTTTTCCTTCTCTTGTATTTCTTGACTATGTAAGTTCCTTTAACATTTGTTGTAAAGCTGGTTTGGTGGTACTGAATTCTCTTAACTTTTGCCCGTCTGAAAAGCTTTTTATTTTTGATCAATTTTGAATGAGATCCTTGCTGGGTACTGTAATCTTGGTTGTAAATTTTTCCCTTTCAATACTTTAAATATATCCTGCCATTACCTTCTGGCCTGCAGAGTTTCTGCTGAAAGATCAGCTGTTAAGCATATGGGTTTCCCTTGTATGTTACTTGTTTCTTCTTCCTTGCTGCTTTTAATATTCTTTGTGTTTAGTCTTTGTTAGTTTGGTTAGTATGTGTCTTGGCGTGTTTCTCCTTGGGTTTATCCTGTATGGGACTCTTTGCACCTCTTGAACTTGATTAACTATTTCCTTTACCATGTTGCGGAAATTTTCAACTATAATTGTTTCAAAAATTTTCTCATACTCTTTTTCTCTTCTTCTGGGACACACTGTAATTCGAATGTTGGTGTGTTTGATTTTATCCCAGAGGTCTCTGAGACTGTCTTCAGTCTTTTTCATTCTTTTTGCTTTATTCTGCTCTTCAGAAGTTATTTCTACCATTTAATCTTCCATCTCACTGATTTGTTCTTCTGCTTCAGATATTCTGCTACTGATTCCTTCTAGAGTATTTTTAATTCCAGTAATTGTGTTGTTTGTCTGTTTATTCTTTAATTCTTCTAGATCTTTGTTCGGAGAAGGCACTGGCAACCCACTCCATTACTCTTGCCGGGAAAATCCCATGGATGGAGGAGCCTGGTGGGCTGCAGTCCATGGGGTCGCTAAGAGTAGGATACGACTGAGCGACTTCACTTTCACTTATCATTTTCATGCGTTGGAGAAGGAAATGGCAGCCCACTCCAGTGTTCTTGTCTGGAGAATCCCAGGGACGGGGGAGCCTGGTGGGCTGCCGTTTGTGGGGTTGCACAGAGTCTGACACGACTGAAGCGACTTAGCAGCAGCAGCAGCAGGTCTTTGTTAATTGATTCTTGCATTTTCTCCATTTTGTTTTCAAGGTTTTTGATCATCTTTACTGTCATTATTCTGAATTCTTTTCAGGTAGTTTGCCTATTTCTTCTTCATATATTTGGACTTCTGTGTTTCTAGTTTGTTCCTTCATTTGTGTAGTATTTCTCTGCCTTTTCATTTTTTTTTAGCTTACTATGTTTGAGGTATTTTCACAGGCTTCAGAGTTGAATTCTTTGTTCCTTTTGGTTTCTGCCCTCTTGAGGTTGGACGGGTGGTTTGTGTAAGGTTCATATAGGGTGAACTTTCCTCTGACTTTTTTGTTTGTTTGTTTGTTTTTCCTCTGAGGGCAAGGCTGAGTGAGTGGTAATCCTGTCTGCTGACTATTGGTGTTTTTGCTTTGTTTGTTGTTTAGATGAGGCGTCCTGCACAAGGTGCTACTGGTGGTTGGGTGATGCTGGGTCTTGTATTCAGATGGTTTCCTTTGTGAGTTCTCACTATTTAATACTCCCTGCGTTTAGTTCTGTGGTAGTCTAGGGTGTAGGAGTCAGTGCTCCCACTCCAAAGGCTCAGGGCTTGATCTCTGATCAGGAATGAAGATTCCACAAGTGGTTTGTTATGACATTAAGTGAGATTAAAACAAATACCCAGAAGCAAACCATGATGAACCCCAGACTAATGGCAATTACAAAATCAGGTGAATAATAATTAAAATAATGGAATATACACACACACACATATGTATATATACACACACCCATAAACAAAGTCAAAACAGCTCAACAAAAATAAAGTACAGATTGACCTGGCAAACAAAGTAAATAAAAAATTATATTTACCAGTTAAGAATAAAACTAATTAAAGCACAACTGGAAAACCTAAAGCAAGGTGCCAAGTAGGGAATAAAGCAATGAAAACAAAACTAACAAATATGTTGAGAGGAAAGGAAAGAAAAGAAAGAATAGATATTCAAAGTTAAATAGAGGTAGATGAAGAAGTTTTATATCCATTAAAGATTATCTGCCTGGGGAAAAGAACAGTAGGAAAGGCAAACAAAGGAATAAATGCAGAAAAAACATAATAGGTTTAAGACAAACAAACAAAAAAAAGAACAAAAAATAAACTGTAAAAGATTTATCTGATGAACAAAGGAAACCAAAAATTATATCTATTAGTTAAGAACAAAACTAACACACAGACTGGAAAACAAAACTAAAGTATGGTGCCAACTGGGAAATAAAGCAGTGAAAATAAAACTAACAAATCTGTTGAGAGGAAAGGAAAGAAAGAAAAGAAAGAATAGATATGCAGAGTTAAATAGAGGTAGATAAAAAAGATTTGTATACATTAAAGATTAATTGCAAGGGAAAAAGAGAAGTAGGAAAAGCAAACAAAGAAACAGATGTAGAAGAAATAATAATAGGTGTAAGTTAAAATTAAAAAAAGAAAAAAACAAAGGAAGAAAAAAGAAGAAAAACTCTGCAGAACTGCCAAAGCCCAATGTAGAGGCAGAGGTATATAACGACAATAAAAAATGTGACTGAGGAAAAAAAAAAAAAAGCACAGAATCTTAATTAGATTTCATCAGATCAGATCAGATCAGTCGCTCAGTTGTGTCAGACTCTTTGCGACCCCATGAATCGCAGCATGCCAGGCCTCCCTGTCCATCACCAACTCCCAGAGGTCACTCAGACTCATATCCATCAAGTCAGTGATGCCATCCAGCCATCTCATCCTCTGTCATCCCCTTCTCCTCCTGCCCCCAATCCCTCCCAGCATCAGAGTCTTTTCCAAAGAGTCAACTCTTCACATGAGGTGGCCAAAGTACTGGAGTTTCAGCTTTAGCATCATTCCTTCCAAAGAAATCCCAGGGCTGATCTCCTTCAGAATGGACTGGTTGGATCTCCTTGCAGTCCAAGGGACTCTCAAGAGTCTTCTCCAACACCACAGTTCAAAAGCATCAATTCTTAGGCGCTCAGCCTTCTTCACAGTCCAGCTCTCACATCCATACATGACCACAGGAAAGACCATAGCCTTTGTTTGGTGGACTGATTCATTCAAAGAACCAAAATCTCCATTTACTGAATCTGATATTCGATACTTTATCCAAAATTTCTATTTTTTCAGGTAAGAATCACTCCTTTCTTAGGCTTTCTCACTTTCACTGGCTTGAAAGGCAGTTTGGAGGTTGAGTGAGTCTGGGACTGACAGGCTTTAGAAGGATGAAGGAGAGGGAGGGACTGTGAGGGTGACAGCTTGGGAGATTCAGAAACGGTGAGAGCTTTCACTGAATGGAGACTGTAAAAAGTGGAATGTGTCTGAGAGGTCAAGGCTTGCGGAGGCAGTGCCTGCTCCAGGTTGTAATGGAAATGACATGGATGACAAGAAGCAAGGATCAGGTTAAAAACATCAGCTGTGGGGAGAGACCTGGGTTAGTGCAGGAAGCATGACACCAAGAAGCAGGCAGCCTGGTAGCCGAGTGTGTGTGTGTCTGTGTGTGTGTGTGTGGTGTGCGTGCGTGTGTGTGTGGGGGCCAGTTTTTGTGTCTCTGTAGGGTCCCAGGCACCCGGAGAACAATTAGGCAGTTTACACAGTTGGGGAATGTCAGTAGTATATTTTAGAAATGTTAACGTTTTTAGGTTCAAATAAGTAATTGTCACCTATTTGGAGGGAATTCTTTAATCTAGAATCTATAAATCCCTCTGTTGGACCAAATAAATGAAGCCCTGCACCAGCCACATACCAACACACGGCGGGGCACACTGGCTGCTTCCTTGATGTTGACCTTGAGTGAATTTTTTTTTTTTTTAAACAAAGATTAAATTGTATTTAGGACACTCTGTTTAAGGAAGCAACAAAAACTTAACATTTTGTGTAAGAAAGATTAGTTTTACTCCTTAAGGAAATAGTACCTTCTTCTCCTCATTTCAGAACATGTACCAGTCTAGAGTGATATGTTTTCCCAGTGTGTTGAATAACCCAAGATTTTGGTAATTAGAGTTGCTCATGTTTTTCCATACCTTTAAAGTTGTGATTTTTCCTTTTGCTCTTTTCTTGAAAAGTTGACTGAAATTCAGTCAGATTTCTTGGCATTTAACTGCCTGTTTCCTTAAAGGTGGCACTGGAGCAAGCGTGATGCAATTTAAATCTGTAAGTCCCTTAAGGAGAATATATTGGCTGCTGTTAGGAGATCATTGACTGTTACTTAACACTCTTAAGTTACAGACTTTCTGCAAGGTTTTCATCTATTTGAAATTGCCAGTATGTCCATTTTGGCTTTTGTGATAATGAAACTACAATGATAATCTTGTAGTAAGTGCCTAGTTTCTGTTAGAAAGTAGCTTCCCTAGTGATTGCAGGGCAGCAAATTTCCATCAAAATTAAGGGCAGAAATTACTAGAAGAGATAAGGTATTTACTTTTTTTCTGGTTTTGTGATAGGAGCACAAACACACGTGTCAAACAGATATAAGTTAGGGGACTCTATTTCTCATAAATGGCAGCCATGTAATTTCTTCACAGCTAGATATTTAGTGGTGGGAATACTTTTGCAATACCTGGCTTCTTTGGTATCTTGGTAACTTAGACCTAGACTCTTAATTGCTGCGTACTTTTAAAATGGTACATTCATGCTGGTTCCTAGACCTTTTGAATTCCTACTCCCAAAGGAGAATGCCTTGGGAATGGAACGGAAGGACTCCTCACACACGTCCCCCAGCAATTTTCAGGCCTCAGTTTTTAAAAGGAGTTGGGGGTGTGGAACGCAGGCCAAGGCGCGGGTGGGGGATGTAGAGAAAGATGCTGTCCTTAAGTTGCCCCTACATTGCAAGGCAACAGTATTTTACTCTCACATAAAAGCTACTCTAACAGGAATGTGTGGAATGCTAACTTTGTAAATAATTCAGCTTAATGTTTGTTTACTGAAAATGCCTAAATAGATTAGAGTTTAGACAAAAGAGAGTTTGAAATGAGAATGCACGAGATTGTGCACACTGCTGTTGATGGGAAAACTTTAAAGCCAAATTCTCTTTGTACTCACTTTTAAAATATGCTGTTTAATTTTGATGTAGGGCGGTTTCTGATGTGAACAGCAATTGTAATCACAGTGAACTTAGGTTTGGCAGTGTGGTAACATGGAGCATTGACATGGGGAAAATACGGGTATAAGTGAAGAATATAATTATGGAGCTGCTGTGGAAATCTTTCGTTACTGTTAAAATAAAAATTAATAATGGTGCCGTACATATTCTGGCCCTCTTTGAAAAAATGTTCTATTTGAAGTTGCTGAAGTGGCTGCCTACATAAAATTTTCATCAGTGATATTGAGGCTTTTTTAAAAATTTAAATGTCCTGCATAAAGTATGTCTTGTAGCATGTGTTTGCACTTAGGGTGCATTTTTAAAAATCAAAAGAATATTTTATTGTTTCTTGCTAAAAATCATTGTTTCTGTGTTGTAGGCAGTTGAGTATGTGTATGGGGATGGATGGTGTATTATACATAGTGGCAGAGACGCCGGACTCCAGAGCCAGACCAACTGGGTTTCAAATACTTGGTCTACCACTTAGTGAAGAGAGGTTGCTTAGCCTCACCAAACCTCAGGTTTTTCCTCTGTTTGAGACAGTCATTACAGGGGTTATAATTGCCTCACAGAGATAACTGTGAGGGTCAAGTGAATTAGTATTTGTAAAGTGCTTAGAATTAGAACGATGCTTGGCATCTGGTTAGCACTATATAAATGTTTGCAACTGCATGTCATTATTAGAATGAGTTTCTTATATTCAGTTCTTATTTTTTTCCTAACGAATAGTCAAAGATGAATCCAAAGTTGGAAGCTAGTTTGAAGGGAAACTGTTGTTACTTCTGCTGAATTACAAGGTAGTCCAAAAATTATCCAATAGTTAAATAGAAATTGTGGTTGGAAAATTGTCTCTCATTTTGCACTTCCCTGGAGGCTCAGTGGTAAAGAACCCACCTGGCAATGCAGGGGACACGGGTTCATTCCCTGGGTCGGGAAGGTCACCTGGAGAAGGCAATGGCAACCCACTCCAGTACTGACTGGGAAGTCCCATGGACAGAGGAGCCTGGTGGGCTGCAGTCCCTGGTGTCGCAAAGAATCAGACACGACTTAAACAACAAAACAACAACAAATCTCATTTTAGGTGTATCTGGTTTACTAATGCGTTATTCTTAACAAAATAATAAAGCTAGATTTGAGGACCTAGAAATGTGTCCACTTTTCTTACCCCTCACTTCAAGCCGTTGTTGAAATGTGTTACTTAAAAGATTTTTTTTTACCGGGGAGACTTTGATTTCTAAGTGTGTGCTTTCCTACTATTTGAGTGTTCTCATCATTGTGAGCAAAGCACAGAGCATCATTAGAATATCACAGATGTCCTGAGTTGGGAGTTCTGTGTGTACATGACAACTCAAGGCATTTCTAGGAATTGTGGTAACGGGGCTGGGAGGGGTCGTCTTATTGTTTGCACCAGGTACTGTGGAAGATATTTTTCTGTAATTGTCACTTTAAGAAATACCAGAACTTCCATTTTAGAATTGAGAAACCCAAAGTGAGATTAAATGACCTGCCTCAGGTCCCACAATAATGGACAGACTCTGGATCAAAACCCAGTCTGTGTTGCTTCAGAACCCTCTTTTAGCCGTCAGTGCCTGTGTGCTTAGAGTAGTGAGGTACTTTTTTAGAAGCAGAGCAGAAGACTGTCTCCGTTCTCTCACCTAGATAAGCTGGAAAGAAGGGGGCTGCCTGGCGAGCCACAGTGTCACCTGCCCAGACTGGACCAAGCAGCTTGCTGAGTCATCCCGAGTCTCAGCTCCCCTTCGCTGGTTGCCTGGTAGCACTTGGGAATGACTCATTTTAAAATCTTATTCCTCAAAACCACTAAGAAGGAAGCAAGATAAAATATTATCATGGTGAAACACTTCAGAATAATGAAATTCATTAAACTCATTTGGCAAATTCTTTAGGGAATTCCCTGATTGTCCAGTGCTTGACTCTGCACTTTTACTGCAGTGGGCCTGGGTTTACTTCCTGGTCAGGAAACTGAGATCTAGCTAGCCATGCAGTGCAGCCAAAGAAGAGAAAATTCTTTATAAGGTTACTGTGGGAGTTGACTTTTCATCAAGAAATTTTGTAAAGTTTTTGGATATCATTTAATCGTTTGCCTAATAGAAATTTTAGAATTTCTCTCAGTTATTTTATAAAAGATTTTTAAACAGGAAAAGAGTATGAAAGACCACTATTTCTCTCACCTAGTTGCTAAAATTGTTAGCAGTTGTCCATGTGTTTATTTTATGTAGCTGTCTGTCTATTCTCTCTCCATCTGGTTTTTGTTTGTTTGGGGTGACTACTTGAAGGTACTGTCTATACTGTCTCAGAGACTCTTTTTTTAAGTAAGAGCTTTATTGAGATATAATTCACATACTGCAAAATTCAAAGAATGCTTTTGTAACTTTGAGACCCAGAATCCAGTCAGAGTTCATGCCTTGCTTTTGGTTGTGTTAATCTTGGCTCCTCCCTCCTCTTCCTGACCAGTCCTCCCCATTCCACGAGTGCCCCCTCCCCCTTTAAGGAGACCCTATACAGAAAGAAACCAGTTGTCTTGAAGATGAATCCAGATTCTGAATTCGTCTCATGATCTTGTCACGATGTCTTCTACTGACTTGTTCCTCTGTGTCCTTTTTATGTAAACTGGAAGTTATGGGACTAAAGGTTAGGATTTAGGGTAGGCTCTCGGCCTATTTCATAGGTGTGATACTTAAATGCTCTGTACCTCATGTTGCGTCACATCTCATATTAGGGATGGTGGTTTCTCATTTGGCTACAGTGGTAATAAACAGTCCCTTATTAAGGGTATATCTTCCCCCTACAGTTATAAAGTCATTTCTGGGGTGTATACTTTGAAAGGAGCTAGTATCTAGTTTACCTTTCCCTGTGTATCTTGGTGACTGCAGCCATGAAATTAAAAGACGCTTACTCCTTGGAAGGAAAGTTATGACCAACCTAGATAGCATATTCAAAAGCAGAGACATCACTTTGCCAACAAAGGTTCGCCTAGTCAAGGCTATGGTTTTTCCTGTGGTCATGTATGGATGTGAGAGCTGGACTGTGAAGAAGGCTGAGCGCCTAAGAATTGATGCTTTTGAACTGTGGTGTTGGAGAAGACTCTTGAGAGTCCCTTGGACTGCAAGGAGATCCAACGGGTCCATTCTGAAGGAGATCAGCCCTGGGATTTCTTTGGAAGGAATGATGCTTCCAAATGATGCTTCATTGACTCAATGAATGTGAGTCTGAGTGACCTCCGAGAGCTGGTGATGGATAGGGAGGCCTGGCGTACGGCAGTTCATGGGGTTGCAAAGAGTCGGACACGACTGAGCGACTGATCTGATCTGAAAACAGTTAATGTCATTTACAGAATGATGACTTTCTCCTTTACTTTTTGTTTGTTTTTCTAGGACCGAATTTAAGTTCCTAAAGGTGGGGGCTAAGATTCCTGTCCCTTTAATTATTGCTTTTTGGAGTGAAAGTTGGTTTAACAGTCATTTCTAGTTGCAGCAAGTGAACCTTCTTTCCTTCTCCTTTTGCCTTTGGTTTTTGGTGTTTTTTTTTAATATCATGGACACAGGAGTTATTATTTGTTCAGTCCTTTACAATCATTGTGCTTTTTGACACTTAAATTCACAAATGAGGTAATGGGAACCAGTGCATACTAACCCTCATGGCCTTTTGACATGACCTCATTTTTCTTTGAGTGCTTTCTTGCTTTCTGGGACAGCAAGATGTCCCAGACTGAACCTTGAACTTCCTGTATCCCAGACTTGGAATCACCTATTTGTATAGGGAATGCTAGTGAGACAATACATTGATTTTTAAATCTTTTCTTGACTTCAGTAGATTGAGACTATGCATGTTATCTACCAGATAAAACTTCATTTCGTTTGTATAGCTTTTCATGGTCTTACAAAGAACTTAAAAAAAATTTTTTTTGAATGTTTTGTTTGTTGCTTGATACCTTGTCTCATTAACTGCAGTGCTGGACTAGCAAAAATCCTCTGCATTCTGTTGCTGCAAGGGCCTTGATAGTTGCTGTTCTTCAACAAGTTAAAGAGAAGAATGGAGGGAGAATCATCATGTATTACATTTAAAAGACTTACAAGGAGTCTATTTGGTGGGAAAAGAAGCCACGTTTTTATAATCAGTGACCTATATGGCTGGCTGTGCATGTAATATGTGAGGGGGGGTATTTATTATCATCCCTCACATTTCAGAAGAGAGAATTGTCAGGTCACATACTCTTTTAGCCCATTCAGACTGCTATACCAGGTTATCACAGACTGGGTGGTTTAAAAACAACGGACATTCATTTCTCATGGTGCTGGGGGCTGGGAGTCCAAGATCGGCACTGGGAGATTTGGTGTCTGGAGAGGACACGGTTCCTTTATCATTAGAGGTGCCTTCTTGTTATGTTCTCACATGGAAGAGAGGCTTATATATATTTGTGTCATTTAAGGTTTCAACAGTTTGTGATACCATTGGTATCTATTTTCTAGATAAATTCATCGCTCTGCTCATTTGTTATAAATCTGAATTCTCATTGATGTGCACTGTGTAATGTAGCAGATAAAAAAATGATGATGTACTTTAAGAGACTGGTGGAGTGCATTCTGAATATCTCACATTCCTAATTAAGTATGAAAATGAATAGAGGGCTTGTGTCAAAAGACGCCTTGAGATGTTACTTTTGTCCTTTTAGGCAGTTTTGTCAACTTTAACTTATTAGCAGGTCTTGCCTGGAGAATCCCAGGGATGGGGAAGCCTGGTGGGCTGCCGTCTATGGGGTTGCAGAGTCGGACACGACTGAAGCGACTTAGCATAGCATAGAGATTATAAACAATGAAGAACATTGGAGTTCCAAGAATGTTTCCTAAAATTTAATTCTGTGGAGTTGGATGGATGCAAGTTAGAATAGAAGAAACCAGAAAGGGTCTTCGTTGAGCAAGGACATAAGTGTTAATTAAGTCCATAGTTAAGTCAAAGGCAGCAAATGGAATTAAAAAATAAACAAAAGACAGTATGTGGATGAAAAAAAAATGCATCGAAGAAGTGTGTTTTCCAGGAGTATGAGGCCTGAATTCTTGGAAAGCCAGACAGAATTTGTTTTTCTTAGAGAGCTCTGTACATTTAATGTATGCTTAGGCTATAATTAACGGTGATGTGATTTCAGCATCTTGATCTTCGTTTACCTAGGATATACTACTAAATGCTTTTTCTAGTTTGCTAGGATCTTAGAAATTATCCATCTGAATTTGTAATCTATATGAGAATCTGGAAACTGAACAAAAAGTTAACAAAAATGAAGTTCAAGTGGGCTTGTTGCTAGAATACCATCATAGTAAGACAGTTAAAACAACTAAAAAAAAAAGCCTGTGAAGGAAGGAGAAGGCAGAAATTGATCAAGACAGTTGTTCAGTCACTTAGTTGTGTCCTACTGCGAACCTGTGGACTGCAGCACACCAAGCTTCTCTGTCCTTCACTATCTTCAGGAATTTGCTCAAACTCATGTCCTTTGAGTCGGTGATGCCATAACATCCATCTCATCCTCTGTTGCCCCCTTCTCCTGCCCTCAATCTTTCCCAGCATCAGGGTCTTTTCCAGTGAGTTAGTTCTTCATATCAGGTGGCCAAAGGCTTGGAGCTTCAGCTTTAGCATCGGTGCTTCCAATGAATATTCAGGATTGATTTCCTTTAGGATGGACTGGTTCGATCTTACTGTCCAAGAAACTCTGAAGAGTCTTCTCCAGCACCACAGTTTGAAAACATCAATTCTATGGTGCTCAGCCTTGTTTATGGTCCAGCTCTCACATCCATACATGACTACTGGAAAAACATCGCTTTCACTAAATGTTGTTTTGTTGGCAAAGTGATGTCTCTGCTTTTTAATGCACTGCCTAGGTTTGTTATAGCTTTTCTTCCAAGGAGCAAGCTTCCAAGAAGCAAGCCATTTCATGGCTGCCGTCACCATCTGCAGTGATTTTGGAGCCCAAGAAAATAAAATCTGCCACTGTTTCCATTTTTTCCCTGTCTATTTGCCATGAAGTGATGGGACCAGATGCCATTTTCTTGGTTTTTGAATGTTAGTTTTAAACCAGCTTTTTCACTCTGTCTTTCACTTTCATCAAGAGGCTCTTTAGTTGCTTTTCACTTGGGAATTGCTTATTAAGAATTCTTTGAGAATTAAAGAAAAGTTAAGTTTGCTTAGACATGGGATCTTCCATATAATCTTGAATCAGTAGGTTCTTCATTAAAATTCTCATATTCAAGATTGAAAATATTCAATTCTTATGATTCAATTTTCAATTCTTTAGTGGGATGTCACAGTGTCTTACAGAGTTAGAAAGTCATTGATGTTCTTACTCAAATTCTGAAGATTTGGGGCTGTATTTTACTTCTGTTGATTTCTACCAGAATACATTTTTTTTAATATGAAGGGGTTTTTCTTATGCTCTTAATTTCATAGGCAGAACTTTAAGATAGGATCTGTCATCACCACCACCACCTCTCAATGCAGGAGGCTGCAAATAAGAAAAGAGTATTTGTTGAATATTAATAATTACAGTTTGAGGGAGGCAGATTTGGATAATCTTGGAAGAGAAAGAGACAGGGACTTAACAAAAGTCACCCGCCAAGAATTGTGATCGACTGACTCAAGTCAGAGATTTGTCCTTAAGGACATGAGTTGTTTCAGGGTAGGAGGTCCAACAAGTAGATAAGACTCTGCTGTCACGAGTTTCTGGCAAATGTCCTGAATGGCTTCTTCCGATCAGAAGGTCAGAGTCCATCCAGGCAGAGGTGTGCATGAGTCATACTTCTCTAATGGCTTCTCGGCTGTTTTACAGGGCTCTCTTAGCACACTGCTACTGCTGCTGCTAAGTCACTTCAGTCGTGTCCGACTCTGTGCGACCCCAGAGACGGCAGCCCACCAGGCTCCCCCGTCCCTGGGATTCTCCAGGCAAGAACACTGGAGTGGGTTGCCATTTCCTTCTCCAATGCATGAAAGTGAAAAGTGAAAGTGAAGTCGCTCAGTCGTGTCCAACCCTCAGCGACCCCATGGACTGCAGCCTACCAGGCTCCTCCACCCATGGGATTTTCCAGGCAGAAGTACTGGAGTGGGGTGCCATTGCCCATTTTGAGTGCCTTTCACACTTGTAGGGGAGATTTACTAACTACAGTTGTAAATCGCATAAAAAAAATTGCAGCAGCAAAGGTATTAAGATGAATTTAGCCAGTGCCGTGAACCTTTTTTAGTTTAGGTGAAAATAAAATGAAAACATAACGGTCTGCTTAGGGGAAGCAATGGAATCAGCTGTTAGTGATGGCTAAATATAGATATGATTATCATGTTTATTTTTTTAGGATTTGACTTAATTTTTCCCCCTTCAAAACTGAAATGAGTTCAGGCTCTTAATTATTTGGTATTAGACTAATGAATCATTCCAAAATTCTGTTTTCCGTTTTCCTTTTCAGTAGCTGCCAGTGTCTGTGTTTGATCCTTGAAATGGAAGCTGATTAACATTTGAAGGGTTGTCTTCATCTTCAAAATCAACACCGACTGCTTCTGTATGATCTTGATTAAATATTTGTACAGAGCCAGGCCAGTGAGGGTGGGGACTGTTTTGTTTCCATGTGTCATATGGTTTTCATTAAGTTTTTGCATTTAAGTCAGTTTTATTTTTCAGTTGATGTAGGCACAGAGGGTTGTCTTGCAGGTTGCTTTAGGTCATTGGGTCATTGTTGCCTTGCAGTAAATCTGACAGGCTTCATAAGCTGGTACAGTTTGATCAGTCAACACAACTTCCTCTGACAGAGGTAAATATCTGAGTCTCATGTATACAGTTTGGATCCTTGTCTCTTAACATTATATTTATATCAAGGTGAAGAATGGGAAGTACATTTAGTTTCTTTCCAATCTTAGACCTCTATCTAAACTTTCTCATTTCTCAGTGTTGTTGTAATCAGCAGTTAACCAGTAATTCAAATCCAGAAGTCTCTGGTTTTTTTTTATTCCTATTGTAATCGTAAATCATCAGTGTGCCATTGCTTCTGTTTTACAAACAAAACAAAAACTTTTAATTCTCATGATGTCTCAAAATTTCATGAAATCTCTCTAGGGATTGGACTTCCCTGGTGGCTCAGTGGTAAAGAATCTGCCTGCTGATGCAGGAGATGAGAGTTTGATCCCTGGATTGGGAAGATCCTTTGGAGAAGGAAATGGCAACCCACTCCAGTGGGAAATCCCATGGACAGAGGAGCCTGACAGGCTGTAGTCCATGGGATCACCCAGAGTCAGACATGACTCAGTGACTGAACAACAACAGGATCTAGGGATCACCTCAGGCAAATTTTACCAATGAATGACACATTTGGAATTTGCCTCACACTTTTTCTCTTTCTCTTGTATTAATCTCTGATCCACCTTTTCCTTGTGGGTGCTCCATTTTTTTAAGGAAGTTTTGTACTTAATGGTAAGCCACCTTTATGGAAAAGATCCAGTAAGTTATAATTATGTGTATCTGTTGTGTGAGATAATTTGCCCAACTTCTGACTTTCATAGAAATTAACTTAAAGTGTGCTTCAGTTCTCAGTGTATTTTAGTGCTCATTCTACTGTGTAATTTTTAGGTTATAACAGATGATTTAGTAGTATATTGTGTTCATGTGTGGTGTTGGAGAAGACTCTTGACAGTCCCTTATGCAAGGAGATCCAACCAGTCCATCCTAAAGGAAATCAGTCCTGAATGTTCATTGGAAGGACTGATGTTGAAGCTGAAACTCCAATACTTTGGCCACCTGATGCGAAGAGCTGACTCATTTGAAAAGACCCTGATGCTGGGAAGGACTGAAGGCAGGAGAAGGGGATGACAAGATGAGATGGTTGTTCCTTTTCTCCTTTGTCTTTTGCTTCTCTTCTTTTCACAGCTATTTGTAAGACCTCTTCAGACAACCGTTTTGCCTATTTGCATTTCTTTTTCTTGGCAATGGTCTTGATCACTGCCTCCTGTACAGTGTCACGAACCTCCCATAGTTCTTCAGGCACTCTGTCAGATCTAATCCCTTGAATCTTTTAGTCACTTCCACTGTATAATCGTAAGGGATTTGATTTAGGACATACCTGAATGGTTGAGTGGTTTTCCCTACTTTGCAATTTAAGTCTAAATTTTGCAATTTAATAAGGAGTTCATGATCTGAGCCACAATCAGCTCTTGGTCTTGTTTTTGCTGACTGTATAGAGCTTCTCCATCTTCAGCTGCAAGGAGTGTAATCAGTCTGATTTCGGTATTGACCACCTGGTAATGTCCATGTGTAGAGTCATCTCTTGTGTTTTTAGAAGAGGGTGTTTACTATGACCAGTGTGCTCTCTTGGCAAAATTCTATTAGCCTTTGCCCTGCTTCATTCTGTACTCCAGAGCCAAATTTGCCTGTTACTCCAGGTATCTCTTGATGTCCTACTTTTGCATTCCAGTTCCCTATGATGAAAAGGACATCTTTTTTTGATGTTAGTTCTAGAAGGTCTTATAAGTCATCACAGAACTGTTCAACTTCAGCTTCTTTGGCATTAATGGTTGGGGTGTATGTTCAACTTCAGCTTCTTCAGCATTAGTGGTTGGGGCATAGACTTGGATTACTGTGATACTGAATGGTTTGCTTTGGAAACGAACAGAGATCATTCTGTTGTTTTTGAGATTGCACCCATGTACTGCTCAGCTGGTCGAGAGTCCATCTGCAGTGCTGCAGACCTGGGTTTGATCCCTGCATTGTAAGGATCTGCTGGTGAAGGGAACAGCTACCCAGTCCAGTATTCTGGCCTGGAGAATTCCATGGACTGTGTAGTACATGGCGTCACCAAGAGTTGGACCTGACTGAGCAACTTTCACCATCTTCCATAGTGCCCTGTGTGAGTGGTGCTGGGAAAACTGGAGAGCTCGGTTGGAAAGAATGAAATTAAAACACTTCCTAATGCCACACACAAAGATAAACTCAAAATGGATTAAAGACCTAAATGTAAGACCGGAAACTATAAAACAGAGGAAAACATAGGCAGAACCCTCCATGATATAAATCAAAACAAGATCTTCTGTGACCCTTCTCCTAGAATAATGGAAATAAAAACAAAAATAAACAAGTGGGATGTAATTAAACTTGAAGGCTTTTGCACAGCAAAAGAAATTACAAACAAGGTGAAAAGGAAACCCTCAGAATGGGAGAAAATAATAGCGAGGGAACCAACTGACAGAGAATTAATTTACAGAATATACAAGCAGCTCATGCAACTCAATACTGGAAAAAAACTGTCCCATCAAAAAGTGGGAAAAAAATACCTACAGACATTTCTCCAAAGAAGACATACAAGTGGCTAACAAACACATGAAAAGATGCTCAACATCACTCATTATTAGAGAAATGCAAATCAAAACTACAATGAGATACCACCACACATCAGTCAGAATGACCGTCATCAAAGTCTACAAACAGTAAATTCTGGAGAGGGTGTGGGGAAAAGGGAACCCTCTTGTGTTGCTGCTAAGAGTCAAATGCTGGAGAGGGTGTGGAGAAAAGGGAACCTTCTTGCATAGCTGGTGGAACATAAACTGATACTCCCACTATTTTGGTAAAGCATACGAAACGCCATGAACAAGGGATGGGATTCAGGCCATGGGGTTACAGAGTCGGACACGACTTAGTGACTTAACACAGCGGCTTCCCCCGGGGATTTTGTCTTCCTTGAGGTCACTGTTTCAGGCTTTCCTCCCTGCCTGACTGTAGGCACAGTGCTGGAGTCTCCCAGACTGTTTGTCCAGTTATCTTTCTTTTTCTAATGGTTTTCATTACTTTTTTCTTTCTGCTCTATTTTCTGCATGATTTCCTTAGTTTTGTCTTCTCATCTTTATACTCTTTTTTTCAGCCCTCATGCTTTTATTTCTAAGCTCTTTGTTATTCTATTAATGTTTCTTTTAAAATAGCAACTGTTCTCATTTTGTAGATACAATATAATCTCCTAACTCTTCAGGGATATTAATGGTATTTTCCCTTAAGTTTTTTTTTTATTTGAATACTTTCTTTTTCTTAGAAGTTGCTTTTTAAATGTTTGCTTATATTATTCTTCCTCTTCTTTTTGATAAATCTTATTTGTTCATGATTAGAACAAATACTCCTAGAAAAGTTGATTGGACATATGTGGAGTTTGTCCACATGACATGTGAGCTTTAATGTAGCCTTTTCTTAGTGTGTTATTTAGTAGCCACTGGTTAGATTTTCTATGGAGTATTCCTGATCTCCTCCCTGGAGGAGAAAGCTCTGGCTACCAGCATTTGGGGAGTCCACCATGGGACTGGTGGGACTCTTTATTGGAGATGAAGTGTGTGTGCTTGTGTGTAACTTAATCCCCTCGTTTTGGTACTGCACCTATGCTTTCATCTGGGCTAGCCCATTACCCCTCCAGAGGTTTAAACCTCTAGTCTTCTGCCAGAGGAGTGGGGAGGGGAATCCAGGGGAAACAATCTGATTGTTTGTCAATCTAACTTTCACCCAGTTCTCTTGATTACTACGTTCTATCCTTACTTCCAAAAGTACCAGAACTGCCCATTCCTAGGTTTTGTTTTTTTTATCCCCTGAAGAGTCTGCAGGGTGATTTGAGTTAGTTGTTAGACTGACAGTTGGAGTTGTAGGATTCACCTTCCTTGGCTTTGCCGAGACATGGTCCATCTGCTTCCACCTTCTAAAATCGTGTTGCTGTTTTCTCTTTGGATCTTGTCCTCATGGATTAGATTGAGCTTCCCAGGTGGCACAGTGGTAAAAAATCCACCTGCCAACGCAGGAGATTTGATCCCTAGGTCAGGGAGATCCCCTGGAGAAGGAAATGGCAACCCACTCCAGTATTCTTGCCTCTGGGAAACCCCATGGACAGAGGAGCCTGGCGGGTTACACTCCATGGGGTCGCAGAGTGTCCGAGGGGCTGGAGAATTCCATGTATACAGTCCGTGGAGTCGCAAAGGGCCAGATATGACTGCGTGACTTTCACTTCGCTAGTGACTAAACAACAACAAATACCAGGAAGCATATGCTTTTTAGAATTTAATTGAAAACCTTGAGTAAATTAACTTGGCAGAGGTGTTACAGTTCATGGTTCCAAGTGGATCTCTGTTCATTGGGAACAGCTCTCACTTATTTAAGTAAGGTGAAATTGGCAGAGAAAACTTTAGCTGACTCAAGGAAAATGGCCTTTTATTCAGTTAGGCAGCTGAATCTAACAGAAGCAGAGTCGTTTAGGAATGTGGGTTTGGTCCTGTAGGGATGAGGAATGGAGGCCTGTTGGCGTCCTCCAGGAGCAGTCTTACAAACTGCCTTTCTGCGTTGTCGCCCTCTGTCAGTGGCATCACAGAAATCTTTGAAACTGTTCTGTGGTTGGGTTTTTAACCAGCACAGATGTCTCTTGTTTCTTCATGCTGGTTAAATTATAGTACAAAGTGTACTGTTTGACTCACTAAGTCAGTTCTGAAAGCTTTTTCACATTTATATGCTCTCTAGTCTTCGGGGTCTATTCAGGAAAAAGCTTTGACAAGTAAGCCAAAATGACATTTTTTCCTGTTTGTGATAGCATCCTTAAAAAAAAAATGGTATTACTGTTTTAGGGCTATATTTTTTAAAATTAAAAAAAAAATGGCTTCAGAATTAGATAAGTAATCTCTTAACCCTGTAAGTGTTTTTAACATCTTTTCTCCTAATAATTGCATTTTATAGGTTAATAGGCTCCCATAAAGTAACTGTTTCTCTAACCAAATGGGTTCTTGTATATTTAGATATTTTTCCCACATTGTGTATTTCTGTGCATGGAGTAAGTAGAAAAGCACAGACTGTTAGCTCCATGAGGACAGGGACTTTGTTGCATTCATCTCTCTTTCTAACACTCAGGACAGTATATGATAGGCAGTTCTCAGTGAGTATTTGTGGAATGAAGAAAAGAAACTAGTTTAGCAAGGCAATGGCACCCCACCCCAGTACTTTTGCCTGGAAAATCCCATGGACGGAGGAGCCTGGTAGGCTCCAGTCCGTGGGGTCGCTAAGAGTCGGACATGACTGAGCGACTTCACTTTCGCTTTTCACTTTCATACGTTGGAGAAGGAAATGGCAACCCACTCCAGTGTTCTTGCCTGGAGAATCCCAGGGACAGGGGAGCCTGGTGAGCTTCCGTCTATGGGGTCGCACAGAGTCGGACACGACTGAAGCGACTTAGCAGTAGCAGCAGCAGTAGCAACCTGCACTACTTAATCAATGCCACAAGGTGGTGGTGTTGTACCGTGAAAGAAGAGGCTGTAATTCTTAGACTCTCTTGCATAGTTTTATATAAATCCTATAAATAAACAAAATGAATTGACTGCCATTATGTTTATTGCCTGGTTCGGTTTTTTATGGTTTTAGCGTGTGACTAGTCTTTTGAGTCCATGATTTGGGGAGGCAGTGAGATCATAACTTATATATAACATTTGGTTCAGATTTTTATCAAATTTTAAATGTGAGAGCATCTATAAACACCTAACACAGTATCAGGTTAGTTTCATTTTTCACTCTTTCAATTAATTTTGGATTAAAATACCATGTTAAAAATTTTTCTGTGTGTTAAAATAATTTGCCAAATGTTTTCTCATAGGTTATCACTGAATGTTAAATAATATTTTGTAAGTCTGTTTTGATTGCCAGAAGATTTAAAAAATTGATCCCAAACCTAGATTTTACTATATCACCATAAACAACCCCCCCCCCCCCCCCCCCCCCCCCCCACACACACACACTGCAGATAAAAAAATATAATTCTGCTTCTGTGGTTCTTGTATGAGGCTCGCATTTTTTAACACAGTACTACATATTTGTGTGTATACGATCATAATGTACACAGTTAATCTATTATTTGTCTTGGTTTTACTCCTGTTATAAAACAAAGTGTTGACAGGTTTGTTTTGTAGCCTGGAATTTTAAAATTTCCTTGTGGTGAAATTGACTTTGAATATTTTGATCCTGTACTTTCCCTCAGACTGAAGCGAAATCAGAAGAGGGCCCAGGATGGACGATCTTGCGTGATGATTTCATGATGGGAGCATCCATGAAAGACTGGGACAAAGAAAGTGATGGACCAGAGGACAGTGGACCGGGGTCTGGAAGTGACTCTTAAGAAACACAGTTTGCGTGTTATTTTTCCTGGAAAAAATAGTACATACTCTGAAGGTTGGGAAATGATAAAGATTGCATTTGTAAGAAAGCCAAAGGACTTTCATTATTATCAACTTTAGTTGATTATCAACTTTTTTCATGTAAACTTTGTTAAAATTATATTTCAAACCTTATATGATTTTAAGCATTGTTCCTTAGAACATTTGTGAAAAGAAATATTTCTACTTGAGAGGTGCATTTTGCTAGGTTCACCATAGGCTTACATACTGCTCTTGGATATTGGTATTTCATTCAGCTATCACCGGTGTTTGTGGAAATGCAACATCAACTTATAATTACAATGAACTCCTTGATGTTAGTGTTTTTAAGCCTCTAACTTACAGACCTGAATATGTGTATTTTTTGTGGGAAAGGGTGGGTGGTGGTTTTGGTGAGGTATTGAGAAAACCTATGTATTAATAACAAAATTTTTAAATCATAGCATTTCTGATTTGGAATAATGATTTTATTTATAGATACTCTGGCAAATAATGATTTAAGAAGTATCAAATTTCTACTTTTATGTTGCCTTTTATATGCTAAGTAATGTATATAAATAATGACTTAGATTTATTTTAAATGTTGTTTATTTTTGTATGAGAGATTTGCTGAGGTGGAAATTCTCATATTTATACAGTGAGGCATAATTTCTTAGGAAGCATATTTGACATGTTCTAGTTTCTCTTATTTTCCCTATTTTTGGTTTTTTTCCCTCTTTTTTCCCTATATTTGAGTTAGCTTAAATACTCTTTTATGGACAGACTGACCGGTGATATGGTAGACAATAGATGCATAGGTGTGTGCTTAGTCACTTCAGTCGTGTCTGACTCTTTGCGACCCTATGGACTGTAGCCCACTATGTTCCTCTGTCCGTGAGATTCTCCAGGCAAGAATACTGGAGTGGATTGCCGTTCCCTCCTCCAGGGGATCTTTCCCACTCAGGGATTGAACCAGCATCTTCTGCGGCTCCTGACTTGCAGGCAGGTTCTTTACCACTGAGCTAGCAGGGAAGCCCAGACAATAGATAGTCTGCATCAGAAAGCTGCATCTGAGTTGAGGCTTGATTCCTTATAGTTGCCTTAAAGATTACTAAATTGGGTGACTTTTAAAGTCTAGATGTTAAACAGAGATAAGAAAGCAGAACTATTTAAATACCATTCTAAAATTTCTGTGACACTGGGCCTAAGCCGAAAAGTTTGTGGGGGAATTATTTAATAAAAGTGATCTGTTCTTTTTTATAAAAGGGTTCATCTCTTTCGCCATCTTTCCATAATAAAAATAGTTGCCTCCTACTACCCTGTTGCACTTGTTTGCATGTGTTATATATGGAAGGATAAGCCTCCCCTCAGAACTGTGCTAGAGCAGAGATGTTTATATTTGCAAACCCATTTGAGTGTTACAAGTATTATGTAACCAGAGTCAAATTAGTCCATGGCCTGGTATTTGTTATCCTAAAAGGAAGGTATACATCTAAAATATCAAATGCTTAAACCAGCAGAACTCAAAATGCATTTTTATATTTATCCAAACTTTTGAAATTTAGTGTTTTCTTGAATTATAGGACTGCTATTTTGTCAATGTAATATAAATAAATGTGAACAGATATTCCTCAGTAGTAACACGAGCACCTAAATATCTCAATATAACTTAACACACATAAATATTTCAGTGCAACCTAATATGTAGATAATTTTGAGAAATTTGCAGCACCTAAAAATTTACCTTCTCAGAATCAAAGATTTTAATTTTTTTTTTTTTTTTTTGCTATTAATCTGTTTCTGAATCATATTAAAGCTTTGCAAAAATTCTCCTGTACTAACATCAGGTGATAGAAATGGGTAAATAACTTCTCATTTAGTTAAAAAAAAAGTTGTTTTTGTATAGTCCTTGGTTTTACTTCAAACTGATAGTAAGAGAATATTTGTAGATTTTCTTCTCTCAGAAGTTATTTTATTCCAAAATAAAATTGAAGTGCTGTTGTAAGGAAAAAAATGTATCACTTATGCTAAAAGGCTATATTTAAATTATGTGAAATAATTTTTATCATAAAATACGGAATTTTTTTGTGTATTAGTATTTCTGCATATTGACTATCAAATAATTGAGGAAAATACCACCATACATGAATCTAAGGATTAGCATATTATTTTAGAAACTAAGTGTGTATCTTTAGGTGAATGTTTTAAATAATCTCTCATCTCTACCCTAAATATTTTACCCTACCACATTTAAATTCTTCTGACACCTAAAATATAACAATATTTGGGTATACGTTTTGGTTAACTGTTCAGGGTAATAGTAATAAATAGATTTTATTTTTGTTTAGAAAGCACAATGGAAAATAGTAAGCGAGAAACCAGTTACTAGATATTATCATATTCCCTTATCTGGATGTTCAGATAGCTAGGGAGAATATTCTCAGTATTAGCATAGTTTAGAATTACTTGTTTTTTTGTTTTTAGGCTTTGCAATCTCATGAAGTTATAGACTGACAGTAACTTAGAATCATTACAGTAATTTAGTACTTTAAAATACTGAATTTTTTAAGTTACTTAGACTTCTACTAGATCAGGTATTATTCTACTCATTAAAAAATGTATCTGGGAAATGCGTTGGATGGACTAGTCTGAAGGCTCACTGTCAGTACTTAAAACCTGAAATGGCTCTGCAGGAAGTTGCAGAAGATTGAGTGAAGGGAAAGTCCAGTCCTTCTTTTATAGTAAGTGGGTGAAGGGAATGTTTGTGGAAAACCTCTTAGGACTTTTTAGTCACTGTGTTTTTGCACATATGTATATACTTAATATCCAGTGGCTACCAACTAACTTAATTTCTAGCCACCCATGCTGGTCCTGAGGGCCGTGAAGTACTGAACCATGAAGCCATCTAATTACAGTTTATAGACACCCAAAGATGCCCCTGTCAAACATACAACAGCAGAGAAGTCCTGAGGCTGACGTGTGAGCGGGAGCATGGACGAAGTGCAGACAGACTGTGTGGCCGAGGGGTGAAAGGAGTAATGAGGCCTGAGGACACGCCTGCAGAAGACTTCATAAGACATAAATATTTCTTTAAAAGAGATAAGAGGAGCTCAAATAAGTTGACGCTTTGGCGTCTTCTGCGTAATTTTTTTCCTCTCTATATATTTTCCTCTCTCTATGTACTTATTTTTGTTACAGATTTTTATGAATATATGTGTTGAAGGAGTCATAAGTGAAATGGGATGGGAGTTTTTATTTTTTCAGTCTTTTCAAATGCCCACAGAGGACCATTAGTATGCTTAGTATATTATTATTAATACATTTGTGCCACATGAATCTCACTTTTAAAACAAACATTTGAAGAAATCATTAAGTATTTTTTGACATTTGTAATTTCTTAAGGAAGTGTGTGTGTGTTGGGGGGGATGGAGTGTGTGTCTTAGTCCAGGCTGCTATCCCAGATACCGTAGACTGGGTGGCAGAAACAACAAACAGTTATTTCTCATGGTTCTGGAGGTTGGAAAGTCCAGGATCAAGGTGCGGGCAGATCTGATGTCTGATGAGCACCCTCCTCTTGGTTTGTCAACAGCTGACCTCTTGCTGTGTCTTTACTTGAGGGAAAGAGGTAGTCTTTCTCAGTGTCCTTTACAAGGGCACCTCCCTCATGACCCAGTTACCTTCTAAAGGACTCCACCTCCGATATTATCATATCACGAGTAGAGAGCTTCAATATAGGAATTGAAGAACGCATTGCGGGGGGAGGATACAAAATTCCAGTCCATAGCAATGTATAAAATAGCAAACGGTACATTTTGACATAGACATGAAATAACTTTAGCTGCCCTTGTTCTTAACTTAAATTTCAATAGAAAGTTAAGTGAAACATTTATCTGGCATTAATTGAGCACCTGTTCCAAGAACTGTGCTAGAATTATTTGAATGATGATATTGTTAATGCAAAATAAAGAATAATTTTACTCCTGTAAAAAAAATCGAACCTCCTCTTCCTTTCTAAAGTTGATTTCCTGCAGTAAGTGCCTACCGTGTGATTTGAATCTTGCAGCAGTTTGGATTAACAGTGATAACTTGAAATAAATCAGTTACCTACCATGACTTAAAAAATACTTGTTAAAAAAATAACCTTTTAAAGATTATAATGAATGTTGCACAGATTAAAGATTCAGATTAAATTGCACATTAAAAGTCTATTATAATAGAATTGTACAATAACTACAGAAACAGAGAGTCCTGGAATAACGAAGCTTGTCTGTACTAAATAGATTAGGTCTGTAAATAGATTAATTTGTCAGTACACTATTGACATTAAGTTCATTTTTACTTGGAAACAATTTTCAGTTGAGGGAAGCAGATTTCATAACTGCTCTTTCCTTAAATTCATCTGTTAAGATCAGTGGGACTAGTGTTTATCTCCAATCCGTGTATCAGTGATAGGTAGAGAGTCTGTTAAGCTCTGCAGAAACAATATGAAGACTGTTTGAGGTGAATTGGCGGTTAGAACAAATTTTGGAAATAGGAGAGAGGATGCATCCTTGCCTACAGAAAGGAATCTATGATTTTGGGCCAGCTGGATCGATGAATCTTACTATTTCAGTAAAGTTAGGCCCCCTAGTGAATTTTTCCTTTGGGTGTGCTTTTCTGAAACTTGACTAAAAATGTCAATCATGAGGGGCTTCCCAGGTGGTGCTAGTGGTGAAGAATCCACCTGCCGATGCAGGAGATGCAAGAAATGTGGGTTTGATTCCCTGGGTTGGTAAGGTCCCATGGTGGAGGAATGGCAACCAGTATTCTTAGCTGAAGAATTCCATGGATGAGAGGAGCCTGGTGGGCTACAGTCTGTGGGGGTCACAAAGAGTTAGACATGACAGCGTACACACTCATCATCTATAAAAACTGATGCTTCAAAAATAACAGTCATGAGAATCCTTGAACACATTGGGAAGTAAAACCGTGTCTGAGATGGGTGACAGGATGTTTAGAATAATGACTGGTGGCAAGTCCTAAGAGTTGTAATGAATCTAATCAGAACTCTGTAGATTGAAAAGATATCTTCCAGCAATTCTTAAACAATTTTAGGTCCTCTAAAGGATGTTTTCTAGCTTTGAGCCACACTCTATTCTTCAATCTGGTTTAGTGAGCATCCTTCCAGGGAGTTAGGACTTTGGGCTTTTTATGGAGGTGTGTGAAGAACCTTCTGTACTCAGATGAGTTGTACTCAGAGACAGAGTTACAAAGTATGTTTTGTTAACAATATCTAGCCCAGCATTGCTCACCTCACTCACTCCTCCCACCCCACCATAGCAGGAGTATGTATTTCTGTTAATGCTGTTTGGTTTTCATTGAGTCGTTGAACAAGAGTATATGCTAGAGAAGTGGGTTTAATTTCTTACAATTGTAGTCCCTCCATCAGTACTGCCCAGTAGCACTGTCTGTGATGATGGGAGTGTATCTCCATTGCCCAGTATGGGAGTCCAAGTGGCTGTTGACCATCTCTTTAAAAGCTGCACGTGGCTAGTGGTAGTATGTCTATCTGTGAAGAGATTAAAGTTACAGAGCATATATTTAGTCTCATAAGACATCAGCCAATTTTGGAATCACCAGTCTACCTCAAATTCTCCCATAAACTTTGATAGATAGAATCTGTGTACATACAAATACTGGTGTGATTTTATTGACTAAATTATGGTTGATGTGTTTTTCACTACTTGTATTTTTTAAAGAGATGTGTTAAGTTGCTTTGTAATTACTTCCTGAGCTGTAACTATTATCCTTACATGTTAGGCCACTGTGTGTTAACAAGTAGTATTTGAGCTTTTAGTATTATCACCTGCGGCTTTCAGAATGAACACACTGAACTTGAAGTCCCGTGGCTGTATGCTGAAAGAATAGGTGTTAGGTGTGTGATAGCAAAAAAGGACATACTGAGAACTGCAGGAGCAGTGGGCAGCAGGTACCATCTAAGCCAGTGAATTCCAGTGCTGGGGACTTTGGTCAGGAGCTTCCTTAGTTTGGGGGTCTCCGGAGGAAGTGCCTTCCGTGGCAGGGCTCCCGAGGATCAGAGTTTGGGCAGCTCTGATCTGTCCCAGCACACACTGGACATCCTGCCCGAGCAAATGTAGCTTGCAGATTGGGGCAAAAAAAAAAAAACAACAACAACAGAAAACAAAGTGCACCATGAGCATTATTAGCACAGCCAGTTTAAAATGATGAGGTGTTAACCACATTTGTATAAATAACAGTTTCTCTAACCCCTGAATCATTATCCTGCATCTTTAATGCAATCGGTTCATAAACATCAAAGCAGGAACACCAAATTTGTATGGGGTCAGGACCAACTGGGGCTCTGAATGGAGAGACAGCTGAGAGCTGTGTCCTTTGCGTGGGTGGGCTTGCAGCTGTTGATTCACCCCGGAGCTACTAGACAGTTGCCTCTGCGCACTCACAGAACCAGCTTCAGTCTTAGGTAAAAATGGATCCCCTCCCCTGGGATGGACATAAACAGTGGGTTGACATCAGCTCTCAAAACATCAGCCAGGCAGCCAGACACAGCAGTTACCCTGAAATACTGGATAGTACCAAGCATAACATCAGGGCTGTTTCTGCATAATATTTGTCTTTGTATTATAACCCTGGGTTCTCTTAAGTGTATTATAAATAAGCTCAAGAGCCCAGAAGGTTCAAGGTGACATTATCCTTCTTTACAAATGGTAGAAATGGTAGGAGTATCTATTGCATGACAGAACTGCCATATTTTGGCCTTCATGAGGACTCCCAAGTATGCTTTTTAATGATGAATGAAGCTATATTTACATGGAATATTTCTAGAAAGGCCAGTATTCATTGTTAAAAATGACAAAAGGAATAAAAACTAAGTTCGGAGTTCAGTTTGGACTCTGTTATTAAGCCATGTGACCTTGCAAAAATGTCGAAACTTTTTGAGGCTAGTTTGTAGCTCAGGCTTCCCTGGTGGCTCAGACAGTAAAGAATCTACCTACAATGCTGGAGACCTGGATTCAGACCCTGGATTGGGAAGATCCCCTGGAGGAGGGCATGGCAACCCACTCTAGTAGTCTTCCCTGGAGAATCCCCGTGGACAGAGGATCCGGGTGGGCTACAGTCCACGGGGTCACAAAGAGTCAACACAACTGAGCGAATAAGCACAGCACACATGTGGTTCAGGCATAGGGATCCATTTGTTTACATTGGAGGGATTGGAATAATGCACGCACAGCGGCTGCCTAGCACAGTGCCTGCTCTAGTAGGGAGAGTCTGAAGAAACAGTATTATGTGGTTGGAGAACTAGGTGCAGTACATGTAGATACAGTATTTATTTTTGATCTGTGTAATCATAAGTGTTTCTGTTCTCGATAATGAGTCCCCCCATAAAAGTTTAAAGCCTTGCAGATAGTAGGTACTTGTGAACACCCAGTAATTCTACTTGTAAAAACCCTCCACAGGAAAAGATCTCAATTATAGAAAATGCTGTGTGAACAATATAATAGCATTATTTTTAACAGATTATAGACAAGTTCAGTGAAAGGAGGACACACACAGATGTCTATCAACTCTGGTAACTTCCACCTGTGTGCTACCGTTTAACATGAAGGCTGTGAAGACTGGTGAAATCACATGTCAAGAATGCATGTAGTCCAAAAATGTAAGATTACAAGCATTATGGCTAGCTTAAGTACATTTTTCAAGTGCCAGAAATTCATTAGATGAATATAAGAACATAATGCATTCTCTTTTTAAGAAAATAACTTTTGACGGTCTGAAAAGATGTCTCACACTGAGTACCAAGATTCTGACGTTTCAATGAGAGCCTAAGACATATTTACTGCCCACCCACTTCAGCTGTTCCAGAACCCAAACTCTAAATACCGTCTTAACACAACTTCTAAGGGATGACAGTTGTTTTTGTTGCTAAGTCGTGTCTGACTCTTTGCCTCCCCATGGACTAAACTGCTCCAGGCTCCTCTGTCCATGGGATTTCCCAGGCAAGAATACTGAGCGGGTTGCCATTTCCTCCTCCAGGGGATCTTCCTGATCCAGGGATCAAACCCGCATCTGCTGTTTGGCAGGCAGATTCTTTACCACTGGAGAGATGCAATTGACAACTGCATCAACCCTTCAAATATGAGTTGGATCAGAAAAAGTGATAATAGCAAATCTTTATACAGTAATTACATGTTCCAGATACTATCTACCATTTTCTAATACCCTTAACTCATCTGGTCTGTCTTCCTATAACCTTGTGAAGGAGGTGCTGTTATTATCCCCAACATACAGTTAAGGAAACAGGCAGTAGCTTAAATAACTTGCCCCAGGATACAGAGCCAACTAATACAATCCGGTCCAAGTTCTCAGTCATAGACGCCCTTACACACAACAATGGTTTACTCACATTTTAGATGATATTAATGTCTTAGAGAAAATGAGATTCTAGAAATTTGTACTTTGTTCCGGGGAAAAAAAAGCATATTACATGTTTTAGTTTCATATACTCATGACATGAACCTATGACTAGTGGAAGGTAGGGGTGGACAGTACATATCAAAAGGCATTTTCCTGGTCGTTAAGCAATTTAAAGATAGGCTTTATGTTGGTTGCTACGGTCAGATTATTATGCAACATACTGTTGGAGAATTTATTATAGATCTTGGTTGAGTATGTCTGACAACTAAAACTTTACTATCTGATTATCTGGATGCTGCAGAAATGGAACCACCTTAACTATTGGAGTGGATTAGTTCCCTGGTCTGTAGCTCCTTTTATACTAAAATATGATATATTGCCCATAACTCTGGTTGTTGTACTTCATAACATTAGATGGCTTATGAAAGCGTAAAGGCTGACATTTTGGCTATTAAGAATTTAGATATTCAAACTGCTTTCAGAGTAGATTTTAGTTTAGAATATTATTGGCTAGGAGATAACAGGTAACTAAAACTTTATAATTTTTCCTCTAGCAAAGAAGTCAAAGGAAAATATTCTTGAGGTGAAGCTTAATTGCAGTTTTCTTTTTAAATTATAGCCCAATGACACTGTATGATTGTTTAATAGGCCGTGATGAAAATATCCAGGGAAATCGGGCATGTCAGTTTTCTCCACAAATAGAAAGTTGTGAGACATACTGCTTTTCTCCTCTAGGTGGCATGAGTTAGGCTCTCATTGAATTAACTGATTTTTTTTCTTTTTAACCCCCAATAACAGGAGTGTTGATTCCATTTAATTGTTATAACTGGTCACATAACTAGATTGATCTTATAACAATATGTGACTGTAGGAAACTTAATTAACAAAGACTTCTTAAAAAACAAAAACTTGTTATCTCTAATAAATAGGTAACTAAAATCATTTTTATGTATTGCTGAAGTCTCTCTGCATCCTAGCATGCACTCTTTTCTGGATTTATTTCTTTGGTCTTTGATAAACAGCTTGCCATTTGATAGAAACTGTAAAGATCTGCCTTTGTTCTTGGAAAGACACATAGATATAGCTGAAACAATCCAAAAAGAAACCAGAAATGTAGGTGCAGTTCCCAGGTGTCCCTGGTTTTG
Organism: Tragelaphus eurycerus; assembly: GCA_935064755.1. NCBI lineage: Eukaryota > Metazoa > Chordata > Mammalia > Artiodactyla > Bovidae > Tragelaphus > Tragelaphus eurycerus. The sequence goes on from CAKXYN010000003.1 coordinate 15,575,347, forward strand.
TTGCAGCCTTTACTGTTTACTAAACTGGAAAGATCAACATGTAAAAAGTCAGCATGACATGACCTGGAAGCGGCAAATGACACAAACATTCTGTTCTTTTTTTCTGTACACTAAAATGGGGAGAGGACACTTTATTTTTACCTTGCAGATTCTTTCTCTGTTGTTCACTTTCCAAAATTTAAAAATGAGTTTGGCTGTACCCAGAATACAAGAAACACTTGCTAATCCCCAGTCATTTTCATCTTCATCCTCTTCTTCCTGTCCATGTGGCAGATGCGCTTTCATTGAGCTCAGACGAATCTTGACCAGGTACCTTTCAGGGGCTTCATCTTGGCGGTGATGCATGTTTATGTAAATGCTACAATCATACAATTCAGCATTTTCAAATTATAGCTCTCATAGTGATTATTAGAATCAGTAACATAAGCAAAGGAAGAAAAGGCTTGAAAATATATATAATACTGATAATATCACTCTTGAGAAACGGTGAAAATTTAAATGATGCATTGTTACAGGTTCAGATTTGAACGTAGCTTCATTTTAGGGTGACAGCCTGGGACAGTCCTGGTTTCCTCCTGTTGTCCAGTGTGTGGAAGAAAAGCATCCTCTTCACTCTTTTTTGGGTTTGTGTGATGAATTATACTGTTGCCCTCAATGTAAGGACTAACCTTCTTTTCTGAGACTTGAAACAAACATCAGGAAAAGTTTGTGGCCCTTAGTCTCCATTTTTACAAACCATTACTACCATGTGATTTTGCTTTTTACAATATTTATTAAAATGTATTTACACTGCTTTTTAGAGGACTGGTTTGGTAGTCCTTTGCTAGTTCTTCCTTCTAATGTTTAAAAAAACTACATCCAGGTTTTCTGTTTATGTGCAATTGCTATTGCCTGTTGGTTCTTGTTTTATTTTCATTTTTTTAATTGCAGGATAATTGAAGCAGCAGAAAGGTAAGGCTTTTGAAATATGGTTGGTACCTTTGCTCATGGAAATTTACACATTCAAACTTTTCCACAATCTATGAGGCCCGCTGAAAGGATGTCATTTAAAGACTATACATGTTAAACGATAAAAATTCCATTTTATGTTGTCTTACTCATTTTAATTATGAGAATATCATTCTGTTTTTCTCTTATCCTTTGCCTTTTCTTTTCCTTCCTCATTTTTACATTTTTACTTTGTTCATGTGACACTGTCACCCTTTTGCCCCAGCAGCCTAATTCCAGTCTCTTGTTTTGTGAAGAGTCTGGGGACTGCTGACCTAGTGCAGTCAGTGAAGCAGGAGTGGAGATTCTGTAAAGGCAAGTGTCAAACCCTGCCCTAAAAACGAAGGAAGACTCTGCTGCTGGCTTCTACTGATCAGCACCCAGGGACGGGGGAGCCTGGTGGGCTGCCGTCTATGGGGTCGCACAGAGTCGGACACGACTGAAGCGACTTAGCAGCAGCAGCAGCAGCAGTGTTTAATCAAGCTCATATCCACATTTTACTATATGAGCACTGTCCCCATAACATTCACGCATTTGTATCTATCACCCAATGCTATTCATTGATATCCATCACCAAGTGCTATTTGACTGGCTGAATTGCACCTGGGGTAAGAACTGGAGTATAGTCTGGCTGATTTCTGTAAGCCCTGGCATTGACAGGATACAGGCCTCTGGAGGTTTGCCCCCCTTGTTGCAAATCTCATGGAACTGAAGAAAATGTAGAGATGGAAGAGCCCCAAAGCCACCAGCAGTAATCCATCAACTAATCACAGTTCTAAGGTGTTAAGACCAGTGTTCCCACAGTGCATCATCAAAGTGTGAGGAGTTTATCTCTTTGAAACCTCACAACCTACTGATATGCTCTGCTTTCCCTTGTCCCTGTCTCCTGAGCTCACCCCTTTATCTTTTACCACCTCTGATCTTCTCTTTCAGCTCTTCTCCTCCCTACCAGTGTTCCTCCTTCATCATATATCACTTCTTTCTTAAGATAAGCCTGTAGATACAGAATGGAAATGATAATTGGATGATTTTTCTTGGGGAAAAAAAAAACTATATCATTTCATTATTTTGAGAGCAGAAACTTGGATAGACATGTATATAGAACATAAGACGAAATATGGTATGGACCAAAAAATTGTTTTTGAATTGTGTTACCAAAGATAATGGCAACCCATTCCAATATTCCTGCCTGGGAAATCCCCTGAACAGAGGAAGCCTGGGAGGCTACAGCACCTGGGGTCTGTAGAGTCAGATTCTGTAGTCGGACACAACTTAGCAAGTAAACAAGACAAAACCAAAGATATTAAGTTAGAACTTAAAAAGGCTTTTGGTATGTCTTCACATTAGAGTTATTTTTCATTTATCAAGTGTAAATATTGACAGTAAAATATAATCAATTACATTAACTCCATATATTTCTTTTCTGTACCTCCTGGTTTTTAAGGCTTGAAACCATTGGGGAAGCTTCCAGAATTGTTACAAATGAAGTTATTCTTCCACCAGACTTAGGAAGGACCTACTAGGTTATAAACTCTTGTCTGTGATCCTTAGGGGTAAAACTCGTCTGTAGGGGTGAGTAATTGTTTTGACATCAAGCATTTGTTTAGGGTCTTGTAGGAACTGCACATAAGTTAAATGAATAGACCCATTAATGAGCAGAGAAGGGCTAGCGGTTGAAACAGCTGTACCCTCTACTGCTCTGATCTGGAAAACAAAGAATTCTATTTTAGGGTGTTAAATAGTAAGAACTGAAACTGGAATTTGGACTTAATTGGATTTTGGTAATCACTAAGTGTTCTATTCACCATAGAAAAAGTGTATTTTCTTATCCTTTCTTCCTATAACTAGTAGGGGCAAAATACCATAACATTTAAAGTAACAGTGAGCATGTGCTTATAGAAACTGCATGGAAGCATTACCACAAAGCAAGTTCTTATGAGCATCTTCCTGGGTTTTTCATCCTATTTATATTGGGGAAAGATCTGACAAATTGAAGCTGAAAGAGGATACAAAAATGGTCGCTAACATTTAATGAACATGTATTAAGTGCCAGTTTATGTTAGAAGATCTCTTTGTACCTTGTGTAATTCACAATCATCTTATATTCTTGGCAGCTGTGTGTTATCCCCATTTCACAGATGGAGAAAGTAACACAAGGTGTCTGAGTAACTTGTCCAGGATCATAAAGCCAGAAAGTGACAGATATTTGAATCTGGAACCTACCTTCTTTTTTTTTAACCACAATGCTCACCTGCCTCCTTGAGGGAATCAAGATGGTCTGTGGAGGTTAAATACCCATATGGCTATGGCAAACTGGGGAGACAGCTCTTGAAGTCTTACCTGTTGCATCTTCAAGGGATTGCTCACCTGAGTGATAGAAAGGGGCTCCTCCTGCTGCACTCAAGACACTGCTCAGCCACACTACACTGACGAACCCCTCTGCTGTCCTCCCTTCTTAGGCTGTGGAAGTACTAAAAGTAGCCTCTTATGAATAGGCCAGGAGTCTAAGGAGTTGTAAAGTAAGCAGTATGTGTTCAACAAACTAAATATTATGGACAAAAGTGTGCGTGTTTACATTGGGAAGGGGGTTGTCAGAAGGATTTATGGCTTAGCTTGTTTTCCTAGCAGTGATGGAGATGGACTTCTGCTGCTTTATCCACACTGGAATCTGAATCCACTTAACCTCAGGTGTGTTTGCATTTATATCTCAGAGGTAGTCTCCCTAATTTGAGGGGAGGCTGAACCTATGTCCTTGGCAGAGTATGGTGCCTGAGGTGCCCAGCGCCTTCCAAAGCCACGTCTTCACTCAGTCCCTCCTGCCCCCAGTGTAAGGATATTGTTTTTGTCATTTATGTCTAGCTACATTAGAGCAGTTCACAAACTGAAAGGGACAACAACTTGATGAAACTGCTAGCCCCATGGTAGGGCCTCTAATTTGCTTTGACTATTGGAATTGTAGCTCGTTGTCCTAACTCCTTTCAAGCTGCTTCAATTTGCAGCTGACCTAAAGAAAGGAACACACCTATGTCAATTTATACGCAATTTTCAGAATTACTCAGAGTGGGTTGGAACCATTCCTTTATGTCAGAGTTTTCCAATGTGTTTGAATAGGGGAAAATCCCATGTCCACAGGAGTTCAGAAGAGTCTCAGCCTTTAACATGGTGGGAAATATGAACCAGAGAGGGCAACAGTACCCAGTATCTCCTAAACTTCATTTCACCACAGAATCCTTGTTTATCAGACATGTTCTGGAACCAGTGCTTCTTAGAAATACATAGTGGGTGAGAACATGGAAATGGATTCTGTTCACAAAATCCAGCTCTGCTTCTTACTTGAATAAGGTACTTAGCCTCTCTGTACCACAGTCTCTTCATCTGCAAAACAGAGATGATAATAAAAATACTTTGTGAAGATCAAATGAACATATACATCTAAGGATCTACTGGCTTCCCTAGTGGATCAGACAGTAAAGAATCCACCTGCAATGCAGGAGACCTGTGTTCAATCCCTGAGTAGGGAAGATCGCCTGGAGGAGGGCATGACAACCCACTCTAGTATTCTTGCTTGGAGACTCCCATGGACAGAGGAGTCTGGAGGGCTGTAGTCCATGGGGTTGCAAAGAGTCGGACACGAGTGACTCAGCACAGCACAGCACATTACTAAGTGTAAAATGTGTCTGCTACTGTTACTACAGCTATTTTAACTCTTTACTTACTAATGATATAGACCCCATACACATGGAAAGTTTAAATTCCAAAAGTTAGAGAAAGTTCCTTGTGACCTTTCTGTAATAAAAGGAACATCTAAACTACAGAATGATATAGTAGCTTTGAGTCTGGGGGAAAACTCAACAGTTTGCAGTTTAAATCATCTGTCTAGTTGGTATGGCTACAGTCATGATGAAAATGTTTTTTGAGTAAAGGTAAAAGAAAAGAAAAAGGGAAAAGTGAACAGGGGCAAGCATTATTTTTATTCATCTCATTTGGACTAGGTTGAAATAGAAAATGTCAAGTTGTAAGTAGTGTATAACAGCAGACATCTAACACTTAAAATCCCAGCTTCCTGGATATATACTGTGGAAAAAATAAAGTTGTTCACTCAGGTCTAGCTGGGGAAGAAGGTGAAGAGAAAGCCTTCAGCAGCAAATTAAGAGGATATCCATTCATTCAAACAGCAAAATAAATGCAATTCATTCTCTGGGTGCACAAGATAAAGTTCTGTTTCAAGTGCAGAACCAGGCTGTGAACAGCAAACCATAATAAGCTTTAGGACAGAGGTGCAGGTGCTGTGGAATCTCAGAAAATGACTCCACTAAAAGACCCCGATGCTGGAAAAGACTGAAGGCAAACGGAGAATAAGGTGGCAGAGGATGAGAAATTAGATAGCATCACCGACTCAATGCACATGAATTTGGGCAAACTCCGGGAGATAGAGGACAGGGAAGCCTGGCAGCTGCGGTCCACGGGGTCGCAAAGAGTACAACATCACTTAGTGAACAACAGCAAAGAAGGTGGAGCCTGGATGACCTATCTCAGGGGCTGGCCTGGCGCAGAGTCAACTGATGCTCATTTGCCTAAGTGTGCGGGTGTGTGTGTGTGTGTGTGTGTGTGTACACAATATGGGAAGACTAGAGCAAGTGATCCCATCTAGGAAGCCGTGAGCAAGCCACACGAAGTAAAAATGGGAGGCTTGGTTGCCTGTCCTTCACCAGACGGGTCCAAAATGACTATATAAAGTAAATACCATAAATCACTGTTGTCAGGGCGCACACTGCACCTCCTCTCTCCCTGCCTCTCAGCCACCCTCATTTCCACACCCCCTCAACGGTTCAGGGAGAGCTCGTGGTCTAAGTAAACGAGAGGACTCCTGACTGTAATCCTAGCACGTCACTTTGTTGAAGGCAAACACGTGGTTCGGGGAGAACTTATAAATCTCTCCTCCCAGGCAGGATCGTGATGTTATCTGCTGCCAGCAGAAGGTTCGCTCTGAGGGGAGCTCCAGAAGCTCCCGACGAGAGAGACAGAGACAGAGAGAGAGAGAGAGAGGTCAGCCAGAGAGATATAGAGGGACCGAGAGAGAGGGGCAGAAAGGAAGAGATACACAGGGAAGGGAGAGAGCGCAAGTGGAGGAGGCCCGGGGAGAGGGATGGAGAGCTAGGATAACGGTCTAGTCTAGGGAGCCATTCGGGAGCAAACCGAGGGGGCTGTCCGGCTGCAGAAAGGAGAAAGCAGGAGAGGACCTTCTGCGGGCTGCCAACTGCCTGCTGCCCTAAGCGAGAAAAGCCCACGTGGGAGAGAAACCAGGCGAGGGTGGGTCGGGGTGGGAGTCCGAGGGAACCCCTTCGCCACCCCACTAGGAATAAAACTCCCCGCCGGCGCGTCGCCGGGCTGCCGCTGCGGTCCGCGGGCGGCGAGAGCCACGGCGGCGGCCGCCGCTCGCCTGTTGCCGGGTTGGCGTTTGGAGCGAGAGCAGAAGGAGGAGCAGAAGGAGGGAGCTGGAGGCCGGACGCGTTCGCCAGCGGCGGCGGCGGCGGCAACGTGGAGTGAGCGGGCGGGTCGGCGCGCCGGCCGGGGTGTCGGCCCCCGCGCGCAGCTCCGGGAGCAGGATCCTCGCCGCCTCCCTGCGCGGCCTCCGCGGCCCGCGCCGGACCCGGCCGAGTCCCGGGCGCCGAGCGAAGCTCTCCCGCCTCCCCTCCGCGGGCCGGGCTCGCCCCCAGCGCGCGCACCCGGGAGCGCGCGCGCCCACACTCACACCACACACACTCACACGCACACTCACACACACACTCACACACGTGTGCGCTCCTCCGCTCCGGAGCTGCTGCCGCTCCTGCTCTCAGCGCTGCAGTGGAAGGCAGGACCGCGCCGCGCCGCTCCTTGAAATACATAAATTGGAGCCGGCCGGCCTCGGCCGCCCCCCTGACAGCGCGGCTCGCGCCCCTCCCGCCGGCGCGCCCGCTGCCAGCCCCGGGACCTTTTCATCTCTTCCCTTTTGGCCGGAGGAGCCGAGTTCAGATTCGCCACTCCGCACCCGAAACTGACACACTGAACTCCGTTTCCTCCTGCTAAATTTATTTCTGCCTAATAGCCACTCGTCTCTTTTTTCCGCCCCCCTCCCCTCCATCTCGTCGCTCCAAGAAAACTTTTGCCGACTCCCTCAAGTGCAGGTTCCCCCTGCCCGTCGTGTATTAATATTTCCACTTGGGGAACGACGTTGCCTTTTCTTTTGAAAGGAATTCAAGCAAGATACCTTTTTCTCTCGGACATTGACTCTCGATTGTTTGCAAAAGTTTCGCATTAAAAAAAAAAATCTACCTGATCTGTACTTTGAGAGTTGCTAGGGTTTTTTTTTTCTTACTTTTTACTTAAAAGAAAAAAATTTTTTTTTCCACCTTTAAAAAAATGCACTACTGTGTGCTGAGCGCGTTTCTGCTCCTGCATCTGGTCACGGTCGCGCTCAGCCTGTCTACCTGCAGCACGCTCGACATGGACCAGTTCATGCGCAAGAGGATCGAGGCGATCCGCGGGCAGATCCTGAGCAAGCTGAAGCTCACCAGCCCCCCAGAAGACTACCCCGAACCCGAGGAGGTCCCCCGGAGGTGATCTCCATCTACAACAGCACCCGGGACTTGCTCCAGGAGAAGGCGAGCCGGAGGGCGGCCGCCTGCGAGCGCGAGCGGAGCGACGAGGAATACTACGCCAAGGAGGTTTACAAAATAGACATGCCGTCCTTCTTACCCTCGGAAAGTAAGTACCGCTCCTCGCTTCCATTCCCCGGGGCTTAGCGCTGCCCGAGGCTTCCAGAACCGCAGCCACTCCAGGGATAGCCCTGCCCTCTGGGGTCCCCGGCTCGCTCTTTCCCCTTCTCCGGTCCTCCGTCCCACCCACCTCCTTGCCAGTTGTGTGTTTGAGAACATTGGGCTTTAAAAAGTGGAGTTGCGACTTTATTTTCTCCATTTCTTCCTCTCCCCCACAACGCCCCCGTCCTTTATAAGGCGTTATTCTCTCTCTCTCTCTCTCTTTTTTTCCCTCTTCCCTGGAATTCTCGACTCGGCCACCGGCTAGGAGTCAGCCGTCCTCTGTCAAACTCCACGCACTCCCCGGGGCCAAGTTAAACCGGGAAACCTCGGTGGGTTTGTTTTCTTTGCTCCGATTGGCCTGGAGCCCGCCGAACTGGGGCACGAAGAGTTAAAAAAAAAAAAAAAGTGGCTCAAAATGAGCCTCACCGGAAGGCGCCCCATTCCGTGCCGACCTATCAGCTGATTCTGCAAGCCTTCCCTATTGTCTCTAACTCCCCGAAAAATGTCAGCATCGCTAAGACGAAACCCGATCAGACGACCCCTCCAAAAACCTATCTCCAACCCCTCAATTCGTGAATCTCTGACTTCGACGGGGTGTTTACATCCCCCCGTCCCCGCCAAGGCGAGATCTTGTAACCACGTCCCCTTTTGATTTCACCTGGAATGGTAGAGAGGACAGCTTCGTTTCTGGCTACGTTTAAAAGAGTTTTTCCTTCATTTTTTTTTTTTTTCCTTCCAGAACCCTCTCAAACCTGCCTTCTTAAAATCGCCGGTGTAGCAAATCCTTTTTCTTAGGCGTTTATCGTTTATCTTTCTCACTTTGGAGCCCGGTGTTCCCTGCCCTTTCATAGGCTTTCTGCAGTCACTTCGTTGCATTCCTAAATCTCAGCGTAGAAGACAGCCGATTTTTTTTTTTTTTTTAAACTGGCTTCTCTGAGGGCAGTGTCCTCAAAACCAGCTGGCATACAGTAGCCATGGAAGTGAAATGATTTATTGTTGGAGTTCCTTGGGGGGAAGGGAAAAGGGTAGTTAGCTTAGAATGATTTCCAAGTTCTTAAAATAAAAAAAGAAAAAGCAAAGAAGAAGCATATATTGATACCTGAGAGGGTTAAATACCAGGAAGAAGAAAAAGAAAGAAAGAAAGAAAAAAGCTCCAACTTTTGCGTATTCCAAATCCCAAGAAAATACACTTTTCATTGGTTGCCCATTTCTCTCCGCCCCTTTTCATGCCCTATATACTCTCTGGCTGCCTTCACAAAGTCTCTGTGTCTTGCCTACAGAGATAATATGGCCATCTTGGTAATTTTATCCTAGAGGTTCTAATTGCAGAGTGGTGCTTTTCTTTTTGAATATTTATATTTAGTTTGACAAGTCGTAGTTCCGGGACTTGCCGTGTCTTGTATCTGATGGTCTTAGAATATCTCTGACGTATACAACCCCAGTCTTCCTGGCGACCTCTGTTTTGCTGCAGGATCATCTCTTGTTTAAGAGCAGAGCTGAGATAGGAGATCCTGGCAAGGGGGTCGATTTTATTATTGTAATTATGGCACCATTCACCACAGTGGTGATAATATACACTCCATCTTGGTGATGCGGGGGCGGGGGGAGGGGGGTAATGGGGGGAGGTGGGAGGAAGGAAAGCTTTCTACCTGGGGTGGAGCCCTGGAGATATTAGGAAAGAAAGTTCATTGTAATTTAGTCCAAAATCTTTGAGATCCAACAGGGAGTTGAGTCAGTTTGCTTTCTCTAGCACGTGCGACGGTCTACTGGAATTTGGGCAGGCAGGCAGTTATGTAGAATCAGAACAAGCCAACCCTTCAGTGTTTACCTGCAACAGCTTTAATGAACTGCTGGTATTTTCATGACACAGAGGCGGTCTGATCTTTTCCTGATATAGGTGTGGAGAGAGCAAGTTACCCAAGAGGGTGTTCATTCTTTCAAACCCTCTTCAATCTCAAGAATTGAGATGATCCCACTCGGGATCATAATCATCACCAAACTGGGAAAATCCTCAGATTATTAGGATTTCAGAGGTTGGCATTAAAGATGGGTGTGTGGATTCCCTTGTTTCCACTCCCAGCTACAAAGAAATTGAAAACCTCTGATCAGCACAGGATAAAATATACACTATCAGTTTTCCTACAAAGAATGCAGGCTCCTTAAAGCCTGAAAGGAAGTTTAGGAGCAGAGAGTCTTATTAATAGCAGATTTGATACTACTGTGCTAGGACTGTGGATAATTTTATAGAAAGTAGGTTAACTGATTTTCCAGCACTTTCTAGTTATACTGGAATATAGAGAACCCTTCCAAAAAAAAAAAAAAAAAGGAAGAAAAGAAAAAAAAAATCACTCCACCATATTTTTTAAAGGGCAAATTGAAAGGACAGCATTGGCTTATATACCAAGTCTCCCTCTTTAGGACTGTTCCGCCTAACTTTTAACTTGGTCCTCTCTGAAGCTGCTGTGGGGAGGGAGTGTGCCTGTCATTTCTCAAAGGAAATCCGAGGAGGGTCACGAGCCCCAGGGATGGAGGCATGGGAAAGATCACTGGTTCATTTTTTACCACCAACTTATTAGCGTTCAGGGAGTGACTTCAACTCAAATATTACAAATATGCTCTAATTATACTCAATGAGCTATATATCATTACAGATTCTTGATAGTCCTTTGCAGGACATTTTATACAGTTCAGACGAATATTTTTAGCAATGCAGAGTTTTAAAAGTAAAAATATAAGAGATATTGTATATGCTTTGAAGCATATTTTGTCTTAAATATTATCCTTGGACCAGTGTACTATATAAATACAGTAAATATGAATAGAACTGGCCAGGTGCCAATCTCCTAGGATGAATTTTAGTCAAGAAGGTATGTATGGGTTATAAATAATACTGTGTCAACATTGGAAGAAGGAGTCTGATTAGTTTTGAATTTATTCGTATTGATCTTTTCACATGCTGTTAGTTTAAGGCTCAAAGTGGAGTTATACTAAGGTTTACCCACACTTTACCCAGTGGGAATTAGCGGACTTCTCATCCTTTGACAATCCATTGGAACCTCAAGGCACATCTATTCCAAAGACACTGTACTAGGCTTTAGAAATTTAGAAAGAGTAATTCCACTTAATGGAGTAAGAATCCAAATGATTAACAATTGAAATATGTAGACACTTGGACAGTGAAAAAAGGAAAAAGGATGAGACAAAACTCTTTTTTTCTTTCTTTCTCCTCTCTTTCCCATGTAACATAGTTCAGTCAGGTGTTGTGGTTCTTATTGTGGTGATGTTACCCCTCTTGCTATTCCCACCCTCAGGGAATGTCTGGCAATGTCTGGAGACATTTTTGGATGTCATGACTGGGGATGGAGAGGCCAGGGATTGCTGTTAACCACTCTAGAAGGCACAGGACAGGTCCTCTTCCCACTCCCAATCCCCTTACATAAAAAAATTATGAAATTCCTACGTGGAGAAGCCTGGTAACCCTGGGATTTATTTGGGATTGCTAAATTCTGAAGTAGCAGCATATCCAAAGTAATAACCTAAAAACAAAACATCTTTAGGATCAAAAGGACATTAATATGGAATAGATAAGAAGTAAGTTGGACTATGAATTTCACTCTTTTGCATGATATATAGTATATTATGATGGTCTTAAAGGGCTTCAATGAGAGCCATCAAAACTTCCCATTCATGTAGCCTGAGCAGTAGCGTCACCCCACCCATCTGTAACTTCAGTCAGCAGCAGTAGGATGTTAGTCGGGACAGAGAAAAAAGAAGTGTGGGATTATCTTGGATTTTCCTTGCAAGGAAAATAAGCAGCTCACGTTCAGGAAGAGTGGAACCTCCAAGCCACGCAACAGAAGAAAGTAAATAATCATGTTGGTTTATTCTGTCATATTGAATTAGATAAACTAAACTGTACAGGAGGAGACATCATGATAAGGTTTCTTTTGTAATTGATTCACATAAATGCTAAACATTTAATACCAGGCAATCTCGTTTCCTATTTCCCCTGTAAATTGCCAAGTGAAATCATGAAACATAGAATGGACACAGTAGTAAGCACTATGGTTTGGGGCAGGGGTACAACTTAATATTCTACTCATGGGCATATCTTTTCTGTGTATATATTGCTGGTGGTGGTGGTTTAGTCACTAAGTCGTGTCTGAATCTTGCGACCCCATGGACTGTAGCCTGCCAGGTACCTCTGTCCACGGGATTCTCCAGGCAAGAATACTGAAGTGGGTTACCATTTCCTTCTCCAGTACATTGCTGGACTGTCAACCAATTGCCCAGTGAAGGAAAATACCACCAATTGCTAGAAGTAGTAGTATTTTTGCTGGATAGTCAGGGATTCTTTTGCTTTATTGAACTATAGTTGATTTATAATATTGTGTTAGTTTCAGGTGTACAGCCAAGTGATAGGGATTTCATTTTTGAAGATTCTGTGTGTGAATGTGTGAGAAAGAGAGACACAGAGATCAAAGACAGACTTGAACCTCTTCCCTAGACTTCCCCAATGACTGTTATTAATACACAGCAGACCAAATTTTAATTCTCCCACTTGTATTGAATTGCATCATGGCTTGTACTAACTCTAGTGCCTAATTGTGGTCACATTTAACTTGGGCCACGTTCTTCTCTTCCAGGGTTTCCTCTTTTCTTTTACTTTTCAAAGTCTGGGAAAAACCCTCAGAGAAATATACTGGTTATAACTGAAGCCGTTGGGCGTCTTTGTTGCCAAGGGAGGCCGCTCTCCTCTTCTGAGGAGTCCCTACCAACCGGATGGAGGCTGGGCTTTGTCCATCTGAAGGAGTAGGTGGGGACCCGCTGACCTGGCAGAGGCTCCGGGAGCCGCCTGTGTCTCCACAGCGACCCCTGGGGTCTACTCAAGGAACCGCACTTTTTGAATGCTGTCTTCTCCCTAGTGAAAAGTTGATGTAACCCAGGCACAGCCTCTTTCATATAAAAAGATATGAAAGAATGACAGATCCTGTTTCCTAGAGGAAACTGAGATGTGAAAAAAGGGCTAATGACTCACTGTTGATCCCATATCAAATCTGGGTTAGAACACAGGAGGTCACCGACTGCTAGGCCTTTGTCCAGAGATTACAACATACTTCAGGCTGCATTTTTCGAGGGTTAGGGAAGAAGAGTGGAGGAGACTGCCCCTAAGGGAGATGTGCAAGCCGACCACCAAGGTGGGACTGGGGGGGTCCTTCTCCCTCCCTGGTCCTACCCACCCCTTTACAAGTTCAGTATTAAGGGGTGTGTATGTGTGTGTGTGTGTGTGCACGCGTGCGCGCTCAGTCGTGTCTGACCCTTTATAACCCCATGGATTGTAGCCCTCCAGGTTCTTCTGTTCATAGGGTTTCCCAGGCAAGAATACTGGAGTGGGTTGCCATTGCCTTCTCCAGGGGAATCTTCCGGACCCAGGAATCGAACCTTCATCTCATATTATGTCTCTTGCATTGGCAGGGGATTCTTGGCCACTAGCGCCCCCTGAGAAGCCCAGTATTAAGGTGAGCAGGGCGGGGAAGAGCTCTGGCTGCAGCTCCCTCAGCCCTCCTCATAGAGCACTTCCAGGACTGCTCAGCCCTCCTCTTGCAGCACCTCCGGTCCTGAGAGACCCTGGAGAGAGGGTGTGGATTTCCCAAATGTGTTCATTCTCCCCGTCTGCCTAAGGGTGGGTCTACTCTGCCCATGTTGAACAGCTTGATGAAACGTGCCTCTGGCAGAGATAAACAAAAGTTTCCACTGTCATTTTGAAACCATATGGTGTGCTTTGTCTTTTAATATTCTTTAAACAAGTTGTTGACCTAGGAATTCAGTGTCCTCCAGGTCAGATCAGATCAGATCAGATCAGTCGCTCACTCGTGTCCAACTCTTTGCGACCCCATGAATCGCAGCTCGCCAGGCCTTCCTGTCCATCACCAACTCCCGGAGTTCACTCAGACTCACGTCCATCGAGTCAGTGATGCCATCCAGCCCAGCCATCTCCTCCTCTGTCGTCCCCTTCTCCTATTGCCCCTAATCCCTCCCAGCATGAGAGTCTTTTCCAGTGAGTCAACTCTTCACATGAGGTGGCCAAAGTACTGGAGTTTCAGCTTTAGCATCATTCCTTCCAAAGAAATCCCAAGGCTGATCTCCTTCAGAATGGACTGGTTGGATCTCCTTGCAGTCCAAGGGACTCTCAAGAGTCTTCTCCAACACCACACTTCAAAAGCATCAGTTCTTTAGTGCTCAGCCTTCTTCACAGTCCAACTCTCACATCCATACATGACCACAGGAAAAACCATAGCCTTGACTAGACGAACCTTTGTTGGCAAAGTAATGTCTCTGCTTTTCAATATGCTATCTAGGTTGGTCATAACTTTCCTTCCAAGGAGTAAGCATCTTTTAATTTCATGGGGGCAGTCACCATCTGCAGTGATTTTGGAGCCCAGAAAAATAAAGTCTGACACTGTTTCCACTGTTTCCCCATCCATTTCCCATGAAGTGATGGGACCGGATGCCATGATCTCCGTTTTCTGAATGTTGAGCTTTAAGCCAACTTTTTCACTCTCCACTTTCACTTTCATCAAGAGGCTTTTTAGTTCCTCTTCACTTTTTGCCATAAGGGTGGTATCATCTGCATATCTGAGGTTATTGATATTTCTCCCGGCAATCTTGATTCCAGCTTGTGTTTCTTCCAGTCCAGCATTTCTCATGATGTACTCTGCATATAAGTAAAATAAACATGGTGACAGTATACAGCCTTGACATACTCCTTTTCCTATTTGGAACCAGTCTGTTGTTCCATGTCCAGTTCTAACTGTTGCTTCCTGACCTGCATACAGATTTCTTAAGAGGCAGATCAGGTGGTCTGGTATTCCCATCTCTTTCAGAATTTTCCATAGTTTATTGTGATCCACACAGTCAAAGGCTTTGGCATAGTCAATAAAGCAGAAATAGATGTTTTTCTGGAACTCTCTTGCTTTTTCCATGATCCAGCGGATGTTGGCAATTTGATCTCTGGTTCCTCTGCCTTTTCTAAAACCAGCTTGAACATCAGGAAGTTCACGGTTCACATATTGCTGAAGCCTGGCTTGGAGAATTTTGAGCATTACTTTACTAGCGTGTGAGATGAGTGCAATTGTGCCGTAGTCTGAGCATTCTTTGGCATTGCCTTTCTTTGGGATTGGAATGAAAATGGACCTTTTCCAATCTTGTGGCCACTGCTGAGTTTTCCAAATTTGCTGGCATATTGAGTGCAGCACTTTCACAGCATCCTCTTTCAGGATTTGGAATAGCTCCACTGGAATTCCATCACCCCCACTAGCTTTGTTCATAGTGATGCTTTTTAAGACCCACTTGACTTCACATTCCAAGATGTCTGGCTCTAGGTCAGTGATCACACCATCGTGATTATGTGGGTCATGAAGATCTTTTTTGTACAGTTCTTCTGTGTATTCTTGCCACCTCATCTTAATATCTTCTGCTTCTGTTAGGTCCATACCATTTCTGTCCTTTATCGAGCCCATCTTTGCATGAAATGTTCCTTTGGTATCTCTGATTTTCTTGAAGAGATCCTTAGTCTTTCCCATTCTGTTGTTTTCCTCTATTTCTTTGCATTGATCGCTGAAGAAGGCTTTCTTATCTCTTCTTGTTATTCTTTAGAACTCTGCATTCAGATGTTTATATCTTTCCTTTTCTCCTTTGCTTTTTGCTTCTCTTCTTTTCACAACTATTTGTAAGGCCTCCCCAGGCAGCCCTTTTGCTTTTTTGCATTTCTTTTCCATGGGGATTGTCTTGATCCCTGTCTCCTGTACAATGTCACGAACCTCATTCCATAGTTCATCAGGCACTCTATCTATCAGATCTAGGCCCTTAAATCTATTTCTCACTTCCACTGTATAATCATAAGGGATTTGATTTAGGTCATACCTGAATGGTCTAGTGGTTTTCCCTACTTTCTTCAATTTCAGTCTGAATTTGGCAATAAGGAGTTCCTTGTCTGAGCCACAGTCAGCTCCTGGTCTGGTTTTTGATGACTGTATAGAGCTTCTTTGGCTGCAAAGAATATAATCAATCTGATTTCGATGTTGACCATCTGGTGATGTCCATGTATAGAGTCTTCTCTTGTGTTGTTGGAAGAGGGTGTTTGTTATGACCAGTGCATTTTCTTGGCAAAACTCTATTAGTCTTTGCCCTGCTTCATTCCATATTCCAAGGCCAAATTTGCCTGTTACTCCAGGTGTTTCTTGACTTCCTACTTTTGCATTCCAGTCCCCTATAATGAAAAGGACATCTTTTTTGTGTGTTAGTTCTAAAAGGTCTTGTAGGTCTTCATAGAACCGTTCAACTTCAGCTTCTTCAGCGTTACTGGTTGGGGCATAGACTTGGATTACTGTGATATTGAATGGTTTGCCTTGGAAACGAACAGAGATCATTCTGTCGTTTTTGAGATTGCATCCAAGTGCTGCATTTTGGACTCTTTTGTTGACCATGATGGCCACTCCATTTTTTCTGAGGGATTCCTGCCCACAGTAGTAGATATAATGGTCATCTGAGTTAAATTCACCCATTCCAGTCCATTTCAGTTTGCTGATTCCTAGAATATCGACGTTCACTCTTGCCATCTCTTGTTTGACCACTTCAATTTGCCTTGATTTATGGACCTGACATTCCAGGTTCCTATGCAATATTGCTCTTTACAGCATTAGACCTTGCTTCTATCAGCAGTCACATCCACAGCTGGGTATTCTTTTTGCTTTGGCTCCATCCCTTCATTCTTTCTGGAGTTATTTCTCCGCTAATCCCCAGTAGCATATTGGGCACCTACTGACCTGGGGCGGGGAAGGCAATGGCACCCCACCCCAGTACTTTTGCCTGGAAAATCCCATGGATGGAGGATCCTGGTAGGCTCCAGTCCATGGGGTCGCTAAGAGTCGGACACGACTGAGCGACTTCACTTTCACTTTTCACTTTCATGCATTGGAGAAGGAAATGGCAACCCACTCCAGTGTTCTTGCCTGGAGAATCCCAGGGACTGGGGAGCCTGGTGAGCTTCCGTCTATGGGGTCGCACAGAGTCGGACATGACTGAAGCGACTTAGCAGCAGTAGCAGCAGCAGCAACTGACCTGGGGAGTGTCTCTTTCAGTATCCTATCATTTTGCCTTTTCAGTCCTCTAGGTAGTTCCACTTTAATCACATGCTGGGGACTCTTTGATGGCTTTGTTTAGACTGCAGAGCTTGCTTCCATCCTGTGTTTGAGAGGAATCCGAGTCACGCTGCAACCACAAGTCGGTTTCGGTGGTTGTCACCGGTTTTGTTTCTTTTCTAACCTCGAGTAGATTAGAACGGTTCTGTGCTGTGACCACCACTTACTGCCAGATGGACTTGGTGACCTCAATTCTTCATAAACGCTCCCCGTTGACCTCTTCCCCACAGGCTCTAGATTGCCTTCCTGTTCTTCTCTCTTCTGGAATACCTGGTGTAGGGTGGGAACTTCATTGACCCATGCCTCTGTTTCTTCACTTGTAAAGATGAAGAAGATGCTGGCTTCCTAGGGTTGCAAAGGCCTGACCATGACTTGTGTAAAGAAGTCCCAAACCCTGCCTCTAGCACTTAGTGGACCTTCCTTACAGGGTACCTATTAATCACTGATTCCCAAAGACCATTGATTTTAAAGTACACCCTTTTTTATGTGCCTTGAAGAAAGAAACATCACTGACAATTGACTATAACATGCCACTGGATATGAGATATTAAAAAGATATTTTAGAGGTATTCTGATGTGATTAAAAGTAATGCTCTGGGGACCACTCCCACTAGCCCAGGATGTCTCAGGACCTCCATCTCATTCATTTCTTTCTAACTTTCCTTCAGAGGATCTGTTTCCATGGCTCACTTGGATAGGTCCTTAGGTGATTTTTGGCACCTAAGAGGGTGGGAACAGAGATTGGCAGGGCTGGTAATCTAGCAGGCCCATCACTGTCTAATCCTAATATAGGAAGGCCTTGAGAATTTTGGCTTTGTAGATAAGATCTCAGATATCTTAGATAACATCCAAGACCTTTCAGGGTCTGGTTCCTCCTCCTTGCTCAGCATCCCGCCCCCAACTAAATCCTCCCATGAAAACTACACTCCAGCCAGATCACTCTCTTTGCCTTTACCCAAAGGGGTCATTTATTTTCCTGCCGTTAGGCCTTTGTTTATGCTGTTTCTTCCACTTAGAGAGCCATCTTTTAACACCTTTAGGAATCCTTCGAGGTTAAGTGAGTTCCATCTCCTTATGAAACCTTCTTTGATGTTCCTCGTCATATTTAATTAGCTCTTCCTCTGCACTCTCACAGTACTGATATTCATCTCTATCTCGGCCTCTTTTCTTTTGCTGTAGGTAAAATCTAGCTGTGTCCTGACCTGTCTTCATCGGTTGGTGACCTACCTCAGAACAAGAACCCACTTGGACTTAGCTATGTTCTTACAGCTTATTGTTTTTGCTCAACTGATACTTAATAAATGAATGAGGGTTTCCCTTTAGAGAATAAGACTAAGTCACCAGAAGAAAGATCTATGAGTTGAAAGCATAGTTGAAAGACCAGGAGATGTGGAGAGATGGAAATCTTACCTCTGTTATCAGGGAAACCATGCCTGATGGATCTTGTTCCTATGCTAAAGGCAATACCAGGCCTTTCAGAACCACCCAGTTCCTGTTTCCAGTTTTGCAGATAAGAATGAAAATGCTGGTGATAAAGATGATGATGAAAGCTAACCCTCAGCGGGTACACACTATGTGCCAAGCATAGTTTTAAATATTTCATATGTGTGCACTTATTTCATTCTCACAAGTAACCCTGTATAGTCCATATGAGTATTTTCCCTGTAACATCTGAGGACATGGCTATAACTATTTCTATCAGTGATGTCTTATTGAAAGTCAGGCTTTTAGGTATAAGTAATAGTGAGTGAAGTTGCTCAGTTGTGTCCAACTATTTGCGACCCCATGGACTGTAGCCTACCGGGCTCCTCTGTCCATGGGATTTTCCAGGCAAGAGTTCTGGAGTGGATTGCCATTTCCTTCTCCAGGGGATCTTCCTAACCCAGGGATCGAACCCAGGTCTCCTGCATTGTAGACAGATACTTTACCATCTGAGCTGCCAGGGAAGTCAGGTATAAGTAATAGAAGCCCTAAATAGAGATCAGGAAATAGAGAGCATGACTTTTCCTGCCCTCTTGAAAAGTGACATAGAACATCCCTGAAAGGGTGGTGATTTTCCTCTCCTGGCAGGAATTCTATTCCTAGAAGCTCTGCATTCTTCTCCTCCAGAAGGCACTATATTTTTGAATCCTTTTCTACAGCCCTAGGTCTTTTTTCTTGTCTTTAACACATTCTGCTTTTATCTCTGCAGGTAGTTGATACAAATATTGTGATCTCGCAAGTCTCCTGGTCTTCATCTTGAACTGCCATCATTTCTTTGCAAAACTTTTCTAAATTTGATTGATAGGAGATTCATCTTGTCTCTTGAAAATGGATTGGGTAAGGCAAGATGGTGTTGTCTAATGAGCACAGGCTTGAGAGCCAGACAGATCCAATAAGTAAAAGAAAGAGAATAAGTAAAAGGGAATTGCACCAGAACAGTCTCAGAGGCAGAAAGGGAAAAGGGAGCTTCAAAGACAAACAGCTCTACTCCAGACTGATGGAAGCTGTTAAAACGTGATCTTGTCTGGGTGAGCCACCTGGCTGTCTCAGTGCAAGTTATTCAAACTGCCTCAGGGGCATTTCAGTTGCTTCCTGCTGAGGGGTTTCCCAGGTGGCGCTAGTGGTAAAGAACCTGCCCTGCCAGCGCAGGAGACGTAGACTCGGGTTTGATCCCTGGGTTGGGAAGAGTTCTCCTGGAGGAGGAAATGGCAACCCACTCCAGTATTCTTGCCTGAAGAATTCCATGGACAGAGGAGCCTGGTGGGCTACAGTCCATGGGGGCGCAAAGTGTCTGATACAACTGAAGCGACTTAACACACACTGCTGAATTCAGATCTTGGCTCTGTCATCCGTGGCTTGGTGGCGGGGCTACAGCCCCGGCACTTAAGTTGATCTCAGTCTGTTCACTTGTCATGATGAAGATGACCCCTGCCCCCTAGGATCGTGGAGGTTGGGTGATGATGTGCAAAGAAATTCCCAGGGTAGCTACTTCTGGCACTTAATAGGGTTGCTTTGCAGGCAGTTATTATGCATTGAATCTCAAACACCACTGATTTCACAATGCACCGTAATTTCATATGGATCCCTGGGTCGAGAAGACCCCCTGGAGTAGGAAATGGCAACCCACACCAGTATTCTTGAAAATCCCATGGACAGAGGAGCCTGGCAGGCTACAGTCCTTGGGGTCACAGAGTCGGACACGCCTGAAGCGACTGTCCGTAATTTCATATGCCACTTAGAGCTCTCATTAATTGTAACATGCCATTGTTTCTAAGAGAGCATTGGGATTTTAGAGATATTAAAATATGAAAAAAACCTAGCATCAGGGAAGTCACATTCATGTTTGTGGATTGCAAGAGTAGCAGTCCATGTGTATATAGCAGAGTGCTCTGTCCTAGAAACACATTGAAAATAAAATTAAGAGGGGGCATGATATCTGCCCTCAGGAAACGTTTCTATTTAGTAAGCTTTCAGAGCCTCTGACTGGCAGTAGCCACCCCTGGCACCAGAAATAGGAGATCTGCATCCTGGATTCCTCCTGGCTGGAGTGTCTTGCTAGGCATGCTCAGTGCATTAATATCAGGGTTTATTTATTTATTTATTTTTGACATCTCAGGGTGTTGCTAGTTGTTTCAAAGGGCCTGTACATTTCTAGGGCAAATTTTTTTGAAATGATTTTAACTGATCTCTCTGAATATGCATATGAGTTACATAATATTCGCCTCTTTATCTTTCTGGGCCCGAAAGGCTGAAATCCAACAAAGGTTGGGTTTGGATCGGGGAAGATGTTGTTCATAAAAGCCTAACATGCCGAGGGGGCTTCTGGGCAGCTTGTTTCTGGGCCACGCTAGGCCCCCTCTCCCAGGTGCCTTGTCTCATTGCCTCC
Organism: Tragelaphus eurycerus; assembly: GCA_935064755.1. NCBI lineage: Eukaryota > Metazoa > Chordata > Mammalia > Artiodactyla > Bovidae > Tragelaphus > Tragelaphus eurycerus. The sequence goes on from CAKXYN010000003.1 coordinate 15,596,202, forward strand.
CCTGGTGAGAGGCTCTGTTGAGAAGGTAGCCAGGATGTTTGGACCTCATCTCATGTTCATGATCAGGAACCAGCCACACAGGTTTCTTCACTGCCAGGCAATTTATTTATTTGTTAATTATTATTTTATAACATTTTTAAAGACTTTTTAAAAAAATGCAGACCATTTTTAAAGGTTTTATTGAATTGGTTACAGTATTACTTTTTTTTTTTTTTCTAAGTTCTGGATTTTTGGCCATGAGGCATGTGAGATCTTAGCTCTCTGACCAGGGACCCAACCCACAACCCCTGCATTGGAAGGCAAAGTCTTAACCCCCGGACTGCTGGGGAAGTCTCAGGCAATTCATTTAGCAACAGACTTCAGCAACAAAATGCCATTACAGGGTAGAAGTCTCCCAGAGGAGGACGGGTGGGAAGAAGGGGAGAGGGTGGTGAGAAGTTGTTGCAAAGGGTTTGAGGAGGAAATGAAAACTGAGGAGGTGTTGTCGGAGAGGACAGGCCACACTCGGGCAGGAGCAGCTGTCAATAGAGTAAGATGCTCTGAGTGACACAGCATCCTGGCTTTCCTGGGGCAACCGAGTAAAACCACTTCATTGGTGTGAGAGGATACTGCTGTTCCAAGGGAACCAAGTTTACTGGGCTTAGGGTCTGTTAGGGGGCTTCCCTGGTGACTCAGTGGTAAAGAATCTGCCTGCAGGAGACCCTGGGTTGGGAAGATCCCTGGGCTGGGAAGGTCCCCTGGAGGAAGGCATGGCAACCCACTCCAGTAGTCTTGCCTGGAGAATTCCATGGACAGAGGAGCCTGGTGGGCTACAGTCCATGGGGTCACACAGAGGTGGACACGACTGAAGCAACTAAGCAGAGCAAGAGGGGCTCTTAGAAGGAGGGGAATGCCTTCTGGTGCCCACAAAGCTCTTCTCTGTGGACCAACCCCATCCCCTCCTTCTCAGAAATAAGCCTTTGGACTTGGTTCTGCCCGATAAGCCAGAAATGTGGGGCTTAGATGTCCCCTTTAATCACAACAACTTGAGGAACTTAAAGCAAATGGAAAATGCTTTCTGGATGTTGCAAAGCCCAGACCTTCTGAAAATAGTTCGGATGCATTTCCAGCCTCCTCAGGCAGCTGTTTGCTCTCACACTGGCATGTGGCACGCATCTCTGTCCACAGAGAGAGTGTGGCTCTTCCTTCAGGCCTTCCTCACGGCCTCCACATGGGTCGTTAGGAAGCAGGACGTTCCTGAGGAAGAGACATGGTGCTTCGGAAAGGAGGGTCACGAGGCAACCATGAGCCTGAGTAACACTCGGGCTGCTTTTTTTAAGATGTTAGTTTCAGGAAGCACTGTAGCATCTTTCCAGTCTCAAGGAGGAAAAAGAAAAATGTTGGGACTTTGACCTTGGCTCAGTTCATTTGGCTTTCCCTATCTAACCCACACCACACTGACAGATTCCACATCTGTCTTGACAAGCATGTTCACAAATAACTGCTCATTCATAACTTCAGGCTGTTGTCACAGCCCTTGTTTGTTACTCCAGCATGTGAATGAGAAGGCAGAGTTTGGTTTTAAGAGAGACACTGATCTCAGAGGAAGAACTGTCTAAACAAGGAGACAGTAGTTTTTCATGCATTTTAGGGTCACTATAATATATTATTCAGGGAAGGCAATGGCACCCCACCCCAGTACTTTTGCCTGGAAAATCCCATGGATGGAGGAGCCTGGTAGGCTGCAGTCCATGGGGTCGCTAAGAGTCAGACATGACTGAGCGACTTCACTTTCACTTTTCACTTTCATGCACTGGAGAAGGAAATGGCAACGCACTCCAGTGTTCTTGCCTGGAGAATCCCAGGGACGGGGGAGCCTGGTGGTCTGCCGTCTATGGGGTCGCACAGAGTCGGACACGACTGAAGCGACTTAGCAGCAGCAGCATAATATATTATTGCACATAAATGGGAATTTTCTAAGAACTATAACCTAAGTTTTGGAGTCATTTCAGTATTGGGAATTCAGTACTTCTTAGACCAAATTCAACTAAGGTTATTCTCTCTAGATCATATGTAGCAGTAACTTTATTATTCCTTCCATTGGTGGGGGGGTTTTTTCTTATAGGATTATTTATTTCCCTATCTGGGCTCCCCAGGTGGCTCAGTGGTTAAAAAAAAAAAAAAATCTGCCTGCCAATGCAGGAAATCTAGGTTCAATCCCTGGGTTGGATGATCCCTTGGAGAAGAAAATGGCAACCCACTCCAGCGTTCTTGCCTGGATAATCCCATGGACAGAGGAGTCTTGCAGGCTCCAGCCCATGGAGTTGCAGAGTCGGACACGACTTAGTGAGCGGGCACAAAGCACATTTCCCTATCCATTGGCTTCATCTCGTTTTCCCTTCTGTTTTGGCAACTTAATGACTACGCCATTGAAGTGATTCTTTTCTTATAATAAACTCCTATCATTAAGTTGCTAGCTGAGAAAGGCCAAAAAAAGAAAGAAAAATAGGTGGGTGACTTAACTCTGATTTGACTTTAGAAGGAGGGAAAAAAAAAAAAAAAAGAAAATCACAGACTGAAGACATGTCTTTACAGAAGATGGATGATTTGGTAAAGGAATTGGCTGCTTGGAAGTCTGTCAAGGCTTTCTGGAAGAAGAGTTTCCACATCCAAGCTTGCATCTTAGCATCTGGCTCCGGAAGTTAAGGAGAGAGAAATAGAGCTTTTACCCAGAAATAGCTGGGCAGAGCTAAAGGAGAATGATGGCTATCACCTAAGGTTCTCAGACACTGGTTCTCACTCAAGCTTTAGGTTGTTAAGTGTGTTAATGGAATTTGCTCTTCATATGTGTGAACACAGTCTTGAATGGCCACTATTTCACCTACTGTGCTTTACACCTCTGTGGAATGAGGTGGCAGCCGCTGGTTTGTCTTGAAGCAAGATATATTTCAGAAGATTTCCGCTGTGAGAAAGCATCACCATCAACACTGAAGCTATGTGTATAGGGTCAGGTCTGGTTTCATGAATTCTTTGGCGGTTGCACCCGGATTCTAGAAAGAGGGTCTTGAGCTAAACTGACCCGAGTCATTAGATGTGAGGGATCAGCAGTCTAAAAGAAACCTTTGCTGGGAATCCTCTGAGAGGAGTAGAAACTCCCTGTCATCTCGTGCTGGGAGAGATAACGGTGCCCACTTCTGGAACTGTTGTCATCATGAGAGATATGTCTGTGTGGAGGCTGGGGAGGGGTTGAGGCAGGGACTGATTTGATGTGGAGTTGACTGCAGCATTTTTGCTGCTCCTGCTAAGTCACTCAGAGGTGTCCGACTCTTTGTTATGGAGCCCTCCAGGCTCCTCTGCCCGTGGGATTCTCCAGGAAAGAATACCAGAGTGGGTTGCCATGCCCTCCTCTAGGGGGTCTTCCTGACCCAGGGATGGAACCTGAGTCTCTTGCGTCTCTGGCAATGGCAGGCGTGTTCTTAATCACTAGCACCACTTGGGAAGCCCATTTGCAGTGACATTTAATTCTGCTTGAGATGTCATTGCAGCAAGAATGTCTTTCTCTCTGGCTAAGAGACACTCTCAAGCTACATAAAAAGACTAACTACCCAGAACAGACAACCCTTATGAGAGGATTGTGATCCACCTGATTGGGTTGTTTTGAGGACAAATGAGCTTTTTGTAGAAGGCCTTTCTAACCTCTAGGTCACAAAGGCTATACTAGTGTTTCTGGAATTCTTCCAAGCAAAAGGATCGCCTGGAGTGCTAGGTCTGGATTCCAGGAACTTTGTCTCCTACCCTCCATCCAAATTATTATTCAATAGTTTTATTTTTATTATTTTTTTTTCTTGGCCACGTCTTGTGGCTTGAGGGATTTTAGTTCCCCACCAGGGATCTAACCGGGGTCCTCAGCAGTCAGGGGGCATTGTCCTCACCACTGGACCACCAGGGAGTTGCCAAGATGATTATTCTTTCATTTCAAGGTGAGATCCAAGTAGGTAGCTCAGAAGCACACTCTGGAAACCCTGTGTGTTTAGGTTTGATTGCTTTATTTATTCGTTGTGTCATCACAGGCAAAAAGGAGTCCTATCACTGTTATAGTTAGCTTCATTGTCTTTTAGTTATTTTGTAAATTACTCACGCAAAATTTTAATTCCTGGACTGTTTTTATCTTCTGACTTACCTGAGCCATGCTTCCCCATTATTTGTGAGTATACCCAAGGACTTCTAAAAATGATTGTATTTCTAAGACTATTCATGTCTCAGATTTTCCCTAGGGTTTCACATTTTAAAAAGCATTTCACATGGACCCCAAACCTTATTAATAGAAAAAGTTTACCTGTATTTAGTGTGACTTCAAACACATAGATCTTGAAAATTGTTTTTTAAAAAAACTAACAGTTACTTTCTTTGGCATAAATCACCCTTATTTGCATCACTTATATCTCCATCCGATTCGTGGTCTTAACTTCTGAGGCCCTGGATCAGCACCAGAGCACTCTGTTCTTTATGGTGGTGGTTTAGTCGCTCAGTCATGTCCGACTCTTTGCAACCCCGTAGTCTGTAGCCTGCCAGGCTCCTCTGTCCATGGGATTTTTTCAGGCAAGAATACTGGAGTGGGTTGCCATTGCCTTTTCCAGGGGCATCTTCCCAACCCAGGGATCGAACCCGTGACTCTTGCATTGCAGGCAGATTCTTTGACCACTGAGCCACCAGTGAAGCTCACCCTGTTCTTGGGCCCTGCTTAAAAACCAAACAAAATAAACAAAACAAAAAGGAGAGGGGAGGAAAGAAAGGATTTTAATGCTGTAGCTTGATAGCAGAGGGAGAGTAAACCAAAGGTGCCTACTTGAGGACTGCTTGTTGGAAATGATAGATGACAACAGTTAGCTTGCCCTGTTCTCTCATAGACTTCTCTCATAGACTACCTGGGTGATCAGGGGTGAGTTCAGGGATCTGGATTCCATTAACAGAATCAGTATCCCTCTGCAGCACCACACAGCCACTGGCCTGAAGAAGGTGCTATTTCCCAGGAAAAGGAGTGAAATCCCCCCAGAAATGCACAGGGCCCTCGTGTGAAGAGAACGTGCTGCTGACCCAGCCACGCTCTGCATGCCCTGCCTGTCTCTGGTTCTGTTCCTTGAGATTTTTATCGCAGAGAGCTTTCAGCATCTCTTTTTAGAGGTCAGATCTGAATGAGGAGACATCGTGTGCCTTGCTGATCTTGTGACACAGTTTCTACCCTGTCTGTAGCTTCCTATCTTTGCTGACGAGTGATGGGAGGGAATTTTCTCTCGGGGAGGCTCTGAAAATAAACACCGTGGCTGCTTGTGGGTGAGAACATGTGTGAGCAGATGTCAGCTGGTAGCAGCGTATGGTGGCGACATGAGAGCAACGTGTTACCGAGGCCTGGGTGTTGGGCCTTCGTCTTCCGAGCCATCCAGGCCGGGCACCTCCCACATCTCAATTAAAGAGAGTTTTGACTGGAAGGTGTAGTCCCCACAAGTGTGAAAATGTGTCCCTGGGATCTCATTAGGGGGCTGAATGTGGGGGTGGTAAGTTATAGGGCATGGAAAAAAGTTTTCCTTATCTGCTTTAGAATTGAGAAACAAAAATCTGGCCAAAAAAAAAAAAAAAGGAGAGAAGGGAGGGGGAAGTCCATAAGACCTGTGTGTTTTGTCCAAAGAAATCTTCAAGTCAGGTATGAATAGTGGTCATGCTACTTTTAGAAGACATACCTTAGGTGAATGGGAGGTGTATGGATTTTTAAATTAGTATAAGGAGCTGGGAAGGAAGTCTGTTCATGCAGACCTGGAAGGCCATCGGGGATTCACCTATCAAATAAGTTAAATAACTGGTATTATTATATCCCTGAGCACCTTTTATATGTCAGTTTCTTTTAAATATCTCATTTCAATCTTTCATAAACCCTCAGGAATAGCATGATGTCAGTTTCATTTTATAGCAACAGAGGCTTAGGTGCATCGAGGCATTTGTTCAAAGATTCCAGGAGACTGATGACAGAGCAGGGGTGTCCATCCACATCATCTCATGCAAAAGTCTGACATTTAGTATGCATACAAGATCTTTAAAGAAGGCAGAGTTCAGAATTTCAGGATGTCAAAAAGTATCATGGAAGATGCGTGTAATCCATTCCAAGGAGGCCTAGGTTTTTAAATTGTCACTAAGCAGCCCTAAACCAGTATATACTTGAATTTTTGATCCCTGATGTAGGAGTTTTCATGTGTAAGTTAGAAATGGTAACAGGTGGTTTTAAGAAAACTGAAATCGAGGCCAACCAAATGAAAGTCAGAGTTTTACTCTTAAGAGGGAATCTGTCTTTTGTTCCAAAGGTCAGAGCCTTTCCTATTCATCTTTAATATAAGTCAAGGTATTTATGTGACTGTTTCAGTATATAAATTGTACATTGTTATTTTAACACTAGAATGTGTTAAGGGGAACGCTAAATTCAGGAGCCTGATTGCTGGTTAAGGCATGCCAAAAGATTTGGGGTGAGAATCCACAATCCCTCAGACTTGCTTACCCCGTAGTCCCCCAGCCCTGAGTAGCGGGGCCCTTCTGTTTCTAGGGGAATGATAAATACATGCATTGAGTCCCTCCTCTGCGTTGAATCTTTGTATAGCTCTGTATAGGCATCTCCTCATTAAAATAGCTAATGACTGTGCTTTTTAAAACTCCTAGCTGTCTGCCCAGTTGTTACAACACCCTCTGGCTCAGTGGGCAGCTTGTGCTCCAGACAGTCCCAGGTTTTCTGTGGGTACCTTGGTGAGTACACTCATCTGCTTTATATACCTCATTTGACGTAGTGGTAGCCGGTCCATCTTTAGTGTTTGTCTCCTGGGTGGGGGGGGGACTTGTCAGAGGCAAAAGAGAATTCTGAAGTGCAGCCTCGTAGCTGGACAGTCACACAGGTGCCCCCAATCTTGTAGTCAGAGTGTCTATCAGAAAAACTCATGAATGCTTTGAAGTGCTATGATGACTTGATTCTAATACGGGGAAGGATGGATTGTGGGTCTATTAGATGTGTGATCTAGGGCTTCCCAAGTGACTTGATAGATTGATCTCTTGACTCCCTGGGAGGATACTCTGTAGGGGGGATTGTATGGTCAGAATGTCAAGGGTTCCTTTTTTTGGTCTCTTATTTGAACCTGTGTTCTTATTTCTGACACACAGCAATGGCTCAATGAATGTTTCTGGTACTGAACTGAAAGGGAAGAAGGAGATCTTTCTCTCCTTTGAAGTTCTACAGGGAGGACAGTGGGAAATATATGCTGATCATTGTGGCCTTCATACAGTCATTAATGGGTTGTTTGTGGCCTTCATATGGGTTGCATGAGAGAATGGGGTGATCATGGTCAAGGCTTCAGTTGGCTGAACCTGAGAGCTTGCCACTGCGCCCTGACCCTCAGGACAAGTGCAGGCCCCTCAGAGCCTAACCCGTGTGATAGGCTGGGGTGGGGTGGGGTGGGGTGGGGTCACCAAAGCTGGAGGGCTCACCCCTTTCTGATTTGGAACATTAATAAATCAGCCAGCTTTTATTGAGTGCCATCTTTTATCATCTGCTGAGCCATGAGACCATAGCAAAGAACAGGTCTTAGGTGAGCGTGACACTCAAACACTCTGGCCCAGGTAGTACCCTGATCCAGGCTCAGGAAGGGAGGAAATGGACTTACGGTCCTGGCATTGGTTCCCTCTACACTTTTGAGACCCCGCAGAAGCAGGAATTATATGGATTCTAAATTCAAGCGGAGATCCCAAATAAGGACAGGAGAAATGTTTTTATTTCCCCAATAGATGTCTGCACTCCCTGGGTTATCCTGCTGTGCACTTTACCACTCCTAATTGTGAAAGTGTTAGTTATTCAGTCATGCCCGATTTTTTGCGACCCCATGAATTGCAGCCCATCAGGCTCCTCTGTCCATGGGATTTCCCAGGCAAGAATACTGGAGTGGGTTGCCATTTCCTTCTCCAGAGGATCTTCCCAACCCAGGGGTCAAACCTGGATCTCCTGCACTGCAGGCAGATTCTTTACCAAATGAGCTATTAACCTTGCTCCTTAGGAATCAAGGAATCAAGAAATGAAATAGTCTATTTACAGTGACCTAAGCTGGGCTTTCCTCAAAAACAAAACTGATTCCATTGAGAATATATATTTATTTGAGTTCAGAAAGCCTCAGAATGGCCAGAAGCTGCCATGTGAATAAAAAGAGTGAATGGCTTCATCCATGCTTTTTAAGTTCCCATTTGTAAGGCAGATTGTATTTGGTTTTCCATCTCTCAATTTGTATTTTATTGTACTGTCTAAACCAAGGAGTTAGTTGTCTGCTTTTTGTTGGTTTGTTTCGCCAGCTTGTTGGAAAAGACAAGGGAAAGAGATGAGAGAAGGAAAACATGTGTTGAATTCCAGTCCCCCCAACCCGGGTACTGAAGGCCTGTCATCCTTATTCTTTCCACGTTGGTTGGTTGGCGAGGGTGGGATGAAATCCCCATTTTTCAGGGAACTCTGGCTTGGAGAGGTGAATACCTTGTCCTCGGTCATCAAACTAGCAAAGAGAGTAGAAGCAAATTCTAAATTCGGGTCTGGCCCGCGTGCCCTCTACCACACCACAGAAACCCCAAACTTTTTTTTTTTTTTTTTTTTTGCTTTTCTTTTATTTTCCCTGGGAATCCCATTCCATTAGTTTTTATAATTCTCTTACCTACCACTTTGGATTAATTTCCTTTTCATCTTCTCCTCATAGTAAACAAGTGGAGAGGTGCACTTGGCCTCGGACACGCCTTCTCCCTTGGGGTTATTTTCGGTCATTTAATGGCTGCAAGCTTCCCCCTTTCTTTGGTGGAAAAACACTGGAAGCCCACCCTGCCTCTCCTGAGTCTGGGAAAATCAGGAGTGTCTCAGAGGGTGAGGCTGGGGAAAGAGATCCCTGTTCAGTGGGAGGCCCTCCTGCCCCACCCAGCTTCCCTCCTGGGAGTCAAGCCTGCAGACCCTTCCAGACCTTCCATGCAAGACTGCTGAGCAGTGGGGCTCTGCAATTTTTTTTTTTTTTTTTCTGGTCTCTGTTCTTAGAAATAGTAATTGAGTAAAAATGTAAGTGAGCTGATGCCAGGGGGCAGGCGTCCAGGGTCAGGGTGAATTTCTCCATGCTGACTGTGATTCTGAACACTCGTTAAGTGGAGGCTGGCTGGTGCCAAGCGGCTCGAGGGTCATCCCTGTCACCTTGTGTGAACCGCCTCTCCATTCCAAGGAGGTGTTGGGAGTGGCCACAGGGAGTCGGGGGGTGGTGGCACCCGTGGCGCCTCTAGCTTTCCTCCCTCCCTCTCTAACCTGGGTGTAGTTATCACCACATGTCCCGAACCCATGCTTGGACTGGCAGCGCTGATGCCTCCTCAGTTTTACATCAGATCCCCTGGAGGAAGACATTGTCCTTGCTCCTCGTAGCCTGTGTGGCCGCTACATCATTTCCACTCCAGCCCCCCTTTAAGTTCACTCTCCTCCAAAATGTGGATTGAGATGAGCTTAGCCTGCCTGAAGGTTTTTCTTCTAAGATAGACGAGTCCAGGAGATAAGCAGTCCAGATGGTCTCTCCAGGAAGGAATGGGTTAAGAGTCATGAAGGCAAATCCAGCTTTATTTGTTCTTTAAGTATTTACTGAGCATGATGCCTTTCGTTAGCTTGGTTCAGATTTAAAGATGGGCTTCTCAGAGCATGGCCTGTATTTTTTCGTTCATTCTGAAGGGTCATCAAAAGCCGATTCCCAGGCCTGTCTTGAGTCAGAGTCCCTGGGGTGGGTGGAGCCCAAGGAGTCTGTACCTTTAAAAGGAAGCGCAGGTGCGCTGGTCCCCACTAACCTGATGCAGTGAGGCTCTTATTCTGCCGGTCTGTTTACTCCAGGTCCTTCAGCCTGAAGGATTCAGATCTAGCAGGGCCTCTGTTTGATCAGCTGGTCCCTCAAGTGTGAGACCCCGAATCCATAGCGTGACCACGTTTTCACCCTGTACTCTCCATGTCCCTCAGTGCATACAACAATCGAGTTAGGTCCGTGGTTAATCACGCTGATCACACATCACCCCTGCTTACCACTCACCACAGAGGGGCTGTGAATGTGCAGACAGATGACCATGTGGTGGTGGGTGGATGCCTCGTTGGGAGGTTATGCACGCTGGATTGGGCAGCACAGTTTCAAAACAAATGTATAAAGTGCAAGTGATGTACAATTTATAATGCCGTAGCCGACGTATAATGTTTAGTTCGCTGAGGTAGTGTTTGATCAAAGCACCGCTGACCTCTTCATGGCCTGAAATCTGTTCTGAGACATTCCATGGGGTAAGGATCTCGCCAACAATGGAATGTAAACTCTACTCACTCAGCCCAACTCACTTCCAAGTAACTGAAGTTTTCTCTTTCCAAATAGTGTTTTGGTTTTTTTTTTCAACCAGAGGTATTCGAGCAGGTGAAAATCTGACCCAGATATTAAACAGAAAAAGTTAATAATAAAAGTTAATAATACATGACTTTGGTATTTTCTCCTGTGATTTTGATGTTGTTTTAGAACCATCCAGTATTTTGAATCCAACCACGCAATATGGCTATTCTATAACTACTGTAGTGTTTTTGATGATCAAGATAGAGAAATAGCCGGTTCTTCTACATGCTGTATATCACTGAACCAAAAACAAACAAACGCGTTTTTTAAAAATAAACATGCCCAGGAATTGTCTTTGTGCCCCAAGTGATTTCTCTGTTATTTCTACTAGTTTGAGAGCTAAGTTCTTTGCTTTGTGGTGAAGAGTAAATATAACAGTGAACTAACACCAGAGGAAGAGGCACTAACTACAGTGGTTACTTTATAGCTGCCCTAGGATTATACTGGTCAGGCTTAATAACCACTGGAAAACAGGAAGTTTAAAGTCTTAATACCATAAGAACTCTCATCACTTTGCAGATTTAAACAATGGGAATAAGCATTTTTCTACTGAAGCAGGAAAACAATGACTAGTCGTATTCATTCTACTTCCCAGCAAGCCTTCCATTAAAAAGGTCTCTACGTGCACTGCAAATATAGATCTAGTTGTAAGATAGTTGTCTAATGCATGAAAGATCATAGGAGGATGAAGGTAAACACGAGACATTCTTCAGTTCAGTCCAGTCGCTCAGTCGTGTCCGACTCTTTGCGACCCCATGAATCGCAGCACGCCAGGCCTCCCTGTCCATCACCAACTCCCAGAGGTCACTCAAACTCATATCCATTGAGTTGGTGATGCCATCCAGCCATCTCATCCTCTGTCGTCCCCTTCTCCTCCTGCCCGCAATCCCTCCCAGCATCAGAGTCTTCTCCAATGAGTCAACTCTTCGCATGAGGTGGCCAAAGTACTGGAGTTTCAGCTTTAGCATCATTCCTTCCAAAGAAATCCCAGGGCTGATCTCCTAGATCAGATCAGATCAGATCAGATCAGTCGCTCAGTCGTGTCCGACTCTTTGCGACCCCATGAACCGCAGCACGCCAGGCCTCCCTGTCCATCACCAGCTCCCGGAGGTCACTCAGACTCACACCCATCAAGTCAGTGATGCCATCGAGCCATCTCATCCTCTGTCGTCCCTTTCTCCTCCTGCCCTCAATCCCTCCGAGCATCAGAGTCTTCTCCAATGAGTCAACTCTTCGCATGAGGTGGCCAAAATACTGGAGTTTCAGCTTTAGCATCATTCCTTCCAAAGAAATTCCAGGATTGATCTCCTTCAGAATGGACTGGTTGGATCTCCTTGCAGTCCAAGGGACTCTCAAGAGTCTTCTCCAACACCACAGTTCAAAAGCATCAATTCTTTGGCGCTCAGCCTTCTTCACAGTCCAGATCTCCTAGAGACATTCTTAAAATAGTCATTCACTGCACAGTGTTCATTGTCTCAATGAACACTAGACATCCATCTAGGCACTAGTGATGCCATCAGTGAATAAAACATAAAACTTTGCCCTTGGGGAGCTTCACATTTTGGAGAAAGAGCATAGGCAATTAAAAAGATGAGAATGGTAGAATGTGATCAATGTGGTAGGACAGAAAATCAGAGCAACGTTGGGGAGTGGGGAGGTGAGTTGCAATTTGATCAGAAGTATCCTAGGAGATGAGATTAGAGAGATAATGACACCTGGGTCAGGTGGGGACTTGGAGGCCATTGCCAAGTCTGTGGTTTTTCCTCTGAATCAAATGGGGAGAAGGGTAGTTTTAGCCACGGGGTTCTGTGGCAAAATTGAGGACAGTGACCAAGGCCAGGAGCAGGAAGCCCAGTGAGCTGGTCTTGGCAATGCACTGGGAAGGCACTCAGCACAAGGAAGTTCCAACAACTAAGAACTTCAACAAGACCTTCCTTGTGCTGAGTTCATTCTTTAACAGATAATTTGATAGGCAGGGCACAAATGGGTTCTGTATATAGAATATATTTTTTGTTTGTTTTAAATGGACTCTCCTGAATTACTGGCAACCCACCCCCTTCCTTTCTGGAAAGAAGCTACCTTTGCACCTTCTGTGTATGCAAATAACCTCTTGGGTCTCCCATCTTGTGCTGACAAGTGTGGAATGGCAGCTGCTGGAGGCTGCACTTACTGGACCGCTTAGTCACGGCCACCCTCGATTCATGACCAGGAACACAAGAAACTACTCTCATAGGTGACCACGGTTGGCCTCCTAGGATGACAAACTGTCTCTTCCTGTAGGAAGTGGAAAGTCAGACTTGGAAGGCTCTTTGGATCTGTCCAGCTGTGCCTTGTACATTTGCCTAAACTTTGAAATGAAGTCATAAGCCATGGAATGTGTAAAACTATGTCTCTTATCAGTCCAAAAGCATTTCTGTTGGACCAGAGTTTGTGTTCCAATTTTTAAGTTTTGAGCAGCAGGACTTTACATTGGGATGTCAGTTCGATTCTTTCATCCATCTCTATAAGACATGTCAATCGAGTCTGCTGCATTCAGGTGCTATGTGAGCTCTGCCGGTGAATGGAGTAATAGAACACAGATCCTGACTTCAGGAGCCTTTGACTTAGTGAGGAGCTCAGGCCGACCAAACCAGCCCAACCAAACTGAGAAGCTAACACCATGTGGTTGATTATAAGTAAGGGTCTGAGAGGTCAGAAGAATTGATGAACTTGCTCTAGACAGGTCAAGGAAGGCTTCTCAGGGGGAGCTGGTATTTGCTGCTTCAAAAGATGGCCTTTGGGAGGATAGTTTGGCAGTCAATCAGTAGCACTAGGAAGTCTTCAGCTTTCGGTAAGGGGAAGATTTGCCCTTTCATGTTTTCTCCCTCTTTGAGCTCGCATGACTACTGTCTTGATGAATCATGAAACAGCAGAAGCACTTACTGTAGCCTTTGAAAAATTGAACGTGTACCTACAGGAGACCCACTATGAGATAGTGACGCTGGAGAACAGGGCAAGATCATTATATCAGGTATCTGTTATTCAGAAGACATAATGGACCCATGGTGTACAAAATCCATTAGACAACTCAAAGTCATTAGAGCTTCTTTCTCCTTCTTCTTAAGGGCACATCACAAAGGTTGATCCCTCACTTGTAGTCTATGGATTCTATGATATCTTTTGTTGTGGGACCCAGCTGAGGGAGCAGTGTCTAACCCGGGCATGCTGCCCTCCTGGCTGGACCACAGGAGATGTACAGTTATCCACAACTGCATTCCAGTGGCCAAACATGACTTCAGTAGGGCAATAAGGGGCACAAGAAAAGGATCTATTTGGCGGTGGGTCTAGAAGAGAAGAGTTTGACCAAATGGTATAGTCTACCGTAGTATAAGTGGTGGAGTTAGGGAAAAGAGAAGGATTTCACCCATGTTAAAAACTTTCTATGTTGTTGGTATGGCATGGTTGGATCCACACTTTTGCTTTGTCCATGGAATTATGAGGAGCTTTATAATGGATATTTGCTGAATACTTAGTCAGTTGGCTTTATAAGACAGACATCAATTTCCTTCTGCTCCACTTTTATTTTATTATTATTTTTAAAGTCTTTGTTGAATTTGTTACAATATTGCTTCTGCTTTATGTTTTGGTTTTTTGACTATGGGGCATGTGGGATTTTAACTCCCTGACCATGGATGGAACCCATATCCCTGTATTGGAAGGCAAAGTCTTAACCACTGGACCTCCAGGGAAGTCCCCTTCATTTTTATATACAACTTATTCTTCCAACCAAAACAAGTTTGTTGGGTGTCAGAGGCACAGTTGGTAGTACTAGGTTTAGGAAGCAAGTCCTGATATGTTATGTGAAATTTATGTGTGTCAGTGAAACTCAGGCTTACCTCCAAAACATGTACTCACATCTCTTCGCCTTAGGGTCTCAGGTTGCCAGTATGTTCCTGACATGCCCAGCAGTATCTGGTAAATAAATGTTCTTCACAATCCAGGTTAAGTTTCTATGAGGCTGTAAGTCTGAAGATGCTTAGCTGTAGCTGGAGGTACCATGACTCTCCTATTTCTTATCTCTTTTGTATGAGTTCCATGCCAATTGAATGAGTTAAATATTGAGTATCATGTGGCTCTCTTAAATTCTACCTAACCCGAGCCTTAGTCTCCTGACAGTGACTGATGAGGTCAATGGGTTAGTTTCAGGCTCCCTCCTGCTGTGTCCAGTGAGAACACTGCAGAATGACCCCACCTGGCATGGGGCATCTCCTGTGCCCCTCTCAACCCAGGGGCAGCCATCCATCTGCTCTGAACGCTCCTGAGCATGCTGGGTAACTCCCTGCTTGCAAGTTCCCCATCATCTCGGCAGCCTATTCTTAGTAGCAGATGCTGAGCATCTCCATCGTGCTTTTGGGGTCAGCAGTGGGAAAGAGCAGAAAAAAATGAAAGCATTGTTTTGCACATGGCTGGACATCTGTATTTCTGAATTGCCCTGTTGTGTGGATGATGCAACTGCTGGAGCTGTTTTGCTGAATGTGAACTTTGTCCACCAACTGGACTCTAAATTGGTTTTGGATCCTTGTGAAATCTAAACGGTCAGACCATATTTTTCTAATCTTCAGTTGGACTCTATCTTTGCTCTCAAGTGGAGCTGATTCGTTTCTGCTCACATCCACTGCAGGGGTTGCTTCTCTGTTTTTCTACTCTGCATTGCTTGTTTTCTCAAGGCTGCTACTTACCTCGTCCATTGTGTGTATTCAGGAGAGCAGGAGGGCAGCTCCCTGTGGTACTGTGGCCACTGTGGCTTCAGGGATGGTTTACTCAAGTGTTATTGTTAGGGAGAGAGCTGACTGGTTTTCAGAAACTGAACAGGGGAAGCCTCAGGACCAGCTCACCCACAGGTATGCTGGTACCATGACAAAAACTTGGACTTGGACTTTAGATAGCAGAGCACTCAGATTCTTTACTGGAAGCACTGACTCTCAGGGCTGTGGTCTCTGCTTGGGTGCTCTGCTACTGAGATTCTCAACTTCACTGTGTGTAATATAAAAATCATAAACTCAGACTGGGGTCCACCTCCAGAAATTCTGATTTGATTGGTCTGGGCTGGGAGCTGGCATCTTTAGTTTTAAAAAGCTTCCCAGGGCATTCTGATGTTCAGCCAGATTTGAGAATCTCTGTTTTGGGAATTTATGTAACATTTGCTACTGTGATTTTTGTCTGGCTATCCATGTCCTGTTATGAGTTTCTGCATGAATTTCTGCATGAAAAAAAAGGCAAAGATCTAGGTGGGGTGTTAATAAATGAAGAGGCTGGATCCTGGTTTTAGTAATAAGAAAATGAATAATAATGATATTGATCATTGTTAGTTATTGCATACTTATGTTAGGCACCGCACTAATCTTTATATTAGCCCTAAAGGATAAACAGGGCTTCCCTGGTAGCTCATCTTGTAAAGAATCTGCCTGTAATGCAGGAGACCCCAGTTCAATTCCTGGTCAAGAAGTTCCCCTGGAGAAGAGATAGGCTACCCACTCCAGTATTCTTGGGTTTCCCTGGTGGCTCAGATGGTAAAAAATCTCCCTGCAATGCAGAAGACCTGGGTTTGATCCATGACTTGGGAAGATCCCCTAGAGGAGGGCATGGCAACCCACTCTAGTATTCTTGCCTGGAGAATCCCCTGGACAGAGGAGCCTGGTGGGCTACAGTCCATGGAATCACGAAGAGTCAGACACGACTTAGCGACTTAGCATAGCACAGCACATCATAGGATGAACACTACTGTTATTTTCAGTTTTACAGATGAGGAAACTGAGGCTCACAGACATCATATAATTTCCCCACAGTCACACAGATAACAAGTGGCAGAGCCAGAACTTGAACTTGGTCTTTCTGGTTCCAAAGTTCATCCAACTCAATCACTCCTCTAAGACGATGAACTTATATATGAACAAGAATATTTGAGGTGAAGGGATGAGATGTCAAGAAAGGAGAATTCACTGAGTGAAAATAATATATAACTATATTTAAGGGAGATCATTCTTTTCTGAAAAAGGAAGGAAAAAAAGATATCTTTGGATGGCTTTCTTATTTTCTTTTGAAGCCAGTATTTGTCTCCCCCAAACCTATGGAAATTCAGAGTGAGCATCGGAACCCAATGACTTGAATGATGGTGTTGGAATTAGGCAGTGGCTTCTGAGTTTAGCTCATCTTTACCTCCTGTCTGAGGAGGTAAAACCTCCTACCCCCATTTGAGGAACGACAATGGTTGCTTCTTATCCAAACTTGTACACTGTATGGTACATCCTTAAGTGATTCTCTTGTCCACACTGGATAATTACTGGAGTGTGCAAGGTAAAATCTGGAGTTTTTCATTTTTTTCTCCCTATATAAGAACAACTGTTTTTTTTTTTTTTCCAGGCTAGTAAATCTGAGTTCTTAAACTACTCCATTAATCCTTTAATGCCTATTAAAAGTTCAGAATGGTACCAGACCAAGGCCCTGGAAATTCCATCTCCAGCTCTTGGCCACACCCTATATATACCCATACATGTGAAAGAATGTTGCAGATTGAGGCATCCAGTAAATATTTATTAAGTGAGGGAGTGAATGAACTTTGCAAATATGGACCATAATAGAAATAGCATATTGCTAAGGATTTCTTGGGAAATGAGTGAAGTCTTAGCCCACTGGTCTGCTCCCAGTTTTTCCATGGGGCCACTTGATCAATTAGCCAACTCCTAATTCCTTCCTGGGGTAACTTTTTGTACACTAAGCACAACAATATTAATAGGGTTAAAACAATCTTATTATCTCTGACCTCTGTTTGTATCTCTCAGCCTGGATGAAAGGACACTGCCTTTTTCTTCAGTCTCAGTAGTATTTTTCATGTTAAAAGTTGGGTAAAATTCAGAGTCCCCTGGAGCATGGAGAGAGAAAGAGGCAAGTTACTTGCCAGCCCATAGGAAAGCCAAGCCCAACACTGATGCATTCTTGTCGTGGATGGTCCCACGGGAACACCTGGATTAGCCCCCGCTCCCGCTGTGGGTTCAAAGTGCTGTCCCTGGAGTTATAAAGGGACAGTTGGGTCCTCAGCCAGATGGCACAAGTATTTTTAGGGCTCTTCGCCTCTCAATCTAATTTCTGCTTGAAACTTTAACACATGCAGGCTGCACAGAAATGACTTTTAAACTACTCTCTGGGTAGTGTAGGAGGGCTTGGATTAGTACCACAGCCTTTGAGCATTTTTTTTTTTTTTTTTTTTATTGCTAACTATCCAACAGGCTGAACAGAGGAAATTCAAGTCTAACCCTGGAGGGACCCCTGTTTAGTCATCTGTCTAGACAGACGAGTTCATATAATGGGCCTCTCTGTTTCTTTTGCTTTGTTATAACAGACGGTGGTCCCTTCCTTTCAACTCTATGAGGATGTCAACCTTTGGTTTTTTGATCCCAGCCTACTGTTGATAAGCCAAGAAAGTGACTCACACATGAGCCAAAGATGACTCTCGAGTGTGACACAGTCTGTGATATAATAGAAAGAAAACATAGACTTTGCATAAGGGAGATTCCTGGGTAAAAATCCTGACTGTGAAATATTAGGCAAGTCACTTACCCTCTCTGAACCTCATTTTTCTCTTCTCTAAAATGAAAATTAATTTTTAAAAATACTCTTTTAAATGGTATTTAAAAACAGAGAGATTAGCACATAAAAATGCCTTGCATGGGATAGGGAGCGAATATATTTTTTATTCATTCATTCAAGGTGATCAGTAAAGACTTAACTTTTCCTGTTTTTTTGTATCCTGAGAACTCTAAGAAAACCAGAAATTCCAGCCCATATTTTTAATATCAAGTCATACATTGAGAAAAGGAAGTGATAGATATTTTTTAAGCCTAGGAAAAAGTTGAAAATAGTTCCAATTTCTGTTAGACAAAAATAATATTGGAGATATTGGAGATACCATTTAAATATTGGTAGAGGTAAATAAGGCAGAATGATATTCTCGGTTTTATCAGAAGGGCTCAAAATTCTCAGAACCTGCCTAAAAGAACTCTCTTTGTTAGTAACTATTTCTGCAACTAAGTGGTACATCTCTCTCCCTTGTTATTTCATTTTATTTTTAAGCATTTTGCAGGTTTCCATTATATATGCACAATATTGTACATGATATACATGCACACTTATATACATATTAACCTTTGAGATATGTTCCAGTTCACTTTTGTTTGCCAAATTAGGCTACTATGAAATGAGCAAAATATTATAAATATCAGAAATATTAGATATTTTGAAATATCAAAATATTAGAAATATTATCAGGAGCCACATAGGCTCCTGATCATACTTTTGTTTTCAGTTTAAACAACATTTTTGTGTGTGTTATTTTACTTTAATCTCTTCCTGGACTGTCCGTGAAAGCAGTAATGTGGAAAATATCGTTTGATTCAATTTAATTCAATGAGTATTCACTGAGCATATACTGCCTCCAGGGCTTGCTGCCTGACTCACACGGGTGGATAAAAATGGGGAGAGTAGGGGTGGACCCCCCAGAGGAGGCAGCACAGACAGCCCAGGGAAGGCACTGCAGTCACACGACACAGGTGTGAGTGGAGACACCAGATTCCTTTTGATAGAACAATGGTTGGGTGCGCTCCTTCTTTAAGCCTCAGTTTCTTCGCTCACACCAAAATGCAATAATCATGGTGGGTGCATGACAGAGGGGCTGCGCCTCAAAACATGTGATATTGCTTTTGTCAGTGTTCTTCTTCTTTATATTGTTATTCTTCTATTATGGCTGCCCCCAAGTAGCTTATAATCTATTGGTGAAAACAAGTTGATGTACCCACCACCCTACACAAAGCAGCAGAACCATTCAAAAGTTGCTGGATGATATTTACAAGCCAAGGCCAATGGTAACACAAAGACAGAATAATCGAGTAATGAAAACAACTTTAAAAAAAAAAAAATTGATCCATATCGTATGCAGATTGCTATGTGTACCTGAGCGGTGAATAGCCACAACCTCCATATGGAAAGGGAAATAGGAAAGTCAGTGTCTCCTTCAGCTGTTAAAGGACAGAAGCCAGTGGTGTCTGTGTTGATAGCAAAGCTTTTCCCATCTCAGAGGACGGTTCTTGACGTTTCCATACATTGAAATTCCATTAGAACCCACTGCTTTACGTGGCTTCAGATACGGTATGTCTGAGTCATGTCTCTTTCAATACAACTGCAATCAATAAAAAACCCAGTAAAATGTGGTTAACCACAAGGACATCCCTCCCCAGCAGCCCCACCCCCAGTCAGCACTGTGATTCATTCAGTTTACTGCTCCTCCCCGGTTGTAGACTCTGTATGGAGAGAGACAGGCTTCTTCGAATACAAAGAACAGAAAGTCCCTGTCTTGTGCTGGTTTGCTCCCTCCTGTGTTGTCTTGTATGCCCCACTCCTGACCCCTGGGAAGCCCCGTCCTGTCCTGGCCTGGGGTGTTCGTGGCCTCAGCATCACAGGGACACAGGATAGATGTCTCCGGAGGATGTGGCCTGAGGTCCCAGCAAACCTTACTGAGTAAACAATCTTGCCCTCTCTCTACCGGTACAACTGGCTTCCTGTTGCATCGTTTGTAATGGGAATCTTGAGGTCCCCACTAGCCCTCAGCTTCATTTTCATTCCTTATGTGTCTTGTACTGCTTTTTCCTTCTTGTTCTAACACAGTGGGGAACTCAGGCAGTGGGAGGGGTTGTGAATGCACGGGGAGACCAGAGGGGAGGAGAGGAAGGGAGGATGGGAGACAGATGTGCAGAGGACCGAGGCAGCCTTCACCTGCTCGCTGTCTGGACTTGGCCACTCCTCATGGGGCAGCACCTTCCCAGGCCAGTGAAGCCAGAAGGGTGTCTGCCAGCAGCCTTGAGCTGTCATCCTGGAAATCCCAGACCTTCCATTACCCATAGGGGCCGTCAGGCTTCACGATTACCTTTAACTGTCAAAGCAGACCGAGAGAAGAGTATGCTCTATTTCCTTTATTCTTAGGACAGGAGTGTACCTTTCTTAGTTCCTGCCTTGATAGTTTTTCTCAAGGTTGCCATTTGGGAGGAGGTTTTCTTTAAAAGTGCTGAGGTTGGCTATTCGGAAAGTAAAATGAAGCCGATGGAAAACGGTGTCCTTTTTCTGCGCTCTTAACTGAGGGAAGTTCAGTCCTGATCAAATCAGTGAAGCCCAAGGCTTAAGTCACTGGCTGTGTTAGAATCCAATTTTACCACCTTTATCTACTTGCTGCTAGTTAATGGAGAGAAAGGTGGACCTAAATATGCCGAATTACACTTAACTTCTTTTACTTATGGGGGGAACCAGTCACCCTTCGCTAAGAATCTGTATCTAGTTTCTTTTATTCACACTTAGTATTTGGTCCAAAATAAACAATAACAACAAAAAGAACAATATTTATAATAATAACATTTATTACTTATACCCATGCAGTGCTTCTACCCCAGGGACCTTCCTAAGCACTTTAGAGATACTGACTCATTTGATCCTGGCAATACTAGGTAGATATTATTATTTTCTCCATTTCACATGGGAGGAAACCAAAGCACAGAGATAGATGAAATCACTCCCCAGATCCGTAGCTAATAAGGGGAAGAAATAGGACCCCCCCCCTTATATCTGCCATTATCATCATTACTCCCATTAATTGACCCTTGAGCTGATCATGTGACACAGAAGTGGCAATGCTGTGTCATCATTAAGGGCACAAACTCTGAAATGAAAACTGCTCCAGAAAACTGTCTGTTTGGGGAAAGGCAGTGAGGTCTGAAAGTAGACTCCACCTGGCTTAAAATATAGAAATCACTTATATATATAAGAGAAACCTATGTGGTGAATATCCACCCACACAGCGCTCCTTTGGGATGAAACTGAAAAGAGCAGTCAACATGCCAAGTTCTCTCCAGATGACTTTTTAAAACTCACCCCTCTGATTAGCAAACAGTACAGATGTTGATAGAGTTGGAGGATTTTTAATATCTTTATTTGAATTACACAAAGCAGCCAAATGTAGTTGGCCCTGGGCTGCAGCCTATATGTGTCTGGATGCCAAGAAGCAACTGTGCTCCGCTGGGATGCCGAGCATTCCAGACCTGTTACCTTGTAAGTGTAATATTTACCAGATTTTCGCTTCATCTGGAGATGAAGAGCAGAGCTGCCCAGAGTGGGGGCGGGCTTGGCTGCTGGGAAGGGAGCTCCGTGTGCAGAGGCATCCCCGAATGAGCAGGGAGCTGGGGAGGTGAGTGCAGATCTGCCAGAAACAAGCCTTTTTCCTGGCAACCAGGAATCTAGGAAAAAATAACAGACCTTACGTGGTTGGGGTGCCCAGCAAACTCACAGGACAGAGTGCTTTTGCTTTCACAATCCTATTTTATCCTCACGTCTCTAGGTGATAGATGCTGTCTTGTCCCCATTTTGTAGATGGGATTAATGCAGTTCAGGGCTTCCCTGATATCTAAGTTGGTAAAGAATCTGCCTGCAATGCAGGAGACCCCAGTTTGATTCCTGGGTCAGGAAGATCTACTGGAGAAGGGATAGGCTACCCAATCCAGTATTCTTGGGCTTCCCTGGTGGCTCAGCTGGTAAAGAATCTGCGGGCAATGTGGGAGACCTATGGGTTCGATCCTTGGGTTGGGAAATTCCCTTGGAGAAGGGAAAGGCTACTCACTACAGTATTCTGGCTTGAAGAATTCCATGGACTGTATAGTCCACGGGGTCACACAGAGTTGGACATGACTGAGCGATTTTTACTTTCAACGCAGTTTAGAGACATAAGTGGATTGCCCAAGTTCACATATTTAGTTCTCTTCCAAAGTCTGTCTTTATTTTGACTTTAGTAAAACTGATTTGGAGAAAGGAGGTGAAGGTGGCCAAGTGGGGCTGACTCATTCTCTGTAGCCTCTCTTGAGTCTCACTTCCTCTGACCTGCCCAGCCTCCCTGCCAGGTAGGTGTTCCTCGATTTCTACAGGTGAGGATACTGAGACCTAGCAAGGTGAGCACAGGTGCCCAAAGCCAGATTTTCAAAGTGACAAAGCCAAAGCAGAATCGGGGTCTGCTGAGTTCCAGACCTTAAATCTCGTGTTATAGCACTGTGTCTCCATCAGCTGGCAGTGCCAAGCTTACAAACAAAACCCCATCCTAAAACTCTGGGCAAGCACAGCTCTCTGTGGTGTTCCTCAGTCGTGAGAAGGGGCTGGAGGCCATTTCAGACAGCCTGTACTGAACCCTGTGTGTTAATAAACAGAGCTAGTAAATGAGACAATGTGATTAAGAGTGTGTGTGTGTGTGCACACACGTGTGTGTGTATGTGTGTGGTGCACACGTGTGTCCCTGCACAAACAGTGGGGCACTCATAGGCTGGAGGAGAGGAGAATGATTTTCAAATCAAAGAGGTCAGCAGTTGCCAGAGCAGCACATGTGTAATGAACCATATTTTACTTTCATCATCACCTCATCAGATGAGTAAATAGAGACAAGATCTCCAAGGTCAGCAAAAGGAGATGGTGAAACTGGTCTCTAGTTCTTTCTGCCCTTCCTGGATGGGGGCTGCCATCGGCACTCTCACCATAGCTGGTATTTTTTTCTATTTTTTTGGCGTAGGAGTGTTTGACTGAAAATGAAGCCAGAGCATTGGCAGCAGCCCCCGCCCCCACCCGAAGTGCTCAGGGCTGTCTTCCAATGAGGCTGGAAATATAAACAGAAGAGCTAGCTTGCCTGGGGGCCCCTTGCAAGAGCCCTTATTCGCTACTGCTCCCTTTGCTTTGGGGGTGGGGGAGGTGGGGAGGGCTATGCTTTGGTTGAATCTCACCCAAAAAGCTGTATTTTTAGCCGAAGATGGAAAATTATAAAAGCAAAGGTGTGAAATGAAGCTCTTCGGTGAGTGTTGTCAGTGGAAGAAGTCACCCCCAGCATAGACAAAGTCGCTCCAAGATTCCCATCCACACTGGAGCAGGGCCCCTGACTCCCCGCAGCGCGGGCTCTGGCGAGACTGATAAAGGGACTGGTCTTAAGCACTTGGTTTCGCTTGCACACTGAAGTCGGTAGACAGGTTTCTTTCTCTGTGCAAGTTCAGAGTTTTCTTCGGAAAAACGACCTTCACGTGCCACTGTGTCCTGTACTGGACACTTGTCATAGAAACTGAATCCAAAGGATGATGTTCCATCATTTCAAAGTTTGGTGGTGGTGGTGCAGAGGGTCATAAATAGAACAGACCTTGGTTATGCTACTATTTTGTGGAGTGGATTTTGTTTCATGAGTGAATTTGGTCTCTACAGTCCCTTTTCTGATTCGGTTTTGGCATCAAGTTTATACTGCCTGCCTGAGTGAGTTGGAATATTTCTCCAATACTTTCTTTTGGATAGTCTGCATGGTTTAAAATCATGTATTTCCTAAAAGTCTAGGGAGATTCTTCTGTAAAACTTCCTGGGACTAGTATTTCTTTTGTGGGACAATTTCATAGAGATATGATTTTTTAAATTATTTATATGCATTGTCATCCTTCTAGTTTCTTTTTTCCCATTCTTTTTTTTATTAATAGTTGTTTTTTTTTTTTTTTTTTTTAGGTTGATTTACAATGCTGTGTTAGTCTCCAGTATACAGCAAAGTGATTCAGTTTTATATATGTATATGTATTCTTTTTTTTGTTTGTTTGTTTGTTTAATTAAATTTTATTTTGCTTAACTTTACAATATTGTATTGCTTTTGCCATACATCAAGATGGATCCGCCACAAGTATACATGCGTTCCCCATCCTGAACCCTCCTCCCTCCTCCCTCCCCATACCATCCCTCTGGGTCCTCCCAGTGCACCAGCCCCAGGCATCCGTTATCAGGCATCGTACCTAGACTGGCGACTCGTTTCAGATATGATACTATACATATTTCAATGCTGTTCTCCCAAATCATCCCACCCTCTCCTGTTCCCAGAGTCCAAAAGTCTGTTCTATACATCAGTTTCTCTTTTGCTGTCTCGTAAACAGGGTTATTGTTACCATCTTTCTAAATTCCATATATATGCGTTAGTATACTATATTTGTGTTTTTCTTTCTGGCTTACTTCACTCTGTATAATAGGCTCCAGTTCCATCCACCTCATTAGAACTGATTCAAATGTATTCTTTTTAATGGCTGAGTAATACTCCATTGTGTATATGTACCACTGCTTTCTTATCCATTCATCTGTGCCTGGACATCTAGGTTGCTTCCAAGTCCTGGCTATTGTAAACAGTGCTGCTATGAACATTGGGGTACACGTGTCTCTTTCAATTCTGGTTTTCTCAGTGTGTATGCCCAGCACTGGGATTGCTGGATCATAAGGCAGTTCTATTTCCAGTTTTTTGAGGAATCTCCAGACTGTTCTCCAAAGTGGCTGTACTAGTTTGCATTCCCACCAACAGTGTAAGAGGGTTCTCTTTTCTCCACACCTTCTCCAGCATTTATTGCTTGTGGACTTTTGGATCACAGCCATTCTGACTGGCGTGAAATGGTACCTCATAGTGGTTTTGATTTGCATTTCTCTGATAATGAGAGATGTTGAGCATCTTTTCATGTGTTTGTTAGCCCTCTGTATGTCTTCTTTGGAGAAATGTCTATTTAGTTCTTTGGCCCATTTTTTGATTGGGTCATTTATTTTTCTGGAATTGAGCTGTAGGAGTTGCTTGTATATTTTTGAGATTAGTTGTTTGTCTGTTGTTTCATTTGTTATTATTTTCTCCCATTCTGAAGGCTGTCTTTTCACCTTGCTTATAGTTTCCTTTGTTGTGCAGAAGCTTTTTAAGTTTAATTATGTCCCATTTGTTTATTTTTTATTTTATTTCCAATATTCTGGGAGGTGGGTCATAGAGGATCCTGCTGTGATGAATGTCAGAGAGTGTTTTGCCTATGTTTTCCTCCAGGAGTTTTATGGTTTCTGGTCTTACATTTAGCTCTTTAATCCATTTTGAGTTTATTTTTGTGTATGGTGTTAGAAAGTGTTCTAGTTTCATTCTTTTACAAGTGTTTGACCAGTTTTCCCAGCACCACTTGTTAAAGAGATTGTCTTTAATCCATTGTATATTCTTGCCTCCTTTGTCAAAGATAAGGTGTCCATATGTGTGTGGATTTATCTCTGGGCTTCCTATTTTGTTCCATTGATCTATATTTCTGTCTTTGTGCCAGTACCATACTGTCTTGATGACTGTGGCTTTGTAGTAGAGACTGAAGTCAGGCAGGTTGATTCCTCCAGTTCCATTCTTCTTTCTCAAGATAGCTTTGGCTATTCGAGGTTTTTTGTATTTCCATACAAATTGAGATATTATTTGTTCTAGCTCTGTGAAGAATACCGTTGGTAGCTTGATGGGGATTGCATTGAATCTATAAATTGCTTTGGGTAGTATATTCATTTTCACTATATTGATTCTACCAATCCATGAACATGGTATATTTTTCCATTTATTAGTGTCCTCTTTGATTATATATGTATATATATTCTTTTTAATATTCTTTTCCATTATAGTTTATTACGGGATATTGAATATAGTTCCCTGTGCTATATAGTAGGATCTTGTTGTTTATCCATTCTATGTATAATAGTTTGCATCTGCTAATCCCAAACTCCCAACTCAACTCCCCCCGCCCAACCCCAAATATGGAACGCTTTGTGAATTTGCATTCACAATGAGACCATGCAAATCTTCTCTGTTGTTCCCACTTTAGTATATGTGCTGCCAAAGTGAGGACTCCCCATTCTTAATGGAAGTACTATTTGCATATAGCGAAATGCACAGGTCTTAAGTGTGCAGAAAGGGATGCCTTCAATAAAATCCTGAAGCAGAGGAGAGAGGAGTAACTTGCTTTTGGTGAAACAGCCAGTGTTTAGGGAAAGGAGTCAGGGTTAGGAAGAGGAGGATGAAAGTCACCGACTCCTGCTCCCAACATAATGCTAAGATCATCATCAAATACTGTCTCTAGTTTTCTTAGAAGCACAGATCTTTAATGGGCTTTCCTTTTCAAGCTCTGGTGGTATATGGAGCTATGAGGTGCTTTTTTTTCTTTTGATACCTCACCTCAATTCTTAAAAAAAGATTTATTTTTATTTTTTTGGCTGTGTCAGGCCTTCGTTGTGGCATGTGGGATCTAAGTCCCTGACCAGGGATAGAACCCGGACCCCCTGCCCTGGGAGCAGAGTCTTAGCCACTGGGCCACCAGGGAAATCCCCTTCATCTCAGTTTTTGAAAATTAATATCTATGGAGACTAGGAGGTTGTCACATGACACAAGTCTACTGTACATTATTTTCAGAGTTTTCTTGGAAATAATTGGGGTTTTGAATTAAAAACTAGATGGTTAGGAAAGGTTTCAAGGAAGAATAGACAGCAAAAAGAAAGACAGTTCCCAGTCAGGAAATACTGACCGAGCCTTGGAATTGTGGATGCTGCCCTGGGATATTACAGAAGAGCTGGGGAGCTGGATTTATGACCTAAACAGAGGCTCAGTGGGAAGCCTACAAGCACAGACACACTCCCGTTTAGACAGGATAGCCCACTGCTGCTTTGTTAATTAGAATCCTCCTGGGATTTGCAAGTGCTGTTAGGCAGGTCAAAACTGCGAGACAGCAAAGTGTGTGCCTTTAAAGAAAATGTATCATCTATTGTCAATATGAATCTCCATTGGGTAAAGCACAGGAACATTTGGAAATGCAGTGATGTTGCTCGTGTAACCTTCAGAGGTCCCTTTTATGTTTGATGGGGAGGCAGGTTACAGGGATGGGGGAGGGAGTGACAGGCCTTCGCTGTCGCACGGGCTCCTCTTGGCTGCAGAGGCAGTAAGAAGTGGTAGCCCTTACATAAACTGTTTATCCCTTTGACCATAATATCTGGAAGTTTTTTGCTGAAGAATTTTAACACAGCTACATGCCAGATTTTGTGATACGTTCTATGAGTCAGGTTTCACGGAGTTAGAAGCTGCAACAGAATTAACCACAAGCTTCTGAAGAACTTTCCATGAAACACATTTTCAAGGAAAAACTGTTGCCTTTGGATTTCCCCACCTGAAAAGGTAGAGCGTAAACACACACCGACCAGAGAGTACCACATTCTGGAGCCTCCCAGAAATTGTGAAATAACACAAGAATGCCTTCCGTCCACCCTTCGTTTCTGCCTCACAGAGTTTGTCATGCATGGCAATTTTATGGTGGTGTGACAGTTCTGTAGAGATGAGATAAAGGGAAATTTTATTTAAGATTAATTTGAATGGTACAAAGTAATTCATGGGGTGCCCCATCCCTCATCCAAAACATATTGATTCATTTTTAAAAAATGAAAAAAGGAATTTTGTAGCAGAGGTGTTTTGAGTGCACTAGGTATGTGTCTTATTTTTTGATGACCATGGATTGTCATTTATTATTTTGTAGGATTAGAAGTTATAACCTTTCTCATGTAGACAATTAAAATTGCTATGTTTGTTGGAATAGAATCAGAATAACTTGAGGTGGAGAAAGCATCAGTGGGTATGTGGTCTGTTTGCCAAGCTGAGAACAGCAGGTGTGTTAAATACTCTGTGTTATAAACAAGATTGTGTGTAAATGGATCTCTCTCACCTTATGAAATGAAGTCCTAAAAGTCATACCACTTACTGGCTATATTGTTCGGTCACTGAGTCATGTGTGAACTGCAGCATGCCAAGCTTCTCTGTCTTTCACTATCTCCCTCAGTTTCCTCAAACTCATGTTTATTGAGTCAGTGATGTAATCAAACCATCTCATCCTCTGTCACCTTTTCCTCCTCCTTCTCTCAATTTTTCCGAGCATCAGGGTCTTTTCCGATGAGTCAGTTCTTCGCATTAGGTGGCCAAAGTATTGGAGCTTCAGCTTCAGCATCAGTCCTACCCTAGATAAATTATGGAATCCTCCTGAACCTTAGTGTCCTCATCTGCAAAATGGGAACAAAAAGAGTGTCTACCTTGTCAGATTTTTGTGACGTTTAATGGAGAGAATGCAGATAGGAATCTGATCTGCTGCTTTTATTATCGGTAGCTTATATATTAAAGGCAGATTTAGAGGCAGTGTACCTACTGTGCATTTGCTTCACCTCATTCAACCTTAAGCTCAGGGACTGTGACAGTCCTTCACATTCCTAGGGTCTGGCTAAAAAGGAACAGAAGGCAAAACTCAAATCTGTTGGTTAAAAGGCAACTTGGAGGATGACCTGAGGGGCTTCAGGGAAGCCAAGGAAACAGATGAGATTTGGCTACAGCTGCTTCGGGGCCCCAGGCAGGTATCATTCTTAGGACTGATGACGCTGTGGTCTCACAGACCCCCTGAGAGTCCTTGGGTTCTGTGCATTGTAACCTGAAGGATCCTTCTCTATGGTGAGGTGGGAGTCAGGATTTGGGTTTGATAATCCACTTACCAGTGCTTTCTGGTTACCCACTCTGAGCCTTGGTTTCCTTATCTGAAGAGTGGGATGTGTACCTAAAAAGTTGATTCTGGGGGATAGATCAGCTTGTGTAAGCAATTGCTTGTTATCTCAGTGACCTCTGCAGAGGTGTGGTGGGTACATTGTTCTTCAGTGACAGTGTCAGAAAGGCTGTCACCAAACAGAGAGCAAAAAATGAGTGTTGGGGAGGATATGGAGGAAAGGGAACTCCTGTGCACTGAGGGAATGTAAAGTGCTGCAGCTCCTGCAGAAAACAGTGTGGGGATTCCTACAAAGTTTTGAAACAGATTCAGCAGTTTCACTTCTGGGTACTTATCTAAAGAAAATGAAAATTCTCTTTGAAAAGATATGTGTGTCCTGCATATTCTTAGCAACATTATTAATAATAGCTAAGACAAGGAAGCTACGTAAGTGTCCATGGATAGATGAATAGATAAGGAAGATGATATATATATTTATTTACACACATGCATGCAATGGAATATTCAGATCAGATCAGTCACTCAGTCGTGTCCAACTCTTTGCGACCCCACGAATCGCATCACGCCAGGCATCCCTGTCCATCACCAACTCCCGGAGTTTACCCAGACTCACGTCCATCGAGTCGGTGATGCCATCCAGCCATCTCATCCTCTGGCATCCCCTTCTCCTCCTGCCCCCAATCCCTCCCAGCATCAGAGTCTTTTCCAATGAGTCAACTCTTCACATGAGGTGGCCAAAGTACTGGAGTTTCAGCTTTAGCATCAGTCCTTCCTAAGAAATCCCAGGGCTGATCTCCTTCAGAATGGACTGGTTGGATCTCCTTGCAGTCCAGGGGACTCTCAAGAGTCTTCTCCAACACCACAGTTCAAAAGCATCAATTCTTCGGCACTCATTACTCAGCCATAAAAAGAAGAAAATCTTGCCATTTGTGACAACATGAATGGACCTAGAGGGTATTATGCTAAGTGAAATAAGTCAGACAGAGAAAGACAAATACCATATGGTCTCACTTACACATAGTATCTAAAACACAAAACAAGTGAACAAATAACAAAGCAGAGACTGACTCATAGATTCAGAGAACAGACAGGTGGTTGCCAGAGGAGAGGAGGTGGAAAGATAAGTAAAATAGGTGAGGGAGACCAAGAGATAAGGACTACCAGCTATTATAAAATAAATAAGTCTTGGATACAATTTATAGCATAGGGAATAGAATCAATTATACTATAATAACTTTGTGTGGTGACAGGTGGCAGTAAGACTTATCATGGTGATCATTTTTCAATGTGTAAAAATACTGAATCACCACTGTACACCTGAAACTAATAATATTGTAAGTCAATTACACTTCAGTGTAAAAAAGATATTAACAAAGAATAAGAATAAATACAGTCATGCCACCTTGCACTTATGGATTAGTTTGCATTTAACAAAACCCTTTCACATACATCATCATGTTTGAGCCTGACCAGAGCCCTGTACAGTGCTCACGAGCTCTAAAGGCACAGAGAGATCTAAAACAACACAGTTTCAGAGGCAAATGGGAGTTCTTACTAAGAAGTTGTAGGCCTGTGTATTGGACTTCCCAATGACTCAGATGATAAAGAATCCACGTGCCAATGCAGGAGACCGGGATTCAATCTCTGGGTGGGGAAGATCCTCTGGAGGAGGGAATGGCAACCCACTCCTGTATTCTTCCCTGGAGAATTCCATGGACAGAGGAGCCAGGCAGGCTACAGTCCATGGAGTCACAAAGAATCAGACACAACTGAGTGACTAACACTTTCACATAAACCCTTCATTCCTTTAAGCAGGTCTGAGAGTTTTCTACTGAAGGTTTTTTAACACAACCACAAGGCAAGATGAAGACCAGTCTCCTCACTCAGTTGCGTCTGACAGCCTTGAATCAGGAGCTAGAAACTCTCACACACACATCATGTGCTTGGCTGGTGAGGAGCCAAGGTGAAGGGGCAGTAACACAGACATTTCACACCTTCAAAACCTAAATGAGGCTTTTCAGAAGCTCAGCCTCTGAACCCTCAGTATTGTGTTTCCTTCCCCATATTTTCTCTTTGAGGAAAACAGAAGATTCAAGAGGCCGGAAGCCAGACCTGTCCAATGAGCCTGAGCACAGTGTCACAAGTTGTCAGGATGGTCACACTTCAAAGGGCATCTGCTTCTGTCATCTCTCTCTGTCCTGAGACTTTGGCTGTTCGCAGTCAGAAGTTTCTGACTCCTTCTGTGGATGGTTCTGACACTTAGAGATGGCTTATCATTTACTGAGCTTTGGCTGTTCTTTTGGAACTTTCCACCTTGAAGAACTTCAGCATGAGCCCTTATTGGGAAGAAGGGGCCATGGAGCAATAGAAAGAGTGTGGAGTTGGGGCCAGACAGACTTGGTTTGCGATTTTCAGCCACTGTTCTAACTGCATGCATGAGGGACTTGCCTGCTCTAAACCTCTCTCTTCATTTGTACGACGGGAGGTGGATGCTGGCTCATAGCAGGCACTGTTCTTGTATGAGAGCATCTAAATGAGATGTCACTGAAGTAAAAAATGAGATCATATCCAAGAAAGCGCACGTTAATGACTTTTAATAGTAAAGTCACCAGAAATCTCCTTTTACACCTAGTTTTATGTGAGTTATCCAATGGGTCAGGAAATCTAATAAGTCCATTGGATTGGGTTCATAGGGTTCTGATACTAATAGTTATCCACTGAGTAGGAGAAATGGAGCCAAGGACTATGCTTGTTTGTTTGACTCTAAAGGCAGAGAAAATAGCTCCCATCCACAGGGTTTCAGATTCTCCTGTAGTTTTGACCTATGTGACTTTTTCTTTAGGAGAATCTTCCTGGCATCAGACTTAGAGACTGGATGCTGCCTTTCCCTGTCTGTTCTCAGTGGTCTGTTAATAATATAAACTTACATTTCTTGAGCAGTGGCTGTGTTCATAGTCATTACCTTAGTTAACCTTTAGAGCGATTCTTACAAGCAGGAGTGAGTATTATTACACAGAAATTAATCTGAGTCCTCGCGCTCATCTATCAGGTAAAATCTAAAGAGAGAACTATCATACACATGAGTGTTGTTGCACCCAAAGAAAGGAGAGATTGCTTCTGCTCTGGAAGAGCTGGAAATTCCTCTGAAAAGAGGACAAACTGGGCCGGACCTTCAAGAATGAGTAGAATTTGCCAAATGTAAAGGGTTTCTAGGTGAAGGATTCATGTGGCATGGGCGTGGCGGTGTGTCAGCATTTGGCATGTTTGGAGATCAAAAGTCAGATGGTGCATTTAGTGCTTGGGGCCGAGTCAGCTGTGGTGAGGGAGCGTAGGCAGGGGACGGGGCAGCAAAGATGATGGTGTGCCCACAAAGCTAGGAACACAGGTTGGGGTCCTAAGGGGACAAAGCAAGATGTGACTTGGAGTTGTTTTTTCATTTGAAAATTGTCAGGGCTTTTCACTGGGTAGGGGTTAAGAGAGAGAAAAGGATGGCTGCGAAGAAAAGTGGGTTTTCCTTGTACCACGGTGTCTTGACAAGCTAGCAAAGGCCAGCCAATCCCCATGACCTTACGTGTAGGGAGTGACCCTCCCAGCCTTAGAATCTAGTCCCAGCCCAGTGTTCTTATAGGTACCAGGGAACTGAGCCTGGTAGAGGTTTTTGATGCCTCTAGGAGAAGGCAACGGCACCACACTCCAGTACTCTTGCCTGGAAAATCCCATGGACGGAGGAGCCTGGTGGGCTGCAGTCCATGGGGTCGCTAAGAGTAGGGCACGACTGAGCGATTTCACTTTCACTTTTCACTTTCATGCATTGGAGAAGGAAATGGCAACCCACTCCAGTGTTCTTGCCTGGAGAATCCCAAGGACAGAGGAGCCTAGTGGGCTGCCGTCTGTGGGGTCGCACAGAGTCGGACATGACTGAAGCGACTTAGCAGCAGCAGCAGCAGCAGCAGCAACAGCAGCAGGAAGATCCCCATAGACATCTTCCTAGAGGTCACACCGCCATATCCTCTTTAGGCTGACGTCTGCAGAACCCCGCCCACATTGCGTTGTAAATTCCTCCGTGGTTCAAATAGCCACTGTCCAAGACCTGCGCTGCTTGCGCATTGCTTTTCCCTTCACTCACTCTAGACTTAGGAGGAAAGCTGGTCAGATGGCAGTCTGGGCAAATAGGACTGAGTCCATGCTGACTGTCTCTCCATGTTAGGCTCATAAGACGCTTTTGGGATTCTAGGATTCTTCTGAGGGATAGTTTACGTTGCCATGAAGTTCGTGTCTCTGTTTGTGCACCCGTCATGCGTAGGGCATTATCCCTCCCATCAGCGTTATCGTTTATGGAAAACAACGCAGCCTAGAAGGCCCACCAAGAGCAAGATGTGTCTGTCCTATGTGAGATTAGAAGCTCTGGTTAGACTCATGAGCCTGAGCTTATTAGACACATGTGCAATCATAGTAGAGCTATGCTCAGTCACTCAGTCGTGTTGCCATACCATGGACTGTAGCTTGCCAGGCTCATTTGTCCATGGGATTCTCCAGGGAAGAATACTGGAGTGGGTTTCTCCAGTATTTCTCAGGCAAGAATACTGAGCTTCTTGCCTCTTCTGCATTGCCAGATGGGTTCTTTACCACTAGTGCCACCTGGGAAGCCCCTAGTAAAGCGATAGAGAAGGCATATTTGCCCTGAGAGCTCCCTAGCTTCCTTCCTACAATGAACAAGGATTAATATATGAGACATTGATTTCAAGAAAGCAATTAGCTGGGCTTTGTATAAGTCTGTCTGTGTTTGGGCTGCACTGATTGCCTGTTCAAGGCAGAATGACTTATGTGAGGCCATCCTGAGGGAAAAGAGGTCAGCTGATCCCCTACATTCAAAGAAAAAAATTTTACAAATGTAATAAACATCTGAGTAATTGTGGAATTACTTTATACACCAAAAAGTGATTTTGTCATAGTGGCTGATGTTCAAAAAGCATCACTGAGTCTTTCATTCATTTTTTTTAATATTGCTTTTTTAATTTTTATTTTTTACTGTGCCATTTGGCTTATGGGGTCTTAGTTCCTGGATGAGGGATCGAAACCATGCCCCCTCCTGCAGTGGAAACACAGAGTCCCAATCACTGGACCTACAGGAAGTCCCTCTGAATCTTATGCCCACTGC
Source organism: Tragelaphus eurycerus (assembly GCA_935064755.1). Classification (NCBI taxonomy): domain Eukaryota; kingdom Metazoa; phylum Chordata; class Mammalia; order Artiodactyla; family Bovidae; genus Tragelaphus; species Tragelaphus eurycerus. Next base: position 15,630,194 of record CAKXYN010000003.1, read on the forward strand.
TTCAGGGGCCCCTAGTGGTAAAGAACCGACCTGCCCATGCAAGAGACATAGAAGATGCAAGTTTGATCCCTGGGTCAGGAAGACCCCCTGGAGGAGGAAATGGCAACCCACTCCAGTATTCTTGCCTGGAGAATCCCGTGGACAGAGGAGTCTGGCGGGCTACAGTCCATGGGGCTGCACAGAGGCTGACAGGACTGAAGCGACTTAGCACACGTGCACACACGCAGTTGCCTGTGGTCCCGTCTCTCCCTCATCCACTGTGGAAGACAGAGATGTCCCAAAGAATCTTAATCCCCAAGACATCTTAATCCCCCGCTGAAACATGGGGGAAACTACTCCCTTCTTCCCTCTGGAATTTCAGTATCATTCCCAAAGTACTAGTTCCAGGGAAGGTCACTCACTGAATGTCATGATCCCCAAGGTAGCTGCCTGAGCATAAGTCCCGTTCTCCATCATGGTCCCTTCTAAGCACTGTCCCTCTGAGGCTGCTGGACATGTAGTACCCTTGGCACTAGAACAGCCCTTCACAATAACAATGAAAACCGTTCTCACCAGAGAGCATCAGAGCCAGTGGAAAAGATGGTGTGTTTATTTTAATGTTTCCATATCTCTTCAAGGTGGAATACCATGAAGGTCTCAGAACTGGTCTCCCCAGCCTTCACTCAAGAATGCATAGTCTAAGAGGTTGTGTGGCTCCATCGACTGATTTATATCTTACAGGAGGGACAGGTCCTGAGCCTGGTGTCAGAGGTTAGCACCAAGGGTCCCCAGACTTATTTAAATAAGACTGTCTGGCCTCTGAACTATGGTTTCCTCAACAGTAGAATGGAGATAACACTACCAGTTTATGGAGTTATCAGGCTCACAATGTATGTGAAAGTACATTGTAGGGCATAAAATCCTAGGAAGACGTTAGAGCTTGTGATTTACGCTGGTCGTCATCATTGAGAAAAGGGTTCATCTCCATGGTGAGACTTATTGAGCACTTATTATGTACCGGGAGGCGTTGGGGAGGGAGAGGTTTCAGTTCCTGTACTCATGAGACTTACAAAGGCTCATTCTTCCAATATAGAGGCAATGTTTCGAGGGCCTGTCGTCCCAGTGTCAGTCCAAGGGGCAGCTTGTCACAAAGCTCTAAAAAGGAGTTCTCCTATAGGTGAAATAGATGTGTGCAGACCTCTTCCCGACCCTCGGGGTCTCCAGTCGAGTGTTATAGCCAAGCAGCAACATGACTTGCTTTCCCCGAGGAGAATTCCTGGGGTGTCTAAGAGTCCTTGAACGGAATTGAGAAGTGTTAGGGTTAGACCTCTGTTGGCAGCAGTTGCCCTCAGGACACTGTCACACGCTCTGTTGTGCATTGTGTACGTTCTTTACTGGTGGTCTTCCTGTCCGTGTACACAGAAAAGCTCAATTAATTTATCCCAGTGAGATTATGAAACTCGCTATATTCTCAGTTTTCTGACATGTAGAACTCTTTCTGATATGTTGTCTAGGCTTTAAGAATAGTCTAACGAAACCAATGTAATATGACAAGAAATGGAATATGGTCAGGGACATAATAGACACACCCCAACCTGGTAAAAGTTATTCCCTTGATTTTAGGGCATCCTCGAGTGAAAAGTGAAGTTGCTCAGTCGTGTCTGACTCTTTGCGACCCCGTGGACTGTAGCCTACCAGGCTTCTCCGTCCATGGGATTCTCCAGGCAAGAATACTGGAGTGGGTTGCCATAGGTAAACCCCATGCTGGTGTTGTGGAAAGGTTCCATCTCTCTCCCTGAGTTTGCTGCTTATTTTATTCTGGTTATGCATGTGTATATACATCACTATGATGCCCTGGGAGTTCTATTTGCTTCCACTCTAACACATTTAAGAAGCACTGGCTTATTCAAAGGGGCTTCCCTGGTGGCTCAGGTGATAAAGAGTCTGCCTGTGATGCTAGAGATCCAGGTTCAATTCCTGGGTCAGGAAAATCCCCTGGAGAAGGGAATGGCAACCCACTCCAGTATTCTTGCCTGGAGAATTCCACGGACAGAGGAGCCTGCTGGGCCGCTATCCATGGAGTCACAAATAGTTGGACATGACTAAGTGACTTTCAAAAAGCTTTTGAAGCTTACTTAACAAGCTCTTCTTTAAAGGATACTTAGTAAATGCTTTTTTTTTTTTAGTAAATGCTTTTTTAAGAAGTGTAGGCCAGCCCTTGGCTTAGAACTAAACAGAGGTGTTGGTCTGTGCCGTCTACATATCCACCTCTGAGAAAAGAGAGTGGGGAAAGCTTCAGAAAGTGCCTGAGTTTTGACCCCTACCACCAAGATTTTGTCTTTCCTTTTTATAAATTTATTATTTTTTAAAAATATTATTTATTTGTTTCTGGCTGCGTGGGTCTTTGTTGCTATGTGTGGGCTTTCTCTGGTTGCAGTGAGCAGGGGCTGCTCTCTGGTTGTGTGCAAGAGCTTCTCTCATTGTGGAGCACGGGCTCTAGGGTGAACCAGCTTCAGGAGTTGTCATGCTCGGGCTTAGTTGCCCTGTGGCATGTGGAATCTTCTTGGATCAGGGGTCAAACCCGAGCGCCTGCATTGGCAGGTGGATTCTTAGCCATTGGACCATCAAGAAGTCCACCACTAAGGCTTCTGAAGGCTTAGAAAGATAATAGAGCTGTAAGACAGAGCTAAAGCTTCCTCAAAGAGAAGAAACTTTTTTTTTTTTCCTTAAGAATTCTCTTTCCATTCTCAAAATGGCAGTGCTCTTTTCCTTTGCTGGGGTGTAAAAAGTAACTTGGGACCAATTGGATTCACTCTGTGGAGGTCCTGCCTACTACTATTTAACCAGTTTTCCTTCCCAGTATCCCTACGAGCAGATGAAACTGTGTACATACCTCTATACACCAAAGTCATGAGATTGAAGCTAGATGGCAGGGCTTGCTGTCAGATAATTAAATAAAAATAAGACACCCAAACATTTCAAGGTACTTAGCTGTGGTCTAGTTCTGCCTTGGAGATTCTCACTTTAAAAGCTGTGTTTTCTCCTCTTGCAAATGGTGGCTCAACCTTGAACAGAAAGCTGCTTAGCGCCCAAATGCATAAGAATTCTTAAAACAAGCATAACACCTGCGGCTCCATTCCAGAACTCGGTCATGCCACAGTTCATCTGGATTCCTATAATTCCTGTATGTTCCCATATCTTAATTGCCCATAGCTGTGTTGCCAGTACAAACAGGATGGGGGAAGAGTCCACGCCCTTAGTGAATACATCTACCAACCCTGAGAAAGCTCCATCTTTTGAAACTCTGGTATTCTTTGTAAGGTACTGAATGACCATCTACTGAAATGCTAATAAAGATATCTGATAACTAAAAATTCCTTTCAAGCAATTCTTACTCCCTACCATCTTTATAGTCAAGATTCAAGACTGGTATTTAGCAGAATAGTTCTGATTTTAAGACTCTGTCCTCTGTAAAATGAAAACACAGGTTCACCAAATCAGATTTCACATCCATCTGAGCATATTTGAAATGACTAGTTAAATCAAATAAATACATATCGAATAGGGGCATACTGTACAATTTGCACACAAAAAAGCCTCAGGGTATGAAACATAAGATAATGACATCTGTAAAATATAGGTTGTGTGGAAAAGACTGAAGACTTCTAATTTATTATGCACTCAAAACACATAGGAAAAAATATGAGGAGAAAGGTTAAAAGAGAGAGAAAATGAGAATAATTCACTGTTGGGATGCATTAATAAAAACATAAGTTCTACCATAAGGAAGGTGATAATTCTACTCTATTCTGACTTGAGAATTATGTTCAGATTTAAGGGTCCAGTTTTAAAATTGCAACAGAGAGGAGACCATCCATGGAGGTAAAAGGCTCTCATAATAAAAACAAATAGGAATGTTTGCTTAGAAAAGAACAGACATGGGGGCAAGGAGACATGAAATCTCGCCTCACAATTTCTAAGTAGGGTCAAGTGGAAAAGGAAGTGAATCATCTTGTGCGGCAGCACCAGCCCCAGTAGACAGACCTTGGAGGTAAGCAGATTGGAGTCCAGCATAGGGAAGAACTCTTTGTACAGCAAGAGCTGTCAGAGACTGCAGCAGGTCATCTGCCTGAGCTTTGAGGTCTCTGTCACTGAAGGAGTTCTAGAAGATACTGTCTTGTCTCGAACAAGACACTGCAGCAAGAGGGAATTAGATCCCCGGAACATGGAGAGAGCACATAATAGATGCCAGGCAAGCCCTTTATGTGTTCTCATTTCTAAGTGCAATGAAGTTTCAGGGAGAATCAGCGTTAGCTGTATTTGCTTTCCTTTTCAAACAAGATAATCCAGACCATCTCTTCCTCTTCACATGTCCTCACTCCCAAGTCATGAATTTAATACATCAGCAATCATAGCCTGTCCCACTTGGTGAAGTTGGTAAATAGCTTGCAATCCTAGCAGGGTGTGCCCGTCGCTTATTAGCTTAGCTCCAGGGCAGAGCAGCAAACCAGCACAGTGTCTCCAAGTAATTAGGTGATTGCCTGACAAAGAAGTCAGGCCACAAGCAAGAGGCTTACAGACAGCACAGAGACACGAGCTCCCAGTACAAGACACGCAATGGCCATTATATGCATCACCGCTATAATTTTAGGAAGATTAGAGAAAGATTTGCAAGCTAATAAGAGCCACTACACCCATTAAGCATGTCAAACAGTCCACACCAATCATCACAGAGCTCCAGGGAAAGTGCAGAGTTTCTGAAAAGGGGAATGTCTGTTTGTTCTGGGTTAGGAAAGCTCTCTACAGGGATGAGCCAGAATGTCCAACAGGGTACATTTTCGTCTTTATTTTGCCAATGTTTTGTGTAATTCTGGCAAGATTTTACTCATTTCTCAATCTGCAAAAGAAGCTTAAAATAAAAGGTGCCTCTCATCCATGAAGAGATTAAGGGTGAGATCCTACATTTCCAAGTTTACTTTGTTAGTGGAATCAATGCTTATTTTTTTACACAATTTTAAAAAATATTTATTTACTTATTTGGCTGTGCCAGGCCTTAGTTGTGGCACGTGTGACCTTTGATTTTCGTTGTGGCATGCAGGATCTTTAGTTGTGGTATGTGGGATCTAGTTCCCTGACCAAGGATCGGACCTGGGTCCCCTGCATTTGAGAGTGCAGAGGGTCTTAGCCACTGGCTGCCAATTGCCTTCTTTTTGTTAACCATGTCGTGGCCATTGCTGGGTTCTAGAGTGGCTGTGTGGCTAGCTATGTCTTGAGGTCATTGGCCTCTTTAAAGGCCATTTGGTTCAGTTCAGTTACTCGGTCGTGTCCAATTCTTTGTGACCCCATGGACTGCAGTACACCAGGCTTCCCTGTCCATCACCATTTCCCGAAGCTTGCTGGAACTCATGTCCATCGAGTCATGACTGTTTTGCCCCTCATTTTTTAGAGGAAAAAAAAAAAAAAGCACAGATTGAAGAGAAATAAGAAGAGAGAGAGAAAGTGGAGCAATGGAAGGAGAGAAGACAAGGAGGGAGAAAGAAAAAAAGAGTTTTATGAATTTAAAGATGAGACAATGGCAGAGAAGAGTGACTCTGATCACTTAGTCCAACCAGGAGGAGAGCCTCCCACCATGACATCATTCCTCAGGAGTGTGTCCCATTCTTGGTACACCTGCCTGCACAAGTGTATCCAGGTGCCCTCTCCATACACAATCCTGAGCACGAGGAGAAACGTAGAGAAATTGAAATGGAATAGGTGTCTCCATGTAAGTGGAGTTTTATGAAGGTGATGGAAACTTTGGAGTCGAAGCTAGGAACCTGTATCTGTCATAGTTCAATAAAACCAACCACCCTGGGCTGACATCATTGTGATTTTTACTTTCCTTCTTTTTTCGGCCCTATGTAAGAAGGGGCCCAAACAGTTCTGCTGACAGTGTGCACAGTCTCAAATAGTAGCTAGATGAGGGCCAAGTCACATACGCTGATGCTGACACAATTAGACTCCGGACTTCCAGCAGCATGACAGGTCTGACACCATCTGCCTCTCTAAGACACCCAGTTTCCATCAAAAGTGCTCCAGGGCTGGGTTACACTTAATAGGAGGGATGGCCAGGGAGAAAATCAGCAACCACTGGTGATGCGCTGTTTATTCCTCAGTCATTTTGTATTAAATTGCTGTGACTTGAGTGTCAGCAGTGCTTGGGCTGTGGTAGTGAAATCAAATCCATCTCCTGTGTGCCAAGACAAATTGGAGAAAACCCCCGAACACAGTCATCTTGGTTTCTTGCTGGCCGTGTCTGTGTGCATGCAAACAGCAAGTCATTCTTGCCCTCTGGTCCTGCAGCGGGTTGCTTGTCTTGCTGCACCCCAGAGGATGTCTAAGGAACCCCAAACTACTTCTCTCAAAGCTGGGGACATCAGGAACAAGGAGTCCTCATCAAGCGCTGTTTAAAGTCCACGGAGATCACTGCAGAGCTTCAGGGAAAGTATAGTCATTTCTGGAAAGAGGGATGAAAAGTTTGATCTGTTTACTTGAGGAGCTTGGGGATGGGAACCAGTGGATGCTTCCCAGGCTTGAGGCATCATGCATATCTTTATGGGGGTTCAAAAGATTGTGGGCCATCCTGACCTTAGCACTGTGTTTTTTATGGCTAGCTTTTGCACTGAGCAAACCACAGATCGCTGTATCAGGGCCGTTCTTCAAAGGACCATCAGTGAAAATACTAGGCTTTGCATTCAAGTTTCTGGAGCTTTTAATAAGTCGAACAGTTGTACAGGAGTTGCTTCCTTATGCCCGTTTTTGCAACAATGCTCCAGTGAGTGTTAGTATTTCTGCCTGGGGTTGGATTCATGTCTTTGACTCATGGGACTCCTTTGTGCAAAAGGCAGGATATTATAGTGAAAAGCCAGAGCTTTTGATTGACAAGCCAGCCTTACCTTGAGCTAGCCAGAAGTTATTTCATTCTCCTTGCTTTTGATTTCTTTATCTGTGAAATGGGGATGGAAACACCTCCTTAGCAGAAATGAAGCATGTAAAGCTATTAGAAAATGGGAGAGGATTGTGAAATAAAATTCTGAGGCTGAGTTGAGACTGTTCTTTTCCAGGTGGGGATGGGGAAATGGGAGTATTTTATTCATCCCTAACTAGTTCATGAGATTGAAGGGAGGGGAAGCCTAGCCAAGTTGATTATAGGATTTAATGAACTCATAAATTGTAGTCTAGGGCGTTCATGCATGTGTGCTCAGTCACTAAGTTGTGTCTAACTCTTTACAACGCATGGACTGTAGCCTGCTGGGCTCCTCTGTCCATGGAATTTCCCAGGCAAGAATACAAGAGCGGGTTGTCATTTCCACATCCAGGGGATCTTCCCGACCCAGGGATCAAACCTGAGCCTCTTATACCATCTTCTGCATTGGCAGATGAGTTCTTTACCATTAGCACAAATTGGGAAGCCCATGGTTTATTTCAGTGGTCCTCAAACTTGAGGGTACATAAGAATTGCATAGGACTTTGTTAAAACACAGAGCATGGAGCATTACCCCAGGCCCACTCATGAGAAACCCTGCTATAGAATAGGATCTGTACATCCACACTAAACAACAGGGCCCTAGGATGCTCTGTAAGCCTCTTACAACTTCTCCCCTACAAAGGAATCTAGCTTTTATTTTAAATTCAGTAATGTACACCTTTGATACCATATATTAAATAGATAACTAATGAGAACCTACTTGCACAGGAAGCTCTACTTAAATGATCTGGGGTGACCGAAATGGTAAGGAAATCCAAAAAAGAGGAGATACATGTATATGTATACCTGATTCACTTGGCTGTACAGCAGAAACTGACACAGCATTGTAAAGCAATTATATCCTCCCCCCCAAATTAATAAAACAAAATGAAATTCAGGTAACTAGTGAGTGCTTCAGGGAGTAAGACAAACACCTCTGGGCCTCCAACAATCCTTCATTCCCATGTTGTCGTTCAATTGCTAAGTCATGTCTAACTCTTTGTGACCCCGTATGCCAGGTTCCTCTGTCCTCCTCTGTCTCCTGGAGCTTGCTCAGAGTCATGTCCATGAGTCCATGACACCATCCAACGATCTCATCCTCTGCTGCTGCTTTTCCTTTTACCTTCAATTTTTCGCAGCATCAGGGTCTTTCCCAATGAGTTGGCTCTTCTCGTCAGGTGGCCAAATAATTGGAGCTTCAGCTTCGGTATCAGTCCTTCCAGTGAATATTCAGGGTTGATTTCCTTTACCTGGGATAGACGCCCCAGTCTAAGTCTTCTCCAACACCACAGCATCAATTCTTTGGCTCTCAGCCTTCTTTATGGTCCAACTCTCATATCCATACACGACTACTGGAAAAACCATAGTTTTGACTTATAGGGACTTTTGTCAGCAAAGTGATGTCTTGTTTTTTAATATGCTATCTAGGTTTGTCATAACTTTTCTTCCAAAGAGCAAGTGTCTTTTAATTTCATGGGTGGCACTAATGGTAAAGAACCTGCCTGCCAATGCAGGAGACATAAAAGACGTGAGTTCAATCCCTGGGTCAGGAAGATCCCCTGGAGAAGGAAATGGCAATCCATTTCAGTATTCTTGCCTGGAAAATCCCATGGACAGAGGAGCCTGGCAGGCTATACAGTCCATGGGGTTGCAAAGAGTCAGACATGATTGAAGCAACTGAGTACGATGCATATCTTTTACCTTTCACTTTAAACTGCTGCCCTCTGACTTATCCTAGAAACTCCCCAAGGACATTGAGACCAGTGCCAGTTTCCCTTGGGGGTTCTGTGAGTGCCAGCTTCAAGAGAGCAGTTGTTAGAAATTAAGGTCTCTTTCTTCTTCTTGGCCCCTGCTAATATGCTTGCTTTGTTAAATAGCACTGGCCTCTCCAGCTAGTACCTTTTAGCACAGTGGTTCTTAAACTTTGATGGTGCATCATGCTTTCTTGGATAATTTGCACTTATCGGGGAAGGCAATGGCACCCCACCCCAGTACTCTTGCCTGGAAAATCCCATGGACTGAGGACCCTGGTGGGCTGCAGTCCATGGGGTCGCTAAGAATCGGACACGATTGAGCGACTTCACTTTCACTTTTCACTTTTATGCATTGGAGAAGGAAATGGCAACCCACTCCAGTGTTCTTGCCTGGAAAATCCCATAGGCGGAGGAGCCTGGTGGGCTGCCATCTACGGGGTCACACAGAGTCGGACATGACTGAAGCGACTTAGCAGTAGCAGCAAGTTCCCAAGTGAGGCAGATGTTCTGGTCCAAGACCAGATTTCCAGAACCACTGCTTTAATAAATGCAAAAAATACTCAGGGATACTTGACCCACAATTCCAATGTCTGTCACACACTTTTTTCCCACTAGTTTTGTGGTGTAAGCAGCCCAATAGGGAATAGACAACAGATAGAGGTGATTGAAGCATTGCCCCCCTAAAGGCTGAACTCTCGATGTCCCTGGGTATTTCTTTCAGGCTCCAAATCTCCTCTTTCTGCCAGAGCTCCTCACATATTGGTGACGTTATAAGACATTTCTTTGGTTTGCGTTTTTCACTAACTTATTTGTTAAACAGTTCTAATCCAAGCATCGTCACAGGACGTGGACTTGTTTGATGCCGAGGGTGTTTGGTGGGAGGATAGAATTCTCTTGTCATCCTTTCTGATGGGTCAGGGTTGAGCACTACAGGTAAATATTAAAGTGTGGTGGTGGGGAGCCTGTGAGTGTAGTGGTGACTGTCATTCCTCTCTGCATCGGACAGGAATCGAACACCCAGAGTCCTTGATCAACTGCCCCAGGACACTTTTCTCCTTCTCCTCTAACTCAGTTAGGTGGTAAGTTTTCTCTCTCTGTGGGACATTCAAGGAAGGCCCAAGGATCATTTAGCCCCTTTGTTGCAGGATGGAAAAGGGGATGGGAAGGGACCTTTTTTGAAAGGAAATTTGTTCTAAACCCAGTTCTCAAATGTTCCTGACAACCTGTCAGTACATATGAAGTAGGGGATTATTTACCTTGTTATATAGATGAAGAAATAGGCTATGAAAAGCTAAATGCTGTCTCTGTTGCCACATAGATAAGACATTTTTGATTTGGGGTTAAAATTCAGGTGGGCTTAAAGGACCCCCTGCATGCAGATCCTATAATTATATGGCACTGTGGCAGGACTCAGTCCCTGCTGCCACTGAGTTGCGTCCGATTGTGCTGTTGCATTGCCAGCCTCGGGTGACACAGCTGCCCCCATGCCCTATCTGAGATGCTTCGGGTATGGGTGCCTGACACCGGCTCTCTGGGGGGCAGGGGGCAGGGGGCCCAGCACCAATTCTTGGGAGGCCAGGAGTATGGAACAGTGGCAGAGCTCAGGAGTAAGGCTCCATGGCCCTACTCCAGCCCCATTGTCCCAGCAGATGTCACATTCGAAGCTTAAATTCAAAGGCGAAATGATCAAGGAGTTCAAGACAGTGGCCACAGAATATCAGATTCCAGTGTGAGCCTTTTCTAAGCTTGGGAACTGGTACAGTTGCCGTAACCACATGCTCATGAAGCCATCCCTGGGCCATGGGGAACCAAAGGACTCTTAAGTGAAGATTGCTGACCACGGGGTGCTAACATGGGGAGGAGACAATTTACAATGAGGTGATTAGTTATTTGGAACAGATGACAAGTCAACCCAGAATGCATGAAAGTAGCTTGTGATCATACGCTACCACTGGGCATTCGGTACACCAGTGGTCCCCAGCCTATTTGGCACCAGGGACTGGTTTCGTGGAAGACAATTCTTCCAAGGGCTGCAGGGGTGGGGAGAGCAGGGATGGTTTGGGGTTTATTCAGACTTGTTACATTTATTGTGTGCTTTATTTCTAAGGTGCTAGACTTTAGAAATCAGTAGTTAGACTTCCTCCTTTTTTTCCCCCTCTGTCTATTCCCCTAAGCAGGATTTAGCAGGGATTTGAGGTGAGAGGAATACCATTCATTGGGTGACATTCTGGAATCTTCTATGTGCAAGCTTTTTAAAGAAGGAAGGCACGTGGGATGGCCGGGGGTGAGGAAGGAGGGGGAGGTAAGGTAGGGGAGCAGAACCAGTTTGGTGGTCTGAAATCAACAGAGCTGGCATAAAGTGCATCTGATGGAACCAAAAAAAAGTGGGTCAGACATCGAGAGGAGAGTGCCAACTGGGATATGAGGGCAAGTTGGCAAAGGTCAAACCCAAGTCACTGAATACCTTGCAATGGGTAGAAGCTGAGTTGAAATACCAGAGGCCTTTAGAGAGAGCTCCCATTCCAAAGGGGGACACGGGTCCTTGCAGAAGGTGGAGAAAAAAGCTGCATTCCTCCCAGGCCAGATGGGTGGATCAAGCCATTAAATACGAGCACCTGAAAGGAGCCCCAGCACCAGGCTGGTATAGAGGGGCCGTGTTCAGCTCTTTGTACCTTGCCTCTGAGAGCTTCTATGAGGTAAAGGCAGGATCATGAGCTGGGTCTGAGCAATTTGCTGTGACTTTTATTTTTTCCTCCAGTGCAGAAGTATTTGGGAAGTTGCTCAAGTACCTTAGCCAGGCTAGGGGCTGGTCGCCCATAGCAGAGGACAGTTGGGGACAGCTGGGACCGACCCTTAGAAGTGGTAGTCAGTTCTTGAAGTCTTTATCCAATGAGCTCCTGCTCTTGGATGTTGCAACAGGGGTTTGGGAAAGACTGCTGTGTCCTGCTGGCCTGGTCCCTTTGCAGAGTCATGAGTCCAAAGCCCAGGCACTGGTGGGGAGGGAAGGGGTGCCCAACTGTTATTTCACCTCCTCCGTGAACAGCTTCGACTTATAAAACAAGCACCAGATATGTGGATTTGTATTATCAGGTAGTCAAAACAGCCAACACGGTTATCATGGCCAGAGGGGAGGAGGGCTGATTGCCAGCTTATAGGGAGCAGAAGAGAACAACATACTTAACTATCCAGCGACGCCCATAAATATTTGCAAACACCCCTTCAAAGCTCGAAAGCCTAGGACCGGATCATTGGATGATTTGCTTAGAAGAAGGAGAAACAAAATTGACCTCCTGGTCTGAAGCGGCCGTAAAAAGCAAGTGTGTGTACGGGCAGATGACCAGAAAGGGAAAAAAATTGTTCAAAGTTTAATAAACACAAAAGAGAATAAAAATAAATCTCAAGAGCGCTTATTTACAAACTTGATGGAAGGATAAGATTGGGGCGGCCGGGTGTGAACGCTGCATGTCTGTGGAAGTAGTGTAGGCCCCTGGGGTCCGGGGGGTGGGGTGGTTTCCACTGAAAGGAAGAGGGAAACCAGCAAGATTGTTTACTCTTTCTAATGACAGGAAACCCACTGAAGCAGCCTTGCCCTTTCAGGATGCTCTTTCCAAGCATGTCTGAAGCTTCTGCTCTCTGATGGGGAGGCCAAGAGAAGATAAACGCAGAAACTAGGCTTGTGGAAGGTTCTGGCCAACCTGGAGAGTGTGTGAAGCCATCCTCCCAGGCCTCTCTGCCTGGATTCCCAGTCTATTTTCAGCTGAGCTGTCAGGATGGGACCAGCCTGTTCTGGGCTGGTCCCATCCTGGGCTGGTCATGTTTCCGCAGAAAGGTTGATTTCTTCTTTTGGATTGGATTTTTAATGGTACTATCTGCTGCACTTCACATTTCAATCTTAAAACAACCAAAAATGTAAGTAGGCATTGCTTTTTTGCCAAAGGCAGATGCTACAGCAATGTAAATCCAAACTATAGCAAATTTGGATTTGGGGGCTGTGGCCAACATCACTGCAGATTCTAGGAAGGATCCCTCACTGGTAACTGAATGGCATTTTGGTTCATCTCAGTATCTCATTCACAAATGATCTTACACAGGGCATGGACAAGTAATGTCGGTGCAGCTATCTTTTCAAACTGCTGTGCTGGGGGCTCCCATGACCTTTTTGCCTGGGTGAGTGTTTGCCGTCCTGAAACTGTCCAGCAAATGTTTCACAGTAGTGATGCAGTGCGTCAGCCCGGTGTCTATGCAAATGCATTCTTTTCTCTAAAACTCGGATGCTTTAGATGAGGTTTGTTTGATTGTTTCTGAGACTCTAGATCTACAAAGTTTCAGTCCACACAGTCGTTTGTGAAGCAGTCATCAAGCAGAGCCTGGTTTGAAATGCATCACTTCCCCATGAGCTGCTTTCTGAGAGTCATGGGACATGGGGAAAGGATGGAGAAAAGCCTCTGTGAGGGGAAAAAGTGCAGAGCTCTTAAAGTGATGAAATGCTGGTGTGTTCTTAGCATTCGATTTTTCAGTGTAATCATCCCAGAGCAAGGATTTCCCAGGAAATCATGAAAGGTATTTATTTCTATTTTAAGATCAGCAAGATGGTACATTTATTTAATAAGAAGCTAGTCTTGCCAATAACCAGATGCTTAAGTCTTTCAAAACTCCTGTTGATGACCAGCTATGCCAACAGTAGATATTTGGTGAACTTCATATGTGCAGACTTCTGTACTAGTAGGTGCAGAAAAATATACGAAAAATACTGTCAGTCCTCAGGATTCTTAAAATTTCACTGGGAGAACAAAATAAGCAAGTATAATAGCAAAATAATAAAAACATTTGTAAGTGGACTGTAGCCCTCCAGGCTCCTCTATCCAGGGAATTCTCCAGGCAAGGATACTGGAGTGGGTAGCCATTTCCTTCTCCTGGGGATCTTCCCTACCCAGGAATTGAACCCGGGTCTCCCCCACTGCAGGCCGATTCTTTACCATCTGGGCCACCAGGGAAGCCCGCCCCACCCCTCCCCCCGCCAAAAAAAAGAAAACATTTGTAAGGGGCCATAAAAACTAAGAATGATTACGTTGTAATGAAGTGACATAATTGAGGAGGTGGGTAGAGCATCATCGAACCACCAGAGTTGGATGGTGCATTCCAGAATAATGAAATTAAGTTTGCAGGAGATTTTCAGAGTATTGTAGGAATATACCTATTCTACCTATACTATAGAAACATACCTGTAACAGCTAGCCTGTCCAGTGTAGATACTTAATAAGTGGGTGTTGTATAGGAAATATAGGGATAGAATTCAAACTTGCTTTGGTTTTGTTTTAACCCCGCATTATATATCCAAAGGCAAAGACAGGTTACCTCAAAATAACAGCAAAATTCTAGCAGCCCATGAACTCGAAATTGTCGTGGGCTGTCTGCAAATCTGTTTTTCATGGCTCAGAACAGAAGGCATTGAGGTTGATTCTTTCTCTTCATTCGCTAGGATTCCCTCCCACCAGTGAACATTTATGCCGAATAAAGAATTTTAAGATTGGACCTGGTATCACCACCATGTGTGTATTTTCATGCAACAGTCCTCACCCTAACTTCACTAGCGGGTGTATTTGGTCCTGTGTGTGTCAAAGACCAAATTATAGAAGCCAGAAAAGATGCAGTCCATGAACCTGGAGAGAGTAGAGTGTTTGGGTGCCAAAATTTCAAGGGAAAAAATACATGGGCAAACTGCTTGCCATTAGGAGCTATTTTCTTGGCACATTTGATTAAAGTGTATGCAAGCCTGACAGCTTTCTTCAGGCATCAACTGTCATGAACTTGTTCCAGTTCATAACAATTTAGGATTTTCCACCACTCTGTCAACTTTCAAAGAAGAGGGTTAACTTCGTGCCCTCAAATGGAATTGGAAGTGGTTTGTTAATCCCTTTTAATCAGCTACTCCTGTAACCAAATGCACATACTCATTTTTTTTTTCCTAGTTCAATTGTTAATGATATTAAATTGGCCATTGGAAACGAAATCATTCTATAGATAATTCCCGTATGGTTTCTTAAGGCTGTCTCATGCTGCAGGGTCTTTTGTGAGAGAACAATGGATTTTTATCATTTTCAATGATTGCCCTAACTTTTTACAGATGCCATCCCACCCACTTTCTACAGACCGTACTTTAGAATTGTCCGATTTGACGTCTCCTCGATGGAGAAGAATGCTTCCAATTTGGTGAAGGCCGAGTTCAGAGTCTTTCGTTTACAGAACCCAAAAGCCAGAGTGCCTGAACAACGGATCGAGCTGTATCAGGTAATTTTGTTTGGGTTGTTTGAATGGACAATGAGTTTTAAATCTTAGGGTAAAGGACTTACTACAGACTGAGATTTTTCTGAACTGGTACGTCATTTTCTACACTCACAATCATGGGACAGGCCCTTATTTGTTAATCCTCTCACAATGACAGCTCATTCCTGAATTGCTCAGGAAGGCAGAACCTTTAATGTGAAGGGGGAAGCTCTGAGCGTAAACATGGCTGGAATGACTGTCCTCTGGAAGGCTCCAGTCCTGATATTCACCCCCTACTCTGGAAAGTCAGATGCTGCAAGACCCATCCCACCCCAAGGAGAGAAGTCAGCTACCTTTCTTCTTTAATCTGATGGCCATCTCTTTCTCCTTTTCTTCCCTTCCTGTTGTCTCCTCTCCATCCTTTTTACTCTCTTTTCTTCCTGTCTTTGCTACCTCCTGTCTCTTCACTAACCTCATCCAGCCTCCTCTTCCTCTCTGATTCTACTCAGGCTTTCCAGTCCATCCCCCACCAAATGTACATCCTCTGTTCACCTCTGCCCTCCATTATTTCAGGCAGCCCTGGCATCTCATTTCCCTAGGTACAGGTACTGGGCAGCAGAGTCAAAAGATGATGATGGTGGTGGTGATGATAGTGAAGAATGATGATGGTGATGGTGGTGGTGATGATGGTGGTGATGATGATGATGATGGTAGTGATGGTGATGCTGATGATGGTGATGAATGATGATGGTGATGGTGGTGGTGATGATGATGGTGATGAATGATGATGGTGATGATGATGGTGATGATGGTGGTGGTGATGATGGTGATGAATGATGATGGTGATGATGGTGGTGATGATGGTGGTGATGATGATGATGATGGTAGTGATGGTGATGCTGATGATGGTGATGATGGCAGTGATGATGATGGTGATAATGCCAAGTTACTAGGAGGTGAGAGATGTTCTTAAGAGCTTATTACTCATGTGGCATCAGCATGACCCAAGATCTTTAGGGGATTCTGATGCACATTAAAGCACTGCTCTAAAAGCCCCGAATCTAGTAGGGCAGGCAGACATGGTCATAGTGAATATGTCATAGTGTCATATAAACACAGTATATAGGGGGCAGAGTTGGAAAGATTTCACTATGGACTTGATGTTTTTCTGGGGCCTCAAGAAGCGTCTGTTAAAGCAGGATGAGGGATGGTCATTCTTGACAGAAGGAGTCATTTGTGCAAAAACAGGGTCTCCCTTGAAGGGGCCTGTAGAAGATACTGTAGAGATGGTGCCCAGTGCTAGGGAGTGAGTAAAGACTCAGGGAGAGGGTTGCCCTCCAGGGAAGGTATGTAAAGGGAGAAAAACAAGGTCAAGAACAGACCCAAGAAACCCAATGTTATGGAGGAAACATGTGAGACAATATGACTAAGAAGCTGGCATATCTGAAGGAATGAGAGGAATTGACATCTGTAGGTGGAAACCTCTAATTGTCCTGGATTGTAAACGTTTGGAAATTTGGTGAAGACTTTTCTTTGCATTTATTAGGAAAATGGAAAAATTATCTTACAAATAAACGTTGGTTATGAAATCTCGGAGAATGAAGTTAAAGCTGTTAAGAGTTTTCAACTACTAGTTACATGTGTGTTCATGAAAAGTGATTCTTACTTATTATAATGGATCCTCAGGTACCTTCCTTGGAGACCTTTGAATTTTAAGGCATGTTCTAAAAGCATCAGACAGAGTCACCTTTCTGTGTACCAAACCCTCTGCTAAGCCCTTTATTAGTATTATCTCTATTCTCACAGCTCTGCTATGAAGTTTGCATGATAAGGCATCTTTTTTTTCCCCCATTTATTGACATATAATAGCCACATAACATTGTATTAGTTCAAGCTGTACAATATAAGGATTTAATATATGTATATATTGCAAAATGATCACCACAGTAAGTTCAGTTAACACCCATTGCTTCACATACTCACACGTCTGTTTTTCTTTGTGGTGAGAGCTGCTAAAATTTACTCTAGTAGCAACTTTCAAATATTCCATATAGTATTGCTAACTATGGTCACTATGTCATACATTACATCCCTAGAACTTATCTTATAACTGGAAGTTTGTGCCTTTGGACCACCTTCACCCACTTAAAATATTCTTTCTACTCCTGTATTCTTTCTTATTTTTACAGAAGAAGGTGCTGAGTCACAGAGAAATTAAGTCCCTTGGCCAGAGTCACAGAGCTAGGAGGGGGCAGGGCTGGGATACAAGTCCAACTCTGACTCCCAAGTGCTCACTCCTCACCACATTTGCTGTTTGTAGCAAATCCTTTCCTACCTCTTTGCCTCAAAATCAGCCAGAATAGAAGAAAAATAAGAGAAACTAGGCCGGCCAGAGGGTGGAGTGATATTTGGAGGGAAAGCAAAGACTGAGTTCTCTGAAAAAGCAGCTTGATCAAAGTTAGTCAGAGATATTATAAGATGATTTGAAAATTACAAACATGATTCCTTGTCCTCCTTTTTGTTCTTTTTTCAATTAAGACGCTCTTACATGCCTCCCTGTACAGATGGATTGTGCTCTCTGGCCCTGTTTTAATTATGTGACATGTGACTTCAGTTAATTGAAGGCCAGGTTTGTTAGGTTTTGTTGCCTGTAATGTAAGCTGCTAAATCACTATTATTCTTTGGCTCCTGACTTTTTGCCTTGAGGTGTGACCTCTGATAGTGGAATATTGATGGTTTGTCTTCCTCACAGAGGCCGTCTCATCTCCAGGAGGGGATCTGTACTTGGAGGCTGGAATTTAGAGGACTTTAATGAGTCCTCAAAGGATGTGTACATTCCCAGAGGTTACTGCAGCACTGGCCGCCCCATGACATGAGCAGCAAGCTCTGTTCTGATTAAAGTCCCCAAACTGGAAAAGATGGGGCTTCCTTGGTGGCTCAGCGGTAAAGAATCTGCCTGCCAAGCAGGAGACACGGGTTTGATCCCTGAGTTGGGAAGATCCCCTGGAGAAGGAAATAGTAACCCAGTCTAGTATTCTTGCCTGGACAGAGGAGCCTGGTGGGCTATAATCCATGAGGTCTCAAAGAGATGACTTAGTGACTGAACAACAATTAGAAAAGATACGGGTCAAGATGGAAGCCCATTGAATGGAGACTGTGACCTTGGGTTTGTTCAATGTCACTGAACACAGGAATCTGGGAAGGAGGTAGTTTTAAGGAAATAAGGAAGACTAATGGCACCTCACCCCAGTACTCTTGCCTGGAAAATCCCATGGACAGAGGTCCCTGGTGGGCCGCTGTCCATGGGGTCGCTAAGAGTCGGACCCGACTGAGCAACTTCAATTTCACTTTTCACTTTTCACTTTCATGCATTGGAGAAGGAAATGGCAACCTACTCCAGTGTTCTTGCCTGGAGAATCCCAGGGACGGGGGAGCCTGGTGGGCTGCCGTCTATGGGGTCTCACAGAGTCGGACACGACTGAAGCGACTTAGCAGCAGCAGCAGCAACATCTCCTTAACTATCTGGAGCTCAGCTATGCTGCAATCTAACCTCCTGAAACACAGCCAAGGTCCAGAAGCAAGTCAGAGAGATCCCTGAACACCTTCACAGAAGACACAGCACACATGCAGCTGAATCACTGGAAAGGCAGCCTTTGGTCCTCTCTGGGACCAAGAAATTTGAAGCACTGGATAGGAAGGAGTGCTGGAGGAAGACACTCTGACAGGAGGAGGTGAACCTTTAGACTTGCAGTGTTTGCCAGTGCACCCCAGTGATGCCACTTCAGATCAAGTCACAGAATGCAGTGTCTCTTATGGATAATTTTCCTAAGTCTTATCCTGTTTGTAGTTAACCCAGTCTTTGTCTCTGTGGCACCCTGCCTGCCTCCTGATACCTGCCGTAGCCTCATTGGAAATCCCATTTTGGCTTGCTTTTCTCCAACTTTCCATTTGCCTTCAGTGCATTTGGAAGTCCTTACAGCCTTCAGTGGTAAAGGTCCCTGTCCCCCACCTTCTGTCAGGGGACAAAATGAATGCTTATGATAACAGCCTTGAGTTACATAGGTGAGGCTAAATTATATTCAGGTGATAACTTGAATGCATGCCATAAAATGATAGAGAGTTTTATATCCAAAATTGCTTAAAGGTTATTTTGGAAAGTAAAGGACTTAAATGGACAGATCTTTAGCTGTTTGGAGAGCTCAACTATTCAGAAGGACAAAGCCTCTGAAATTTCTAGATGCCTTTTGATTACTGAATTACTTAACACATAGCTAACAGCCTACTTCCTAGAGGAAGAAAGATAGGATCACTGGGAAGAGGTTTTCAGGGTGTTTAGATGGTTGTATGGATGATTTATTAGAATTATTCAGGACATTGATTTTAAGCAGGGGAAGAGTATGTGGGTGTGTGCTTATGTGCACTCACATGTGGGTGTAGGAGATACTCCCC
The DNA here is from genome assembly GCA_935064755.1 of Tragelaphus eurycerus. Classification (NCBI taxonomy): domain Eukaryota; kingdom Metazoa; phylum Chordata; class Mammalia; order Artiodactyla; family Bovidae; genus Tragelaphus; species Tragelaphus eurycerus. Next base: position 15,649,646 of record CAKXYN010000003.1, read on the forward strand.
TACCTATAAAAGCCCTGGGGGAGCTTCTACAAGGCCTGCCCATGGCCTCTTTCCTGGAGATTCTGATTATCCCTGGAAAGTGAGATTTCCCATTGGACAGATGTGGTTTCCAAGAGCTCTCCTTGTGATTCAGATGCGGTCATTCGCCATGGGCATCACAGATTTAAAACATATCCCAAGGTTGGGGGGTCATTCTGTCCCATACTTGTAGATGGTTACTCTTTCTAGAGTCAGAATCCCAGGCGGGAAAGACCTAAGATAGCATTTCTGGGAGCAAGCTCAGAGTTAGTTTCATCTGGGGTTCTGCGTCTGTTGATTTCTCCCTGCCCGGGAGAGTCAAGACACCCGAGCTTCTGTGGAAATCATGTTTAGTTTGGCAAGGCGACTCTCTCCTTCCCCTCTCTACAGAATAGTCTGTCAGAGCCGTGATGAATGGTAGTAACATAAAACCGTCCTGTCCTCCTCCTACCCCTGACTTCTGTTATGTTCACGGACTCCAAAGAGCATATACTGGTGTGATCATGATATGACTCCAGATGGACAGCAGTATCACACGGAATAGGAAAGGGATAAAGCCTTCTGATATGAAGGGAAAGAGGAAAACGGAAATTTTTTTCCAAATAGCAGTGACCCTTACTGTATTTTTAGAGATCTATGCCAAAGGGAGCCTTTATTGAAATGTGCTCCGATAAAGCTCCAGTGCTCTGGGAATGTTTTTGAGCCTACTAATATTTAGTAGAGCTCTCAGCCTTTTTGGAAAATTGAATACATCTTTATTTGATTAAATCATGCTTGTATTTATGATTAAAATCATGCCCAGAGTTATGAGAAGGGGAAAAAATAGGAAAGAGGAATCTTCTTCAATTTGGTTATCGTCAGCATGAGCAAGTGAATCTGCCACCTTGGAGGAAGCTAAGTCCTCAAATTTACAAGTGAAGAAATGAGTCACCAAGAAATTAATACGTTATTTAAGGGTGTCTATGGCCTTGTGGCCACAGGGAACCACCAAGGAATACGTGTGTTTAGGGATGCTGACCTCCAAAGACCTTGGACCTTCCAGCTATTTATAGCCTCCTCTCACCAACTTATACCCTTTTCACACTTACTGCCCCCCCCTTTTTTTTTTTAAATTGAAGTCAAGTTGATTTATAATGTTGTATTAGTTTCCATTGTATAGCAAAGTGATTCAGTTATATATATATACATATATATGTATATATATTCTTTGTCAAGTTCTCTTCCCGTATAGATTATTACAAAATGTTGAGTATACTTCCCTATGGTATACAGTAGATCCTCAAACTCTTAATTTACGCCTATCCCCCTCCCTTGTCCCTTCGGTAATCATAAGTTTGTTTTTTCTGTCTGTGGCTTTGTTTACTGCTCATTTCAAACTTGTATCACCTCTAGGATAATAAGATTTGTACTTTTAATAACTTTTTCGATTAGTCACTGTTTAAATGACTACCCCAAATTTTATGGCCTCAGATACCAATTTTTTATCGGTTTTTAGGAGTCAGAAACTTGGACAAGACTTGACTGGGCTGTTCTTCTGCTCCATGTGGCTCTGACCTGGGTCACTTGATGGTGCTCAGGTGGCAGCTGGGCTGAACTGGATGATCTATGATGAATTTGCTTCTAAGCTTGGAGCTGGGATGGGATGACTGAGCCCCTCCTCCTCTCTAAGTAGTTTCAGGATGTACCCATGTAGTCTTCCCAGAAGGGAGTCAGGCTTTTTACCGGAGGCTCAAGGGCCCACGGAGAAGGCAATGACACCCCACTCCAGTACTTTTGCCTAGAAAATCCCATGGATGGAGGAGCCTGGTAGGCTGCAGTCCATGGGGTCGCTAGAGTCAGACATGACTGAGCGACTTCACTTTCACTTTTCACTTTCATGCATTGGAGAAGGAAATGGCAACCCACTCCAGTGTTCTTGCCTGGAGAATCCCAGGGATGGGGGAGCCTGGTGGGCTGCCGTCTCTGGGGTTGCACAGAGTCGGACACGACTGAAGTGACGCAGTAGCAGGGGCCCAAGTGTCCAAGGCAGAAGCTGCCGGTCCACTTAAAGATAAGGTTCAAACCTAGCAGAGCTTCCCTTTCACCTTATTCTATTGATCAAATGTGCTACAACCCAGGTGAAATTCAAAGGGAAAGGAAATAGACCCCATCTCTTGATAGAAAGAGTGTCAAAGAAGTTGCGCCCATCTTTAATCTGCCACAGCATCGCACTGTACAGGGTCATAGATAGAAAACTCTGAGAGAGCGCCTCCTAGCATTGGTACCAGAATTGATGCCAGTTATCTAGCAATATGGAAGAAAAGCTATGACAAACCTAGACAGCATATTTAAGAGCAGAGACATCACTTTGCTGACAAAGGTCCAGGTAGTCAAAGCTATGGTTTTTCCAGTAGTCATGTATGGATGTGAGAGACCATAAAGAAGGCTGAACACCAAAGAATTGTACTTTTGAACTGTGGTGCTGGAGAAGACTTTTGAGATTCCCTTGGGCTGCAGGGAGATCAAACCAGTCAATCCTAAAGGAAATCAACCCTGAATATTATTGAAAGGACGGATACTGAAGCTGAAGCTCCAGTACTCTGGCTACCTGATGTAGAAGAGCCGACTCATTGGAAAAGACCTTGATGCTGGGAAAGATTGAGAGCAGGAGAAGGGGATGATAGAGGGTGTGACAGTTGGATAGCATCACTGACTCGATGGACATGAGTTTAAGCAAATTTCAGAGGTAGTGAAGGAGAAGGAAGCCTGGTGTGCTGCAGTCCACACTGCAAAGAGTCAGAGTTCAAACTTAGTGACTGAACAACATAAATAATCTAGCCATATATATCAGACTCAGCTTGTGCCTTGCAGTTGCTCAGGGTCTGGTGGAGGAACAGATGTGTAAATGGTGTTTCAACAGTACCATATTTTCTACCAATTGAAATATATCCAAGAGACTTCTAGTGTAAAATCTGGAGAATCCAGAGGAATGCCTCAGAACTCATTCCTTCCAGAAGGGAATTGTGAAAATTTGGCAACATCCTACCATCTTGGTTTGATTCCTTGGGTGGACAGGCAGGTAATTCCAAGATAATACACCATCTGCCTGAATCAAGATATTTCTTTGAGCCCAGCAATACTTATAGCAGAAATATCTGAATGCATCAGCTTGGGATAGAAGTAGGTTTGGTGAATTACTATGCACAGTATTTTTTTTTTTTTTCATTCACTAGTTCACTAGTCACCCTTAATGAGACAGCATGGTGTAGTGTTCAGTGGTGTGAGTATTGTGATCTAAATTTTCTTAATAATTCCAGTTCACTTGCTGTTTATTGTAAGGGTGAAATAAAACCATGTACCTAACTGCTGGATGGAGAGTGGGCAGTCAATCTATGTTTGTTCCCTTCCTTCCTTGTCATCTCTTAGATTTTGACTTCTAAGTCTTTACTTCCTCCAAGAGGAAGAGCCTTTTACAAAATTACCTATCAAAGTCAGTTGCCAGGTTATTTTTAGGGTAATTTATTAGCTTGAGGCCACTAAAAGAAAAACAAAAGAACTCCTTGATGCAGTGTGATGTACTGGGTTGATACATCATGAAACATCGGGAGAGATGTCATCTTCTCACATGGGGCTGGCGTGAGACCGCAGAGGTTGCTGTCAGATAGCTTGCTAGAATACAGTCTGCTGGTGGTTCTCTGTTAATCAGTAGAAGATAAATATGTTGGGGTGAAATGAGCTCAGTGGATTTCCAAGGAAACAGATTTCCTGACCTTGGCCATAAGAAGGGCAGTAGTAGTGTTTATTTTTGTAGAAATGGAGCATTCAGCTTCAGTCGAAGTTACCTTTGCCTTAATAAGGGACTCCCACCCCACGTCTACTGGATACTCTATCACAACTTTGATGAACAGAAGTAAAATACAATCTGTCCTTCTGCTTTTCCTCATCCCTTTCTTTAATCCTTTGGATTTTATTTTATTTATTTTATTTTTTTGAACTATGCTGTGTGGGTGGGATCTTAGTTTCCCAACCAGGGACTGAACCCTTGCCCTCTGAAGTGGAAGCACAGAATCCTAACCACTGGACCTCCAGGGAATTCCCAATCCTTGGATTTTAATGCCTGGTTGGATTTGCGTTTAAACAGGCTTGTCGAATGTGATGATTTCTTATCTTTAGCCATCTCTTGCAAAGCTATACAAAAGCAGTGGCTAAATCTAAGTCACATCCATTTATCTCTGGCTTCAAACTGTATAATACACATGAAATGACTTTCCAGAGTTGCAAGTGAAAACGTGACTTGATGGTTATGGAGCAAAATAAATAAACGAATATTTTAGTGGGAAGGAGTGAATCACCCACCACTTTAAATAAACATCACATCTCTTCTCTGAGAAAGATTTTAAACTATGCACATCCTTAAGGCTTTACAGTGAAAATTCAAAGTAGATGGCCTCAACTTGCTTTTTAAGGGATTCTAAAGCTGCAGTTCAGCCCTGAATATTCACTCGCAGGACTGATGCTAAACTGAAGCTACAATAATTTGACCACCTGATGTGAAGAGTTGACTCATTGGAAAAGACCTTGATGCTGGGAAAGATTGAAGGCAAAAGAAGAGGGTAGCAGAGGATGAGATGGTTAGATGGTATCACCAACTAATTGGACATGAACTTGAGCAAACTCGGGGAGATAGTGGAGAACAGGGAAGCCTGGCACACTACAGTCCATGGGGTCACAAAGAGTCAGACACGACTTGAGTGACTGAACAACAACAACAAAACTGCAGAATCAAGGATGAGGTTCTTGTCATTGCAAGGACCAGAGTACTCAGTGGGGTTCATGAAAACTGCACCCTTTTCCTGATCCCAAACCCATGCATGTGCACATGCGCATGTGTGCCATCATGCCGCACACTCACACACGCACACACACACATACACACACAGAGTTCAGCTTTCAGTTCTCATATTGCCCAAGGGTTTATAAAATATAAAGAGGTCAGCCAAGAAAACTGACTGTCTGTTAAATTAGACTTGCAAAAAGTGCCACTGAAAAAAAAAAAGTTATACTGTGCTCCTGTTGTCCAGAATTTTACAGCATACAATCCCTTAATACTGATCCTAACTCTGGCGCCACATTGGAGACACACGTGGTATAGTAACCCACTTAAAAAAAAAAAAAGGCATGAGGTATAATAAACACTTTGTTTGCACAAGGCTATTAATACCTCAGGTTTTTGCAAACTGATCAAATGACATGCTCACCTTGTAAGGAAATTGGATCATTATCATTTGCATTAAGTTATGACGTTACCCAGAGTCTAGGAACCCTGTGAGCAGACAGGACCCCAAAAGTGGTGCAAACAGCTGCCCTTCCCCACTGTATTAAAAAAATGTTAATAATCATGCAATTGTAACTAATAATTCTCTGTTCTTTTGCATAATGCAGCTCAGTAACCATGTTGATAATTATCACTGACATATGCATTACTAACCATGTGCAGGGCATTATTTTAAGTGCTTTATATGATTGATTCATTTAAACACTATAATAATCCTATTATTATCTTAATTTTACAAATGAGGAAACGGAGGCACAGAGAAGTTGAGCAACTTGTCCAGGCCACACAACTTGAAAGAGACAGAGCCGGGATTTGAACCCAGGTGGCCTAGCTCCAGAGGCTGTGCTGTTGCTTACTTTATCCTACTGGTAGGAGGATCACAGGCTTCAGCGTTGGGCCAGTGTGGGTTCCAAGTGTGACTTTGGGGAATCTGAGAAAGGCACAGCACCGAAGTGATTTCTCTATCTGTTAAAAGTAAATAAAAACACCTAGTTGGCCAGGATTTTGTTAGGCATGAGCAAATGCATGGAAATTCCTAGCACAATGAGTCTACTCAATGGTTAGTATTATTGTTATTCCCAAAGCACTGATTTTGAACTTTTATGAGAAACCATCTCTTACATTTGCAATCTTTTCAAAATCTCTTAGTAATGAGAACACTCACCTTAGACCCTAGCTCTCCGGGTCCTGGGTGTGCAGTGGCTGTCCCACGAATTTGCTTCAGGACTTCCTTAAATAATATTTTCAACTCACTCTTCAGGTGGTGGTCTCATTCAATTGCTGGTGAGTAGGTCTGGGTGGGAAAGAAAAGGAACATTGCAGCCAGTCAGCCCTGGGTTCAGCTTTTGCCTTTTTTTTGTTTATTAATATTAGTTTTCTGCTCTTACGAATCACTTATCTCTCTGAGCCTCAGTTTTTCATCATCCGATGGAGATGCAGTTCTTGTCTAATGAGCTGGTGGGAAGAGAGCACCGCTGTAGAGTATCTGGCACACTGGCTGTGTCAGGAGTGGATTATTTTCATCAGGGTTTTGCTTGTCATCTAGAACTTGTTTATATTTCCCCTAGAGTGGGTTTGTGATCGTAAAACTACTCCTCGATGATGTCAGTCCTCTCTGGTTGGATGACGTCATTCATCTCTGGTTGGACGAGGTCTCCTCTGACCCATTTCCGGGGATCAGCAGAGCAGAGCAGGATTATGGGACCAGCTGAGGTGTTAGCGCTCTGCATGTTTGCTTTATCAGGACTCTGACACAGCTCTGATGAGTTGCCTCTGTGATGTGTCTGGCTTTTCTTTTTGAAGAAACCATTACAGAATGACCGACCCCAGTGAGGATGTCTTTGTTCCTCTGCCTCACCACCACACAGATAGGCTTGATACGTGCTTCCTGTGTTGACTTCAGTAGTTTTATTTTCATCTTATAATTGTATGCCAATTTTTCTATAACTCCACCAGGGCAAAAATTGTTCCAAAGAAGGATATATGTTTATTTCCTGGTAGCAACAGTAATCAGAATATTTGGGGGAACTTTTGCTTTAGAACTGTGTTTAGAACCTACAAATACTGAACTGTGAATTCTTTCAATGGGGACGAATCTATATTTTTGAAAGATCCTGTTGATTCTTGAAAATGGACAAAATGGCCCGGTTTTTATTTCTGAGAAATTCGTTTTGTTTCAGTATTTCCACACTTTCTGTTTTTGGCTGTGCTGGGTCTTCACTGCGACATCCAGGCTTCTCTGGTTGCAGTGCGCGGGATCTAGAGCACACGGGCTCAGTAGCTGCAGTCCATAGACTCTAAGTCCATGGACTTAGTTGCTCTGCAGCATGTGGACTCTTAGTTCCCTGACAAGGGATCGAACCTGCATCCCCTGAGCTGGAAGGCAGGTTTTTTTTTTTTTTTTTTTTTTTACCACTGGACCACCAAGGAGGTCCCAGCCAACAAAGTTTTAATGAAAGTCGAAAATAAAAATAGCTAAGTTGATTTTCATATGTGATTTAAAGTGTTTAAAGGATGGATTCAAAATCCAACCACTTCTAACTTCCCCGCTTCTGCTACACTGGTCCCAGGACTTGGACTTTTGTAATGGCCTCATCTCGCCGTTTGCACCCTAGCCCTGTTCAAGGCCATTTGCAACACAGCAATGGGGTTGATTTCTCTCAAGAGGTTGCTTAGATCCAAATCTCCTGCCCAGAGCCCTGTCACGGCTTCTTATCTCACTCTGTGTAAGAGCCAACAGCCTTTTGGTGCCTCGTGAGGCCGTCCCTTACCCATTGCTCACTCGTCCCCCAGGCATGACTGGTTCCACTCAGGGGGTTCTTCATCCTTCCCTCTTTGCTGCTCCTCACCCTGGAGGAGGGCTCACTTCCTCCTCACATCTGCAGCTGCTGTTCCTTCCACCCACAATGCTCTTTTCTGCTTCCCAGAAGCCTCTCTCTCATCGTTCCTTCAGACTTTTCTTCAAATGTCACTCACTCAGAGACCTCCCTGGCCACCCTGTGGATGTCTAAGGTCCCTCTTCCTAACATGTACCATCCCCATTCTTCACTGTTTGTTTCTTCTCCACACCCATGCCCTGTGGTACACTTGATCTTCTCTTCTTCATCTTTTATGATATTTATGATCTTGTCTGTACCTCTGGGGGTAAACTCCCAGAACAGCACCTAGTGCATAGATGATGCTTGACAAACATCTTTGAATACACTGAAGGAACATTTAAAAATAAGATGTAAGTACAAGGAACACTGTGGAAATAAGAGTGTAACATCATCAGGGGACTCTTGAGAAACATCATTTATTTGGATTTGTAAATAATGCTAGATTTGTTTTAACCATAGCCGTGTAGCTATTTATGAAGAAAGAAACATGGATAGCTACCCATTTTCTGTTACTTATTCAGAGCTACTTCTGGTAAGTGAATAATAACCATGTAGATAAAATACATACATATGTATGTAATAAATTAGTGAAATTGATACTCTTGGGTAACCCATCAACACAGTAGAAAAGACAGGCTCTTTGTTTTTTTTAGACTCATTACTTTAGAGTCACACCCCCTAAATTAAAGGGCTCAGCTGAATGTGAGCTGGGACTTGAATTATAGTACAGGTCACATGGGTTGTTGCGAGCCAGGAAGAAGGAGAAGGGGGATGGAAGTGTGTTCCCTAAGTATGTGTGTGTTCGTGTCAAGTTGCAGCAGGATTGGAAGGGGAGATTGAATGCATAAAGGAAGATATGGCCTCAGAGAGCTTGAAGTTTTGTTGGCGGGACTCATTCACCCCATGGTATGAAGCAACCTGGTCATTATCAGCACCCTTGGTACTGAGCTGTGTGGTTTGGCCTCAAGGACCAACTAGAACTACGGTCTTGACTTTGTTTCCCTTCAGATTCCATCACTGATGGTTGGAAGGCATGTGCCTCTTTCCTTGCCTGTGAGGATGTGACTTGTGACTGCTTGAATCATTTTCTCTGTTGTATGATTTACATCCAATGGTCTTGTGAATGCTGTTGAGCTCCAGAGCATCAGAGACTTTCCATTTACACAAAAGGCTCCTTCATCCCCCAGACCTGTAGAGATGCATTTGCTTGTTTATACAGATGTACAGTCAGCACAAAGGCCTGTGTATGGAGACTGAAAAAAAGTGAAGGAAACAATATGGAATTATGAGGTGTTTCCATCAGAGAGGAGAGGTTTTCCTGTGTGTGTGTGTGTGTGTGTGTGTGTGTGTGTGTGTGTATTTATATGTATGTGTGTGTATGGGCTTCCCTGGTAACTCAGCTGGTAAAGAATCTGCCTGCAATGCAGGAGACCTGAGTTCAGTCCCTGGGTTGGGAAGATCCCCTGGAGGAGGGGATGGCAACCCACTCCAGTATTCTTGCATGGAGACTCCCCATGGACAGAGGATTCTGGCAAGCTACAGTCCATGGGGTTGCAAAGAGTCAGACACAAATGAAGGACTAAGCACATGTCTGTGTATATATTAATATATTGTGTACGTGTATGTATGTGTGTGTATATATGTGTGGATGTACATTTGTGTGGTGTGTGTGTATATGTGTAGCTTGCGAGTATCATTTCCATAAAGGTCATTAAAGCCCTCTGTCTGCCATACTTTATTAATTGCACTTGGATCTGTGTAACATAGAAGCATATCAATGTGCATTACTTTGATCAGTAAAGAGAGTTAATATCAGACATAATAATGTAGATTTCTCAGCTCCAAAGAGACGGTGTCGTCAGGTGAGTCTTCCTTTCAAAGTTGATGTGCATTCTGTAGGCTTCTACTATATAGGATCTCATGAAACTCTTACAAAGCACAAATTCCTCACAACCCCCTAGAGGGATACAGTCACAGGAGAGCCATGGCAATTACAGGACGTGGTGACGGAAGAAGGAGGCTAAGAGCTGGGTCTGTTAGGCCTCTTTTTGAAGGATTCATGCAGGATGTGAGCTTGTTAGACACCTGCAAGGTGACCCAGCGTTGCTCAAGGAGGCTGCAGTTAAATAGGGCTGGGGGGCTACGTTTATGTTTCATGGAGGAGATGTCTTTATACCCAATTCTGCTCTAAGACCCCACTTTCTATTACATGGAAATTCATCTCTCTTGCTTTTTGTCATCCTTTTCATTCCCACAATGAAATGTATTAAGTAAGGTAAAATGCAGTATAAAATCATTTACATTGTCTGGTGATTCTTTGTCATCATAGTTAGATAGAGATAAAGATATATAGATACAGATGTCTATTTATGAAGTCTCTGTGAAGTGTGTGTCATATGTAAGTATGAAATTCTGAGAAGTAGTTTCTATCACGTCTAAAAGATTGTTCAGCAGCTTGTATGTCACTTGATCATATATGTCTTTCTAATGAAGTCTGTTAGTCAATAAGAATTTACCAAAGTTGGACCATGTAAACTGCAGTGGAAAATACTCTTTGGAAGAATAAGAAAGTGCTTTTTGCTTTGAAGAACTTCCTAATCAGACTGAGCACCCGAAAATACCCAACCCTGTGTAATGTATGAACATCTACTGTTATAAGTTGAATTATATCCCTTCAAAATAGATACATAGGCATCCTGACCCTCAGCACTTCATAACATGATTTGGAAATAGGTGCATTGCAGATATAATTAGTTAACATGAAGTTATACTGGAATAGGGTAGGCTTCTAATTTTATATGGGCAGTATCCTCTAAGAGGACAGCCGTGTGCATGAGAAAAGATGTGCAACAGCCCCAATTATTATCAATAGAGAAATGCAAGTCAGAACTACAGTGAGGCATCACCTAACACTGAAGGCCATCAGAATGGCCATCATAAAAAAATTTACAAATAACAAATGCTAGACAGAGTGTGGAGAAAAAGGAATCCTCCTACACTGTTGGGAATGTAAATTGGCACAGCAGCTATAGAGAACAGTATGGAGTCTCCTTAAAAAACTAAAAATAGAGCTATCATATGATCCTACAATCCCACTCCTGGGTATATATATACAGAGAAAATTCTAATTGGAAAAGATACGTGCATCTCAATGTTCATAGAGGCACTATTTACAATAGCTAAGACATGGAAGAACCTAAGTTAGCATTGATACATAAATGGATAAAGAAGATGTGGCACAATGATATATACAATAATATACACAAGATATATACAATGGAATATTACTGAGCCATAAAAGAATGAAATAGTGCCATTTGCAGAAACATGGGTGGACCTAGAGTTTATCATACTCAGGAAGTGATGGCTTATGTTTGCCTGACTTCAAAGCCTAGTGTAGGAACCTTTTCCCTACACTAATGATTTCCAAAGGCACTTGGCAAACTCCATGGGTTTTTCAAAGAAACCTAAGGAACTACAGAGGGTATGGAACGTCTTCATCAACCTGATGAAGATGTTGGATGCATAGTGACTGGTACTATGGCAAGGATAGTTGAGATGCTGAATAGCAAAGTTAAGGTTCAGAGAAATTCTAAAGTGCTAAAAACCCAGGTCAAAACAGAACTTCAAAGTTACTGGAGACATATGTCTAATTTGCATTTAGATTCAAAAATGAACTGTGTCAGTATATACTAGAACGGTAGTTCCAGCAGCTGGTGCATCACCAAGGAAGATGTTAGAAATACAAGTTCTTGTGCCCCTCTTATCCCTATTAAATCAGAAGCTCTAGAGATGTTTTAATAAGCCCTCTAGTTGTGTCAATGCAGGCTGAAGTTGAAGAACCACTAGCTAGAAAAACCAACCTTCTTCTCTGCCTTCTTTCATTTCTTTGTCTTTATTCAATGTCATTCCAGAAAGGACTTGGGGTGGAAAATCTGACTTTCCACAATGGTTTGTGTAAGAACAAAGGTTTTATTTTACGAAAAGTTTAGATTCAGTGGTGTGATGTGGCTGCTGCCAAAAAATAAAGAATTGGCATTGAAAATAGTGACCAGAACAAGGGAAGCAAGAGGCAGCCCTCTCCCCATTTGGCATATTCTCTATATTTGCCATATTGCACTAGACTGTACCTGGAGTTTGTTGAGGAACTGATTTTCAGAGGGATATTGAAAAGGGGTTTGACAAGGATGGCAGAGCTCCACAAACCTTGTCTTGAAGGAAGAAGTTGAGGAAAGCCCCCTCCTATGATGGGGGGCTGACATAGAGAAGAAAGAGAACTTGACATCTTGTTCCAGAGGGCAGAAAACATACAGTGTTGGAAACCCCCCCCCCACCCCCACCCCCACTGGTATGAACAGGGCAAGATGTTTCCAGGCTTTTTCTGCAAGATGTTGGCAATCCAGGTAAGTCCCTCAGGCTTTTTCTCCTTCAGCTGTAGTATTTGGATGATAAGGGCTAGAATGTCCACTTCACAGGTGTCTGTGAAGACTGAGAAATGTGACAATGTTTCAATATTTGAAAAACTAGCACAGTTGTATGATGATGAAACAATGGTACTGTTATTAACTAAGACAAGTTGATGGAAATTTTAAGTTCAAGATGAAGAAAAATTTCAGCCTACCAGTTGGCCCAAAGAGGGATGATCTTCCTCAAGAAGCAAGTTCACTGTCATGAGAGGTCTTCAGATCAAGACAGAGATGTTAGAGGATGAATTGTTTTGGTTTGGAGAGATGGCCCCTAAATGCCTCTCTGACATTTGTATTTCATGACACAGAGATTAGTGACTCAAGGTGAGGTAGATCTGAGAGATTGGTGCTTGGAGCCAGCGGAATGAAGGTTTAATTTGGCATTGCCTCGTCACTCTGTGCATGCCAATGCGTGCCACAGCAAACGTTTTAAACACTGAAATGCATTTAAACCTTTAAGCATTAAGTACATTAAAAATCAGGCTTCCCAGGCTGCTCTAGTGGTAAAGAACCTGCCTACCAGTGCAGGAGACCTGAGGTGCAGGTTTGATCCCTGAGTTGGGAAGATCCCCTGGAGGAGGGCTTGGCAACCCACTCCAGTATTCTTGCCTGGAGAATCCTGTGGACAGAGGAGGCTGGTGGGCTACAGTCCATAGGGTCGCACAGAGTTGGACATGACTGAAGCAACTTAGCATGCATGCACATGAAAAACATTTAAAAAGTCCATCCATGTCTCTACAAATGAACCAGTTTTGTTCCTTTTTATGGCTGAGTAATATTTCTTTGTGTGTATGTACCACATCTTCTTTATCCATTCCTCTGTCAAAGGGCATGTAGATTGTTTCCATGGCCTGGCTACTGTAAATAGTGCTGCAGTAAATATTGTGGTGCATGTGTATTTTTAAATTATGTTTTTCTCTGCGTATACGCCCAGTGGTGGGATTGCTGTGTCATATGGTAGTTCTATTTTTTAAGGAACCTTCATACTGTTCTTCATACTGAGGAGGGAAGGAGAGTGGAATGGATTGGGAAATTGGGACTCGAATATATACAATACTATGTTTAAAATATATAAGTAATGAGAACCTACTATATAGCTTACAGAAACCTACTCAGTGCTCTGTGGTGACCAAAATGAGAAGGAAACCCAAAAAATAACCACACACACATATAGCTGATTCATTTTATTATATGGTAGAAACCAACACAACATTGTAAAGCAACTATACTCCAGTAAAAATTAATTTAAAAAAACAAAGAAACATAAAAAAAATTAAAAAGGAACAGATGGGCCCACACTAGATAACTTCATTTTCGTTTTCCTCTCCTATGATTAAATCTCTCTTTCCATTAAAAGTCTGATTGAATGGACCCCTAGGTTTTTCTATAGATCTATTGATGTCTGAATATGGAAAGTAAAATAGAATTTCCAGTGCTTTCTTATAACTCTTTGCAATGTTTCATAGGAGTGGAAGAGGTGTCTTCTTCGGGTTCTAAGCCAAATCCTGAATTGATTTACATCATTTTTCCTTTAAGACTAAGATTTCCTCTGGCTATAATTCTGCATCTAGAGTTCTATTTCTTCTTTTTTTCCTTGCTCCTAAACTATTAGGTAACATTGGTGACTTTTGCCTCTCTCCACTCCCTGATTGGCTGGTTTCCAGTGTCAGAGAGATGAATGGATCCTTTTGTGCAAGGAGTTTTGTAATTTAGGGAAGAACTGAGAACTTTGCCAAAGATAGTATGTGGGCATTTTACACATATTACAGATAATGTGTATATATCAATAACATAATGAAGGTACCATTCAGGCATCACTGTGGGTGGTAGCTAAGTAAGAGACAGCTATATCTCATTTTTAATACATTAGAGACTCTCTTCTAATTTAGTCAACAACAGTTGTTGGTCTGTTATTTAAAGAAAAAAGACAGTTAAAGCAAAAACTTTAGAAAAAAAATTATAAAAACAAAATTGGGGGGAAGGCAGGAGATAAACTTTTATTTTAACTTAAAATGTACATATGTATGTGTATCTATATATTTAACACACACACACTCTAACACAATTTAAATGCTGAGTTTTTTGTAAAAGACCAAGGACTCTTCTTTGACTATGGCTCTGTCTGTTGACAATCCAGGGCTTCTAGGTGGCTTAGTATTAAAGAATCTGCCTGCCAGTGCAGGAGACATGAGAGACATAAGATCCCTGGGTCAGGAATATCCTCTGGAGAAGGAAATGGCAACCCATTCCAATATTCCTCCCTGGAGAATCCCATGAACGAGGAGCCTGGCGGGCTACAGTCCATAGGGTCACAAAGAGTTGAACTTGATTTAGCAACTGAACAATGACAACAAATTGCCAATCCATGTCATATTTTGCCTAAACCACATCCATAGTGCATTGTCAATGGTTTCTAGTTTTTAGTTTCTTTGAGGGAGAGACTCATTTCAGGACATCTGCTAAGTGAACAGTGCAGGATCCTTGTAGATTTTTAACATATTGTTTTTTTTTTTTTAATTTGATAGCTGTCTCTCCCACATCTAAAATTAGAAAAAAATTACCACAGTAAAGTACACATAACATAGAATTTAACCTTTAACCATTTTTTAGAGTATACAATTCAGTGGCATCAAATTATAAATTCACAATGTTGTCCAACCATCACCGCTATCCATTTATAGAAAAATTTACATCATCTTTAATGGAAACTGTGCCCATAAAAAGTAACTCCCATTCCTGCTACCCCCCAGCCCCTGGTCACCTCTGTCCTACTTTGTATCTTCATAAATTTGCCTATTCTGTGTATCTTGTGTAATATTTGTCCTTTGTGTCCTTGACAATATTTGTCCTTTTGTGTCTGGCTTATTTGACTTAGCATAATGTTTTCAAGATTCATCCATGTTTTAATATGTCATCATTTCATTACTTTTCATGGCTGAGTAGTATTCTATTGTATGTGTAGACTGCATTTTCTTTATCTGTATATCTGTTGATGGACACTTGGGTTGTTTTTATCATTTAGCTATTGTGAATAATGCTGCTATGAACATTGACATACAAGTATTTATTTGAGTCCCTATTTTGAATTCTTTTGGGTATGTATCTAGGAGTAGTAGGGCTTCCCAGGTGGCTCAGAGGTTAAAGCATCTGCCTGCAATGCAGGAGACCTGGGTTCAGTCCCTGGGTCAGGAAGATCCCCTGGAGAAGGAAATGGCAACCCACTCCAGTATTCTTGCCTGGAGAATCCCATGGACAGAGGAGCCTGGTGGGCTACAGTCCATGGGGTCACAAAGAGTCTGACACGACTGAGCGACTTCACTTTTCACTTTCACTAGGAGTAGAATTACTAGATTATATGGTAATTCCATGTTTACCTTTCTGAGGACTCACCAAACTATTTTTCAAAAAAAAATTTTTTTTTTTGTTTTAAAGAAACTTGTTTTAGGAAGACTTTCTAAGGCATTCAGCTCAGTTCTCACAGAAGCATAGCTTTCTTTACATTTGGTCCTGTATTTCATTAGTTTCTAGAACATCTAAAGAACTTGGATAATTACAATATCATGTTCAATTTGATATTAAACAGGCTTAGAAAGATATATGATTGATACTTGCTAAGCACTCAACTCAACTGGTAAGACCAGAAGTCCTTGGAACATACTAGAGAGTATCTTTCCAGTAATGAATCCCAGTGTGCTGTGGGCATCAGCCAATACCTATTACAGAAAAAATGGACAACACTGGTTAATCTGGACAGTAAAACAGCAACCAGTTAAGACAGTTTTTACCATTCAACTAAATTATCTTTGTCATGATCAAATGTATAAAGGAATTTAGAAACGATTGTGATTCTAGGGAAAAAAACCATCCAGGACTGTTAACATCAATACTTGTTGGGACACTAGCAGAAGAAAGGCTAACAGAAAAGGCTAAATGGAATGGGAAGTTGACTGAGGTGGTCATTTTTGTATCAACTCTTGAATTTAAGAAAATTCTACTCGATAAAAGCAGTGGGTTGATTTTCCTTACAGCTTAATTTAGCGTGGGTGATAAATGGAGGATAAAACAGGGAACAGGGAGAGTGTGCCTATTCTTAGAAAATACCTTTCAAGTTAAGATTCGAGACTTTGGGATGTGATTAGAAGGTTTTCTAGCCAGTTCTGAAATTAAACCACCAAGCTGTAGGAGGAGTACTTTTATACAGCATCATCCATCCTTATTGGTGACCCAAGTGATTAAAGGTTTGGGAAACTGGCCCTCAAAATATGGGCTAAAGGAATTGGGTTTATTTAGCTTAGAGAGGGAGACTGAGCATGCTGAGGGGGACTTAATAATAGTCTCCAAGAATATGAGGGATATTCTATGAGTGATGGAAAGCAGCTGTTTCCTGTTTCCACTAAGGACTGGATAAGAAAGAATGGAGTTAAATTGCAACAAGTGGGTTTAAGAACTCCTTGGCCATAAAGTTCAAGACAACAAACCCACAAGACCGAAGTCACTTCTCTGTTTCAGAATTTGGTAGCTCACTAGCTGTCTTTCTTGGTGGTTTCAATTGGCCTGTTCTTGAACTAGTAAAAAGATATGAAGGACCTTTCACCCGTGTGAAAGTATGAGGTTGTCCGATGTCAGAATGTACCAGCATTCTGTGGCTGAGGAAGCACTTATCTTCTATGAGATTTAAAAAGAAAAAAATTCAGAATCTCTTTGCTCCTCCTTGATTTGATTTTAAAGCCAGATAATGTAGATTTACCTTCTCTATAAGATAAATTTAATTAGATTTACTAGTGTGCATTTTTTCTGCCCATGTTGTCAATGTGGTCAAGATTTTTTTAAAAAAATTCTGTATTTTTAGTGAGATTGTGTGTATTTGTATATATACACATATGTGAAAAGTGAAAGTGTTAGTTGCTCAGTCCTGTCCAGCTGTTTGTGACCCATGGAGTGTAGCCTGCAAGGCTCCTCTGTCCTTGGAATTCTCCAGACAAGAATACTGGAGTGGATAGCCATTCCCTTCTCTGTGGGATCTTCCCAACCCAGGGATCCAAGCCGGGTCTTTTGTATTGCAGGTAGATTTTTCACCATCTGAGCTACCAGGGTAGGCCCACATACACATACACACACACACACATATATGTATGCAGACATATATGATATCTTAAGTTATGTATATATATAATGTATCCCACAGATACATATTGAAGATATTTGATATATGATAGATATATATTTATCAAATGTAATTAATTCAACAATGAAAGCAATGTTTTGTTCTAGACAGTGTATCTAAGTATTAGGGATATGAAGATGAATAAGATATACACTATGCTAATTAGAGCTTCCCAGGTGGCACTAGGAAAAAGCTGGCTTAACACTCAACATTCAGAAAACTAAGATCATGGCATCTGGTCCCATCACTTCATGGCAAATAAATAGGGAAACAATGGAAACAGTGACAGACTATATTTTCTTGGGCTCCAAAATTACTGCAGATGGTAACTGCAGCCATGAAATTAAAAGACTCTTGCTCCTTGGAAGAAAAGCTGTGACAAACCTAGACAGTGTATCGAAAAGCAGAGATATTACTTTGCTGACAAAGGTCCATCTAGTCAAAGCTATGGTTTTTTCAGTAGTCATGTATGGATGTGAGTTGGACAATAAAGAAGGCTGAGAGTCAAAGAACTGATGCTTTTGAGCTGTGGTGTTTGAGAAGACTCTTGAGAATCCTTTGGTCTGCAAGGAAATCAAACCAGTCAATCCTGAAGGAAATCAGTCCGGAATATTCATTAGAAGGACTGATGCTGAAGCTGAAGCTCCAGTACTTTGGCCACCAGATGCAAAGAGCCGACTCATTAAAGACCCCGATGCTGGGAAAATTGAAGACAGGAGGAGATGGGGAAGACAGAGGACAAGATGGTTGGATGGCTTCACCGACTCAATAGACATGAGTTTGAGCAAGCTCTGGGAGATGGTGAAGGACAGGGAAGCCTGGAGTGCTGCAGTCCACGGGGTTGCAAAGAGTCAGACACAACTGAGTGACAGAACAAGAACAAGGAGACACTAGGGGTAAGGAATCTGCCTGCAGTGCAGGAGACATAAGAGACATGGGTTCAGTCCCTGGGTCAGAAAGACCCCCTGGAGGAGGGCACCACAATCCACTCCAGTATTCTTGCCTGGAAAACTCCATGGACAGAGGAGCCTGGTGGGCTACAATCCATAGGGTCACAAAGAGTCAAACATGATTGAACTGACTTAGCATGCACATGTTAATCAGGAACAAAGCAAGTACACAAAGCATTATGAAATAATACATCATGATAGAGAGTCAGCTAGAGGAAGAAATGTAAAGTTGGAAAGGTGAGCTTTGGGAATGTTACCATTTATAGTCAATGAGACAGATGGAAATGCCTGAAAATGTCTTCTCAACTGTTGTTTTACCCTTGCTATTCTATGTTAGGTGAATTGTATTGTTTTTTCTGAATTGGATAGGTAGTATCTTATTTCCCCAACTGGGAGTATTTCCAAGGCAGGAATTCAAATCAGGGTTTGATTTCCAGAGGATATAACTGTTAAGTTGCATCTTGAAAGTTATAGGTAAGTCAGCATTAACTAACTACATATATGTCCCACGTGGCATATTTTCATCTTCTACCGACATTTACTATAATCTTATTAGAAATATTTCCTCTGTCATTGAATGTTTTCTGTCATCTGGAAAGGGGTAAGGGTGAGTCGTGATCCAAGGGGGCTCTCAAAACTCTTTTGGCCTTCAAGAATCCAGCATCAGAGTTGAAAAAATAACTTGGAATTGCTTTGAATCATTTGTTCACTGTGAGGTTTTGGGCAACTTATTCAACCTCTCTGAGTTTCTGTTTCCTTCATCTGCCTGACAGGAATGTTTTAAGGATTAAATTAAATGAAATAATGTGTGCCAAACTCAGGGCCCATGTACTCAGCCCTTAAGTCATATTTCTTTTCTTCCTTTAGTTCACAAAGGGCATCTCTTGTGTATGGTAGGATCATGATTACCTCTAGATTCTCTGCACATAGTGGGGTTTGTTGCACTTGAGAGGCAGGCTTGTAGAGTAAGGTTAGTCTAAAGATTCATGAGGACGTCCGAAGTCCAATTATATGATTTTCTCCCTATTTTGTACTTACTTAATCCAGAAGAAGCTCTAATACTTGGCCACCTGATGCAAAGAGCCAACTCATTGAAAAAGACCCTGATGCTGGGAAGGGTTAAAGGCAAAAGGAGAAGGGGGCAACATTCTATTCTGATGAGATAGTTAGGTAGCATCACTGACTCAATGTACATGAACTTGAGCAAATTCTGAGACATAGTGAAGGACAGGGAAGCCTGACATGCTGCAATCCTAGGCGCTGCAGGGAATTGGACACAACTTAGTGACTGAACAACAATCCAGAAAAAAAAAAATGTCTACTATAACGTCCGATTTCCTAGGAAGTGTCTGTTGTTGGACTGCTTGAAACCAATGATGTGCACACATGGAAGGAAAATGCATTGTAAAATCTGCAGGAACACTATGTGTTTTTGTTTTACAAAGTTTAAAGGAGCATAAATCAATCTTCTAGATATGCAGGCAGTCCTATTAGTAGGCATTGATTAAGTCAAGTGCTGTGCTTTGAAATGATATCAAATTGATGACCTGATCCCAGCCCTGGCAAGGTTTATGAACTAGTTGGAGAGACCAAACTTGTATACATGAAGTAACCACATCACGGTTAGACTCAGTCTCAGGAAATAAATATAAAGCAGCAGGGCTTGAGCCTGTAAGTACTGAGGAAAGGCAGGATATGGGTTTGGGTAGGGATTTAATATAGTTCTTGGAGACTTAGAGTCGTGGTTTGACTGGTTCATAAAACACTATCATTTAAAGACAGACAGAAAGTTTTTTAAAAAAGCAACCTAAAATGCTCACTTCCTATAGAAACCCAAGAACAGACTGCAGTTGCTCTTAACTTATTTGAAATAAATGCATCTTTCTAAATTGTTAGTGTTCAGGCTGATTTCCTTTCAGACTCTCCCTCCACACCGTGCCAGACTGCTCCTGCCCAAATTCATTCTTTGTCTGCGGGATGTGGAATATCCTTATAAATCATAACAAGTCACAGGGAGAGTAAAAATCCCAGCTAGAGACTTACCTCCAAAGTTGAGGCCTGTCCCATATTTTATTAAAATGGCGGTGGATTTAGGAACCAAGATTAGGGCCTTTGTCTCTTTATTTGAAGAAGATTTATATTCAGAGCCTTCCAAGGGTGAGCCCGGATCTTCTGACCTGGACCAGTCCTCTGGTCCCTCCCCACATCCCAGCTCCCCATACTAAATACAGTCGGGAAGCAGAACAACAAAACCATTAACTTAATAGCATAGAATTTATGGCCGAAATCTTGCAAAGCTTGTGTCAGCAGAGGAAAATAATTACTGTCACTTTCTTTGAGACACTTGGCTTTATGGTTTATGTCACCTTTATCAAAACACATGGCTGATTTAGTAGCTCTGTTTTTCATGGCAGATGGCCTGGTGTTACTTTTTTATGCATGTGGCCATGCCCATGAGATGACAATACTTGGGTAGACTGGAGCGGGACTCAACTTAGATAGTGAATTGGGATACTGTTAATAGTGTGAGTTTAGTCCTCCTGTCAGGATGCCAGCTGAGCTTTTCTCTTGCCCTTTCCTCCTTTAGATTCTCAAATCCAAAGATTTAACATCTCCAACCCAGCGCTACATTGACAGCAAAGTCGTGAAAACCAGAGCAGAGGGTGAATGGCTCTCCTTCGACGTCACCGATGCTGTTCACGAATGGCTCCACCATAAAGGTGCCCACTGCTTTCTGTTTTCCTCCTTCGATGTTTACTGATCCTAAAGTATTTGCAAAGCACTGGCAGATGGAGGGGTATTAGATGCACAGAAAAATAACCTCCTCGACTTCATGTTTTCCAGACAGGAACCTGGGATTTAAAATAAGTTTACACTGTCCTTGCTGCACCTTTGTACCATCGAATAATTACATCATCCCCAATAAAAGTGAAGAACTAGAAGCACGATTTGCAGGTAAATGAAACTTGAGCAAAGGAGGTGGGGGAGGGAAGGCCTCTGTGGATAATTTGGGGGAATGAGGTCAGTTTGTGTGTGAAAATGAGATTTGTTTGGTCAAAGCTATGGCTGGGGTAAGATACATGAAGGCAGAAAGGGATTGGTTTCCAGTTTACATTGCTTGAAGCCGGGTAATGACTTGGCAATACTAACTGACAGACTTAACAGCCTTCCAGACTCTTAAAGAACCTGTTAAGCCCTTCATTCTTCATTTAAGCACACCAGCATTCCCTCAATGCTAATGTTATAGAAGAAAAAGATAACACGCATTCAAGGACATCCATTGATAATGCTCCCAAACCCAACATCAGGAATCCACCACTGGATTTCACAGAAGGACGTCCCCTCCTGCCACAGCCTCTGTAACTAACCTGATCTGTGTCAGAACACACCCCCTTTTCTGGCTGATGCCCAATATTCCAAGTGGCTTCCTTATCACACTTTCATAATTAGTTTGTAAACACAGAAGAGAGTATTAGTTGTTCCCCCAGTCTTGCTCACCTTTTAGTGAATTAGCCAAAAGTTGAAGGGGATGAGGTGATACCAAGGGTTCAAGTCATGTCTTCCACTAGACAACAAGTCATTGGATGACGAGAGATGAGCAGAGAGTCTGGACCAATTGCGGGTGTAGCACTTGCTCCATACTACCAGGTTAGGGAGCTGATCACTCTTCCCTAACTAACCCCACCAGGGACCTCCATCCGTTGGCCGAAGCATCCAGTGGCCCTTGCTCATGGAAAAATCCTCCCAGAAGTCTAGAGATTTATTTCAGTCTCTAACCTAGTCATGATTCTTGAGAAGTACAGAGATTAAATGCTTAAGCTGGCAGTCTCTTGAGCATGCTCTGGGAAGCTCAGGTTTCTCCATCTCAGATGGAATCAGGAAAGTGTTGAGGATGCCATAAAAATCAATGAAAAAGCCCTTTCTTCACAGCTTCCCCAAATAGCATTAGGTAAGGGTGACTTCTGTTTCCCTTGAACCTCATTCACTGCAGTTTAGTGTAAGGCTCAGTTTAGGTTCATGAGGAAAGTCTTTGAGTTGACCAGTCCCAGGAAGAGAGGAACCCAGCGGGTGACAAGGCATGCTCTATAGCCATGTCATCAGTTGTTGAAGGCTTGAGCACAGCCTACGCTGAGGACTGACTGAAGTACTGAGAAAGAGTGCCCTTGGACTAGAGGTCAAAGACTCCTTCTGTAGTGACTTTCATAAGCAACTCGCCCTGCCTTGGACACTGAACTGCCTTCTGACAAGAGCCCCATTTAGCCGTGTTCCTTGTCACCGGTACTCGTCCTGTCCGTTGCTGTGGGGAGTGAGCCAACTGCTGCTGCTGCTGTGTGGTCAGCACTGCTGTTTGTGACAATAGACAAAGCGGGGAAAAAAAGGTATGGCTGATTCTACTTGATGAAGGTAAAGCTAAATGTTTATTACCCGAATGCATTTTTTCAAGGTATTGATGGCACCTCTACCTATACCAGTGGTGATCAGAAAACAATAAAGTCCACTAGGAAAAAAAACAGTGGGAAGAGCCCACATCTCCTGCTAATGTTGTTGCCCTCCTACAGACTTGAGTCCCAACAGTCCAACCGGCGGAAGAAGCGCGCTCTGGATGCAGCCTATTGCTTTAGGTAAAGGAAATAAAAAGAAAACAAAAAAGGAATTGCGTTTCTGTTTAACTCCTGTACTGCCTTTGCCTTTTGTTTTACTGAAAATAGACTTGAACTATAACTCGTTGCTTAAAGCCGGGGATAGAAAAATAGAGCCATCATATTTTGTAACACCAGAGGTTTAAACAGTTATTTCTATGCTATCTTCATCAGTTCTTTAGAACCCACTATGAAGGGAGAAAACTAGCCCCTTGAGTTTCACCCCTCACCCCAAGTCTCTCTGAAGCACTTTGAGGCTGAAGGAGAAAAGGAACTCTTGACTCCCCAGAGCAAAGATAGGTTTATTTGAGGAGCATGATGATGGCTCCCTAACTGGGGAGACTCTCCATCTGTAGGAGCCTTTCCTCTCCCCAAAGGGTGTGCGTGCATACGTGTATGCTAAATTGCCTCAGTCGTGTCTAATTCTGTGCAGTCTTATGGACTGTAGCCCACCAGGCTCCTCTGTCCATGGGATTCTCCAGGCAAGAATACTGCAGTGGGCTGCCATGCCCTCCTCCAGGGGATCTTCCCGACCCAGGGACTGAACCCGCATCTCTTCCATCTTCTGCATTGGCAGGCGGGTTCTTTATCATCTACACCACTGGGCAGGGTACCCATGGTCAGATCTCCTTCACAGACAGTAACAGTGGTGAGAGAGATGGAAGAAAAGTGCTATTTGTTGTGTCTTTTGCTACAGAATATGCGAGAAGGGGGAGTAGCATAAATTTATCTCCTATTCCTACATGAGTTCATGGAGGGAAAGTGTGAATGTCCTTCTGTGGTTTCTTAGTGAGCCTGGTAGGAGAAAGGCTCTTTCTTTATGTTGTGAGCTATGGGGTGGTGAGAGGTCCTCACTGGATAAAGTGCAAGGAAAAGGGTGTTTTTTGTTTGCAAGAGCCAGTGGTTGCACTAATAAGCAAGACTCAGTGTTTCTTGATCTCTGGTTTATCCCTAGATCCAGGGCCAGGAAATGAAATAAAGGTTTTTTCTCAAAGGAAAATGCCTGAGATGGTTCTCTGTAAATAGCTGTTGTACTTCATCCATTTGCATTTGAAAAGGCAATAGAGGCTGGATGGCAAAACTGTGCTTTGTAGGTTGGAAGGGGCTTGGTCTCCGTCTGCCACCTTACTGCTTATGTCTCATCCTTCAAGGGAAGGGTTTGGTTTTTGAGGACACAGATAAGAGGGTCAGAGTATAGAACTCCCAAGGGAAAGCAGTCCAGCAAATCACCATCACACCCCATTATGAAAGTCTGTTGAGATTGCTATACAACCATTAAAACCTTGTCTGTGGTATATGCTCATATATGTATGTATGAAAATCACTCAGTTGTGTCTGACTGTTTGTGACTCCATGGACTGTAGCCTGCCAGGCTCCTCTGTTCATGGGAATTCTCCAGGCCAGAATACTAGAGTGGTAGCTGTTCCCTTCTCCAGGGGATCTTCTCAACCCAGAAATCAAACCCAGGTCTCTCCCATTGTCTGGGGATTCTTTACCAACTGAGCCACCAGGGAACCCCAATGCTCATATTTATTTGTTGAATAAACAAATGAGTCAGTTTTCTGGTTTGGAATAAGGGACCTGGAGTAGGATGGAAATCAGCTTTAAAATCTCCATTGCTCTTTCTTTTATCAGAAATGTGCAGGATAATTGTTGCCTACGCCCACTTTACATTGATTTCAAGAGGGATCTTGGGTGGAAATGGATTCATGAGCCTAAAGGGTACAATGCCAACTTCTGTGCTGGAGCGTGCCCATATCTGTGGAGCTCAGACACTCAGCACAGTAGGGTAAGTACAGGCTTCACTTGTCTCTTCGTTCTTGGGCTGCTAATTGTAACAGCTGCTAGTTTTACTGGCTGGATTCTCAGTAGCCTGGTGCCCTTTTGTCACCACACATAAATGGATACTGGAGAAACCCTTTTGAATGATGAGAAAAAATTCAGGCTGCAGGTGAACTCAGAAAGCAATACTGATGAGTTTAGACAAGTAGGTCTGGCCTTTCCAATTACCTGTAAGCAACTTGAGGACAGTTTTGTTTAATTTTCCCTTTGTTTTATCTTCTTTACAGCTGTAAGCATAAATAGGTGGAATCAATATCTTACTAAGTGTCAGATACTGTTAAAATGTGCAGGGACCCAGTTCTCCAGCTGGAAAAGGATATGTTATCACCCCAATCAGGGTCTATCATACTAGAATGAACACTGAGGACTTCAGTAGATGCTTTGGTGGAGTGATTCAGTGTTGTCGTCGTTCAGTCCCTAAGTCATGTCTGACTCTCTGCGACCCTGTGGACTGTAGCCGGTCAGGCTGTCTGTCCATGGGATTTCCCAGGCAAGAATACTGGAGTGGGCCCCATTCCCTTCTCCAAGGGATCTTCCTGGATCAAGGATCGAACCCGCATCTTTTGCATTGGCAGGCGGGTTCTTTGTCATTGAGCCACCAGGGAAGCCTGAGTGATTCACTTGCTTGCTTGCTAAGTCACTTCAGTCATGTCTGACTCTGTGCGACCGTATGGACTGTAGCCCTCCAGACTGCTCTGTCCATAGAATTCTCCAGGCAAGAGTACTGGAGTGGGTTGCCGTCCCTTCCTCCAGGGGATCTTCCTGACCCAGGGATCAAACCCATGTTTCTTAAGTCTCATCTCCTGCATTGGCAGGTGGGTTCTTTACCACTAGTACCACCTCATTCACTAGTGTATGACAATTATAAAATCATTTACTTTCTTTGAACCTCAGTTTCTTATCAGTAAAAAGAACAAAAATTATTTTTTGAAATAATAATGTCCAACTCAAGAGTAGATGTGAAGAACATAAGATGATATATGTGACAATGATTTGAAAATCAGTATCTCTAAGTCTTTTTGACTATAACCTAGAGTAAATGAGAATCTGAAAATTTTATTAAGTTACTTTGATGAGGAATGAAGTCTCATTCAGAAGTCAGGTCCCAGAGTAGATGCCATGAGTTCCCAGCCCAGATTAGCCAAGACTTTTTCTATGTAATAATGACATTTTTCCAAATGCTTCTTTTCTGGTGCCTTGTCATGTAGAATTTTAGAGATGGAAAGGACTTGATAAATTATCTTGTCCACCCTCTAGTACTATCCATAAAATAGATAAATAACAAAGACCTACCGTACAGCACAGAGAACTGTGCTCAGTATTTTGTAATGACATATAAGGGAAAAGAATCGGAAAAAGAATGTCTATCTATCTATCTATATATAGGGTTGACCAAAAAGTTCTTTCAGATTTTTCCATAACATCTTAACCCCAGTGATTTTTTTGGCCAGCTCAATACATATATATGTATAACTGAATCACTTTTCTGTACACCTGAAACTAACACAGCATTTTAAATCAACTATATTCAATAAAAAACAAAATAATCATAATATAAAATACAAAAAATGGGTTACATTGTCCAAATCCTTCATTTTTCTAGAAAAATTAGAGTCTATATCATGTAGATGACTTACCCAGAATCAAACAATTGGTGACAAACCAAAGCTTGGGCCACAAGACTCCTGGTTTTATAACCAGGCCTTCATTTGCTGTCTTGGCTACACATTGGGGTTATGCCTCTGTAAATCTTCTTATTAAAGGAGCATTAGAAAAATTGCCTTTCACTGCAGGGTAGGAAAATGAATCCGCTGCCAAAAAAGATCGCATAATGCGTTCAGCTGAATTCGAGAGTTTGGGGAATATCCTTTATTTTGGACAATCTGTCTTAGAAAATGCCTCTTGTGTTCAGTGGAAGAATCACGTGTTGGTGGAGGATAAAGTCTGTTTATTGATAAATGCTTACGTCCACAAAACTTTCAGTTGACAAACACGGCCCCCCTTCCTTCAGCTGTTTTGCCGACTCCCTTGGAGATTTTTGGCTCTCGGGACTGACCACGTGCTTGGCCATGTGAGGGAAGCTAGCTCCTGCCTGCCCCTTTGTCTGAGCTCTTAGGCCAGGCTGCTTCAGCCGGGCTGTGGCAACAGTAGCCGTAATGTGGGAAGGCCCAGTTGCCAAGTAGAAACATAATTCTCCTTCTTGATACACAGAGGGAGTGTGTGAAGGCTGAGACCATGCTTGTTTTTCAAGGAGAGAGGAAGAATCACTGTCATGATCACAAATATGTGGTTTGGACAGTTACCCAAAAAGCCAGAGGTAGCTTAATAAAGTAGTCAGTGTTGGTGTGCTGAACAGATTTTCTGTCTTAGGCTGAAAATGTTGCCGTGGATCTCGAGGAAAAGGTCACTTGCTGTTTGACTAACACATTAATGGCATCCTTGGAAAGGTCTCTTTATCATCACTGGGGATGTGCCATACTTCTGCTGGTAGAAGTCACATGCTCCTTTGATAGAGGACAGGGTTAAAGGTATAGCGCAAACTGTAGAACTTCCTTTTCATTCTGTACTTAGCCACTACTATTTACCACATGAAAAGTTAAATGGAGGGTTGATTATTATTATTATATTTTTATTATCATCATCATTGTTATAAGCAAAATGTAACCAACTGGATAATTAAGAACATAGATTACTAATTTTTTCACATGATTGTATTTATGAAGCAATGACAAATGAAAAGAATTTGAACTTTTTTTTTCTTTTAAATGAAAATTTTAGGTGACATTAAATTGGCCTGAGAAGACACTTAGCATAGAAAAATTTCCACACTGCAAACAGGTGTCTTTTGTTCTATCTAAGGATAGATTAACATTCTGCTAAGAATTTTAATAAAGAAAAAGTTATCCTCTTACTTATTTGTGTATTCGTTTCTTCACCTAGCACGAGTCTCAATTTGTCCAGAGAAGTCTTACTAGGGCTATAAGGTTTAAAAAAAGGAAAAATGAAATATATAGAATCCCTGACCTCAAGGGAACTCTTTGGGTGGGAATTGAAAATATCTACTCATGAAACAACTTTGGTTATGAAGAAGGGTAGTGCTGTGCTTCTGCTTAGCCACTCAGTTGTGTCCGTCTCTTTGTGACCCCATGGACTATAGCATGCTCTATAGGCTCCTCTGTCCATGGGGATTCTCCAGGCAAGAACACTGGAGTGGGTTGCCATTCTCTCCTCCATGGGATCTTCCCAATCTAAGGATTGAACCCAAGTCTCCCAGCATTGCAGATGGATTCTATAGCTCAGTTGATAAAGAATCCACCTGCAATGCAGGATACCCCAGTTTGATTACTGGGTTGGGAAGATCCGCTGGAGGAGGAAAAGGCTACCCACTGAGATTCTGGCCTGGAGAATTCCATGAACTATATAGAGTTGCAAAGAGTCAGATGTGACTGAGCTACTTTCACTTCACTTCACTTTTTACCATCTGAGCCACAAGGGAAGCCCCAGAATACTGGAGTGGGTAGCCCATCCCTTCTCCAGGGGATCTTCCCAATCCAGGAATCGAACTGCATTGCAGGCAGATTTATAAGACCAAATGCCAAGTTTGGTATTTGAACCTAGTTTTCTGAGGGCCTGGAAAGTGCAGACAGCAAAGCTATGATCAAAGTAAAGACTCATTGGAAAAACTGGAAAATCTGTTGAATGAGCAATTTTGTCCAATGTATGAGAAAAGGATTCTGTGAGAAAATGATAAACTCAGGGATTCTTAGGGATGCCTCCCCATTTGACTATAATTGGAGGATAAGTAAAGTGTAAACCCCAAATCATTTAAACTGCCTACTCAGTACTGGAACTGATAACATTGTGCAATGGTTCTATTTAAAAATAAAAAAAATAAATGGTTCTATTTAAAAATGGTTCTATTTAAAAAACTAGGTTCCTTAGTTTTTTAAGGAATCTCCACACTGTTCTCCATAGTGGTCAGGATGGAGGGGACACATGTATACGTATGGCCAATGCATATTGATAATTCATATTCATATCATATGGCAAAAACCATCACAATAATGTAAAGTAATTATCCTCCAATTAAATACATAAATTAAAAAAATAAATGCCCTTAATTTTGTTTGGGCTTTTCCTATGTTTTCTTTCTTCTCCTGTGTTCTTTCAGGTTCTCAGCTTATATAATACCATAAATCCAGAAGCGTCTGCTTCCCCTTGCTGCGTGTCCCAAGATTTAGAGCCGCTCACCATTCTCTACTACATTGGCAAAACACCCAAGATCGAACAGCTTTCTAATATGATTGTCAAGTCTTGCAAATGCAGCTAAGATTCTCAGAAAAGTGACAAGATGATAATCGCACGATGATGATGGTGACAAAGGCAATGTTTGTAACAAGAAAACACAAGAGAGCCTTGCTTCATCAGTGTTAAAAAAAAAAAAAATTGAAAAAGCGGTACTAGTTCAAACACTTCGGAAGTTTGTGTTCTGTTTGTTAAAACTGGCATCTGAAACGAAAAAAAAAAGTTGAAGGCTTTATATTTTACCTACTCTGTAAGTGAGAGAGACAAGAAGCAAAACCTTTTTTTCTTAAGAAAAAAATAAACACTGGAAGTATTTGTTAGTGTTAATTATGTGAAAGAAAAAAAAACAAACAAACAGGAAAATCCCGTTCAGTGGAGTTGCTGTACATATGTTCTTATCCCATGCCTCACTTGATTTTTCTGTATTGCTATGCAATAGGTATCTTTCCCATTCTTACTCTTAGAGTTAACAGTGAGTTATTTATTGTGTGTTACTATATAATGAACATTTCATTGCCCTTGGAAAATAAAACAGGTGTAAAAAAGTGGAGACCAAATACTTTGCCAGAAACCCATGGATGGCTTAAGGAACTTGAACTCAAACGGGCCAGCAAAAGAGGTCATTTTAACAAGATGAAAAATGCGAGTGTGATCTATTATATGACTGAGTGAGTCTGCATAAAGAGAAAGACCCTGCAAATACATGCTCTGTACCAACTGCCCGAGGAAACTTCTTGTAAGGTTCAAAACTGAAAAGCCTGTTAATAAAGGAAACTTTCAGTCAGATTAAGTCTGTAAGATTTTTTTGTTCTCTTTAATTGTAAATGGTTCTTTGTCAGTTTAGTCAACCAGTGAGATGTTGAGATGTTTAGATATGTACTGGTCAGATTTCAGACCTTAAAGTATTGCTGTGTAGCTACGCTCTAGATTTTTCTTTCATTTCGGTGTATGTAACCATACCTATATTATTACAATAGATGGGTATAGAAGCCAGTATAATTGGAAACACAACCGCAGATCTCTTTTGCAAATGATAAAATCAAAACATTAACTACTTTATGTGTAATGTGTAAATTTTTACCATATTTTTTAATGTTCTATAGTAATGCCAACTCTGATTTAGATTGGACTTAAATTTGGGCTCTTTCTAATGATCGTTGGGAATTGTGTGTTTCCTTTAGCTGGCCAGAACTTTTGAATAAAACCCCTGTATTTCGACTTGCACTACAAATACACGTTTGATTTGTTCCACTTGTGCTCTTTCATTGTCCATTATTATGACATTAACTACCTGAGTCCACTTGTCCTTTTTTTTCTTTTATAAAAAGACACAGTTTTTCTTCATTTTCTAAGCATCATTACTAATCAATTCAGACATTAACAAGCTTCTATTTTAGGAAAATTCGGGATTATAGATACATAGATAATTGAGGTGAAATGCTTAGTTTTAGCAAGGGCTTAAGGATCTGACTGGAACTTAGAGTCTTAGTGACTGGTTTAAGAAAGGTGTCTCTAACTTGGTTTAATTAGTATTTTCACAGAATTCTGCTATTAAAAAAAAAAGAGCAGACAGATCACAGGAAACAGCTTTTTCTTTAATCGAGTTTTTAGTGTTCAGGGAAAAATGGAAAGATTAACATTTCAGTTGATTTTTTTAAGGAAGAAAAAATAAACCCATGTCAGCATAAGTCATTTAGTGTATCTCACTGAAATTAAGGTTTTATAGATGTTCTTTGAAGGTTGCAAAGGCACAAGGCAAATTCTCCCATGATCAAAAAGTCCTTTCTTTCCTCTGAATGAGACTTACCAAATCAGAGGCTAGAATTTACCTTGCCGAAATACATGATTTGCTACATTTTTGCAGAGGAGGTAACCTTATGTCAGGGTTTGTAGGATATGTCAGTTTGTCAGTTGTCTCTTATTTAGCTTTAGAATAATCATTAATAGTAAGACAATGGAATATTTGCAGTTTTACCTAAAGAGCAGCACAGTAAGGTGTGAATCCAGAGTGAAGTTGTTTGATATAGTATACTTCCTTTTCTTGGAATTTCCTGGCCATTATTAAAATGACAAATTGGATTTGTTTGAAAACTGGAAAAGCAAGAGATAGGATGCCACAATACCAAACAACCTTTGGATTGGGTGTAACCCAATACCAGATTGGAGTGTGTTGATTTTTTTTTTTTCTTTTCCACGTTTCTATTCATTCTATGTAAATCACTTTTATTTCTGCAGGTATTTTCTTCTCAGATAGAATGACATTTTTGTTTTGTATTATTTTGTCTTTCCTCATGAATGCACTGATAATATTTTAAATGCTCTATTTTAAGATATCTTGAATCTTTTTTTTTTTTTTTTTTAGTTTGGGGGGTTCTATAAGGCCTTTATTTCCCATAAGTAAATATTGCCATGAGACGGGAGGGAGGTGGGAGGGAATGGGGAAAATGTTAGTATTTGGGTGGGAATGGGCTGCAGTTTCTCTGTGTTAAACAGCAATGCAGTTTTATGGTTGGCATGACTTTTTTTTTAAATGGAACATAAGAATAGCTGTTTTGTATTTTGATGACTGATTACGCTGTATTTTAACACAATGTATGTCTGTTTTTGTGGTGCTCTAGTGGTAAATAAATTATTTCAATGATATGTCGATGTGTTTTTCCTGTCCATTGTGGAGATCAGAGAATGCTTCTAATGCAGAGAGCATAAGCTCAAGCTAGAAAAGTCATACCAGCTTTAAGATCATGCTTTTTTTTTTTTTTTTCAAAGAGATTCAGTCCAGAGATGTCATACTTTATAGTTCAAGAGCCAGGATGTATCTATCAAAGCCTGAAGAAAGCCCTGTGCAGTCTTTTTATTCCCTTGTTTATTGCTATTTGGTAATTGTTGGAGATTTAGTTTCCATCCAGCTTGACTGTCTACCAGAAAAAAATGCAGAGATGTTTGGACCATGCCTTGGCTTTCTGATCCTATGTTCTGCCAACCCCAGGGCCAAAAGAACTGGTCTAGACAGTATCCCCTGCAGCCCCATAACTTGGATAGTTGCTGAGCCAGCCAGATATAACAAGAGCCATGTGCTCTTCGGGATTGATCGTTGAGAGCAGCTCCTCCTCTCTCTATTTCTCCCCTACCGCTGTACCAAAAACCCCTTATTCCCGCAAGCTTCCTTGGCTGTTCCCTACAAGACCAGACTTTGCAAGCGAGTTGCCAGTCTCTTAATAAATAGAACTAATTAAAAAAAAAAAAAAAAGTCATTGTGGCTCTATCTGATTGCCCGCTTTATCTCATGAGAGAACTAGTTGTGCCTGTTGTCTAAAAACATCACCTAGAAACAAACCATCCATTCAGACGAATAGGTAGAACAGAAAATGGTTCCTTTTCTGCCATTTGTGTTTCATCTTTTATATTCAACTCATAGAGGAAGTGTTTCACTTTGAAATAATTTGTGTGTGCTTCTCTGCAGGGGGCCAGTACCAGGCCAGTACCACCCCACATCACCTTTATCTGACACGTGAGAATAAGAGGGTTCATAGGGTTCTGAAGAGTTACCTAAGAGCTATATCAACTTGGACAAATTTGTCAGCCACTCTGAGCCTCTGTTTCCTTATCTTTAAAATGAGGATAAGATGACCTGCTCTACAGGGCTTTGCATTTTTGTTTCTGTGCCCTTACTATTGTTAAGTAAACAGATGTACAAAAAGTGCTTTGGTGTTTGGCCTGGAATTGATGGTCAGTAAATCACAGTCTTAACAACATTTCCCAAACCGAGCTGGTTTGGGCTCAGCAATCCTGTTGTAATGAACTTTTAAACGTCTGTTCAGACTTTAAGCTGGGGCCATATTTCTTCCTCTTGTTACTAAATGTGTAACCTCTAGACCCTAATCTCATCAATGAATCAGGCCATCAGTTATTTCAGAGAATATTCTGCGACAGAATATTACATGATGGACCAGAAATTGTTTCAGATGGTGGGGAAATGTTCAGGTGAGACTTTGCTTCCAGTCCACCAACTGAATTCAAAATAACAGAGTCAAGGGTTAGTTGAAGGACCCATTTTCTAAGATGATGGTTGTGAGAACTCTAGTTTGTTGAGCACCCACCAGCTCTGTTCTCTATTATCTTACTTAATCTCACATATCACCCTAGGATGTAGGGTTTTTTGATAGAATTCCATTTTATAGAGAAGTAAGCAGACTCAGAATGGTTAAATGACATGTCCAAGGTCACCCAGTTTGCAAGAGGAGGGTCGAGAACTTCATTGTTCAATACACTAGCTACTAGCCATGTGTGACTTTCAAGCTGTTGAAATGTGGTGAATCTGAACTCAGATATTCCAAGGTATAATATACAAACCATTCTTTGAAGAATTAGTACAAAAAAAGAAAGAATGTAAAATGTCTCATTACTTTTTTATATTGATTACATGTCTAAATAATACAATTTGGAATATATGGGATTAAATAAAGTATATTATTGAAATTGTGTCTCCTGTGTCTTTTTACCTTTTTAATACAATTACTAGAAAATTTAAACTTACATATGGGACTTGTACTCAGACCCTGTGTTCTATCTCTCTAGAATTTCTTTCTGATTCTTAGAATTTCCCCATCTCTCTGCTTACCCTGCCCATCTCTTCTTGCATGCCGTCTACTTTATCCATTAGTGCCCTTTGTATTGTGTTGTCAGTCACTAAGTTTTGTCTGACTCTTTTCACCCTCATGGACTGCAGCACGCCAGCCTTCCCTGGCATATTAATCATAATTGTTTTAAATTACAAATCTGGTAGTTCCAACATCCCTGCCATGTCTCGTACCATTCATCTCTCCATCCTTGGAGGGAGGGTGGTTGCCTGGTTTCCTCTTCTCTCTTTTGGATCCAAGAAGGTTTGCTGATTTTTTTTTTCAATCTATTCAGCTTTTTATTAGTTGTTAGGACAGAGTGGTGATTCCTAAGCTCCTTAAATGTGGAGCCAGAAGTTCTTTCTACCTCTGTTAGACAGCTCTCTGTTAGAATAGAGAACAGAATGGTGTAGAGTTCGATAACAGCTCCGTTCAAAGACTAAGCTATTCCCATAAACTGTATGACCAGCTCTTGTTTTTGTAATTAACCTACGATTAAGCAATACTGAGTCAAACACTATGAGGCTGTTTTTGTAGGTTGTGATTTGTTGAATGTCTCCAGTTCTTTAGGGTTCAACCTAATAGTTGGAACTGACTGACAGATGTATTAATGAAAATACAAATAGCTCTACTGGCAAAGCTCTAGATAAAATTAATGGTTACATATCAGCAAAGCACTACTGAGACAGTACAACCTATTTCTAGGGTAGGTAGATTATTGTGGCAAATATTTTCAGTTCATAGAAATCTTCATTAATGTACCTGTAATGACGTTTTCTACTGTGTTGAAGTGGGCTGGCAAAGCCAAATACTCACTGTACTCCTTCAAGTCCCTGAGAAGATGTTGCTTTCCTATCCATGAATAAGCTGTACCACCTTTACTAACAGGTCTTGGAAGGGTGGATCCAGACTTTGTGTTCTAGAAGCTTATATAAGGGAGGATTTTGTTTTATAAAAAATCAAAATTACAAATACAAAATGAGAGTCAGAGCCTTCAAAAAGGCCCATAAAAGTGAGAAGCTAGAACATTTTGAGCTGTAAGAGCTTCACTGAAACTGGCCTTGGGCTTCGAGCTAGCACATGCCTTTGTTCCTATCAGGTGGTCACCTTGTAATTCTAGCAAAAACTAGATCCCATCTCTTTTTCAATCATCTGTTAAATCACATCTGTGTGCTGAACAAAGGAGAAGAAGACCGTGGTTTTTCTAACATCCTGGATCAGAGGAATATAAGCAATGTTATTTTTATACCTCTTTTGAAACACCCCATGAGATTGGAGATACAGTTCATATAAATATCAGGTAGTTGTATCATGGATACGAACAACTTCTCCTGAAATTGCAAATTTCAATTAACTTTGTTTGAAAGGAGAGAATTGCTCTGATCCCCTCCCCTCGCTCATTGGGATGATTGTGCTTGTGTCCTTATTTCTCTGAAACACTTTGGAGTTGGTTTCTCTATTTCAGCAAGTAATGGCTGTTTGGAGAAGAGATGAGTGTGTTCCTGTAATTGGGCAGAGACCTAGTAAAAGGAACAGAATGTACTGAGGGAGACTGTGTGATCAAAACTAGGAAAATCATTCAGCCCAAGAGAACAGACATAATTAAACAGCAAAGCAAGACATTAGTGGGCAAGAAAAAGGCCCAATACCATTTCTGAGGCTTTTCCCCAAAAGTGGGATTTTTCTCTCCCATAGATTCCAACCCACCTAGAAGAACAAAGATGGGTGACTCAGGCGACATTGTAAAGGGCTAGCAAGCCCTAGAGATGGAAACACTCTCCTCAGGCCCAAATCTCCATTCTGATTCATATAGAAAATCCTGACTCTCAGGATGTTGGGAGCAAACAAGTTAAGATATTACATAATCCCATTCAGCTCTGAAGTTGATGTGAAGTCATGTAGTTTGGCTTGTCCTCAAGCATGGGTGTAACACTAATTTCTTCATTTGAAGCAAAATTAAGTAAAACAGTACGGAAAATGGAGGAGCGCTTTCAATCAAGTGGTGGTTGTCCATTTCATGAAGTAATATATTTTGCATCCCCAAGCATGTACATCTTCCACTTGCTCACACTCTGGTGTCCTCCAAAGCCACTGACTACATTCAGAGTCCTACAAAGGTAAAGTATGGAGAGAAGGTGCCATAGCAGATCTGGAGAAGGCCCAGGGAGGTCTGGCGAACACTTGACAGCAGGCTCTTACAGTCAACCCTGAGGAATTATTCCTATAGAATTTTCCTCAAGGAGATTAGCTAGGTAGGTAGGTAGGTAGATAGATTTTTTTTTTAACATTAATTTTGGTATTCTTAGGGGTGTAATGCAGGAAATAATTTCAACCAAAGGTGCTAGTGAAACAGGAGGAAGGCGGGCAGGGCACACTCTTTGAAAGAATGATACAGCCCTAGGACACAATGTGAACTAGGTCAACGTAAAAATAGGTCAAGATGGTGGACGAGTCAAATTCCACTAAATCTTGAGCCTGAGTATATGCTCATCGTAATACATTAGCATGCTAAATGATTCACCCATTAGGCCATAACAGTTCCCAGGCTAACATTAAAAGACTGAGTGATGTCCAAATTCCTAGAAATTTCTGCCTCCTCCCCCAAATAATTGGAATAATCTTCCCACTCATTAGTCTATGAAATTACCCAGCCCATAAAAGCTAGCCATGTCATACTTCTAAACTCTCTCACTCTCTCCCTTCTTCTGAGATGGCCCATATTCTGTCTGTGGCATGTGTTTCTCCTTAAATAAATCAGCTTCTTACCTATAACTTCATTTCCGAATTCTTTTGTGACTAAGCGAGAACCTTTAATTCACTGGGAATACTAGGGTCGATTCTGATTTGTTTCCATTTGATCTGGAATCTGGAATAGTGACACCGGTGAGCACTCAGGGCACAATGGAAGGGGGAGGAATGAGGGGCAACAAGGAGGGGGACAGGAAAGGGAGTGGGTTGCATGATCACCAGACTTGACGTGCATCACACATTGAGTCAAGAGATTGGTGTCTGTTTATGACACCAAAGTAGCTAAACAAATGTGGTGAGAAATACAGAACAAGTTAGTCACCTGGGCTTAAGCTCAAGCAAAAGATTCAAAGGGGGAGTTGTAATGTGCCATTGTTTTTCAATAGGTGTCTTGAGAAGTAAAGAAGCTAGTTGCATATATGATGTGACTGGAACAAATAATTGATTTTGCTCAGTCTCTGCCCAGCTGTGCCAGGTGTTAGGAATGGTCCCATCTCATGCCCAGGAGTTTCCCTCAGAACCCTGAGCCATCCCAATCCTAAATTTCCTATTCTGGACTCATCCTCATTTATCTTAATCTTCAGCATCTACTATACAACTTATGGCTGTGGCTTAATTGCTAAGTCATGTCCGAAGCTTTTGCGGCCCCGTGGACTGTAGCCCACCAGGCTCCTCTTCCATGGGATTCTCCAGGCAAGAACACTGATGTGGTTTGCCATTTTCTTTTCAGGGCATCTTCCTGATCCAGGGATTGAAACTGTATCTCTTGCAATGCAGGCAGATTCTTTACCAACTGACCCACCAAGGAAGCCCACTATACAACTTAGCTATGGCAGAAATCAAAGAAAACCATGAGATGGGATTATACCCCCCACCCAACCATTGACACACTATCTGGGATGCAGAGATATCACTTTCAGTGTCTTTTTCAATTTAAAAAAAAAAAAAGATTAGATGATCTACAAAGTCCTTTGTAAATTCCTTTTTTCCCTCCTGGTTGGTAGGATTCTCTGTATGTTTTTCTATGATTGCACCAGTGAGCATGAAACAACTCACTACAATTCATTCAACAAATAATTGCCGAGCATATCATATATACTAGGTTTTTTTTTAGGTTTTAGGTTCTAGGTTCACACAAGTGAACAAAACAGGCCCTTCAGTCTGAGCCTTCAGTAGGTGATGCTCTGGGTAGAGGGGGTGAATTTCACTTCGGTGAAACCCTAAAGAAAGTGCTGTAATCTGCCCTCCTGCTGTATTTTCCTTGCTGCAGGCGCTGAGGCTTGGTTGACCATCTCTGGTGGAAGCAGAATTGGCAGCCACTTCTTTGGCTGATTTTAGAGGAAATGGAGAAGGAAGAAGCCCTTCTCCCCCAATACTTTCT
The DNA here is from genome assembly GCA_935064755.1 of Tragelaphus eurycerus. Classification (NCBI taxonomy): domain Eukaryota; kingdom Metazoa; phylum Chordata; class Mammalia; order Artiodactyla; family Bovidae; genus Tragelaphus; species Tragelaphus eurycerus. The sequence goes on from CAKXYN010000003.1 coordinate 15,687,468, forward strand.
CCAGTAGAGCCAAGCCTCTCATTTGCTGATCCAAGATGTGGCTGGGCTATAACCCCAGCATAAAGGAATTGATAAACCGCTCTTTATGAGGAAGGAAGACTGGAAGCATGTTGCTGCTACAAGTGGAGACTCAGCAAAGAGGGCTTCAGATGCTTATTCCACCACAGTGAACAGTAATTAGTTCTGCACCCCAGGAGCTCACAGTTAAGAGTGAAAGAAACAATGAGCCCAATTATACTTACCATTGATTCTGTTGCCAGCAATATCATCATCAACAAAATCATCACTGCAACTTACTAAGTGTGTGTATCTTGATTTATCTCCCATGGCTAACTTGTTCCATCTAAACCAATTATTCTGAACTGGGAGCTGTTTTCCCTCCTCCCCTTTCCCCCATGGGACATCTGACAAAATCTGGAGACATTTCTGTTTGTCACAACTCAGAACGTGCTATTGGCATAGAGGAGGTAGAGGCCAGGCATGCAGCTAAACATCCCACAGTGCACGGGACAGTCTTCTTCGATAAAGAATTTTCTAGCCAAGAAAACGTCAGTATTGCAGAGACTGAAAAACTCTGATCTAGATCAAAACTTCGGCAACATTTGGTAGTTATCAAGTATTTCTCAAGACAGTAAATGTTGATGAACATATTTGCAGAAATGTAGTGTGAGTAACTGGAGAAGGCAATGGCACCCCACTCCAGTATTCTTGCCGGAAAATCCCATGGATGGAGGAGGCTGGTAGGCTGTAGTCCATGGGGTCGCTGAGAGTCGGACACGACTGAGCAACTTGACTTTCACTTTTCACTTTCATGCATTGGAGAAGGAAATGGCAACCCACTCCAGTGTTCTTGCCTGGAGAATCCCAGGGACACGGGAGCCTGACGGGCTGCAGTCTATGGGGTCGTACAGAGTCGGACATGACTGAAGTGGCTGAGCAGTAGCTGCAGCAGTGTGAGGAACTAACAGCAGTGTGAGTTTCCAAAATCACAGTCTGGTTACACAGCAACAGAAGTGAGAGTATCTCTGAAAGCTTTCACCTCAACCTGAGTCCCTTAAAGCAAGGTACTCATTAATCTGTGTCTATTACAGAGCTCCAGTTATGACTGCATATATTGGAATGTCATTTCAACCCCAGAGTGTTCAGAAGTCTTAAGTCTTCTGAAAGAGCAAGCGTCAGGAAGTGGAGTAGGACCCTCTGGGACCCTCCTGGGTCCCAATCCTTTCTGTGCCCCCTACTTGTTTGTAGGAAATAAGCTTCCTTGACCTTCCCTGAGCTCCAAAAGGCAGATTCGAGGAATTGCTAATCAGGGAAAGGAAGGAATGTAGAAACTAAGGAGGAACAGTTAAGAAACAGTTCAGTTCAGTCGCTCAATCGTGTCGGACTCTTTGCAACCCCATGAATCGCAGAACACCAGGCCTCCCTGTCCATCACCAACTCCCAGAATTCACTCAGACTCACGTCCGTCGAGTCAGTGATGCCATCCAGCCATCTCATCCTCTGTCGTCCCCTTCTCCTCCTGCCCCCAATCCCTCCCAGCATCAGAGTCTTTTCCAATGAGTCAACTCTTCGCATGACGTGGCCAAAGTACTGGAGTTTCAGCTTTAGCATCATTCCTTCTAAAGAAATCCCAGGGCTGATCTCCTTCAGAATGGACTGGTTGGATCTCCTTGGAACTCTCAAGAGTCTTCTCCAACACCACAGTTCAAAAGCATCAATTCTTTGGCGCTCAGCTTTCTTCACAGTCCAACTCTCACATGCATCAATAAAGCAGGATCTGGCTTCCTCCTCTTAGGATATATGTAACAGGAACCTAGTTCTTCTGCAGGAACAAAGGCCCCTACCATGGGGGAAGATGGGAGCTTCGGGCTGAGCACACAATTCCTGGAGCACCTCTGTGTTGCCTTGTTACCACCCAGTCTGGAGGAAGTCTGCACACGGTGGAGGAAAACCAAGACTCTGACCCCCTCCCCAAATGATTCACCCTTTAAAAACTTTCATGGCTGTGCATAATCTTCAGAGTTCGATTTCAGACATGAGTCTGCCTTCTCCCCAGGTTGCCAGCCTCCTGAGTAAAGCATCCTTTCCTTTCCAATTACCACTTTCACGCGAATAGCAGCCAAACTCGAGTTCGGTGACAATAGAAAATTCTATTGGAGGGTGTATGAAGTTGTCGACAAAAGGCAATAATCAAAATGATTGTGGCTATTTTAAGCCACCAATTTGGGGTGATTGGTTATACAGTGATGGTAACTGAAACAGTGACTATTTTTTTACTTTTGTAATTAAGAAGTTAGATGCCTGATTTTTATCACTTAAACTAAGAGCCTGTGTAAAATAGGAACTTTAATTAGATTATCTGCATGGACTCTTTTCTCTCTCAAAAATAACTTTTGGAATTCAGTCTCTCAGCAACTTTTTAAAAATACGTATTTATTGGGCTGCACGGGTCTTAGTTGTGGCACACGTGAACCTCAATCTTTGCCATGGCATTCAGGATCTTAGGTTGCAGCATATGAATTCTTAGTTGTGCTGTGTGGGATCTATTTCAGTGACCAAGGATTAAACTTGGCTTCCCTCATTGGGAGTGTGGAGTCTTAGCCTCTCAACTACCAGGGAAGTCCCAGGAACTTTTAATATTAGCAGGATCTGTATAAATTGCTGGAGATTCAGAGATAAAAAAAAGTCCACAATCTCTGGCCATGAAGTTTTTAGTCTTCCGAAAGAACTAGGTATATAAATATTAATATATAAACTACAATATGGAAATCAAAAGCAGTTAATTTGTTGAGCACCTGTGATGTGGTATGCACTCTGCGGGTACTGGGAATACAGCAGTTTTGAGATGACAGACACATGGAAATGATACTAGTGGGTTATAATACATTGTGAAATGCTTTAGAAATGTATTAAGATTCTTAGTAACAAACAACAGAAAATAAGTCTAGTAAAATTATTAGATCAGATCATATGAAATTGGTTTATTGTAGGTCCCATGTAGCGCTAGCAGTAAGGAACCTGCCTGCCAATGCAGGAGACTTAAGAGATGAGGGCTTGACTCCTGAGTCAGGAAGATCCCCAGGAGTAGGAAATGGCAACCCACTCCAATATTCTTGCTTGGAAATCTCACAGGTAGAAGAGCCTGGTGGGCTACAGTTCATGGGGTCATAAAGGGTAGGTAGGACATGATCAAAGGGACTGAGCGCGCGCACACACACACACACACGCACACACACATATCTGCTAATGGCTAGATATTTGTGCCAATAATAGAGAACAATTTGGGCCAATTAGACCAAACTCTGTTACCCTGTTTTCTTCATAAGACATTTTGAAAAGTAGTGAAGTGAAAAAAAAAAGTTCATGATTCCTTAGGATGGGTGCTTTGTCTATGCTCAATGGTCCTACACCAGGGTACAAAACAGAGTCACATGGAGGAATTTAAAAACCAGAGATTCCTATGAACATCCCAGCCTACTAAATCAGGTTATTTTTGAGATAGAGAGGGAATTGTACAGTAAAAAAAAAAGAAAATCTTTCAGGGAAATCTTATGCGATCCCATGCTAGCATTTACCAGTCACACTTGAGCATTGAACAACAGGATTTATACATGGATTTTTTTTTCACTATTAAATACTATTGTATTATTCAGCCGGCAGTTGGCTGAATTCTTGGGTGTGAGAGAGTTGACTGTAAAGTCTTGTTTGTTTTATTGAAGTATAGGTGATTTACAGTGTTGCATTAGTTTCAAGTGTATAGCAAAGTGATTCAGATTACATATACATACTGCTGCTGCTGCTAAGTCGCTTTAGTTGTGTCCGACTCTGTGTGACCCCATGGACGGCAGCCCACCAGGCTCCCCTGTCCCTGGGATTCTCCAGGCAAGAACACTGGAGTGGGTTGCCATTTCCTTCTTCAATGCATGAAAGTGAAAAGTGAAAAGTGAAATTGAAGTCGCTCAGTCGTGTCCGACTCCCAGCGACCCCATGGACTGCAGCCCACCAGGCTCCTCCATCCATGGGATTTTCCAGGCAAGAGTACTGGAGTGGGGTGCCATTGCCTTCTCCGACATATACATACACATGTATACAAATATATATATTCTTTTTTCAGATTCTTTTCCTTTATATGCTATTACAAAACACTAAATATAGTTCCCTGTGCTACATAGTAGGTCCTTGTTGGTTATTTATTTTATTAATATATATCAACTGTTTGTATTATATGTGGATTTTCAGTTTGGGGAGTATTGATACCCCTAACTCCTGCATGGTTCACTGGTCCACTGTATTGTCTAAACAAATGGGTATAAATTTATGACAAAATGTTCATAAAAATGGGACCATTTCAATGAGATAGTTTCCACACACTGTAAATATTTGAAAAGCTGTCAGTCAGTAGATGAGTATTGATAATGTTGAGTGCTCATAGACTCCCACTCATGTCTCCAGGGATCTGATTGTCACAGCTCTATTCTCTGCTAAGTCGTGCTTGTGGTTGTGTCTCACTCTCCAAAAGCAGTATTGCCTGTCTCTAAAAAAAGAAGCATCTTTATCTCCAGTCCATTGCGTGGTGAGGTTGGGTCTCATGGGAAAATGTCAAATATCAAACATGAAATGTTTAGAAGACCAGTTTGTCATTTCCCAAAAAAGATGTATTCCAGGACAAAAAGGAGAATTGTTTCTTCACATGATGGTGGCTGCAGGAGCTTGAAATGGAAGCTTGGCAAATGGGGTGGTCTGTGATCCATCATCTCAACTAGACATTTCCTGTTGGGCCTGAGTTTTTCTATGGGAACTTTCTTGAGAGTTTCTCTGGTACAGCGTCCTTCTCTGATGGCAGGCCTTGATTGCGTGTCCCCAGATGATGCCGAATTCTGTTTTGCAGTTGGTCTACAATCAACTCCATCTCTCATGATAAAAAAAGCAATTCAAAATTTATTCATTTTTCCAAAATTCAAATCAGTCTACTAATTGATTCATCTTATGTACCCAATGTAACTAGTTTTTTTGTTTAGTTTTCCAACAGGGGTTTGGTGTCTGCCTACGTGCCTTTATTTTATTTTTGGCTGTGCTGGATCTTCATTGCTTTGTGCGGGCTTTCTCTGGTTGTGTGGAATGGGGGCTACTCTTTGTTGTGCAGCATGGGCTTCTCTTGCTGCAGAGCACAGGCTCTAGGCATGGGGGTTCAGTAGTTGCAGCACACAGGCTCAGTAGATGTGGCACAAGGGCTTAGTTCAGTGACATGTGGAATCTTCCCTGACTAGGGATTGAACCTGTGTCTGCTCACTGGCAGACAGATTCTTATCCATTTCTCCATCAGGGAAGTCCTTGCCTATGTGGCTTCAAAGAGGATTGTGTCTGGACTGGATTGTTACCTGAGGCAAGAGGAATATTATCTGGACTTGTGGCATATGCAATGAATGTTTTCCCAGCTATGTTATAGCATTTGGTTCAAGCATCAGTTTTCCGCTCCTAGGTGCAGAGGAAAATGGAGTGAATAAGCAAAGAACTGATTTGTCTGGGTGGCCCAACACTTACTACTCAACTGGCTCACAGGAACCAGGTTGCCGCAATTTATTTCTAAAGAAAATGGACCCTTCAGGAGGATGTGAGTGCTTGATTGATCTTTAGAGTCCTGAGATAAAAATGATAAAAATGCCAACTCACAGGACCTGGCACATAGAGGTGCTCAAAATTTCAGTGTCCTTTCTTTGTCTCTGTAATTGCATTATGTCCTTAACTCATGGCATCTTTCTTCGTAGCAAACCTCCCCTGTGAAGACAGTGTCCTTGCTTTCCTCAAACCTGTTGTAGCGAGGCTGGCTTGATAGCTGTTACCACAACAGGCAACACGTGTGCAAAGAGCGCATCGCTTCGGAGATTCACTCCCAAAGTGAGCCCAGGTCTGTAGATCCCTCATCTGTCTTCACAGCTCTCCAGTTACCCATTTCTCTTGGAAACCTGCCCTGATTCCAGTGCTAGGTTACCTCCAGAGTGCAGTCGGCCATTGTCTGTGTCCATGGCAGGAAGACAAAATCTGATTTTAGGGGCCAGGGGAGGTAGCGGTGTCCTGACACGTGTTGAACTACTTCAGCATCCTGGGAATTGGCTCAGCTGGTTCTCTGAAAGTCGTCCGCCCCCTCGCCATAGCAGAACACAATTGCTTTTAAGGAATGTTTGGATAAAACATTTTCCAGGCCACATTTATCCCGTTGGAGGACTATGTTATATGTGACAACATTCCAATTTTGAGGCATGACTTGTGCCAATCCACACAGGCAATTAGAGCTGACACATTCCATGGGCTATTGGTCAAGCCCTCAGTAGACCAGAAAGAAAACCCACAAAGAAAAACTTTACCAATAAAGGGAACCAATTGGAGTTAGCCATGGAGCCTCAGAGCAGAAATTTCTTCCTCAATTTGTATTCTGGACTTTTCTTCTATTTCACCATTTCTCCTGCCTAAATATCCCCAAGGTTAGGTGTGTGGGATGCTAATGTGGTAGGTGATACTTGGACATTTCCCATCTGAGACACACATAGCTCGGTGCAGAAGAGTAGAGTCATTTAAAACTTTGTCACTTTCAATTTCATCAGTCATCCTGAAAGTGGCCCTCACCCCCACAGAAGTACGCTGCAGGTGGTATAAAAAGAATCTCCCTGCTCCCCGCTCCAGGACCACTGATCAGCATCAGAAAAACTGGAATGTACACAAATGATGAAGCAAACCAATATCACTCTTGGTAAAGTTGTGATGTCATTTCCCAAATATGAATCTTGTCAACACTTACTTAACTCTTTCTTTCACTTGAAGAAAATGTTATCTTGAGGTTTCTGTGATCTTTTGCAAAATAAACTAGCCATTCAAAAAGGAAGCCTGTTCCATGGATACTTTTGGAGATATTCACAGCTCTAGGGGCCAAGTTCTGATCATTGACTTGTTTTTATCCTTTGTCTTTAATTATAGGAATGTATTAATCAATAGAAAATGTGTGTTGTGCGCTTAGTCGTTCAGTCGCATCTGACTCTTTGCAACCTCATGGACTGTAGCCTGCCAGACTCTGTCCACGGCGATTCTCCAGGCAAGAATACTGGAGTGGGTTGCCATGTCCTTCTCCAGGGGATCTTCCTGGGATTGAACCCATATCTCCTGCATTAGAGGTGGATTCTTTACCCCCGAGCCACCGGGAAAGCCCGATTAGCATATATTGGCACTACTTTTAGTTCATATTTTCTTCTCAAGGGGAATGAATTCATGTATTTTCTCTGTTGGGTTCAAAATGGAATTTTCCTGCAGCAAACCAAAAGTTAACTAAGCTTCTACACTCAGCCTTCCCAGTAAAGGGAAGTGTAAGTTATCATTGTTTGCTTGCTTAGCACATGTTACCTGACAAGGCACCAAGATTTCCCTTTACTCAATATGAGGAAAGGAACCTTGCAATAGCCAATCTGCTTTTTCCCAGAATAACTTCCTTGTTCCTGCTCACTTTGGTTATAAAACCCTCTCAAATTGTATTACTCTTTGCAGCTTCCATCTGTTGCCCAACTGGCTGATGCCTGATTTATGAATCACTGACTAAGGCCAATTAAGATTTTTGACATTTACTCGACTGAATTTTGTTCTTTCACATCTGTATCAAAAAAGAGTATAAGTAGGAATTATCCATAGCTGTAAAATGAAATGCCATGTTAAACCACACAGAGTTAAGATAAAGCAAATAGAAGCTACTAAATCAAGAGCAATCTGTTACATGTGGGGTGATTTATGTTTGTTTTTTCAAATATTATCGAGTTTTAAAAGCAATGATTCTAATGATTATGTACATGGAGAGCCTCCAGAGAAGATGAGAGACAGTTACCTGAGGAATATCTGTGTTTTGGGTAAATATTTAAAATCCAGCCCCTAATATGTTCTTTATGGTCCCATATAGGAAAGACCATACAATAGTTCCTCTTGGAGTCAGCTGTTACTAGAATATGTCTTTTTTGATGTAACATGAAGCTTTCTTTAATGCGATTGTGAGAAAATACAGCACATCAATTATTTATTTTTATTTTGGCTGCCAGTGAACTCAGAGCTAAATTTTATAATCAAGCATAGGAGTTTCCTTTGCTTAAATGGCAGGTAGAATTTCCCCCCTCCTTCTGCTCCTCTGGTCTTTACTGCTGAGCTCCTCTCTGTTATCTTTCTTTTGGCTGTGACACATCCTTCCTGGAGATTAGTTTGTACAAGGATCTTGGAGATCAGTTTTATTATAGTCCCCATTTTTCAGATAAAGAGAGTTGGTTGATGTGAGGTTAAATAGACTGGCCAGAGTCACATAGTTTGCTATATGACCCAGCAATTCCAATCCTGGGTATATATTTGAAAAAACAAAGATGCTAATTCAAGATACATGCATCCCAATATTCACAGCAGTGTTATTTATAATTGCCAATATATGGAAGCAACCTTAGTGTCCATCCACAGGTAAATGGATAAAGAAGGTGTGGTATGTGTATTCAGTGGAATACTTGTGCTGAGTGGCTTCAATTGTGTCTGACTCTTTGTGACCCTATGGACTATATAGCCTGCCAGGCTACTCTGTCCATGGGATTCTCCAGGCAAGAATACTAGAGTGGATTGCCATGCCCTTCTCCAGGGACAATGGAATACTACTCACCCATAAAAATGAACAAAATTTTGCCATTTGCAGCAACATGGATAGACTTGGAAAGAATTATTCCAATTGAACTAAGTCAGAGAAAGACAAACACTGTTCAATATCACTTGTATGTGGGATCTTAAAGAATACAAAAACTAGTGAATATAACAAATAAGGCGGACTTACAGATACAGAAAACAGGCTACTGGTTACTAGTGGGGAGGTGCAAGGGGGTGGGACAATATAGGGGTAGGGATTAATAGGTATAAATTTTTATGTACAAAATAAGCTACAAGGATATGTTTTACAACAAGGGGAATATAGTCAATATTTTATAACTATAAATAGAGTATAACCTTTAAAAATTGTAAATCACTATATTTTATACCAGTAATTATATAATATTGTATAACAACTAAACTTCAATAAAAAACAAAAGAAGTCATATAGATCTCAAGTGGAAGAGCTAATATAAAAGCAGTCAGCTGTCTCCATCTATTCTCTTAGTCAGTTCAGTCACTCAGTTGTGTCTGACTCTTTGTGACCCCATGGAATGCAGCACACTAGGCTTCCCTGTTCATCATCAACTCCTGGAGCGTGCTCAAACTCACATGCATTGAATCGGTGATGCCATCCAACTATCTAATCTTCTGTCGTCCCCTTCTCCTCCTGCCTTCAATCTTTTCCAGCATCAGGGTCTTTTCCAATGAGTCAGTTCTTTGCATCAGTTGGCCAAAGTATTGGAACTTCAGCATCAATCCTTCCAATGAATATTCAAGACTGATTTTCTTTTGGATTGACTGGTTTGATCTCTTTGTTGTCCAAGGGACTCTCAAGAGTCTTCTCCAACACCACAGTTCAAAAGCATCAATTCTTCAACACTCAGCTTTCTTTAATGATCCAACTTGCATATCCATACATGACTACTGGAAAAACCATAGCGCTGACTATATGGACCTTTGTCAGTAATGTTTCTGCTTTTTAATATGCTGTCTAGGTTTGTCATATCTTTTCTTTCAAGGAGCAAGCATCTTTTAATTTCATGGCTGCAGTCACCATCTGCAGTGATTTTGGAGCCCAAGAAAGCAAAGTTTGTCACTGTTTCCATTGTTTCCCCATCTATTTTCCATGATGTGATGGGACTGGATGCAAAGATCTTAGCTTTTTGAATGTTGAGTTTTAAGCCCACTTTTCCACTCTCTTCTTTCACTTTCATCAAGAGTCTCTTCATTTCCTCTTCCTTTTCTGTGTGGTGTTCTCTGCATATCTGAGGTTATTGATATTTCTCCCAGAAATCTTGATTCTAGCTTGTGCTTCATCCAGTCTGGCATTTCGCATGTTGTACTCTGCATAGAAGTTAAATAAGCAGGGTGACAACATACAGCCTTGATGTAATCCTTTCCCAGTTTGGAACCAGTTTGTTGTTCCATGTCTGGTTCTAACTGTTGCTTCTTGACCTGCATACATATTTCTTAGGAGGCAGGTAAGGTGGGCTGGTATTTCCATCTCTTGAAGAATGTTCCACAATTTGTTGTGGTCCATACAGTCAAAGGTTTTAGTGTACTCAATGAAGCAGAAGTAGATATTTTTCTGGATTTCTCTTGCTTTTTCTATGATCCGCTGGATGTTGGCAATTTGATCTCTGGTTCCTCTGCCTTTTCTAAATCCAGCTTGAACATCTGGAAGTTCTCAGTTCACATATTGTTGAAGCCTAGCTTGGAGAATTTTGAGCATTACTTTGTTAGTACGTGAGATGAGTGCAATTGTGTGGTAGTTTGAACATTCTTTGCCATTGCCTTTCTTTGGGAGTGGAATGAAAACTTACCTTTTCCAGTCCTGTGGCCACTGCTGAGATTTTCAAATTTGCTGGGATGTTGAGTGCAGCACTTTCACAGCATCATCTTTTAGGATTTGAAATAGCTCAACTGGATTTCCATCAGCTCCACTAGCTTTGTTCATAGTGATGCTTCCTAAGGCCCACTTGACTTCACACTCCAAGATGTCTGGCTCTAGGTGAGTGATCACACCATCATGGTTATCTGGGTCATTAAGATCTTTTTTGTATAGTTCTTCTGTGTATTGTTGACATCTCTTATTAATATCTTCTGCTTCTGTTAAGTCCATACCATTTCTGTCCTTTATCATGTCCATCTTTGCATGAAACGTTCCCTTGGTATCTCTAATTTTCTTGAAGAGATCTCTAGTCTTTCCCATTCTATTGTTTTCCTCTATTTCTTTGCACCGATCACTGAGGAAGCCTTTCTTACCTCTCCTTGCTATTCTTTGACAGTCTGCATTCAGATGGATATATCTTTCCTTTTCTATATTTGTCTTTCACTTCTTCTCTTTTCTCAATTCTTTGTAATCCTCCTCAGACAACCATTTTGCCTTTTTGCATTTCTTCTTCTTCGGGGTGGTTTTGATCACTGCTTCCTGTAGTGTCAGGAACCTCTGTCAGTAGTTTTTCTGTGTATCTCTGTGTATCAGATCTATTCCCTTGAATCTATTTGTTATTTCCACTGTACAATCGTAAGGGATTTCATTTAGGTCATACCTGAATGGTCTGGTGGTTTTCCCTACTTTTTTCAGTTCAACTCTGAATTTTGCAATAAGGAGTTCACTATCTGAGCCACAGTCAACTCCTGGTATTTTTTTTTTTTTTTCTGACTGTATAGAGCTTCTCCATCTTTGGCTGCAAAGAATAAAATTAATCTGATTTTCAGTGTTGACCATCTGGTGATGTCCACTGTAGAGTCATCTCTTGTGTTGTTGAAAGAGGGTATTTGTTATAACCAGTGTGTTCTCTTGGCAAAACTCTGTTAGCCTTTGCCCTGCTTCATTCTGTACTCCAAGGCCAAACTTGCCTGTTATTCCAGGTATCTCTTGACTTTCTACTTTTGCATTGCAGTTCCCTATGATGAAAAGCATATCTACTCCCTTAAGTTCCATGCAATTCAGCAGAGGAATATGTTCAAATGCTAACAGTTCTTATGTCCAAGGGTTGGATCCCAGTTCTTATTTCTGTGGTTTATTATTTTGCCTTGTAATCTTCAGGTAGTATAGTAAACATACATTACTATCATACAAATAATTTTTACTCAAAAGGCAAAATCATTAAATAATATTAATAAGCTAAAGCTAGTAAGTACTGCCTACTTCATAGATTTTGGTGAGGATGAACCAGAAGATCAGGCCCTCATATGGTAAGGTAATGCAATAATTTTGCTAAGATTGTTATCTGATATGTGTCTTGGTTTTGACTTGCTGACTTTCTGGAGAGCCATGAGATGAGGGGATGAGCCCTAAAAGGACACCTGTGGGGATTTCCTTAGACAGGTGGCCAAGATGCAGTTTGCCCAGCCCTGCAGCCCTGACCCCAGGGGATCCAGGAGATTTGGTACAGTCATCCCCATCCCTGCTTTGAGCCTTCAGTCTATTTCCCTTTTGTCTACTTTCTGTCATCTGCAAAGGGTCTTCTTCTAAAAACATTTCACTCATTAAAATTAGCCCCACCTTTTCTTTTAAAAGTGGATCCGCATCATGCAAGTCCCTTCTCCTGGAAGCCCCTCAGGGCAAGACAGGAATAAGTGCAGTTGGTGAGATCTTGGCAGCCAAGCTGACCTCGCCTGTATGTAGCTCAGATGCTTCCTCGCCACAGAAATGGGATTCCAAACCAGACCCAGTAAAAGCCAGTTGCAAAGGTTCATGGAATCTGAGCAGGGTGTTCAGCCTCATGCATAGTTTGCAGATGACTCACAACCCAGTGCTTCCTAAAAGAGACTCATTAAGTTACGGTAACATTTGAAAATGGTATTTATAGTGCCAGTAGAAAAGAGGAGGGGCAAGTTATTTGGATTTTGCCTCTTGCTGTGTACCACCATGCTGGCTATTTCTCTTTTTCAGTTTTCTTTGTCCCCTGACCAAAGGCAAAGCCTGCAAGAGACTGCCTTCTGATGCCCCATGCCCCAGGGGCCCTGCCCCTGACCCCTCAGAGCCTCTCAAGAACTCAAGTGTTTCTAGTGTATCTCCCCCTATCAAACCCTCACCCCAGACCCTCAAGCTGGACCCTCCAATTTGCTCTGTTCCTTCCAACAATTCTGTTCTCTGTTTATTAACAATTCAGATGGACTGTCCTGAAATGAGTGGAAATGCCAGAGGTTATTTGTTCTGGTTTCCTTCCACTGTGTATGCTCCGTTTCCGTGGCTGTCTGTTGGTTACCTAGGATATGGCCAGGAGAGGCAATGGACTGGCTGGGAGCTTGGATGGATTCCCTGAGAGGCTGTGGAGCAGGGCTTAGTGGTCAGAAGGATGCCCTATTCGAGTGCCTGATTAACCACTCCATGACCCCCCTGACTGAGTTCACAGTGTCCTGTCCAGGATTCCAAGAGTTCCACATATACACCCCTGTTTTGGCTTTTCCCCAACTGGTGGTATAAATTTATATCTCTGCCTACTGCTAAGCTACAGAATCCTCTAAAGCAATGACCATATATTATTCTGTGCTGTGTCCAGCACAGTTCAAATCACACAGAATCACACACATCTGCTTATTTAGGCAGATACATGCCTAAAAGAGTCTTGTTTTGTTTCTTTGGCATTTGAAATAAACTCAGCATTTGATATTCCATCAGTGGTTTTGTTGAGAAATAAAAATGACATGTATTGGTCACCTATGGGGTCAGGACCCTTTTGGATATATTACCTTTTTTGACCTACATAACAGTTCTGATAAACTAGGTACTATTGCTTTCAGTTTTAAATGTAAAATTACAGAGTTAAGGGAGATGAAGACATTTTCCCTGAAATCAGGATTTGGGGACTTGGATGTCTTATTGTTTGCATTGCTTTAGAATGCCCTCCCTAACCCCCCTGCAACTAGGCTGCCAACTGTATGCTTTAACTGTGTGAATTCAACTGGGAAGTTGTACTTTTTTTGAAGGAGTCACTCAAAGAGTTCAGACGGAAAGTAAATGAATGACTGCATAGAACTTTAAAAAGCTTTTTATTATGGAAAATTTCAAACACACACAAAAGCAGCAAGAACAGTAGAATAAACCTCCTGTATCATTTATTCAGCTCTAACTGTTTTATCTACATGTCTATTCACTTTGCTCTTCGTCCCACTGGATTATTTTGAAATAAATCCCAGATATTGTATCAGTTGACTAGGAAGTTTGTACAAATTTAACAAATCATTAGCGTAATGATACTCCTCAGGAATATAAACAGACTCAGACAATCTGGGTAAAACCAACTAGAGAAATTGATTCCCTCCAGGTGCCAGAACCATACGGCTGCTGCTTTTTCCAAGAGGATAGAGCAAATCGTTCCATTACTCTCAGATCCCATTAGTCCTTTAAAGATGCCATGTGTTCTAGATTAGCGGAAAACCAAAGCTCCGTTAAAGCGCACTCCGTATTTTAGATAGATTCACAGCTCTGGAATAAGCACATGGGTCTGCACACCCCTTGGGGAACCCCAAAAGACTGCTCTAGATCAGTCCAAATAGGGTCAACGTTCACATGTTATTACTTTCTTTTCCACTGCAGATTTTTGATATCACATCATGCAGGGAAGTTTTTCCCATTCTTTTCCATGGGCTCTGTGTCCAATTTTTTCCCCAAAACTTTTTTTAATTGAAGGATAATTGCTTCACAATATTGTATTGGCCTCTCCCGTGGACGGAGGAGCCTGGTAGGCTCCAGTCCGTGGGGTCGCTAAGAGTCGGACACGACTGAGCGACTTCACTTTCACTTTTCACTTTCATGCATTGGAGAAGGAAATGGCAACCCACTCCAGTGTTCTTGCCTGGAGAATCCCAGGGACAGGGGAGCCTGGTGAGCTTCCGTCTATGGGGTCGCACAGAGTCGGACACGACTGAAGCGACTTAGCAGCAGCAGCATACATGACTATGAGTCAGCCATAGGTATACATGTGTGCCCTCTCTCTTGAACCTCCCTCCCACCTCCCACCCCATCCCGCTCCTCTAGGTTGTTACAGAGCTCCAGTTTGAGTTCCCTGAGTCATACAGCAAATTCCCACTGGTTATCTGTTTTACACATGGTAGTGTATATGCTTCCCCATTCCTCTCTCCATTTGTCCCACCCTCTCCTTTTTCTCCCTCCCCCCACCCCGCACCCATCTCTCCAAGTCTATTCTCTATGAAACCATCTGGGAATAGAACTGCCATATGACCCAGCAATCCCACTCTCTGTCCATTTTTAAAGACTAGTGGTTAGTAGTCACTGCAGGAAGGGTAATATCCACAACATTTTTGCATGACAGCCTCGGAGTTTGTGAGTGGTTTTGGAGAAATCACTAAGTTTCAAATGCTCTGGACAAATTTGCCAAAACTCAGGCATTTTTAATTACAGTTTTATAGGGGAAGGGCTTCCCTGGTGGCTCAGTGGTAAAGAATCTGCCTGCCAGTGCAGGAGATGCAGGTTTGATCCCTGGGTCAGGAAGATCCCCTGGAGAAGGAAATGGCAACCCACTCCAGTATTCTTGCCTGGGAAATTCCATGGACAGAGGAGTCTGGCGGGCTGCAGTCCATGGGTTCACAAAAGAGATGGACACAACTCAGTGACTAAACAACAATTACAGGGACAGCCTTAGCAATAAATGTCTTTTATCTGCAGGAAACAGTTAAACATTTCTACTCCTCATCATGGTTTGGATTATGATCACAACTAGGGGTTGTGGCAGTCAGATTTTATGAAGGGGTCTGAGGTGTGTGCATGTGTGTTCACATGTGTGTGCATGTGAAAAGATGCGACAGAGCTAGGGGACTGTGGTCTGTGGAGGTGTTGGGAGGGGCACGCCCACCAGACTGAGAACCATTTTGGTATCTGTAACTTTATATACTTCAGAATCTCAGATCTAAAAATAAACCCCGTTTGGAACTGTTGTTGTTTATCTGTATCTTGGGTTTTCCCATTCTTAAAAATACCCTGACATGCCTATGGAGACTGTGTTCCAAAGGTTAATGCTCCTTAATCCTGAAGGGAGTGGTTAATTCCTTATATATCAATCTAAGAATAGGACTTGGAGCTATTCTAGTGTATGTCATAATATGAGTGGTTTCTTCTTTTTTTTTAAAAGGAAGCAAATAGTAATGGCTGGGCAAGGAGAGGATTCAAAGGAAGAGATGAATAAAAGCGTTTGGATAAAATAAAAATTATCCTTAACATTTGCCTATAGCTTTAAAAGATCAATGCCTCGAAATGGTTTTATCTGAGAGAGTGGAAAGGAAAGAGGAATTGTGTTAGAATAATCCCACCACAGGGCTTCCCATGTGGCTCAGTGATAAAGAATCTGCCTGCCAATGTAGGAGATGAGGGTTCAGTCCTTGGGTTGGGAAGATCCCCTGGAAAAGGAAATGGCAACCCACTCCAGTGTTCTTGCCTGGAGAATCCCATGGACAGAGGAGCCTGGCAGGCTATAGTCCATGACTTTGCAGAGTCAGACAGGACTGAGCAATTGAGCACACACACAGTCGCACCCACAGTGGCATTTCCAACTGAAGCCTAACCAGAAAACTCTGGAAATCAGAGGAGAGTCAGCACTTTAAAAAAAAAAATTTTTTTTTAAAGGCTACTTTCCACTCTGATATTTTTGATTCAAAAGATTCTGACAGTTTCTCCTGCGTGCAAGGATAACAGGCCTTGCCATGTGTAGCTTGCCCTCCCCACACAGAATCCTTTCTGTTTCTGGCAACCAGCCTTTCTGAATCAGCGTTGTTTCTGCACTGCTGCTCCCAACACGTTGGAGTCCAGACAAAGAGCGAATAAAAAGATCTGAAACAAAGTCAGGGGGGCTGGTAAACGTTTCAGATAGATTGCCCTCCTCCATGCTCCTGTGTGTTCCTGCCCACCACCTTCTAGGCTGATGGATCCCCTCTGCCCAAGACCCAGCTGTACTTCCCCACCATACCTGCTTTTTGGTGAATTAAAAACAAGCAAAAATTTAAATGGTGTATATCTGAACAAGCTGCAAAGGTCAACTAGGTTTTGTTTTTGTTTTCTTTCTTTCTTTTTTTTTTTGAAGGATGTATTTCTGCATGAGTCACTGGGCCTTCTTACTTCCTGCTAGAATGATTACAAAATGAATCCAGGAGACAACAGGCCTGCTGAACACTCCACAGAATATTAACAAGCCTACTCTAGTATCAGGTGCCTCTTTGTCAGTGGGTCTTTCTTTGGTTCCCTTCCAAGAAAGAAAGAAAGAAAGTGTTGCTCAGTCATGTCTGACTCTTTGTGGCCCCATTGACTATATAGCCTGCCAGGTTCCTCTGTCGGAATTCTCCAGGCAAGAATACTGGAGTAGGGTGTCATTTCCTTCTCCAGGGGATCTTCCCAATCCAGGAATTGAACTCCTGTCTCCTGCACTGACAGGCAGACTCTTTACAGTCTGAGCCACCATGGAAGCCCTGTCCCCCTCCATGGTTCCCAGAAAAGTCACAAGTTGGGCAGAGATATCAATTTCTTCCTCCAAGCTGGCTTGTGACATTAGGCATTTTGATGGTAAAGAATCTGCTTGCAATGCAGGAAACCCAGATTTGATCCCTGGATCAGGAAGATCCCCTGGAGAAGGTAATGGCATTCCACACCAGTATTCTTGCCTGGAGAATCCCATGGACAGAGGAGCCTGGTGGGCTACAGTCCATGGGATTGCAGAGTCAGATATGACTGAGTTACTCACACACACACACACACACACACACACACACACACAGTGGCTGTTGATGATGCTGAAGACTTCTGCTCATGTGCAGCCCTGGCAAAAAACTCCCTGAAAAGGGATTATATGATGGATTGTGGTGACATTATTTATGTGGAGTGTCATTTTGAAATGTGTTCTGTCATAATTATATATTTCAGCACTCAAAATAGTATGTCGTAAGAAGGGAGCTCTCTGCCTTGAAAACTGTCTGGTTCTGGTGTCAGGCCTGTAATCATATTTGTTCCTATAAGTTATTTAGATGTCTTCTGAGATAATTAGTCATACGTAGCCAACCTCTCCCTTTACTTGGAGTGTTTTCAAAGGAGAATCGTATATCAAAAAACTCACCAGTTCAGAATAAAGGCAGGAATGTTTTAGGAATTTTCAAAATAACAATTTAATTTCAAAAAATACATTTCCTAACTACTGTTATGTCTTATGTTATATCCATTCTCAGGCCCTTGAAAAAATGGCTTTCCTGGTAGCTCAGATGGTAAAGAATCTCCCTGCAGCGTGACCTATTCTCTTTGTCACTGTTCTTCCTAAGTCCCCGATATTTTAGATTCACACAGTTGTGATGCTAACTCTCCATTCTGAATTTTTACCCCGACTTCTCTCTTGGGCACTAGTGGTCCCCCATTTTTAAAGATCAGTTGAATAATTTACTTGGATGACAGGCTACTTTTGCTGCAAGGGTTCTAACAGTGGTGATTTTACAGGCCCCAGGGGATATATGACAATATCTGGAGATTTTTTTGGTTGTCAAACTTGTTTAGTCACTAAGTCATGTCTGACTCTTTGACCCTATGGACTGTAACCCTCCAGGATCCTCTGTCCTTGGGACTTCTTAATCAAGAATACTTGAGTGGGTTGACATTTCCTCCTCCAGGGGATCTTCCTGACCTAGGGATCAAACCTGCATCTCCTGCATTGGCAGGCAAGTTCTTTACCACGGAGCAAGTGATATTACCAGTGTATTGGATAGAGGCCCGAGATGTAGGCATCCTACAATACATGGAAAAGGCCCCCACAACAAAAAGCAAGAAAGCCCACCTTAACCTGACACAGAATGTATACAGTTTTCCTCCTAAATTCTACTTCTTCCATTAAACTTTCTCTGGACAATCCTATTTTCTTCCTTCTTTGGACACTGCTATGTGTCTGGCACCAAGCCATGTTTTGCACAGCACTGTTCTTCTGAATGGATCTACAGTTTATCTCCCTACTTGGATTTGAGGTTTCCTGACAGCAGAGTTCATTTCCCCTTCTTTTTGTGCTTTTGACTGTACGCAACCTAACTCTCAGTTTGGTGGTGGTTTAGTAGCTAAGTTGTGTCTGACTCTTGCAACCCCATGGACTGTAGCCTGACAGCCTCCTCTGTCCATGGGACTTCCTAGGCAAGAATATTGGAATGGGTTGTTATTTCCTTCTCAGGGGATCTTCTAGACCCAAGGGTCCAACTCATGTCTCCTCTGTGGGTGGGTTCTTTACCAACAGAGCCACCTGGGTAAAGGTGGCTTTATATTTAAAGGTGGCTTTATATATATATTGGAGAAGGAAATGGCAACCCACTCCAGTACTCTTGCCTGGAGAATGCCATGGAGGGAGGAGCCTGGTAGGCTACAGTCCATGGGGTCGCAAAGAATCGGACATGACTGAGCGACTTCACTTTCACTTTATATATATATATAAGGGCTTCCCCTTAAGAAGCCCTTATATTCAATATACTCCTGATATTAAAAATATTAGGAAAGTTATGACCAACCTAGACAGCATATTCAAAAGCAGAGACATTACTTTGTCAACAAAGGTCCGTCTAGTCAAGGCTATGGTTTTTCCAGTAGTCAAGTATGGGTGTGAGTTGGAGTGTAAAGAAAGCTGAGCACAGAAGAATTGATGCTTTTGAACTGTAGTGTTGGAGAAGACTCTTGAGAGTCCCTTGGACTGCAAGGAGATCCAATCTGTCCATCCTAAAGGAAATCAGTCCTGGGTGTTCATTGGAAGGACTGATGTTGATGCTGAAACTCCAATATTTGGGCCACCTGATGCAAAGAGCTGCCTCATTTGAAAAGACCCTGATGTTAGGAAAGATTGAAGGCAGGAGGAAAAGGGGACAATAGAGGATAGATGGTTGGATGGCATCACCAACTCAATGGACATGAATTTGGGTAAACTCTGGGAGTTGGTGATGGACAGGGAGGCCTGGTGTGCTACATTTCATGGGGTAGCAAAGAGTCAGACACGATTGAGCAAATGAACTGAACTGATTAAAAGTATATCTTCAGCGAACAATCGACTCCTGAATTTTGAAGATGATACATTGGAGTGAAACAAGGGTTCCCCAAGAAACTTAGTATAAAAAAGAATGGTCTTAAAGATTCAAAGATATTAAGTAAGCATATAATGGAAGTGGACAGTGTGTCTTCTGGCATCCACAGAAATAGCCATTCAAGAATTAGTTAACAACCTTAACACCTTTAAATAAAGATGTGCAGCACAGAGGAAAAGAGGGGAAAGAATTAATGATTTATGTTAAGTCTTGTTGAGTAGACTGAGTGACTACATTTGGGAGACAGAGATCTCTGTAGAGTGTTGTTCCTGTGAAATGATGGGAATTTCATTGAACCTTATCTTGGCTTAGATAACATGATCCTCAAACATTCCCCACCCATGGGTTTCAGTTCCATGCCAACCAAGCAGCATTCAGATGAATAACCCAGCTTCCTGTCTACTCAGTACATGGAAAGGGATGTCTTAGAATGGGAGGGGCAAGCATTCAGCACCCTGACCTAGACACCCTCCATAAGAAATTGGTAAATTGACCTTTGGATTCACTCATACCCTTCTGTGAACTTAACGTGTGAATCTCTCCTCAAGATTCTGACTACATCGGAGAGTCTAGATAAGGTCCAATTAAGGACTGCAAAGGCAAAGGGCCAGACTCTGGTCTGTGACTCATTCACCGCAGCAATGCCATGTTGGAAACTGCTTGACCCATAGCTAACCAGCTCTCCCCTGCGACTCCCTATTTTATCTTAAGCCTTTCTATTCAGCTTAAACATGTCTTACCATGGTTTCACATCCCATCTCAGGTCCTGCAATTATCCCTTTTTACTTCCAAAGTCTCTGGAGAATTCCATTCATAATTTATTTAGAAATATTCTTATTGGAAAAAAAAACAACAAGAAAAACCTCACATGTAGCTTCTTTTTAATAAAGGAAACGAAATGGGAAGGTCAAATTGCTCTTAGAACTGTTTATAGGCCTGGCAGCACTGGAAATATTTCATCATTAAAAAACTTGTGACAAGTCACTGGGACCATTTACTGAGGGTTTCTCAGGGACAGACCAAGAAGAGTAAAAGAAAACTTTTCTAAAAGACTCCATGATTTGTCTCCATTTTCCTGAGAACAGCTAGGACTAATTAGATACAACTTACAGCTTGTATTAGTTACATCTGAGTATTTGTTAACAAGCTCTTTGTATGCAAAACAAAGATTGATTTCAACTTGATTCATCACTTGAGTTCTCTTTCCATGTTCTGTTCCCATCTTGTCATTTAAATGCAAGTTTCTGGTTTAATGACATTAATTCACAGAGGAAGCTAGGTTGAAAATATCTTAAATCCTCTTCCTAATTATAGTCCCAGTCTTGAATGCTGGAGAAAATGTGGCTTCTTAATAAAAAGAAAACAGTCTAGAACAATATTATGCAGTTTATAAATTCCACTGAACCACTGTACAAATAAACAATGCTACTGAATCACACAACAAATCATCTCACAATTAGGCCACACAAGACCATCTGCCTCACGAAGGAGCCCGTGAGCCAAAGACGAAAACTTTGAAGATAAATATTGCCATATGTGAAAAGAAAAAAAAAAGTTCCCAACAAACCTTAATTGCATTGAGCATCATTTTCAGATGCTGTTTGCCGTGGGAATAAAGGAGCTTGTGTTGTGACCCATGACTGTTGTAAGCATCTTCTTCAGTACGGGGGATAGAATTACGGGTCTGATTGGAGTCACCGTGGGCTCGCCGACACGTGAATTATGCTTCCTTCTTGCCCCATCTCTTCTTCCCTTTTCTTACCACACTGGCATTTCTCATCACCTGACATTTAAAATCAATTCTCCATTTATCTGGGTGGATTGTCTACGTTGGAGCTCAACTGAAAAAAAAAAAAATGTTAAGTGTAGGCTGGCCTCCCAGAACTAGGAGTTGGTGGTTATCCCCAGGGCATAGACTCATTTTAGTATTTGTTAGAGTTCAACAAGAAGGCTCCCTCAATTTCATGATCCATTCCAAAGCCAAGCATTAAAGCTCTTTGGCTTAACTGCAATTCTTTGATTATCCTTACATTTGACAGTAACTGCAGTTGTTGGATTAGCCTTGTCACCACTCCACCCCCTCCCCCCACCTTTTTTTGATGCTTTGACAGTGACTACATTTGCAACTTCATTTCTTATTTATATCAAAGAGTAGCCAGGATGGGAAAATCAGCCCAGGAAAAACTAGAGAATTTCCAGGGTGCCAAATGCAAGGTAGTTGTGCTCAGAGTTGCAGAGCTTTCATTCTGCAGCCCGGAGAGTCAAAGTCAAACAAAGACTAGAAGGAAAATCCTTGCTCACATTTCTAAGGGTGTCTCACTCTTCCTTTAATATTGTAATCTTCGTAGATGCAATATTTGAAGAGCTCTTTGAAAGAAAAACATCACTCCATCTTATTGTCACTTGTGAAATGTTGCCATCTCTTTATTCATAGTTGCACCATCTTATGTGCGCTCTTCCTTTGATACACGATGGATGGAATAATAGCATTAACATCAAAACTGTGCTCTTACGATGTCCTATTTGCAGTCTATTTCCTAAGATAAGTTCTTTTTCTCCCTCGTGCTTTGCAAAAGAAATGCTTCTCTTTTTTCATTTTTTTACTTTCTCCTTCTTCAGAGACTGAGCAATCAAATTTGCCTGAAATCAAAGTAGAATCTCCTAAAAGGGCAATCAAGCATATCAGATAGTTACAGTTTATTTGTCAAAATATGATGCAGGCTGTTTGAAGGGTGATTATGAAATAATGTTATATTTTTGAGCAATTACCATAGCATGTATACTGTTGTATTTTAGAAAGCTTGAGAAGAAAGCGAAAGAGTTAAGATTGGCTACTTTGCTCTTTTGCCATGGGAATGCATCATTAACAGAAAAAGTTTTAGAAATACCTATTTACTTTAAAAGATATTTAGGATTTAAATTATATATAATTTCAAAGGTCTTTTCTCCTGTGTAGTTACTGGTCACAGATAATTATCTCCAAGAGTGTAAATCAGGCACCTTCCATTATCATTTTTTCAGGAGTTGCTTGGGCTTAGCTCTTCCATTATATCTGCTTTATATTTTAAATCAGCAGTGTTAACATAATGGACGTCTGTGGTAATGTTGTAAAGAATGGTGGTTACTTGATGTTTCTTTCTATACCAAATATAATGGTTCTTGTTTGTTATGAACTCCAACAGAGGTGCAGCATGGTAGTTAAGATCACAGGTTATGGAAACACACAAATTTGGGTCATAACACTGTTTGTGCGTAGAAGCATTCCACGACTAAATGGAAGCACTGTAAACAAGGTCAGGTTAGAGCAGGTCCTGAAGGTTAATGTAAGTTGTATATGCAAAGGCAATGATGTTCATGGGACAGCCTTCAGAGATACGGCTTCTTCCTTCTCAAACATACGGCCCTGTGGCTGTTCCCTGTTATCAGCTAAGGAACGATCATTTAGGTCTCGTTTATGGATAGTTTTTGGCAATATGCTGGCACTATCCCAGAGTAGACAATTACAGTCTTGGGCTTCCTAGGTAAAGAATCAGCAATGCAGGAAATGCAGGAGATGCAATTTCCATCCCTGGGTCGGGAAGATGCCGTCAGGGAGGTAATGGCAACTCACTCCAGTATTCTTGCCTGGAGAGTCCCAGGGACGGAGGAGGCTGGTGGGCTGCCATCTATGGGATCTCAGAGTCTGACACAACTGAAGCGACTTAGCAGCAGCAGCAGTAAAGACAGTGGTAAGGGAAGAAACTTCAAGCAGTGTACTTGGTTGTTAATTTTTCGTAGAAGGAGAGAGTAAGAGATGTGTGTATACAATAATTCATGGGTTGTGGTCTGGCTATTGGTTTGCCTAGATGGTCAGGAACTTGGAAGGAGCTCAATGGGAAAATTAGTGACAAAGAGGTCTTGGGAAGTTACTGGTCATAGGTCTTTCCTCCAAGTGTGTCAATCAGGCATCCTCTGATTGTGGGTGGACCTCTGTGAACTTACATCAAAGAGCAACCTAAACAGAGAAGGAGCTTAATCAGGTGTACAAGATAGCCTAAGGGATACCAGTCATTTTCTCTTCCCAGCAACCCTTACCCTTGCCCAATTGGCTTTATGAACAAAGTGGGCAGAGAAATAGGGGTGGAGGTTATACATGGACTCAGCAATATAGACTCCTCACTAAGACTGATTTCACTTCAGTGACTGCTAAAGATATGTCCTGCAACAGCAGAGAATGACAATGAACTCCCAATAGGGCACCACTCCCTGAAGAATTTAAACAGATACTTAATGGCAGGTTGATTCAGTTGGGCCAGTTCTACCATGTAAGGGACAGCACTGGCACTTTGCTCTCATTGGAATAGATGTAGATTTGCATTAACTTCCTTCAGTGCATCTGCCAATACTACATTTATAGACTTACAAATGCCATGATCACCGTACAACATTGCTCTCAACTGAGGACCTCATTCACAAGAAATTAAGTGCGGCAATGGGCTCATACTGTTGTAATTCACTGATCTTACTGGGTTCCACACCACCATGAAGCAGGTGGCCTGATGGAAGAGTAGAATGACTTTTGAGACTAGTTACAGTGCTAACTGGATGTGAATAGGTTGGAAGATGGAAGAAGAGCCCATGGAATTCTTCAGACAAGAATATTGGAGTGGGTAGCCATTCCCGTCTCCAGGGTATCTTCCTGACCCAGGGATTGAACCCAGGTCTCCTGCATTTCAGGCAGATTCCTTACCATCTGAGCCACTAGGGAAGCCAAAATAGCATCCAGGATCATTATCTGCTCTAAACCAGTGAGTTATATATGGTACTCTCTCTCCCATAGATAGGATTTACATTCTAGGAATTCAGTTCAGTTCAGTTCAGCCACTCAGTCATGTCCAACTCTTTGCAACCCCATGGACAGCAGCACACTAGGCTTTCCTGTCCATCACCAACTCCTGGAGCTTGCTCAAGCTCATGTCCATCAAGTTGGTGATGCCCTCCAACCATCTCATCCTCTGTTGTCCCCTTCACCTCCTGCCTTCAATCTTTCCCAGCATCAAGGTCTTTTCCAATGAGTCAGTTCTTCACATCAGGTGGCCAAAGTATTAGAGTTTCAGCTTTAACATCAGTCCTTCCAATAAATATTCAGGACTGATTTCCTTTAGGATTCACTGGTTTGATCTCCTTTCAGTCCCAGAGACTCTCAAGAGTTTTCTCCAATGCCATAGTTCAAAAGCATCAGTTCTTCAGTGCTCAGCTTTCTTCATGATCCGACTCTCACATCCATACATGACTACTGGAAAAAGCATAGCTTTGACTAGATGGACCTTTGTTGGCAAAGTAATGTCTCTGCTTTTTAATATACTGTCTAGGTTTGTCATAGCTTTTCTTCCAAGGAGCAAGCATCTTTTAATTTCATGGCTGCAGTCACCATCTGCAGTGATTTTGGAGCCCACGAAAATAAAGTCTGTCACTGTTTCCATTGTTTCCCCATCTATTTGTCATGAAGTGATGGGACCAGATGCCATGATAGTTTTCTGAATGTTGAGTTTAAGTCAACTTTTTCACTCTCTTTCACTTTCATCAAGGGGTTCTTTAGTTCTTCACTTTCTGCCTTAAGGGTGGTGTCATCTGTGTATCTGAGGTTATTTATATTTCTCCCAGAAATCTTGATTCCAGCTTGTGCTTCATCCAGTCTGGCATTTTGCATGATGTACTCTGCATATAAGTTAAATAAGCAGGGTGACAATATACAGCCTTGACACACTCCTTTCCTGATTTGAAACCACTCTGTTGTTCCATGTTCAATTCTAATTGTTGCTTCTTGACCTGTACACATATTTCTCAGGAGGCAGGTCTGGTGGTCTGGTATTCCCATCTCTTGAAGAATTTTCAACAGTTTGTTGTGATCCACACAGTAAAAGGCTTTGGCATAGTTAAAAAAACAGAAATAGATGTTTTTCTGGAACTTCCTTGCTTTATTGACGATCCAATGGATGTTGGCAATTTGATCTCTGGTTCTTCTGTCTTTTCTAAATCCAGCTTGAACATCTGGAAGTTCACAGTTCATGTACTGTTGAAGCCTGGCTTGGAGACTTTTGAGCATTACTTCACTAGTGTGTGAGATGAAAGCAATTGTGTGGTAGCTTTGAACATTCTTTGGCATTGCCTTTTTTGGGGATTGGAATGAAAGCTGACTTTTTCCAGTCCTGTGGCCACTGCTGAGCTTTCCAAACTTGCTGGCATATTAAGTGCACCATTTTAACAGCATTATCTCTTAGGGTTTGAAATAGCTCAACTGGAATTCTATCACCTCCACTAGCTTTGTTCATAGTGATGCTTCGTAAGGCCCACTTGACTTCGCATTCCAGGATGTCTGGATCTAGTCCAGTGATCATACCATTGTGGTTATCTGGATCATTAAGATCTTTTTTGTATAGTTCTTCTGTGTATTCTTGCCACCTCTTCTTAACATCTTCTGTTTCTGTTAGGTCCATACCATTTCTGTCCTTTATCATGTCCATCTTTGCATGAAACATTCCCTTGGTATCTCTAATTTTCTTGAAGAGATCTCTAGTCTTTCCCATTCTATTGTTTTCCTCTATTTCTTTGCATTGATCGCTGAGGAAGCCTTTCTTACCTCTCCTTGCTATTCTTTGACAGTCTGCTTTCAAATGGGTCTGTCTTTCCCTTTTGTCTTTGCTTTGCTTCTTTTTTCAGGTATTTGTAAGGCCTCCTCAGACAACCATTTTGCCTTTTTGCATTTCTTTTTCTTAAGGTGGTCTTGATCGCTGCCTCCTGTGCAATGTCATGAACCTTCAGCCCAAATAGCTTCCAGAATGCATGATCTGCTCTAAACCAGTGCATAATATATGGTACTCTCTCTCCCATAGATAGGATTTACATTCTAGGAATCAAGAGGTGGAAATGCAAATGGTGTCTCTTATTATCATTCCTAAGGATAAGCTAGTGAATTTTCCCTACCTGTACCTGCTCTGTTGGTCTAGAGGGCTTAGTGCTCAAGACAGTGGATATAGCAATGGTTTCATTAAACTGGAAGTTTAGAATCTGATGGGTTTTCATGCAGTTTTCTGGAAAAATGCACCAGCTCTTGTGCAGAGAAGTCAGAGGCTTGGAGGCATTGGGATAACATTGGCTCCAGTTCATCCTCAAAGATTCTAGCTGATTTTTCTGGATGTAGCTTGTCCTTGCTCTCCCTTCCTTCAAGTCCATCTTTCCTTTCCTAAAGCCTGCCTTTCTGACTACAAGCTAAGATCAGCAAAGTATAGGTCAGATTGAGTCTGTTGCCTGTTTGTGTACAAACAGCCAATCAGCAGAGCATGGTGACAATGGAAATTTGAGACTCCTTGGACTGTAGCCTATCATGCTCCTCTGTCCATAGAAGTTATCAGGAAGAATACTGAAGTGCGTTGCCAGTTCCTTCTCTGGGGGATCTTCCTGACCCAGGGATCAAACCAGGTGGATTCTTCACCACTGAATCACCTGGAAAGTCCGTGAAAAATGTTACCACTCCCTTTATCCAAGAATTCTTTCTTTTTCTTGTACGTCTATATTACAATAGAATTGCACTCAGTTATTATTACTACATTTTGAATTTTATCAATAAAGATTTTATGATATTCATCTTCTCTTTGGTTATATAAATACCACCATAATATCCTCTTCTTTGCCTCTTGGCCCCAAAAGGCCTAAAATATTTACTATCTCAAAAAGCTTATTGATCGGTGCTATAAAGTATTGTATGAGAGATTTCTGTTATTGATAACAAGGATACTCCTTGCTCTTAAGCAATGGTTGCTGTAAACTATTTGCTTTTCTTCCCAGTTATATTAAATCTTTGTTTACACTTGTAATTTATATAACACAACACTCTTTCTTACAGATGTCAAAAAGAGACAGAATTACATTGCCTGGATGAATTATAACTTGAATTTTATAATCTGAATTGCAAAATTCAAAATTTATGAAAATTTGAAGGGAAAAAATAAATTTAAATAATAAAAGAGGATTTGAAGAATCACATCAGGAGTAGAGATGCTAGCTTGTCCCACGCTCTAAAAGTCCCTCTGAAGGCTTCTGTGATTGGTGGGCCCTGGAGATGGTTCTCAGTAAAAAGAGATTGCTATTGATGTGCCAAGAAGCATCGTGTACACAGGTGTGAAAGTAGGAGCTTCCTTACCTGCCTCGTATAGAAAACCAGGCAGCTCTAGCTACAGCGGTAATAACATCTTTAAGGGTAGGGAAATCTTTAAAATGAATCACATTTTATTTTGTCTGAGAACGATTTCAGATATGGATTTCCTTATTGGAAGTGCAAAATATTAAAGTCATCTTTGGAGGTTACAATTTCCCTTTGTGTAGCTCTATGACACACGTTGCTATCTTCATTCAAAAAAGAAAGAAAAGAAAAAGGAATCGGAAAAGAAAGGAAGAGAAAAAAGATTTTCAAGTGTGCAGTGCTCATTTTTGACATTTCAAATATTTGTCTCACAGTGTGTCTGGGGTGCTTTTGTTAGAGATTAATTAGGCAGGTTTGATTTTCTAAATGATAGGAGCCAGAAGAGCTAAGGGGGCGGCTCTCTCCTCCTGGGAGTGGGAAGTCAGGGGGAGATGAAAGAGAGACTAACCTTTACCTCATAATTTCCCTTCCCCTCCTCTCTGTGTAAGCCACATTAGTCTCTCAGTAAAGGTACTTGGAGAAACTTGCTAAAATTTTCCCTCATGCTTGAAATTTACTTACCCTGGGTAACAGGAAATGTGGAGTCTTGTGATGTAGATTGTTATACCAGATGGTAATCTTAGCACATGCTATTTATGTAGGTCAGCCATGTGTGTGAGTCACCCATTTGAGGCTGACCTCAGCCACTGTGAAATTGGGTTCCATGCCACTGTTATTCATAAATAATAATAATAATAATGGTATGGATTATGCACCATTTTGATGCATACTTAATGAGACCATTCCCTTTACACAGTATTAAATATGAAATTGTTTTCTTTTTCTAAATTGTACTTTTTTACCAGCTGAATTCCTTGTTCAATTGCTCTACCTTAATGGCGAGGTCAAGCGCAGCGTTTAACTCAGTTGTTCTATGATATCTGTGGTTTGCATTGTATTTGTCATTGACTGCCCTGCCTTTCAAGCACATTTTTTTCTTATTCAAACTGCCCTCTTCTGTTGTTCAGTTGCTCAGTTGCCTCTGACTCTTGGTGACCTCGTGGACTGCAGCACGTCAGACTTGTGATTAGTGCGAATCGATTGTCTACTGCTTGCACATGAGCCAGATGTGGAAGGCTGGCCAAAGATAAACTCTTCAAAGTCAGCATGTATGTTTTCTTTGCCTCCTACCATCTGTTCGTCCAACCTTTCTGCCATTCGCCCCCATGACTTACCTTCCCTTCCGCTTCTTTCTCTGGCACTTTTCCCTTCATGGTGTCTAAACTGCTGCTGCTGCTGCTGCTAAGTCACTTCAGCCGTGTCCGACTCTGTGCGACCCCATAGACGGCAACCCACCAGGCTCCCCCGTCCCTGGGATTCTCCAGGCAAGAACAGTGAGTGGGTTGCCATTTCCTTCTCCAATGCATAAAAGTGAAAAAATAAAGTGAAGTCGCTCAGTTGTGTCCGACTCAGCGACCCCATGGACTGCAGCCCACCAGGCCCCTCTGTCCATGGGATTTTCCAGGCAAGAGTACTGGAAAACCCTAAACTGGGTTTTTCACAAAACAGTCAGTATCCTTTTGGCTTCATAACTGTGTGCAGAAGATTTTTCATGTGACGCCTTTCTGTCCTCTTGCTTGAAGAGTTTCCCATAGACGTGCTGTCTTCTTGTTGACACCAGGGGCCACTTTTCTGCCTATCTGACTTGCCCTCACATTTCACAGCCCCTGAATAATGTGTCTCTTCTTTCTTTTCTTCCCTTTCCTTTCTTTACCAGCTGTTGTTTACTTCTGCTTGTGGTCAGATATTGAAGCGAGAGGAAGTGCACAGCTGAGATGCTCTGCTCCTGACCTTTCCCTAGCCCAGCTCTTGTTGTGCTGTGGTCTCCTTAGTCATGTCACATTCTTCCTTACAGTCTTTCTCCTGAGAGGACTCGGTCTTCACCTTCTTTTTTTCCTCCATCCTCCTTTTCTTAGGAGTGCTGTCAGAGCTCCATTCAATCAGAGCTCTGTTTCCATGACGAGGAGTCATCCCACCTTCCTGGAATCCTTCTTGCTGGTCTCTGAGAGAAACATCTCCAGTTTCTCGCTTGGTACCTCTTACCCAAAGATAACATTTCTGATCCAACACTAAGGACTCTACAGCTTAATATGAATAGTTTACAGGCATTCCCCCCCAACACCAGTGGTGGTGACCAGAGTCCTTCATTTTACAACTGAATTTGGATTGGAAACAAAGATAGCAAGTTCATAAGGGGTTTTGATCTGTACAGAGTTCCACTGGAGCAACAAAATGGTACAGAAGAGACAAGTTTCAATGGGAAACAAGTGATATTGGTTTACTTCTTTCCTTTGGAAGTTAGGATGTGGACTGTTACTGACATTGTGCTGCTAATGTTTCTGAGCTCTAATTTTATGTTGGTTTTTAAAAAAATTTTTATTATAAGGTATTTGCTTTACAATATTGTGCTGGTTTCTGCCATACATCAACATAAACCAGCCATTCATCCCATCTCCTCCCTTCCACAGTGTTCACAAGTCTCTTCTCTGTCTCCATTGCTGCTCTGAAAATAAATTCAACAGGTTGTTTGTTTTTAGTTGCCTTACTGAGTGAGGGATAGAGCCATGAGGTCTCTGGGATTCCTCAGAGCAAGATCCTTTATCATCAAGGGTTTCTAGGCACAGGCTTCCCCAAGAGTCCAAGCAGTTCCCCTTCCCTGGCTCTGACGCTCAGAGGAAACAGCTCTTTCCAGTTCACTAAGATCCAAGCAAGAGCTCATCTGAGAACATCTCAGCTCCCTGGTGGGAGGGCCAGTCTCCACCCCCAAGAGCAGGCTTGGGATTCAGATCAGCGTAGGATGGGGTTCCAACCTCATGACCGACTGTAACATCTGTCAAGTAACAAAACCTCTCCCTGTCTGAGATTCCTCACGTATTACATGGAGTAACATGGCACCCATCTCATAAAGTGACCGTGAGGATTCAAGGAGAGAATCATGTAAAGTCCCTGGCACTGGGAGATGGCAGCTATTTTTAATCTATGATCCAGGAGGTAGAACATTTCTGTACTCTCTCCAGCATGAAATCGAGATGCCTTTACATCATCCTTCATGGCTATTCTTAATGACTCTTGTCATTTGACTTTTAAATGCCCATTGTTAGCTTCCTGTTAAGCCAAATAAAGCAAGATGAATAGCAATTATATAAGCCGTCTCTGCAGAACTTTGGGATCCTAAAATTTTGTCATAATTTTCAGATCATCAGTGATTAAGGTCACTGAAGAACAGAGGATTTCAAGTCTAGGTTTATGCCTAAAACTAACCGCCACTACTGTCTTACCCTAAAATGCTAAGGCTTTACAATCATACATGATGCCTAGGTAGTAAGATACAGGTAAATTTTAAGAGGTCAGGGCTGGAGTCAGGAGATGTGGGTTTCAGAGTCATCCCTAATATCCTGTAATCCATGATGATGAGTTCCCTAGCTAGATTCAAACTCCTTGAAGGGCTTATTGATTGTGGAGAGAGGAAGAGTGCAGTTAGAATGTATAGTCATCTGAAATCGAATCAGTTTCTGTACTGCTTTCTGGGCTTATCAGAAAATTCCACTCCTCTGTAAAAATGAACTAATCTCCCCAAATAGTGAGCCGTACTGTTATCTCTACATGTAGCAAGCATCTACTTAGTACCTCCCAGATCTCTGTACAAAGCTCATACTTCACAGGAGGAACTTGCCTATTGATTTCAAGGTCATTATAATAATCTACTTAAGGAGATGAATTGTTTGATCTTGAGACAAGACGGAGCATCTGTTATACTGAATTTATGAATATAGATTGTACTTGCTCCCCTCAATTCTCTTTAATGCACAGAGTAAATACTCAAGCCTGAGTTGTTTTGCTCTTTTCTGAAGTTCTTCATTCAATTATTTACTTACTATCTACAAGATGCTATAGGAAATAAGAATTAGAAAGTTCTTGAATATGATTCTTATAAGGGACCATTTTAAAAGATCATGATTTGCTAGTCTAAAATTCTGTGACGGCAGTTATCAGCATGATGGCTGATCAACGTGATGGCTCCATTAGAAAATGCTAAGAATTCAAAGACACTTGTGTGATGAGTCACTGCTATTCAGTTTCTTCCACAAATGGTCTTAACCTAAGCAGGACTCTTAAATCAACAAATGGCTGTTGCCAGAGAAGAATGTGCAATTTAGCAATGAAGTTTTAATTACTGTTCAGTTTCTGTTCGTGGTTCTTTAACCTATAGCATAAAGTTCAGGGTCTGAAGGACTTAGATAGAGATGGGGCTCAGTCCTTACACAATGTGTAAACTCCCTCCACACTCTATGCATATCCAGCCACTGTTAATACATCAGTGAGCCAGAAATAGAGCCACATATATAATTTAAAATTTTCTAATGGTCACCCTAAAAAAGTAAAAGTAATCAGTGAAATTAATTTTAACACTGTTTTATTTAACTCAATATGTCCAAAACATTATTACTTCAACATGTAATCATTATAAAGTTATTAATGAGATATTTTATGCTCTTTTTTTTTAATACTGAGTCTTGAAAATTCAGAGAATTTTACAATGAAAGCACATCTTAATTTGAACTAGCTGCACTTCAAGTACTCAATAGTCCCACGTCATTACTATATTGAACATCACAGAGCTAAGTAGTCACAAATATCTTCCAATATCTTCTGACCCTTCCCCAGAAACCCATTACACTTTCAACAGCTCTAGGGACCAGAAAGTTCTCCCTTGTGTTGCATTGAAATCTGCATATTTTCAATTTCTCCCCATGGTCTTGGTTCTACTGTCTCAATCCCACTTTGAATACTACTGAAATTTCACACTGGCTTCCAGTAGCGATGGTATTATCATGATGTAACCCTAGTTATTTTGAAAGTTTTCTCTTCTTAAATCATATTTCTCCATTTTTTGAAATTGGAATTTTTTTTTTTTTTTAAGATCAGGTACAAAATTTTCTATTTAGAGTTATTACATTTCCCCTTCCTAGTTGACTCATTGTTTCAGATTGACCCAGTTTCCTTCGGAACAGAATTCTCACAGCTAACTCATCGGGTACCCCTCTCAGTCTCATATTATCTAATTATGGAATCAGCTGACTAGCAGCACGGTCATTTAATTTAGTGATAAATATGTTAACCTGGACAGAACACTCAGGGCTTGCTGTGAGAGTCCTCCTCCCAGGCTAAGTGCTGTCCATAGTCATCTCATGGAAGTTACAATCATTTGAACAGTTTATAAAGTCACCAGCTGACTGGTCATTTCAGTCCACATTTCTTCATTTTCCCCACCAGGACACCATGACTCACCTTGTCAAATGCCTGTCCCAGACAGTCAAGGTTCTTAGCTGTCAGAACAGGAAATAAGTTCATACTTCTTGCTTCATTCAGTGAACCCATGGTGAGCTTGGTCCAGAAGCTTAGTCCACATTTTTCTCTCTCCAAGCTTCTGTCACCTTTCATGTCCTTCATAGTTCCTCAGAATAATTGACAATGATTCATGGTTCTCATCTTTTGGTTTCCTTATCCCAGGGATCTTGTATAAATAGTTGGTCTTCATTCTTTTTCAGCATTGATTCTTTCCTGTTAATATTTTTTCTATTCTTTGAGCCTGAAAATTATTTTCAAGCATTCTTGGCATAGGTTATATGACTCAATTTTTATTTAAAATTGTTTTAATTAAAAAAAATTAATGGTTTTGTTAGCTCTAGTTTTTAATGGGAGTAGAATTGCTTTGCAATGTTGCATTAGGTTCTGCTGTACAATGGTGAATCAGCTGTCTGTGTACATATATCTGCTTCTTCTTGGATCTCCCACCCTCCCATCTCACCTCTCTAGGTCCTCATAGAGCACCTATGCTCTTGAACGGAGCTCCCCAGCTTATCTATTTCACACAGTGTATTATTCAGCCATAAAAAGGAACCAAATTGGGTCATTTGTAGAGATGTGGATTGACAGAGTCTGTCATAGAGAGTGAAGTAAGTCAGAAAGAGAAAAACAAATATCGTATATTAACGTATATATGTGGAATTTAGAAAAATGGTCCAGATGAACCTATTAATAGGGCAGGAATAGAGACACAGACATAGAGAATGGACATATAGACAAAAAGAGGGAAGGGGATGGTGGGACAAATTGGGAGATAAAGATTGACTCTTAATTTTTAAATCATTGTTTTGGTTAGCTTATTGAAATGGGCTCATATGCATGTGTGAGAGTGTGTGTGTGTGTGTGAGTGAATTTTCCTATCAGTGCAAGTTTCTGAAGTCAAAAGGGTCTCGTTATTAGAGTGATGAGAAAATATTTATTTCTTGGATCAGAGGAAGAGAGAGTAGAAGCTTTTTGAGTAGAAAGCATGATTTCCAAGGGTCTGCTCATGTTACTTTCTGTTTCCTTTATCTTCTCCCCTCTACTGATTCACTTATTTGGCAGCACGACTTGTTCTACTCTTCTCCTATTATTCCAGCTTGCTGCTTCTCTTTAAATTAAAGGGCTAGGCATCATTTTTTCTTCCAGTAACGTGAGCAATAGATCCAAAGTTGTGTTTATTTGGACAGAGAAGCAACCCATCAGAGGCTCAGTGGACGGATATGTATTTCTCCAGCTCCTTCTAAAGTCAGGTTCCATGTGTGGTCCAAAACTGGGTCATGTTATCAGCTCATCATTGACTCCACTGCATTTTAATTTTCTGTTTTGGGGAGTGGCTCACCTACTAGTGTGTGAACTCCTGGATGTCAGGGGCGATATCTTATTAATCTCTGTATTATCAGCTCCTTATGCTTCATAGACGCTCCATAAATACTGTGCTGTTAATAAATGAATTGCTCATATGACACTTACATACAGCTTCTCCTAGAGTGCTTCTTGTTCTGAAATACTACTTCGTTGGTCAATCCATTACTATGTTGGACAGCTTTCATGATAAAAAGCTTTTCTTTGGTATTAAGCTAAAACTTATCCTCAGAACTTTCATTTTCTCATAGAAAATATCTTTCCCAAGTATTTATTATAAATAATAAGCTGAAGGCTTCAGGCCTAATGAAGATAGCAATTTTGTTTTCAACAGGAAGTACTGTGCTTATTCCTTTGCTTGTTCAACCATCTTCATTCCAGTGGCATTCCAGTGGCAAGCTTCTGGCATGCCAGCCACACAGGTCATCTAGGGAGAAATCCAAATTCCATGTAGATACATTTTGAACTCCTCTAAATATTATACTTTCTCAGGCTTCCAGGGAGCCAGTGTTTATCACTGGATGAGTACAGTTACAGAGGGATCAAGGACTTAGTTTATTCTGGGTCATATCCATTTTAATGGCCTAGTGTAGACCAAGGAGCCCTCTTGTTCCCAAGCACTTTCTTGGGTCTAAGACTGAAATGTTTTGCCATGTTACCCTCCCTCCCAGGATGAACCCATGTGCCCAGGCTGTGAACTGTGTTTTCTTTATTCTGAAGCATCAGTGCTGTTTTTCATAGCTCTTTCTCTCTCCTGTTTTCACTGCCAGACAATACAGTATGCGGAACCCAGTATCTGACACTCATATTTGGCTCAGGGCTGGTTTGTGAATCACATGTCAGAGCAAAGCTTTAAATCTCACGTCCAACACAAAGAGAGATGACGCCAGTGCTTTGAAATGTCTTTTAACACAAAATATGTCAATTCAGTGGCCCCTCCAGGGCCAGTGACCCTGCCTCTTTTTCTCTTCTCTGCATTTTTTTTGAGATGTTTAGAAATTGTGTCATCTTTGTTTGTGAAATATGATCTTAGGATAAAAGTATGTCAATATTGTGAAGCTGCCCTAAAAAAACACTGCGAGGAACATGAGACCATGATTATACCGACTTTGATCACACTGATTCCACTAATTAAAAATTCCACCGAGGAAAGTGCTGTGGAATCATGTAAACCCTGTGAATTACCTAATAATGATAGAAACATTCAAAGCATTAGTGATTAATGAACAGATGTGAAGAGGCGATGCAAACTTATGGGAAACCATTTCTGATGGTGATGTCAGCAAGGAACAATTTGCAGACATAATTACTAAAAAATTATCAGAGACTTCCTTGTCAAGTATTTTGTATGTTTATAAAGCTGTTGGTGACTCATTTTAGAAGTCTGGGAGACTTATTTGATTTGGAATCAGGATTTTATTATAGCTTAGCTGTTATGTAATAGTTTACTCAGACTGATGGGGAGATATTCTTCCATGTCAACATAATTTGTGTGTGTGCAGTGAGATTTCCTTGTAGTTATTTCAGTAATCCATATCTGAATGCTTTCCCATATTTTCATTCCTGGAGTGTTTTCTCCAGTTTGCAAAATGGAGCACAAGAGTGCCTGGGAGATTAATTATTCAATAGGCTACCATAAACTCCAATAATTAATAAGGACCTACTGTATAACACAGGGAACTCTACTCAGTACCCTGTAATGGTCTATATGGTCAAAGAATCTTAAAGAGTGGATACATGTATAACTGATTCACTTTGCTGTATAGCAGAAGCTAACACAACATTGTAAATCAACCATACCCCAATAAAAATTTTAAAAATTGAAAATAGAAAGATTACCATGAACTCTGATGGCTTATAGCATTGGATCCAAGTTGCTTTAGATTGTGAGTTTGGTAATGCCATGTTAAGTGCTGTTTCTAGAATGCCATAAACACAATATATGAATTTATTTTTGCCATACTTTTTTTTTTTTTTTTTTTGGCACAGTAGGTCCTCCATAACTATCCTAAGGTCAATACCACACTTAGTCAAGCTTTACTCACAGACCCTCAAATTCTAATGCTTGAGTGCAAAGTCATTTGGGTACATCCTATTTGTGGTTGGCTAGGAAACTATTGTTTGATCAACACCTCTCGTTGCTAACTAGAAAGAAGCATTTCATTTGACATCTCCAAAACACTAATAGCAACCAGATAGACATTGTGTCTGCCCCTTGCCTCAAATTTTAATGATGTTGTTGTCTCCAGAACAACTCCAAAAGAAACATAGCCTGAAACATGTGAGGCTTTCCAAGAAAGGTTGGATGTTATCTTTGCTCTGAAGCGGATAATGTGGAGAAATAATGAAATAGAATAAGCAGAGAGGGCTCCTGTATTCTGTTCTTGGATCTACAACTGCCTCCCTGCTGCTGTACCATTGATAGTTTTTCTGTTTTCTCTTTCTTTAAGTTTCTTTATCTATTGACTCAGAAAAGCAGCATTTAACCATGAAGCTATAGTCTGAATATCTGCCTGCATGCATGCATGTTCAGTTGTTCAGTCATGTCCAACTCTTTGAGACCCTATGGACTGTAGCCTGCCAGGCTCCTCTGTCCATGGGATTTTCCAGGCAAGAATAATGGGGTGGGTTGCTGTGCCTGCCTCCAGGGGCTCTTTTCCAATCCAGGGATCGAACTCACATCTCTATCATCTCCTGCACTGGCAAGCAGATTCCTTACTACTGTGCTATCTGGGAAGCCCAAATATTTGCTACATGCCTATATGTAAAAAGGGCTTCCCTGGTAGCTCAACTGGTAAAGAATCTGCCTGCAATGCAGGAGACCCTGTTTCAATTCCTGGGTTGGGAAGATCTGCTAGAGAAGGGATAAGTTACCCACTCCAGTATTCTTGGACTTCCCTGATGGCATAGCTGGTAAAGAATCCATCTGCAATGCAGGAGACCTGGGTTCGATCTCTGGGTTGGGAAGATCCCCTGGAGAAGGGAATGGCTACCCACTCCAGTATACTGGCCTGGAGAATTCCATGGATTGTATAGTCCATGAAGTCACAAAGAATCAGACACGACTGAGCAACTTTCACTTTTCTATATGTAAATATGAGATTTTATTTAAACATTTGTGTAATGAATTTATGTTCTTATTTCATATCCTATTTGATATTTCCATCTGCACAGTTTATGTTAATTAACATGGAGAGGAGAAAGAGAGGAAGGATAAAACAATGGGAAAAAAATTGAAGTAGCAAATTAAAAGAAGTAGACTTGCTCCTTTGGGTAAAGGAAGGTCAATAATATATTTTGGATGATTGCTACCCAATTCTTCAACACTAACAACAGAAATGCCTCTGTTTTGTAATCATGAGTAATGAAGACCATTTTCTGATCCAGGAGAAAGTCACAGTACAAAGGCACTACTTCCTTTTGGCCAGTTTTTAGTTTATAATAAACAAAGCTTCTATTTTAATTCCTGAAACACACATTGTCACGCAAGATGGTCCCAAGAGGAAGGCATTGTGCTTCCTTTTGGCATCTTTTGGAAGTTCCATAAAGCAGTGATGCAGTTCTGCCATTTCATGGTGAGCATCATAAATGCCAGTAACACCTCGTGGAATAAGGTTGAGTGGAAACAGGGTCCAAGAAATCAGAGTTGGCTGATAAAGTAGGGGGATGGGTTGGTGAGGTGAGGTGTTAGCAGAGTGATCACTGTGTTTCTGAAGGTGTAAGAGAAGGCGAAGTCTGGTCTCAACATCAGCCAAGAACAGAAGAGGGTAACTGGACTCCGCCTGGGGACAGGCTTCAGTTGTGCAGCATGTCCATAAATGTGAGTCTGGTGGGTAGTGGTTTTTCTGTTTTTTTTTTTTTTTTTCCTGCTTCCATTTGCCTGGGGGTTGCCTCTTTATCTCCAATGAAACAGAAAGTCATTTATTACCTCCTCTTGATCTTTGCTTAGAGGGTGGACAAGGCAAATAGTAACCACAAAAGTAGCAATCAGGACTTCCCTGGTGACTCAGTGGTGAGGAGTCTGCCTGCCAATGCAGGGGCAGGGGTTTGATCCCTGGTCTGGGAGGATCCCACATGTCACGGAACAATGGAACCCCTGTGCTGCGGCTACTGAAGTCCACTGGCCTGGAGCCTGAACTCCGCAACAAGAGAAACCACTGCAATGAGAAGCTGGCATACAGCAACTAGAGATAGTCTCCTCATCACAACTAGAAGAAGCCTGTGCACAGCAATGAAGATGTTGCACAGCCTAAAATTGATAGATAAATAAATAGTAGTCAGCCTCTACTGAGTCCTTGCTGTGGCAAGCAGTTTATTAATGATTAAACATCTGACCTCATTGAGTCCTTTTACCAGTCTTAGGAACTCAGTATGATTAATTCCATTTTAATTCCATTTTAAAAATGAGGAAACTGAGGCTTAGTGAGTGACTTGCCCAAGATCACCAAGCTAGTCAGTGACAGAACAGAATTCAAACCCAAGCTCTTTGTCTCCAGGCTGATGCTCTTAATTAAACATGACTTCATATAGCCCCTTGAGAAGGCAATGGCATCCTACTCCAGTACTCTTGCCTGGAAAATCCCATGGATAGAGGAGCCTAGTAGGCTGCAGTCCATGGGGTCGCTAAGAGTTGGGCACGACTGAGTGACTTCACTTTCACTTTTCACTTTCATGCATTGGAGAAGGAAATGGCAACCCACTCCAGTGTTCTTGCCTGGAAAATCCCAGGGACGGAGGAGCCTAGTGGGCTGTTGTCTATGGGGTTGCACAGAGTCGGACACAACTGAAGTGACTTAGCAGCAGCAGCCATGTAACCCCTCACATGTGGAATTTGAAATATTTGGTGCTAGAGGTGATGGATGCTATTGGCCAAAATGGAGAAAGAAGTTGAAGACTCTTTGGATTCCAAAAGTAAATCTTCCACATTCTGTCACTGAGTTCTTGCTTTTACATTCCCTTTGCTGATACTGGAGCTCAAGTTACCTTCATCTCTTACTTGAACTTCTTTGAAAAATATTATTTTTTGCTAATCATATCATTATATAATTGTAAAAATTATGGAAAATAAGGAGAACATCAGAAGAAGTATCAGAAAGAACATTGTCTACAGGCCTCCTAGTTAGAAATAGATATATGCTTTATTTTAGCTACTTTTCCATGTGTATTTTAGAGGTACTCCTATGTCCCTATCCATTCATGCAAAGATGTGTATTATGCATATATACTTTTTATCTTGTAACACGTTTTCATTTAGCTTAATAAAAAGTGTTTTCCCCAAGTTATTACAATCTCCTGGGAAATAGACTTTAATAGACTTAATTTTTTTAGAGCCATTGAATGGCATCACTGACTCGATGGATGTGAGTATAAGCAAGCTCTGGGAGTTGGTGATGGACAGGGAAGCCTGGAGTGCTGCAATCCATGGGGTCACAAAGAGTTGAACATGACTGAGCGACTGATCTTTATGTTCATAGCAAGCTTGAGCAGAAGGTAGAGAGGTTTCCCATGTAATCCCTGCCCCCACACATGCACAAGCTTCCCTGTTAGCAACATCTCCCGCTAGAGTGGTAAACAAAGTATGTGTGATGAATCTACATTGACCCATTATAATCACCTGAAGTCCATAGTTTACATTAGGGTTCAATCCTAGTCTGTACATTCCACGGGTTTGGACAAGTTTATCATGTGTATCTATCATTCTAGTGTCATACATAGTAGTTTCACTGGCAAATATATTTTAATAATTATAGAGTATTCCAACCTATGTCTATTATGGGTACTTATGGTGATGTCTGGGTGAACTCCGGGAGTTGGTAATGGACAGGGAGGCCTAGCGTGCTGCAATTCATGGGGTCGCAAAGAGTCGGACACGACTGAGCGACTGATCTGATCTGATCTGATGGTGATGTCTTACTTTCTGCATATTATTAATAATTGTGTAATAAACATCTTTATGATGTTTATTACATCATCAAGGATCCTCTGCCAGCAACCTCTTATCTCCCTATTTTCTATCTTTCCCAATTCAAGCCATAACGATAGCAGCTGCCAAATAATTTTCCTAAAATGCATGTCTTGCCTGGATGCATATACACAACACTGTTAAAACCAATTTCATTTTTTTTAGCCTGGGACAGAAGATATCTAACCCTGTTACTATTGGGCCTAAAGAATTGTAAAGGAACAAACGAAATGTGTATCTTGTATGTACCTTCTGGGTTTCTTGAGCACCGTTGAAGTCTATGATATGTTTACCTGTTTCCTGTATATAGTCTAGCAATTTCTATGCATGCATAGTTGCTTAATTGCCACCTGAATTGATCTGTGCCTCCTCATTTTCCTTGAGTACAGGAAACAATGAATTTGTTTTAATTTAGGCTGAAATTAGAATTACTATTTTCTGGATTATTGAGTATTTAATGTGGTGACATTGATGCTGTATAAGACTCTTGAAATATCAGGTTATTTTCTGAAGTATTGTTCTTGCTATTAAGTTGCTCAGTTGTGTCCAATGGTTTTTTGACCCCATGGACTACAGGATGCCAGGCTCTTCTGTCTATGGGACTTCCCAGGCAAGAATACAGGAGTGGGTTGCTGTTACATCCTCCAGGGATGGATCTTCCTGACCCAGAGATAGAGTCCTCATCTCCTGCATTGGTAGGAAGATTCTTTACTACTGAGCCACCTGGGGAGCCCCTTCTGAAGTATATAGCCATGCTAATGTTATAGACATTTCCTTCCTAAAAGAGATCAGTCCAGAGAGTTCATTGGAAGAACTGATGCTGAAGCCGAAACTGCAATACTTTGGCCACCTGAAGTGAAGAGTCGACTCATTGGAAAAGACCCTGATGCTGGGAGGGATTGGGGGCAGGAGGAGAAAGGCACAACAGAGGATGAGATGGCTGGATGGCATCACCAACTTGATGGACATGAGTTTGGGTAAACTCCGGGAGTTGGTGACAGACAGGGAGGCCTGGCGTGCTGCGATTCATGGGGTTGCAAAGAGTCGGACACGACTGAGCGACTGAACTGAACTGAACTGAATGTTATAGACTTTCTAAAACCATGTTTTGATAGAATTGTGTGGGATTTTTACTGTTGCTGAATTGGACCATTTAATTTCATGGAGAAGAAAACAGGACCAGGGAAGTACCTAATGCCACCAGCCCTCACTGTTTGAGTAGGACCTGGAGGGCAAGTTTGCGTGCTTAGAGTCCAGGGCTCATTTGCTACAACTTTCTGCCTTAACTTTCCCAGAACAGGAAGATCCAATTAAAAAAAAAGTCTCTGACCAGATTCAAGTATTTGCCTGCATCTGGCCTGGGAAAATTGGGTGCAATGTTTAGCAAAAGTAGTTCCTTTTTTATTTAGCTGCTGCTCTTAGAAAGCTTTTAAATTTATGCCATTTGTGTTAAAGTGGATATTTGCATCTAAAAGCCTGTTCCTGATTCTTCAGGGTACTTTAGAGGTCAAATTTCACTATTAAACTACACTTCCTTCAAAATATATGTATAGGTGCCAGATTCCTTCTAGCTGAGTAATGAACATTTCTTTAGTATTAAATAATCACCGTCATTAGATTGTAGAAAAAATCTTAAAACGATTAACTCCAATGATCTTATTTTATACTCAAGGACACTGAAATGTAGAGAAGTCCTGACATTATGAGCAATCAGAACCCAGAACAGAAGTCTTTCCAAGACAGCATGCAGTCTTCATCTTCGTATAAAGCCTGGGGAAAACAGAGGAGCCCTGGGTCTTGTCCTCACAAGGGTTGTATAATGATGCTGCAGCTACTGGTCAGTTCTTTTGCTGATGAGCACAGAGAGGGGCTATTTCCAAGGTTAAACAAGTAGGATTCAGACAATGACTGGACTAGAATGATTAAAAGATGAGTGTTAGTGACATCCAAGAGGAAGAATCAAGCTGTTACTAGAATTACCCTGTGATTTGTCATGGCCTCAGCCTCCAGCCAGTGAGCTCACAGATGTCTGGCACCTTCTTACCCTTAGTATCTCCCACATTTAGGACACTGGTCTAGATCACAGTAGTGTGTGTGTGTTGAATGAATGAACAGCCTGAATGTTAAGCAAGTATAATCTGTTACTTTAAAAAGGAAGGAAAAGAAATAAAACCAAAAATTAGTATAGCACAATAAAAATACCCCAATACATTTCTGGTAGTAGGTTATAAACATGTCAGGTATCATTAAAGTCTTTGTTCACTAAATCTGGCCTGAGAAATGGACTTCAATTACTTAGGTCTGAGAAACAAGGGGAAGATGAATAAATCATGCAGTAGAAACCACAGAAGCACTATGTGAGAGATCACTATGATCCTTCAGGTATGTTTTCTCATTCATTCGTTTATGCATTTATCCATTCATCAAACACCTGCCTATTGCCATTGGTGGGATACACATATGTCAAGGTGACTGCCTTTCAAGAGTTCAGGAAGCTACTGCAAATTCCTGCTCCCCCTCTTCTTACACTAAATTTGTATGTTCTGTTGCATAGAATAAAATGAGAAAATGTCAAATGGAAAACATCTTAAAGGGAGTTTGGCATTATTCTATTGGAGAAGGAAATGGCAACCCACTCCAGTGTTCTTGCCTGGAGAATCCCAGGGACGGGGGGAGCCTGGTGGGCTGCCATCTATGGGGTCGCACAGAGTCGGACACGACTGAAGTGACCTAGCAGCAGCAGCATTCTTAACAGGATTTTGGAGATGCTGCCTAATTAATTTTTAATTTTGTCTCTAGACCTTGGAATTTGAAAATGTTCCTGGAATTTCCTCCAAACAAGATACCTTTCCTCCAAAGGCGTTTGTGCATCTCAAGAATGTAGCAAATGATGACTGCTCTTCCAGCAGGTCCAAAGTCATGAACCCTGCAGAAATCGTCACTGTGGCTGGGCACATTCAGACTTTCAGTCAGTCCTTACATGGGAAAAAAGCTTATTTTCTCTGCTCCTATATCACCCACAGATTAGTTAAGCAAACCTACAGACACAATGGTTTGTGTATGAGATATCATTTTACTTGGAGTGACCTAAGAGTTCTAAAAATGCCCACATTCTATCCCTCTGAATGACTACCCAAAACAAAATGTAGAGTAAGAGAGGGATGCATTTCAGCTAAAAATAACCAACAATCAGAAAATTACTTAGCTATGCCTAGTGTTTTAAACCTAATGTGTGTGTGTGTGTGACATCTGTAAGAAGAGCAAAGATTCTGAGGAAATTTTGATTATGTGGACAATTATTATGTGTGAAAGTTCTGACTCTTATGAAGAATTCTGTGTAGGGATGATCTTCAAAATAATTAACAACTGGAATTGTATCTAATAATCAGAATAGATAGTGGCATGGCCACGGACAACTTCTATGTTTGTACTGGAATCTATTGGTTGACTGTCAATCCTGCTTCTATGTCACATCCACTGAGCTATTACATGGGAATGATAACTAAATAATACCTAATGTACCTTGTTCAGGTGGAGATCATTAACCCCTCATATGTACTAATGCCCCTTTGACAGATGGATGTCAATTTCAAACAGGGAATATTTACTCTTTGTCTCACTTCATCAATTTTTCCTTCTCTCTATTCTACTAATAGAAATAATATCTACTAGATTATTATAGTATGGAAACATACTGTGTTATGTCTTCTTACTTAAAAAATAAACATCATCCTTGTACGTTATACTGTCTGCTATCCACTCTGTTCCAATTCTTTTCCT
The DNA here is from genome assembly GCA_935064755.1 of Tragelaphus eurycerus. Taxonomy (NCBI): domain Eukaryota; kingdom Metazoa; phylum Chordata; class Mammalia; order Artiodactyla; family Bovidae; genus Tragelaphus; species Tragelaphus eurycerus. The sequence continues at coordinate 15,731,837 of CAKXYN010000003.1, forward strand.
TAGAGCAAAATTCTGGGCAAGAGTTTTTCCCCACACAATGTTCTTTTCCTTCCTTCTCTTGCTCTTGAAGTCCCTCCAATTAGGTTTTCTTCCCTCTTCTGAGAGTGCTCTTGTCAAAGACGTCAAAGACAAGCTCATCGCCCCAACTGATGAGTACCTCTCAGACTTCTTCCAAGTGAGTGTTAGGAGTATTTGGCATGGTTGGTTTCACTCTCTTTCTTGAAACACTCCCTAACTTGGCTCCTGATACCACTGTCTCATGTTCCTCCTACCCTACTGGCTGCCCCTTCTCAGCGTTTTCTGGAACCTTCACTTCTTAGCTTCAAAATATTGGAATATGCAAGGCTCAGTCCTTGGAGCTCTTATTGTCTCAAACTGTACATACTGTCTAGGTGATCTCCCCCAGCTCCCAGACTTAATAGGCCACTTGTATACCTGTTGTCTCATCAAGGAGATTTGCCATAACCATGCTCTCTGCAGTAACCAGCCACTGTCCATCTTTAGCTCCATGATCTGCAATGTTTTTCTGATACTCTGTTAGATGTCTAGCATATCTCTAATGTTTATTGTGTTCTGTCTCTTCCACCAGAATGTAGCTCCAGGGGGACAGGAACTATCTAGTTCACTCATGTCTCTTTAGTATCTTACACAGACCATGAGCTCAGATTTGTTGAAGAAATACATGAATTGAATAAGTACAAAGGAGGACTAATCACACCAATAAGCAAAATCCCTTTCACACCATGTCCATATATAAAAAAAAAGATCCTCTTTTTATTGACAATGAATGGTTATGTCAGGGGTGGGTCAGACCTGCCAGGAGTCCACTCTAGCCATGCTCACTTGTTTATCAATTATCTGTGGCTGCTTTCATGTTGCAACAGTGGGAAAATAGAGACAGAGGTGGTATATGGCCTGCAAAGCTGAAAATATTTCTTATCTAAGCCTTTCTAGAAAAATTTTGCCTATTTCTGGTTTATGTACATTAGAGAGGCAGTATAATATAAAGGGGGGCTTCCCTGATGGCTCAGTTTTAAAGAATCTGCCTGCAGTGCAGGAGACACAGATTCGATACCTGGGTCAGAAAAATCCCGTAGAGAAGAAAGTGGCAACGCACTTTAGTATTTCTGCCTGGCAAATCCCGTGGACCTAGGAGGTTGGTGGGCTATCGTCCATGGGGTCACAAAGAGTTAGAAATGACTGAACTAACTTAGCAAGAACACAAGCATAATGTAAAGGGTAAGTGTAACTCTAGAGCCCGATGTCCTGGGTTCAAATCCCAGTTCATCTCCTGATCAGTTGAGGCCTGGTTAAGACTCTGTGCCTCAGTTTCCTCAACAGTGAAATGGAGAAAACACCAGTACTAACCACCTAGGGTAGTTGTGAAGATTAAAATAAGGCAATGTGTGTGAAATACTTAAATCTTCTAGAAACAAGCTCACTAACATGATACTGTGTTGAGAAAATTGCCAAAGCTGGCTCAAAAGACATACAAACGCATCTTAAGGGTAGAGATGCCCATTGACTTTATCCCAAAGAATACAATACAAATGGCTAAGTGCATTTCTTTCCTTCGCTGATTCATTCCCTTGAATCTTGGGTAACTTGCTATGAGCAGATATATTTTCCCTCTGTTGCAGATGGAAAAATTTACATGCAGACTGTGCTTTTGCCAAATTAATCTTTGTGGGATATTTACACAAAGTAAATAAATCGGTGTGTCTACTCTCTCTTTTTCTGAAATTCAGGAAAGAACACAATTGAAATCAGTCACAGATATTTCGTGTGGGTGTTTATGTGACCATTTTCCTGATGCTCCTCTTCATTTGATGTTACACTATTACGTGTGGGCTTTCCTGGTGGCTCAACAGTAAAGAATCTACCTGCCAATGCAGGAGATAAAGGACATGCACGTTTGAACCCTGGGTCTGGAAGGTCCCTTGGAGAAGGAAATAACAACCACTCCAGTATCCTTGCCTAGGAAAATCCCATGGACAGCAGAGTGTGGCAGGCTATAGTCCATGGGGTCTCAAAGAGTTGGACACGACTTAATGACTCAACAACAACAACGACAGTGCTGTCAGGCGGCTCATGTCGAGGCATCTTCGGATGACTCCCCAAGCATCTTTGCACACTTTTCCCTCTGGTCTGCATACTTGGCACCTTTAAGGACTTGGTCCCACAAGTGGGTTGCCATTTCCCTCTCTGTCAGGTCAATATTTTCCTCTTCCAGGGTGGCTTCCTGGTTCTCCCAGCTTCCCAAGTCCAATGAACACTCCATTCTTTGAATGTTGGGACCCATTCTCTTGGTCCCTGGCAGGAAATACTTATTTTCTCTGTTTCAAAATAAATAAATAAATGTAAAATCAATTCTCTTTTCAAAAACAAGAGTTCTGTTTGTTTGAAGAGAAAGATTGAGCCTTAACCTTTTTGGTGTACTCAGCTTTGTGGGAGAGTGCCTGACACAAAATAGCTGCTCAGTGACGGGCTATTCCAGATGGCCATTCTATTTTTTTTTTTTTAAATCTATAAAGGCAGTCCTGGCTTTATTTTATTTTATTTATTTATTTTGCCTGTGTTGGGTCTTCACTGCTGTGTATGGGCTTTCTCTAGTTTCAGTGCATGGACTTCTTGTTGCTGTGGCTTTTCTTGCTGTGGAACTCAAGCTCTAGAGCTTGGGCTCAGTACTTAAGGACCAGGGGTTTAATTGCCCTGGAGCATGTGGAATCTTCCTGGACCAGGATCAGTCCCATGTTCCCTGCATTGGCAGGCAGATTCTTAACCACTGGATCATCAGGGAAGTCCCCAGATGATAATTCTTAATATGGCACCTAAGGACCTGCAGGGGGCTTCCCTTGTGGCTCACCTGGTAAAGAATCCACCTGCAAAATGCAGGAGTCCTGGGTTTGATCCCTGGGTTGGGAAGATCCCTTGGAGATGGGAAAGGCTACCCATGCCATTCCCGTGCCTGGAAAATCCTATGGATGGAGGAACCTGGTAGGCTACAGTCCATGGGGTCGAAAAGAGTTGGACACGACTGACTGACTTCATATCACTTCACCCACTCCAGGATTGTGGCCTGGAGAATTTCCATAGACTGTACAGTTCATGGGGTCGCAGAAAGTTGGACATGACTGAGTGACTTTCACTTTTACTTTCTTCAAGGACCTGCAGGAGGCAGCCGTTACCAACAGCCACTGCCTCTTAAATTGCCTTCTCACTTTCTGTGCTCGGCTACCATGATTTCCTTTCAAAATTTCCTCTAACATGAGGTGCTCTGTTCTACCTCCTGCCATTCTCTATGTCTAAATCTCCCTTCCTCCATCTTTGCCTGTTTGCTACTCCTCTTTTAGGTATCAGGCCAAAATTCTTGTTGCAGGGAAGATTCTGGAATAGGCCTTCTCATCCTTGACTAGAATCAAGTTGGAGCCTCTCTTCTCCTTGCCCTACTTTTTCCTCCATGGTATATATTGTTGCTCATAACTACATGTGACATTTTTATGCAAGCATCTGGTTAATGTATATCTCCTCTACTAGAGTGAGCTTTCCCTAAAGAGGAGCAGTGTCAGCTCAGAACAATTTGATCACCAGCAACTAGTGGAGTGATTGATTTGCAGGGTTTGAATAACTGACAAAGATTTAAAAAAATAAAGGGGGTGATTACTCAGATTTAATCAACACATTTCTGCCTAGTGTCTTCCACGTGCCAACATTGTGGGATGTTCTGGGGATGCAGCAGAGAACAAGGCAGATGTGGTTGAGATTCGAATGAGCATCTTTGCACCCTATATCTGTGCAGTCTAATGGATCTTGATGGTTTCTCTCTCAGTGAGCCTGGCCTGGTATCCCAGATGGAGGGAAAGTGACTATTTTTGTTTCCAATCCTCTATCATAGAATAGATATATGGTTATCAATAAGACAGTATTAAATCAACAAATCTGAGTTTTATACCAGATAACCCTCATAGTTGTGCACATGTGTACAATCGAAGTCACTTCAGTCATGTCTGACTCTTTGCGACCCCGTGGACTGTAACCTACCAGGCTCTTCTGTCCATGGGATTCTCCAGGCAAGAATGGAGTTGGTTGCCATTCACTTCTCCAGGGGATCTTCCTGACCCAGGGATGGAACCCATTTCTCCTGTGGCCCCTGCATTGCAGGCAGATTCTTTACTGCTGACCCACTGGGGAAGCCCCAACCTTCACAGTTACTACAGTTGATTGATAGCTTCTTAGTATGCAAGATTTTCTAGATGTTTTCTAATTCATTTATGTCTCTGTCCTCTTCACACTGCCAGTAAGTCTAACATCAAATGTCAGTGATTTTGTCACCCTTATTCCATGATCTACCTTTTACCAATTTTTTTGCCTCTGGCTACTGTTAATTATGAGTTTAATTTGTTTAATGTTTCCTGTTCAATTTTATGTATGTGGCATTCTTAATTTTTCCCCCTTACACTATAGTTTTGTTAAAACAGGAACAATTCAGTCAGATCAACAGCTATTAACCAATGGCACTTAATTCAATTTCCATTGTTTGATTTTTTGCTTTATCCCCTTGACTGTTGCTACAGATGAAGGAGAGAAACTTTATAGAATCTGGACACACATCTGTTCACTGAAGTGTGAAGTCTAGCACAACCTCATTACAGGAAGGGGCCAATATCTGATAAACAAACTGTCATAAGTCACAGACTCTCACCATGCAAAGAGGTTTGGGACAATTTAGTCTAATCCTCCTATTTTTACAGATGAGAAAACTGAGACCTTTTGAGGTTGGGTCACATGTCTTCTGAGGCTAGGACAAGACCCCAGGTCTCCTGATTCCCATTACATGTGCTCTTTCTGCTTTATTGCATGCCATCATATCACTTTTCCTAATCCTTATGAAGGGATGTATTTCCCCTTTCTAGCAAGAATAGACCTTCGACCAGAAAGAAAATAGAGCACCACGAAAATGTCATTCTGTGCTTTCAGGCAGTGAGGTTCTTTTCACATCTTAGAGAAAGGAGATTTCATTGCAAGATGCTCCTATGTGGTACTGAGGAATCTCTTCAGTGGAGCTGTTGGTTGCTTGTGATATCATGATTGATGGATATCAATTTTTAGGTCCATATCTCTGCTCTGTGACAGCATTCATTTGGAGATATGCCTCCAAACATAGTTTGGTCAAGGAAGGGAAAGACCTTTTCCAACCCAGCTCGCTGACTTAACAGACATTATAGTCTCCAGACCAAGATGATTTTGTGTCTCTGAACTTTTTCTTAAGTTGCTCCCCTCAGCCTGGTCTGGAGACATTGCAGACTCATTAACTTTCCCCTCAAGGCAGATGAAAGCCCTCCTGATGGTGAGCCGGCCAGCCCAGCACCTGCTCCATCTTGCTATTCTTCCCTCCAGCACCCTGGGGAGAACTGCTCTGCAAAACAGGAGCTTGTCTGTGCCTGCTGCCAAGAGGAGAACCCTGATTAGAATAATGCCCAGTAGGTCTCTCCTTTCTCTTCTTTCCCACTCTTAAACAACCTAGGGGATGGCTGTTGCTAAGGGCCAACATAACAAGACCTGAGTGCTTTTAACTGTTATTTCAAAGACCCAAGCCATCATCCACGGGAAGGGGAACTAAAGAGCCTGGGAAGGCTATCGTAACCTAATGAACTGAATGAAAGAGAACGATTTTATTCAAAGAATGGACAAATTTATGTTTGGAATAAAGCATTCTTTGTTTTAGCCAATATCAACCGGATCAGGCAATGGGAGAACGTGTCCAGCAATGCAGTCAAAGTGGATGAGCTTGGATGCAGATGGGAACTGCTTTCAAGATTTGAAGTTGGAGGCAGACAGGGCTTCAATTCTTTTAGTAGCTCTCATTTTGTTTGCTAGTACAGACAAGAGAGCTACTTCTCCTCCCATCTTCCTCTCCATTCCTCTTGTATCCTCTCCTCTTTCTCCTGAAGCTTCAGGGGATCCTGAATTGGCGAATGAAGGACAACTACTATCGTTCTCATTGCGCCCCCACCAACTCCTGCCTAAAGCTAACTAGGGTGATTCCTGGACAAAATGCTCACTCACAGATGAGACATGATCTGCACAGATTTGAATGTATAATATATGTCAACTGAAACCTATTCTCACGCCCATATCCCAAAGACACGTCCTCTATGAGTTCTTAAAAAAATATTATCTGTCTCACCTTGGGCAATCTTTTTTTTAGGAGGGAAACCTTTTGATAAGAAAATGTGAACTAAGTGGTCAAAGTTAGATGCAGGTAAGTTAGGAGAATTAATAGGTAAATGAGGAAGTTGAAAGAGAGGCAGTGTGGCCACTGTAGTTTTGTAAGTTTTGAACAAACAAAAAAGTTAAAAGCATGACAAAAGCAAAAACCAAACAGGATAGCAAAAACCAAATGGGGTAACATCTGTATCATCTAGAATGGCTGAGCTGTAATCCTGGCCAAAGAGGTAAGAGCACATTAGGTGAGATATTATGTTGTTCTTTGTGTGGTTTCGGTTTTTCCGTTTTTTTCCTTCTTTGCAAAGAGAAAAGCCTACTCCATGGAACACAGTTGATGGCAGTTAATTAGAATAAAGTGGAATGAAGGAACAGAAGGTGTTAAAATGTTTGTGAAGATATTGCATGACCCAGGCTTAAAATCATTTTAAGTTTCCTCTGTCTCTGAGAGACACAGAGAACTATATGTAGAGAGAGACTCTCATTCAATCCTTTGAAGGTCTGCTACTCAGTAAGAAAGTAAGTCCCAGTCTGTGTGAACCAGTTCAACCTGTGATGACTTATGTTCTGAACACTAAGGGGAGGCTGGAACTCTGCACAGTCCTGCTGGTAACCTTAGAGGCTTGTACTCATGGTGACCAGAATCTGTGGAGGCAGTTACAGACTGAGACTGTAGATGGAGTAACGTTGATGACACATGCTGCTAAGTCGCTTCAGTCGTGTCCGACTCTGTGCGACCCCATAGACGGAAGCTCACCAGGCTCCCCTGTCCCTGGGATCCTCTAGGCAAGAACACTGGAGTGGGTTGCCATTTCCTTCTACAATGCATGAAAGTGAAAAGTCAAAGTGAAGTCGCTCAGTCGTGTCCGACTCTTAGCGACCCCACGGACTGGAGCCTACCAGGCTCCTCCGTCCATGGGATTTTCCAGGCAAGAGTACTGGGGTGGGGTGCCATTGCCTTCCCTGGTTGATGACACATATGAGTCACTAAAACTCAGCCTTTGAAAGAAGCCTGGGGTGTTGCAGTATAGGAAGCTCTTGGTTACTAAGTGATTTTTTATACTTGGAATCCTTAGAGAAGAATAAAACATTGGTGTGTATCTTTAATAGATCCTCCAATTTGTGGAGCTGCTGCTGCTGCTAAGTCGCCTCAGTCGTGTCTGACTCTGTGCGACCCATAGATGGCAGCCCACCAGGCTCCCCTCTCCTTGAGATTCTCCAGGCAAGAACACTGGAATGGGTTGCCATTTCCTTCTCCAATGCATGAAAGTGAAAAAATAAAGTGAAGTTGCTCAGTCGTGTCCAACTCCCAGTGACCCCATGGGCTGCAGCCCACCAGGCCCCTCCGTCCATGGAATTTTCCAGGCAAGAGTACTGGAGTGGGTTGCCATTGCCTTCTCCAATTTGTGGAACACTGATATTTAATTCAGGGATAGAAAAAGAAATATACATATATATATCACACACACACACACATATATATGTATATATGCATGCATATACATATATATAGACATGTGGATGAGTGGTAAATAATCCACTTGCCAATGCAGGAGATGCAGGAAATGCAGGTTCAGTCCCTGGGTTGGAAAGATTCCCTGGAGTAGGAAAGGGCAACCTGCTCCAGTATTCTTGCCTGGAGAATCCCATGGACAGAGGAACCTGGCAGGCTACAGTCTATGGGGTTGCAAAGAGTTGGACACAAAGTTGCAAAGATCAACTGAGCACACACACATGCACATATATACAGTACCTATGTATGTATATAATATATGCATAAAGATATGTTTGTGTGTGTAAATATCTTTGTGTGTATTAAAAGATGTATTAATGAAATTGATGTAATTAACTTTACCCCACCCATCTATATGTATGCCACAACTAATTAGGGCTTAATTTTTCACTTTGCAAAAGTTTTTCCCTTCTCAACTTGATTCCTTAGAACTAGTAAACTTCTATCAGTTTATTAAAATAGAATTTGTTAGGGTACCAGTTACAGTAATTAACACTGATAAACCTTTTCTCTTCTTCCAGGTACTGAGCTTTATATGAAATACCTCACTGAAATCTCTCAGTGTAAGATACTATCATTATCCCCGACTTTCCGAAACTGAGGTTTGGAAAGTTCAGTAACTTGCCCAAAGCCACACTATTATCAAGAAATGTAGTTGAAGTTTAATCCTAGATGGTCTAACCCTAGGTCCGTACCCATGTCTTTCGAAAGGTATTTCTACATTTGGGTATCATGGCTCTTACGTAAAATGACACATCTTTACAAACAGTTTGAGCAGAGCTTTGCACACAACTCACATAAGAAGAGAAGTAAAATGTTAACCCTTGCTTTGGAACCAAATGTCATTCATTTCCTTTGCATCTTTAAGGGTTTTGCTTTTTTTTTTTAAACGTTTGGAAAAGTCTGATATCAAATTAATCCCCTGAATTCTTTATCACCATGTAGCAAATGCTAGTTCTGGGCATGGAAAGACAGACACAGTGTTAAAGAATGTGGAGAACTTGCCAATCTAGATTTTTCTCTGTGTAAGAAAGTACACTTGCCTTGATACAGAATGGACTCTGCAGGGACCAAAGCCTTTGACAGTTGGGCCAGAGGCTGTTAATTTTGATGTGGTGAATCATCCCACATGCTCAGATCTTATGGAAGTGAGGCCAATTCCAGCATTTTGTCATATTGCCCGAGGATCATCCAGTCTAGCACCGGCAAGCTTGGAAAATCCACTGGATCCCTCTTCCCTCCCACACATACTCCTCAAAGACACCGCTTATAGAAGTGGCCATGAATGAGTGACAGACTTGGAGAGACGATCGCTATTTATTCAATCAATAAAAGACAGAATTGTTTTCCTAGAAGCACTAGAAAGACAAAGGAAGCTGGCGAGAGGCATCCTGATTCTAGTAGAGGGATGAATGGGTGTGAGAAAATTTGAGGGAGCCTTCTTGGATAAACATACTGAGGTTAAAGATCATGGCAGCCCCAGCAAGGCGAAAATATGGAGGAGATAGGGCTGCCCGCTGGGCAAGCAGGGTGTGATCCGTCAGGGGAGGTGAGGGCTGGGGAGCAGAAGGGGTCCACGACCTATGCTTATCTATCAGCTAAAGTTTTGATCTCAAGGCTGGGAAAGACACGGCCAGAAATAAATGTTTAGGGCATGACATTCTTTCCATGTTAGGACACCGCATTCTTGCTATTCGGTGACAAATGACTGAACAGCAAGCTGGGTCCCATTTGTGATCTAACTCTGTAAAAATGAGACTCTGGGCAACTGCTTCAGAGCTTTCCAGGAAAGAGTTAATGCTCAATCTTGCTGCCTCACTCTTTTTCTTCCTTTTTGGTGAATGACTGGCTGGGATGCTGAGTTGGCAGTCTTCCAAGAGTGCTTTTTCTCTCTTTCTCCAGATTTTGTTTTCAGCCTTCTGTGGAAGAGAGCAGCTGTCTTGCCTCGCTTCTTTCCTTTGGCTTGAAATTACTCACGAGGAACATATACCTTCTACCTGAAGGCTGCAGAGAGAAGGGAGAAGATGTGGGAATCATGCCCACTTGAGAAAAACCAAGAGAGAAATGGACTGAGCGTGTGGGTGTGCGTGTTCCATGTAGCAAGTGTTTGAGAGGCATCCAGTGAGGGGAGCTTGCTGCAATAATTCTCCAACTGCCTGAACAAAGCTTCCAATAATACATGGTGACATTTACACAAATATTTGTGGTTGTGCTTTCCATTTCTTCTTATAGGAAACAAGTGAGATTTTAAAATGCTTGAGCGATGTGATCAGTAGACAGTAGTGGGAAAGAATTTCCCTGCAACTCGACTTGCAATCAAAATAAGGAAGGAAGATCTGAAAGAACCGAGAATATTTCAGCTAATCAGGATATGGCACTTTCCGACATCTGGATGTCCAAACAAGTGTTTTGAATTCAATACTATTAACATGTGTCACTTTAATGAATATTTTCCTTTGGAGCTGATGGGGTGGTTACATTTTTGGCAATCATCTTGCGGTCTGTTGCTTACATTACCTGACCCACAGTCCATTTTCCTTGTGTTGGCTGTGGGAAAGAAAAAAAAAAAAGTGGAAAATATCTCAGAACCTGGAAAATGGTTTTGAGAATACGACTCATCTTTTAATTGAACCACTTCAAATAGAAGCTCTCTAAGGATTATCTTCTCACCGTCTGTGACATCATGTGTAACAAAAGGAGTCAGTTCTCTTCGTATCAAAAAGATGGGGAAAAAAAAATCCCACAAAATGAAATGGGATTTTTTTTTTTTTTAAGCCTGAACTAGAAGATCAGGTCTCTGCATTCGTTCTTTTGACTTTTAACAAAACCAACCAAAGACAAGTAACTTCCTTACAGCAAAAAGTGTTTTCAAGAGGCCAAGAATAAATAAGGAGATCCTAATTGATCATTTCAAAAGCCTCACACAGGAATATCACCTCCTGTTCTGTAGAGTGTTTTTAGGCCTCTGCTCTTTGCAGAGACTTTATAACACTTTGTATTTTCTGTAAGGAAGAATCCATGGCTAATTCTTTTATGAGGAGTGAGAGGGAAGAAGGGCAGCCTAGATTGACTGCTGTATATGTGGGCAAATGAGGATGTGTGTGTGTGTGTATGTCCATGTGTGTGTATGTCCATATGTGTGAACATGGGTATGTAAATATGTTTATGTACATATGAGTGACTATGCATATATGTACAATGTATAGGTGAGTATGTTTCCCATTAGACATTAGCTCATTGAGGTAGTTTATCAGAGTGCTTAAGGCATGGACTTTGGAATGACAGACCACAGGTGAAACCCAGATGACCTCATTTTCTAGCCGAGCAATCTCTGTTACATTGCTTCATCTTTCTTGATCTCAATTTCCTCATCTGTGAATGGAGAGATACTAGAAACACCCACCTCCTAAGGATGCCAGGAAATGGGACCTGGGACATGATTTGCACAGGGCCCCATGTAACAAGCTCTCAATCAAAACTGTGGGTATCATTAGTCAGAGAGCTCTCTCCTGTAGCTGTAGGGTTCCTGGAGGAGTTGGCGTTTTGTCTTTGTTTTTAAATAAAGTGGGTGTTGCATCTGTGTTGTGGACTCTCTGACTCATGGCAGCATGTGGATTCTTGTTTCAGAGAAGCCATCCACTCACTCGGCCAGGATGTCTGCACCACTTCCCATATGCTGGCCTAGGGGCACACGGAGCCCGGCTGCGCGATGCTAACACTGCAGTTACATGTGTGCCGAAGGGGCTTCTGTCCTCCTACACGCCGACTGATCCAGGGTACAGAGAGTCCTCCACAGATGGGAAGGAATGAAGCCAAGTCTAAGGAATGTGATGGACTCTAGGTCCAGGGGATCATTTTGTTTCAAACTGACTTTGAATTCCATTGAACAGCCACTGAAATTCCCACGTGTTGCACTAAGAAGCAGTGCAAGGCAGACTGAGAAGGCATATTGCCTTTGCATTCGAGGTGCCATTACTGCACTGGGATGGCGCAGTGCTTTCCGGTGTGATATTCCTTCTGATTGCTCATGACGGCCACTTTCCAGCTAACCTCTCTCATCTTCAAACTCTATGTTTTCTGAACTGCCTTTGTAGGAAAATATATTTGAAGAACTGATGAGTCAGTTATGGTTTCAGAGTAGTTTACTTAGGCATTCAACAAATCCTCACTAAATAGCCTCTAGGCGGCAGGCCCTAAGCACTTTCCAGGTGGCGCCAGCGGTAAAGAACCCAGCTGCCAATGCAGGAGATATTAGAGATGCAGGTTCAATCCTTGGATTGGGAAGATCCCTCTGAATAAGGGAAGGCACTAAAGCTAGATATTGGGAGAAGACAGAAGCTTCATGTAAGAAGCTGTCCCTAGTTTCAAAATGTTTACAGTACAGTTTCGGAGAAAGGCAAGTAAATGAGTGGTCTCAGCAGTGGTGTGGCAGGGACTGGGATGAATATAGAAACACAGCATTTATGAGATGATGACCAGAGAGAGGAGAAGTTAAGCAATGTGTCCAGGGTCATAACGGGGTGGGGGTAGGGTTCAGCCCTGTTTCCCTGACTATGAAATTGTATAGACTGAGATACATCCCTCTTTTTCCAGTTGCCCGCATCAAAGATTTTAATAGAAAATGAAAACAGGATCCTTCGATTCTGAGATGAAAGTTTTATAATCATATTCATGTGGACTTTCTCAATGAAACATTTTTAATTGTACATTGTTTTTAAGACACAAAATTTTACAGTTTATCGTAGCGATAGGAACCAGGCTAATACGGTGGCAAAGGCTAAAACATACAATCAGGTAAAAAATAAAAATTGCTGATGGTACATTTGTCATATCTGTATCAAATTGCACATTCACGGAGCCTCTGTCAGTTGCAATTGCATTAGGCTGCATGTAATGGAAACCAGGTGCATTGGCTTCAATTAGGTCTAGGTTCAAGGCTGGTGTAGCCACTCAACGAAGCCACCAAGGGTACAGGCATTTTCTAGCTTCCTGTCCCATGATTCTGACCATGTGGTTTGCATCCTCATGGTTGCAAGATGACTCCTTCAGCCTCCAGGGAGCACATTTACTTTCAAGACTGAGAAAACGGAAGAGATGAGGACAGAAGATGCCAAGACACCTGAGAGCCGCCTCTAGTCCTTTTCATTAGGAAGACAACCTTATCCCCATCCACTTTATCGCATTGTCCCATGCTGGGCAATACAACCATCTGGAGCTGCAAAGATTCTGGGAAAGTGAATGCTTTTCCTGGGCTGAACTGCTGCCCTAAACAGAATCTGGGCTCTGTTAGTAAAGAGGAATAAAAGAATGCACACTGGGGAGGCAGCCAGCACCGTCTGCCACGTTTCCTTAAGTAGGTTAACTATTCGCTTCAACTCTTGTTTAAACCATTTGTCCCCTCACAAAACTCATTAAAATATATGTCGGGCAAGAATTCAATTCAACTCAGGCTTGTTTGAATTATCACGTGGCCTGAATAAGTGGAGTCTGAATTATAGAATTTGACCATCCAAATGGAGCAGATAACTTTTTACCTCTCTTGGGTGGCTGCCACTGTAAAAGCTCCTTTTTGGTGAGAGTGAACCAGTTTCCCAGTTATTTTATGCTTTCAAATGAAATATTGCTATACTTTCTTATATTATCTGGGTTCTCTTTTATTCCTAATTTGGCCAATAGTTATTTTCATTGGGTTGCAATAAAAGTTTTCATAAAATATGCCTTGGATTTAGCCTAAAAATTAACAGAAGAAGAACTGAATCAGAGTGTGAATACAGAAACCAAAGAGCTCAATAATGAATCACTCAACACATATTTATTGAGTGTTTTCCATGGCCAAGGTAATGACTTTATAACACAAACCTTTATTATTTCCCTCAGCACCTGGCATACGGTGCTACAGTGATGGTCAATAGCGTTGCTGCCTTAGAATGCTGCATCCACCAGAGGGTTTAAATGGCCAGAGAAATAGTGTAATTTCATCTCTCATCATCATCAACATTATCATCATTATCGTTTTTATTAGAGGGGAATGCTCGCTTCAAATGTTAGTTTTAAAATGAAGTGGCTACAAGCTGGGATTTTTCAAAAGGAAGAATGAAAGTGCTAGGCTGCTCAGGCATTCTGGGAAAATAAATGAAAAGAGTGGAAATGAAGCTACCATACTTGACAGCCCAGAGGAGAATCTGCCAGACATTGTGTGCTGCCATTTTGATTGCTGATGACTTGGATTCTTTCTGTTGTAAAGCTACTGAGTCTTGCTTCGGACAGTGAGATGCACAGAAGAATGTTTTGCATTAAGACGGACACAAAAGATCAACTCTATTTGTGATAACCCGTGTGGAAACTGGCCCATTGGCAGATTGGAGCACCTAACTCTGAAGGATGTGTAAATCAGGCCCCAGTTTCGAGGTGTGCTTGAAACCAGTGAAGGAGAACTGAAATGTCAACATATTTTGAAAGAAGACCTTGTAAAACGAATGTCAACAAAACTATTCATTCCCTTATTTATTTATTTAGCAAACGTTTATGGCATGCTGGCCACTTGCCTGGTTCTATGTTCTATGCTATGAAAATGGCAGTAGACAAAAACCAATTCCCTGCTCTCATAGAGTGTCCACTCTCTAGAAGAGCCAGACCATTAGCCAATGAATAAATACACACATGCATACATATCAGATAGTGCTAAGTGCTCAGAAGTCAAGGAAAGCAGGAGAAAAAACAGAGATGGCTGGATAGTTGTGGGGGTGGGGTGTTTTAAGATGGGCTAATTAGGGACAGTCTCTCTGTTAAGGGGGTATTTGAGCAGAGACCTGAAGGAACTTAGGGAGGGACACATATGTCTTTGTAAAGAAAGGCAAAAGAGACAGGAGCAGTTTGGCTTGTTTGAAGATCTGGCAGGATGACAAGGTGGAACAGAGTGGCTCAAGGGGCTGTTGTAATAGTCCAGGATGACGGCTCAGAGGACCAGAGTGGGAGCATCGGACACACCGGGGTGATCATAGTGATTATCTCTGAGCATTAAGATTCTATGCTGCTTTCCTTGTTTTTTTTTTTTTATAATGCATTTCTAGGCTCTGCTCATTTTCTGCAAAGAATACATTGCTTGTGGAATCAGGGGAAACAAATATTTCCCCCTTAACTGAAAAAGGATGACTGAGAGCAAAGACATCACCTAAGATCAGACTTCAGAATTCAAATTTAATAAGATCTATTTGTGATTTATAGTAGATGTTGTCAAGCACTTATACAAACTTTTAAGAACTAGTTACTGTTGCATAATGCAGAGGGTTATAAAAAGTGCAAAAAATGGCAGGGTAGGGAGAACAACGGGTTAATAGGGGAGAGGAATTAACAATATATTCAGCAAAGAAAAACATGACATTTTAAATAGCAATAATAACAGGCTGCCTAAGAACAAGTTTTCTGTTTTGAGAAGATACTTTTTAATGTAAATTTATTTTGAAAAACTTCTCTTAAAACTTTATTTTAAAAAATGAAAAATATAACAATTGAAATAATTCCTTTCCTTTAAGGTGTTTTATTACTGTAGAAGGAAACTTTCATTTGAAAATTTGGGAGAACAAAAGAAAACATCATACAATTAAGATGAGCAAACTTATTACTTGAACCATTTAAAAAATTCTGGAATATAAAAAGCAGAGTATGTAACAAGGAAGACAGTGGTCCACTCGGTAAGGTTCTGTAGACTCTCTACTTTTATTGAGATATAGTAATTGACAAAAATCAATCTATGAGTTTAAGGTATACAATATAAAGCTTTGACTTACATATATTGTTAAATGCTTACCACAATAAATTTAGTTAGTATCTATCCTGTCGTATATATTCAATAAAAAGAAATAAATAACTTTTCTTTTTGTGTGTGTGATAACCTTAGAATTTACTTTCAATGTCATGCATATATGTATCAGACAGCAGTGTTAACTGCAGTCATCATGTTGTACATTCAGTTCAGTTCAGTCGCTCAGTCGTGTCTGACTCTTTGCAACCCCATGAATTGCAGCACACCAGGCCTCCCTGTCCATCACCAACTCCTGGAGTTCACCCAGACTCACATCCATCGAGTCAGTGATGCCATCCAGCCATCTCATCCTCCGTCATCCCCTTCTCCTCCTGCCCCCATCCTTCCCAGCATCAGTCTTTTCCAATGAGTCAACTCTTCGCAGGAGGTGGCCAAAGTACTGGAGTTTCAGCTTGAGCATCATTCCTTCCAAAGAAATCCTAGAGCTGATCTCCTTCAGAATGGACTGGTTGGATCTCCTTGCCATCCAAGGGACTCTCAAGAGTCTGCTCCAACACCACAGTTCAAAAGCATTACCTCCCTCAGATCAGATCAGATCAGTCGCTCAGTCGTGTCCGACTCTTTGGGACCCCATGAACCGCAGCACGCCAGGCCTCCCTGTCCATCACCAACTCCCGGAGGTCACTCAGACTCGCATCCATCGAGTCAGTGATGCCATCCAGCCATCTCATCCTCTGTCGTCCCCTTCTCCTCCTGCCCTCAATCCCTCCCAGCATCAGAGTCTTCTCCAATGAGTCAACTCTTCGCATGAGGTGGCCAAAATATTGGAGTTTCAGCTTTAGCATCATTCCTTCTAAAGAAATTCCAGGATTGATCTCCTTCAGAATGGACTGGTTGGATCTTCTTGCAGTCCAAGGGACTCTCAAGAGTCTTCTCCAACACCACAGTTCAAAAGCATCAATTCTTCGGCGCTCAGCCTTCTTCACAGTCCAACTCTCACATCCATACATGACCACAGGAAAGACCATAGCCTTGACTAGGCGAACCTTTGTTGGTAAAGTAATGTCTCTGATTTTGAATATGCTATCTAGGTTGGTCATAACTTTCCTTCCAAGGAGCAAGCGTCTTTTAATTTCATGGCTGCAGTCACCATCTGCAGTGATTTTGGAGCCCAGAAAAACAAAGTCTGACACTGTTTCCACTGTTTCCCCATCTATTTCCCATGCAGTGATGGGACCAGATGCCATGATCTTCGTTTTCTGAATGTTGAGCTTTAAGCCAACCCTTTCACTCTCCACTTTCACTTTCATCAAGAGGCTTTTTAGCCCCTCCTCACTTTCTGCCATAAGAGTGGTGTCATCTGCATATCTGAGGTTATTGATATTTCTCCCGGCAATCTTGATTCCAACTTCTGTTTCTTCCAGTCTAGCATTTCTCATGATGTACTCTGCATATAAGTTAAATAAACATGGTGACAATATGCAGCCTTGACGTACTCCTTTTCCTATTTGGAACCAGTCTGTTGTTCCATGACCAGTTCTAACTGTTGCTTCCTGACCTCCCTAGTATTTCTTTATTGCTGGAAGTTTGTATCTTTTGACCATCTTTCTCTAATTCCTTACCCCCCTCCCCTGCCCCATATTTTGTAACCACAAATCTGATCTCTTTTTCTATGAAGTCTTCTTTTGCTTTTAGATTCCACATATATGTGAAATCTCTGTCTTTCTTTATCTAACTTATTCATTTAGCATAGTGCCCTCGAGGTCCATCCATGTTGTTGCAAATGGC
This sequence comes from Tragelaphus eurycerus, assembly GCA_935064755.1. Classification (NCBI taxonomy): domain Eukaryota; kingdom Metazoa; phylum Chordata; class Mammalia; order Artiodactyla; family Bovidae; genus Tragelaphus; species Tragelaphus eurycerus. The sequence continues at coordinate 15,749,125 of CAKXYN010000003.1, forward strand.
AAGATTTTCTCCTTCTTAAGACTGAATAATATCCCCTGTCCCTTTTTTTTACTTTTTTTCTGCAGCACGCCAGGCTCCCCTGTCCGTCACCAACTCCCAGAGCTTGCTCAAACTCATGTCCTTGCATGCTGCAGTCCATGGGGTTGCAAAGAGTCGGACATGACTGAGCTACTGAGCTGAACTGAATATTCCATTGTGTATACACTTGGCTTTCTGTATCTGTGGGTTCCTTATCTGTGGATATGGAGGCCAACTGTACCATGCCATGTTTTATGAGGGACTTGAGCAAACATGATGTGCTACCCCCAGGAGTCCTGGAACCATCCCCCAGGGAAACCAAAAGACAACTATATATACAATTATTTCATTATCTATCCATCTATTGACACTTTGTCTATCTCTGTAAGATCTTTTTAGTGATTTTGGTCTTTACCCTAAAAGCAGTGGCAAACCACTGAGGTGTTTTAAGCCAGAAGGTGACTTGATCAGATCTGGGTTTCAAAGTTTCATTTTAAAAACAAATGAGGAAACAAACAAAAGCAAAGGTCATGAAAGAAAGATATGTCTGATGAATTCAACAGCAGAGTGAAGAAACATACTTAGAAATGCAAATACCACAACATATAGATGGTAACAAGGTAAGTATATTTTCATCAGAAGATGAATCATGTGAGTCTCAGAAGTCACAAGATAACACTGGGAAGCAAGAGTAATTACAACATACAAATGTTCACTAATGAACTGACCAGGTAGCAAATAAACCCACACTCCAGTCTCTCATGGTTTCACCTTGAGCTCCACCATTTGTGTTCTATCTCTTGCCATCTCATGGTGTCCATCTCTTACTATTGGTTGTTTATAATCCCATGTGCATGCAGAGTGACTTTGCAAGTTTTGCAAAATATGAAGGTTTCATAACGTCAATGAAAGTGATGTCAGAGAAATCTGACAAGCATGGTCTTTGACAGTGAGGACCTGCCAGAGGCTGGCCAGCACAGTGATCATTGTGGCTGACTTGCCAACTTTTCCCACTACAAATGATCAGCCTGAACCTATCATGGTAATATGTTCCTCTTACTCCTTATTCATCTAAAATGATTTGCGTTAAGCAGGATTTAAAAGGTGAATACTTAAGGGATTGCCTTTTTGAGATTTTCATGTTTTGAACATTTTACTTTGATGCTGAGAGGCAAAAAATAGCAATAATATTAATTTATATCTAGAACCAAATTTTTCTGCTTAGTTCAATTAAAAAATATTAAAAACAGTTTAATATTAGTGGGTATGAATCACCCAGCTGCTAAGTCGCTTCAGTTGTGTCCGACTCTGTGCGACCCCATAGACGGCAGCCCACTAGGCTCCCCTGTCCTTGGGATTCTCCAGGCAAGAACACTGGAGTGGGTTGCCATTTCCTTCTCCAATGTATGAAAGTGAGAAGTGAAAGTGAAGTCACTCAGTCCTGTCCTACTCTTTGGGACCCCATGGACTGCAGCCTACCATATTCCTCCATCCATGGGATTTTCCAGGCAAGAGTACTGGAGTAGGGTGCCATTGCCTTCTCCCATGAATCACCCTAGTTGTTTGCAATACTTGGATCTATTACTATGCTGCTGCTGCTGCTGCTAAGTCGCTTGAGTCGTGTCTGACTATGTGCGACCCTATAGACGGCAGCCCACCAGGCTCCCCCGTCCCTGGGATTCTCCAGGCAAGAACACTGGAGTGGGTTGCCATTTCCTTCTCCAATGCATAAAAGTGAAAAGTGAAAGTGAAGTCGCTCAGTCGTGTCCGACTCTTAGTGACCCCATGGACAGCGGCCCACCAGTGTCCTCTGTCCATGGGATTTTCCAGGCAAGAGTACTGGAGTGGGGTGCCATTGCCGTCCCCGATCTATTACTATAGGTCAGCCATAACTGATTTATCCAGATAGTAAGGTACAGGCTAATTTTAAGCAGGAGACAGCATATAATAGTGCAGAGACTGAGGATAACAGCACTGGGAATGCCAATTACAAGCTGGAGGTCAGAGACGTGAAGGAAAGCAAACAATAGTCCTTCTCTTGGGAAGAATTTACAGGGAAAAGTCTACAGATACACTTGGGAAACTACTTGAGAAAATCAAGTTCAATATAAGGGGAGGAAAGGAAGAGAAGAAATTTCAAATTTCAGTATTGACAAGTGAAAGTAAAAGTGTCAGTCACTCAGTTGTGTCTGACTCTTTGTGACCCCATGGACTGTAGCCCAGCAGGCATCTCTGTCCATGGGATTCCCCAGGCAGGAATACTGGAGTGGGTTGCCTTTCCCTTCTCCAGGGGATCTTCCCAACCCAAGGATTGAACTCGGTTCTCCTGCATTGCAGGCATATCCTTTACTGTCTGAACCACCAGGGAAACCCCAGTATTAACAAGAAGTCACTTATTAGATATCCTGATATGATGATTGGATATCATGATTGAGGCTCCACCTCTGCCTTTAATTTTCATTCCCTGATCTCCCATTTCTTTGACCTGCTCCTTATTTTTGTAAACCATGGAAGCATGGTTCATCTGTTCTCTCTGTGGATCCCTGTAAGTTAAAAACTCCCCTCTTCTGTCCTGTACTCTAAAATTCCTTGCTTCTTCCTCACTACAGATAATCTATTTTGAAAACACTTGCAACCAACTAACTAAACATGTACAATCAGAGACTGCTAGGCTAGTAATAACCTTTAGCTCTCATTGTAGAGTAGAAATGCTGGAAGAGGTTTTCAAAAGTGCTAATGTCTTGTCAGCTTGGAGAGATAAGATTGAATTGGTTTTGGTTGGGCATTCATAATTCTGTAGTGCACCCGGGTTGAGAAAATCTAACCCAGTCCTGGATTCTGGCTACCTTTTCATTCAGTCCTTTTCATTGTTCCCCACGATGTTTTGTTTTTGTTTTTTTTTTTCCCCCCTCTCTCTCCTTTGCTGCTGACTCTGCAACCACAAAGCAAGATGGAAACCCTCTTGCTCTCAGCACTGCTGCTGCTGCTAAGTCGCTTCAGTTGTGTCCTACTCTGTGCGACCCCACAGACGGAAGCCCACCAGGCTCCCCTGTCCCTGGGATTCCCCAGGCAAGAATACTGGAGTGGGTTGCCACTAGTGTGCAATAAATAAGAAGATGTCCTGAGACATCATTTCTACCATGGCATTATTCTTTCTAGAATTCCATGTTGACTTCTGAACATAAACTTTAAAGAATCGGAGTTAAGTTCCTAGACCACAGATTCCAAGGCCCCATATCCGCTGACCTTCCCAGAGTCTTTCCTATTCCTCCTTACCACATTTTCTGTTTTTATTAAGCAAATGGAGGCTCTTAATTTTTTTCTATCCTCTTCCTATCACGCCTTCAAACATCATCCATCCTCTTTTCCTTTTCTTAAAATTAGATCTTTACCCTCTGTTAGTTGTCCATACTTGAATTGCATTTTCCTTTGCTAACAGTATCTGGGTCTAGTGACTCCTTGGAAAACTGCTTAGTGCAGACAATTCAGTCTATATTTACATGGTTCTGCTTTGTGCTTTTTAATTGTTTGTTATCTTTTGGCATTTCTATGATATTTGGTAACTGTTCACAAAGCTAAAAAGTGGGTACTGTTTATACTTCTATAGCCAATAAGCATTCTCTATGTTACAAAAGGCATGCAGTGAATGGTGACTTGACAGCCAGTTTTCTGTTGATCAAGTGTGACTCCTCAATCCTTTCTTCTGGGTTGCATCCAAAATATGACTCTCTTATCTACTACACTGACTGGTCTGCATAGCCATCTGCAAAGACCTTGACATTGGAATCCTTTAATGTGCAGATCACTATCTGTGGGCACAAGTATGGCTTGGTGCAGGACCAAAAGTGCTTCCCACGCTGCGCACGCAAGCCTTTGGTTTCCAGCCAGAGGCAATTATGGGTAGAATCTGGAACTGTTTGTGATCCTAAGTATCATGTCCTTTATGCTTTTCTCCAAGAACCACCCCATTTCTAAGGGATTAGCATCAGACCAGCCGTTGGCTGCTACAGTTGTTTAGCAATCCACAGAACTTTTGCATTGTTTGAAGTGGTGTTTGAGTATGCCTCTTCTCTGCTTACCTGAATTATAATTGACTGATCTCTGCTAACCATATGTAAAAGCCACATGTTTCTCTCTAGGAGTCTGAACTGTATGATGCAGCCTGATATTCTATGCTAACTCAGATTGTTCAGTACTTGCTTCATAGCTGGATGTAACTCCTTGACGGTGGAGAAGGTTTTTTTATAGTCCAACCAAGACTGGTACAGCTGGGGATCATGAAATCTTTGTGACTTACCTGAATGGTTGGATCAATGAAGACAGAATTATCAAGGTGTGTTGTTGTGGTTCAGTCTCTTAGTCCCGTATGACTCTTTGTGACCCCATGGACAGCAGCATGCCTGGCTTCCCTGTCCTCTACCATCTCCCCGAGTTTGCTCAAACTCATGTCCATTGAGTCGGTGATGCCATCCAACCATCTCATCCTCTGCGTCCCCTTCTCCCTCTGCCTTCAATCTTTCCAGCATCAGGGTCTTTTTCAGTGAGTCAGTTCTTCACATCAGGTGGCCAAAATATTGGAGCTTCAGCTTCAGCATCAATCCTTCCAATGAATGTTCAGGGTTGATTTCCTTTAGGATTGACTGGTTTGATCTTCTTGCTGTCTAAGGGACTCTCAAGAGTCTTCTCCAGCACCTCAATTTGAAGGCATCAATTCTTTGGTGCTCAGCCTTTTTTATTGTCCAGCTCTCACATCTGTACATGACTCCTGGGAAAACCATACTTTTTACTATATGGATCTTTGTCAGCAAAGTAATGTCTCTGCTTTTTAATACACTGTCTAGGTTTGTCATTGTTTTTCTTCCAAGGAGCAAACGTCTTTTAATTTCATAGCTACAGTCACTGTCCACAGTGATTCTGGAGCCCAAGAAAATAAAGTCTGTCACTGTTTCCGTTGTTTCCCCATCTATTTGGCATAAAGTGATGGGACTGGATGCCATGATCTTTTATTTTTTGAATGCTGAGTTTTAAGCCGCCTTTTCACTCTCCTTTTACACCTTCATCAAGAGGCTCTGTAATCCCTTTTTCTGCCTTCGTGATAGTGTCATCTACATATGAGGTTATTAATATTTCTCCCAGCAATCTTGATTCCAGCTTGTGCTACATTCAGCTGGGCATTTAACATTTTATATTCTGCATATAAGTTAAATAAGCAGGGTGACAATATACAGCCTGACGTACTCCTTTCCTGATTTGGAACCCGTCCGTTGGTCCATGTCTGATTCTAACTGTTGCTTCTTGACCTGTATGCAGGTTTCACAGGAGGCAGGTCAAGTGGTCTGGTATTTCCATCTCTTGAAGAATTTTCCACAATTTGTTGGGCCACCAGGGAAGCCCAAGAATACTGGAGTAGGCAGTCTATCCTTTCTCCAGGGGAGCTTTCTGACCCAGGAATTGAAACGGGGTCTCCTGCATTGCAAGCTGATTCTTTACCAGCCGAGCTACCCGGGAAGCCCTCAATCAAGGTGTAGGAGGGAAAAGTCAGTGGTTCTCAAACTTTATGTGCCTTAGAATCTCCTGGAAGCCTTTTTGTTAAAACACTGATTGCCCAGCTCTATCCTCGGAGTTTTAGACTCAGTAGGTCTGGATATGGCTGCAGGATCTGCATTTCTTTTTCTTTCTTTCTTTTTTTTTTTTTCCCACATGACATGTGGGCTCTTGGTTCCCTGACCAGGGATCAAACACTTGCCCCCTGCATTGAAAGTGCAGAGTCTTAGACACTGGACTTCCAGGGAGTCCAGGAATTTGCATTTTTAACAAATTTCCAGGGGCTGCTGGTGCTGCTCTTCTGAGAATCACAGAGGACTATAGCAGAAAGCCAGCTTTTCCTTTAGGAGGTTGTCAGGCAGAGCAGGATCTTGTGTAGCTTCAGAATTTTGACCCTAATGCATGCCTAGTGAGTGAATGAACAAACTGATCTGTTTCATGAACACTTTTCTTAGCTGTCTTGAGTCATGCTTAATCTAGTTGATTATCTCATTAGGATACCCAGGTCAAATTCCCAGGAATGAGTCTAAAAATGTCACTCCTGAACCCTAGCAACTGGGCTAGGATTGTCTATCTGTCCAGTAGCTGGAAAATTTACCTGTGGGTCTTGAATGTTTTTGCAGAGTATGAACGAAGAGAATATGATGTTGTAGAAAGACCAAAGACTTTTGGAGTCTGTGGCTGTGTGATCAAGTTATTTAGAGACTCAAAACTTCCATTTCTTCTTAAAAATAGTGTACTGATATATGACAGAAAAGGTATAAGAATTACATATGCATCAAATCCCCCCTTTGTATGGGACACACACTACTCCTTAATGAACAGTGACTAGGTTCCTACCTTTGTAGCTTCACATCTATCCACTCTGCATCATATGTAGTCCTTCCATGGGTCTCTACTTGCCCTGAAGAGACTGCTTGCTCCTTACGCAACTGAGAAAGTGTGGGAGTTGGGGGCACTGCACACTTCAGGCTTCGTCAGATCCACCTAAGAGTAGATATAAAGATGCTGGAACAATCAGTATGGAAGTATGAGCTGGGACTCTTCAGAGTGCAGCAGCTCTGTATCAGCAGGACTCCAGCACCTCAGAGAAGAGTTTGTGCTTTTGGCTCTTGACAGGGTCAACCATGGGTGGAGTTAAAAAGTTGTCCAGCTTTAGTGCTCTTGACTTCCATATCCTATGGCTCCTTTCTCCCAGGGGCTATCCCTCTATCAAATCCTATCCTTTGAAAAGGAATTGGTGTCTGTGGTTCTTAAAGCTTCCTGCTCCTCAGTCTAGGAAGAATGACTACCGCGAGAGCCAGTGTCGTGTGGCTGTGAGTAATATCCTTCAGGTTCCTGGGGTAGAAGTAAGCCAGGTGGAGAACCACTGTCTTAGCCAAGACATCACTTTATGAAACAGTTGCATTTTCATCTTGACTTTCCTCCCTGCTTGTTGATTGAAAGGCTCTCTCTTCTACAGAAGTAACCTCAGGTATCAACAAGCAGGTAAGGGAGACTAAAGTGCTTTAAGGAGTTATATGGTCCACATGTGAACAAAATGGACCCTGGGCTCAAATGAATACTAAAACTGTTACTACTTCCTATTGATGTGTAGCACCAAACAGTAATAATAATAAACCAACACAGACACTGCCCACACAACTTCCCTTTGAAACCATTTTTTCTCATTATAGAAGGTGATAGGGCAACCCCCTGCTAACCTTCATAACATTTTGATAGGAGAAAAATGTTCTGGGAGTCCCAAGTAGATGAACTAACTCCTGTAAAAAATGTTTTGAACCTCAGAGAAGAAACTGCAAATATCTCAGGAAAGAAAAGGAACCCCTTTAGCTCTTCTGGGATTCAACAGTGTGGCTCCGGCATGTCTAGAGGTTTCAACTCTGATGTTGAGACCATAGAGCAAAGAAGGAACATGTATCGGTCCCCTGATAAGGAGGAAGCTTGAAATAGCAGGAACAAAGGAGAGCTTATACCATCCATAGAATATGAAGTGATGACAAGTAGAGCAAAATGAAGTTGAGAGTGAAAAGGAAATTGCACAAGAGGGCAGGATAAAGAAATCCAAAATAGCCCTAGTTTCAGTTTCTAGGAGAAGGAAAAATTCAGACTATCCTTACCTTTCAAAGGTGTTTGTTCAAACACAATGGCCCCACTTACCCAATGTGGGCTCTTTATCTCAGCATCTAACCCACTTGGATTTGCTCATGAGAGCTGAAAATCGGAGACTTTCCTGATGAAGTTTTCAAAAGACTCTGCTTCAGGCTTGAAGGACAGATCATGGCTCTCTGTTCCATTACCACTGAAATGGGTAACCACGTGCTGCTTGTTTTAGCTTTACAGTAAATAGAAGTTTCTTACACACACTTTTCTCAGCAGAATTGTGGGGAGAGACCACTCTCCTCCCAGGAGGAAAGACAGGGATAGTTGAATACTATTTGGTGAATCTAAACCACCTAAGATATTTATTTTATTATTATTTTCTATTATTATTTATTGAAGCATAGTTGATTTATAATATTATACTAGTTTCAGGTATACAGCATAGTGATTCATTATTTTTACAGATTATACTTCCTTAAGGTTACTATAAGATAATGGCTATAATTCCCTGTGTTATGTGATATACCCTTGTCGCTTATCTCTTTTATATGTAATAGTCTGTATCTCATAATCCCATACCCCTATAATCCCATACGCTTCCTCCCCTTCCTCTCCCCACAGGTTTGTGAGTCTGTGAATCTGTTTCTGTCTTGTTACAGACATTCAAGACATTCGTTGGTTTGTTTTAGATAATGCACTCTCTCCTGAGATAAACATTACAGGCTTCATACAGATAACATCCTCTATCTTCTGCTTAGCTTTATCTTTATAGGGACTTTCAGGAAACATCTTAACCTTTGTAAGTGACAGAGCTAGGATTCCAACCAAGACTTCTCCATGCCAGACACTGCATATTAGCTGCATATAATTAACTCATTACATTCTGAATAAAACAGAATAAGATGGCTATTTTAGGTCCTGCTTTGACATGAGAGAATTGAGGCAGAGGGAAGTTAATTTGTTCAGCTGAAGGTCACAAATCTTATAAGCAGCAGGACTCATACTATAGTATGTAAGATTACAAATGCCTGCATTTTTCCTGGTGGCAGCAAGGAATGTAATCAGTCAAGGGCTCTGAGAGAAAATAGAAAAGCAGATACTTGCTGAGATTTGGTAATTAATCCTATTCTTGTCTTCTTCTATATTCTAAACCAGATAGACAAATAAGTAAGATAAGATAAATGAATATTGGCTTTTGGACTGGAAATAACAGATTGAAAAACATGGCCTAAAGAAGAGGCTATAATCAAGTTTCCTAAGTTCTTTCCCATAAGTTGAACCAATTTATGACAGCACAGAGTAGGCAGGCTGTATGTGGTAGGAGCAGAGATGGAAAGCATGCTTGAATCTACTAGAAAGGACTGGTTTATGCATATTCTGTTCTTTCTTTCATTCCTGCCAATCTGATAATTCACCTTTTCACTCTTAGGGAGTGAATAAAAGATAGAAAGGGCAAAAACATTTCTTTCATTTTTCCCTTTTAGGGAGTAAATGGAATTTCCCTCCCTTCCAAGGACATATGAAGAGCTAGGGCTTAAGTGTCCCCCTAAAAGTAATGAAACTATCTTTTTAAAAAATTTCTGTTTTGAATTGAAGGAAAGATTCAAAGATTGCCTCTGGTTGAGCTGAGTTGATTTTTAAGCCTATACATTTTGTGATCAGAAACAATTTCCTAACATCTGAATTGTGACAATGTTAGCTCATCCATTCAGAGTGAGATAACGCTATACTTTGGGTAATCAGGTGAGACAGCCACCCATTTTAGTGGAGAAAAGTGAGACGGCGATGACTTAGCGGATTGACCAAAAAAGAAACGAGAGGTGTAGATTTCAGATGTCTGTCATTTGCTTCTGTTCCAAGATGAGCAAACAGAAATCAGTCAGGAACATTCATTTGAGAATGAGGGCTTGAATGCAAATGTAGCAGAACACAATGGGATAGCAAATGAGAAAGACCCAAATATTTAAAAAGATGATATAAAAGCTGCGGTCTGTCATCTTCATATATGCTTAGTCCTTACCAGTCTCTTGCATTATTTCATTTTGTTCTGTTTTTTTTTTTTTTCCTTTGATTTCCCTTGGTATATCAATGTCGTCAGATCAGATCAGATCAGTCGCTCAGTCGTGTCCGACTCTTTGTGACCCCATGAACTGTAGCACGCCAGGCCTCCCTATCCATCACCAGCTCTCGAAGGTCACTCAGACTCACATCCATCAAGTCAGTGATGCCATCCAGCCATCTCATCCTCTGTCGTCCCCTTCTCCTCCTGCCCCCAATCCCTCCCAGCATCAGAGTCTTCTCCAGTGAGTCAACTCTTCGCATGAGGTGGCCAAAATACTGGAGTTTCAGCTTTAGCATCATTCCTTCCAAAGAAATCCCAGGGCTGATCTCCTTCAGAATGGACCGGTTGGATCTCCTTGCAGTCCAAGGGACTCTCAAGAGTCTTCTCCAACACCACAGTTCAAAAGCATCAATTCTTCGGCACTGAGCCTTCTTCACATTCCAACTCTCACATCCATACATGACCACAGGAAAAACCATAGGCTTGACTAGACGAACCTTTGTTGGCAAAGTAATGTCTCTGATTTTGAATATGCTATCTAGGTTGGTCATAACTTTCCTTCCAAGGAGTAAGCGTCTTTTAATTTCATGGCTGCAGTCACCATCTGCAGTGATTTTGGAGACCAGAAAAATAAAGTCTGACACTGTTTCCACTGTTTCCCCATCTATTTCCCATGAAGTGATGGGACCAGATGCCATGATCTTCGTTTTCTGAATGTTGAGCTTTAAGCCAACTTTTTCACTCTCCACTTTCACTTTCGTCAAGAGGCTTTTGAGTTCCTCTTCACTTTCTGCCATAAGGGTGGTGTCATCTGCGTATCTGAGGTTATTGATATTTCTCCTGGCAATCTTGATTCCAGCTTGTGCTTCTTCCAGCCCAGCGTTTCTCATGATGTACTCTGCATATAAGTTAAATAAACAGGGTGACAATATACAGCCTTGATATACTCCTTTTCCTATTTGGAACCAGTCTGTTGTTCCATGTCCAGTTCTAACTGTTGCTTCCTGACCTGCATACAGATTTCTCAAGAGGCAGATCAAGGTATTCCCATCTCTTTCAGAGTTTTCCACAGTTGATTGTGATCCACACAGTCAAAGGCTTTAGCATAGTCAATAAAGCAGAAATAGATGTTTTTCTGGAACTCTCTTGCTTTTTCCATGATCCAGCATACGTTGGCAATTTGATCTCTGGTTCCTCTGCCTTTTCTAAAACCAGCTTGAACATCAGGAAGTTCACGGTTCACACATTGCTGAAGCCTGGCTTGGAGAATTTTGAGCATTACTTTACTAGAGTGTGAGATGAGTGCAATTGTGCAGTAGTTTGAGCATTGTTTGGCATTGCCTTTCTTTGGGATTGGAATGAAAATTGACCTTTTCCAGTCCTGTGGCCACTGCTGAGTTTTCCAAATTTGCTGGCATATTGTGTGCAGCACTTTCACAGCATCATCTTTCAGGATTTGGAATAGCTCAACGAATTCCATCACCTCCACTAGCCTTGTTCATAGTAATGCTTTCTAAGTGGTAGTGCAAATGAAATACCATATTTTATTGCTGTCAATTTACTGTGGTGTTTTGTATTTTGGTTGTGTATTAATATATAATCATACTATGTTTATAAACAAAAAGCCACAGACAGATATACAAGTGAAAGATAACTTTGATATTGGTGGAGAATGCTGACTCATTTGGTTGAATCCTTGATGATAAGACCACATCAGAAACACTTCTCACTTTGCTCAAAGATAACTCATATGTTCAGGCTGTGGAGAACACTGTGTGTGAACCAACTGCATCATCTTTGCATTTAAAATTCAAGTTGCTGGATTGAGAGAGAAGATGGTAGAGTTCCAGTCTGACACTTTTTGAAGCATATTATGAAGTGATGGAATTCCAGCTGAGCTATTTCAAGTCCTAAAAGATGATGCTGTTAATGTTCTGCACTCAAGAGGCCAGCAAATTTGGAAAACTTAACAGTGGCCACAGGACTGGAAAAGGTCAGTTTTCATTTCAACCCCAAAGAAAGGCAATCCCCCAAAATGTTCTATGCTATGCTATGCTATGCTAAGTCACTTCAGTCGTGTCCGACTCTGTGTGACCCCATAGACAGTAGCCTACCAGGCTCCCCCGTCCCTGGGATTCTCCAGGCAAGAACACTGGAGTGGGTTGCCATTTCCTTCTCCAATGCATGAAAGTGAAAAGTGAAAGTGAAGTCGCTCAGTCGTGTCCGACTCTTAGCGACCCCATGGACTGGAGCCTACCAGGCTCCTTTATGGGATTTTCCAGGCAAGAGTACTGGAGTAGGGTGCCATTGCCTTCTCCGAAAATGTTTTAACTACCACACAGTTGTACTCATCTCACACACTAGCAAAGTAATGCTCAAAATTCTCCAAGCCAGGCTTCAACGGTATGTTGGAGTTCATGTGAGCCATGAACTTCCAGATGTTCAAGCTGGATTTAGAAAAGGCAAAGGAACCAGAGATCAAATTGTCAACATCCACTAGATCATAGAAAAAGCAAGAGAGTTCCGAAAAAACATCTACTTCTGCTTTATTGATTATGTCAAAGCCTTTGACTGTATGGATCACAAAAAACTTTGGAAAATTCTTCAAGCAATGGGAATACCAGACTACTCTACCTGCCTCCTGAGAAATCTGTATGCAGGTCAAGAAGCAACAGTTAGAACTGGACATGGAACAACAGACTGGTTCCAAATTGGGAAAGGAGTATGCCAAAGCTGTATATTCTCACCCTGCTTATTTAACTTATATGCAGAGTTATCATGCAAAATGCCAGATTGGATGATGCAAACCAGAAAAAAGGTTGCCGGGAGAAATATCAATAACCTCAGATATGCAGATGACACCACCCTATGGCAAAATCTGAAGAGGAATTAAAGAGCCTATTCATGAAAATGAAAGAGGAGAGTGAAAAATCTGGCTTAAAACTCAACATTCAAAAAACTAAGATCATGGCATCCGGTGCACTTTATGGCAAATTGATGGGGAAACAACAGAGACAGTGACAGACTTTCTTTTCTTCAGTTCAGTTCGGTTCAGTCACTCAGTAATGTCCGACTCTTTATGACCCCATGAATCACAGCACACCAGGCCTCCCTGTCCATCACCAACTCCCGGAGTTCACTCAGACATCAAGTCAGTGATGCCATCCAGCCATCTCATCCTCTGTCGTCCCCTTCTCCTCCTGCCCCCAATCCCTCCCAGCATCAGAGTCTTTTCCAATGAGTCAACTCTTCGAATGAGGTGGCCAAAGTACTGGAGTTTCAGCTTCAGCATCATTCCTTCCAAAGAAATCTCAGGGCTGATCTCCTTCAGAATGGACTGATTGGATCTCTTTGCAGTCCAAGGGACTTTCTTTTCTTAGGCTCGAAAATCACTGCAGATGGTGACTGCAGCCATGAAATTAAAAGATGCTCGCTCTTTGGAAGAAAAGCTATGACCAACCTAGACAGCATATTAAAAAGCAGAGACGTTACTTTGCCGACAAAAGTCAATCTAGTCAAAGCTATGGTTTTTCCAATAGTCATGTACAGATGTGAGAATTGGACCATGAAGAATGTTGAGCCTTGAGGAACTGATGCTTTTGAACTGTGGTGTTGGAGAAGACTTTTGAGAGTCTTTGGATTGCAAGATCAAACCAGTGAATCTTAAAGGAAATCAGTCTTGAATATTCATCAGAAGGACTGATGCTGAAGCTAAAGCTCCAATACTTTGGCCACCTGATGCAAAGAACCAACTCAGTGGAAAAAACCCTGATGTTGGGAAAGACTGAAGGCAGGAGGGGAAGGCGATGACCGAGATGAGATGGTTGGATAGCATCATGTACTCGTTGGACATGAGTTTGAGCAAGCTCCATGAGTTGGTGATGGACAGGGTGTCCTGGCGTGCTGCATTCCATGGGGTCACAAAGAGTTGGACACGACTGAGTGACTGAAGTGAACTGAACTGATGTTTAATATTTAGGAATTCCCTGGTGGCTCATTGGTAAAGAACCTACCTGCCAGTGTAGGAGATGTGGGTTCAATCCCTGGGTTGGGAAAATCCCCTGAAGAAGGAAATGACAACACACTCCAGTATTCTTGCCTGGAAAATCCCATGGACAGAGAAACCAGGTAGGTTACAGTCTATGGGGTCACAAAAGAGTCGGACATGACTTAGCAACTAAATAACAAAAAATGGTTAATATTTAAATTACATGATATGCCAACTTTGTTCTCCTTTACTAGTGAAGTTGCTTCCTTTGAGATGCTAATAAACAAGTAAATAACATGATGTGTTTCTCATGATGGAGCTCCAATTTCCATGAGAATAAGGTCTACAGCCTGACTTTAGTAGACTGTGAATAGTTTGGCAATATAGCCAAGATCTGTGGAATGAACTGTAACATTGGATTGATTAATATTTGCTGAGAGTTCTGCTTGTACTCCTAGTTATTCAGAACATCCTCTGACCCAATGACTGTTCTCTTTCATCTTGAAAACACATAAATCAGTCCAACTACATGAACAACTGGCCCTTGCACACAAATGAGACTTGCATATGAATTAGAGACTGGATGCTAGTTCCAGGGCTGGCCTTCACCTCCCCCTGATCCTGGGGAAGTCACTTCATTTGTTCATGGAACAAATATTTTAGGCACGTACCTCAGGCAGTGTTTTCGGCACTGGGCGTGAGATCTGCTTTCACGGAATTGGCAGCTGGGTGGAGAAGACAGACCATGAAACATGCAGTTACAGTCAAGTGCATTCAGAGCTGCTTTAGGGGATGTACAGGAGCCCTACAGGGTTGGATAAAGCTTTGTCATGCTTTAAGCTGAGATTTTAAAGATTAAGCAAATGTTTGAAGAAAATGTTTTGCAAAGAAGGAATTTCATTTTATTAGCCAAGGAGATGGGAGGGGTTGCTATCGAGACATTCAGAAAATTTCAGTTTGCTGGGAACACAGATTGTGAGGAAGGCAGCTGGGGGTCTTGGGGGGACTGGGGACAGGTTAAGAGAAATGTGGAAAATGAGTCTGGAGAGGAAGATAAGCTTTCTTGAAACACAAAATATGAACCACAGCATCCACATCACACAAATATTCTAAGAATCAATGGAGAAAATATAAACAAAATTGTTTTGTAATCAATAAAGCACTGTGCAAAGATAGGAGCCCCATTCCTAGCATGCTGGCAGTAAACTCTGGCTTGCTTTTCCAGGAGCATCATGCTTTATACAGGTCTGTGCTCTGGTGGTGCTTTTGGTTAAAGTTGCAAATTACCAACAATGTTGTATATTTGTGGAGGAGGAAATGGCAACCCACTCCAGTGCTCTTGCCTAGAGAATCCCAGGGACTGTGGGCCTTGTGGGCTGCTGTCTATGGGGTCACACAGAGTTGCACACGACTGAAGTGACTTAGCAGCAGCAGCAGCAGTATATTTGTGAATTTGCCTTCTGCCTCCTCATGTATTTTCATAGATGTCTTAATTAACATTGGCGATATTGGGCATACAGGCTGACCAGTCTAAGAGATGGTTGCCAGAATCTTCTAATCATATCACATGGGCAATCATCTTGTAGAGAGGTGACCTTAAAGGTTCCAGGTCAACAGTCTTCTGCTCTGTCACCATACAATCTAGATCTTCTCAGTAGAGACCTGAATTAGGTTTCCAAAACATTTTAAGTCCCAATTTAATTCACTCTTTCTGATTTTGTTCCCAAGAAGAATAAAGTTAAGTCATGTGTCGTGAGCAACTTTCTTCAGAATAGCCTGCCAGTATTTCTCCTCTGTTGCATAAAACCAGCAGGTGACTCATATCACTGGGCAAGCTGATGATTATTTTCATATTTTCTTTCTCTGATAAGAGACCCAGAACAGGTAAGTGTTCAGAGCTTGTAGAAATGTTTCACTCTGACTTTAAATGGAATTCGTATTTTTTAAAGAAAGGTATGTGTAGGGGATGGGTGACTTCTCAAGCCTTCAGTACCTGGTTTCCAAGCTGTCAAGCTTCTGGAATAGAGAATGTGAATGAAGATTGAACCCCGAGAAAGGATGCAAAGAGGTGACTGACTTTTAGACTGATACCTGCAATTCCAATATTTCTCTTAAGGACTCAGAAAGGGAAGTGCCTCCAACATAGGACATGAAGCTCCGAACTGATTCTACGGCATTTATTAAGACTTATCTGTACTATAGTTTTTTGCACTGACTGGTTTTATTATTATTTTTTTTAAATCACTCATGTCCCTTTAACTTTGAAGGGTTTCCCTTTATACTTGGAAGGCTGGGGAATGCAGTGAAGTGTCTGAGTCTGTGGAAGTTCCATAGTTGAAGGTAAGTCGAGAAGGTCCGTGCAGTCCGTGTCATTAGCTACTTTCAGAAGTTGGTGGGGGGACATGGATGAAATATTTTCTGCTCCTAAGAAGCCTGGTTAGCTTTGACTTTTGAGAACCTCACTTGGTTCTCACACACTCATGTGTGTGTGTGTGTGTGTGTGTGTGTGTGTGTGTGTGTGTGTGTGTGTGGCAGGGGGTGGGGGCGGTCAGTGAAGGGACCAAGGCAGTGGGATTAAAAAGAGGTTCAGAAACAAGCTCCCACTACCCGAATTGTTAGAACTTTAGCTCCCAAATATCCACTCTCCCCTCTTTGGCAGAATACCTGGGAGGCTCAGATGTCCTTTCTTGGAAGTTAGTGAAATTCTTTCATTGTGGTTGCTGAGGCCAACGTCTCATCAAGTGCTGGTAGCCATAGCCGTTGCTTCTGTAGCTCTGGCTGGTGGCCAGGGGGCCTTCCAGTCGCCAGTGGCCTGGCCCGCTTGGCTGGCCCTGTCCCTGTGGGGGGTTGGCTGGTGTGGCTCTGAGGGTGATTCTGCCCCTGTGTCACGCCCATCCTCACGTGGTCCTCGGTGCCGCACTGCCCTTTACAGTGTGGCTGGGAGGAGAGGCCCTCTTCCAACCAAGGATTACGGACCTCATCCAACTCCAACAGCCAGCCTGCTCTGTTTCTTGCAGCGCCCCCTAGTGCTCCTACACTTTATTTGATTGTCTCCTCTATTAGGCCGCTCAAAGTTCCTACACATGAGGGTGGGAATCACTGAGGAGCAAATAAAAGTAGAGGATGCTTAGTTAAATATGAATTTCAAGTAACCAAATGGGGATGGACCTAACAGAAGCAGTACATGTTAAGAAGAGGTGGTAGGAATACACAGAAGAACTGTACCAAAAAGATCTTCACGACCAAGATAATCACGATGGTGTGATCACTCACCTAGAGCCAGACATCCTGGAAAGTGAAGTCAAGTGGGCCTTAGAAAGCATCAATATGAACAAAGTTAGTGGAGGTGATGAAATTCCAGTTGAGCTATTTCAAATCCGGAAAGATGATGCTGTGAAAGCGCTACATTCAATATGCCAGCAAATTTGGAAAACTCAGCAGAGGCCACAGGACCAGAAAAGGTCAGTTTTCATCCCAATCCCAAAGAAAGGCAATGCCAAAGAATGCTCAAACTACCGCACAATCGCACTCATCTCACACACTACTAAAGTAATGCTCAAAATTCTCCAAGCCAGGCTTCAGCAATACCTGAACCGTGGTGAACTTCCTGATGTTCAAGCTGGTTTTAGAAAAGGCAGAGGAACCAGAGATCAAATTGTCAACATCCGCTGGATCATGGTAAAAGCAAGAGAGTTCCAGAAAAACATCTATTTCTGCTTTATTGACTATGCTAAAGCCTTTGACTGTATGGATCACAATAAACTGTGGAAAATTCTGAAAGAGATGGGAATACCAGACCACCTGATCTGCCTCTTGAGAAATCTGTATGCAGGTCAGGAAGCAACAGTTAGAACTGGTCATGGAACAACAGACTGGTTCCAAATAGGAAAAGGAGTACATCAAGGCTGTATATTGTCACCCTGCTTATTTAACTTATATGCAGAGTACATCATGAGAAATGCTGGCTGGAAGAAGCACAAGCTGGAATCAAGATTGCCAGGAGAAATATCAATAACCTCAGATATGCAGATGACACCACCCTTATGGCAGAAAGTGAAGAGGAACTGAAAAGCCTCTTGATGAAAGTGAAAGTGGAGAGTGAAAAAGTTGGCTTAAAACTTAACATTCAGAAAACAAAGATCATGGCATCTGGTCCTATCACTTCATGGGAAATAGTTCGGGAAACAGTGGAAACAGTGTCAGACTTTATTTTTCTGGTCTCCAAAATCACTGCAGATGGTGACTGCAGCCATGAAATGAAAACATGCTTACTCCTTGGAAGGAAAGTTATGGCCAACCTAGATAGCATATTCAAAAGCAGAGACATTACTTTGCCAACGAAGGTTCGTCTAGTCAAGACTATGGTTTTTTCAGTGGTCAGGTATGGATGTGAGAGTTGGACTGTGAAAAAAGCTGAGCACTGAAGAACTGATGCTTTTGAACTGTGGTGTTGGAGAAGACTCTTGAGAGTCCCTTGGACTGCAAGGAGATCCTACCAGTCCATTCTGAAGGAGATCAGCCCTGAGATTTCTTTGGAAGGAATGATGCTAAAGTTGAAAGTCCAGTACTTTGGCCACCTCATGCGAAGAGTTGACTCTTTGGAAAAGACTCTGATGCTGGGAGGGACTGGGGACAGGAGGAGAAGGGGATGACAGAGGATGAGATGGCTGGATGGCATCACTGACTCGATGGACGTGAATCTTAGTGAACTCCGGGAGTTGGTGATGGACAGGGAGGCCTGGAGTGCTGCAATTCATGGTGTTGCAAAGAGTTGGACATGACTGAGCGACTGAACTGAACTGAACTGAAATGTTGCACAGATCATACTTACACTAGAACATTCTTCCTTGATTACCTAAAATGCAAGTTTAGCTGAGTATTGTGCATTTTATCTGATAATCCTCTAAGTATTAAATCCAGATGAGTAATCTTCCCACCCCCAGGCCCCTTATCACATTTATGATGTACCTGGGGTAACAGATTCCTCATGGAAAGGAAAGAAATTCCCCCTTTTCTTAGGCATATTAGCTGCTACAAATAGGTATATTTGTAAGAGAATTACTCTGAGCACTGTAGGAGTGGGCCAAGGCTGAGTTAATATACTGACAAAAGATAGATTTTCCTTAAGGTTTGACATCCAAAGGCTGACTCTGTAGTATTACAGCCTGAATTTCTAGAAGTGTGGACCTTGTGTTTGACCTACAAATAAAGGTTTAGATTTGACTTGACTTTTTAGTCAAGTCAAAAGGGTGACAGAATATGATCATTTGGACATCTAAATTTTTAAAAGTCAAAATACTTATATAGTGATTGGGTCAGGTAAGCTCACTTTATGAGAAATGCACTATAAGCCATCATTTCCCATTTCCCCTTTTCTGATATAGAAATATCATTTATTTCAGGGGAAGGAATTATTACCATGTTCGCAATTTGCCAGTGTGGTAACAACAGATTAGAAAGCATCTTTGCAAAAATCTGTCAGTATAAAAGCATGCAGCTTCCCAATGGATGAATGGACAAATAAAATTAGATAATATATACAATGGAATACTAGCCTGAAAAGGGAGATGATTCTGACATATGCTGTAACATGAGTGAATCTTAAGGATTCACTTATGCTAAGTGAAATAAGCAAGTCACAGTGGAAAGCATTGTATGATTTCACGTACAAGAGGTATGTACAGAAGTTAAAGTCTTTAAAACAGAAGCCAGAAATATGACTGACAGGGGCTAGCAGAAAGGAAGTTGTTTAAATGGGTATGATCTGGACATCTATTGTATGACAATGTGATTATGCTTACAAACTGTTGAACTTTAAAAATGGTTAAGATAGTCGATTTTATGTTAATATTTGTTGTTGTTGCTGTTTAGTTGCTAACTCATGTCCAACTCTTTATGACCCCATGGACTGTAGCCTGCCAGGCTCCTCTGTCCATGGGATTTCCCAGGCAAGAATACTGGAGTGGGTTGCCATTTCCTTCTCCAGGGGATCTTCCCAAACCAGGACTGGAACATAAGAATTAAATAGCCAGCTAAATCCCTCAGATGACTCAATTAAGTTAGAAAATCAGTCTATAGGACATTTTCTACTTTTTTTTTCCTCCTGGACTTTGCCCTCATTGTTTCCTTGGTGGTTGGATTTATCTTATCTCAGTATCAGCAAATGTGTTACTTTGATAATTTGGATGAAAAGAGGGGAAAAAACATTTTCCCATTTATGCATCATTTGGAGGTGAAAGGTTGACAAATTAGAGCAATAAGGGAGATGTGTGGATAAGAATTCCTGAACGCATTAGGGAGAACAGATGTGACTCAGCATCTTAGAAGGGAACACAAGAAATAAAACTGGCTGGTGTTCCTTGTGAATCTGCTGAATTTACTTATATAGGTCATTTTTACACTGAAAAGCCAGAAGAATATCTAACTTCTAAATGAGGAAAAGAGAGTTTTCCTGGTGGTCTAGCAGTTGAGAATCCACCTGCCAATGCAGGTGTTCAGTTCAGTTCAGTCGCTCAGTCTTGTCCTACTTTTTGTGACCCCATGGACTGCAGCACACCAGGCCTCCCTGTCCATCACCAACTCCCAGAATTTACACAAACTCATGTCCATTGAGTCAGTGATGCCATCTAACCATCTCATCCTCTGTCATCCCCTTCTCCTCCTGCCCTCAATCTTTCCCAACATCAGGGTCTTTTCAAATGAGTCAGCTCTTTGCATCAGGTGGCCCAAGTATTGGAGTTTCAGCTTCAACATCAGTCCTTCCAATGAACACCCAGGACTGATTTCCTTTAGGATGATCTTGTTGGATCTCCTTGCAATCCAAGGGACTCTCAAGAGTCTTCTCCAACACCACAGTTCAAAAGCATCAATTCTTTGGTGCTCAACTTTCTTTATAGCCCAACTCTCACATCTATACATGACTACTGGAAAAATCGTAGCCTTGACTAGATGGACCTTTGTTGACAAAGTAGTCTCTGCTTTTTAATATGCTGTCTAGATTGGTTATAACTTTCCTTCCAAGGAGTAAGCAGCTTTTAATTTCAGGGCTGCAATCACCATCTGCAATGATTTTGGAGCCCAAAAATATAAAGTCTGCCACTGTTTCCACTGTTTCCCCATCTATTTGCCATGAAGTGATGGGACCAGATGTAATGATCCTAGTCTTCTGACTGAGCTTTAAGCCAACTTTTTCACTCTCTTCTTTCAGTTTCATCAAAAGGCTCTTTAGTTCTTCATTTTCTGCCATAAGGGTGGTGTCATCTGCATCTGAGGTTATTGATATTTCTCCCGGCAATCTTGATTCCAGCTTGTGCTTTATCCAGCCCCACATTTCTTATGATGTACTCTGCATATGGTTTTTCCAGTGGTCATGCTGAGCGCCGAAGAATTGATCCTTCTGAACTGTGTTGTTGGAGAAGACTCTTGAGAGTCCCTTGGAGTGCAAGGAGATCCAACCAATCCATTCTAAAGATCAGCCCTGGGTGTTCTTTGGAAGGAATGATGCTAAAGCTGAAAGTCCAGTACTTTGGCCACCTCATGCGAAGAGTTGACTCATTGGAAAAGACCCTGATGCTGGGAAAGATTGAGGGCAGGAGGAGAAGGGGACGACAGAGGATGAGATGGCTGGATGGCATCACTGACTCGATGGACATGAGTTTGAGTCAACTCCGGGAGTTGGTGATGGACAGGGAGGCCTGGCGTGTTGCAATTCATGGAGTCACAAAGAGTCGGACATGACTGAGTGACTGAACTGAACTCTGCATATAAATTAAATAAGCAGAGTGACAATATACAGCCTTGATGTACTCCTTTTCCTATTTGAAACTAGTCTGTTGTTCCATGTCCAGTTCTAACTGTTGCTTCCTGACCTGCATACAGGTTTTTCGAGAGGCAGGTCAGATGGTCTGGTATTCCCATCTCTTTCAGAATTTTCCACAGTTTATTGTGATCCACACAGTCAAAGGCTTTGACATAGTCAATGAAGCAGAAATGGGTTCAGTCCCTGGTCCAGGAAGATTTCACATGCTGCAGAGCAGCTGAGCCCGGGTACCACAATTCCTAAGGCTATGCACCTCTAAAGCCCTGATACCGCAAAAAAAAATCCTAGCGCAGACAAAAATAAATAAATAACATGTAAATGGGTGAAAGAAAAGATGGGAAAAAAGTCAGACTCCAAATATAACCACCATTCAGAGCAATGATGAAATGTTAATTTCAGTTAATGAATAAGTAATTATTGAAATTTTAATAGATGAATATGCTGTTTCCCTAAATACTATTTTTGAGATGATGCTTATGGTCCACTTTTAGTAAATTGTTCTGCAGACAACTCCCATTTGAAATTTTTCTCCAAGAGATAATTTCAGTCCCCAGAAAAAAATTCAATTTTGATAGTTTTTGCAACCCAAAACTGGGAGATTTCTTGGCAAGCACCATAATTTCAAGAAGTGGTTTTGCTTTTGCAAGAATACAATGGCATAAAAGTAGGCCCTGAGTCATAGAATGGCTGGCAATTTGTGTACTTCTATGTGAAGTATTTGGGGGCGATACATAAAATGTTCAATATAACATATTTCAATTCCAGTCCTGAGGTGCTATTGATTAGGCAAAATAGGGAATTGGGAGTCTGCGATTTATTCATTCACTGTGCGAATATGACACAAGTCTTTTAGATGCTAGGCACTATTTTGAATTTGATTTGGATAGATGAGCAATCAATATATTTGATTGGAAATACAATGAAGGTTTTATTTCCCATATAGTTTTTCTTTGATATGAATTACCTAGATAATTGCCTAAGCTTTTGTGTTATCTTTGCCCATAGAATGAAGCAGAGAGCCTGAATTCTCACCCTGGAATTAAACTCCAGAACACTAAGAAGCAAGAGGGCAATGTTACTGGTTGTTAATGCCATAGCATCTTCCCTCATGAGAGGGTCTTGGGCATCACTTATGTTTCTATCCCACTGTCTCAAGAGCCCTCTTCATGTGCTCTCTGTGCACTGAGCTCCCTGAAGATCCTGGAGGTGATTACACCGTCAATAGTCTGTTCATCCTGTCCTTCATTTGGACAGAGGAAGCACTCTACCTTTTAGAATTCAATATTCATTCCTAGCTTTCCTACTTAAAAGTTCCAGTAAACATGGTCATTATCATTCCCATAATTTTTCTTTAAACAAATATCCCTGGGATGCTAGTAAAATTCCAGAAGTCATGGAAAAAATACTGGAATGAGGCCACCAGGGATAGGATGAAGGACAAAGATCTGTCCAGTGTGGGAAAAGTTAAACCATTGCATGGTCAATAAACAAAGACGACCTAGGGGAAATCAACTGACCTGCCATGTTGGGGGAATGAAAGAGACAAATACACTGTTTTCCAGAAACAGGAAGCAATGTCCATAAAGAAAGAAACATTTCCCATTTTGTTCCATCAGTAATAAAATCTCTTGCAGGAGTTGTAATCAGTCTGCAACTGTATTCACGTGATGCTTCAGCCTTTGTTCTGTCTGTCTTTTCCTCTGCCTGGGAAGACTTTATCATTC
This sequence comes from Tragelaphus eurycerus, assembly GCA_935064755.1. Lineage (NCBI taxonomy): Eukaryota > Metazoa > Chordata > Mammalia > Artiodactyla > Bovidae > Tragelaphus > Tragelaphus eurycerus. The sequence goes on from CAKXYN010000003.1 coordinate 15,772,383, forward strand.
CATTGGGAAAGTGGAGAGGAAAAGAGATCTGCTTGATACTATTTAAGCTTTTAAAGAATATTTGCTTTATTTTTCTTTTCCTACAGACCACAGCCAATTGCTATTCCTCCCCTTTGAAAGAAACTCTGGCTATACCTGCTCTTTCATCTTCTGTGTGGAAAAATGTCTATCAACCGGAATCCTTGAGTCTTAATTTTCAAGGATTTTAGTTGTAAGCCATTCAAGACATGAGCTAAGGTTTCAGGCAAGGTAACTTTAGTAGCTTAGTCTGATTTCTACCCACACCTCCTCCCCTCCAGAACTATATGGGTAACTTTCTGTGAGTGGATAAGCTCCTTAGCTAAGATGTAAACTTATGTTTCCTGCTATCTGATAAAGTTTTCTGGAGACTCATAATTTAAAAAAAAAAAAAGAAGAAGAAGAAAGAAAAGACAAGAAAGAAAGCAAGAAAGAGAGGAAGAAAGACAAGGAGAAACTGAATCCAGAGGCTTACAAAGCGATTAGAAAAGTCCAGATGGAAAATTTTATGGGAGCTGGAGAAAATGTATAAGTGAAATATCAGTATCATAAAATAACAGGAAATAGTGTAATCTACCTGATGGAGAAAATTGTCACTTTTAAAAAACTATACTAATTTCCTTCAAAATTGTTCTTGTTTTTGAGCCAATAAAGTGCAGCTAGGCTGACCGTGGACCTTTCTTCTGCCAAACTCGTATTTGCCAACAGAACCTCTGTGTATTTACAACTGAAACTTTTCCATTCTATTTTTTTTTTCTAATTAAAATAAAGCCACCCAGAGGCAGACAGAAATCATGCAATAAGGAGAGAAAATTACTAATGATCTGGCTGAATTATGATCCAGAAGTTTAGAGGAAAATCAGAGTGAGTGTTAGGGAAATGGACTCAAAGCAAATTTGGGGTCAACCAGAAGAAAGGTATGTGGGGGAGATCCTGGGTTTTCCTTTAATAAGTAATAATAATAATGCGATTTGTCTGAAGTATGTGCATGGTGGAAGACAGATCAGCAGATGAAGGCCTATGGCACTTACTCTGGGGAAATGTGATATGGTTGCAATTTTTCCCCCTTCAAACCTCTAGGTTGGATTTCATGACTTAGTAAACTGTTGCTGAGCAGATGAGGAAAAATACATTTGGTTGCTTAGACAGGGTATTATCAGGATTAATTTCCTGTTCTCCATCCACATTATTTTGATTGGGATAATTATGGTATTTCCAAAGGTAATAGTTTGAATTGGTTTCATGACCCTTGATCCACACACACACACACAAACTTCCTGTTCAACAACACAAAATTTTGGATGTGTGTACCAAAAAATGAGAAGATGAACTAGAGCTGAAAGACGTTAAGTACAAATCTAAGTATGCTTCCAAGTAGAAAGTGATAAATGTCGTAAGAGATAAGCAAATAAAACTTTTGGGGAATTCAAAGGATGGAGGGTGACTTAGGGATGATTTGGGCCAAAAATGTCTTCTTAGAGGGGTAGTGTTTACACTACACATTCAGGGTTTGCTTAGGACTGAGACATGATCTTGATCTTGAATATGTTTGCATGAATTTTAAATAAGGCTCTGTATCTTTATTTACTTATTTTTCTCATTTGACAGATGTTGTGCTGGAAGTGTTCTCGGTTTGGGGGATAGAGTGGTGAATTTGTCAAATATTCCTCTTGGAGCAGATATTCTGGTGGGATGGGGGTGGTTGTATTTGAATACTTTATTTTCTTTGAACATGTGTTGTCTTTGAACCACTGGTACTTGCTCCAAGTTGAGAAAATTTATCTTTCCAACTAATTATCTTTCCAACTAATTAGCTTTCCTATTGGAAAACTGTAGACAGGTGTTAACAGAAATACTGAATAAAATTTTAAGTATGCATACATAAAACTTCAAACAAAAGGTTGAATTATTAAGCATTTCCAAAGGAAATAATTTGAAAAGTCATATAGATTGTGCACACATTGGCAAAAAGTTGAGGAGAAAGGAAGATAACAATGGTTTGGAGAACCAAGGACAGTGGGATTATATTGAAAGGTACCTGAGACAGAGAAAGTTGAGAAATGATGTGATATGATGGGTTACTTCATTGGTCACTGCTCCCCTATAAGTTGCAAAGATACTTAACTTTGCTGACAAAGGTCCATATAGTCAAAGCTATGGATTTTCCAGTAGACATGTATGGATGGGAGAGTTGGACCATAAAGAAGGCTGAACGTCAAAGAATTGATGCTTTTGAACTGTGGCATTGGAGAAGACTCTTGAGAGTCCCTTGGACTGCAAGAAGATCAAATGAGTCAATCCTAAAGGAAATCAATCCTGAATATTCATTAGTAGGACTGATGATGAAGGTGAAGTTCCAATAATTTGACCACTTGATTCAAAGACCCAACTCATCAGAAAAGACCCTGATGCTGGAAAAGATTGAAGATAGGAGGAGAAGGGGATGACAGAGGATGAGATAGTTGGATGGCATGACTGACTCAATGGACATGAGTTCCAGCAAGCTCCAGGAGATGGTGAAGGAGAGGGAAGCCAGGCATCCTGCAGTCCATGGGGTCAGAGTCAACTGAATGACTGAACAACAACAAGATTATTTAACAATTGTGATCACTCACCTCCTTGGGAAGCCATTTCTGTTGGGTTTGCAAAGAGAACCACACCTAAGAGTAGTCTATAGAGAGAAGAAGGAAGAGAGAAATTATATATTGAGTTTCCTCTGGTCTCTTGTTTCAATTGGTCAAGATTCAACCTCTGGGAAGTTAATTTTCGTGAACTTATAGGCTCTAACATCTGCCTCCTTGTAACCTCTCAGGAAGCAAGATCTCATGTTCTATAAAGTGGTAACACAATCAAGTTAGGAAGAGGAGGGGCCTCATGGTGCAGCTGGGACACTAAGAAAGAAGAAGGAAGCACTGGAGGGACTCTGAGAAGACCTACAAATTTTGTGTTCCGTACACCAATCAAAAGACATTAACACAAGTCCATATCCAAGCTTTCACCCCTCCTGTTTGAGTCTTGACTTTTCCAGTACATTCCCCTCCAGTCTTAATGAAACCATGCCAGTGAAGCACTGTATCTATATATTTCCCCACTAAATGAATTCTTTATGTATGTTTTTGTTTCCCTAATTAAATCTTCATAAGATCCACAGAAATGAAGTCTGATTTATTTCTCCATTTCCAATTCTCAGTAGAGGCACTGACACAGAGAACATTCCTTCAAAAATACCAGAAAAGAGGGTAGATGGAAAAAAAGAAAGAAGCAAGAAGTTCGTTTGAGTGACTGAAAATATTTAGCATTTCACTTAACTTTCTTTCCATCAAATGTGTAAAACATCAAGCTAGTCAGTAATTACTTGGTACTTTATAAAACAGTGTTCCCACAGGGATGGGCAGACAGTATAGAGGAAAAAGGCATGTGGATTTGGGAAATTCTCCAGGGGATTATGATATGACCTCCCTTTTCTTTACATAGATAAGAACCAGTAGAACTTCCCAACTAGCTCCCAAAAGATTCTGACTGACATTCCTGGCAAAGAGAATAGCATTTCCAGAGGCATAAATGTGAGAAAGTACAGCTTCTTGGGAGAACTTCAGATAGATTTGCTTGCCTAGCTCTTTATCACTTTTTACTCCTGAACACTTAGTTATGTTTATTAGATTGACTGTGCTAGAAGGAAATGGCAACCCACTCCAGTGTTCTTGCCTGGAGAATCCCAGGGACGGGAAGCCTAGTGGGCTGCCGTCTATGGGGTCACACAGAGTCGGACATGACTGAAGTGACTTAGCAGCAGCAGACAAGGCAGAAAACTTTTGCTGGCTGCATCTAGATTTTTATGTCACCTGGAATTTCTTGATAGTGTTTGGGTGTGCTTCCATTATAAGACAAATGAAGGAGGTCGGGTAAGTCTCACCCACTTCCTCTCCTCCCACCCCACATAATTTTAGAAAGACAGTATTTTTAAAAGAAGCTATTAGTTCCCTAAGCTGGAAACAGGAGTTGGAAAACCATAGGTGACTTGACAAAAATATAGACTGCACCGATGCTAGAGTGGGGCTTACTTTTACGTCACAGTCAGTGGGCTTTCTTTCCTGACCTAGTTAGTGTTTTCAGCTTTTTGGGGGTTAAACATAGCTCAGAAACGTGTTGCTACAAAACAAAATGGAAAACATTGGGCCCAGTTTAACTTGATTTCTCTGGATCAGGGTGGGTCACTGTTACCCTGAAATAACATGTGAACAGCATAATTTTCTCAAAGTCTTTGTACCATATTAAATTACCAAAATAAATAGCAGCTATATTTTATCTGCAGTATCAGCAAGATCATATAACACAACGTAGGCTGGTATCGCTTAACAAACTGGGCTTAAAGAAAAAAAAACACAAAAAACCCATAGTGGAATATTGGAAAGAGTCGGGGCGTTAATGCATACCACAGCATGTCTAGCTTATTACCGTATTATGATGAATTAAAGCTTTAGATCTGACTAATTGATTCAGAATCCCTGTGCTCTGCAACGTGATGCCTGCTCATATAAACCAAATTTGGAGGTTGATTTCTACAGCTGAATGCAGCCAAGAGGGCTGCCCTTGTGGAGTGATTATACTCCTCTGGGTTGGCATAAGATCTGCTCTGTGTCTTCTTTGTTTAGAACTTGAAGACGATTGGAAGACACTTGTGTTACTTTACCAGGTGAAACAAAAGGAGAAAGGAAAGGAAACATATTAAATGAAAGATGGCAATGTTTTATGATTTTGATGTTATTGCTTGTATAACCAGCCTTCCATAACTAGAAATGTTGAGCTCTCTATTAGGGCACATCTAATTCAATGAAAAATCTATAGATTAGTGTAATGAGAAATAGTTTTATTACTTTTAAGAACATATGTTACTTAAATTAAATGCCAATGAAATTCTCCCCAATTCTAGCATATTTGTTAGCTAGACAGTTCTTTTAATTTCTGGTATTCTATTACTAAACTGTTTATGCTTCTAAAAATGCATTATTTTAAAGTTTAACACCCCCAGTAATCTTGTTTATAGTATAATATAAACATATTCAAATTTAAGGAGATGAAATCTAAAGAAATCTGAGTTTATGTATTTAGATAATCAGAGATACCAAAGGAATATTTCATGCAAAGATGGACTCGATAAAGGACAGAAATGGTTTGGACCTAACAGAAGAAGAAGATATTAAGAAGAGATGGCAAGAATACATAGAAGAACTGTACAAAAAAGATCTTCACGACCAAGATAATCATGATGGTGTGATCACTGACCTAGAGCCAGACATCCTGGAATGTGAAGTCAAGTGGGCCTTAGAAAGCATCACTATGAACAAAGCTAGTGGAGGTGATGGAATTCCAGTTGAGCTATTCCAAATCCTGAAACATGATGCTGTGAAAGTGCTGCATGCAATATGCCAGCAAATTTGGAAAACTCAGCAGTGGCCACAGGACTGGAAGAGGTCAGTTTTCATTCCAATCCCAAAGAAAGGCAATGCCAAAGAATGCTCAAACTACCACACAATTGTACTCATCTCACACGCTAGTAAAGTAATGCTCAAAATTCTCCAAGCCAGACTTCAGCAATATGTGAACTGTGAACTTCCTGATGTTCAAGTTGGTTTTAGAAAAGGCAGAGGAACCAGAGATCAAATTGCGAACATCTGCTGGATCATAGAAAAAACAAGAGAGTTCCAGAAAAGCATCTATTTCTGCTTTATTGACTATGCCAAAGCTTTTGACTGTGTGGATCACAATAAACTGGAAAATTCTGAAAGAGATGGGAATACCAGACCACCTGATCTGCCTCTTGAGAAATCTATATGCAGGTCAGGAAGCAACAGTTAGAACTGGACATGGAACAACAGACTGGTTCCAAATAGGAAAAGGAATTCATCAAGGCTGTCACCCTGTTTATTTAACTTATATGCAGAGTACATCATGAGAAACGCTGGGCTGGAAGAAACATAAGCTGGAATCAAGATTGCCGGGAGAAATATCAATAACCTCAGATATGCAGATGACACCACCCTCTGGCAGAAAGTGAAGAGGAACTGAAAAGCCTCTTGATGAAAGTGAAAGTGGAGAGTGAAAAAGTTGACTTAAAGCTCAACATTCAGAAAACGAAGATCATGGCATCTGGTCCCATCACTTCATGGGAAATAGATGGGGAACAGTGGAAACAGTGTCAGACTTTATTTTTCTGGTCTCCAAAATGACTGCAGATGGTGACTGCAGCCATGAAATTAAAAGACGCTTACTCCTTGGAAGGAAAGTTATGACCAACCTAGATAGCATATTCAAAAGCAGAGACATTACTTTGCCAACAAAGGTTCGCCTAGTCAAGCCTATGGTTTTTCCTGTGGTCATGTATGGATGTGAGAGTTGGACTGTGAAGAAGGCTCAGCGCCAAAGAATTGATGCTTTTGAACTGTGGTGTTGGAGAAGACTCTTGAGAGTCCCTTGGACTGCAAAGAGATCCAACCAGTCCATTCTGAAGGAGATCAGCCCTGGGATTTCTTTGGAAGGAATGATGCTAAAGCTGAAACTCCAGTACTTTGGCCACCTCATGCGAAGAATTGACTCATTCGAAAAGACTCTGATGCTTGGAGGGATTGGGGGCAGGCGGAGAAGGGGACGAGAGAGGATGAGATGGCTGGATGGCATCACTGACTCGATGGACATGAGTCTGAGTGAACTCTGGGAGTTGGTGATGGACAGGGAGGCCTGTGTGCTGCGATTCATGGGATTGCAAAGAGTCAGACACGACTGAGCGACTGATCTGATCTGATCTGATCTGATTTAGATAAGAGTAAAAAAAAAACCTCAAAACCCAAACTGCCATACTCTCTTCATTAGATGATATAAAAATGGTCTTTTAAAATATATTTTAATTACTATTTACATGGTAGTTGATATTAAATAAGTAGATAGTAATATATTATTTTAAAGAAATTATTATAAGCCTATGTTCACAGAAGCAAAGAATCATTGAGTTTAAAGAGATACTCAGAGTCAACTAGTTAACCCAGTACAGAAACCCTTCTTACAACTTCCTGGTAACTGACTATTTATACTCTTAAACTCCTTCAGTGGTGGGATCCTACTATGTGGAACAATCATTCCCATCTTTGGATAGTTGAGACAGTTAAAAAGTTCTCTCAAGACGAGCTCAAGTCTGCCGACCTGAACTTTCCATCCACTTGCCCTACTTTTTCCTTTTGGAAAAATATAAACTAAATGATTCCTTTTCTATATTCTAATGGTTCAAATATTTGAAGACAGCTCTCACATTCCCCTTGCATTTTTTTTTTTTTTCATTTTCCTTTTCATGCAATCTGCTGTCAAGCCAAGTTTCCCCATTTTATGATTATATTATTAAGTCTTGGAGAAACAAATGTAGAACTTTATATTTTTCAAATTTCATTTTGTCAAAGGGCATACAAACAGCTGATAAAATGAGAGAAATAATTCAATCTCACATGACATACGAAAAGTAAGTTAAAACAATTGAGATACCAGCTGTGACTTATATATGGGCAAAGATTAACAAAAAATGAAATGAAGGATTTTGGCCAAGGAGAAAAATAAGGACCCGTATGCACCACTGATGGCAAAATAAATTGATACGAATTTTTTGAAAGGCAAACTAGCAATATATATGTCAGCAATCACATTTTAGGAATTTTCTTAAAGAATTAATGGTTTGGGCACTTAGTCGTAAGAGCGTTCATGGCAACAATGTCCAAAATAACAAAATTGAAAACAATCTTGTAATGGTTAAATAAATTATAGAATGCCTGCTGTGGTATTGGAAAATGATATTTCAGAAGAATATTTAATGATGTGGTGTTAACTGGAAAAAATAGATTATACAACAGTATTTGCTGAGTTATCTCTATTCTCTAAAAAATATAAGTGTGTACATGCTTGTCTCTTACACATATACACATTTATATAAAACTAGAGAGATAGAGAGGTATAACAACAACAAAAGGATTTACATCAAAATGAAGACAATGCTCATTTAAATGAAGCCTTTATTTTTTTGGTTTTATGTAATCCTTTGCATCATCTTTGCAGATCATTGTGAATCATTTTTCTGGCACTTACTCTATTAATTTCTCCCACACCCCTTCAGCATTATATCGTCTTCAAATGCAAATATATATACTGCCTTTGATTCTATCTAAATGTTTTGTGAAATGTACAAGACAGGTAGGGTCCATGACAAAGTAAGCTTTCGTTTTTGCCATTAGGATTGCGTTGTCAGGGTGTAACAGTTTGTGTGCCAATGTCAAAGACAAAAAGTTTGCTAATTCAATCATGTATTTTCAGATCAAACATTTTTAAAGACCCAGAATATATCAGGCCTGTGCTAGATATTGAACTTCATGATCATCCTTACATCAGTATCTTATTTTACTTTAAAGATATTTAAATCTCAGCCAGGGACTCTTCATCTATTCATTCACTGAATGTAAGCCCAATAATATAATTGTAAGATGAGTAAATTTGACTCAACAGTGGATGGCAGTGAATTAGCTAATCTGGTGGGTGTTGGGGAAATCAGACATGGCTCCTGCCTTAATAGAGTTTACAGTCTTGTGTGTTAAGGTCAGAGTTGGGGAGGCAGCATGTGGGATTTTTAGTTCTTAAAACATACCAAGCACTGATGAACCTGTTTTCAGGGCAGAAATAGAGACACAGACATAGAGAATAACTTGTAGACACAGCAGGGGAAGGAGAGGGTGGGATGACTTGAGAGTGTAACATTGAGACATGTACATTACCACATGTAAAATAGATGGCTAGGGTGAAGTTGTTGGATACCACAGGGAGCTCAGCCCAGGGCTCTGTGATGACCTAGAGGGGTGGGATGGGGTGGCAAGGTAGGAGGGAAGAGCAAGAGGGAGGGGACACGTGTAGACCTATGGCTGATTCACACTGTTGTATGGCAGAAACCAACACAACATCGTAAAGAAATTATCCTCTAATTTAAAAAAAAAGACATACTAAGCACCGTGTTAAGTGTTGTTTACACATTTCACTTCCTGTCCATCTCCACTTTAGAGATGTGGGTGGTGGTAGCCATGGGGATTTAGTGACTTTCTAGTCCAGGAAGGCCTTGATGAGTGATGTGATGAGATAAGGAAAGTGGGTCTTTTCTGAAGCCTGGCAGAGCTTTCCTGGGGAACTGAGACATGAGTAACTTGACGCATAGGGGAAGGAAGAGCATTTCATGGAGAGGTTAGAGCATGACACCTGAGGTGGGAGGGACCGAGAGGATGCCAGGACCAATGGAGTATGGAATAGAGAAACAGGCCAGTGCTACACGATGGGGTGTCTTTGTAGACCATGTTAAAGAGTTTATCTAAAAGCTTTAAGAGTCGTTAATTAGACCTACAAAGAGTTGAGGCCAAGAGATATTTGAATCACTAAAATATGAAGTCATTTTGACTGTAATGTGGAAAATGTTTTGAAGGGACATGAAAGTTGTTATTCAGAGGTCAACTAGAAGCCTAGTGAAGGAGTTAAGGCAAGAACTTAGGATAGTGGCAGAGGAGGGAAGGAACAGTCAACAGAAAGAATTGAGTAGCATTATCCCTAGACTTGGGCAAAGGATCCCTGCCCTAGTCCCCTCACTTCATACGGCCTGATTCTGTCCTGTGTCCATGTTCCTCCCCCCAGGAACCCACCCAAAGCCCACACCGACCCCCTTCTAGGCCACATTTTGGTATATAGAGCCCTGGAGTCCTTGGCCCAAATGACCCTACGTCTGCTTTACGGCCAGTGCTGGCCTCTTTCCAGTGCGTCCCCCCAACTCCCAAATATGTGCAGAGCACACAGGGTATATGGCCCTGGGCTCAGGGATGGCCAAGGGGCAGCCGTGTGTAGCGACGTAAAGAAAGCTTGTAGAGCTTAGACCTGAAACCTGGGTGCCCATGTGTGTGTCCACAAGGTTCTTAAAGCTGGGATGAGATGACCAAGAGTATGCAAGCCAACTCTTCTTGAGTCATTAATTAAGGACAAGGAATGCCAAGGAGATGAAGACTTTTCATCTAAACCCTTCTCTCTGGGTCAGTGTGGAAGTATGTTTGTCAAGGTAGGAGAATAGAGCTATTTTATCTAATGGCTTGTTCATTTTATTCATAGCTTTAAATATGTAGGTATAGGGTATGGGGCTCTTCTCCTGGACTCTGCAAATGTCAGGGGAAAACCTGTATTTGAGAGTCACGTATGGGATTAAACACCAGGATCTAGTGATTGAACATGGATGCTGAAATAGAAGGAACTCTATATAACTGTCAGGTTTTGCTCTTAAGGAGGTGGATGGTAGTAATGTTTCCTGGGATGGGGAAGACTAGAATTTGCGGGGAGGATTGAGAATTCGGTTTTTGAGAGTTTGGTGTCTGAAAAATCTAGGAGCTGACTGGCTCTAGCCCCCAGTATCAAAAGAGACAGAGGGCTCCAGTAGCTTTCTTCTTGGTTAGGATGAACAGATGCGGGTATGCCATGGGGAAGGAGAAAGATGAAACCCAAGGAGGCTGAATCAACTCATCCTCTATTGAGTGGTACAGCACTGAGTGATAATAAGACTAGTCCATGTCAGGGGCAGTGGTACCCGTGTATGAGCAGTGTGTCTCCCGGGTCTTCACTCGACAACTATTGGGGCTTTTATGCTAATGCCTGAGTATCATTTTGACTACTGGAAAATAAAACGTTAGCCTTTCCTTGAGCTTGTATTCCATGCACAAAGCCTCACCGAGAATAATGATGATGGTGATGATGACAGTGATGATCAAGATGTAGTAGAAGCCCCAGTGGCTCAATGGTAAAAGAAAAAAAAAAAAAATCTGCCTGCAAAAAATCTGAACAAGTGTTCAGTTCCTTAGTTGGGAAGATCCTCTGAAGGAGGAAATGGCAACTCATTCCAGTGTTCTTCCCTGGAGAATTCCCCAGACAGAGGAGCCTGGCAAACTACAGTCTACAGTCTGGCAAACTACAATCTACAGTCCATGGGATCACAAAGAGTCAGACACGACTGAAGCGACCGAGCACAAGCACACGCAGAAGTGATATATGGGAAATTCATTGGAGTAGCCCGCTTTTAAAATAGTGCCTTTTTAAAGAATATTTGTTCATTAATTTTCTCAACTTATACTTCAAAAAGATCAAGGTGGAAGAGGCTCCGTTATTCCTGTGTCACTGAACAAACAGAATCTCAGAGTAGATTAGTTCTCCAAAGTCAAATGATTATCCGGCAGCAGAATACGAAGATCAGAGACTTGTTACTTTTGGGCCAAATGTATAGTTCCTGCCCTTGCACTAGGGTTCAGCAGGGGTTGTCAGAGGGGCTAAAGACATAAGACTAGGAGATTGAACTCCTTCTTCCTAAATTAACTTGGTTCGACTGTATAGAGAAGGATTTGCTATAATGACTCAAGTTCAATGGGAGGACACCTTCCCAGTGCTGAGATTACATAGAATGAGTAGCCAAAACAGGGAGAGAACACACAGTTCCTTTTTTTTCCTTCTCAGAGATCAAAATGAGAACTGCTCATTTTCAAGACAAAAGTAGTCTCTTCCACATCGAAGAACGTTTATACATATGTATACGTGATATTTATTTATGACTCCCATGTGGTGATTTTAGTACAAATGATTCTGGAACATATGGAGTACATTTTCTTTTAAAGTAAACAGAGATTGTTAATATTCAGGAAAAACCAACGGCAAAATGAGTGTCGGCTCCTCTAAATCTCTAAGAGTTTGAGGAAGTTTCTAACTTGAGTTTACAAAAAGAACTGCACTTTTTCTTGGATAATAGCAATTTCTGAGCTAATATAAAGCTTGGCCTCTTTTTAGGAGTAGTGTTCGTTTATTTCCAAGTTACTCGGGTGTTATAGCGAGCGATGTGGTGATGTAATCTGTGTTCAAAGTGGTATGGTGTTGGGTTTTAGATGAGAAACTGATCATATTTACATTCATAATTAGTGATCTTTGCCTGGTTAGCTCAGTCTGAGACTAATAGGGTTATAGGTTTCCACTTAGATTTGAGCCAATTAGATTTGTTCTAATCCATGATCATAGACTGTCTGCTTAACCTTAATTTACACATCATAAAACATGCAGTTAACCTTACTTACATAATTCACTGCATTTTAATTAATATTGTAGGGGAGGAAAAAACTTTTCTCCACCCTCTTATCTTCAGTAACTGGAGCTTGTCACTTAAACTGATAAAACAAAGAATAACAGAAGAAAAAGCATACAAACATGAACGCATGAAAGCCTTCATAGAAAACAAATGAATACCCCCAAAAGAGGTTAGACCTGGGAGCTTATATACCAGTTTAATAAAAGAGTTCACACTTCTAGGGATGTTATACAGTGGGAAGGTAAATAAAGCTCCAATATTTTGGCGACCTGATCTGAAAAGCTGACTCATTGGAAAAGACCTTGATACTGGGAAAGATAGAAGGCAGGAGGAGAAGGGGTGACAGAAGAAGAGATGGTTGGATGGCATCACCTACTTGATGGATATGAGTTTGAGCAAGCTCCGGGAGTTGGTGATGGACAGGGAAGCCTGGTGTGCTGCAGTCCATGGGACTGCAAAGAATTGGACATGACTAAGTAACTGAACATTAACAAAAGTGGAAACTAAGGTTATTTTAGTAAGGTTTGTTTGTGCAGACCCATCTCAGTGCTGACTTTTTCTCTCTAGTGAAGAGGTTCTTCTCTTCCTAGTTCCAGAGAGGGAAAGGGAAGTGCCTTTACAAAGGGAAATTATGTCCTGCTTTTAGGTAGATGGGAGGATGGGAGAAGAACCTTTTCTGTATTTGCTGCTTCTTAACTGCCTTGGGCTCTAAACAATCTTCATGCCACAGTATCATAGTTTGGGGTGGCGCATTCTGACTCCTGTCAATATCAACTGAGATTTGGGTAAAAAAAGATGATTAAAACCTATTTTGTGACTTTGAAGGTCTCGTTCATTGTCTACTGAGACAGAAAGGCAGCACACAAATAATTGCAATAATGAATGCAATACAAAAGCTTTGAACTGAAAGTTCCAAGTTAGCGTGGAAGAAGGAATGACTACCTGCCTTTGGAGGATCTGACACGTGGTGCCTCCACAGAACTGGGAGGGCTGAATGGATGCAGTGGCTTGAGGGGAAAATAGAAGAACGTTCTGGTAGAGAGGAAAGCATGCTCAAGGCATGAAGGTAGGAAACAAGAGTGTGCTGTGATAGTTCAATTTTGCAGCAGGATATCAGGCAGGGGTCCCAGTGTGGGGATAGCAGAGTTGTTGAGGATGAAGTTGGTGAATAGGCAGGTTCATAACATGGAAGACCTTATAGTTCATCCTGAGGTGCTTGGAGTTTATCCTGAATTTGAAAGGGCACCATGAAAGAGAAGTTATGCACTTATATTGGTTTATCCTGGCAACCAGAGTGAAGGAGGAACTGCAGCTGATCAATGAAAAACATGTACTACCTCAATGAATAGTTATTGAAACTGTAGCTGGAGAGAACACAGTTAGAAGTGAAATTAACAGGGATTGGTGATTGATTACACGTGAAGTGCCAAATGAGAATTGAAAATGTTTTTCATATTTATGACTTAAGGTGACTCAAAGGATGGTAGTGTTACTACTTACAACAGAAAAGGAGAAAGAGAAGGCGAGAATAAAGATGAGCTCAGTTTTGGATGTGTCCAAAGAGGGTTAAGGAAATGGCAACCCATTCCAGTGTTCTTGCCCGGAGAATCCGAGGGACGGGGGAGCCTGGTGGGCTGCCGTCTATGGGGCTGCACAGAGTCGGACACGACTGAAGCAACTTAGCAGCAGCAGCAGCAGAGATTGTATTAAAGAAAAATGATGCAAAATTAGAAATACAAAATTTTGATGTGAATGTGAATATTTAGAATGAGAAAAGGAATTATAGCAAATTAATTTTTTTAAACTTGAAAAATAGCAAAATGAATTTTTTTAAAAAGAAAATAGTTTTCCTCACTCCAGGGCATATATCCAAATAAAACCATAATTTGAAATGATACATGCATCCCAATGTTCACTGCAGCACTATTTACAATAGCCAGGACATGGAAGCAACCTAAATGTTCAGGAGATGAATGGATAAAGACGATGTGGTAGGTATATATAATGGAATATTACTCAGTCATAAAAATAATGAAATAATGCCATTTTTAGCAACATGGATGGACCTAGAGATTATCATACTAAATGAAGTATATGAGATTATCATACTAAGTGAAGTGAAGTGACAAAGACAAGTATCATATGATATCACTTATACATGGAGTTGAAAAAATGGTAACAATAAATTTATTTATAAAACAGAAGCAGAGTCACACATGTAAAAAGCAAACTTAGGATTACCCAGGGGAAAGTGTGGTGACAAAGATAAATTGGGAGATTGGAATTGACATGTACACAATACTATATATAAAATAGATAAGGACATACTGTATAGCACAGAGAACTCTTCTCAACACTCTCTAATGACTATAGGGGAAAAGAATATAAAAAAAGAGTGGATATATATATATATATATATGTGTGTGCTGCTGCTGCTGCTGTCGCTTCAGTCATGTCCACCTCCGTGTGACCCCATAGACGGCAGCCCACCAGGCTCCCCGGTCCCTGGGATTCTCCAGGCAAGAACACTGGAGTGGGTTGCCATTTCCTTCTCCAATGCATGAAAGTGAAAAGTGAAAGTGAAGTTGCTCAGCCGTGTCCAACTCTAGCGAACCCATGGACTGCAGCCTTCCAGGCTCCAACATCCATGGGATTTTCCAGGCAAGAGTACTGGAGTGGGGTGCCATTGCCTTCTCCGCTTTATGTGTATATATATATATATATATATATATATATATATATATATGCATAACTGATTCACCTTGCTTTACAACAGAAACAAATACAACATTGTAAATCTACTATGCCAATAAAAATTAAAGAAAAGAACATGATTTCTAAAATTAATCATTAGTTTAAACTTTGGCTGTATAATCGTTGCCTTTTCACATAATGATTTAGTAATTTTTTTTCTATGCTGGACATAGATAATTCAATCTTTCCTTTTGCATGGTTGATCTAAGTCATTTTTAATAATGACATTTTAATGGTATTTCTTTTAGATTCATAATGTTGCAAGCTGTTAGGGCCACAGATGGGTCATAGTGGAGAGTTCTGACAAAATGTGGTCCCCTGGAGGAGGAAATGGCAAACCACTCCAGTATTCTTGCCTCAAGAACCCCATGAACAGTATGAAAAGGCAAAAGATATGATACCAGAAGATGAGACACCCAGTCAGTTGGTGTCCAATATACTACTGGGGAAGAGCAGAGAAAAAGCTACAGGAAAATGAAGAGGCTGGGCCAAAGTGGAAAGGACGCTCAGTTGTTGATGTGTCTGATGGTGAACGTTTGTAGAGTTGTTCCCAAATTTGGGAAAACATTTATTAAGTTTATTTCTTATTTGAGTTATAAGACTTAAACTGTTATAGGTGACTTTTGGATTCCATCCATTTAAAATCTTACTTCTCTTCGACTTGCCCTTTGAATGCATTCTTGTTGTGGCCTTTCATCTTTTTGTCACAGCTTGGGGGTGAATCATTAACTTGGCCAACAGGCATATTCTTGGAAGCCACACCTACACCAGCATTACTAGCAGGAATTTATGTATAGATGTGTCTGGGAGCCACACAAATATATTTCACTAAGAGCAAACTAAATTGGCCTCAAACTAAATCTCATCTTTTCAAGATCTCAAAATCCTTACAAGTTACCTCCTAGTCACCTGAGGTATATGGAAGATAGAGTGAATGAGATATCTTAGTCTTGTAAATTTTACAGAACTATCTGACCACGTGAAACACAAGCCCTGAAAGCCCCCTGTGCAAGTGAGAGGTCTTTGACATTTAAGCTTCAGAAACTTCAAGGAAAAGTATCTCTGTCGTAAGGCGTAGGGACCAGTAGGACTAGAACATGCTCTCCTTTGGGAACAGGCACCCTACTTGTGGGTGATGCATTTATCCTGCCTTTTCAATTTACCCTTGGGATTCAAGATGGGTCTATTGAACAGATTCCATTTATACTGCTTGAAAGATAAAAGTAAATATCTCTGGTCTGGTATTCGTTTACAATCTACTGGACAATTAGCTTCTTAGACATAGTTTAAAGTGGAGGAAATGACTAGCATCCGGGCACTGGTGAGAATAATCCCTTTAAACTTACTGTTTCCCAATACCAGACATGGGTATCTTTCTATACATGAAAAAGGAAATTAAACATGGCTTTAAACCAGCATTTCAAGGCATGTTCATTAAATTACTCAATAATGAGTAAACATAAAAATAAATACAAGAAAATCATTTGCAGCATGAGAGAAGAACAAGTCATTAGCTATTCAGAGAAAACAAAAAGATTTACTTCATTTCTTAAATATAAGAAATGTTTACAGAATATCTTGTTCTCAATGAGGACATTATTTCTATTTTAAAGGAGGCTCAGATAAGACTTTTTCAAAATAAAAGCAGTAATTAAAGTAAATTGTGTTTTGAAGTACTAGAAAGTAGACAAAATATTACAGAATATTTGAAGAATGAGATAGAGGGTAAACTGAGTAAAAAAATCTCAGAATTTGGAAGAAATTAGTACTATAAAAATATGAGAGAATTGTTAGCAAAATATGAAGTGTAATTCATAAAAACTCAGGTCCTGAATAGCAGTATTCTCATTTAGAGAAAAGAGAAAAACAAAGAAAACTTGCCAGATATGAAAATTATCTGATATTAATAGACTTGTGTCTTTCCAGCTTGCATTAGTAAATAGAGATTAACATGATAAAACATACTGATAAATAATCAAAAGCTTCAAGTATAAAAGCAGACTCTAACCACTGTATGGAGAAGGCAATGGCAAGCCACTCCAGTACTCTTGCCTAGAAAATCCCATGGATGGAGGAGCCTGGTGGGCTGCATTCCATGGGGTCGCTACCAGTCGGTTGCGACTGAGCGACTTCACTTTCATTTTCCACTTTCACACAATGGAGAAGGAAATGGCAACCCATTCCAGTGTTCTTGCCTGGAGAATCCCAGGGACGGGGAAGCCTGGTGGGCTGCCGTCTATGGGGTCACACAGAGTCGGACACGACTGAAGTGACTTAGCAGCAGTAGCAGCAGCAACCACTGTAAGAGGAAGCAATACTTATTATAGAAACAAAGCAAAATGAATGGTCTTAAATGACTTCAGGAATCTTTTCTGAAATAACCAAATATGGGACAATAGCCACAGAGTCTTTTCCAAAAAGAAATTAACCTCAGAATTTTACAAATAACCAAATTGTCACTCATACCTACAAAGTTTTATAAAATTCATCAGCTGACTACCATAAATATTGCCCCAAACAGCAAGGTCCTATTGTACAGCACAGAGAACTATAAATCATAATGGAGAAGAATATAAAATTCTCTCTCTCTCTATATATATAATATATAGAACTGAATCACTTTACAACAAAAATTAATACAACATTGTAAATCAAGTATAACATAATAAAAAATCCTATAGATAAAAAAAAAAAAAAACTGCCCCCAAGACACACCCTAGATAAGTAAAGGATGAGTTAAAATAAGAACTGAACAAGAAATATGGCTTTGGTACTTTACACCGAAACATTCTGAGGTTCCAGTATTTGAACAGATTTATAGTTTTTGTTTTTTTATATTTTTTTCTATATATTTTGGAATATGTCTTGAAAATATCTCTTTGTATCACAGGATTATTAGATGCGAAAATATTGCATTAAAACCAGTTAGAAAGGTAGCATTCTCTTGTTTGAGTTTTCTTGATTGACGTGTGTGTGTGTGTGTGTGTGTGTGTGTGTGTGTACTCATTGGTAAGTGTGTGTTAAAAAGTATAAGTACAAGTTTGTTGATAGAACTAAGTTTTCCATGAACTAGACAAAAGCAGAATTTTACTTATTTCACTAAAGAAGATAATTTGTACTTGATCTAGATAATAAATAAGATGTATCTGAAATGTGGCTAGACCCTAGGTAAACGATGATGGTTCAGTTCAGTTCAGTCCAATCGTTCAGTCATGTCCAACTCTTTGCAACTCCATGGATTACAGCATGCCAGGCCTCCCTGTCCATTGCTAACTCCCGGAGTCTATTCAAACTCATGTCCATTGAGTCGGTGATGCCATCCAGCCATCTCATCCTGTTGTCCCCCTTTCCTCCTGCCTTCAATTTTTCCCAGCATCAGGGTCTTTTCAAATGAGTCAGTTCTTTCCATCAGGTGGCCAAAGGATTGGAGTTTCAGCTTCAACATCAGTCCTTCCAAGGAATAGTCAGGACTGATTTCCTTTAGGATGGACTGGTTGGATTTCCTTGCAGTCCAAGGGATTCTCAAGAGTCTTCTCCAACATCACAGTTCAAAAGCATCAGTTCTTCGGTGCTCAGCTTTCTTTACAGTCCAACTCTCACATCCAAACATGACTACTGGAAAAACCATAGCTTTGACCAGATGGACCTTTGTTGCAAAGTAATGTCTCTGCTTTGTAATACGCTGTCTAGGTTTGTCATAGCTTTTCTTCCAAGGAGCAAGCATCTTTTAATTTCATGGATGCAGTCATCATTTGCAGTGATTTTGGAGTCCTCCCAAAATAAAGTCAGCCACTGTTTTCCCATCTATTTGCCATGAAGTGATGGGACCGGATGCCATTATCCTAGTTTTCTTAATGCTGAGTTTTAAGCCAGTTTTTTCACTCTCCTCTTTCACTTTTCTCAAGAGGATCTTTAGTTCTTCTACACTTTCTGCCATAAGGGTGGTGTCATCTGCATATCTGAGGTTATTGATATTTCTCCCAGAAATCTTGATTCCAGCTTGTGCTTCATCTAGCCCAGCATTTCTCATGATGTACTCTGCATATAAGTTAAATAAGCAGGGTGACAATATACAGCCTTGACGTACTCCTTTTCCTATTTGGAACCAGTCTGTTGTTCCATGTCCAGTTCTAACTGTTGCTTCCTAACCTGCATACAGATTTCTCAAGAAGCAGGTCAGGTGGTCTGGTACTCCCATCTCTTTAAAATGATTAAGATTAATTTAAATACATATAATTTAAATGTTTGTTTAATATGATTGAAAAGCTACTTTGTGTTTCAAGAAAAAAATTGCATTATCTATTTTTTTTAGTAATATAAATCACACTATTTCACAGGTAAACTTTCAAAATAAGAAATCAGAATTTTATCAAAATTTTATTAAATTTGCATACCTTCATTTGTTATTAAGGCTGAAATATTTTATAAGAAGCTAAATTGGAAATTACTGTAATTGTTGACTTTAAATTGTTATTTCAAAATACAAAATAAAACCATGCCTCTCTTTTTAATAATTTAAAAATATTAGCAATTGAATTAATAAATTATGATTATAACTTACTTTAAAGTTAACTTCACTGTTAATATAAATCATAGTAAATATAGTATAATGCATTGTATGTCAATTGCATATGAATTTCAACCATCTAAACTTCATGGTACAAAACAAAAATTTAAGTTGATTTGTTTCTATTAGACTGTCTCTCATGAACACAGAGTTATATTACCAATTTTAAAAGGAAAATTTTTGGCAAATATTATAGTTTAGAGAAGGAAACGAAGATTGTGGATTAGAGTCAGGGAACACTGGATGGTAGAAGTTAAGCCTTCTCTAGATTAGTAAAAACTGAATCTTATTTTTGAAAATATCCCTTTCTTTTAATTTTCTTCTCTCTCTTGCCAGAAAAGAGTGTAAGAAGAAATCTAGCTACTTTCAGGCTGAAACTTGGGTGACCCTCTGGGGGCATTCACTGGACCCTATGGGTCTCCCAGCTTTGTTGGTGCCCATCTGCCCTAGGTCTTTAAAACTGTCCTTGCTAAAATTCTACCTCATGTGGGTGTATTCATTAATTTCATTGCACGCATCATTTCATAACATATATGTATAACAAAACATCATATTGTATTACCTTAAATATATACCAATTTTATTTCTTAAAAAAAAAAAAAATTAGGCATGAGGGCATACATTAAATCTAAAAGCAAGACTGACATGAGCCTTTGCCGAAAATGCAAATCCAACCTAAATTGCCACCCTGTTTTTTAGGTTAAAAAATTCTGGCTGGTTATTTTTTTTTTCCAAATTAATTTTGGATCATGAGATTGTATTAGCTGGTTTTTGCTGGCACCACATTGCTGAAAGGATGACAAGAAATAGGGAGCCTTGGAAATTTTACATGTCTGCCCTAAGAGTTCCTGTCCCATTTTATAACCCCCAAAGTCTTAGATCATTTGGATCTGGTTTAGATAAGCGAATTAGAATGAAACCAAACCAGTGAATCTTCTAAGCTTCCCCCAGCCATCCTTCATTAAAGGAAGAGTCATTTTTGCCTTTTATGAAAAGGCAGAGCCAAAAGACCAATCTTCACTGACTTTCCTTTCATCCAAAACTTTTCCCACAATTCTGCTGCCAACTCAAGAGAAGAAGTTTCAATTTTTGCATTGCTGTTTTTCAAATACAGGAAAGTTATATGGGGACATTCCCTATAGTCTTGCTGGGCCACGTGCTTCCTTTTGGTTCAGAGTTCCCATTGAGCCTTAAACATGGGCATTTGTCAGACAATAGCATGGACATATTGGTGTTTATAACCTCATCGATGTGCTGAGCCATGCATGTTATTTCCTGCTAAGGGCTCAAAGAAGACACCTTTAAGGATGCTACGAGCGTTATAAGTTCTCTTTGGTCTTCACTGATTCTAGCCAGAGGAGCATATTGGAACCACTGCAAGAGTACATTGTAGAAAGAAGATGTGTACTTATTTTTACCTCTGGCTATTCAAACTCTTGCTGCAAACTCAATCTGCTGCTAGGTCGTGTCAGTTATGTCTGACTCTTTGAGACCCGATGAACTGTATACAGGGGAAGTGACAAACAGATTCAAGGGATTATATCTAATAGACAGGGTGCCTGAAGAACTACAGACAGAGATTCATGACATTGTACAGGAGGCGGTGATCAAGACATCCCCAAGAAAAAGAAATGCAAAAAGGCAAAATGATTGTCTGAGGAGGCCTGAGAAAAGAAGAGAAGCTAAAGGCAAAGAAGAAAGGGAATGATATATCCATTTGAATGCAGAGTTCCAAATAATACAAAGGAGAGATAAGAAAGCCTTCCTCAGTAATCAATGCAAAGAAATAGAGGAAAACAATAGAATGAGAAAGACTAGAGATCTCTTCAAGAAATTAGAGATACCAAAGAGGGGCACAGGCAAGTTTCATGCAAAGAGGGGCACAGTCAAGGACAGAAATGGTATGGACCTAACAGAAGGAGAAGACATTAAGAAGAGATGGCAACAATACACAGAAGAACTGTACAAAAAAGATCTTCATGACCCAGATAATCACGATGGTGTGATCACTTAACTAGAGCCAGACATCCTGGAGTATGAAATCAAGTGGGCTTAGGAAGCATCACTACGAACAAAGCTAGTGGAGGTGATGGAATTTTAGTTGAGCTATTTCAAATCCTGAAAGATGATGCTGTGAAAGTGCTTCACTCAATATGCCAACAAACTTGGAAAATTCAGAAGTGGCCACAGGACTGGAAAATGCCAATTTTCATTCCAATCCCAAAGAAAGGCAATGCCAAAGACTGTTCAAACTACTGCCCAATTGCACTCATCTTGCACACTACCAAAGTAATGCTCAAAATTCTCCAAGCCAGGCTTCAACAGTACATGAACCGTAAACTTTCAGATGTTCAAGCTGAATTTAGAAAAGGCAGAGGAACCAGAGATCAAATTGACAGCATCCATTAGATCATTGAAAAAGCAAAGGAGTTCCAGAAAAACATCTACTTCTGCTTTATTGACTACACCAAAGCCTTTGACTGTGTGGATCACAACAAACTGGAAAATTGTGAAAGTGATGGGAATACCAGACCACCTTACCTGCCTCCTGAGAAATCTGTATGCAGGTCGAGAAGCAACAGGTAGAACTGGACATGGAATAACAGATTGGTTCCAAATAGGAAAAGGAGTACGTCAAGGCTGTATACTGTCACCCTGCTTATTTAACTTATATGCAGAGCACATCATGTGAAATGCCAGACTGGATAAAGCACAAGCTGGAATCAAGATTGCTGGGAGAAATATCAATAACCTCAGATATGCAGATGACACAACCCTTATGGCAGAAAGTGAAGAAGAACTAAAGAGCCTCTTGAGGAAAGCAAAAGAGGAGAGTGAAAAAGCTGGCTTAAAACTCAATATTCAGAAAGCTAAGATCATGGCATCCAGTCCCATCACTTCATGGAAAATAAGTGGGGAAACAATGGAAACGGTGAGAAACATTTGTGAGAGACAGTGAGAATTTTTTTTGGTCTCCAAAATCACTGCAGATGGTGACTGCATCCATGAAATTAAAAGATGCTTGCTCTTTGGAAGGAGAGTTATGACCAACCTAGATAGCATATTCAAAAGCAGAGATACTACTTTGCAACAAAGGTCCATCTGGTCAAAGCTATGGTTTTTCCTGTGGTCATGTATGGATGTGAGAGTTGGACTGTAAAGAAAGCTGAGCACCGAAGAACTGATGCTTTTGAACTGTGATGTTGGAGAAGACTCTTGAGAATCCCTTGGACTGCAAGGAAATCCAACCAGTCCATCCTAAAGGAAATCAGTCCTGACTATTCCTTGGAAGGACTGATGTTGAAGCTGAAACTCCAATCCTTTGGCCACCTGATGGAAAGAACTGACTCATTTGAAAAGACCCTGATGCTGGGAAAGATTGAAGGTGGGAGGAGTAGGGGACGACTGAGGATGAGATGATTGGATGGCATCACTGACTCAGTGGACATGAGTTTGAGCAAGCTCTGAGAGTTGGTGATGGACAGTGAAGCCTGACATGCTGCAGTCCATCCATGGGGTTGCAAAGAGTTGGACACAACTGAGCAACTGGATTGAACTAAACTGTAGTCCATCACGGGGAAGGCGATGGCACCCCACCCCAGTACTTTTGCCTGGAAAATCCCATGGACGGAGGATCCTGGTAGGCTCCAGTCCATGGGGTCGCTAAGAGTCGGACACGACTGAGCGACTCCACTTTTACTTTTCACTTTCATGCACTGGGGAAGGAAATGGCAACCCACTCCACTGTTCTTGCCTGGAGAATCCCAGGGACGGGGGAGCCTGGTGGGCTTCCTTCTATGGGGTCGCACAGAGTCGGACACGACTGAAGCGACTTAGCAGTAGCAGCAGTAGTCCATCAGGCTCTTCTGTCGATGGGATTTCCCAGGCAAGAATACTGGATTATCATTTCCTCCTCCAGGGAATCTTTCTAACCAGGGATCAAACCTGCATTTCCTGCGTTGGCAGGTGGGTTCTTTACCACTGAGCCACCTGGGAAGCCCTGTACAGCAAAATTAATCAGCTATACATACATATGTATCCCCTCCCTTTTGGATTTCCTTCCCATTCAAGCTATCACAGTTCATTGAGTAGTATTCCCTGTGCTATACAATATGTTCTCATTAGTTATCCATTGTATACATGTATCAATAGTGTATTTGTGTCAATACCAATTTCCCAATTTATCCCACCCCTCACCTGTTTCCCCTTGATATCCATATATCTCTTCTCCCTGTCTGTGTCTCTTTTACTGCTTTGCAAATATCTCTACCATTTTTCTAGATTTCACATATATGTGTTAATATATGATGTTTATTTTTGTTCAGTTTCTGCATTCTCTAGAGAGAAAAAGGTGGCTCAGAGAGACTGAGTGCCTTTTCTATAGTCTCACGGGTGATCTGAATCTGAACTAAGATTAGAGCTCAGGTTTTTTCTTGTTTGGCAACTTCAAATCTGTCCTTGGATACTGATGGTTACTTTGCTGTTGCTGCTGCTGCTGCTGCTAAGTCGCTTCAGTCCGACTCTGTGCGACCCCACAGACGGCAACCCACCAGGCTCCCCTGACCCTGGGATTCTCCAGGCAAGAACACTGGAGTGGGTTGCCATTTCCTTTTCCAATGCATGAAAGTGAAAAGTGAAAGTGAAGTCGCTCAGTGGTGTCTGACTCTTAGTGACCCCAGGGACTGCAGCCTACCAGGCTCCTCTGTCCATGGGATTTTCCAGGCAAGAGTACTGGAGTGGGTTGCCATTGCCTTCTCTGTATGGTTACTTTAGGTTCTCATAAATTAGAAAAGTTCTGAATTGCAATCAAGTTGTTATTTTTTGTTCCTTAAGTTGTTAGACTGTAACTTTTAGTTTAAACCCTTAAGCAGTTTGTGAAACTGGCTTTAACTTTCTTTCTCTGTGATAATTGTGAATGTCTGAATACATGATTTAGCTAAAGTCAAAAAGGGTCATTGATTGAGAGCTCATGAAACTCTTGAACATATGTTGTAACAGGTTCCATTTGTGAGTTTCATGAAGGTAATTCATTACTGCTATCCTCTTCAGGGCTTAGCCCAGTATCTGCACATCATATGTACTCAACAAATATTTTTCCAATAAATTCTCCCTTTGTCTATCTAACTTTCCCAGTTTATCAGCACAAGTAATATTGTCCTCCTCACAGCAACTCATAGCCTCGAAGCTCTATAGTCAATTCATCCATCTCACACCTACTTTCAACTGGATGTTCCTGACTCCATGTTTGATGCCTTCATATTTTTTCCAATGGCTTGGCCAAAGTCTTGCTCAGTCTTGGTATAACTATAATTGAATTATAATACATTATCACAGAGAAAGATGCTTATGAGTGCATGTTTCATACATTTTCTCAAAAATGAACACTCTCTGGTCTTTAACAAAAAAATACAAAAGCAATAGTAGATCTTGTCCCTACTGTTGATAAATTTACAATCTCTTTAAAAGAAATAATGTATATAAGAAATGAATTCTGCAAAGGACATGTATCAAATGGAGGAGAGGGATGTTTGTTGGAAGAGTTCAGAAGAGAGAGAAATTTGAGCTGGAATCATCTGGAAGAGTTTCTGGAAGACAGAATTTAGGTTAGGCTTTAGACAATGATGATGAATTGGAAATGGAGAAAGAGAAGCAAAGAAAGTTTTGATTGGAAGAAGAGAGTGATCAAAGTTTTGGTTGAAAAAGCGTGATAAAGTGGTAGCATGTTCAATGTGAGGCCAATAAATGAACAGTAAGTAGAATGTTGGATGACAGGACTGATGTTTTGTATTATATTATAGAAATTCTGTCCAGAAAGTCAGACCCTTATATTTTATACTATCCTCTATATAGATTGTACTAGAGAGATAATTTTTTGTTTTAATAGGATGGGAGTGAGAGAAGGAAAAGCTGATCAGGAAATGCAGGCATCTGTGTGGTCCATGGCTATGGATGTCCCTGGAGATGCTAAGTGTTCAACCTGCACAAACCTGCATGCCAGCTAGCCCTGAGCAGAGCTGACCATGAGTGACAGAATCAGGAGTGAAAAGGAAGAGAAGATGTGTGAAAGACTGTGAAAGAATTGATGTGTTGTTGAACACAAGCTTAATTGGTAGTAAGGAATTAAAGGCCAACCCTGGTTTAATATGTCACTTCCCTAATAACATTTTAGGCTGAGCCCTTGATGTTTTAATTCCAAAGACTAACTTGTGAGTTTCACTCTGAGGTTGGCCCAGAAGGTGAGATATTTTTGGTCAAAGGCTTTTTTGATGAGCCTTAAGAAAAAACAACTCCATACTTCTTTCATTTGTAAGCCTGACCCCATGTGGAGGTATGGGCTAGGCAAATAAATAACAAGAATAAGAACGTCTTTATGCCTCTCACATTCCCTTGACTTTGTCCTTTGTGCCATGGCAAACTGGAAGGGGACATTGAAGCATTGATATGGTTGTGTGAGGCACTCACAGTGCCCCCCAAGGAACATTTTTCAATATGTTACACTATTATGCTAAGAAAGTTTGTGACCCAGGTCATTTGACTCAGTGCTCCTTTAGGAAGAATTAGCAGTGTCAAGTTGCTTAGAAGATATTCCTTAACTCTAAATAAATATGAGAATTATACAAAATTTCCACCAAAATTTATTGGGTGCCTTTTGTGTGGCTGCCACTCTGGAGTGTCTTCATGGAGTGGGGTTTGGAGTTCAATAAATATTTATTGGATGAAGCATTAAAGAACTGGTGACGATTAGTATTTTAGGAGGTTAATGTGCTGGCTTGGAGAGGAGGCAGGCCAGAAGCAATGAGAAAAGATGAATTTCTGTTGTGTTCCAGATCCTTGATTGTGAAGCCTTACATGTGAATACAAAGGAAGGGTAGGCAAGTGACATTTTGCAGGGGAAATTCAGTGGTACATTGTGGCTCACTGGCTGTAGGGACGTGATTAAGACTAAGGGGAGAAAAAGAGTCAGAGGTAGCTGGGTATTGGAATCTGAATAGGAGAGCAGTCTGAGCTTCCCTGGTGGCTTAGATAGTGAAGAGTCTGCCTGCTATGGTGGAGACCTGCTACGGTTTCGATCCCTGGGTTGGGAAGATTCCCTGGAGAAGAGAATGGCTACCCATTCCAGTATTCTTGCCTGGAGAATCCCATGGATAGAGGAGCCTGGCAGGCTGTTATAGTACATGGGGTCACAAAGAGTAAGGCATGACTGAGACACACACACACACACACACACACACACACACACACACGCACACACAGAGGAGTAATCAAGTCATCGGCAGTGAGCAGGATTGGATTGTGATCTTGGTAGAAGCTTTTGCATGGAGCCATCCTGTGAGTAAAGCTCTCTAACTGATGCCTGGGGCAGAGGCCTGAGCTAACATTGTCCTTAATTGATCAATGAACAGACGCATCCACATCAATCATTTAGGAAGAGTGACATGTTACAATGAAAAATCAGCCCTACTACGTTAAAAGAAAATATCTGTTTTATCATCGCCCAATAATCAAATTTCTTTGTAAAACTGGTGCATTTTATTTAAATCCAAAATGCATGTAATATGGGAACTATGATAAGTGCAGGTTTTTTAAATTAATTAATTGATGAGGCTATATTGGGTCTTTGTTGCGGCACATGGGGTCTTTGATGGGTCTTTCATTGTGGTGTATGGACTCTTGGGTTGTGGCACTCTGGCTAGGTAGTATCGGCACACAAGCTTCTTTGCTTCACAGGCTGTGGGATCTCAGTTCCCCAACTAGGGATCAAACCATGATTCCCTGCATCGCAAGGTGGATTCTTAACCACTGGGTCACCAGGCACGTCCCACAAGTGCAGTTTTGAACTCTGCTAATATGGTGTCCAAGTCAAAGGCAACCAAAGTTTCTCAACCTTGTTTTCATTATCGTCCCCTAAGGAGACTTTTTCAATGGTTTGAGAGTGATGGGAATTTAGGGATTAAGGAAAAGAAACAAGTTCATCAGGAGAAGAATGTAAAGAGCAGAGACCTAAGGGCAACACCAAGAGGAGTGTAAAGAGAGGTGGAAACAGACAAAACAGACATGATGCATTTGACAGGTTGATTGGATATGAAGATTTGCAAGTACTGAGTCAGGAGAAAAGAGACTTTTAAGGAAAAGGTTATAAGTAGTAAAGTCTAAATTACTGAAGAAATACTAAAGAAAGGTGGAAGAATAAAAAAAAATGAAGACCATTGGATTAATATTTTTCAAAGTGGAGTCATAAAATTGTCTGTGGCCATGCATATGTGACTTACGGATGACTGGCCTGATCAGTTCTGCAAATTAAGTAGAAATCATTGCCAGTCTCCAGTTACTGGAGCCCTGTATATATGCTAAAATAGAGCTGTTGGGTTTGTAGTTTTCCATATGTTGTATTGATATTTGGGTGAGCAGTATCACAACAAGTATTTCGATGTATGGTCCCTTTCTTAGCAGTGAAGGCTAGTCATTGTTAGCACCAAGGAAAACACAGTCCATCTAAGGTCGGGACATATTTTCAGCAGGAACTGGCAGTCATTCACTCATTGGGAGACTAACAAAGAATTTTCAGTGTAAGGACCAAAGGGTGTGCTCGTGGGGCCCCAACGTTCAGGGAGCCCATGGGCTTGGCGCTGTGGTTGAACAGGAATGAAGACACATCACCAACCACATAGGGAAGATTTTTAGACCACTGCTGTGTGGAATTCTGTTTATGGGTCAATTTTGCAAACAACTTCCCTCAGACCAAATGTTCAAGGAGCTTAAGTTTGGAGATAATTAGCTGGTTCTGGAGACACCCTGAGTCTTGGAACTGATGGGATCTTGAGAGATCATGAGGCCCAGCCCCCAGCCCAGCCTCTAATCTAGTCTGCATTGCAGAATCTCTGATAGATACTCAACCAGGCTCTGCTTGATTACTTCCAGACCCAGGGCATTCATTACATTGTGATATGTAAAGCTAGTAATACATACGTTAGAACTGTTAACACTTTTCCTCAAACTGACATTAGGATAGTGCACAACTAGCTACTGTTGTTAGCAGTTTATAGATGTATTAACTTATTTAATCTTCCCTTTATCCCTGTGGATAATATGGGCACATAATAAAGTAAATGCTGTTAATATCGTTTTTTTTTTTTTTTTAGATAATGAAGTTAAGTCATAGATTGGTTACGTTATCTTCCTGAGTTGAAAGAGTTCAAGCCAGCACCTGAGCTCATACCCACTTTGCATTAATGGCTTAATCCTACTTGCTAGTTATCCAAATACTTGAGGACAGTTATGAGGTCTTCCCTTTGCATTCTTTTCCCAGGCTAACTGTTCCCAGGTAATGTAACCATTTTCCTCATGCTATGGTTGTGATCTTCTAGAAAAGCATAATTTAGTTTGTCATTGTTTCTCAAAACTAATGCCCAGAACTGAATACAGACTGAGCTAGGGTCTGACTAATGCACGGAATTGTGTGGAATTATACAATGGTTAGCTTCTCAAATCTGCATGCAAGGTGAAAATTGAGTATAGTCAAAATTACCCTTGAAAAAGCCCTTTCCTAACTCGTAATGGAGGGTACATATGATATGGTGTGTACTATTCTGCACAGAAATTCTTCTGTTCATTAAAATTTGAGAACCATTGTGGTCAACTAAAGAAGGAACAAAAGGAAAGTTGATATGCAGATGGCTGGGCATGAAAAACATTCTGCTTTTAAAGTAATGATCAAATTCCTAGTGGGAAATGAAGGATGCATGGAAAACAGTTAACTGATCCTGTTTACTTGCAGTATGACTTAGTATATGTTAATGTATTGGTGTTGCAGTGAAGATTAAACAAGAAAGGAGAGAAGGGTAGGTACTAAAATATTTGTAAGTTTAGAATAATATAATGGCAGAACTGCCCATCCAGCAGGCATTCTCAACAGGAGCGATATCATCCCTAAGTGGGCAAAAATTCATTCTTAGAGGGGGAAAAAAATTACTAGTTTTATGAATAAAGCCCAGAAGTACACACAATATGTAAAAGAGATATACATGGTATCTACGATATTAAAATCTCAAGGAGCATGGGACGATTACAAAATTATGTCTTAAGAAAAAGGATTTCACAGGTGGCTCAGTGAGTAAAAAATCTACCTGCAAACTAGGAGACACAGGAGATGCACGTTTGATCCCTGGGTCAGGAAGATCCCCTAGAGAAGGGGAGAGTCCTTAGGAAATGATAATGAAAAGATTGAGAACTACATCCATACAAATTTGCCCTTGATTTAGACATTACTCATATAGTTCAAAATTTCATGGGTTATTTTAGAAGTTATATTACATGCATTCTGGGCTTAAATAAAACTGACTAGTTTTACAAAAGTAAAAATCAGAAAGAAATGTGATTATTGGGTTATGGTGAAGACAGAAATGCTTTCTACTTAAAGTGGTTGATTTTGCTTTGTGACAAGTTGATCAGGCTTCTTGGCTGCCATGTGTACTTTATAGATAAACTGAGAACACTATTAGCAAGATGAAGTAGGTCAGTTTGCTCAGCAAATAAAGGACTCACAGCTCATTGATTATGCTTGATATATACACGTAAAGGCAGATGAATTCAGTTGCTTTAGACATCTGATTTATGAGTCCATGTAATGATAGACTGAGAAAAAATTGAATCTCAGACTCATGATTAATTCCAGTAAGAGGTCTCTCAAACATAATTCAAGTTCATCATCATCACCACAAACTCACCATAAGTTCAAAGTTTATACCCTGTTGACAGTGGGAAAAGTTGTATCAACATGCTTGTTTGCAAAGGATGGAACCTATAGTGTTTTGCGGGTGAATGTGCAATTTTTACAGTAATATGTTTATTACCTTGTCCTTGTCACTTCAGATCAGATCAGATCAGTTGCTCAGTCGTGTCCGACTCTTTGCAACCCCATGAATTGCAGCACGCCAGGCCTCCCTGTCCATCACCAACTCCTGGAGTTCACTCAGACTCACGTCCATCGAGTCAGTGATGCCATCGAGTCAGTGATGCCATCCAGCCATCTCATCCTCTGTCATCCCCTTCTCCTATTGCCCCCAATATCTCCTAGCATCAGAGTCTTTTCCAATGAGTCAACTCTTCACATGAGATGGCCAAAGTACTGGAGTTTCAGCTTTAGCATCATTCCTTCCAAAGAAATCCCAGGGCTGATCTCCTTCAGAATGGACTGGTTGAATCTCCTTGCAGTCCAAGGGACTCTCAAGAGTCTTCTCTAACACCACGGTTCAAAAGCATCAATTCTTCGATGCTCAGCCTTCTTCACAGACCAGCTCTCACATCCATACATGACCACAGGAAAAACCATAGGCTTAACTAGACGGACCTTTGTTGGCAAAGTGATGTCTCTGCTTTTGAATATGCTATCTAGGTTGGTCATAACTTTCCTTCCAAGGAGTAAGCGTCTTTTAATTTCATGGCTGCAGTCACCATCTGCAGTGATTTTGAAGCCCCCCCCACCCCCCGGCCAAAAGTTTGACACTGTTTCCACTGTTTCCCAATCTATTTCCCATGAAGTGATGGGACCAGATGCCATGATCTTCATTTTCTGAATGTTGAGCTTTAAGCCAACTTTTTCACTCTCCACTTTCACTTTCATCAAGAGGCTTTTTAGCCCCTCTTCACATTTCTGCCATAAGGGTGGTGTCATCTGCATATCTGAGGTTATTGATATTTCTCCTGGCAATCTTGATCCAGCTTATGTTTCTTCCAGCCCAGCGTTTCTCATGATGTACTCTGCATATAAGTTAAATAAACAGAGTGACAATATACAGCCTTGAAGTACTCCTTTTCTTATCTGAAACCAACCCATTGTTCCATGTCCAGTTCTAACTGTTGCTTCCTGACCTGCAAACAAATTTCTTAAAAGGAAGATCAGGTGGTCTGGTATTCCCATCTCTTTCAGAATTTTCCACAGTTTATTGTGATCCACACAGTCAAAGGCTTTAGCATAGTCAATAAAGCAGAAATAGATGTTTTTCTGGAACTCTCTTGCTTTTTCCATGATCCAGCGGATGTTGGCAATTTGATCTCTGATTCCTCTGCCTTTTCTAAAACCATCTTGAACATCAGGAAGTTCACCACGGTTCAGGTATTGCTGAAGCCTGACTTGGAGAATTTTGAGCATTACTTTACTAGCATGTGAGATGAGTGCAATTGTGTGGTAGTTTGAGCGTTCTTTGCAATTGCCTTTCTTTGGGATTGGGATGAAAACTGACCTCTTCCAGTCCTGTGGCCACTGCTGAGTTTTCCAAATTTGCTGGCATATTTAGTGCAGCACTTTCACAGCATCATCTTTCAGGATTTGGAATAGCTCCACTGGAATTTCATCACCTCCACTAGCTTTGTTCGTAGTGATGCTTTCTAAGGCCCACTTGACTTCACATTCCAGGATGTCTGGCTCTAGGTGAGTGATCACACCATCGTGATTATCTTGGTCGTGAAGATCTTTTTTGTACAGTTCTTCTGTGTATTCTTGCCATCTCTTCTTAATATCTTCTGCTTCTGTTAGATCCATACCATTCTGTCCTTTATCGAGCCCATCTTTGCATGAAATGTTCCCTTGGTATCTCTGATTTTCTTGAAGAGATCCCTAGTCTTTCCCATTCTGTTGTTTTCCTCTCTTTCTTTGCACTAATCGCTGAAGAAGGCTTTCTTATCTCTTCTTGCTATTCTTTGGAACTCTGCATTCAGATGTTTATATCTTTCCTTTTCTCCTTTGCTTTTCACTTCTCTTCTTTTCACAGCTATTTGCAAGGTCTCCCCAGACAGCCATTTTGCTTTTTTGCATTTCTTTTCCATGGGGATGGTCTTGATCCCTGTCTCCTGTACAATGTCACGAACCTCATTCCATAGTTCATTTAAGGGCCTATCAGATCTAGGCCCTTAAATCTATTTCTCACTTACACTGTATAATCATAAGGGATTTGATCTAGGTCATACCTGAATGGTCTAGTGGTTTTCCCTACTTTCTTCAATTTAAGTCTGAATTTGGCAATAAGGAGTTCATGGTCTGAGCCACAGTCAGGTCCTGGTCTTGTTTTTGCTAACTGTATAGAGCTTCTCCATCTTTGGCTGCAAAGAATATAATCAATCTGATTTCGGTGTTGATCATCTGGTGATGTCCATGTGTAGAGTCTTCTCTTGTTTGTTGGACGGGTGTGTTTGTTATGACCAGTGCATTTTCTTGGCAAAACTCTATTAGTCTTTGCCCTGCTGCTGCTGCTGCTGCTGCTGCTAAGTCACTTCAGTCGTGTCCGACTCTGTGCGACCCCATAGACGGCAGCCCACCAGGCTCCCCCGTCCCTGGGATTCTCTAGGCAAGAACACTGGAGTGGGTTGCCATTTCCTTCTCCAGTGCATGAAAGTGAAAAGTGAAAGTGAAGTCTCTCAGTCATGTCTGACTCTTAGCGACCCCATGGACTGCAGCCTACCAGGCTCCTCCATCCATGGGATTTTCCAGGCAAAAGTACTGGGGTGGGGTGCCATTGCCTTCCCCGAGCCCTGCTTCATTCCATATTCCAAGGCCAAATTTGTCTGTTACTCCAGGTGTTTCTTGACTTTCTACTTTTGCATTCCAGTCCCCTTTAATGAAAAGGACATCTTTTTTAGGTGTTAGTTCTAAAAGGTCTTGTAGGTCTTCATAGAACTGTTTAACTTCAGCTTCTTCAGCATTACTGTTTGGGGCATAGACTTGGATTACTGTGACATTGAAATGTTTGCCTTGCAAGTGAACAGATATCATTCTGTCATTTTTGAGATTGCATCCAAGTACTGCATTTCAGACTCTTTTGTTGACCATGATGGCCACTCCATTTCTTCTGAGGGATTCCTGCCCGCAGTAGTAGATATAATGGTCCTCTGAGTTAAATTCACCCATTCCAGTCCATTTGAGTTCGCTGATTCCTAGAATGTCGACACTCACTCTTGCCATCTCTTGTTTGACCACTTCCAATTTGCCTTGATTCATGGACCTGACATTCCAGGTTCCTATGCAATATTGCTCTTTATAGCATCGGACCTTGCTTCTATCACCAGACACATCCACAGCTGGGTGTTGTTTTTGCTTTGGCTCCATCCCTTCATTCTTTCAGGAGTTATTTCTCCACTGATCTCCAGTAGCATATTGGGCACCTACTGACCTGGGAAGTTCTTCTTTCAGTATCCTATCATTTTGCCTTTTCATACTGTTCATGGGGTTCTAAAGGCAAGAATACTGAAGTGGTTTGCCATTCCCTTCTCCAGTGGACCACATTCTGTCAGACCTCTCCACCATGACCCGCCCATCTTGGGTTGCCCCACGGGCATGGCTTAGTTTCATTGAGTTAGACAAGGCTGTGGTCCTAGTGTGATTAGATTGACTAGTTTTCTGTGAGTATGGTTTCAGTGTGTTTGCCCTCTGATGCCCTCTTGCAACACCTACCATCTTACTTGGCTTTCTCTTACCTTGGGCATGGGGTATCTCTTCACAGCTGCTCCAGCAAAGCGCAGCCATTGCTCCTTACCTTGGGCAAGGGGTATCTCCTCTCCACCGCCCTTCCTGACCTTCAAAGTGGGCCTTGCCCCTTAGGAGGAATCAAATTGCTTCTCAGGGAAGTAACTATGCAGGGAAGACAAAAGTCCATTTACATATTAAGATACTATTTAGCTTAAAACCGTGTGTCTCTGGAACAACCTAGAAAGAGAAGACAGATGTGAAAGATACATTGTTCTGTATTAAAAAATTGGATGCACTTATCCTTCTGGTTACTTCTGGAGAAGTAAGGGGAAAAGGAAGGACATGACAGGGTTGAGATGGGTTCTTGTGCCTTCAAGTTAAAGGAAGAAGAGGTGACTGGATAAAATGGCCATGTCATCGTTTTTAAAGAACTTCAGTGTCTATCTTCCAAGGCTCAGTGGTGAATTATAATCTTTCCTCCTTTATCTACCCTTTTCATATATTATTTAAAAGTGAAAAAAGCATTTCAAATAATTATAACAAAGACTCCTATGTGTACTAAGATAGAACAGATGTTGATGTTTTGTATATTTGCTTCAGATCTGTTTTTCTTTTTAAATAAGGCTCATAAATATTGCTAACATCCTGTCTCTAACCTTCTTATTTCTCTTGCAGAGGTAAACAATTTCATAAAACTGGTGGATCATCATCAGGGTTTCTTAAGTGTATGTTCATTATACCCTTATAAGTATATAAATATATTCATTAAGAACATCCATTATTGTGTTTTGTATTGAACTTTTTTCAAAGTGTTATCAAGCTGATTGTTTGATATCAGAACTCTTTTATGGAATACACTTCTTCCACTCAGCATTATGTGCTTGAGTTTTAGCTACTTTAAAACACATGACCCTGGCTCATTTATTTAACTTCATTATATTATTACCTTGTATGCGTGTGTTCAAACACTTAGTCATGTCTGACTCTTTGCAGCCGCATGGACTGTGACCTTCCAGTCTCCTCTGTTCATGGGATTCTCCAGGCAAGAATGCTGGAGTGGGTTGCTACTTTCTACTCCAGGAGATCTTCCTGACCCAGGGATCAAACCCATGTCTCCTGCATCTCCTGCATTGGCAGGTGGATTCTTTACCACTGAGCCTCCTGGGAAGCCCATTTTATTATATGTATAAATTTAATTTTGTCTATCCATTTCTCTGTTGAAAAAAGTAGAATTGTTTCCTTTATGGCCTTCAAACTTTTATAATTGAAACTGGAGAGGAGTCCCCCTGAAAACCCACATTTCTTTATCCTATGACACTGAGACATGATATCTTTATCTGCCTGGAATCCACCAGGAATAAGTTACCACATCTTTTATCCTTGTTTATGTCCGTCACTATGGTAAGCCCCAGACTTAACCCACTAATTCCATTAGATAACCACTATAAGGCCATCTCCAATACTCCCTCAACCTATGAGCATTTTCACTGTGCCCTGTTGAACCCACAGACCCTAATCAGCAAATTTAACGTATTCTTGAGTCTTCAAAGATACTCAACTTTGTCTCTAGATGTTCATTTTATCTTCTTGTCCTAAATGAAACCCAGATCCCCCTAAGAACACTGCCTCCCTAGCATCTTCTCATGTGAGGTGGTTGTCCTTCTTGCTTTTCATTGCAGTTTTCAGCTCATTCACCAAACTTCTTCCCTAAAAACATCCAGCTTTGAATCTTTTGTCATCAGACTGTACCCCCAACAGATCCCTCCCTTCTTGTTATAATCATTGCAACACCCGAGTTACTCCTCATTTCATAAAGATGTTGAGTTTTCAGCTAAGTGCTTCACAAACTTCAATAAACATATGGTTGTCTAGGAGGATCTCATTGAACTGTTGATTCTCATTTAGTATTTCTGGACCTGAGATCCTAAGTGACCAACAGGAAGCCCAGTGCTGCTGTGGCTGCTGGTCCCCTCTTCGGATAGGAAAATCCTAGGTCACTATTGCTGTTCCTGACAGCACCACTATCTTCTTTGGGGGGCATTCAATTACCATCACAGATCTTTACAGCACCATTTGCTTGAGATTGTTAGCCTCCTCTCCTCCAGTAATCTCATCCCTCTCCCAGCCACTCCCTCCCTATATCTTGTCAGTACCAAAATTGGCACCACCTCCACAATCTCAATTTGCAGCATCCATTTCTCAGACTGTTACCTCTCATCCTTCCTGCTCACTTCCTCCAGTCTCCAAGTACCACCAATCCTCAAACCCCACCGATCCACCTAAAACCATGCTTTTAGCACCGCTTCATTGTCCCTCATTCCACTCATATTCAGGCTTCACTTCTCATCCAGCTTGGATTCCATGGCAGTTGGTTCTAACCATTGTCTTGTGATATGACCAGCTTCCTTGCCCCACTAACTCTTCTTTCATCACAATCAGCTCAGCAAAAATCTCAAACTTGGCTAATTATTACATTCTGCAAAGCAAACACCTGTACCCCCTACTCCATTAAATGAGGATGAGGAAAATGTCATATGTTATTGATTGGACTTCTGTTAAATTCATGAACATGAACCTTAAGTATCACCATTAATGTGGTTCAGACCTTAAAGAATCTGCCTGCAATGTGGGAGTACCAGGTTCGATCCTTGGATTGGAAAGATCCCCTGGAGGAGGAAATGGCAACCCACTCCAGTATTCTTGCCTGGAGAATTCCATGGACAGTACTGCCCATGGTGTCACAAACATGACTGAGCACCGAATACTTTCACTTTTCTTTTTTCATGAACCTTAAGTAGAACTGGAATGCCATATGGCAATCATAAAATCATTATATTTCCCAATATCATGTGGCAATCATAGTATATTCCCTATTCTTCTTTCTCTCTTGCATGCATCTAGATAACGATTTTGTGTTTTCTTCTTCTTCAAATCTCCAATACTTCTTACTCATCACTTGTGGACCTAGCTTACTATTTCACGATAAAAACAGAAAAAAAAAAAAAAAAAAAATCACATCAGCCCTTTCAAGGGTTCTTATCCTCCCACGTACCCAGATCTCCCTCCCTAGAGCTTTCTCCCTCTTTCCAACTCAAGGTCATTGTTCTAGCAACTCTCCCTGTCTGCATTATTTCCTCTCTCTAATGCATTTTCCTTATAGCATAAAACACACCTTTTATTCCAGTTTTTTAATAAAGTGTTTCCCCCATTAGCCCTAGGTGTCTGCTCAACTTAAACCAAATTCCTCAAAACATTTTTCTATACTATGGTTTCTGATTTCTCTTTCTCCACCTTCTCTTAAACTCACTGCATTTGGATTTTGGTGTGTACTACACTTCTGAATTTGATTTTAAGTTTTTGTTTGTTTTTACATAATCAAAGGTAAATTTCTTATTGCCTGCAAATGAAAAAAGAAAAAGCTTAGTCACACAGAATGTGTAAACAACTATTTCAGTGAGAACAGTGAAAACAAACACAATAACTAGATATCAATATAAGCACACTCTGCAAGTGTAGGCTTTTGTAATGCTTTCAATAGTCTCTAGGCCTCCTTGGTGAAGGACCTTGGAAATCCTGTCCTCTTTCCTGGTTCTCCATGGCTGATTTCTTATCAGGGGACACCACCTGTCTGATGAGATGTAGAGTGAGGAGTGGAGAGACGGGGATCTCTTAATTAGAAAGTCTAGTTTCAAGGTGGTGCTAGTGGTAAAGAACCTGCCTGCAAT
Organism: Tragelaphus eurycerus; assembly: GCA_935064755.1. NCBI lineage: Eukaryota > Metazoa > Chordata > Mammalia > Artiodactyla > Bovidae > Tragelaphus > Tragelaphus eurycerus. The sequence goes on from CAKXYN010000003.1 coordinate 15,810,074, forward strand.
GCAGAAGCCATAGGAGATGCAGGTTTGATCCATGGGTCAGGAAGATTCCCTAGAAGAGGAAATGGCACCCCACTCCATTATTCTTGCCTGGAAACTTCCATGGACAGAGGAGCCTGGTGGGCTACACTTCATGGGGTTGCAAAGAGTCGGACATGACTGAGCCTGGGCATGAGTGAGTGAGGTTCAAGGTATGATATGCCAGACTTTTCAGAGCTTCAGTTTGATCATTTCTGAGCTGAGCAACTCTGTAGACTACAGTTTTCCTGGAAGGAGAAGGCATGTCAGGTAAGGGCACCTGCTGCAATCTTTGCTTGTTCTTGTCCTCAAATCTGCAGAGCTGTCATCTCTGTTTATTTAGCAAAACCAGGCCAGAAACTTGTTTTCAGCCCACTATCTCCTCTGTCTCAGAAAGGGTTACTGAGCTTTATATCTTAAGCAGATCTACCCAGGCACATTAGCAGCCGAGACATTTCTATACTCTTTCATTAAAATTGCAATAAAAGCCAAGAAGGAGCTTGCTAATAATTAAAGGAGGTTTATAGGACCTCTCATGGAGATGGCAATGACACCCCACTCCAGTGCTCTTGCCTGGAGAGTCCCACGGACGGAGGAGCCCGGTGGGCTGCAGTCCATGGGGTCGCTGGGAGTTGGACATGACTGAGCGACTTCACTTTCTCTTTTCACTTTCATTCATTGAAGAAGGAAATGGCAACCCACTCCGGTGTTCTTGCCTGGAGAATCCCAGGGATGGGGGAGCCTGGTGGGCTGCCGTCTGTGGGGTCACACAGAGTCGGACACGACTGAAGTGACTTCGCATAGCATAGCATAGCATAGGACCTCTCAATAACTGGCCTTGACTGCCAGCTATTGATTGTATAGGAAACTGAGCCTGGTTCTCCAGTTGGAACTCACTAGGTCAGTGTCTCACTAACTGACCACCTAATTGATTAGCTGATTCATTCATTCATATGTTCACTTTTTTTGTCTTTAATTTATTTCTTTCCATAGTCTACATTTTTTTCTTTGCCTTTTCCCTTTTGGATCAGACTTTCCAGTTCCCTCATGTTCATTTTAAGGATCTTTTTATAGAGCTTTGCTACCCTCACCGCAACCCTGATAAACTACAAATTTCACAGTCCTATTTTATTTATCTTTTGTATTTTACTATATCCTCCTATTTGATGAGTCACCTAGCCTGTTGTTCCTTTTGTTGCTCCTTTCACTTAAAATAGGAAGATTAAAAAAAAATTTATTGACCATATAAATAAACTAGAAGCTATGTTTATTTTACATGTAGTCCAAGCATGTCAAAACATTATGATTTTCTGCTCTTTCTTTGTTTTTGTGTTCTGTACACTTATTTTATTTTTGTTGCTTTCTCCAATTTTTGGGTTCAATTTATGTTTTACTATTTCCTAGTAGACCTCAATTCTCTAATACAGCTATGAGAATCTTCATTGAACACTGCATTCTGTTTTAAGTGGTAGCTCTAGAGGGCTCAGATGAACTAACTACAGAATGGGTGCAAACATTTATTTTACTATCAGGAATTCCATTGACCTGGAAAAAAAAAAATAACTGTTTTTCTGGGCTAGAACCATCCAGAAGATTGTCCAGTCATGAAAAGTAGTCCTGGTATGGCTCTCTGGACCAGTCCTATTTGATAAAAAAGAAACTGATGCTTGACTAACATGTATTTGTGAGATATATATATGTTGCTGCTGCTGCTGCTAAGTCACTTCAGTCATGTCCGACTCTGTGCGACCCCATAGATGGCAGCCCACCAGGCTCCCCCGTCCCTGGGATTCTCCAGGCAAGAACACTGGAGTGGGTTGCCATTTCCTTCTCCAATGCATGAAAGTGAAAAGTGAAAGTGAAGTCACTCAGTTGTGTCCGACTCTTAGCGACCCCATGGACTGCAGCCTTCCAGGCTCCTCCCTCCATGGGATTTTCCAGGCAAGAGTATTGGAGTGGAGTGCCATGTTAGGTATACATATATATGTTACATGTATATATGTTAGATATATCAGATCAGATCAGTCGCTCAGTCGTGTCCGACTCTTTGCGACCCCATGAACCGCAGCACGCCAGGCCTCCCTGTCCATCACCAGCTCCCGGAGGTCACTCAGACTCACATCCATCAAGTCAGTGATGCCATCCAGCCATCTCATCCTCTGTCGTCCCCTTCTCCTCCTGCCCTCAATCCCTCCCAGCATCAGAGTCTTCTCCAATGAGTCAACTCTTCGCATGAGGTGGCCAAAATACTGGAGTTTCAGCTTTAGCATCATTCCTTCCAAAGAAATCCCAGGGCTGATCTCCTTCAGAATGGACTGGTTGGATCTTCTTGCAGTCCAAGGGACTCTCAAGAGTCTTCTCCAACACCACAGTTCAAAAGCATCAATTCTTCGGCGCTCAGCCTTCTTCACAGTCCAGCTCTCACATCCATACATGACCACAGGAAAGACCATAGCCTTGACTAGGCGAACCTTTGTTGGCAAAGTGATGTCTCTGCTTTTGAATATGCTATCTAGGTTGGTCATAACTTTCCTTCCAAGGAGCAAGCGTCTTTTAATTTCATGGCTGCAGTCACCATCTGCAGTGATTTTGGAGCCCAGAAAAACAAAGTCTGACACTGTTTCCACTGTTTCCCCATCTATTTCCCATGCAGTGATGGGACCAGATGCCATGATCTTCGTTTTCTGAATGTTGAGCTTTAAGCCAACCTTTTCACTCTCCACTTTCACTTTCATCAAGAGGCTTTTTAGCCCCTCTTCACTTTCTGCCATAAGAGTGGTGTCATCTGCATATCTGAGGTTATTGATATTTCTCCCAGCAATCTTGATTCCAACTTGTGTTTCTTCCAGTCCAGCATTTCTCATGATGTACTCTGCATATAAGTTAAATAAACATGGTGACAATATGCAGCCTTGACGTACTCCTTTTCCTATTTGGAACCAGTCTGTTGTTCCATGACCAGTTCTAACTGTTGCTTCCTGACCTGCATACAGATTTCTTAAGAGGCAGATCAGGTGGTTTGGTATTCCCATCTCTTTCAGAATTTTCCATAGTTTATTGTGATCCACACAGTCAAAGGCTTTGGCATAGTCAATAAAGCAGAAATAGATGTTTTTCTGGAACTCTCTTGCTTTTTCCATGATCCAGCGGATGTTGGCAATTTGATCTCTGGTTCCTCTGCCTTTTCTAAAACCAGCTTGAACATCAGGAAGTTCACGGTTCACATATTGCTGAAGCCTGGCTTGGAGAATTTTGAGCATTACTTTACTAGCGTGTGAGATGAGTGCAATTGTGCGGTAGTTTGAGCACTCCTTGGCATTGCCTTTCTTTGGGATTGGGATGAAAACTGACCTTTTCCTATCTTGTGGCCACTGCTGAGTTTTCCAAATTTGCTGGCATATTGAGTGTAGTACTTTCACAGCATCATCATTCAGGACTTGGAATAGCTCCACTGGAATTCCATCACCTCCACTAGCTTTGTTCGTAGTGATGCTTTCTAAGGCCCACTTGACTTCACATTCCAAGATGTCTGGCTCTAGGTCAGTGATCACATCATCATGATTATCTGGGTCTTGAAGCTCTTTTTTGTACAGTTCTTCTGTGTATTCTTGCCACCTCTTCTTAATATCTTCTGCTTCTGTTAGGTCCACACCATCTCTGTCCTTTATTGTGCCCATCTTTGCATGAAATGTTCCTTTGGTATCTCTGATTTTCTTGAAGAGATCCCTAGTCTTTCCCATTCTGTTGTTTTCCTCTATTTCTTTGCATTGATCACTGAAGAAGGCTTTCTTATCTCTTCTTGCTATTCTTTGGAACTCTGCATTCAGATGTTTATATCTTTCCTTTTCTCCTTTGCTTTTCGCTTCTCTTCTTTTCACAGCTATTTGTACGGCCTCCCCAGACAGCCATTTTGTTTTTTTGCATTTCTTTTCCATGGGGATGGTCTTGATCCCTGTCTCCTGTACAATGTCACGAACCTCATTCCATAGTTCATCAGGCACTCTATCTATCAGATCTAGGCCCTTAAATCTATTTCTCACCTCCACTGTATAATCATAAGGGATTTGATTTAGGTCATACCTGAATGGTCTAGTAGTTTTCCCTACTTTCTTCAATTTAAGTCTGAATTTGGCAATAAGGAGTTCATGGTCCGAGCCACAGTCAGCTCCTGGTCTTGTTTTTGCTGATTGTATAGAGCTTCTCCATCTTTGGCTGCAAAGAATATAATCGATCTGATTTTGGTGTTGACCATCTGGTGATGTCCATGTATAGAGTCTTCTCTTGTGTTGTTGGAAGAGGGTATTTGCTATGACCAGTGCATTTTCTTGGCAAAACTCTATTAGTCTTTGCCCTGCTTCATTCCGTATTCCAAGGCCAAATTTGCCTGTTACTCCAGGTGTTTCTTGACTTCCTACTTTTGCATTCCAGTCCCCTATAATGAAAAGGACATCTTTTCTGGGTGTTAGTTCTAAAAGGTCTTGTAGGTCTTCATAGAACCTTTCAACTTCAGCTTCTTCGGCGTTACTGGTTGGGGCATAGACTTGGATTACTGTGACATTGAATGGTTTGCCTTGGCAACGAACAGAGATCATTCTATCGTTTTTCAGATTGCATCCAAGTACTGCATTTCGGACTCTTTTGTTGACCATGATGGCCACTCCATTTCTTCTGAGGGATTTCTGCCCACAGTAGTAGATATAATGGTCATCCGAGTTAAATTCACCCATTCCAGTCCATTTTAGTTCGCTAATTCCTAGAATGTCAACATTCACTCTTGCCATCTCTTGTTTGACCACTTCCAATTTGCCTTGATTCATGGACCTGACATTCCAGGTTCCTATGCAATACTGCTCTTTACAGCATCGTACTTTGCTTCTATCACCAGACACATCCACAGCTGGGTATTCTTTTTGTTTTGGTTCCATCCTTTCATTCTTTCTGGAGTTATTTCTCCACTGATTTCCAGTAGCATATTGGTCCCCTACTGACCTGGGGAGTTTCTCTTTCAGTATCCTATCATTTTGTCTTTTCATACTGTTCATTGGGTTCTCAAGGCAAGAATACTGAAGTGGTTTGCCATTCCCTTCTCCAGACCACACCCTGTCATATCTCTCCACCATGACCCGCCCATCCCAGGTTGCCCCTCGGGTATGGCTTAATCTCATTGAGTTAGACAAGGGTGTGGTCCTTGTGTGATTAGATTGACTAGTTATCTGTGAGAATGGTTTTAGTGTATTTGCCCTCTGATGCCCTCTTTCAAGACCTACTGTCTTACTTGGGTTTCTCTTACCTTGGGCGTGGGGTATCTCATCCCGGCTGCTCCTGGCTGCTCCCGGCCAGCGAAGCACAGCCATCGCACCTTACCTTGGACGAGGGGTCTCTCCTCACCGCCGCCCTTCCTGACCTCGGTCGTGGGGTAGCTCTTCTCGGCCGTGCTTAGTGCGTTGGCCCTCACCGCCGTCCTTCCTCGGTCATGGGGTAGCTCCTCTCGGCCGCGCTCTTAGTGCGCGACGCAGCCGGCGGGGCGCTCTTAGTGCGCGACGCAGCCGGCGGGGCGCTCTTAGTGCGCGACGCAGCCGGCGGGGCGCTCTTAGTGCGCGACGCAGCCGGCGGGGCGCTCTTAGTGCGCGACGCAGCCGGCGGGGCGCTCTTAGTGCGCGACGCAGCCGGCGGGGCGCTCTTAGTGCGCGACGCAGCCGGCGGGGCGCTCTTAGTGCGCGACGCAGCCGGCGGGGCGCTCTTAGTGCGCGACGCAGCCGGCGGGGCGCTCTTAGTGCGCGACGCAGCCGGCGGGGCGCTCTTAGTGCGCGACGCAGCCGGCGGGGCGCTCTTAGTGCGCGACGCAGCCGGCGGGGCGCTCTTAGTGCGCGAGGCGCTTGTTAGATATATACATATGTGTTAATTGGATAATTAGCTTCATCAAGCTTCCCTGATGACTCGGTGGTAAAAAATCCACTGCCAATGCAGATGGGAGTTTGATCCCTGGGTTTTGAAGATTCTCTGGAGAAGGATATGGCAACCCACTCCAGTATTCTTGCCTAGAACATTCCATGGACAGAAGAGCTTGATGGGCTACAGTCTACGGGGTCACAAAGAGTTGGACGTGACTGAGCGGCTAAAGAACAGTAGCATGTCATCATCAAACACTTATTATTTAATATTTATTTAGCATTTTCATTTATTGAGTGACTTGGACATCAAAAGAGTTTTGAGCAGTTTACATACCACGTCTTACTGTTTTTTCAAGGCAATATCTATTTCCATCGTATATTCTAATTTGTAACTGGAAGATGTTTTACTGAAAACAGAGTTATTCACTGTGCTCCTTTTCTCTCTGTGTTACACAAGTTTCTCTGGAGTTCTGTGATTTAGAGGATTCTGGCCAAGGCAAGCTGTGGCCTGGGCTTCTAGAACAAGTGATTTTCTTTTTAGCTGGCTGTGGAGTCTCTGCAAGTCTTCAGATGTCTAGCACTTGGCACCTGGAAGGCTGCAAGGAGGCAGCAAATAAAAGTATTTTTGTGTGTTTGTTCCATGAAATGCAGTTTTAAGGTTTTGTTAACACTGAAACCAAGTAGTGCCCTGTGGAGCGCCCAAGCATAGAGGCCTTTTGTCCCGCATTTCTTGTAGAACATTCCCATTGGTGGGGCTTTGTGAAAGAGGAGGCTGACAGCCCACAGAGGGCAGACCAAGAGACTAACTGATGATCACAGGGCAGGACAGGGTTACAGCAAGGGGACCAGCCATGTACCTGACTTAGGACCCCCTCTGAGTGCTCACCTGTGAGCTGCTCCATGGACAGTGGACATCGGACATTATTTTGTACTAGTTTCTCTGGGTCTAGCCTAATGGGGATCCTGGGAATTGTATTTTTGATACTGTGCTGCAAAGGGCACCATTCTGGCATAACTTGCATCTGTGAAATCTCTTTTTTGTCTTATTACAAAACCAATAGAACACATGTTTCTAAATTCATTATTTCTTTGGTATTTGATAGCTACCAATTGACTTGTTATCCACAAAAATCTATTTGTGGATGATTCTAATTCTATTTTTATTTCTATTTCAGAAACAAATTTTCTTTAGAATATACGTGAAGTGAAAGTGAAGTCTCTCAGTCATGTCCGACTCTTCGCAACCCCATGGACTGCAACCTACCAGGCTCCTCTGTCCATGGGATTCTCCAGGCAAGAGTACTAGAGTGGGTTGCCATTGCCTTCTCTGTTAAACTATGAATAGAAGAAAATTAGCTCAACACAATAAAGGCCATATATGAAAATCAACAGCTAACATCATACTCAATATGAAAGACTGCAAGTTTTTCTTTCATGATCAGGATGCACATTCTCACCACTTCTAGTCAAGATACTAATCAAAGTCCTAGCTAGAGCAACAAGGCAAGAAAAATTAAAAAAAAAAAAAAAGACATTCAATTGGAAAGGAAAAAGTAAAATTATCTCTGTTTACAGATGACATGATCCTAAAGAGTCTCCCCCAACCTCCATATACAATTATTAGAACTAATAAATGAATTCAACAAAGTTGCAGGATATAAAATCAACATAAAAAATCAGCTGCATTTCTATACGTACACACATACATATGTGTGTTTATATGTGTGGGTGTATTACATATACACATACATGTGTGCTTGCTCAGTTGCTTTGTCATAGCCAACTCTGCAACCCCATGGACTGTAGCCCACCAGTCTCCTCTGTCCATTTTCCAGGCAAGAATACTGGAGTGGGTTGCCATTTCCTCCTCCAGTGGATCTTCTGAACCCAAGGATCGAATCTACATCTCTTGCATCTCCTGCATTGGCAGGCAGATTCTTTACCACTAGCTCCGCCTAGAAAGCCCACATACATATATACTAACTATATATTTGGTATTCCTGTTCTTCATGTTTCCCCAAGAAGCCTATGTTTATAATTAGGGGAAGAAAGAGTGAAACGTTCAGCAGTTTCTTTAGTGCCACCTACAGAGAAGCAACATTGACAAAGAACTGACTTCCTGGATAGAAACCTACTTCCATCACTTGAGGATATCTGTACAAGAAAGAGAAAGAACCAATGCATTAGCTCTTAAATGTGAAGACTGCTTCTAAGGCCACTGAAATGTAAGCAATTGAGGTCAACCAAAGAAAATTTTGTAAATGTCCTCATATGAATGAGACAGATTCTCTCCTGTTCTCCTTGGGCAGAAAATTCAAAGAGGAAATATTGTGTTTCAGCTGCTTGTCAGTCATTCAATAGAATAACTTTGACTATTTACCGTTTGCAAAACAATGTACTATACTAGGTGCTAAGTCTTTTCCCTTGGATCAAAAATTTTGAACCGATAATCAGTAGTAGGAATAAAATTTGCATTAAAACAGAGCAAATTATCAGTAAGTGAAAATTATTTTGATCCCAGGAGAGCTTGATTTTTGTTTAAGGAAGCTTCCCTGAAGCTGCCACATAACCTTTTTGTTTATATCGTGGATGAACAATCTCACCTGCCAGATCAGTAAACAAAGCATGCTGCCATGAAGCCGGCAGCCACTGCAACCAACCCCAGCTGTACACCCTGAGGGCATCCCGGGTGGAAACAGACAGAGCACTGGTTCTGGATAGTGAAGGTACATATGGATAATTTCTGTACCTTCCTGTCAACTTTGTTCTAAACTTAAAACTGCTTAAAAAAAATCTTAAACCTGTTAAATTTAATTAATGCCTCTTGTTAGGTATTGTAATAGAGACCAATAAAAGTATTCCTGCTGCTGTTCCCCCGTGGAAATGATAGATAAAATTAATGTATGCTAAGCATCATTCAAATATGACCTCAGTTAAATTTATCCTTATAATACTACTATGAGATTATTATTTCTATGCTTATTCTATCAACAAGGAATTTGAGACAAATAGAAGTGAAATATAATGGTAAAAAAATAGATGTCTACCAATATCCATGATTTCCTTATACCCAAATATTTGGTTAGCCAAAAAGTTCATTTGGGTTTTTCTGTAAGACGGTATGGAAAATTCCTAACCAAGTTTTTGCTAATCCAATAGGATTTCTGAGTTTTAGCTGGCCACCTAAAATAAGGACAATTCCTCCCACCTTCTTCCGTAACACTTAGCTATTGTCGTGTGCCTATGTTCTCGTCAATGGGGCATTGTCAACTGAAAAAAAAACGCACAACCCAGAAGTTGAGGATTATGTTTTTTTCAGTGAAAATTTTGAGGATGCAGCTCAAAAAACTGCTTCTCAAATACCTCTGACTAACTCCTTCAAAGAGGTTCAGGGAGGAGCCAGGATATAACAAGTTTTGCAACAAAACCCGGTTAAAGATTACTGCTGATTAAAGAAAACCAGATATCTCAAGCTAATGAATTTAGCACCTTTTTGTCCATAAGAAGATGCAAGAGTCTAGGCTCACTGAAATCATTCCTTTGATGTGCACCTTAACTATCCAAGGCCAGTATCTTGTTTTTCTCCATCCTGAATCCCCTCACGGTGACAGCTGGGGGAGATTGCAGTGGCTAGTGGCTTGATGACAACATCCTTTATTTACTGATAGAGTGTGCAAAGTCGCTTCAGTCATGTCCGACTCTGTGCAACCCCATGGACTTGTAGCCCGCCAGGCTCCTCTGTCCATGGGATTCTCCAGGCAAGAACACTGGAGTAAGTTGCCCCGCCCTCTTCCAGGGGATCTTCCCAACCCAAGGATCGAACCTGCATCTCTTACATCTCCTGTATTGGCAGGTGGGTTCTTTACCAGTAGCGCTGTCTGGGAAAGCCTAATGATATGGCAGACAATATTTTTCATCCACAATACAAATGAAAAGATTAAGTGGCAGCTTCAGGGAAGCCTGCACAAAAGACAACCACATTCTACTTGTGCTCTCTTCTTTGCTTTTTTTTTTTCATCTTGCTAGAAAGGCAGATAGAATGTATGAGGCCCTAGATGCCATCTTGAGCCATGAGGAGGAGGGCCACATTCTACGGATGGCAATATAATTGCTGAAGCCACAGTAAGACTGAGCCTTCGTATCATTCCCTTAAAACTCAAACCCAGAATTTGAGATGAGAGAGATGAGAGAAAAATAAAAAATTATCGGTCACTGATCCTCTGGGTTAGAATCAAACCCAGTGTTAACTTACACAAGTATATTGCCCAAAGTAACACCGTTCGTGAGTGGCAGCTGGAGTTCAAGCCTGAGTAGAGAGGACACAAGCATTGCCATGGTGTTACACTAAGCCTAGGAGTGAAGGAGGGCCCTGCAGCCTGCAATAGGTATTTAACATAGGTATACTTAGTCCTGGAACACAGTTGATTTTTTTGTTTCCCATGAGTCTGTCTTTCTAATTATGTTTGACTCTGCCTAATATTAAATTGAGATCTCTATCCCAAGCACATACACACAGTTTTTGGCAAAAGGAAGGACTCATGAAGGCCAGTTTGACCTTAAATTTTTGTTGCAGATGCTTGGACAAAGCACATCAAAGCTGTGAAAAATTAGATTTGCATAACAATGATTTCCATCTGTATTATTCATCTGCATGAAGAGCACTCTGCCTAAAGGGCTTGCTCTTTGACTGTGAGGGTCTATATCTGCATGTGAAAGTTGGGGGCCACATTCCAGTGCCCCCATAATTCAAACAATAAAATCACTTAACATTTCTTTGACTCTTTAAAATAATTGGATTTTGGATTTCGGGTATCTGCAAAATGCCTCAGTTCTAAATCCAACACTGCAAATAAGATGATGTCCTTGACTATGACAGCAGCAGGAAAGATAGAAAATGACGATTATTTATAGATAATTTGACTTCACACACAAAAACCCTAGAGGACTAATTGAAAAGCTGTGAAATTCTTTAAGAGTTCATAAGATGGACAGACAGGATACAGTTACAAATACTGGTAGTTTCCTGCATAACAGATATAATTATATAACATGTTGGAAAAGTCTTACTCATGTTGGCAATCAAAAAACAAAACAAAACAAATTATCTTGAGTAAACTCAACAATAACTGATTTTTTAGGAAGAAAATTTCAAATTTTCTGAGAGTTTTAAAGGCTGATTTAAATGAATGAAAAGCTGTATCATGTCCTTTTATGGAACAATAAACAATATTGCAAAACTGTTGTCTTTTTCAAGTTAATTTGTGAGCTATATTATTATGTATTGGAATTTTATGAATTAGTAAATAATTCTAAAGTTCATCTGGCAGCTAAGATAATTTTGAAAAATCAGGGTAATGAGGGCCTTGTTATTTTGTCTCTCAGTCGTGTCCAACTCTTTGCCACCCCAAGGACTGTGGCACGACAGTTTTAAATTTTAAAAATATATTGTATAAATAATATCATCATACAGTGTGGTTATATAAAAGTATAGACATGTTAGGGGAAGCATGCTGATTGAAACCGCCCACCCTGGCCAGGCACCGTAGTAACCATTTGCATGAGTTGTTTTATGACAGGAGATCCTGATGAAGAATACAGAACTAATAAGCCACCAACTACAGGAAGAGTCTGGGAAAGGTTGAAAGGAGACACCAGATGTCAGTCCACTTCCCAGAATCCCTCTCGGTAGCATCCAACTTGGCTGCGCAATGCATGCGCCACCAGGAAAGACTCTGAATTAGAATGATTGGCTAAAGACCACCCGGAAACTAATCCCATCACCATAAAACCCGAGACTGTGAGCCACACGGCAGAGCAGTTCTCCTGGGTTCCCTTACCCTACTGCTCTCCACCTGGGTGCCCTTTCCCAATAAAATCTCTTGCTTTGTCAGCACATGTGTCTCCTCAGACAATTCATTTCCGAGTGTTAGACAAGAGCCCAGTTTCGGGCCCTGGAAGGGGTCCCCCTTCACAGACAGACCAACAATATACGTAATAACTCAATAAATAATAAATAGGTAATTTAAAAGTTGAGAGACTAATAGATTATTCAACACATGTGTTAGGATATTTATTATTTGGAAAAAGTTAATTTTGAGAGCAGTCATGCATCTTACACTAAGATTTCTAAGTTAAATTCTGGGTGTACCAAAAATTATGTGTCAATAAAATAGGTGAATATATGCCAAATGTCTGGATGGGGATGAATTTCCAAGCATAAAAGCAGTAAAAGAAATAAGAGAAGGTGAGTAGATTTGACTCTATACAAATACCTGACTCTTCTGTGTCAAAACATACAGGGTAAAATTTAAAGTCAGTTTAAGGATACCAGCATAGAGAGCCCGATGGATCCACTCTCCAATGAATCAAGCATAATTGGTGAAAACCATTTAACATCTCTGGCAATTGTCCTGAAAACATACAGCAAGTGAGGAAACATTTAAGAAAATCTTAACTCAGTAAGAACAGTCAGAGTCTGTGGCATTTGAAACCTGATCTGCTCTCTCTCTCCCTCTTTCTGTCTCTATCTCTTCCGTGACCTTCATTTGATGGAAGCTTCACTCGGGGCAGATGTGGCTCCAAATGAAGGACCTTAACTCCCTTCAGCTCCCAATCCAGAAGCTTGGTATTCTCCTAAGAAGAGTAAGTTGCTGGCATTTCTCTTTCCCTTCATCCTTGAGAAAGAGACCAAATTCTCAGAGAGATTGAGGGCTATCTTCCTCACCCATCCTCTACTCAAAGGATGCAGGCTCTATCTCAGATGTGCCAAGTGGAGACTCTTGGGGCCCAATTGCCCTTATCTCAGTTTACTCATATTTGCAAGGATACTAGCTCAGTTGGTAAAAAAAAAATCCACCTGCAGTGCAGGCAACCCCAGCTCAATTTCTGGGTCAGGAAGATCCCCTGGAGGAGGGATAGGCTACCCACTGCAGTATTCTTGGGCTTCCCTTGTGGCTCAGCTGGTAAAAGGATCCGCCTGCAATGTGGGAGATCTGGATTCAATCCCTGGGTTAGGAAGATCCCCTGGAGAAGGGAAAGGCTACCCACTCCAGTATTCTGGCCTGGAGAATTCCCTGGACTGTATAGTCCATGGAGTCACAAAGAGTCGGACATGACTGAGCGACTTTCACTTTCATGACAGGAGAGGAAGTCATCAAGACCATTGAATGCCATTCCACCCAATGCCCAGAATAGTGGCTCAGAAATTTTATCAAGGCAGTGCACAGAGCTTTGAAGCTCCCCCTGCAAGAACTGATTTTATTTCAAACAAAATGAAGCTAAATCCCCCTAAAATTGAATTTATGATTAACCTGTCTAGACTCTTAACAAAAGCCAGTGGAGATTTTCTCTGGAAGCTTGCATCGTTTCCCTAGGCCACAATACATTTTCAAAAATAATATTTCAAGGAGGCTAGGCATCTCATAGTTCAAAATGGTTAAGCATACCTAGTTCTCAGGCCTAGATTTCTAAATTCCTTCATTAAATGAGGAAATAGCTGGTTTCAGGTCTGAAGTTGGGAAAGTGAACATATAGTTTGAAATGTCTTTCCCTGTGAAAAAAATCATATGGTCCATATGAGAAGGTCATTGGAGCCTACTTAAAGGAGCTTCCACCAGTTGAATTGGGAAATTTGAGCATGACAATGAAATGTAGTTCACTGAATAAGATAATCAAGAATCCAAGTTTATATTGAAAATTACAGATAAGAAAGTGGAAAGGAAGCTTTACTTTTTTGGGGTTCATTTGTATTCTATCAACAAGTATAAGAATTCTATGCATTATTGCCAGATGATGCATTCAGAAGCAATGACAGAGTTAGAAAATTAGCATTTTGCAACATCATGAGTATAATTGATTTGGGCAAGAATCATCAATGGATATTAACAATGCTAAAACTAAGTTTGTTGGGTAATCATATAGTTAGTCTCAGAGCATCTTCCCACAGATTATGTCTTGTTTAATTAGAAGGTTAAAAGACGTACCTTTAGACGAGAGAAATTTGGCAAACGCTGCGTCAACTACGTTAACATCACTAAAATGACCAACTGAAATCACATGCCTCTTGATGAAAGACACAGATCACTTATGTCATATTCCTGCTGAAAATGCATAACCTGAAACCAGCTAGGGGGAACAACCAGACAAAGGCAAATTGAGGAACATTCAACGACACAATTAGACTGTATCCCCCTGTGAATTCTGCTTCCTTCTCATCTCTCCCATTCAATAAATCATCTTGTTTTGTTCATTTCACCTCCTAAATATCACTAGAATTCATCAATTTCTCTCCATTTTCTCAGTTACATCATGTCACCTAATTGCTAAAACAGTTGCTGACTCTGTTCCTCTTGAATCCATGCTTCACAGGTTAGCCTGAGTGATCTGTCTACAGTATAAATCTGATCATGCCACTTTCCTGTTAAAAAGGTTCCTGTGGCTATTAGAATAAATGCAGACTTTTCAATCTGTTTAACAAAGCCTGTCTTGATCTGGCTTCTGCTACATCCTCCAGCTGAATTCCTGATCCTCCTCTGTTGCCAGTACCCTAGTCTTCTGATTTCCTGCTTCCCTCAATTTTCAGGTTGAGATCTGTTCTGCTTTGTGCAGGCTTTTATCTGTGTCTAGAATGTTTTCTCTTTCTATGCTTCCTACACTGCTATTATCTTTTTGAAACAAAATCTCTTTTCTACTCAAGCCTTAGCTTTGGCAGGCTTTATTCTGAGAAGATTTTCGTGACCCCACCACCCTCGCCTCACCCCAGGTCTAAGGTAGGTGTTCCTTCTGTGTAAATCTGACCTATTTCATACTGCTTGTTTCAGTCCTTAGTGTATCAGCTTCTAATTTCTTCATTAAAACCTATCTCCTCTAATATTTCATAAGCCACTGCCAGACGGGGTGTGTGTGTGTGTGTGTGTGTGTGTGTGTGTGTGTGTGTGTGTATGTGTATGGTGGTAAGCAAGATGTGATGGTTAAGTTTATGTGTCAACTGGGTTAGTAAGTGCCCAGATGTTTTTTTAAATGTTACTCTGGATGTTTCTCTGTTGGTGTTTCTGGCTACTACTACATTTAGATGGTAGACTGAGTAAAGCAGGTTGTCTGTCCTCTCTAAGGTGGGTGAACCTCTTTCAATCTGTTAGAGACCTGAGTAGAACATAAGGCAGAATACGTGAAAATTCATTCTCTCTGCTTGACTCTCTTTGAGCTGGCATGTCAGTCTTTTCCTGCACTTGGGCTGGGACTTAGACCATTGACTCTCTTGGATCTCAGGCTTGTCAATTACAGAACCTGGGACTTCTCAGCCTCCATAATGGCATGAGCCAGTTCCTTACAATACATCTCTTTCTTTATATATACACATATCGTATTTCTGTTTCTCTGGAGAACCCAGACTAATGGAGGGGCTATTGACAGCATGGGTTCTGGCCTTCCCTAGTGGCTTAGATGATGAAGAATCTGCCTGCCAATGTAAGAGACACAGAGTCAACCTGGGTTGGGAAGATCCCCTGGAAAAGGGAACGGCTATCCTCTCCAGTGTTCTTGCCTGGAGAATCCCATGGACAGAGAAGCGTGGTAGGCTACAGTCCACGGGCTCACAAACAGCTGGACACACTGAGTGACTAACACTTTCACATTTTCTGCCCCTGCTGCTGCTGCTGCTGCTGCTAAGTCGCTTCAGTCGTGTCCGACTCTGTGTGACCCCATAGACGGCAGCCCACCAGGCTAGCCCGTCCCTGGGATTCTCCAGGCAAGAACACTGGGGTGGGTTGCCATTTCCTTCTCCAACGCATGAAAGTGAAAAGTGAAAGTGAAGTCGATCAGTCGTGTCCGACTTCCAGCCCCTAGGCGACTAAAAAACATCTATCAAGGACTACCTGGGAGATAAAAATCCCAGAACTTCAGAACACCAAACTGTCCTCCTCATGAGGAAAATTAATAATTAATTTAAAATTTTAATTTAATTTAGAATTAGTCCAACATGCACAAAGCAGAGAGAATACTACAACAAAGACACATTTTTAAAAAGTTAATGTGTGTTTTTGGTTGCTTTAGTAGAAAATTTCCTATTCATTCTTTTGCTAATAAGCAAACACCAATGAATCATGAAGTAATTACATTATAACAGTTTGCTTTGTTATAGCAGCTTACTTTCCATGCACATGACTGAATTTTATTCTCGTGTATTAAAAAAAAAATAACACATTCACCAAAGGATTGGATTAAGAAATACTTTGAAGTCATTATACTGGAAAGAACGTGAAAGTCATAAACGATATTTCTTTTCAAAATAATATTAACTCAGGTTTTTCAAGTTTACTTTCCCACTAATTAATGAGGGTTAAAAAAAAAAAAATGTTTGCCAGCATCCAGAGGCTGCAGGAGGTTCTTTCGATGACTCATTTCCTGTACCTTAAATGCTCCGAAGAGGTTATTCGAATTTATAATATTTTACTCATAGAAAAGTCAGTGCAGCAATTTATTCAGGGACTGGTGTCACTTTGCCCACATGTCTCCTGCATTTTTAGAAACAGGTTGTCCTCTAAGAAGAGTGGTTTAAGAGGAAAACACCCTCACCAGCCCATGACTAAGCCTGAGCGCATTTCAAACGTCTTTCCTAAATGAACAAGTCAAGTTGGTTTACTCATCAAAGTATGATCGACTCCATCCAATACCTTGTTCTGATAGTTTGCGGTTCATTGGCCATGGATTTGACAAGGATGACTGGATGCACTTCATTAAAATGATTAATGTGCGTGGGTCCAGGCACAATCAGGGAACTGCTGGTCCCACCCCTCAGCTGCAGCAGGTGAAGCCTTGGTCACAGGCGATCAATACATGCCCGATAATTCTCTCGTGGGTCAAGGACTACAGAAAGAGAACCTGTCTTTGAGACTGATGAAAATAAGAAGACTGATTGCCCAAACCCACAGTTCTTGGCTGAGTGTTTCCTGGAACAAAACCTTAATTATAACTCAGATCTGTTCCCTTCAATGACCCAAACTAGGGTGACTGCTTACCACAGTGTTGACTAACTTCTCTGAATCTTGTCATTCTAATTGTGGAAGAAGGGCAGGAGATTTTCTGCATCTCCTTCACATTCTTTCCTCTTCTTTGGCTTCATTTATGAAACAACTCAATACTCCTGTGATGGCTCATTTTATGTGTCCACTTGGCTAAGCTATTGTGCCCAAGGGTTGGTCAAACACTAGTCTAGATGTTGCTGTGAAAATATTTTCAGACATGAGTAACATTTACAATTAGTCTACCTTAAGCGGAGAAGGCAATGGCACCCCACTCCAGTACTCTTGCCTGGAAAATCCCACGGATGGAGGAGCCTGGTAGGCTGCAGTCCATGGGGTCGCTAAGAGTCGGACATGACTGAGAGACTTCACTTTGTCTTTTCACTTTCATGCGTTGGAGAAGGAAATGGCAACCCACTCCAGTGTTCTTGCCTGGAGAATCCCAGGGACAGGGAAGCCTGGTGGGCTGCCGTCTATGGGGTCAGACAGAGTTGGACACGACTGAAGTGACTTAGCATAGCATAGCATAGCAAGTAAAAGAAGTTACCTTCCATAATGTAGGTTGATCTCATCCCATCAGATGAAGGCTGTAAACACAAAAAACAGGTCTTTTGGAGAAGAAATACAGCCTTAACACTGGTAATGGAAATCCTGTGTGAGTTTTCAGGTTGCCAGTTTGCCCATATGGATTTCATGCTAGTCAGCCCCCATAATTGGGTGAGTCAGTTCCTTAAAATAAATCTCTTGTCTTAAAATAAAGATACATAAATGATAGGTAGATTTTTTTATATGTATGTGTGCGTGTGTGTGTCTGCCATCTATATCATCCATCTATCATGTGTGATCAGTTGCTAAGTCATGACAGGCTCTTTTGTGACTCCATGGATTGCAGCCCACCAGGCTCCTCTGTTTATGGGATTTTTCAGGCAGGAATACTGGAGTGGGTTGCCATTTCCTCCTTCAGGGGGTTGTCCCAACCCAGGGTTTCAAACTTCATCTCTTGTGTCTTCTGCATTGGTAGTTGTATCTATCTGTATATTATCTAACATCTGTCTTTATGTCATCTATCTCTTTCTGTCTCTTTATCTATCTTTTTGGTTCTGTGTTTCTGGAGAACCATGACCAATTACAACTCATTAAAGGTTTTTTCCCTCTCTTTTTCTTTTTTAATACTATCTATGTCTATATGACGCCCCGCCCCAAATAAGAAGGATCTTTGCCTTTATGACCAAAGTTCTACCTTGAAAACAAGCAATTTCTTTATTCATTTGAACACTGTTTCGATTTACTTACATACCTTAGACTCATTGGAGTGTGAGTGGGAGGACAGTCACATTTGATTGATTTTCTCCCCACCTATCCTTGTCCTATCATCTCACTATTTCAGAGCATCAACCTAAACATATATATTAATCCAGTATGTCTGATTCATCCCTTAGGAGAATGATATTGAGCTTATAAAATTCTTAATAAAGAGAGTAAGAAAAGTATATAAACAATGCTGGAGTTTACAAAATGTAAGAGAGTAAAGCTCATATGCATTTACAGGTATGAGAATGCTGAAGGATGACAGTATTTAAGCAGTGAGAACAGGAGGAGGAGATCCTTCCTTCTGATGTTATATAAGCTGGTCTGTGGGCTTCTCAGTGGCCCTAGTGGTCAAGAACCTGCCTGCCAATGCAGGACACCTGAGACATGGGTTCATTCCCTGTCTCAGGTTCCTGAGACTTGGGTTCCTTCCCACAGGTTGGGAAGATAGATCCCCTGTAGGAGGGCATGGCAACCTATTCCAGCATTTTTGACTGGACGGAGGAACCTGGTGGGCTACAGTCCATGGGGTTGCAAAGAGCTGGACATGACTGAAGTGACTGAGTGTACACACACAAGTTACTCTTGTAAGTACGTAAAGATTATATATTATAAAATAGAACAGAAGTGGTAATACTTTTCCTTGTTAATTTTTTATTTTCCTGAGAGTTTTATTAATTTATTTTTATTTCATTTTTGTTTATTATATTGATGTATAGTTGCTGTAGTATATTATATAAATTATAAGTATACATAGTGATTCACAAGTTTTAAAGGTTATACTCTATTTTTAGCTATAAATGTTGTATATATTCTCTGTTACACAAAGTATCTTTTAGTAAGTTTGTACCTCTTAATCCCCTACCCTTATTTTTCCCCTCCCCTCTCTCCTCTTCCCACTGGTAACCACCAGTTCTCTATATCTGTGTCTATTCTTTTTTTATATATTCACTTGTTTGTTGTATTTTTTAGATTCCACATATAAGTGATATCCTACAGCATTTGTCTTACTTCACTTAGCATAATACCTTCCATGATCATCCATGTTGCTGTAAATGGCAAAACTTCATTCTTTTTTATGGCTGAGTAGTGTTCCATTGTGTATATATATATACACAATGGAATACTTTATATATATGTGTGTGCCACATCTTTTTTATCCATCAGTGAATGGACACTTAGGGTTGCTTCTATATCTTAGCTATTGTAAATAGTGCTACTATGAACTTTGGAGCTGCTCATATCTTTTCAAATTAGAGTTTTCATTTTATGGGAATAAATAACCAGGCATGGAATAGGAATTACCTTTTTTTTTTTTTTTTTTTCCTTTCCTGAAACTTCTAAAACAGTTTTTATTTTTCAATATTTCTAAATAAATTGCTTTGGTCTCAAGACAACTCCATGAAGTCAAGCCATGAGTTTTTGAAGTGAAGAACTTATGTGAAAACATGTTCAGAAATCTGTTGTGTTAACAAGAAAGACATGTCAATACTAAGCCTGAGAGTAAATTTGTCTTAGTTGTTAGTTTCTTTGTTGTTCTTCTGGTCTCAGTTACAAGACAAAGGATATTAGTCACACAAATGTGTAACCTCCTTGTTTGCAGTTTTTGCATGCACTACTCTTTCCCAGAAACATTTTCCTTAAATAGGGCTAATTTTGAAAAGTACATTTGAAGGTGGAAATGGACACTTTTTTTTTTTTCATTCTGGAAGCGTTTATTATAAACACACATTGGTACAGCAAATGGCTGACGTTCAAGGAGCAAGCACTTGCCTGTATCGCTTTTGCCTTTCTTTATGTTCTGTTTGCAGCAGAATGCAGTGCTTACTGAAAGCACAGACTCAGTAAGCGAGCACTTCCATGATGTCCTTGGGAGCCTGCTTTGTACAGGGTACAGAGGGGCTAGGAGATGAAGAAGGCCCTGGACGGCCAAGTACCTAGCGTCAGCGGAAGTCCCCGCTTGGCTTTTTCTGTCCATTCATCAGTAAATAATCACTTCTGGGATTTTCTTTTAAGACATTTACTAGACTTTGCTGGTTGAATTGGTATCATATAGATCCAGTTTAATTTCTTAAAAAATGGTAGCATCAGGACAGACAAACATATTTGTGATGATGAGTTTGAAATTCTTTTTTTTAATGTCTTAAAAACTATACTGGCCAACAGTCTAACAGTAAGTTAGCCTGTGATGCTTTTGACTTCAACTTAAAAAAATTTATGGTGCTTCTATTTATTCCTGTCAATTTTAAGAGTTAATGCAACTTCTTGAAAAATCATTTAAGGGCAACACGGTAAAACATGGGTATGTCTCACGGCCGAAACGTGAGATTTGCTCATATACAAAATCAAAACGGATCATAAAACAGCCACTGAAACCTTTTGCCAATTGTCTGTAAAAGGAGACCCCCAATGACCTACAGCAGGAATATAGATGCAAAGTTGTACTTTGCCTCGTGCCCTGGGGAGGTTTTTGGCTTTAAGAGTTTGTCTCCTTGCTGCCAAACACTAAAGCCAAGTGCATTGCTAAAGCTTTAGACACATTTTCATCAATAAAATTTCTTATAAAACAGATCCTGCAAATGCTGAACTTATCTGCCAAATAACCAATTAATTATTTTACATCCTCGTTGAACAATGAAATAATTTATGATGGGTAAAGGTTTTACCATCACAAATTAGTGTTCTGGAAACCACAAGGCCTAGCTTTCAATTAGCAGAAAGTATCACAATTAAGGATGAAAAGAGGTAATTCTGTGTGTTGGAAATTCTCCCCATAGAGAAATAAAACTCCTGAGGAACAATGACCCAACTAATTTGAGAGAGTTGGGTTTTCAGAAAAACAGATCCTTGTTAAAGGGAAAAGTTCAAACACTGCTCAGATGCCTAGACTTCTCAGTTTTTCCATCTCTAATGCACCCCCCTCCCCGACCTTTTTTTTTTCATAAGTTGCAGGTATTGAATTTGGACCATACTTGCCCACCATGCACTAGTGTGTGTTAATCCCAGTTCAGACATTGTCTGTGAGTTCATACTATCATTGAAAGTCATAATTTCCTGCATTGGGTCAGTGGGGAATGGTGCCTCCAATTCCCTGAATTTTCCAGAG
Organism: Tragelaphus eurycerus; assembly: GCA_935064755.1. NCBI lineage: Eukaryota > Metazoa > Chordata > Mammalia > Artiodactyla > Bovidae > Tragelaphus > Tragelaphus eurycerus. The sequence goes on from CAKXYN010000003.1 coordinate 15,831,412, forward strand.
AAAAGGAAAATCTGGGCTGAAATAGCTCTCATACAGTTGATCTTGTTTCTCAAGTTCAGGCCAGATCTGGCATAGAAGGAGAGGCCCTGTAGGAGAGCGTGTTCCAGACTCCAGATGGTTGATTTGGATCTTAATGCAAGCCGTTTGCAGAAAATGATGTCAAACTGAATGGGCCACGTAATTAAGTGCCGTATTTGTTTACCTAACCAGGGTGAAATCAACAACCTCCAGGGAAATGTAAGAAGTAGGCAGTTGGGGCGTTAAACAAGGGCGTGTCTTTTAGTTTACAGGACAGAGAAGAGAGGGACTGGAAGAATCTTCATTCCTGGAAGAAATTCTTGAACCTTCTGCCATCCATGGGTGGTTAAGCAGAAGGAGATGGGGGAAAAATGCCCCAAAGAAAAATCTCTCTTAAATTCATTTCAAATTATGTAATTGAATGAATCTTGAATTTGAGAAGCTTGATTTATCTTCTTGAGAATCTCAGTATATCTAATAGTGTCTGTGGTGTCTTGACTTTCAAAACTCAAACAACTTCTGGAAGTGAACTTATTGCAGGAAGGGGGACTTTTTCTAGGGCCTGAGAGTGGCTCTTGTCTAACATTCAGAAATGAATTGTCCCAGAAGATATACCTGCTAACCACATGCAAGAGACTTTATTGGGAAGGGGCATGTGGGTGGAGAGAAGCAGGGTAAGGGAACCCAGAAGACTGCTCAGCCATGTGGTCTGAAGTTTCAGGTTTCATAGTGATGTTATTAGTTTCCAGGTTGTCTCTGCACGATCATTCTGACTTAGGGTCTTTCCTGGCGGTGCACACATCACTCAGCCAAGATGGATTCCAGCAAGGATTCTGGGAGATTGGGAAGATGCATAGACTGGAGTCTTTTCTCTCCTTTTGACCTCTCCTGAATTCTTCTAGTTCATGGTAGCTTGCTGGTTCCAAGTTCCTTACTAGAACCTCCTGTTGTTAAAATAGCTCATGCAAGTGGCTACTATCTTGCCTGGCCAGGGAGGGCTGTTTCAGACCGTATTTCCCATAACAAACTTACATCTTTAGAAAGCACGCACTCTCACTTGGCTTTGCTCTAACAGAAATCTCTGAGTTGTGGATTTTGACCTTGGAGTCATAGGGGTGGCTCTTGTTGGAATTCCTGGAAGCCACGCACTTATATCAGAGAAAAAATTTTGGCTTGGCTGTTTCTTCTTTACCCAGCCCAGGATGAAATCTCATTCTTTCAGAAAGTTGCAAGTGAAAAATACTGGCAGGTCTTAGTGTATGTGTTCAACACTTGTGCCTTCTCTTGTCCCTTGTGAATGAGTGCTCAGCTCTGGCCTTGAGTATGTTTTCCATCTCTGTGTGTGTGTGCTCAGTCACTTAGTCATGTCCGACTCTTTGAGATCCCGTGGACTGCAGCCCACCAGGCTCCTTTGACCATGGGATTTCCCCTGCAAGAATACTGGAGCGGGTTACCATTTTCTACTCCAGGGGACCTTCCTAACCCAGGGATCGAACCCAAGTCTCCTGCATCACCTGCATTGGCAGGCAGATTCTTTACCACTGAGCCACTTGCGAGGTCCCTTCTATCTCTGTGTTATTGACCAACTCAGCATCATAGCAGGTCATGACAAAGACTCCCCAGAAGAACTTTGATATAGCTTTCTTTTTCATACTAGACCCCATTATCTGCAATAGCCTCACTTTAAGATGGCCTAGAATATAAAAGAAATATATATATTTACAATCCCTGACTTGGTCAAGCAGTACCTATCTAGGCTCAGGCCCTCTTTAGGTTGACAAGACCCTTCTTAGGTGGGAGGGGGCTCCTGGAAGCAGGTGCCAACTTGTCCCTATATGTGAAGAGTCAATCTAAACAACTACCAGACTCCACCTTCATTGCAGAAGTCCGGGCTAAAAGTTGAGTAATACCTGACCTGCATATACCTCCTGCCTGGAATGTGAAGTGAAGTGAAGTCGCTCAGTCATGTCTGACTCTTTGCAACCCCATGGACTATAGCCTACTACGCTCCTCTGTCCATGGGATTTTCCAGGCAAGAGTACTGAAGTGGGTTGCCATTTCCTTCTCCAGAGGATCTTCCTGACCCAGGGATTTAACCCAGGTCTCCCGCACTGTAGGCAGATGCTTTCTCACCACCAAGACCAGAGCATGGTTTCAGCCCTTTTGGACATGGATTCAGGGATTGTTCCAAACCTCTTCCTTTCAGAGGGTGGGGCTTGAGCCAAGAAGTTGAAGCAGAGCAAAGTTGAGGGGATACTCTCGCAAGGTTAATGTGATAGTTCTTTAAGAAAAAAAAAAAAAATTTTTATTTTATAATGGAATATAGTTGATTAAGAATATTGTGTATGGCAATGTGACTCAGTTATGCAAATACGAGTATCTATTCTTTTTCAAATTCTTTTCCCATCTAGGTTTTTACATAATATTGACCAGACTTCTCTGGGTATACAGTAGGTCCTTGTTGGTTATCCATTTTAAGTATAGCATTGTGTATATGTCCATTCCAGACTTCCATCTATCCCTCCCCCAACCCTTCCCCCATCCATAACCTTAAGTTTGTTCTCTCACTCTGTGTCTCTGTTTTGTAAATAAGTTCATTTGTATCTTTTTTAAGATTCCACATATAAGTGATATCATACGATATTTCTTTATCCCATCTGAATTACTTCACTGAGTATAATCTTCAGGTCCATCCATGTTGCTACAGTTCAGTTCAGTTCAGTCACTCAGTCATGTCCGACTCTTTGTGACCCCATGGACTGTAGCACACCAGGCCTCCCTGTCCATCACCAACTCCCAGTTTACTCAAATTCATGTCCACTGAGTCTGTGATGCCATCCAACTCTCTCATCCTCTGTTGTCTCCTTCTCTTGCCTTCAATCTTTCCCAGCCACAGGGTCTTTTCCAATGAGTCAGTTCTTTCCATCAGGTGGCCAAAGTATTGGAGTTTCAGCATCAGTCCTTCCAATGAATAGTCAGGACAGATTTCCTTTAGGATGGACTGGTTGGATCTCCTTGCAGTCCAAGGACTCTCAAGAGTCTTCTCCAACACCACAGTTCAAAAACATCTATTCTTCAGTGCTCAACTTTATTTATAGTTCAAATCTCACATACATACATGCTGCTGCATGACTACTGGAAAAACCGTAGCTTTGACTAGATGGACCTTTGTTGGCAAAGTAATGTCTCTGCTTTTTAATATGCTATCTACATTGGTCATAGCTTTTCTTCCAGGGAGCAAGTATCTTTTAATTTCATGGATGCAGTCACCATTTGCAGTGATTTGGGAGCCCGAAAAAATAGTCTGTCACTGTTTCCACTGTTTTCCCATCTATCTGCCATGAAGTGATGGGACCAGATGCCATGATCTTAGTTTTCTGAATGTTGAGTTTTAAGCCAATGTTTTCACTCTCCTCTTTCAGTTTCATCAAGAGGCTCTTTAGTTCCTCTTCACTTTCTGCCATAAGGGTGGTGTCATCTGCATATCTGAGGTTATTGATATTTCTCCTGGCAATCTGGATTCCAGCTTGTGCTTCTTCCAGCCAGCGTTTCTCATGATGTACTCTGCATATAAGTTAAATAAGCAGGGTGACAATATATAGCCTTTATGTACTCTTTTCCCTATTTGGAACCAATTTGTTGTTCCATGTCCAGTTCTAATTGTTGCTTCTTGACCTGTATAGAGATTCCTCAGGAGGCGGGTCAGGTGGTTTGGTATTCCCATCTCTTTAAGAATTTTCTAGAGTTCGTTGTGGTCCACACAGTCAAAGGCTTTGACATAGTTAATAAAGCAGAAGTAGATATTTTTCTGGAACTCTCTTGCTTTTTTGATGATCCAACAGATGTTGGCAATTTGATCTCTGGTTCCTCTGCCTTTTCTAAATCCAGCTTGAACATGTGGAAGTTCACGAATCACATGCTGTTGAAGCCTGGCTTGGAGAATTTAGAGCATTACTTTGCTAGCATGTGAGACGGGTGCAATTGCGCGGTAGTTTAAGCATTCTTTGGCATTGCCTTTCTTAAGGATTGGAATGAAAACTGACCTTTTCCAGTCCTGTGGCCACTTCTGAGTTTTCCAAATTTGTTGTCATATTGAGTGGTACACTTTCACAGCTTCATCTTTCAGGATTTGAAATCACCTCCACTAGCTTTGTTCATAGTGATGCTTCCTAAGGCCCACTTGACTTCGCATTCCAGAATGTCTGGCTCTAGGTGAGTGATCACACTATTGTGATTATCTGGTTCATGAAGATCTTGTATAGTTCTTCTGTGTATTGTTACTACCTCTTCTTAATATCTTCTGTTTCTGTTAGGTCCATACAATTTCTGTACTTGACTGTGCCCCTCTTTGCATGAAATGTTCCCTTGGTATTTCTGATTTTCTTGAAGAGATCTCTAGACATTCCCATTCTACTGTTTTCCTCTATTTCTTTGCATTGATCATTGAGGAAGACTTTCTTACCTCTCCTTGCTATTCCTCAGAACTCTGCATTCAAATGGGTATATCTTTCCTTTCCTCCTTTGCCTTTTGCTTTGCTTCTATTCACAGCTATTTGTAAGGCCTCCTCAGACAGCCATTTTGCCTTTTTTCATTTCTTCCTCTTGGGGATGGTCTTGATCCCTGCCTCCTGTACAATGTCATGAACTTCCATCCATAGTTCTTCAGGCACTCTCTCTATCACATCTAATCTCTTTAATCTATTTGTCACTTTCACTGTATTATTGTAAGGGATTTGATTTAGGTCATACCTGAATGGTCTAGTGGTTTTCCCTACCTTCTTCAATTCAAGTCTGAATTTGGCAGTAAGGAGTTCATGATCTGTGCCACAGTCAGCTCCTGGTCTTGTTTTTGCTGACTGTATAAAACTTCTCCATCTTTGGCTGCAGAGAATATAATCAATCTGATTTCGGTATTGACCATCTGATGATGTCCGTGTGTAGTCTTCTCTTGTATTGCTGAAAGAGAGTGTTTGCTATGACCAGTGTGTTCTCTTGGAAAAACTCTATTAACCTTTGCTCTGTTTCATTCTGTACTCCAAGGCCAAATTTGCCTGTTAGTCCAAGTATTTCTTGACTTCCTATTTTTGCATTGCAGTCCCCTATAAAGAAAAGGACATCTTTTTCAGGTGTTGGTTCTAGAAGGTCTTGTAGGTCTTCATAAAACCATTCAACTTCAGCTTCTTCATCAATACTGGTCGGGGCATAGACTTGGATTACTGTGATATTGAATGGTTTGCCTTGGAAATGGGCATAGGTCATTCTGTCATTTTTGAGATTGCATCCAAGTACTGCATTTTTGACTCTTTTGTTGACTATGATGGCTACTCCATTTCTTCTAAGGGATTCTTGCCCACAGTAATAGATATAATGATCATCTGAGTTAAATTCACCCATTCCAGTCAATTTTAGTTTGCTGATTCCTAAAATGTCGATGTTTTCTCTTGCCATCTCCTGCTTGACCACCTCCGATTTGCCTTGATTCATGGACCTAACATTCCAGGTTCCTATGCAATATTGCTCTTTACAGCATCAGACTTAACTTCCATCACCAGTCACATCCACAACTGGGTGTTGTTTTTGCTTTGGTTCCTTTGTTCATTCTTTCTGGAGTTGTTTCTCCACTGATCTCCAGTAGCATATTGGACACCTACTGACCTGGGGAGTTCCTCTTTCAGTGTTCTATCTTTTTGCCTTTTCATACTGTTCATGGAGTTCTCAAGGCAAGAATACTGCAGTGATTTGCCATCCCCTTCTCCAGTGGACCACGTTTTGTCAGAACTCTCCACCATGACCTGTCAATCTTAGGTGGCCCTACATGGCATGGCTCATAGTTTCATTGAGTTAGACAAGGCTGTGGTCCATGTGATCAGATTGGTTAGCTTCCTGTTATTGTGCTACATGTTGCTACATGCTACATGTTGCTACAAATGGCATTATTTTTTTTTTTCCCCTGAGTAATATCCCTGGCAGCTCAGTGGTAAAGAACCCACCTGCCAATGCAGGAGCCAGGAGACACAGTTTTGAGTGTTGGGTCAGTTAGATCACCTGGAGAAGGAAATAGCAACCCACTCTTATATTCTTGCCTGGGAAATCCCATGGACAGAGGAGCCTGGTGTGCTATAGTCTGTGGGGTCACAAAAGAGTTGGACACTCTTAGCAACTAAGCAACAACAAAAACAATATTACATTGTATATATTTATAACATCTTCTTTATTCATTCTTCTGTTAAAGGACATTTATGTTGCTTCCATATTGTGGCTATTGTAAACATTGCTGCAATGAATATTGCATGCATGTATCTTTTTGGACCATGTTTTTTCCAGATATATGCCCAAGAGTGGGGTTGCAGAATCATATGGTAACTTTAGTTTTAGTTTTTTAAGGAACATCTATACTGTTCTCCGTAAGGCTGTACCAATTTACATTCCCATCAATAGTGTAGGAGGATTCCCTTCTCTCCCCAGCATTTATCCCCAGTGGTATTTTTTTTTTTTTTTTTGATGATAGCTGTTCTGACTGATATGAGGTGATATCTCCTTGTAGTTTTGATAACTACAGTGATGGCCACCTGATATCTCCATTGATGTAATAACTAACGCTCCTACCTTAAAAATTCTGCCCCTGCAGTTTGTTAAATTTGGCATTTTCTCTTCAACAAACACACACATTGTTTTGGTATTCTGTGAAGAGAGGTTAGAAAATAATGCACCATTAATTATAAAATGTCTTTGTCCCTTAAACGGTCATAAACATCTTATCTTGAAGCATAACAAAAGACAAAGTTAAGACAATTATCCCTAAAAGTCAGAAAGAAAGGCATGTTTTCAGGCCCCATGTGATCTTTTATTTAATTTGGTGGCTCTGGGCAAGTCCTTTAATCTCTGTAATCTCAGTTTCTCATCCTTGTGGGAAGGTCATTCCTACCTCAGTGGATTGTTGAGAGATGATGTGTGGGAAAGCACCTAGCAGAGTTCCTGGAACATACTACCGCCTCCCTATAAATACTGAGCCTGACAGTTGTATTACCAAATGGCTCTTTAGAATGGACTCTTGTTTCCATTCAGTATGCTGCAGTAATGTTCAGATATTCAGCCCCACTTTACATCTTTGCATATTTTGGGAGGGGGAGGGATAAGAGGCTACAAATCCAACATTACCTCTCTCTCTTTTTTTAAAGTCTTTATTGAATTTGTTATAATATTGCTTCTGTTTTCATGTTTTGACTTTTTGGACCTGAATCACATGGACTCTTAGCTCCCCAACTAGACATCAAGTCTGCAACCCCTGCATTGGAAGACTAAGTCTTAACCACCACCAGGGAAGTCCCGCAGTACTACCTCTTGGTATATATTGTTTTCCTTTTTGGATGTTTAGTTTTCTTCCAATAAGCATTCATTTCTTTATTTTTATCCCATCTTGTGACCTAACTTTGAACTGAAAAGGCTCTGAGAGGTAGGAACCCCTCCTTTGACAAGGGCCAACTCCAAGTTCAACCTTAAAAAGGTATATCCCTCTGAGAGATGCCCACAGCTGGCATGGTTCCTGAAATATAAATAGATAGAGTAGAGGACCCCTGGAGAAAGAGAACCAGGAATGACTTTCTTGACATAAGAGAAGCCATTTTGGCCTAAGCCATTTTGTGATCTAAGGTTGGCTATAATGCTTGCCCTTGAATAGGTCTCAGTAATAAATAATCTTAAGGAAACAAAAAAGAATGCAGGAACACACTGTTTCAGGCAAGAGAAATAACAACAGCAAAGATAATGTATCAGTTGTAAAGACTCTCACTTCTGTTTCAATAGTAAAAAATTAGCCAGAAGAATTCAATCACCAGATTAACTGGAATCTAAGGATGGTGATGTTGACCTAGATTTCTCACCCTCATGACTTCACTCAGCTAAAGCTTGGACTCTGCCTACTCCCCAGACCCTTTCATAAATATGCATGTATCCTTAGCTTAAAACTTCGGCAATTTTGCTGTTCAGGGAGACATCACTTCGGGAAAGATCCCAGTGTTCTCCTCACTTGTTGCAAGTAATAATCCTTGCAGTCTTTGACTTGGTTGTGTCTTGTCTTACATCTACCAAGAGGCAAATCCAGTTTCTGGGTAACAGGAATACAAGTTGCTGAGAGAAATGAATAGGTAGTTAGGCCTGACTTAAAGCCAGACTCAGATTCTCCAGGGCCCAGACAAGGAATAAAAGAGATCCAGAAGTTTCTAACAAGGGACACAGAAAACGGCTGAAAGCACGGAGGACACAGGGGAAGCAGGAGGTTACTCTGTGCACGGGTGGAACACCCACGTGGAAAAGGAGATGGGAGCTGCAGTCAAGTATTGAACAAGGGTGAAGACTGAGGGAGGGTCCCTTTAGGACCAGGTACATCAAAGTCTTTTTCCTGCCTTTTAAAAAAATTTTAAATTTTATATTGGAATATGTGTGCGTTTGTGCTCAGTCACTTGAGTCATGTCTGACTCTTTGCAGCCCTATCGACTGTAGCCCACCAGACTCCCCTGTCCATGGGATTCTCCAGGCAAGAATGCTGGCATGGCCTCCAGTATTGCCATGCCCTCCTCTACAGGATCTTCCCAACCCAGGGATCGAACCTGAGTCTCCTGTATTGCAGACAGTTTCTTTACTCATTAAGCCACCTGGGAAGCCCTTATATTGAAGTTTGGCCAATTAATAATGTTGTGATACTTTCAGAAGCACCACAATACATGTACATATATTGTATATGTAACTCATATGAGTTATTGTATATGAGTTACATATGCAATGTTGCTCATATACAATATGGTTGAGTAACTCAGCCATACATATCAGATCAGATCAGATCAGATCAGTCACTCAGTCGTGTCCGACTCTTTGCGACCCCATGAACCGAAGCACGCCAGGCCTCCCTGTCCATCACCAGCTCCCGGAGGTCACTCAGACTCACACCCATCAAGTCAGTGATGCCATCCAGCCATCTCATCCTCTGTCGTCCCCTTCTACATATACATGTATCAATTCTCCCCTCAACTCCCCTCCCATTCAGGTTGCCACATAACACTGAGCAGAGTTCCCTGTGCTTTACAGTATGTCTTTATTGGTAATCTATTTTAAACACAGTAACATGCCCATCCTTTACTATACTTTACTATGCTATAGTTACATCCCTAACTATCCTTTATCCCCAACCCACCCCACCCTAGCAACCATAAACTCATTCTTTAATTCTGTAAATCTCTTTTCTGTTTGGTAAGTAAGTTCATTTGAATCATTTCCTTTTAAATTCTACATATCAGATCAGATCAGATCAGATCAGTCGCTCAGTCGTGTCCGACTCTTTGCGACCCCATGAACCGCAGCACGCCAGGCCTCCCTGTCCATCACCAGCTCCCGGAGGTCACCCAGACTCGCATCCATCGAGTCAGTGATGCCATCCAGCCATCTCATCCTCTGTCGTCCCCTTCTCCTCCTGCCCTCAATCCCTCCCAGCATCAGAGTCTTCTCCAATGAGTCAACTCTTCGCATGAGATGGCCAAAATACTGGAGTTTCAGCTTTAGCATCATTCCTTCTAAAGAAATTCCAGGATTGATCTCCTTCAGAATGGACTGGTTGGATCTTCTTGCAGTCCAAGGGACTCTCAAGAGTCTTCTCCAACACCACAGTTCAAAAGCATCAATTCTTCGGCGCTCAGCCTTCTTCACAGTCCAGCTCTCACATCCATACATGACCACAGGAAAGACCATAGCCTTGACTAGGCGAACCTTTGTTGGTAAAGTAATGTCTCTGCTTTTGAATATGCTATCTAGGTTGGTCATAACTTTCCTTCCAAGGAGCAAGCGTCTTTTAATTTCATGGCTGCAGTCACCATCTTCAGTGATTTTGGAGCCCAGAAAAACAAAGTCTGACACTGTTTCCACTGTTTCCCCATCTATTTCCCATGCAGTGAAGGGATACCATATGATATTTCTTTCTCTGTCTGACTTACTTCACTTAGTATGATAATCTGTAGATCTGTCCACTTTGATATAAAAGGCATTATTTCGTTCTTTTTAATGCCTAAGTGATAAAAAAAAAAAAGACCCAAAGTTTTGATTGAGATTAGCTAACGAGACCTATGCTACACAAACGTGGACACTTCAAGAAAGCAGAGACCATCAGAAGGATAAGAAAGTCTTTGCTCAACTGCCATAATGAAACTGAGCAGGACCCTGTGGGGCTCCTGGGCATGGAAGCCTTTCAAACAGTTGCTAATTGGGGAAGGGAGGGGATATAAAGGGTCACAGAGAAAGGTGGCAGGGCCAGTTAGAATTGCTTTCATTCTCATCAGTCTTGCTCAGTCACATTGAGAAAACTGAGGCATTAGTAACTCATTTTGAGCTTCAAAACCTGGTGGTTTTGAAGTGGAAGAATCTGCCTGCAATGCAGGAGATGTAGGTTTGATCCCTAGATTGGGAAGATCCCCTGCAGATGTAGGTTTGATCCCTAGATTGGGAAGATCCCCTGGAGAAAGAAACAGAAACCCACTCCAGTGTTCTTGCCTGGGAAATCCCATGGACAGAGAAACCTGGTGGGTTACAGTCCATGGGGTGACAAAGACTTGTACACCTCTTGGCAATGAAATAACAGCAACAACAAAACAATTGTTTATAATCAGTATCTTATTGTGGAATAGTGTCATAGAATATAGCCACAGGAAGACAACTACAAAAATGAAATCATAGCCTGTGATGAAAAATGATAATATTTTCTTGGACTGAATAGTCTGCAGGAAACTTCTTCTTGGCATTTAATTTTAGTCTCCATCAGGTAGGGAGCTTTGTAAAGTTTTGTTCAATAAATTGATCCACTGCCTATAATACTACCTAGAATATGGGTGCTGAGTAAATATATGTTGAATTATTAATAAGGTTTTGGTACTCAGAAGGCTAAGGGAAATGAAAAAAGAAAAAAGATGCATACCTGATTTGAGAGAAGACCAGTTTGAATTTAAAAAAAGAAAATCTGAAGTGTGACAATTTTTAAACCACTTTATTCAGGTATTGCCTCTTGAGAAATTTGTATGCAGGTCAGGAAGCAACAGTTAGAACTGGACATGGAACAACAGACTGGTTCCAAATAGGAAAAAGAGTACGTCAAGGCTATATATTGTCACCCTGCTTATTTAACTTATATGCAGAGTATATCATGAGAAATGCTGGGCTGGAAGAAGCACAAGCTGGAATCAAGATTGCTGGGAGAAATCTCAATAACCTCAGATATGCAGATGACATCACCCTTATGGCAGAAAGTGAAGAGGAACTAAAAAGCTTCTTGATGAAGGTGAAGAGGAGAGTGAAAGAGTTGGCTTAAAACTCAACATTCAGAAAACGAAGATCATGGCATCTGGTCCAATAAAGTGATGGGTCACTTCATGGGAAATAGATGGGGAAACAATGGAAACAGTGTCAGACTTTATTTTTCTGGGCTCCAAAATCACTGCAGATGGTGACTGCAGCCATGAAATTAAAAGATGCTTACTCCTTGGAAGGAAAGTTATGACCAGCCTAGATAGCATATTCAAAAGCAAAGACATTGCTTTGCCAACAAAGGTCCGTCTAGTCAAGGCTATGGTTTTTCCTGTGGTCATGTATGGATGTGAGAGTTGGACTGTGACAAAAGCTGAATGCCAAAGAATTGATGCTTTTGAACTGTGGTGTTGGAGAAGACTCTTGAGAGTCCCTTGGACTGCAAGGAGATCCCACCAGTCCATTCGAAGGAGATCAGCCCTGGGATTTCTTTGGAAGGAATGATGCTAAAGCTGAAACTCCAGTATTTTGGCCACCTCCTTCGAAGAGTTGACTCATTGGAAAAGACTCTGATGCTGGGAGGGATTGGGGGAAGAAGGAGAAGGGGATGACAGAGGATGAGATGGCTGGATGGCATCACTGACTCGATGGATGTGAATCTGAGTGACTTCCGGGAGTTGGTGATGGATAGGGAGGCCTGGCGTGCTGCGATTCATGGGGTCGCAAAGAGTCAGACATGACTGAGCTACTGAACTGAACTGAACCACCAACCCAATCAAGATATAAGTCATTTCCGCTTCTTCAAAAACTTTCCCCTGTTTTCTCTCAAGTAACGCTAAGAATCCTTGCTCTTAGGCAACCACTGATCCGATTTTGATTGTAATTTAAGATTTGATTTTTCCTCTTTCAGGACTTCTTATTAATCGAATCATGTAGTGTGTACCATTTTGTGTCTGACTTAACAGTGTGATATTTTTGAAACTCATCTATGTTGTGGAATGGATAAATCATTTCTTTTTATTGTTGGATAGTGTTTCATTATATGAATATATCACAATTTGTGGTATTCGCTTGCTTTTTGGACATTTGTTTCCAGTTTTTAAGTCATATACATAAGTTTGTGAGGTGAACATTGACATACATAAGTAGATATTCATGTGGACATATATGTTTTCTTTCTCTTGGGTAAAAATCTAGAAGTGGAATTCATGGGTCATTTATAGGTATATGATGCCTAACTTTAAGAGCCTGTCAAACTGTTTTCAAAATGATTGTACCCTGTTCTATGCACCCCAGAAATATTGGAGAGTTCTGGTTGCTTCACATCTTTGCTCAGATTTGATACTCTCAGTCTTATATAGCGGGTATATAGTAAAGAGTACTTCCTTGTAGCTTTACAGTCAAAATTTTTTTCCCTTTATGACTGATACTTTTTTGTGTCCAAAGAAAGCTTTCCCTGCTCCAAGTCTGCAAAAGTTTTCTCCTATGTATTCCAGTGTTTTATAGATTTAACCTTTACTGTAGGTCTATGATTCAATTTAATTTTGATTATGGTAGAAACTATGGTGTTTTTGCATATGGATACTGGATTTCAAATTTCAAATTCACACACACATACATGGTTCAAGGAATCTCATCTGACTTTTCCTTTCGGTTATAATAATGTAGTATTCCTCTTATTTGTTCATGACCAGTAGTTTTGTTACATGGTACATAGATGTTTTATTTGTGTTTGTCTTGCATGGTGTTCATAGCACTTCCTTATTCTGTGACTTGATATCTTTCTTTAGTTTTGGAAATTGTATGACCACTACTCTTTTATTATGACTTCTTATGTATCCTCTCTTTTTCCTCCTCAGATTCAAATTATGTTTTTTTGCTCTATTTACTGTATTCCATTTGTTTCTCATTTTCTTTTCTGTATTTAAAATTTTCTTTTTGTTTTCCTGCTTCTGATTGGATATTTTATTTTCTATGGATGTACCTTCTAATTACTTCTCTTCTACTGTGTTAAAACTGCATTTAAACCCATATATTAAATGATTAATTTTAATTATTGTATTTTGTGATGCTAAGATTTACATTTGATATTTTTAAAATTTATATTCTAGTTTTCATAAGAAATTCTCAATCTTACCTGTGTTTTGCAACTCCAAAAACTGGGTCCTATGCATGTCTGTTTTTATATTATGCTTTTCTGTTAGTACTGAGTCTATATACTTGCTACTTTTGATCAGTTGTGGACAGCTTAAATTCGGTCATTGACTTTGATCCAATCAAGGACTGAGCTGTTTGTGGCTGGGTTGTAGTTTTCAGGAGGTTTTACTTGTACTTTATCCTTATTTCTAGAGTAATGCCCTTCAGTGGCCCCTAAACTAAAAGTCCAGGGTGCTTACTAAGGCCTTTCTTTATTGGTAAATCATGGCATACAATATTTGCCTTGTTTTACCATGTGAGTCTAGAAAACTCTGTTATTATTGTTGTTGTTGCTGTTGTTGTTGTTTAGCTTGGTCTATAGCTTAGAGCAGCATAAAAATCTAGTAAATGTCTTGGAGAGGGAACATCACTGAATGTCCTTCCTTTGTGTCTCTCTTATCATTAAATTTTGGCTTCTCGGCTTCCTTGGTAGTCCCAAACTCTGTATTTGTCTCTCTGGCCCAGTGATATTGTTGACGTCTCTCTCTCTCCTAACAGCAGTCCTTTGCTTGGATTCTTAGCCTTTTTTCCTTCTCTATCCACAATCAGGAAATGCTCTGTAGGGGAAAACACTTTAAAGAGTATTAGTTGATCTGTCTGAGATTCATTTGACTCCAGGATCTTAATTCCCCAAATCTGGCTTGCCTTTGCAACCCATCAAGGACCTTAAGCTTTTCTACTTCTTCTGGGCTGAAATTGGTGTCCTGCAAATCACTTTATCATAACTGAAAGCCAAAGTCAGACCAGCTCCTTGAAATTATGTGTGCGTGAATTTGAAATCCAGTATTTTTATCCTTACCTTTTCTCTTCACCAGTAGGTTTTCCCGATACAGACATACCTTGGAGATATTGCAAGTTGGGTTCCAGACTACTGCAATAAAGTGACTATCACAGTTAAGTGAGTCACATGAATATCTTGGTTTCCCAGTGAATATAAAAGGTATGCTTGCACTATACTGCAATCTATTGAGTGCAATAGCATTATGTCTAAAACAAGTATATATTTTAACTTAAAAATACTTTATGGCTAAAAATTCTGATGTCTTCCAATCCTTTAGCAAGTCATTATTTTTTGCTGATGGAAGGTCTTGGCTTGATGGCAGTGGCTGCTGACTGATTAAGATGGTGGTTGATGAAGATAGGGCTGGATGTGTAAATTTCTTACAACAGGACAACAATGACATGTGCCACAAAAATTGACTCTTTCATCATGAATGATTTCTGTAGTATGCAATGCTGTTCAGTAGCATATTACCCACAGTAGAATTTCTTTCAAACTTGAAGTCAGTCCTCTTAAACTCTGCCTCTGCCTTATCAATGGAATTTATGTAACATTCCAAATCCATCGTTGTCATTTCATCAATTGATTCAATTTACTTCCTTATATGAGTACAGTTTGTAGCTTCCCAAAATAATTATGACAGGGACATCAAAAATCACTGGGCACAGATCACTAAAACAAGTAAAATAATAATGAAAAAAATTGAAATATTTTGAGAATTACCCAAAGGTGACACAGAGCCATGAAGCCAGCAAATGCTGTTGGAAAAATAGTCTTGATAGACTTGCTGCAAACCTTCAATTTGTAAAAAATTTAGTATCTGCAAAATATCATAAAGTGAAGCATAATTAAACAAGGTACACCTGTAAGATTACTTTATACAACATGCAAAGAATAAGGTAAAATGTTGGTAATTCTTAGTTCAGTTCAGTTGCTCAGTCGTGTCCGACTCTTTGCGACCTCATGAATCGCAGCACACCAGGCCTCCCTGTCCATCACCAACTCCAGGAGTTCACTCAAACTCATGTCCATTGAGTCAGTGATGCCATCCAGCCATCTCATCCTCTGTCGTCCCTTTCTCCTCCTGCCCCCAATCCCTCCCAGCATCAGAGTCTTTTCCAATGAGTTAACTCTTTGCAGGAGGTGTCCAAAGTACTGGAGTTTCAGCTTTAGCATCATTCCTTCCAAAGAAATCCCAGGGCTGATCTCCTTCAGAATGAACTGGTTGGATCTCCTTACAGTCCAAGGGTCTCAAGAGTCTTCTCCAGCACCACAGTTCAAAAGCATCAGTTCTTCAGCGCTCAGCCTTCTTCACAGTCCAACTCTCACACCCATACATGACCACTGGAGAAACCAGTCTTGACTAGACCGACCTTTGTTGGCAAAGTAATGTCTCTGCTTTTGAATATGCTATCTAGGCTGGTCATAACTTTTCCTCCAAGGAGTAAGCGTCTTTCAATTCTTAGCCCTTATATAAATAGACCAGGGTCCAATCAGACCTTTTATCTAGTTAGTCTGACTTCATGTGCACAAACCATGCTCTGATAGCCAATATATTCAGGCTGTGGACATTGAACTTTTGTTTCTAACAATAACTGCTCAAAATCCTTGCTCTGCTCTCAGTCTTGAGCCCTAACTCCTGATTTCTGTCCCATCACCAGACAAACTCTTGTCCTTTGGATGCCAGTTGAGTGTCCCTAATTTCATCCAAGGTGTTCTCAAATGGCATGGGATTAGAATTACCCCACGGTCTGTCCTCTTCAAATATCATTAAGCTTGTTAAAAACATAGGTTTCTAGGGAATTCCCAGTGGTCCAGTGGTTAACACTCCAGGCTTCCACTGCAGGAGGTATGGGTTTGATCCCTGGTCAGGGATATTAAGATCCTGCATGCCATGTGGTGCAGCCAAAAATGAAAAAAAAAAAAAAAAAAAAATTTGGGCTTTGGCCACAGATTCTGAATCACAGTTGGCCTGAGATGAACCCCAACAATTTGTATTTTTAGTAAGTCCCACCCTAGAATCTGAAAACCCTGCCTCCCACTCTGGGGCCCCACACTCTGAGAATAGCTGACTTCACCACCTCTGCTCTTCCCTGTGCCCTAAAAGGGACATGACTCAGTCAGAGGTTAACTCTTGTGGATTTTTGCTATTTGAAGTGATCCTTGCCCTCCGGAGAAAAATATTCGGAGGGTCATAGAGAATTATCTCCCCCAAAGGCCATAAGGACATGACCCACCATCCATGTTAAGTGGCAGTATGGTGGGTCACGTGTCTGTCTCCTTTGCTAGTCTCTGACTTAGAATCTTTACAATGAAAGTTAAACTCAGAAACACCTGCCATTGATTGTCTGAACTATTCTTGGGCAATCTGGAAAACCCTTTCTCATCGGCTACGCATTGTCTCCCCAACATCTTAAGCTATTATTCAGAACATTTCTATTCTTCATTTTATGCTTGGGACCGTGAGCCAAGCCAAGAAGACATTTTTGTATTCCCCTGTCTCCTCCCTACCAGTATTGGAGGAATGTCAACATGAAAGAAGAAGGGATATTATTTAGGGTGGCCTGAGGGGTAATAAGTAGGATTAATGGGATGAAATTGAGCAAAGGAAAATTTAAAGCGAACCTCAGGAACATTTTCCGAAGATTGAGATCAATGATCCTGTGGAATTAAGATCCCATGAGGGGTTGTGGGAGCCCTATTACTTGAATCAGTTCAAACTAGACTGGACCAAATATTTGAATATAATCCCACCTTGGCAGAGAGTAAACCTGCAATGGCTGGAAGATGGAAAAAATGACCTAATAGGTCTTTTCCATCCCTGACTTCTATGAGTCATCCAATGTATGCTGTCGTGCGTCACACTTCTGGCCAGACCCGGGTCATTCGCTATACATTTCAGCCACAAAATCCTCAGATTTTGACTACATCCCAGCTAAACGGCTACCTCAGCAGAGGCTGAGGGCTCCTTTGGGATTTCTGGTTACTTTATAATCAATTAAATATTAGAAATGAATGCAGAAATCAGTCATAGCAGCGGACGGTGGTGAGTAATTGAGTCCTTTTCCCTGCCCTCTGGGAGGCTCACCCTCAACCCTTCGCAGACAGACAGAAATCTTTCCACTGCAGTTATCGTCTGTAAAGCTGCCTCTCAGGCTTGGCTGGCCTGTGGATTGTGCTGGGACAACCTCCGCTGCTGCTCCTGCCTGCTGTGGCCTCTCCTGCCACGGTCACTCCCCTTCTGCTGCATTCGTGGAAGGCGCCCCTCCTTACATGTTCTGGCCAAGGGAACCAGCGTTCGGGAGCAATGCTTCAGGCCTGTCAGCTGACGCAAGTCCCGGAGCACTTTCTGAAAACATCATTATTATTAGCTGCATCTTTTCTCCAAATGCAATGTTAAGAGAACACCAAAAACTGATCAAAGCAGAACTTTTTTTTTTTTTTCCCAGCAGGGAGGGGGATCCAAGACCCATAAGACATTTTCTTCATGTCATTCCCCTGCCTCATCCCTCTTCCCTGAAGTTTCTTAGAGGAATGTATAGAAGCCACACTCAGGCACAGATTCAAAACCACTTCTTTGCGCGCGCCCTTGCATGTGCTTTCCTGACATTTCACAGTCCATGAAATCCACAAATGGCAGATGAAACAATTGCTACATCTCTGGACCTCACAGAGGCTGGAGAAGCAAGACATCTGCTCTAGCCCTAGTTATCCATTCTCTCCTTTCACTCTTCTGGGTCCTCAGCCTCTCAGTCTGCTTAAGAGAGATTGGAGAAGAGAGCAGAAAAGGACTGGCTACAGGTGCTCACAAAGCTGTGTATTTCATGTTAATTACATCATCCCTTAACCTCTGGTTTCCAGGCAGCAAGGAGAAATGGGAGACATTACCCAGTTCTCTTTTCTACTCTCCTGCATGGTGTGTGTGCGCGTGTGTGTGACTTCAAGTTGACCCTAAACAGCCTGGTTTTGCAGGGCAAGTAGGGAAGCCAAAACCAGTATGCTGAGATCAGTCCTAGCCCTGCAGCTTTAAGAAGTGTGGAGAGCATCTATAGCCTCCCCGGAGGACACCTTAGAGAAATCTCCAGAGTTGCAATTGGCCTTCATGCTTTCGTTCTGGATCTTCTGGTTTCCAAAGCCTCCTTAGCTAAAAGTCCTTCTAGCTTGCAGGGAAAAAAGTAAATGGATTTGAACCTAAGCCTATCTGTTGTTACAACCAAAAGTCTAAACCCTGCACTTGGTCTCACTTAGCCAGACGGTTGGCACAGCAGCAAGAGATCCCACCTCTGAATTTCTAAACCTCCTCCTCTGTGTAGGATTTCCCTAACACAGCCAAGTAAAGAACCCATGAATCCCTGGGTTCATGTTTGTTTGCCACCTCCTTCCTCTGGCATCTCTTCCTTGTTGCTTTCAAGACAGGCTGCGATGAGAAGAGCAGGGTTAGAGGGTTGTCACCTGTCCTTGGGCTTCTCAAGTGGCACTAGTGGTTAAGAACCCACCTGCCTATGCTGGAGATATAAGAGATATAGTTTTGATCTCTGGGTCAGGAAGATCCCCTGGAGAAGGGCATGGCAACCCACTCCAGTATTCTTGCCTGGAGAATTCACATGGACAGAAAAGCCTGGGGGCATACAGTCCATAGGGGCGCACAGAGTCACACACAACTGAAACAACTTGGCATACATGCGCACCTGTCCTTTTCCTGGCCAACTGGTCAACCCTGTCCCTCCCATATTACCCAAAGAAAAGTTCTTCCATTAACCATAATTAAGTGCTGCCCTTCACTAGAAACAAAGTCTCCTTAGAGGTTTTGATTCCATTAGTAATTTTCAACATTCATGAAAAGGCAGTTTTGGGTTAGGAGCAAAATCCGAAGTACTGAAATCAATGGGGTCATTGGCATTTAGACTCAGAAGTAATAGGGCCACTAGATTAGAGAGTCCTCACTCCCTGCCTCTGACTTCCCTGAATGAGAAAAAAATCAACATAAAGAGGTTGTATGGCTTGTCCATATAACCTCTGAGTGCTTAAAGGAGAGAATTAGAAGTGAATTAAGGTTTGACTTCCAAACCTGTGCTTTTTCGTTTACTCCACGTCATTCTGAGAGGAGTGGGGCAAAGGGTTAGGGCACAAGCTTGAGCAATGGGTGGCAACTTTTAGAGAAAAGTTGTGGATAGAAATTCCCTCGGAGGACAATCTTTTATGAGTCAGTCCTCAGAGGGCCTCGTGTGAACACATCAGAGACGTATGGATTACAAACACTGAAAATCCATATGGGTTGAAGAATGGAGATGGGGGAAAGATTTTGGCAAACACATCAGCTTTTTTAATATATGTGTGTGTGTCTGTCTATGTATATATATTATCAAATTTGAAACATTTGAAAAGCAGTCCCAGGCGTTTCAGCCTAAACCACAGAGCGGCTCATCCATCCCCACTAATAAGTTCCAATCCTTGTGCTGTGTGGTCTCTCCATTGCATGGGTTAAGACCCCACTAAGTCTGTTCTACTTCAATCTGAATCCTGCCTGTTTTATACATCTTGAAGATAGGTAGAGAGAGCCGAAATTTCACTCTCCTATGCAGGAACCCATTTCCCAAGAATCAGCATTTAGCCGAATGGTTTCATTGTATTTTAAAGTGTTTTAAGTCCACTTACAAATAAATTGGGCTATACCAATGCTTTTATAATACACATCATGAAAAATGAACAGTCAGCTTAAAATAGATTTTCTTTCACTGCCAAGTGCATTACATGAAAAATGTACTCCATCTGGCAGGACAAATCATATGGTCGTGTGGGTGCAGCTCAGATAAGGGAACAGTCCTTTGTGTAAAGAGGTCACCACTCAGGGTCACCTGATCCCTATCAGGGTCACCCTGATCCCTATCAGGACATATGCCACGATCCATCTAGAAATCCGTGATGGAACAAACCAGCTCCTCTTCCTGACACACACAAACCATGGAAGCTGACCCTCACAAGCTGGCAATGAATTTCACTCTGCCTCACTGTCTCCTCTAGTTTCCTCTAGCTTCCAGATCAGAGCCTTCAGTGGGTCTGACTAAACCCTGAGGTGGGTATGTGTCAAAGCTATTCTTTCGGGCAGGAGCTAAGATGGCGGACGAGTAAGATGGGGAGAATACTTTCTCCTCCACAAATCCATTAAAAGAACATTTGAATGCTGAATAAGTTCTATAAAACAACTTCTGAATGCCGGCAGAGGACATCAGGCACTTAGTAAGACAACTCATTGTCTTCAAAACGAAAAAACGAGCCCTGCATTAACTCCTTTTGTGGAGAAGTGGCGCGGACACCAGCATTTGCTATTGGCAAGCGGGGGCTGGGCTAGGAGGAGCGGCGAGGCCTGCATTGCTTTGAGAAAGGATTTGGCCTGGCTATCTCGGGCGCTATCTGAGCGAAATAACCAGACTGTCGGTTATCTACTACATCAAAGATCAGATCAGATCAGATCAGTCGCTCAGTCGTGTTCGACTCTTTGCGACCCCATGAACCGCAGCACGCCAGGCCTCCCTGTCCATCACCAGCTCCCGGAGGTCACTCAGACTCGCATCCATCGAGTCAGTGATTCCATCCAGCCATCTCATCCTCTGTCGTCCCCTTCTCCTCCTGCCCTCAATCCCTCCCAGCATCAGAGTCTTCTCCAATGAGTCAACTCTTCGCATGAGGTGGCCAAAATACTGGAGTTTCAGCTTTAGCATCATTCCTTCTAAAGAAATTCCAGGATTGATCTCCTTCAGAATGGACTGGTTGGATCTCCTTGCAGTCCAAGGGACTCTCAAGAGTCTTCTCCAACACCACAGTTCAAAAGCATCAATTCTTCGGCGCTCAGCCTTCTTCACAGTCCAGCTCTCACATCCATACATGACCACAGGAAAGACCATAGCCTTGACTAGGCGAACCTTTGTTGGTAAAGTAATGTCTCTGCTTTTGAATATGCTATCTAGGTTGGTCATAACTTTCCTTCCAAGGAGCAAGCGTCTTTTAATTTCATGGCTGCAGTCACCATCTGCAGTGATTTTGGAGCCCAGAAAAACAAAGTCTGACACTGTTTCCACTGTTTCCCCATCTATTTCCCATGCAATGATGGGACCAGATGCCATGATCTTCGTTTTCTGAATGTTGAGCTTTAAGCCAACCTTTTCACTCTCCACTTTCACTTTCATCAAGAGGCTTTTTAGCCCCTCTTCACTTTCTGCCATAAGAGTGGTGTCATCTGCATATCTGAGGTTATTGATATTTCTCCCAGCAATCTTGATTCCAACTTCTGTTTCTTCCAGTCCAGCATTTCTCATGATGTACTCTGCATATAAGTTAAATAAACATGGTGACAATATGCAGCCTTGACGTACTCCTTTTGGAACCAGTACTCCTATTTGGAACCAGTACTCCTATTTGGAACCAGTCTGTTGTTCCATGACCAGTTCTAACTGTTGCTTCCTGACCTGCATACAGATTTCTTAAGAGGCAGATCAGGTGGTCTGGTATTCCCATCTCTTTCAGAATTTTCCATAGTTTATTGTGATCTACACAGTCAAAGGCTTTGGCATAGTCAATAAAGCAGAAATAGATGTTTTTCTGGAACTCTCTTGCTTTTTCGATGATCCAGCGGATGTTGGCAATTTGATCTCTGGTTCCTCTGCCTTTTCTAAAACCAGCTTGAACATCAGGAAATTCACGGTTCACATATTGCTGAAGCCTGGCTTGGAGAATTTTGAGCATCACTTTACTAGCGTGTGAGATGAGTGCAATTGTGCGGTAGTTTGAGCACTCCTTGGCATTGCCTTTCTTTGGGATTGGGATGAAAACTGACCTTTTCCAATCTTGTGGCCACTGCTGAGTTTTCCAAATTTGCTGGCATATTGAGTGTAGCACTTTCACAGCATCATCATTCAGGACTTGGAATAGCTCCACTGGAATTCCATCACCTCCACTAGCTTTGTTCGTAGTGATGCTTTCTAAGGCCCATTTGACTTCACATTCCAAGATGTCTGGCTCGAGGTCAGTGATCACATCATCATGATTATCTAGGTCTTGAAGCTCTTTTTTGTACAGTTCTTCTGTGTATTCTTGCCACCTCTTCTTAATATCTTCTGCTTCTGTTAGGTCCACACCATCTCTGTCCTTTATCGTGCCCATCTTTGCATGAAATGTTCCTTTGGTATCTCTGATTTTCTTGAAGAGATCCCTAGTCTTTCCCATTCTGTTGTTTTCCTCTATTTCTTTGCATTGATCACTGAAGAAGGCTTTCTTATCTCTTCTTGCTATTCTTTGGAACTCTGCATTTAGATGTTTATATCTTTCCTCTTCTCCTTTGCTTTTCGCTTCTCTTCTTTTCACAGCTATTTGTAAGGCCTCCCCAGACAGCCATTTTGCTTTTTTGCATTTCTTTTCCATGGGGATGGTCTTGATCCCTGTCTCCTGTACAATGTCACGAACCTCATTCCATAGTTCATCAGGCACTCTATCTATCAGATCTAGGCCCTCAAATCTATTTCTCACTTCCACTGTATAATCATAAGGGATTTGATTTAGGTCATACCTGAATGGTCTAGTAGTTTTCCCTACTTTCTTCAATTTCAGTCTGAATTTGGCAATAAGGAGTTCATGGTCCGAGCCACAGTCAGCTCCTGGTCTTGTTTTTGCTGATTGTATAGAGCTTCTCCATCTTTGGCTGCAAAGAATATAATCGATCTGATTTCGGTGTTGACCATCTGGTGATGTCCATGTATAGAGTCTTCTCTTGTGTTGTTGGAAGAGGGTATTTGCTATGACCAGTGCATTTTCTTGGCAAAACTCTATTAGTCTTTGCCCTGCTTCATTCCGTATTCCAAGGCCAAATTTGCCTGTTACTCCAGGTGTTTCTTGACTTCCTACTTTTGCATTCCAGTCCCCTATAATGAAAAGGACAGCCAGCCCTAACTTAAGACATCACCAGGACTACCTACGGAACAAAGGGCTGCACAGAGTTGGCCGGCTGCAGGCCGTCCCACTCCGGTGACAGGCAGCCAGGGCCGGAGACGGGCAATTACAGCCCTAGAGAGACACTGTCTAACGGAACTGTGAGTAGGTTTCTGTGCCGACTCACGCTTCTTGGGGCTCTGGATGGTCAACATCTGCCTGAGAAAGTGCACTGTTTGTATACCCAGAAAACTGAGCAGCGGAGAGGCGATAAGTCGCAGCAGCTGTGCTCGCTGAACATTTCATCACCTGCGCTACTCGGATCTGGGAAGGGCATAAAACGCAGACTCAACCAAGTCTGTGCTTCTGAGGATTATCCGAGTGCCTGAACCTGGCCAGTTTAGATTTGGGTGGTCATCTCCACCCCCTCTGTAACAAGGCAGAGATCAGATATTGAAAAGACCTGTAAACCGCCTCAATAAAGAAAATTCAACAAACTACCAGAATATAGTAAGGACACTCTAAACTTGGCAATTTTAACAAATTGAAGAGACAAAAGAATACCCAGCAGCTAAAGGAACAGGATAGATGCCCACCAAACCAAACCAAAGAGGAAGAGATAGGGAATCTACCTGATAAAGAATTCCAAATAATGATAGCGAAATTAATTCAAAATCTCGAAATCAAAATGGAATCACAGTTAAAGAGTCTGGAGACAAGGATTGAGAAGATGCAAGAAAGGTTTAACAAGGACCTAGAAGAAATAAAAAAGAGTCAACACATAATGAATACTGCAATAAATGAGATCCAAATCACCCTGGAGGCAACAAATAGTAGAATAACAGAGGCAGAAGATAGAATTAGTGAATTAGAAGATAGAATCCTAGAAATAAATGAATCAGACGAGAAAAAAGAAAAACGCATCAAAAGAAATGAGGACAATTTTAGAAACCTCCAGGATAACATCAAACGCTATAACATTCGAATCATAGGAGTTCCAGAAGAAGAAGATAAAAAGAAAGATCATGAGGAAATACTTGAGGAGATAATAGTTGAAAACTTCCCTAAAATGGAGAAGGAAATTACCACTCAAGTCCAAGAAACCCAGAGAGTCCCTAACAGGATAAACCCAAGGCAAAACACCCCAAGACACATATTAATCAAATTAACAAAGATTAAATATAAAGAACAAATATTAAAAGCAGTTAGGGAAAAACATCAAATAACTCAAAAGGGAATTCCCATAAGGATAACAGTTTCAATAGAAACTCTCCAAACCAGGAGGGAATGGCAAGACGTAATTAAAGTGATGAAAGAAAATAACTTACAGCCTAGATTATTGTATCCAGCAAGGATCTCATTCAAATATGAAGGAGAAATCAAAAGCTTCACAGATAAGCAAAAGTTGAGAGAATTTATCTCCACTAAACCATTTCTCCAACAAAAACTAAAGGACATTCTCTAGATAGGAATCACTAAAAGGGTGTATAAATTCGAACCCAAAACAATAAAGTAAATCTTATTTATCAATAATTGCTTTACACGTTTATGGGCTGAATGCCCTAATCAATAGACAAAGACTGGCCGAATCGATACAAAAACAAGACCCCCTACATACCTTGTCTACAAGAGACAACCAAAAGACTAAAATGGGTCAAATGGATACAAAAACTAGACCCCTATATATGTTGTCTACAAGAGAACCACCTTAAAATACGGGATATATACTGACTGAAAATGAAGGCCTGGAAAAAGATTTTTTATGCAAATATGGACCATAAGAAAACAGGAGTAGCAATACTTATATCAGATAAAATTGACTTTAAAGATCCTGAAAAGGAGACAGTGAAGGTTACACATAATGACTTAAAGGAACAATCCAAAAAGAAGTTATAACAATTATAAATATATATGCACCCAACATTGGAACATTGATATATCTAAGACAAACATTAATTAATATGATAGAAGAAATATGCAGCAATACAATAATAGTGGGAGACTTTAATACCCCACTCATATAATCTGGCTGTAATAGACAAAGTAAAGAGCAAAACATATTTACTTATGAGCCTCAAAAAATTCAGTTCACTCAGGAGAGTTTAAAAAAAAAAAAAAAACTTATTTGTTCACTCTGTAAAGGTTTATTGACTATTTTAGGGGTTTGGTACCACTTTGGGTAGTAGGGAGGAAGAGGTGACAAATGTGATCCTGTCCTAAATAATATATTGTGGTAAAGATAGACCTACCAATACAAAATACCAAGATGTGCCTAAAGATGAGGACACCCAACTGGACTTTTGTTTCCTGAACTTTTCATTTCGAGAACAAACCTCCTAATATAGAATGAATTCAACATGATTTTTTTAAAGTGTTCTTTGTGATTAAAAACAGAAAGTCATTGGTTAAGAAACTACATATACTCCCCACCATCACTCCCCTTCTTTCTTCCCATTTCCCTCCCACCCTCATTGATCCTTTCCTTTGTCCATTTTCCCCTGCAAAAATAAAATAAAATAAAATGAGAAAAAATAAATTTAAAAATAAATAAATAAATAAATAAACCCTGAGGTGTGGCATTTATCATTACACAATAGTTGACCCCTCTTGGAGCTTTCAACTATTTCTTCACCCTGGCAAAGCTGATGTAACAATCATCTGCTCCTGATTCTCTACTTTTTGCCCTTATTTCTTTGGTCATTTGCTTGACAACTGGACATGGCCATCTATTCTTTGCTCATAGATCCATATTCATCACTCTCATCAAGGTTCATGACAATGACCAGTTCTGTAAAGATAGCATCCCTAATTCTATCTAAATGTAGTAATTTACTTATTGAAGAATGTACTCTCATATCTTCAAGCTTTCTCCCATCTGGCTTTTCTCTTTCCTTTCTTCATATTTAATCACCACTTACCTATGGGAGACAATTTACACCAAATACAACATGGTTGCTAACTTGAGTCCTTCAGCCTTGTGATTGGACACTTCTGATCCTAGTGTCCTTTCTAGGAACCTTTCTAGAAAAATCTAGGTATCTATCATAATTACTGTGTATGTGCATGCTAAGTCACTTCAGTTGTGTCCAGCTCTTTGCAATTCATGGATTGTAGCCTGCCAGGCTCCACTGTCCATGGATTCTCCAGGCAAGAATACTGAAGTACATTTCTATGCCTTCCTCCAGGAAATCTTCCTGACCTAGGGATGGAACCTGAGTCTTACGTCTCCTGCATTGGCAGGTGGGTTCTTTACTACTAGCACCACCTGGGAAGCCCATTTCCACCAAAACTCTGCTAATGAGCTATCTTATTCCTGCCAAACTGTTAACCAATAATTAACTAGTTAGAGCTAGGCTGATCCCATTTGCATTTTAGTCAGGAATCTTCTAATAAGCCAGCATTACCTTGAGCCTTTATCTTGAGCCACCTCATCCATGTGACATGTCACCATCACCTAGTTAGGCCCAAATTATGGCCAAAATCCTGGAGCCATTCCTGCATTCCTGCCCAACCCACTCTGCACTTGTCCCTTCCTGAACAGTGATGTAGTGGTTTCAAGCTCTGACTCATGAAGCAGATACAACTGGCTTCAATTCTGGATTTCAAATTCAGGCTTTGATACTTACTATCTCTGTGCTTTAAATCTATCTGCGCCTCATTTCCTCACTTATCTCATGCTCCTTATGTCCTTATTAAAATTCCTTGAAATAATTCTTGTAAAATATTTAGCCCAGTATTAGACAAGGATCCATGAATCTAAGTTATGATTATTATGGCTGTTCTGAATTTTGTTTTTAATTCTGTATTTATTTATCTTACCTGACAAATTGGTAGATTTTTCTTTTGAGCTTTGACAAGGCTTTTTTTTTTTTTCCTCAAAATTCGAACTCTCTTTGCTTGTAGTTTTAGGGCTTGTTTTGTCATCTAAGTGGTTTTCCTGCCTGGTCTGGCCTCAGTTTTTGAGTTCCCCACTGTGGTATTATTCTGTGTCCACTCAGGATAGGAAAGGATCAGGATACAGAGAATGAACTTCTAATGGTAGCGTAGTAGGAACCTTCATAAGTGAATGACTAATATATATAACAGGATGTCCTACTGACACTACTAACAACAACAAACAAAATCCCTTGGGTTTCTCTACCTACCACCTCGCTAGTTGATAGAGACAGATTCTGCTGGGTAGAGTGTGACACATATAACAGAAAATAATAAAAGTTCATGAAGTGAGTATGCTGCTAAGTCACATCAGTCGTGTCCGACTCTGTGCGACCCCATAGATGGCAGCCCACCAGGCTCCTCTGTCCCTGGGATTCTCCAGGCAAGAACACTGGAGTGGGTTGCCATTTCCTTCTCCAATGCATGAAAGTGAAAAGTGAAAGTGAAGCTGCTCAATCATGTCCGATCCTTAACATGGACTGCAACCTACCAGGCTCCAACGTCCATGGGATTTTCCAGGCAAGACTACTGGAGTGGGGTGCCATTGCCTTCTCCGAAGTGAGTATAGGAGGGAAGAATAAAGATAATAGTCGTAAAGCATTCCCATGGACCTTTTTGTATTATATTCTGTATTATAGTCATTCTTCTGAATATATTGAACTCGATATAATCATGAGAGGCCTTATAAATGAGAGAAACAGGAAAATGAATGAGAAAGATTTAAAGATGCTACATGGCTGGCCTTGAAGATAGTCACTAGAAGCTGGAAAAGGCAGTGAAACGGATTCTCGTCCACAGTCTCCAGAAAGAACTTCACTTTTGCCAACACTGACTCAGTCCAGTGAGAATCCAGTTTGGATTCTTGACTCTGGAACAGTAAGATAATGAGCTATGTTATTTGAAGCCACTGGCACGTGCCTGTGTATTTGGCCATGTCCTACTTTTTGCAACCCCATGGACTGTAGCCTGCCAGGCTTCTCTGTCCTTGGAATTTTCCAGGCAAGAATACTGGAGTAGGTTGTCATTTGTTCCCCCAGGGCATCTTCCCGACCCAGGGACTGAACCCACATCTCTTGTTACAATTACATTGGCAGGCAGATTTTTAACCACTGTGACACATATGGGGGAATCAAAGTCACTAAATCACTAAATGTATGTTAATTCCTTACAGCAGGAATAGAAAACAAATACAATTGTGCTGCTGCTGCTGCTGCTGCTAAGCTGCTGTCGTGTCTGACTCTGTGCGACCCCAGAGACGGCAGCCCACCAGGCTCTCCTGTCCCTGGAATTCTCCAGGCAAGAACACTGGAGTGGGTTGCCATTGCTTTCTCCAGTGCATGAAAGTGAAAAGATAAAATGAAGTAGCTCAGTCGTGTCTGACTCTTAGCGACCCCATCGACTGCAGCCCACCGGGCTCCTCCGTCCATGGAATTCTCCAGGCAAGAGTACTGGAGTGGGGTGCCATTGCCTTCTCCAAGTTACCTTAAGGACTAGTTTTTTTTCTGATCTGTCACTCAAGGTAAAATTTTTTTCTTTTAGGTATTTTTAAGGAAATACTGTCATCTTTGAAAAATGAAACTTTGTATCTTGTGGTTTTACTTTTTTTTTTTTTTTCTGGTATAAAATATTAATGAAGGCATGCCTTTCTACTCATTATTGTGTTTTAAAATACTAATTTAAAAATCCCTTCTTGAGACTTCTCTGGTGACTCAGTGGCAAAGAATCTGCCTGCTAATGCAGGAGACATGGATTTGATCCCTGGGCCAGGAAGATCCCACATGCCCACGTGCCACAACTACTGAGCCTGTGCTCCAGAGACCAGGAGTAAAACTTCTGAGATCACGTGGCACAATTACTGAAGCCTGCACTGAGCCTGTGTTCTGCAACAAGAGAAGCCACTGCATTGAGAAACCCACACACCACAACGAGGAGTAACCCACGCACTGCAAATAGGGAAAGCCCATGCAACAATGAAGACTTAGCACACCCAAAATAAATAAAATTACATTAAAAAATTCCTTCTTTAAAATATCTAATTATTTTCATTATTTTTGTCTGTTTCCCCAACTATCTCCTTGCATGCACACTAAGTCGCTTCAGTTGTGTTCAACTCTTTGTTACCCTATGGAGCCTGCCAGGCTTCTCTGTCTTTGTTACCCTAAGTAGCCCGCCAGGCTCCTCTGTCTATGGGATTCTCCAGGGGATAGTACTCGGGTAGGTTGCCATGTCCTCCTCCAGGGGATCTTCCCAGCCCAGGGATCGAACCTGTGTCTCCCGTGTCTCTTAAATTGTAGGTGGGTTCTTTACCCACTGAGCCACCCGAGAACTCACAAACAGATACATGAGAGATGAATAAGAAATGATGAGGTTGATGTCAGAGGAAGCCTGCCTCAGTGGATTCCATACCCTAGACATCTCCCAGGAGACCCCATGAGCCTGGGGAAAACCTGTAAAAGCAGATGGTGGGGGCACTCAAAGATTAATGTAGATATGATCATGTTTGTAAACCTGGATCCCATGCTAACCTCTTAACTGAAATTATTTTTGTAAAAATGATAGATTATCTGACTACTAAATACCGTGAGAACTTTGAAGCTTAACATTCCATGTTAAAATATAATATTTTTAATCCATAAACATCTTTTATAGCTAATTAAAAGGGCAATTTGTGTAATTTTATAATCCAGAAAAGAAACGCAATTTGTCAATACATATGAAAGCATTCACTCTTTTTGGTTGTGCAATACCAGTTATTTGAAAATTATATTTCATTTTCAGTGCTGATGAGGCTGTGTGGACAGCTATTCTCAGAGTTGTGTGGAAAGTTTATGAGGATGTTCATCAAAGGTTTTTCACTAATGCATAATTTTAGAAACAACATTTCCAATAATAGAAGTAATCAATTAAATTATAATATATTTTATGAAGTCTATGTAGATAGCTTAATGACATTGAAAAATTATTAAGATACAGTAAAGGAACAAAAGAAAACTTTCAGTGCCATAACTCACTTCCATGGGGGAGAAGAGAAAAAAAATGCATAATATTTTCAATGGTTATAGATGATTTAAAGAACTCTTTGTCCTTTGCCTTTATGTGCTTTCCAAATTTGTACAAAAGACATTAATGTAATAACTAGAAATAAACAGAAAATCCTTTTGCTTTAAACCACAATATAGGGCTTCCCAGGTGGGACTAGCGGTAAAGAATCTTCTATCTCCCCAATCATCCCACCCTCTCCCGGATAATATCATAAAAAAAAAAAAAAAGAAAGAAAGAAAGGATAAAACATCCAATCAGGCAATAGTAATTAAAGAGATTAACCACAAATATGTACTAATATAAAAATATTAAAAGTTTAAAAGAACTTCAAAAAAAAAAAAAAAAAAGAATCTTCTATCAATGCAGGAGGCAAAGAGACTCAGGTTTGATCCTGGGTAGGCATATCCCCTGGAGAAGGGAATGACAACCTATTCCAGTATTCTTGCCTAGAAAATTCCATGGACAGAAAAACCCTACGGGCTGTAGTCCGTGGGGTTGCAAAGAGTCAGACATGACTGAATGACTGAACACACAAGCTATAAGAACAAAAGAGGCTATACATATCATTTTTGGTATCTAAGAGTTTGCTAAGTCTGTGAAAAAACCGAGTTTGAGATGATGTTACTTGAAAACAGGAGGCAGCTGGTCTGTGAAGTTAGTGAAAATGAACTCATATGTTCTAACCATCAGAAAAGCTCATGTTCAGACTGATAATCTTTTATGGAGCTGGAGGAGGCTCATAAAAAATATGCCTGATGGAAAGCCCACTCCATCTTATTTATCATGGAAAAGAAAGCAGGTCTATTGTCTACATGAGTCATGGAAGACTGAATATGGCCTCCCATCTAGGAAGAAGAGTTTGCAGAGGTTGATGGAGGTGTGAGTTTTTAAAACATTTCTTTGGCTGCATCAGTTCTTAGTTGCAGCACTGGGGATCTTGACCGTGACATGTGGGCTCAGTAGTTGGGGTTCATGGGCTTAGTTGCCCTGTGGCAGATGGAATGTTCTTAGACTAGGGATTAAACCTGCTTCCCCTGCATTGGAAAGCAGATTCTTAACCACTGGACCACCAGGGAAGTCCCCAGAGGTGTGGTTTTGGGTGGATCTTGAACAATTCAGGACTTCTTCCCATAGACTCAGACCACAGAGAGAGCAGATAGGAGACCATTATGCTCTTGGAAGAATCAGGTGACAAAAACTTGAACTAAGGCCTTGCCTAGTGCAGAGGAAAGGAAGAACAACATAAAGAAAGAATTGCCTGTTCCTGGGATTGTTTGAAGTCAAAGGGCAAGAAAGAAATACGGGTCAAAAATGGCAACATTTTGGAGTCAGAGGGTGTCAAGAAAATGATGGAACATCTGTCAAAAATGCAGTTCTGAGTGGAAGCTGGTTTAGATGGGAGATAGTAGTTTTGGATTTTGATGTATTACTAGCATGTGAACAAATGGCAGGATACTAAGCAATGTCCAGCTGGTGGATGAGAACACAAGAGAGGTTAAGATTGGATGTAGAGTATGTAAAATATGGAATCACAAACTATGTGAACAACTTTGCATACCTGTTGAGAACTGAGCTCTCTGAATGAAATCACACTTGTGTCAGTAACAGATGACAAAGGCACAGATCTTGTTTTTTTTTTTTTTAATTATACACAGATTCCATTTCACAAGTGCCATCAGATTTCTACGCCACACAATTCAGAGCTTCTTCTTCTTATTGGATGGTTAAAACCACTGACGTTGAGCTTAGACATTTATAACCTAGCCTTAGGTTATTTATAACCTAGTCATAGGTCATAACCTATAACCTATAACTTATGACCTATAGGGCTATAACCTAGCCTTAGACATTTATGACCTAGTCATAGTTTATCTTATCTTGGAAATTAACTTCACATACTAAGAAAGGTCTTTTGCTACATAAGAAAGCAAAATGCAGTACATCTCATTCCTGAGCTATATTGCTGTGAAACTAACCCATGCTGGTGCGGGAAAAATTCCTTCATCAAAATCTTCAACATGATATCTCTTTGGGTTGCTTTTTACCCCTAATTATCCAGAGAAGAGCAAGGAAGAAGTAAAGTTGAAACCAAAGGGATAATTCAACAGTTTTAGTGTGAGAGTTGTACAGCTGAACACAGTAACATTTGTGTTTGTGTATGTCTGTAGCTCACAGAAAGTTTACTGCCGTCCTTTGTTAGCTTTCCTGCTGGCTCAAATGTAAAGAATCTGCCTGCAATGCAGGAGACCCGGGTTCGACCCCTGGAGAAGGGAACAGCAACCCACTCGGTATTCTTGCCTGGAGAATTCCGTGGACAGAGGAGCATGGCGGGCCACAGCTCATGGGGTCGCAAAGAGTCGGAGGCAACAGAGAGACTAACACTTTCGCTTTGTTTGCTCTAAGTGGCAAGATTCCTGGCTTGAATCCTGGTTTCTCCCTCAACAGATTCTGTTCTGGTAGACATACTCTTTATCTTTTTTGGGTCTTCCTTTTTACCCATTAAATAGAGCTTACAACTTATAGTGGTCCTAACTTATAGTGCTACTGTAAAATAAGATAATAAATGTGAAATTACAGTGGAATCCACTTTAAGTGTCAGCCAAATCTAAGTTTTGGCACATATTATTTTTGCAAAGGACCTCTTTAAAATTGTGCAAAGAAAGTATCAATGAAAAAATAAATACTGAGTGACCTGTTTGGCAAAGCTTTGTTTGAATGTAATGTGTTTTCTTTAAAAAGCTAAGAAGCATTAGCAAAGTTTGTTTTGTCATACACATATGCACATGCATGTGTGTGTGTGAACTCTGTCACACACACACGTACTCATTGCGACTATGCCGATATTGCTTTTTGATACTGGCTGCCATTTGCCATCACTAATCAAACAGTTGAGAGAAGGTAGCTGTGAAGGTAGCTGCATGATCATTGCTGATTTTAATCAAATCAGTAAAGTGAAACTTGTATTAGCAGTGATTTATATTTTCCTCAGGGAGTTTATAGTTCAGTGATACTTCAGAACTTTCCAAGAAGCACTTTTAGCTCTTTAATTTATCTCTATCTTGAGTTCACCAAAGCACGCCACCCCCCTTTTGTTATCTGGAATAATTTATTATTCTAACAAAAGTACAAAGTATGGAAAATTAGTGTATTTGAATCATTTCAGAGAGTAGAGAAAGTTTCACACAAGCAGATTTTGGCTTTTAGCACCTTTGAAAAGAAACATTCAGAGTCAAGTCAAGTGGCAGGACAGGCTTCTGACTACCAGTGGTGATGATTCCTCTGACTCGGTGACCAGAGCCCTTTAATCCTCTCTAAGATCAATATTTAAAAGGCGCCATCTTTACTGACTCTCACAAATGGAATTGTGTTCCCTTAAAACTGGTGTGCTCAAGTCTTATCCCCTAGTGCCTCTAAATGTGACCTGACTTGGAGGTACAGCCTTCAAGTGCATGCGCACGCTCAGTCATGTCCGACTCGGTGACTCTGTGACCCCATGGACTATAGCCTGCCAGGCTCTTCTGTCCATGGAATTCTCAAGGCGATTCTCAACTCACTAGGGTGAGTTGCAATTTCCTACTCCAAGGGAGCTTCTTGACAGGGATCAAACCTACATCTCTTGCGTCTCCTGCATTGGCAGGCAGATTCTTTACCACTATGCCACCTGGGAAGCCAGAGTCTTTACAGAGGTAATCAATTAAAATGAGGTTATTAGGTTGAGCCCTAATCCATGTGACTGGGGTTTTTATTAAAAAAAAAAAAAAAAAGCAGAAAAGGGAATTTGGAGAAAGACACATATACAGGGAGAACACTTGAAGACAAAGATCAGTGTGATGCTTCTATAAGTCAAGGAACACCAATAATTTCCAACAAACCACCAGAAGCCAGGGGAGAGGTGTGGAACAGATTCTTCCTCATGGATTCCAGAAGGAACCAGCCCTGCTGACACTTTGATCTTGAGCTTTTAGCCTCCAGAACCATGAGTCAATACATTTCTGTTATTTAAGATGCTGATTTATGGTACTTTGTTATGGAAGCCCTAGCAAATTTATATACCAGTGAATCCCCTTCTATCTACAGATTTGCTGATCAAATGAAGAGAAAACTTTAGCATGTAAATGTTTATTAAGAAAAGCTTAATATGTGGGTATTCAAAGCCAGTTACTTTTAAAAAAAATCCATTACCAAAGAGATATTATTTTTATTCACAGGCTGGCGGCTACATTATTTGGAATATTTTGGTTAGAACAGTTTTCTTCTTCAACAGAATTCCAGCAAAGTAGTGTGAGTATGGGCTGTGAGCCAGGATATAGAAATGGCTTCATGATGGAGAACAGAAGCTTATAATGGGATTAAGTTAAAAGCTACCTCCATCTTTATTTAGCTTTTAAATGTGATAATGCAGTGAAAACATCCAGTTCCGTGCCTGGAACATAGTAAATGTTCAGTAAATAAATCTAAACTCTGAAACCTTTGACGTCTAGATAGAGCCACCCAATTTGATTTTACACGGGTAAATGTTTTGAAAAAGCTGTAATGTGAGCTCCACTGTGATCAATATTGGCTACCAAGCATAGTTCCCAAACAATGTCCATTGGAACACGGAACTAAACTTCTGTATTTGTATTTTCTCATCCAGCTCCATGAATCTAGCATCAAAGTCTATGCAACCAGGCTTTTTGGAGTTATCTGTAAACACACGTTAACATATACTGCTAAGGATAGGTCAAATTAGGATATCAGACCCTCCTTTCTTGTACGCTGTTACACATCCTCCATTATCTCTTAGTTCCTAAAACAGCTCAAGGTCACAGTTCTGTGTGTATTTCTTCTTACCACATCCTAAGCTCCTCAAGGCAGCTTGCATCTTCCTTCTTTATGACTCCAGGACTTAGCACAGTAGCTGTCATATGGAAGCACTCAATACAAATGGTAAACATGTTTACATGTTGAGAAAACTTCTGCAGGATGCAAATTGTATTGTATAAATTTTTAACTGGTTTACTTTTCTACTGTAGGTTGTTTCAGAACTGAGAGTCATGTTAACATTTAAAACTTTAAAAACTCAAGAGTCTTACATATGGTATCTTCTTTGGTTTTTAAAATAATCCTCCAAGAGAGGGTGGATATTATTATTCTCATTTGAAAAATGGCAAAACCGAACCAGGGGAGAACAGCAAGTTGCATATGGTGATACAGATATGCATAAACCTAAACATGCTTCAAGGATGGACTCCCAGTTCATACCTCTTTTGGGGCCATTGTGCTTCTTGCAGCCATCAGATGATGTAATTTATTGAATGGCAGTTGATGTTGACCATGTGACTTTCTAATGCAGCCACTCAGACCACTAAAAATTCTGGATCTACTAAAGTCCGTCCAAAAAAAAACACAAAAAACTAAAGTCCATCCAAACAGGTTTCAGCTTTCTACATAAAGACCGAAACTCTCCTAAGATACAGAAAATAAAGGATATTTATGAAGTAAAGACCTTGTAGGAGGCAACATTTCTAGGGACAATACACAATAAAATTAGAATAAGCTGAGCTTTGGAATAACTTGTGTACCAAATATCCTTTTTAATAGGAATTTACCCCCCTGAAGCAGACCACAATTGGTAGAGATGGGACACATATCAGTCAGTCTGACTTAAGTACCCTATCTCTCTATTTCCCTTGGGGTCTGTAGGTTAATTCTAAGGAGTTGCTTGTAAACCTGGGCCAGCCAAGGTATCCACTACTCTCACAGAACCCAGAGAGGAGATGCCTCTAAATGCTGGGATACCGGAATTGAACTTGCCCCAGAGGCCAATTTCTTCCTGAAACTTTATCTAGAGGGAAGGGTCTATGTATGTTTGAGTAAGATTAGCACATAACAGGAGAAGGCAATGGCACCCCACTCCAGTACTCTTGCCTAGAAAATCCATGGATGGAGAAGCCTGGTGGGCTGCAGTCCATGGGGTCGCTAAGAGTCGGACACGACTGAGCGACTTCACTTTCACTTTTCACTTTCATGCATTGGAAAAGGAAATGGCAGCCCACTCCAGTGTTCTTGCCTGGAGAATCCCAGGGACGGGGGGAGCCTGGTGGGCTGCCGTCTATGGGGTCGCACAGAGTCAGACACGACTGAAGCGAATTAGCAGCAGGTAGCAGCACCTAACACAAACAACTATATACACACATGTGTGTTCATACATAGTTTCTTTATATGTATAGACATATGTGTAAAATATGAGGACAAGTCAGCACTTAAATAGGCATATATATTTCACATCTGTTTCTACACATGAAGAGGGTGTGGAAGAAATAGAGGCATTATTTCTTGGCACTTGTACTGTGATAGAAGTGAGGACCCCAAGGACTAAGACATGAGGTTGCTTCTGTGGCATGCTTTTTATAAATCCTAGATGCTTCCCTGGTGGCTCAGACGGTAAGGTGTCTGCCTGCAATGTGGGAGACCCGGGTTCAGTCCCTGGGTTGGGAAGATCCCCTGGAGAAGGAAATGGTAACCCACTTCAGTATTCTTGCCTGGAAAATTCCATGGACTGAGGAGCCTTGTAGGCTACAGTTCACAGGGTCACAAAGAGTCGGACACGACTGAGCGACTTCACTTCACTTTCACAAAAACCCTACCTGTCGCCAAACTTCCCTAAGTGTTTTATCATGATAATAAAGGCCTTATTTCAGCAGCGTTGTATATAAGTGTATAAATTTAAACTGACAGAGCCAATTTTTATGGAATACTTATACATGCTTTAGATTTATTGACTCATTTAATCTCAAAATCACACTTTGAAGTTCATCCCATCAATATTCTCAAGTTACCAATTTAAAAAAAAAAAAAAGAAGAAGAACCACCAACACAGAATTGAACCCAGGGAAGCTGCCTACAGAGTTTGGGTGCAGAACCATGGTCTCCTACCCTAGCAGTGGGCTTCTGAGATGAGAATCTGTTACACCATTGATACATACTGCACAAACTGCTGCAGAGTGGGTTAGCTAGTTTGTTTAGTTATCACAAAGGGCTCTTTCCAAATGACAATTAAGATGAGGCTATTTCAATGGGTAAAGGGAAGTTTAGCATATTTTGTGCAATAAAGTCCTCAGAGAGGACTCAGTTAATAGGGGGATACTGAACATCTATAAGGAGTTAAGTGTCATATTATCAACTATGAAGAGACAACAACAAATAAATTATAATTCCCATTCTCCAGAAGTTAGTGGTACACTAAGGGTAGGTAAAATAGACAGGTGAACAGACACAACATATACTGAGAAAGATAAAATATGTAAAATAAAGTCAGTAGGTGCCAAGTGAAGGTATCTCTGACCAGAAGACCGTGGGAAAAGGTGACAATTAAAGTCTGGTAGGGAATGAAACAGAAGAGTGTGCTTAGGTGGAGAAGTTGGCTGAGGGCATCGTAGGAGAGGGAACGCCCTCTTCAAAGAAGGGCTACAGTGTGCGAAAGGACCTGGCTTTGTGAGAGAGGTGGGGTGAGAAGGGAGGTTGAACTGGCAGGAGAGCCTTGCTTCAGCTTGTGAGAGGTCTCGTAAGTCAGGCAAATGATTTGGACTTTGTCCTTCAGGCCAGTTCTCATCTGGGGTGATTTTGTGTCCCACCCAAAGAAGATCATTGGCAAGGTCTGGAGACACTGTGAGTTGTTCCAGCAGAGGAGGCATTACTGGCATGTAGTGGATAAGGCCAGGGGAACTGCTTATCCCCTGCTTATCCCATAAACATTTGTCAATGAACAACACACGCCCCACATTGTTCTCCATTCACTCTTCTCAGTTACAGATTTCTTGAAACTTAGTGAGAGGTTGGGTCAGCAACAGCAGGTATATTTTACATATACATCTGATATAAAGTTGATACCCCATAATTTTTCTTTTATGTTGTTAAACCCTTTTTATTTTATATTGGGATATAGCAGATTAACAAACAATGTTGTGATAGCTTCAGGTGAATGGTGAAGGGACTCAGACATATGTATACATGTATCCATTCTCCTCCAAACTCCCCTCCCATCCAGGCTGCCACATAACATTGAGCAGAGTCATGCCAGTCAGAATAGCTATCATTAAAAAGTCTACAAACAATAAATGCTGGAGAGGGTGTGGAGAAAAAGGAACCCTCTTACACTGTCGGTGGGTATAGCCACTATGGAGAACGGTGTGGAGATTCCTTAAAATTGAAA
Source organism: Tragelaphus eurycerus (assembly GCA_935064755.1). Lineage (NCBI taxonomy): Eukaryota > Metazoa > Chordata > Mammalia > Artiodactyla > Bovidae > Tragelaphus > Tragelaphus eurycerus. The sequence goes on from CAKXYN010000003.1 coordinate 15,869,778, forward strand.
ATAGAAGTGTCATATGACCCAGCATCCCACTGCTGGGCATACAACTGAGGAAACCAGAATTGAAAGAGACACATGTAGCCCAATGTTCATTGCAGCACTGTTTACAATAGCTAGGACATGGAAACAACCTAGATGTCCACTGGCAGACAAATGGATAAGGAAGTTGTGGTACATATACATAAAGGAATATTACTCAGCTGTAAAAAAAAAAAAAAGAACACATTTGACTCAGTTCTAGTGAGATAGATGAAACTGGAACCTATTATACAGAGTGAAGTAAGTCAGAAAGAGAAACACAAATACTGTATATTAATGCATATATATGGAATTTAGAAAGATGGTAATGATGATCCTACATGCAAGGCAACAAAAGAGACACAGATGTAAAGAACAGATTTTTGGATTCTGTGGAAGAAGATGAGGGTGGGATGATTTGAGAGAGTAGTATTGAAACATGTATATTATCATATGTAAAATAGATGACCAGTGCAAGTTCAATGCATGAAGCAGGGCACTCAAAGCCAGTGCACTGGGACAACCCAGAGGGATGAGGTGTGGAGAGAAGTTAGGAGGGGGTTCAGGATAGGGGGACACATGTGCACCCATGGCTGATTCATGTCAATGTATGGCAAAAACCATTACAATATTGTAAAGTAATGATCCTCCAATTAAAATAAGTTAATTTTAAAAAATTGAGCAGAGTTCTATGTGCTCTACAGTAGGTCCTTGTTGATTATCCATTTTAAATGTAGCATTATGTGATATTTTTTAAAAAAATTAAGTGAATAAAGCATTGCATTGAGTCAGCATGATAGAGTGAGGAATTTCTTGAAAATTTGTGCAAGTTGCTATTAGTTTAAGATTCTTATTCTGACATGTCAGACTAGGTGGGTGGGGGACAGGGGTTGATACGCATGATTCTGTGTTCTTCAGTCCTTTCTACCTCCCAGGCCAGGATCTTCAATCCTGCTGCCCTTCTGGTGATGCTGACAGCTGAGACTAGGCATCTGTCTGCTTTGAGATGGTCACTATTAGCATATGTAAATGTCTATAGAGAAGGAAATGGCAACCCACTCCAGTATTCTTGCCTGGGAAATCCCACGGACAGAAGAGCCTGGTGGGCTACAGTCCACGGGGTGGCAAAGAGTCAGACACAACTCAGCAACTAACACACTTTACAGGTAAATTTTATGTACCAAAGCACCAATTCTGTTGGTGGGAAAAACCAGCATTAGATTACATTCCCTCAGAGGGCTGAGCAAATCTCCATGTTATTGTACTGTTAGAACCACTAGAGATAGGATTTCTAGGGATGGGTCATCACTAGCCAACTTCCAACCTCTGGAAAAGACCAAAGAAAAAGTTACTTACATGACAACTCAAACACCTTCAAGAAAACTTCCTGAGAGAGTCAGAAAACCAAGGGCTCCCCTCTGAACCCAAACACACACAAAACACCTTTTAGAGATGTGTTATGTCAGACAATTACTTATTTTCAAAATCTGGTACCTTTTAGACTTTTTATGATTCACTGGTACTACTTGTACTTGGAGTAACTGTTGCCTGATTCAATCTTTTTTTTCCCTCCTCCCAATTTATTTGCTGTGTAGACACAATTTTGGTGAAACCTGCTTGACTAGGTAACCCAAAGGAAAATTTCTGATGTGGTGGAGCCCCCACCCATCCTTACCCAATTTTCTAGTGGAATTTTGGAAAGCACTGACGACCTTTTGTAAGTGTACCACGCCTCAAATTCTCATTTTTCCATTCTGTGGGCAGTTCTTTCTCTCTGACCCTGTTCTTCATCAAAGCAAACCAGACAACTCCAGGTACTTCCCTTAAATATTTTAGCAGCTGGACTTCAGCACCAACTCCAGATCAGAGTGAGCAAGATCACCTTTGGTGTGCTCTCATAAGCCACTGACTGATTAGTCTGAGGAAAAGTACAAATGACTTCCAGCTGAAGCAAGCTTCGTCCCTCTCCAACTGGCTCAAGTTGGGGAAAACTTCCTGTTGGCTCCCCAAACAGACCTACTGCCTTCTGACCAGGTCTTGGTTGGAGTTCAGGGACTAGTAATGTGAGGATACGCCCTTCTTATTCAACCACTGGAGAGGGGATTCAAATAATTAAGTTCTCTCGTGTCTTTCCAGCACTAGACAGATGCATTTGCTGTCCTTGTGGAATATAAACAGAGCTAGGAAGCCCTGTATAACAGGACATTACCGCTTATTTTTCCTCTCTGATGGGTTGCCAGTATTTTGAAAATAAGTTTCCTTGCTTTTTTGTGAAAGAGCATCCTTGATTCAGTTATTTTGGTTCAGAGGACCAGAATCGCAGTAAAATGGTCCTCATTTTACAAATTCATTGCTCTTGATAAAGAAAGTCAAAGTAATCTGCCAAGTACCCACTTCTGCTGGGCTTTGGATCTGCATATCTCTCTTGAAACTACGTCTGGCATTCTCTCTTTCATAACTCTGCCTACAAAAAACTGCAGAGTCACTATAGACACATTCTTTTTTAAGGGAATTTCTTGGGTTCATTGGGGATTATTAAGTAGCTCAGGGTCAAAGTAGCTGAGGTATTGGGTAGGAATAGATCATAGGATGCAGGTCTTGAATATGGATAAGAGTATGACCCAGTTTGATTTACTGCCATCTGGAGAAATGTCAGTGAACTGTGGCAAAAGGCAGCAGCAGGTCAGTGTGACCAGGATCAATATATTAGATCCTGAGAAACCTTCTGACCTTTCAACTTGTTTTCAAACAATGTCCTGTTTACCCTTACTAGATCCTTTCCATGAAAAAAAAGACATGTAAAGTAGTCTCATCTCCCAAATGACCTGAAGTTTTCTTACGCATCTTACTGTCTCTATCACTATGGTGCTCAATAGTTTCGAATAGACAAGGAAATTTTGGGAAACTATCTGTTCACTCTGGTGTCAGATTTGTATTTTTTCTGGTGAGAGTGATTGTAGTTATATAGATTATAACTTAAGTATACAGCCTTTGCAAATGAAACACAATGAGTTTGAGAAATGAAGAAACAAACAAAAAACCCCATAGCATATCAGAGAATGAATAAAATTTAGAAATTTATTCCAATTTCTTTGTATCACCCTGGTAGAAATGGAATCCCAGAAAAATGAGGGGATTAACAAATACCCTGAGGAATTTGGTAGCGAAGGGAATTGGAATATGCCATCCCAGAATATGTTACTTTGGCCTATGGATTGTTTTGAGCTGAAGGCAATTGAGAATCAGCTGATGCATGAGGTAGACTTACTGGAGTTTCCTTTATCTGACTAAAAGCAGAAACTCCTGAGAAATGAGGACTGCCATAAATCCCCTCTCCAGAATAATTTTATGGTCATGAAGACAATGGAAAATCAGCACTGAGATTATTCTACACAAATAAACCTTATTAAAATAACTCTTATTTTCCGTTAGTTTCCCCATATACTTATTTTTCCACAATTTACTGCTCATGAAACTCCCCAAACCCCTTCTATCCGTCTAGTTACTTCTCCACAATTTATTGCCCTTTATTAAAATGGTATATAAACTTTCAGGTCTAACCACTTCTGTGAGTTTCCACTTTTGTGTGAAGTCATGTGCATGTATTAAAAATATTAATACCAATAAATAAACATATATCTTTTCTCCTGTTAATCTGTTGCTATGAGTTTAATTTACAGATCCCAGTGACAGGCTCCAGGAGGTTGGAGGAAAAGTTTTTCCTCCCTTATAAGTGGCAAAGTTGAGTCTAAGATTGCTTGGTCTTCTGATAACCATTTTGGCAACCAAAATAAAATGAAAAATAAAAATTATACTATATTTGTGATATATTATTAATATATTGCATGTAAATATATTCTATTTATGAAATATTTTATTACATTATAAAAATTATATTCTGCTTATGAAATATTCTTAATATATTATAAAATATCACCTTGTATGCTTTGTTATATTAATATTTCCCTGTTGCTTGTTGAGAAAATTTGGAGGATTAAGATTAAAGTGGTATTTTCTTTGCACTTATTGGAGAATTATCATATAATGATGAACTCAGGAAAAAAGTGCTGGTTTGCTTGTGCCATCTCAACTGACAAGTGCTAATGCAAATGGGTATAGGAGAATGTATGAAAGCTCAAACTTTAGAGTCATATGGTCCTGGGAGTTAACCCAATGATCTATTACATAAAGGCTGGTTATGAGATCTTTGATAATATTATTTTTGTGTGTCTTTTGACCTGCAGGCAAATTACTTGAGGTTCTTGGAATCTCAATCTGATATTTAGTTCAGTCTTTTGAAAAACTGCATTTTTTCCTGCAGGTTCTTTTAAGCTGTTGTTGAAAATCCAGAAAAGGTAGGGTAAAGTGAGCCTCCAAGCTTGATTTTCTGTTTTCCTCAATGAAATCCAGCCTATGCTTTAGAGAAAGTTCTGCATTTTTCATGATCAGAGCAAGAAGCTGATGGACTCCTTTTGGTTCTGTGCAGCAGAAGAAGCTGACATAAGAAGGCTACACTGCTTTTTAATGCTAAAAGGTGCCATTAAAGGTGAGGACCACATCTAATGTCAAAGCAGTTAAAATCTTAAACATCCCTAATGACTTCTTTTAAGTCATAGCTATTCCTTACAAAAACAAACTAGTGCTGGATTAAGTGCGGGGCACTCACATTACAAATGATACCAGTCATCTGGATTTCTCATTATGGAGCTTCTGCCAAGTTCAGACTCTTTGCCAAGGATGATTTAACCACTCAGAGTGTCAAACTGACCTTGTACTTGGGGGTGGGGGTGGGGAGAAGCCTAATTGCTGGAGCATTATTCTCTTGAATTCTAAAATATTGAAGAGATGAAACTTTAAGTTTGAAGACCTTTCTTCACCACTGTATTACAGTCTATACTCTCCATAATCGCACTGTTGGAACTGTGTGTGCTGGCGGCCTCTTTTGTTTTCATACATTAAATCAAATACTTTAAAGAAGGATTTTACAGGACAGTGGAAGAGAACAGAGAAAAATTGATTAGAACCTCGAAGTTGGCAAAATTAAATGCGAACAGGGTTTAATATTTGGTGCCTGCTTGTGTGTGTGTGTGTGTGTATGTGTGTTTCACTGCCCTGAAAAATATTAATCCTCAATGGTAGGCCTGTGTAACAGGGAGTGAAATAGTGTCTGAGCCAAGAGTCCACCATTCTGAACGCACTAAAAACTAAGGCCATAAGTCTAGTTTTAAATGCTTCCTTGTCACTGTGCTATTAGACTGGAAGATATAATTATTGTAGGGCTAGCTAATGGAACCAAGCTTTGCATGATCATTAAAGCAATTAGAAGTATTACCTAATCAAAATTGTCATCAGCTTACCCTCTTATGTTGAATAGAGCTGCATTATGGCTAAGGGGTCCTTAAAATATCCTGGAAGTAGTTTGTTATTTATGGTATCTTTACTTGGCACATAATGCTTTGGGGGGATAGTGGCAGAAGAGATTAAGTCTTTCTGATTTTCAGAGCACACACTGAAGTCATCTTTCTCAGAACACAGAGTGTGGCCTAAAAACCGCCCCCAAACTCCCATATATAAGGAGGTGACTGGTGGTAGGTGAAATTCACAAGAATCTATCACTTATATGAACTGTTTACAAGTCCTACAGATGAAATTTATCCATGTAGATCTGACATTTGCTGATAAGGAATAGTATACGCTCTTTGAGATCTTGGCTGGTTGAATTACACCTGATGGTGGTTTCTCTACAGTTACTGGATTCTCCAAAAGCCCACTGAAGTCCCAGGGAGACATTTGAGATGATTTTATTGGTAATAATGCAGTTGTTGTTGTTTTTTTTTTCCCATGAACATCTACTACATGTAAGGTACTGCTTTACATGGTATCATATTTAATCTGATAATCATGCAAATCTTATGAAGAAGATTTTAATTCCATTTGGCAGAAAGTGAAGAGGAACTAAAAAGCCTCTTGATGAAAGTGAAAGTGGAGAGTGAAAAAGTTGGCTTAAAGCTCAACATTCAGAAAACAAAGATCATGGCATCCGGTCCCATCACTTCATGGCAAATAGATGGGGAAAGAGTGGAAACAGTGTCAGACTGTATTTTTCTGGACTCCAAAATCACTGCAGATGGTGACTGCAGCCATGAAATTCAAAGATGCTACTCCTTGGAAGGAAAGTTATGACCAACCTAGATAACATATTCAAAAGCAGAGACATTACTTTGCCAACAAAGGTCTGTCTAGTCAAGGCTATGGTTTTTCCTGTGGTCATGTATGGATGTGAGAGTTGGACTGTGAAGAAGGCTGAGCACCAAAGAATTGATGCATTTGAACTGTGGTGTTGGAGAAGACTCTTGAGAGTCCCTTGGACTGCAAGGAGATCCCACCAGTCCATTTTGAAGGAGATTCGCCCTGGGATTTCTTTGGAGGGAATGATGCTGAAGCTGAAACTCTAGTACTTTGGCCACCTTATGCGAAGAGTTGACTCATTGGAAAAGACTCTGATGCTGGAAGGAATTGGGGGCAGGAGGAGAAGGGGACGACAGAGGATGAGATGGCTGGATGGCATCACTGACTCGATGGACATGAGTCTGGGTGAAACCTGGGAGTTGGTGATGGACAGGGAGGCCTGGTGTGCTGCGATTCATGGGGTCACAAAGAGTTGGACACAACCGAGAGACTGAACTGAACTGAACTAACTGGTACTGAAGGATCATTTAACTGTATTGCTTAAGATCACACAACTAATATTTGATGGAAATAAGGTTTAAATTAGGCCTGTCTCACTCCGAAGCCAAGTTCCACAGAATATTATGTGCATGCTGGTCAACCATCCTGGTGATATTTATGATTATTAGTTAATCATTTTCCTTCCCTATGTCTCATTGTTTTACTTCTGTAGTTATGAATTTAAAAGAGGCTGTAAAATCTTCTGTTTGAGATTTTTTTTTTTGTTTTTAAATAAAAGCTAATTTGGAAGAATGGCTTGAATGCAGTTCTGCTCAGGAGCTGCTCCATGAGCCTAAGATTGCAGGAACCATCAGGAAAACTGACATTTATTTATTTATAAGTTGCTTGCTAGAGAACTCAAGCAAACGTTCTCACTACTTGATCAGTATTGAATGCTACATTTATTGGACAAATTAATTGCCCTTAGGTTCTAAATTGTGATTTTTCAGGCGGCCTTGAGAGAAAAGGGTAAACAATCATCACACCACTCTTGAATAATCAAGAAGATTCAATGTCTGGATAAGATTTTAGAAGTTCTCACATGCACAGTCTCTGAGCATTTCAGTGTCAGCATTTTCCTTTGCATTCTTAATCTACATGTCCCAACACTTCTTTGTTTATTTTGGTGTTGAAAAAGTTTGCAACTCATTGTTTATATTGCTAAGAGTTGCTTCTTTGAATTGTCTTTCTCTAGCTGAATGACAAAATTTTGCTAGAGGCAAAACTGCAGAAATGGTAGTTTGTCCTTGGCACCACGCTCATCTGCCTCACCCTCAACCCCCATTCTTGGCCTTTTAATTGGTTTCTATTACCAGTGCCCAGTGGTGTTGTATTTCCTCATCACCCTTCCAGAATAAAACATTCAGTAAATCCATTCATGCTAAAGGATTTCAAAATTAACAATACACAAACCAGTAGTGTTTCTTTAGGGTCTTCCCTGGTGGCTCAGTAGTAAAGAATTCGCCTGCCAATGCAAGAGACGCAGGAGACACATGTTCAGTCCCTGAAATGGCAACTCATTCAAGTATCTTGACTGAAAAATTCTTTGGACAGAGGAGCCTGGCAGGCTACAGACCATGGGGTTGCAAAGAGTTGGACACAACTGAGCAATTGAGCACAAACAGTGTTTGTTTGCTATATCTTAAAAAATACCTAGGGAGAGGATTAATAATCATTTCAAAGATAAAAAGAACTAATCACAATAGACAAATGTCCTGTGTGTGTTTAAATACCCCATCCCACCCCTGTTTTGGGAAGAGAAAGAAATGACAACCCACTCCAGTATTCTTGCCTGGAAAATCCCATGGACAGAGGAGGCTGGTGGGTTACAGTTCATTGGGTCACAAGAATTGAAAGCATGCTTCTCCCACTTGATGCCAGGTATGGATATGTGAGCCACATGGGCTGATGCTTCTCTTTGGTAATAGAGATTAGCTCAAGGCTTCTGTGCTTGAGCCATCTAAGTTCAGAGTCCTTTCTTGGACTCAACATAGAGATGGAGGGAGAGAACTGTTTTTTGCTGGGGTTGCTAAAACAAGTTCTTGTGAACATGGTGTACCTAGGCAATCATTTTGGCCCCATGGAAGAAGCTTCTATGCAATGGGAAACACTAAAGTCAGCAAACAGAAAGAAGAACTAAGAGATGGAGAGACAGCTTTGCCACTATGACTTGTTTCAAGCAATCTATCCATACCTGAAACTGTTGATATTGTTCAGTCCCTAAGTCATGTCTACTCTTTGTGAGTCCATGAACTGTAGCAGGCCAGGCTCCTGCCTCCTCCACCATCTCCTAGCTGCTAAGTTGCTACTAAGTTGCTTCAGTCGTGTTCGACTCTCTGCGATCCCATAGACAGCAGCCCACCAGGCTTGACCGTCCCTGGGATTCTCCAGGCAAGAACACTGGAGTGGGTTGCCATTTCCTTCTCCAATACATGAAAGTGAAAAGTGAACGTGAAGTTGCTCAGTCATGTCCGACTCTTAGCGACCCCATGGGCTGCAGCCCACCAGGCTCCTCTGTCCATGCGATTTTCCAGGCAAGAGTACTGGAGTGGGTTGCTATTGTCTTCTCCGACCATATCCTAGAGTTTGCTCTAATTCATGCACATTGAGTCAATGATACTATCTAAACATCTCATCCTCTCCCACCCTCTTCTCCTTTTGCCTTCAATCTTTCCCAGCTTTAGGATCTTTTTCAATGAGTCAAATCTTTGAATCAGGTGGCCAAAGATTGGAGCTTCAGCATCAGTGTCAGTCCTCCCAATGAATATTCAGAGTTGTTTTCCTTTAGAATTGACTGGCTTGATCTTCTTGCAGTCCATTAGATTTAACCGTGCATGACAACCCACTCCAGTATTCTTGCCTGGAGAATCCCAAGGACAGAGGAGTCTGGCGGGCTACAGTCCATGGGGTCACAAAGAGTCGGACATGACTGAGAACCTAAGCATAGCATAGCCCAGCTCAAATGGGTGTGTGTGTGTGTGTGTGTGTGTGTGTGTGTGTGTGTTTGTGTGCACGTGCATTGTATGTATACATTATTTACATAATCTTTTCTTAGGTGGAAGCACACTTCTCCCACTCAGTGCCAGGGTTGAGTAGGTGAATGAGGATGACTAGGCTTCCCATCAATTTCTGCCCTGCCTTTGGTGAGAGTGGAGATTGGTCTTGAGCTAGGTTGATTCAAGTCTTTTGGTACTTGGAAGGGAAAGTATCCTGACTGATATATAAGGATTTAAGACATTTTGGGGAGAATCATTTTTGGGTGAACAATATTCCCATTGTCTCACTGGTACCCTTGGAATGTTGCTTTGCTGCGTGATTTTGAATAGTAATACTATGTTGACATTGCAACCTGCGTTTATTTGCTGATAGGCAGTGGGAATCTATGGTACACCATTTCTTGTTGGTGTCTTTAATATGATTCAATTTGACTTAATTCAATTTGTCTCAGTTTCATTAATCTGAACTAGATGCTCAATGAGGTCCTTTTCTGGAAGTAAGCACTGAATCATTCAGTTATCTTTGCAGTGCTACACTTCTTTGACTTATAGAGGTATGGAAGGTATGAGCTACCATTTCAGATCTTACAGGACAATCTACAGGACTTCCCACGTGGCATCAGTGGTAAAGAATCTGACTGCCAGTGCAGAGACACAGGTTCGATCCCTGGGTCAGGATTAGAGGAGGAAATAATCTACACATTTTAGGCCCATCTGTCAAGTATTGATAAAAAATTAGGGATATATTCATTCTGCCTCTGTTTTGATTGTTGATGGAACTCAGAGATCTTTGGTGAGCAGATGAGATTGGTGACCACAAACTGATACTTGATAAATTAACTGGAAGGAAAAAAGGCCAAATTGCATTGATATTTCTGGTTCTGGGTGGTCATACAACTTTTTCAACACCATTGCCAACACTCCAATTAATGAAAAACTATACAAGCATGAGATGAAAGTATAAATTCTTTGATTCTTATTTTAAATTTTTAAGTGATTTTGACTGTGTATTTATTTATATGCAAGTAAACTCAGGCATTTCTTTAAAACGGACTCTATAAATAGCTGTAATAAGCAACTTAGTTAAATATCACATGGATTCCAGTGGAAGAAAAGACCAAAGTAGTGGGACAGTTGTCACTTTCTATTACTGTTCACTTTTTTTTTTTAAATATGACCTTGGCTCCTAGACTGTTGACTTTGAGTGTGACTAAGCCTTTGCTCTGAGGACTTTCTTTCTCCTGGTCACTGACGTTTACTTTCCATCTGGATCATGGATTCTCTTTGCCTTTTGCCCCACCCCAGTGGACTCCAGGCTCACAATACAGGGAGGCATCCTGTCTAGGAGACTTGAGTCATGAGGGTCTTCTTGTGTGGTTGCCACTGTTGCCCCAGGCCCCTAGTTGAACTCTGTGAATGTTAGCTGAGGACTTTTCAAACTTGCTTTTATGAGATTCAGTCTTAGATGGGACCAAACAATACAAAATTAGTTGAGAAGTGAAAAATTCAGGCAATCATAGGTGCTTTTGTCCACAGATTGACAAGTAACCAGTTCAAGTGATTGCTGTTTGTTTGTTTTTCAAAATTAACTGTGTGGATTTAAGCTATATCTTATAGAGCAAAACCCAGCATGCTTGATTTTTACCTTGCCTAGTCAAGAAAGTCATATGAAAAATAATGTATGACCTGAAACTAACACAGTATTGTAAATCAACTATAATAAAAATGTTATAAATAAATAAAAACAAAAAAAGAAAAATAATGTATTAATTTTGTATACTGACTCAAAATAAACAAGTTAATTTTCTGCAACAGATTTAAACTGAATTCTAATTTTACTGCCATCCATATCCTAAATGAGATAAATCTTTGATAGTCAAAATTATGTTAGTAATAAGAACTTTGAAAAGGAGAAAATACATTCATAGATCTTTTTTTAATTAGATCATAATTGAGTGTCTTAACTAGTTGTATAGTAGACTTGACAATACATATAAATTTTGCTGATTACTTTCATTATAATTATTTGCATATTTATGAGACAAAAACTCAGGAATTATTTTATTTTTACATAAATGACAATCTCACTTAAATTATAACTTTTCAATGTGTTATATTGACTTTACAAACAGATAGGTTTATGCATAAAAATCTGTCTTTTCAAATGACTGGATCAATGATTCGTGATCATCCATTTTGATGTTTAAAAAAAGCAATTGGTGATTATGATTCTGACACCAATTCTGATGTTTTCTATACCACCAAGCAAATCTCTGACACCAGCTGAGTGTCCTATTACTCAACTCAGTTCTGACACTGTCTACTTGGAGACAGTGTCAGATTGCAGAGGTTAAGGGTGCAGTCCTATAAGACTGCAACCCCCTCCCCGCTTCAGATGCTATTCACAAGTCCAGGTTGTCACCTGTGCTTCTGACCACTCAGAGGTTTTCACAACCCTTCTCTGGGTTCAGTTAATTTGGTGGAGTGGCTCACAGAACCTAGAGAAACATTTTACCTACTAGATTCCTGGTTTGATACAAAAGGATGTAACTCAAGAACAATCGGATGGAAGAGACACCCTCTTCACAGTATGCTTCTCTTCTAGTTTCTCCATGTGTCTACCAACCTAAAAGCTCTCTGGGCCCTGTCTTTTTGGGGTTTTATGAAGGCTTCTCTATGCAGGCTTGCTTGATTAAATCATTGACTAGTGGTGGTTTAATTCAATCTCCAAATCCCTCTCTAGTCTCAGGAAGTCATTGAATGGGACTGGAAGTTTCAACCCTCAAAACACAGGGTTGGCTCCACAGGCAACCGACCTCAAACCTTAAATACTTTCCAGAAGACGTCTCATTAAGATAACAAAAGATACCTTTTGGCTCTCACCACAGGAAATGCCAAGGATTTTGGTAACTCTGGGCTAGGAATGGGAACAAAGGCTAAATATGTATTTCTTATTATGTCACAATATCACAGCTATCAAAGGGTGTAATCCAATAAATTAACCATGGAATTTTGTAAAACACTTTGCTACCGTTCAATGGGATGTAATGGTATAAAAACTGAAATGTTCTTGACATTAAAATATCTACTTGAGGAGGATATACAGACTCATATGTGTATCCATACAATAACAAGTAAATGTTGTCAACAGTGTAGAGAAGTTTGAAAATGTCCCAGAGGGCTAAGATAAAAGGGACTTGAAATGAGTCTTGAAGAATGAAACCATTCATGTAGCTGAAAAGGGAGAAGAAAATATTGTAGAGAGAAAAACTGTAAGATAAGTCCTCATTCCTCTTGCAGAAGAATAGTGTAACAATATTAGCAAAGTAAAGAAGGGTGGAGTTTTAATAATAAGTCAGAGAAGTGACCTGACAGCGCTGATAAAATCTAAGTTATTCATGATCTTTTTCAACATAGTTGCTCAATGCTTCTCCTTAACCAAATTAACAGATCACCTGATTATACTAACAGGTCCATGCTCTCATTTTTCTATTTCTAGGTAATGTTGTTGTCGTTCAGTTGCTCAGTCATGTCCAACTCTTTGCAACCCCATGGACTGCAGCATGCCAGGTTTTTATAAATCATCCCAAGATGTGGTGACTGAAAGTAATACTATATATTTACAGTATCTGATGATTTCTGTGCATCAGGAATTTGAAGAGAGCTTGGTTGGGTGGCTCTGGCTTGGGAATCTCTTATGTGATTGTAGTCAGAGATTGGCTGGAACTGTCAGAACAGGAGTGAAGGATGCTAAAGAAGTTGAAGATTGACCAGGCACATCTTTTCCTGGGTTTCATTGATCCACATCACATGGGCCAAATTCATGCGATCTTCCAGTGCAAGTTAGGTCAGGCTTCCTTACATCATGGTGGCTCAGAACAGTCAGCTATGAACAGGGCTGCTAAAAGTGACAATAATGAGAACTCTAACAAGTCAAAAGCCTCATTGCTTGCCTTCTGTGAACTAGCCCTGGAGGTCACACAGCATCAGAACCACCCCACAATCATATTGCATCCAGTTTCAAGAGGAGGGAACATAGACCTGTCAACTACACATTGGCACTTGCCACAAGTACTTGCCATCTACCTCAACAAGGATTAAATCATGAGCTGCTGCAGCTGCTGACCTTCAACATTGCCTGTAAGGAGCACAGAGTGGAGGTCAGGAATGAGACACTCTGTGCCCTGGGAAAAACTGGCAGAACAGGTCTTCGGCTAGTCGGATATTTTCAGGAAATTATATTACGAGCCCAATTCTCGTGGGCTATAGTTTTCATTTTGCCCCGAATACAACTCACAATTCTCATGTTGTGCATTTCTTTTAAAGTCAGCAGGCCCCAACTTTTGATATCAGAGTTCAGGTATAAAAGGCAATACAGAATAGAAAATACCGTTTTGTCCATTTTGGAAAATTTAGTCTACCACAGTAGATAATTTTGGGCATTTGGTTTGATTGAGCACTCTCTTTGAGGAGTAAGAAAGTAGTAGAAAAACCATGACCAAATTATGCTTATTTATGTTTATTGACTGAAATGGATAGATATCATGTACTTGAGAGAGTGGATGGCATTCATTTATACCGTGATATTTTACTAGTGACTCAAATAACTCATCTCCTATCCCCATTTCATGAGTTTTGGTCCATAATCATGTAACATTTGGAAACTAGCTCTGTTAATAATAGGAAAGCCATTTTCAAAACACTTCACAGGGTTTTAGGATTTTATTTTCTTATTTATCCTTCATTTGAACCAAAAGCTAACCTGGTAGTTTTCCACAGTAGTTTTATTTAGGCCGGATTTAAATTGCTGGAGCCATGTCCTCTATGAATGAGATAGAGCAATTCAAACTGTAACCTGCATTCCTGAGACTTGGGCTCATGTTTTAAAAACTCAGTTGTAGCTGTTAGTTCCTCAGTCGTGTCCAGCGGTTTGCAACCCTATGCACTGTAGCCCACCAGGCTCCTCTCTCCATGGAATTCTCCAAGCAAGAATACTGGAGTGGGTTGCCATTTCCTTCTCCATGGGGATCTTCCTGACCCAGGAATCAAAGCCGAGTCTCCTGCATTAGAGGTAGATTCTCTACCATCTGAACTACCAGCTAAGGGTTAAATAGACTTTTGAAACAGAATAGCTTTTTTATTATTGTTGTTGTTGCTACTGTTATTTTAAACATGAAGCTCCATGCTCCAAATGTATTTCTTGGAAAAAAAAATTATTTATTTATTTATTTTTGGTTGCACTAGGTCTTCATCACTGTGCGGGCTTTCTCTAGTTGCAACAAGTGGTGGTTCCTCTCTAGTTCCTCTCTAGTTCCTCTCTAGAACTGCATGGAATTCTTATTGCGGTAACTTCTCCTGTTTTAGAGCACAGGCTCTAGCCATGCTCGAGCTTCAGCAGTTGTGGTGCTTGGGCTTGATCCACAGCATGCAGAATCTTCCCAGACCAGGGATCAAACCTGCATCCCCTGTATTAGCAGATGGGTTATTTACAACTGAGCCACCAAAGAAGCCCACAGACATATTTCTTATGTTCTTTTATAAGCAAGGGCAATGCTTGAAATTCTCAAATGTGAGCCACAAAAGATATTACTGAATGCCATCTCTCACCTAAATGAGAAATGATTTTTCTCTTCATTTCTTGGTGTTGTATATTTTTCGAGAGAAATATTCGCTTGTCTCTGCTTTGGGTTTCTTTGCCTTGTTTTCACTTCTTTCATGGTTGAAACATCACCAGGGGAACATCAGCTGTGACTGCATGTGGTTAACTTGCTTTCACCCCAGTTTTACAAGGCACTTTGGACTGAACCAGAATATTTCACTAAATGCTTCTTAGCTGTCTGAGATTGTCATAAAAGTAAAACTTGTCCTTGTACGCTTTCCCTGAGTGCCTTTACTCTTTCTCCAGCAGGGTCCTGCTTCATTAAGGATCATTAGTGTTTTATCAGGGGGACAGTCCATATAATTCAACTATTGTTTACATGAAGGAAGCCAAAAAGACTTCACGAAAGGTCAATGGCATTGACCTTGGCTTGTTATGAATACCCCCTGTGTATAAGAAGATTATAATTAAGTCTCTGGTTTAATATTCAGAATTTCAGATAACATCACATCCCTAGAGTTACAAATTGGAATAAGAGCTACTTGATTTGCCATCAAGAATGGGAAACTGGAAAACAGTTTTCTAAGAAATAAGCTTTTTAAACTGCTAGCATTTCCAATCATCAGGTTAGATAAGATTGTGACTAGCTTAAATGTTTCCGGAGAAGGCAATGGCAAGCCACTCCAGTACTCTTGCCTAGAAAATCCCATGGATGGAGGAGCCTGGTAGGCTGCAGTCCATGGGGTCACTACGAGTCAGATGTGACTGAGCGACTTCACTTTCACTTTTCACTTTTACACAATGGAGAAGGCAATGGCAATCCACTCCAGTGTTCTTGCCCGGAGAATCCCAGGGATGGCAGAGCCTGGTGGGCTGCCGTCTATGGGGTCGCACAGAGTTGGACACGACTGAAGCGACTTAGCAGCAGCAGCAGCAGCAGCTTAAATGTTTAACTAGCAATCCCTTAAGTATTTCTCCTTATGTCTAGATGCTACTGGGGCTATAACTAGAAAGCAGTTAAACAACTAGAAGATTTGTTTCATTCATTGAAAATTATGATATGTTTCCTTTGTCTCTAGATACTAACAAAAGCACCAAGTTTTTGAGTTTCTACTAAAGTTTTTCACTTTAGTTTCTCCTTTCCAACTCTAGACATACATTCCTGACTTTTTAAAATTGATATCTTCTATGAGGATTAAAGAAAAATTTGTAAGTAAACCTAACCTAAACTTTACACCTTATATAGAATGAACTCAATATAGGTCCCAGGGACTTCAATGTAAAAGGTAAAAATATTACAATTTTTAGAAAAAACACAGAAGAAAATCTTTGGTACCCAGAGCTAGGTGAAGACTTGACACCAAAAGCATGGGCTTCCCAGGTGACTCAGCGGTAAAGAATCCATCTGCCAATGCAGGAGACCCTGGAAACGAGAGTTTGATCCCTGGATTGGGAATATCCCCTGGAAGAGGAAATGGCAACCCACTCCAGTATTCTTGCCTGGAAAATTCCATGGACAGAGGAGCCTTGAAGGCTACAAGTTCATGGGGTTGCAAAGAGTAGGACATGACCTGAACGACAGCACAGGAGCATAGGCACAGCAGAAGCACAATCCATGAAAAAGTAAAGTTGGTAAATCTGACCTCACCAAAATTAAGAACTTTAACTCTGTGAAAGACCTTATGAGGAAGAAGGTAAAGCTGTTTATTGAGAGAAAACTTTCACAAACTGCTTATCTAATAAAAGCCTTGTATCTTAAAAAAAGAAAAAACATAAAGCACTCTCAAAACTCAAAAGTAATATCATGAATACTCAACTAGAGATTGAACAAAAGACATGAGCAGACATTTCAAAAAAGGGCTACAGATGGTAAAAAAGCACATGAAAAGATGTTCAACATTATTGGCTGTTAGGGAAATGAAAACAAAAACCACAGATATCACTATATGCCTATCAGCCATTAAAATAAGAAATAGTGACAATACCAAATGCTGGTGGGAATACAGAGAAAGCAGATTGCTTACACATTGCTGGTGGGAATGAAAATGTCACAGTCACTCTAGGAAACAGTTTGGCAGTTTCTTTAAAAACTCAACACGCACTGACGCTACAATTTAGCCATTGTAGCCTTGGGCATTTATCCCAGAGAAATAAAAACTCATTTTCACACAAAGACCTGTGCATGAATGTTCACAGAAGCCTTATTGGTTATAGCCTCAAACTGGAAACAACCCAAACATACTTCAACAAGTGAATGGTGAAAAAACTCTGTGACATGTGCATATAAGTATAGCCATCCTGCGGTAAAACTATTGATACAGGCAAAAATCATTGTCCATCTTAAGGGAATCAGGCTGAGTATAAAACACTTATCTCAAAATGCTGCTTTGTATGATGGCATTTATGCAATATTCCTGAAATAACAAAAATTCTAGACTATCCGTATAGAGATGGTTGACAAAGTTTAGGAATGGAAGAGTATAGAGCTACCTGTAAAGTGTTAATACAGAGGATCTTTGAAAAGAGAACAGTTCTGTATCTTCATTTATGTTTATGGTTATATAAATCTATATATGTGATAAAATTACACAGAACAAATAGATACACTTGTGTGGAGGGAGACCTACATGCATGCAAATGAGTGCCTGCAAAACGTGTGAAATCTGAATAAGCTTCCTAGATCGTGCCATTTTCTTGCTGAAAGAACTGGGCTAAGGGTATGTGAGAATTCCCTGTACAACCTTCTTGTAACTTTCTGTGAACAGAAAATTATTTCAATATAAAAAGTTAAAAGGGATTTACTAGACTCAATTTAAGGTCTAACCCTGTATTGTTATTAAGGATGCATTTATTTCTGCTAAGAGCAAGGAATAAAACACAGCTCCAAAACAAGATATAAATAAAAGTAGGAACATAGAAGGGGCTTCCCAGGTGGCTCAGTGGAAAAAACACTGCCTGCAAAGCAGAAGATGCAGAAGACTCAGGTTCGTTCCCTGGGTGGGGAGGATCTCCTGGAGGTAGAAATGACAACCTACTCCAGTATTCCTGCCGGAAAAATCCTGTGGACAGAGGAGCCTGGCGGGCTACAGTCTATGGGGTCACAAAGAGTCAGACACGACTGAAGGGACTGAGCACCCACGCAGGAACATGGATAATGGATAGGGCCGTCGTTGAAGTTATTGGTAATTCATTTAGAAATTCATGTATGGTAGATATGTCTGATAAATGTTATGTTTGTTTTTTTTAAGACTTTTATTTTATGTGGACCAATTTTAAAGCCTTTATTGAATTTGTTACCATATGGCTTTTGTTTTATGTTTTGGTTTTGTGGCCATGAGGCATGTGGGATCTTAGCCCTACAACCAGGGATAGAACTCACAGCCCCTGCATTGGAAGGCAAAATCTTAACCACTGGACTGCTAGGGAAGTCCCTCATTTTTTTTGTTTTTCTTTTTCATGACTATAATTATAGGAGAGTGAGAACAAAAACAGAGGTAAATGCTACTAAAACACAGTTCAGAACCTCATAGCCTGGGCTCAGTTTCCTAATGGCTTTGATGTTGCAGCAGCAATAGCAGCTTCTTCTAGATCTAGGCCGAGTGAAGAAAATAACAATGAAAAATATGCAAAAAGTAATAAATCTATTTGTTGCCCAAAAGGTTTTAATCTTATTTTAAAATTTTCTCATCTGTGTTGGAATGTACTTAGTCCTCAAATGAGATTTTTTTTTTTTGGAGAAAGAAAAGCAATTTGGGAACAAAATTTTTATTTTGAAACCTTTTTATGTCTTTTCAGCAATGATATGGACTATTCAATACATGTACGTATGTACATAGGGTTCCCTTGTAGCTCAGCTGATAAAGAATTTACCTGTAATGCAGGAGACCCCGGTTTAACTCTTGGGTCAGGAAGTTCCCCTGGAGAAGGGATAGGCTACCTGCTTCAGTATTCTTGGGCCTCCTTGGTGGCTCAAATGGTAAAGAATCTTCTTGCAATCTGGGAGACCTGGGTTTGATCCCTGGGTTGGGAAGATCCCCTGGAGGAGGGCATGGCAACCCACTCCAGTATTCTTGCCTGGAGAATCCCCATGGACAGAGGAGTCTGGTGGGCTACAGTCCGTGGGGCTGCAAAGAGTTAGACACTACTGAGTGACCAAGCCCGGCACAGTGTATAAAAGTACATGTAAAACGTCAGGTTTTATCAAGAACCTTCACAAAAGTGCAGAAGTTGTATAGTTTATTTTTGGAAGGTAACTATTTGTTATACCAAAAGGGGATTTATTAAAAATTATGAAGCATCCATGTAAGGATGGCCCTGAGTTGGTATTTAGTAATTACTGAAGCTGGATGATTCACTATTTTATTCTCCTTACCTTCATGTCAATTTGAAAGTTTTCAAATTAAACTATTAAAAATTTCAATCAAATCACAGTTGAAAATTTAAAGTAGAAGAAGATGTACTGCTTCCTCCAATAACAAAGAAGATGCTCTTTATGGAAACTCCTGACTGGTAAGCCCAGGATAATTTTTTAAAATATCAAAAGCAAATGCTTTCTTTAAATGCTCTCCATCAAGATTCATTATTTTACTTTGTTTCAGACTGTAAGAGTACAGAGGTCTAGTATAAGATTTTGAAAATCATCTTCAATTTTATAAGAAAAGCAAATTAGTTTTTTTACTTTTTTTTTTGGACATAGAAGAAAACATGGCTTGTTAGCTAGCATTATGTGAGAAAATGCAGAGAAACACAGAAACCCAAACTTCCAGCTCCTGCCTGCCTGGTCCTGCTGATGGAGCCTCCATCACATCACTCTGCTGGAGAGAAAGGACCATGACTTGACCATTAGAAAGCCCAAGTGTCAATCCTGGAGCTAATTTTCCTGAGCTTTATATATTTAACTGTAAAATGAAAAGACTATAGCTATTTCATAAGGCAATCAGGAGGCCTTTAAAAAAGATTTATTTATTTGGTGGTCGTGCTGGGCTTTTGCTGCTGCACATGGGCTTTCTCTAGTTGCAGTGAGTGGGCTTCTCTCTGTGGTGGCTTCTTCTGTTGCAGAGCTCATGCTCTAGAGTGTGAGCTCAGTGGTTGTGGTGCATGTTCCATAGTATGTGGGATCTTCCCGGACCAGGGATTGAACCTGTGTGTCCCTTGCATTGGCAGATAGATTCTTAACCACTGAACCACCAGGAAAACTCCCAGTTGTGAGGCTTAAAAAAAAAGCCAAAGTGCTGAAGATGGTGGCTCAAATCAGAAAGTCCTCAATAAATGTTTGTTTTTTTAATGTTTTATTTTTCCTTTCTTGAAGGGATGTGGTTATTAGCTTCAAGTGAAATAATAATGCATGTTAAATCATTATTATTATGCCTATATTACCACTAGGTCAAAGGATGATGAGATCTCACTTAGCAGACTGTCTCATATGGGTTTTGAGAGGCATGGGGTTCAGAGATTGATGGACTTCCAGAAACACAATAGGCTGATATCATCAACGGAAGCATATTTATTTGGGTGAGACGTACTGATGACTTATTGTTGACGTCTTGGCACTCAGACCTTTGTTTACTGGAGTGAGTTTGCCCTTGACTGTCTGACTTTCAGAAGAGAGCTGCTGATATGGTTGCTTGGCTTGCAAAAGTGCGTTTGGTGAAGTGAATTATTGATGGACTGAACAAGTTAAAACCTGGTTTCAATGACTCTGTGTTAGCAATGCTACAGATCGATGAATCTTTTCCTAAATTTGTGGGGACCTTTAGGTTCTCAAATCTCATTTTTCACACATCTACAAGTTTTTTAAGGAGCTAGCTCATCAAAAAGAAATAAATCTTACATCCTCTGATACTTAATACCGAACTACAGCTCCAAAGAGAAGTGAAGAAACAATGTCCTACTAATGGTTTTAGGATGGACAAATAGGTTTAAACTCAAGATGGAAGATTTGACAAAATTGATTGGTCCACTTTGTGAACTCCTCTCATGTTGTCTCCTCTATTCTCATTACCTGATTGGCTAAAGAACTGAAACTTACTTGTGAGTGGAGCAGGTGCTTAGCAAGTTTTAATAGAATTACTCTTGGTGACAGGAATTGATATTCTTAGGGAGGTGGGTGGGGTGGTCACCAGTTCAACTATCTTCAAGACAATATATTAAGAGAGTTATCTATGAACACAGTCATTTTCTCCTACATAAATATATATATATATATATATATATATATATATTATTTTTTTTTAGGTGAAGAGGCAACCAAAACATTTTGACTTAATTATAATATTTACTTTAACTGTGCTTATTCTTTTTTAATGTATATTTTCTATTGAAGTATAGCTGATTAACAATGTTGGGTTAGTTTCAGGTGTATAGAAAAGTGATTCAGTTATATATGTATCTATTCTTTTTAAAATTATTTTCCCATTCAGGCTATCACATAATATTGAGCAGAGTTCCCTGTGCTATAGAGTAGGTCTTTGTTGGTTATCCATTTTAAATACAATATTGTGTATATGTCATTCCCAAACTCCCTAACTATTCCTCCCCACACCCTTCCCCTCTGGGAGCCATAAATTCATTCTCTGTCTGTGAGTCTGTTTCTGTTTTGTAAATAAGTTCATTTGTGTTGTATCTTAGATTCCACATACAAGTTACATTGTTTGGTACACTTCTCTAACTTACTTCACTTGGTATGATAACCTCTAGGTCCATCCATGTTGCTGCAAATGGCATTATTTCATTGTTTGTTGTGGCTCAGTAGTATTCCATTGCATACATGTACCACCTCTTCTTTATTCACACATCCACTGATGGACATTTAGTTTGCTTGCATGTCTTGGCTACTGTAAATAGCACAGGGGACTCTTCTTGATACTTCTGAAGATACAAAGATGAAGACAAAGGCAACGCCCCCTTAAAGCTTAAGTTCCACTGAGGAAACTGTAAACAAACAAATAAATATAAAATCCATGAGTGTATGGTAACAATAAGCTATTGAAGTGCTGAAGTAGAACTTGTTAGGTCCCTTGAAGACCCAACAATTTAGTGGAGGAGACAAAGCATGAATACACAAAATAGTTAAAAAGTATCAAGCAACCTAAATAACCTAAAGATGGAAGCCAGGCATCAAAGATTACTTTCTATTAAATACTGTGGGGGGGGGGGGTGGGGATGGGGGGAGAGATGGAAGTGTAGAAGAGGGGAAGAAACTCTGGGCTGCAGTATTGTGGGGAGAAGACTGAGGAGTAGATTCGGTTTGATTGGTTGGAGGGAAGAAAGCATTCTGGAACAGTGAAAACAAGTTAATTGTCTCAATGAGACAACTGAAAGTTCATTTTTCTGCTGATAGTTGCTAAACGTGACAGATTTAAAGAGTGTAAGTTTGGCCCTCATGGCTCTTAACACTAAATCTGAAGCCCCATTCAATTTCATCAACCTGACCTCAAAAACATCAGCATGGTGCCTAGAGGTTCATGCATCAACTTCTGAACCTTACCAGATGGATATGCTTAAAAAAAATGCAAACAAAACACTACATTTACCATGCCCTGTAGAGTATGAAAACCTAGCTGACATTCTCATTTACTCATCATCCGTCTCCTTTAATCTGTCATCCATCATTTGCTCTCAATTCCCTTAAGAGCTTGTGAAAAGTTGGAGTGCAAATGGCTGAGCAGTCAAACGCTTTTCCATTATGTCTCTGATGGGACCTCACGGAGGAAGCTAAGTTCATTTGACCACAATGGCTGATGCACCACTGAGTCTTGAAGCAGGATGCATAGCAATGTGATTTTGAACTAGGGAAAGCAAGTGCACCAGTTGCTGGGGAAAGCCTTGAAAGGCTGGTCAAAAGTAGCATATAGCTTTCTATCTGCCCAAGGATTCAGTCAGTTCAGTTCAGTCCCTCGGTGGTGTCCAACTCTTTGCAACCTCATGAATCACAGCATGCCAGGCCTCCCTGGATTAGTGTATTGTAAAATAAGGTTTTAAGGTTAAATAAGGTTCCCTTCCAAGTGACCTTTCTGGAAGGGACTCTCTCTGTCCAGCTTGTGTGGAATCAGAGCAGATGTCCAGAAGAGTAGAACCAGATCCTTTCACACATTCTCTTGAAATCCCTAAAAAGGTAAACTTGAAATCAATCCTGTGGGCCAAGGTGGCTGAAACATGTGGGGTAAGTGAGAGAATGTTTTTAAGCCATGAAAAGGAAGTGGTAGATGACATTTTTTCTCCTATATTGATGGAGAAGTTGAGGAAAGAATAATGGCATATTTTTTTTTTAAAAAAAGCAACCAACAATATAACCTTAATTAACTTCAGTAATGCCTTAGGTGTTAGAGACAAATTTAGAGCAAGGGGAGTCAAGTTTATTTTCCAGGGCTCAATGATTGCCCTTGGAACCTTGTAACCCAAGGACTAAACTGCCTTCTGAGTGGGCTGTTTTTCCACTTCAGGTTTTGTTTTTTTTTTTCTGGGACTTTTGAGGGGATGGGGATAGCAATGTGGTGTTGAGATAAAGATAAAATTCACAAGTGTTTTTGTGATATATATATACATGTCAGTGATTCAGAAAGAAATGAATTGATCTTGTCAGAGGGAATGTGTTTTAAAACTAAAAACTTCTCAGAATTGAATCTATCAATATACCAATCACCAAAATAAAGAAGCTAAAAATTAATTCAATGAGTTAATATTCAATGCTGAGTGTTTAATAAAAGTCACTATTTTACGGGCCATGGGGAATATGAATAAAGACATTATATACATCCTTTGAGAAGTGCCACTCTTATTAATGTCCAAAACAGATTTGAAAAGAATAGAAGCAAAAAAAAAAAAAAAAAGTTTACAAAACTTTAGTGACTATGCTTTTATATATATACACACACACACACCGGGGAAGGCAATGGCACCCCACCCCAGTAATTTTGCCTGGAAAATCCCATGGACGGAGGAGCCTGGTAGGCTCGTCCATGGGGTCGCTAAGAGTCGGACATGACTGAGCGACTTCACTTTCACTTTTCACTTTCATGCATTGGAGAAGGAAATGGCAACCCACTCCAGTGTTCTTGCCTGGAGAATCCCAGGGACGGGGGAGCCTGGTGGGCTTCCGTCTATGGGGTCGCACAGAGTCGGACACGACTGAAGCGACTTAGCTGCAGCAGCACACACACATACACACAGACACACACACATATATGTTTCAAAAATCTTACCAGTGTCCAAAGGAGTCAAATAAGATTCTATAAGGAAGCCCGTCTTATGGAAGATTAGGTTCTAAGTCAGAGGAACAATGAAAATGGTAAATTCTCATTTTGTCTCAAGTTGTACATTCTTCTACTTTCCCATAACACAACCAACATAGCCAGATTTTACTCTGGCACTGGAAAACTTGAGGCATTGCTGTACCAGCAATAAGGGTTGGTTTATGTTTAAGAGCCCTTACTCAGCTCTGCCCTTGCACCTGGCTAAGGGCATCCTGAGCTGTATATTTTAGACTGCCTCTATAAATATCATGAAATATATTTTTAAAAGTAAATAAATGTATTAAAAATATATGACTGCTTCTGTCACTTTGGATCCAATGCTGATCCAGGATGGTCCATAACCAGGCCTGGCTATGTAATTTGTGGGGCTGAATGCAAAATGAAAATGTCCCTTTTATAAAAAGCTGCAAAAAGTGTAAAAGATATATACAATGACATTTTTTTCCTCTTCTTCCACCAGTCTCTCTCTTTTGACTTGGGACCAAGTTTTTCACTTTGAATTTTAATGTCCCAAGTAAGGGAACTTAAAGTTTTAAATTATTCACATGCATCTTACACTTCATCTTTATATTGTACAGTTCAGTTCAGTCTCTCAGTCGTGTCTGACTTTTTGCGATCCCATGAACTGCAGCACACCAGGCTTCCCTGTCCATCACCAACCCCTGGAGCCTACTCAAACTCATATCCATCTGGTTGGTGATGCCATCCAACCATCTCATCCTCTGTCATCCCCTTCTCCTCCTGCCTTCAATCTTTCCCAGCATCAGGGTCTTTTCTAATGAGCCAGTTCTTCGCATCAGGTGGCCAAAGTATTGGAGTTTCAACTTTTATTGTACAACACCAGTTGAACATCGAAGCATTTAGCTTGGAGGCAGAATTATCGAAATTACACTTTCTACATTTTGGGATTCAATCCCTCAAGCTGGCCAGGAAAGACAAAGACTCAAAGACATTAAAGGAAGAAGAAAGGTACCCTTGCCTCCACACCCGCCCCTATGTTCCCCTGGCTCCCAGGCTTGAGGCCCGGGAGGGGGAGCTTGGTATGTCTATTCTGGTTGGGTGGGGTCCCACCTTTCTCTCCGATGGTGTAGAGGCAAGGGAATCTTGCATTAAAAAAAGTGTTTTTTCCCCAGTGGTTCTGAGCATCCATAGTCTTGCTTCCCTTCCTATCCCCACTTATAGCTCTGAAAATATTTAAGAATCAGTGTGCTATTTTTCAACAGTTGGCACAGTAGATGAGAGACATATTCACATTGTTGTATATTCATTTGCTGCTGAATTTGTAAAAGGTAGGTCTAGATAAAATGTGCATCAAATGGGATTGTGATCCTTTAAATAGGCACAACAGAGGATGAGATGGCTGGATGGCATCACTGACTCGATGGATGTGAGTCTGAGTGACCTCCGGGAGTTGGTGATGGACAGGGAGGCCTGGCGTGCTGCGATTCATGGGGTCGCAAAGAGTCGAACACGACTGAGTGACTGTTCTGATCTGATTTGATGTGCATGCCAGATGCTAGAAATGGGAATGGTCTTTTCATTAAAAATTATTGCCTGTGAAATGTTCAAACCTTTTCAGCTTTACTTAAACACTTTCATTCATACTTGAGATAGTCATGAATTATAATTTATATCATATCTTTTAATTTTAACAGATATTTTTAATATTTTAGAAAGATAACTTTGGAAATATGTATAAAAATAACTTTAACTTTCCTTTTTTCACACTTACTCATTTACATTTTTGTATATGTGGCATATATTTCTATTTTACTTTGTGCTAGAGCAAAACTATATCAAAACAAAAATTTTGTGAAAATATTGTTTGTAACAGTGTTATTAGTAAAACAAGGAATACTATATTTTTATGAGAAAAATGCATAATACTTTGTATATTGTGTATGTCTTTACCTTATTACTCATCCACACACCACCAGCCCATAAACAGGATATCCCTATGTGCATAATAATAATTAAATTCCTTTGTCTTTGTCTACTTATATTTATTTTTTAACTTTTATCAATGTGAAGGTGTAATTTTCAAGGTTCAGAGGAGGGTTTTCTACTTAACTCTTTGTTAACTTGATTTATAACTTTTAAGTATTTAATATGGTTTCAGATCAGATCAAATCAGTCGCTCAGTCATGTCCAACTCTTTGCGACTCCATGAATTGCAGCACGCCAGGCCTCCCTGTCCATCACCAACTCCCAGAGGTCACCCAGACTCACATCCATAGAGTCAGTGATGCCATCCAGCCATCTCATCCTCTGTCGTCCCCTGCCCCCAATCCCTCCCAGCATCAGAGTCTTTTCCAATGAGTCAACTCTTCGCATGAGGTGGCCAAAATACTGGAGTTTCAGCTTTAGCATCATTCCTTCCAAAGAAATCCCAGGGCTGATCTCCTTCAAAATGGACTGGTTGGATCTCCTTGCAGTCCAAGGGACTCTCAAGAGTCTTCTCCAACACCACAGTTTAAAAGCATCAATTCTTCAGCGCTCAGCTTTCTTTATAGTCCAGCTCTCACATCCATACATGACCACTGGAAAAACCATAGCCTTGACTAGATGGACCTTTGTTGGCAAAGTAATGTCTCTGCTTTTGAATATGCTGTCTAGATTGGTCATAACTTTCCTTCCAAGGAGTAAGCGTCTTTTAATTTCTTGGCTGCAGTCACCATCTGCAGTGATTTTGGAGCCCCCCAAAATAAAGTCTGACACAGTTTACCCATCTATCTGCCATGAAGTGATGGGGCTGGATACCATGATCTTAATTTTCTGAATGTTGAGCTTTAAGCCAACTTTTTCACTCTCTTCTTTCACTTTCATCAAGAGGCTCTTTAGTTCCTCTTCACTTTCTGCCATAAGGGTGGTGTCATCTGCATATCTGAGGTTATTGATATTTCTCCCAGCAATCTTGATTCCAGCTTGTGCTTCTTCCAGCCCAGCATTTCTCATGATGTGCTCTGCAAATAAGTTAAATAAGCAGGGTGACAATATACAGCCTCGATGCACTCCTTTTCCTATTTGGAACCAGTCAATTGTTCCATGTGCGGTTCTAACTGTTGCTTCCTGACCTGCATACAGGTTTATCAAGAGGCAGGTTAGGTGGTCTGGTATTCCCATCTCTTTCAGAATTTTCCACAGTTTATTGTGATCCACACAGTCAAAAGCTTTGGCATAGTCAATAAAGCAGAAATAGATGTTTTCCTGGAACTCTCTTGCTTTTTCCATGATCCAGCGGATGTTGGCAATTTGATCTCTGGTTCCTCTGCCTTTTCTAAAACCAGCTTGAACATCAGGAAGTTCACAGTTTACATATTGCTGAAGCCTGGCTTGGAGAATTTTGAGCATGACTTTACTAGCGTGTGAGAGGAGTGCAATTGTGCGGTAGTTTGAGCATTCTTTGGCATTGCCTTTCTTTGGGATTGGGATGAAAACTGACCTTTTCCAATCTTGTGGCCACTGCTGAGTTTTCCAAATTTGCTGGCATATTGAGTGCAGCACTTTCACAGCATCATCTTTCAGGATTTGGAAGAGCTCAACTGGAATTCCATCACCTCCACTAGCTTTGTTCGTAGTGATGCTTTCTAAGGCCCACTTGACTTCACATTCCAGAATGTCTGGCTCTAGATCAGTGATCACACCATCATGATTATCTGGGTTGTGAAGCTCTTTTTTGTACAGTTCTTCTGTGTATTCTTGCCACCTCTTCTTAATATCTTCTGCTTCTGTTAGGTCCATACCATTTCTGTCCTTTATCGAGCCCATCTTTGCATGAGATGTTCCTTTGGTATCTCTGATTTTCCTGAAGAGATCCCTAGTCTTTCCCATTCTGTTGTTTTCCTCTATTTCTTTGCATTGATCACTGAAGAAGGCTTTTTTATCTCTTCTTGCTATTCTTTGGAACTCTGCATTCAGATGTTTATATCTTTCCTTTTCTCCTTTGCTTTTCACTTCTCTTCTTTTCAGAGCTATTTGTAAGGCCTCCCCAGACAGCCATTTTGCTTTTTTGCATTTCTTTTCCATGGGGATGGTCTTGATCCCTGTCTCCTGTACAATGTCACGAACCTCATTCCATAGTTCATCAGGCACTCTATCTATCAGATCTAGGCCCTTAAATCTATTTCTCACTTCCACTGTATAATCATAAGGGATTTGATTTAGGTCATACCTGAATGGTCATAGTTTACAGGCCTCTATTTGTAGTCTCACCCTGGACTTCAATTGTTTGGTAGGTCTTTTGTTTTATTAAATAGTTCCCTCTTGATCTAGAAAAATCCCAGTCACAGAAGAGAATTTGCCTTTATGAATGGGAGCAGATGAAGGACTGTAGATTCAAATGTTTTCCTTCTCAGGCTCACTCCCGTGTATGGATTCTTTGATCTTGGAATAGTTGATAAGATTACTCACATTGCTAGATTGATTTTTTGCTTTAAGCATACAGACAGACATAGTTAAATATGGT
The DNA here is from genome assembly GCA_935064755.1 of Tragelaphus eurycerus. Lineage (NCBI taxonomy): Eukaryota > Metazoa > Chordata > Mammalia > Artiodactyla > Bovidae > Tragelaphus > Tragelaphus eurycerus. Next base: position 15,898,332 of record CAKXYN010000003.1, read on the forward strand.
AAATTCAGTCAGTTCAGTTCAGTTCAGTCACTCAGTCATGTCTGACTCTGCGACCCCATGGACTGCAACATGCCAGGCCTCCCTGTCCATCACCAACTCCCAGAGTTTACTCAAACTCATGTCCATTGAGTCAATGATGCCATCCAAACATTTTGTCCTCTGTCGTCCCCTTCCCCTTCTGCTTTCAATCTTTCCCAACATCAGGGTCTTTTCAAATGAGTCAGTAGCCAAAGTATTGGAGTTTCAGCATCAACATCAGTCCTTCCAATGAATAGTCAGGACTGATCTCCTTCAGGATGGACTGGCTGAATCTCCTTGCAGTCCAAGGGACTCTCAAGAGTCTTCTCCAACATCACCATACAAAAGCATCAATTCTTCAGCGCTCAGCTTTATTTTTGGTCCAATTAAATGCACTTATAATGCTATTCCACTGTAAGGCAGATGCTGAAATGAGTAAATCGTTCATAATTAGCTATTGATTATTTTATTAAATTTAATGGGTTGCGGCTTTGCTTAATTTTATAATTTTGGTGTTTTACCTTCATTCACATGGTCATTCATTCAACAAAACTTGATTGTTGGGCATGGAAGCTGCTGCTGCTGCTAAGTCACTTCAGTCGTGTCCGACTCTGTGTGACCCCATAAACGGCAGCCCACCAGGCTCCCCCGTCCCTGGGATTCTCCAGGCAAAAACACTGGAGTGGGTTGCCATTTCCTTCTCCAATGCAAGAAAGTGAAAAGTGAAAGTGAAGTCGCTCAGTTGTGTCCAACCCTCAGCGACCCCATGGACTTCAGCCTATCAGGCTCCTCTGTCCATGGGATTTTCCAGGCAGGAGTACTGGAGTGGGGTGCCATGGAGTTCTCCAGGGCATGGAAGACACAAACACAAATAAGATTTTTCCATTTTTACCTTTGGCAAGATGCTGGGAAAGATGCTATGAATACGCCTTTGATACAAAATGTAAGATGTTGTGGAGAAACTCAAATGAATAGTCAAAACTTATTTTTAATTAAAAAATAATTTAAAATTTTTCTTTTTAAGTTTTTCAACTTTTTAACTTAAAAAAGTATTATTTTTTTTTTTTGCCATAGCACTGCAAATCTTGTGGGATCTTAGTTCCCTGACCAGTGATCAAACCCACACCCTTGGCAGTGTAAGTGTATAGTCCTAACCAGTGGACTGCCAGGGAATTCTCAGTCATACCTTTTAATAAACTGAAATTCTTTACAGAAAATAAGAGGAAATTCCACATGGCCTTCCAGCTGTCAGAAACTGTGAGGCCTGTGACACTTTGCGCTTAAGCTAACAAGTTGGCTGCTAGTTGCATGGGTACTGGTAGAAGACACGAGACACCCAGGTCAAAGACAATGCATGTTATTACTCACAACACAGCAGGCAGCATAAGCTTCATGTTTTCATAAGTTGCCTGGTACTCCAAGCCTTGTGGGTTGGTGGAACAGACCAGGTGGATACCGTGTGTGCAGTGGGATTATATCCTAGCCGAGGAATTCTCATATTAGGAAAACACTATCTTTTAAAGGGATAACTAGCAAACTTGCTCAACTTTTGCCCTAGAGGAAGAAACTGTGCTTGTTATTCTAGATAAGTCTGCCCTTTGCACTAGATGGATATAGCACTTGCATCTTCTAAGGCAGATCAGATCAGATCAGATCAGTCACTCAGTCGTGTCTGACTCTTTGTGACCCCATGAACTGCAGCACGCCAGGCCTCCCTATCCATCACCAGCTCTTGGAGGTCACTCAGACTCACATCCATCGAGTCAGTGATGCCATCCAGCCATCTCATCCTCTGTCGTCCCCTTCTCCTCCTGCCCCCAATCCCTCCGAGCATCACAGTCTTCTCCAATGAGTCAACTCTTCGCATGAGGTGGCCAAAATACTGGAGTTTCAGCTTTAGCATCATTCCTTCCAAAGGAATCCCAGGGCTGATCTCCTTCAGAATGGACTGGTTGGATCTCCTTGCAGTCCAAGGGACTCTCAAGAGTCTTCTCCAACACCACAGTTCAAAAGGATCAATTCTTCAGTGCTCAGCCTTCTTCACAGTCCAGCTCTCACATCCATACATGACCACAGGAAAGACCATAGCCTTGACTAGGCGAACCTTTGTTGGCAAAGTGATGTCTCTGCTTTTGAATATGCTATCTAAGTTGGTCATAACTTTCCTTCCAAGGAGTAAGCGTCTTTTAATTTCATGGCTGCAGTCACCATCTGCAGTGATTTTGGAGCCCAGAAAAAGAAAGTCTGTCACTGTTTCCACTGTTTCTCCATCTATTTCCCATGTAGTGATGGGACCAGATGCCATGATCTTTGCTTTCTGAATGTTGAGCTTTAAGCCAACCTTTTCACTCTCTACTTTCACTTTCATCAAGAGGCTTTTTAGTTTCTCTTCACTTTCTGCCATAAAGGTGGTATCATCTGCATATCTGAGGTTATTGATATTTCTCCCGGCAATCTTGATTCCAGCTTGTGTTTCTTCGAGTCCAGCATTTCTCATGATGTACTCTGCATATAAGTTAAATAAACATGGTGACAATATATAGCCTTGACGCACTCCTTTTCCTATTTGGAACCAGTCTGTTGTTCCATGACCAGTTCTAACTTTTGTTTGTGCTACAAAAATCCTTGAAAAGATAGTTCCGAACGAAAACTTCTACCAAGAGAACAACACAGAAATATGAGAAATACACGGATAGTTTTCTTACAGCACCCATCAGAAATAACACAAATAAAAAGTGTATGATGAATAGTAAAGAATGTAAAGTGGGTTTTCTACTTCTTTCAAAATTGGAAGCAATCCTCACAAACCTTGCCCTTGTTTTATTAATTAAGATTATGTAGCACTCTAAATAAAGCAGAAATAGATGTCTTTCTGGAACTCTCTTGCTTTTTCCATGATCCAGCGGATGTTGGCAATTTGATCTCTGGTTCCTCTGCCTTTTCTAAAACCACCTTGAACATTGGGAAGTTCATGGTTCACATATTGCTAAAGCCTGCCTTGGAGAATTTTAAGCATTAATTATTAGCGTGTGAGACGAGTGCAATTGTGCAGTAGTTTGAACATTCTTTGGCATTGCCTTTCTTTGGGATTGGAATGAAAACTGACCTTTTCCAGTCCTGTGGCCACTGCTGAGTTTTCCAAATTTGCTGGCATATTGACTGCAGCACTTTCACAGCATCATCTTTCAGAATTTGGAATAGCTCCACTGGAATTCCATCACCTCCACTAGCTTTGTTCGTAGTGATGCTTTCTAAGGCCCACTTGACTTCACATTCCAGGATGTCTGGCTCTAGGTCAGTGATGACACCATTGTGATTATCTGGGTCGTGAAGCTCTTTTTTGTACAGTTCTTCTGTGTATTCTTGCCATCTCTTCTTAATATCTTCTGCTTCTGTTAGGTCCATACCATTTCTGTCCTTTATCGAGCCCATTTTTGCATGAAATGTTCCTTTGGTACCACTGATTTTCTTGAAGAGATCCCTAGTCTTTCCCATTCTGTTGTTTTCCTCTATTTCTTTGCATTGATCGCTGAAGAAGGCTTTCTTATCTCTTCTTGCTATTCTTTGGAACTCTGCATTCAGATGTTTATATCTTTCCTTTTCTCCTTTGCTTTTCACTTCTCTTCTTTTCAGAGCTATTTGTAAGGCCTCCCCAGACAGCCATTTTGCTTTTTTGCATTTCTTTTCCATGGGGATGGTCTTGATCCCTGTCTCCTGTACAATGTTACAAACCTCATTCCATAGCTCATCAGGCACTCTATCTATCAGATCTAGGCCCTTAAATCTATTTCTCACTTCCACTGTATACTCATAAGGGATTTGACTTAAGTCATACCTGAATGGTCTAGTGGTTTTCCCTACTTTCTTCAATTTCAGTCTGAATTTGGCAATAAGGAGTTCATGGTCTGAGCCACAGTCAGCTCCTGGTCTTGTTTTTGCTGATTGTATAGAGCTTCTCCATCTTTGGCTGTAAAGAATATAATCGATCTGATTTCGGTGGTGACCATCTGGTGATGTTCATGTATAGAGTCTTCTCTTGTGTTGTTGGAAGAGGGTGTTTGTTATGACCAGTGCATTTTCTTGGCAAAACTCTATTAGTCTTTGCCCTGCTTCATTTCATATTCCAAGGCCAAATTTGCCTGTTACTTCAGGTGTTTCTTGACTTCCTACTTTTGCATTCCAGTCCCCTATAATGAAAAGGACATCTCTTTTGGGTGTTAGTTCTAAAAGGTCTTGTAGGTCTTCATAGAACCGTTCAACTTCAACTTCTTCAGCATTACTGGTTGGGGCATAGACTTGGATTACTGTGATATTAAATGGTTCTTGGATTACTGTGATATTGAATACTGTGTGGATCACAATAAACTGTGGAAAATTCTGAAAGAGATGGGAATACCAGACCACCTGATCTGCCTCTTGAGAAATTTGTATGCAGGTCAGGAAGCAACAGTTAGAACTAGACATGGAACAACAGACTGGTTCCAAATAGGAAAAGGAGTATGTCAAGGCTGTATATTGTCACACAGCTTATTTAACTTATATGCAGAGTACATCATGAGAAATGCTGGACTGGAAGAAACACAAGTTGGAATCAAGATTGCCGGGAGAAATAGCAATAACCTCAGATATGCAGATGACACCACCCTTATGGCAGAAAGTGAAGAGGAACTCAAAAGCCTCTTGATGAAAGTGAAAGTGGAGAGTAAAAAGGTTGGCTTAAAGCTCAACATTCAGAAAACGAAGATCATGGCATCCAGTCCCATCACTTCATGGGAAATAGATGGGAAACAGTGGAAACAGTGTCAGACTTTCTTTTTCTGGGCTCCAAAATCACTGCAGATGGTGACTGCAGCCATGAAATTAAAAGACGCTTACTCCTTGGAAGGAAAGTTATGACCAACCTAGATAGCATATTCAAAAGCAGAGACATTACTTTACCAACAAAGGTTTGTCTAGTCAAGGCTATGGTCTTTCCTGTGGTCATGTATGGATGTGAGAGTTGGACTGTGAAGAAGGCTGAGCACCAAAGAATTGATGCATTTGAACTGTGGTTTTTGAAAAGACTCTTGAGAGTCCCTTGGACTGCAAGGAGATCCAACCAGTCCATTCTGAAGGAGATCAGCCCTGGGATTTATTTGGAAGGAATGATGCTAAATCTGAAGCTCCAGTACTTTGGTCACCTCATGCAAAGAGTTGACTCATTGGAAAAGACTGTGATGCTCGGAGGGATTGGGGGCAGGAGGAGAAGGGAACGACAGAGGATGAGATGGCTGGATGGCATCACTGACTCGATGGACATGAGTCTGAGTGACCTCCGAGAGTTGGTGATGGACAGGGAGGCCTGGTGTGCTGCGATTCATGGAGTCACAAAGAGTTGGACACGATTGAGTGACTGATCTGATCTGATCTGAGCACTCTAAATCCTTTGTTGTCATTTCAACAATCCTCACAGTATCCCTGCCAAGAGTAAATTCCACTTCAAGAAATTATTTTGACCTCATCCCATGAATCACAAATGTTCGTAATGGCTTCTAGAATGGTGCATGCATGAGTGCACGCTAAGTCGTTTCAGCTGTGTCCGACTCTGTGACCCTATGGATTGTAGCCCACCGGGGTCCTCTGTCCATGGGATTCTACAGGCAAGAATACTGGAGTGAATTGTCATGCCCTCCTTCTGAGGATCTTCCTGAGTCTCTTTTGTCTCCTGCATTGGCAGGCAGTTTCTTTACCACCAAGCCACCTGGGAAGCCATCTAGAATGGTGACTCCTTTCCAAAACATTTTCAATTAATTTTTCCCAGATCCATCAGAGGCATCACTATTTATGGCAACTATCACCTTACAAAATGTCTTTCTTAAATAAGACTTGAGAACAAAATTACTTGATTCATGGGCTGCAGAATGGATATCGTGTTAGCGGCATGAAGACAACATTAATCCTATTGTACATTTCCATCAGCGTTCTTGGGTGACCATGTGCATTGTCACTAAGCAGTAATATTTTGAAAGATCATTTTCCCCCCCAAGCAGTAGTTCTCATCAATGGGCTTAAAATAGACAGTAAATCATTTTGTAAATGTATGTGCTGTCATTTATGCTTTGTTGTTCCACTTAGAGAGCACAGAGTAGATTTAGGATTCTTGAGGGCCTCAGGATTTTAGGATTGGTAAATGATCTTCGACTAGAACTCAGCCATTGGCTCTATTAAGAGAGTAAGCCTGTCATTTGAAGCTTTGAAGAAAGGCATTGACTTCTCTGAAACTATGAAAGCTCCAGATAGCATTTTCTTCCAATAGAAGGGCGGCTTTGTCTCCACTGAAAAATCTGTGGTTTAGTGTAGTCACCTTCATTAACGATCTGAGCTAGATCTTCTACATAACTTGCTGCAGCTTAGTGCTTGCTGCTTCACCTCACACTCTTATGTCATGGAGCAGTTTCTTTCTTTAAACCCCATGAACCAAACACTGCTAGCTTCCAATTTTTCTTCTGCAGCTTTCTCACCTCTCTCAGCCTTCATGAAATTGAAGCGATTTAGGGCCTTGCTGTGATTGAAAAGTGAAAATATTAGTCACTCAGCTGTGTCTGTTTGCAAACCCTTGGACTGTAGCACTCTAGGCTCCTTTGTCCACGGGATTTCCCAGGCAAGAGTACTGAAGTGGGTAGCCATTCCCTTCTCCAGGGGATCTTCCTGACCCAGGGATTGAATCCAGATCTGCATTGCAGGCAGATTCTTTACCATCCAAGCCACCAGGGAAACCCTTTGCTCTGATTAGAATTTGGCTTAAGGAAATGTTCTGGCTGGTTTGATTTTCCATCCAGAATGCTGAAACTATCTCCACTTGAGCAACAAGATTGTTTGCTTTCTTATCATTCATGTGTTCACTGCACTATCATCTTTAATTGCTTTAAACAAAGTTCCCTTTGCATTCACAAGTTGAGAGAGTCAATTCCTAGGCAGGTTGATAAGAAGTCTGGGGGTCCCCAAGAAGAGAGAGGGGTCTGGGGTTCTCGAGGAGGAGATATGGGTCTGGAATTCTCAAGGAGGAGGAACGGACAATTGTTTGTTTTTTTTTTCCCCTCTAAGACATTCCTTAGTCTTAGTCACATAAAACTCTTTTATCTTTAAGCCTTGACTTGATGATTAAACAACAAACAACTCAGTTTAAACTCTGTACTAAGGATTATATAACAACAATGTATCCTGCTTGAGGACAGTTTCTCCTTCCTGAAAACCTTCTGGATAATCCTGTTATTTTAAAAATGTAAATTATGGGAATGGGTCTAGTAAGATCTTTACAACTTCCAGACATTCTTTTGATTCATTGTAATAACTAATTAAAAAGTATATAACTCCCTTGCTAACACTAGGGAGGGGGGCACTCTTTCTGCCCTCTTCTGATGTCTATGTCAGAAGCTTTCTCTCTTTTATACTTTAATAAAAGTTTATTACCCAAAAACTCTGGGCGATCAAGCCTCATCTCTGGCCCCGGATTGAATTCTTCTCCTCTGGAGGAAAAGAACCATGGTGTCTTTTGTGGTTCAGCAGCAACCTTTCAAAGTTGGCTAACTGGCACAATAGGCCTAGTTTTCTGCCTATCTCAGCTTTTGCCATGCCTTCCTCACTAAGCTTAATCAAGTATATCTTTTGATTTAAAGTGGGAGACACAGGACTCTTCATGTGAACACTTAGAAGTCATTGTAGAGCTATTAATTTTAATATTGGCCTAATTTTAATATTGTTGTATCTCAGGGAATAGGGAGGCCTGGGAAGAGGGAGAGAGTCAGTGAAGTTGCTGTGAGGTCCATGGAGCAGTCAGAACGTACAGCACTTAAATTCACTATCATATATGGGCATGGCTTGTGGTGCCCCAAAATAATTATAACAGTTACATCAAAGATCATTGATCACAGATCATCATAACAAATATAATGATAATAATAATAAATAATAATGATAATGGAGTAAACTTATGGTTACTAGGGGGTAAGGAAGAGGGATAAATTAGGAGGCTGGGATTGACATATACACACTATTATATAAAACTGATGGCTAATAAGGGCTTCCCAGGTGGCACTAGTGTAAATAATCTGTCTGCCAATGCAGGAGACTCAAGAGATGCGGGTTTGACGCCTGTCAAACTGTCAGGGTTTGTCCCTGTCAGGGACTGTCAGGGTTCAGTCCTTGGGTCAGGAACACCCCCCGAGGAGGAAATGGCAACCCCCTCCAGTATCCTTGCCTGGAAAATTCCATGTACAGCGGAGCCTGGTGGGTTGTAGTCCATGGGGTTATAAAGAGTCAGACATGACTGAGCAATAGAGCACATTTCCTCCCCTAGCACAGCACAGCTATAAGGACCTATAGTATAGCAGAGGGCACTCTACTCAATACTCTGTAATGGTCTATATGGGAAAGAAAAAAAAACAACTAAAAAAGAGGGTGTGCATGATAATTTGCCTCAGTTGTGTCCGACTCTTTGTGTGGATATAGGCATTTGTGGGCTTCCCAAGTGACTGAAGCGACTTAGCAGCAGCAGCAGCAGCAAGTGATGCTAGTGGTAAACAACACATCTGCCAATGCAGGAGACATAAGAGACTAAAGTTTGATCCCTTCTGTATTGCACGCTGAGTTGGAGTGGGCATGGCAACCCATTCCAGTGTTCTTGCCTGAGAAACCCATGGACCGAAGAGACTGACAGGCTACAGTCCATAGGATCACAAAGAGTTGGACACGACTTGAAGTGACTTAATATACACATATAGGTATTTGTATAACAGATTCACTTTGCTGTACACCTGAAATCAACACAGCATTGTTAATCAATTATATTCCAATACATATTTTTTAAATAATAAAAATTTTGAAATGTTGCAAGAATAACCAAAGTGTGAGACAAAGTGAGCAAGTGCCATTGGGAAAATATTTCCAGTAGACTCGCTCAAATCAGAGTTGCTGCAAATCTTCAATTTATAAAAAACACAGTATCTGCAGAGTGCAATACCCCACGAAGTGCAATAAAATGAGGTATTCTTGTGTAACTTGTGTAAATCATGTATTACAGGGTCTAGCACATAGAAATTACTCATATGTAAAATTGAATTATTTTTCATGTTTCCTGGAAATTGCAGCTCAAGTTCCAGTGCTTAAGAGATGGGACCTGGGAACACTCCCATTCTGAGAGGAAGAAGATCATGAGACAGTATGTGTTAACTCATAATTTCACAATATATATAAGGCAATTTATGCCCTACAGCTTAAACTCATGCAATGATGTATGTCAATCACATGTCAATAGAACAAGAAAAATTAACACTGCTATTTAGAGAAAGAACAGTTCTCCATGACTCACTAAGAAATCATAGAACTGGATCTGTCTCTTCTCAAAGGTCATCCTAATTCACTGACACTCCTGGGCTTCTCCAGTCTATGCAACAAAAGATGAAGAGTTTAGAAAACCATCTTCGAAGCTGGTTCAACATGGTGCAGCTGAACAATTGTAGGAAAACAAAACTACATCACAGTGAATACACACAGTTCAATAAACCAGTCACATGTTCTATTCTTATTCCTATAAAGGTCAAAAGAATAGAATTTCTGAGCCTAGAATCTTCATTTTATTCATCCTAATATCACTTTAGTACCCTAATTTATATTCTAACATTAAGTAATAGTATTCTCTCAGCATAGATTTTAGTTCTCCAAGAGTGTATTTTGTTTTGTAATTTAGAATGCATTTTGGCTCATTTTATCTCATTTAATCTTAACATTGGATATTTCAGTCGTGTCTGACTCTGCGTGACCCCATAGACGTCAGCCCACCAGGCTCTCCTGCTTCTGGGATTCTCCAGGCAAGAACACTGGAGTGGGTTGCCATTTCCTTCTCCAATGCATGAAAGCGAAAAAGTGAAAGTGAAGTCGCTCAGTTGTGTCCGACTCTTAGCGACCCCATGGACTGCAGCCCACCAGGCTCCTCCATCCATGGGATTTTCCAGGCAAGAGTACTGGAGTGGGGTGCCATTGCCTTCTCCGTGTGTTATATTAAGAAGGGTAAAAAAGTTCTTATTTGTATTTTACACAGAAGAAAATCTTTTTCTAAGATATTAAATGACGGGTCATGCAACTGGAACTAGGAGGAGCTAGGATCTTTTCATCCAACATTTAGCAACTATTTATTAAATATGATGACATGTCACATACTCTTCAAGCTAGTAGAGGTGTTAGGGGAAGCACACTGATTGAAACCGCCCACCCTGGCCATTTCACGGAACACGGAAGGAACTAATTGGCCACCAACAACAGGAAGAGTTCAGGAAAGGTCGAAAGGAGACACCGGGTGTCCATCCACTTCCCAGAATCCCTCTCGCTAGCATCCTTCTTGGCTGAGCGATGCGTGTGCTACCAGGAAAGACTCTGAATTAGAATGATTGGCCAGAGACCACCCGGAAACTAATCCCATCACCATAAAACCTGAGACTGCAGCCATGCAGCAGGCAGAGCAGTTCTCCTGGGTTCTCTTACCCTACTGCTCTCCACCCGGGTGCCCTTTCCCAATAAAATCTCTTACTTTGTCAGCACATGTGTCTCCTCAGACAATTCATTTCCGAGTGTTAGACAAGAGCCCAGTTTTGGGCCCTGGAAGGGGTCCGCCTTCCTGCAACAGAGGTACAAGTACAGTGGTTAAGGTGTCATATAAAATACTGTCTCTCTTAGCACCTTCATTCTAGTAGCAGGAGACAGATATAAAACAAATAAGTAAGCAAGGTTATCTCAGCTAGTTATAAATTCAACAAAGGGAAAAATCAGAGTACGTTATAGAAAGTGAACAGAAGTCAAGGTGGAGGCCGCTTTGGGTTTGGTGGTGATTTCACTGGAGGATAGTCCTGTGTAAGGAAGAGCCAGCCACACAAAATGTGTGGGGGAAGAATATACCAGGCACTGGGTACAGCAAGAACAACAGACTGGAAGTGAAACTAAGTTTGTACTTTGCCAGCAACAGAATGTGACTGAGCTTGAGTAAATAAACTAGGAGAAGAGTGGGGGGGAAGATTTAGGTGAGGACAGCTAGGGCCAGGTCCTCAAAGACTTTGAGCAAGAGTTTGCATTTCCTTTTCAGTGCAATGAATGAGAAGCCACGAAAATATTTTAAATTGGGGTGTTTACATTTTAAGGGGCTTCCCAGGTGGTTCAGTAGAAAAGAATCTGCCTTCCAATGAAAGAGACTTAACTTGGATCTCTGGGTCGGACAAATCCCCTGGAGAAGGAAATAGCAACCCACTCCAGTATTCTTGCCTGGAAATCCCATGGACAGAGGAGCCTGGAGGGGTACAGTTCACGGGATCACAAAGAGTCAGACACAATTTAGCGACTGAAACAGCGACAGCATTTTAAGAAGTTGTTCTTGCTGTATAGAGATTGATCTCCTTATTGGGGAACAAGAGTGTAGGTAAGGCACCATTTTGAAAGTCTTCTAAGCAAGAGATGATTCTGGGCTCCAGAGGCAGCAGCCAGATTGAACGAATGGACGTGGGATTTTAAAGCCCAGTGTTGGATTAGAAATCTAGCACTCCTTTCATTAGAACCCGTGTGGCCTCAAAGTTTCCAAATTTATCACCTAGCTGCAGTAGGACATTGGCAACACACCTCTCTCTTCTTCCCACTCATGTGGTCCAATAATTTTAACCTTCGTTGATTCCTAGAACCCAGTGAATATGTTCCTTTGGACCATGTTTTGCTCTGATTCATGTCTTCTCATCCCTCAGAGCTTAACGTAAAAGATGGTCCCTAACTACCCTAGAGAATTACTTAGCCCACTCCTGCTCTTGTCTATCCCTTCTGATTCTTCCTATCAATCATCATAATGTCAAACAATGTATCTATTTACTTGTCTGTATCTCTCAGTAGAATATAAGCTTCTTGGCAGGGACTATGTCATTCTTGTTCATAGTTATGTCCCAGCACATATGGTTTTCAGTTAATGGCAATAGCTAGCACTTTGAATCACTAAATATATGACAAAGAGTATTCTAAGCACTTTACAGATATTAATGTAATCCTCCCAACAACCCTAAGAGGTTGCACTATTGTAATTCACCTTTTATGGCTGGGAGAATTACAGAGTTGGAGGCACTTGCTGAAGATCCCCAAATTAGTGAAAAGATGAATCTGGAATGTGCATACAGGCAGCCTCTCTTCTGAGTTTGCATTTTTGACCATTACTTCAATTTGCCTTGAAGATGATGGATAAATCAGTAACAATGATACTTAATCGTCCTCTTAGCTCTGAATACGGCTTTAAGTCTATTTTTTTTTTAACAAGGATGAATGAATAAATGAATGTGTTTATGGATGAACAAGAACAAAACCTAAAAGGTTCTCAGCTCCATGTATGCCTTTGTTTAAAAGATTCAACAGAAATGATACCACTTTCCAATTTCTGCTGCTGGAGTTTTTTTTTTTTTTTTTAACCTTTCAAATAATGTGGTGGGTAGGAAAAATTTTGCACCCACTGCTTCTCACCCCATGATTTCTATAGATCGTGTAACATTTTACATTTCACTGAGTTCTGCTACATCTAAGCTGCCAGGTTCACTGTCAAATTCATCTCTTAAATTCTTTGACCAAGTTATTGAGCAATAAAAAAAAGCAACCTTCAAAAATATTTATAACACGGTTTTCACCATAGCCTGTTGGTTACAGACAGATTTACATGTACAGTCATGACTGGGTGAGTCTAAGCCAGGGTTTCCTCATGTTTGTGGCCCCGGCACCCAGCACAGTGCTTGGCACACAGTGGAAACTCAATACCTATTTGTTTGATGAATAATAAACCCAGCATATGAAACCTATTAGATTGTCTTGGCCATGGGTCTCATTTGGTGAAATCACATAAAATGCATCCAGCTGAGGACTGCTACCTGCTTAGGTCCCGGCTGGTCGAGAAATCATTGCACTGATGACTTTTGGCAGATGGGAATCATGGGGTAAAGTTGCTGTGCTGTCTTCCTGCTGGTCTAGCAACACCACGTTTCCTCTCTGACTCTCTGGTCACCCACCTTTGCTCATTCTGTGGCTGATTTCCCGCTCAGCTTCTCCAGCCTGACTCATGGTGTGACCTACTTTCCAGGCTCCGCGCTTTCCTTCTGTTTCCCAGACTCTGACGGGCATTCTCCTTCCTGGCATCAAGCTTCTGCGGACAGATATCTGGGAACAACCCCACCTTGGCACGGCCTGGGGGATCTCACTTTCCACCCTACCTTCATCCTGAGCCTACCGTCAAAAAAAGAAAAAGAATACCCACTGCCAGCCCTCATGGTTCTTGTCCTGGGTTGGAATGATCTGTTTTCATCAACTGCCAGATTCGTCTTTGTTCTTACAACTTTTTGGATGCTTGAACTTGTTTTTTTATATCTCTTTTGGTCACCTCAATTCTCCTTTTCTTTTCTTATCTACACTTTCATCAAACATCTTGTCTGTTTCAAATATATTTGTGCTTGGGTAAGTCGCTCAGTCTGTGCCTGTATTAGTTGACTCTCTGGGGTCCCATGGACTGTAGCTCACCAGGCTCCTCTGTCCGTGTAATTCTCCAGGCAAGAATACTGGAGTGGGCAGCCATTCCCTTCTCTAGGGGATCTTCCTGACCCAGGGATTGAACCTTGGTCTCCTGCTTTGCAGGTGGATTTTTTACTGTCTGAGCCACGAGGGAATCCCAATCTGAAGGCAAACACCAATGCCTCTCTGCTTGTTGAAAAGCAAACCTCTCTGGTAACAAAGTTTCTCTGTGTTAAGAATTGAACACACAACTGGGCACAAAGCATGAAAATGAAGAAAGCTTTTCAAGCTTTGGAAAAAGGAAACTAAACTGTACACATGTCAAAAAATGTGTCACGTGTCTCTTGAGACCACAGTCATTTTCTGAAGATGGTTCCTATTGTATTTCCATTTTTTTATTCTGCTAACTCTTCAGTGCTCTCTTTCTTTTTTCAAAAAGATGATATTCCCAGGACAATGGTATACAGTTTGGAGAAGTTTGCCTTGTGTATCTCCAACATCAGAACCAAAGTCAATGGCATTTTCTGTTGAGGCAAGTCAGCTCTGAATTATCTCTTTGGATTATCTACTATTTGTTTGTTCCAGACTTCTTTCTCCAAAACCCAGGCTGTCCCAGAACATCTCCAAGTTCTATCAGCTCCTCCAGAAAAAGAATGAGATTAATTGTAAGATTAGCTTAACTAAAACATAATTGGGGAGATTACTCTATAGAAAAAAATGAGTTTCACAGAGTCACATGAACAAGAGAAGAATAATTTTAGATCCACTATTATTGTTACCATTACTATTGCTATTACCATCACTATTATTATTTAGCCCCATGACACTTTAAGACAGATTCCTGCCCTTTGTTTTTCTGTTACATCCAGTTGAGCCAAGCACCATTTTGGAACTCTCTTTTGAGTTAATTCAGAAGCCATAATTTTCTCCTAATGTTAAAAAATTGTTTGGAATAAGGCCATTTCATAGCCTTGCAAGGTTGGATGAGATCTTCAAGTTTACCTCATACAACCACCATCAATTGTTCTGGTCTCCTCTCCAGTGTTCCTGCCAAGAGGGTGGTCTGGCCTCTGATGGAATGCTTTGGGGATGGTCTGTTCTCTAAAACACTAGGAGGTCCTGTCTTTGATCATCTTTCACCTCATTCCTGGAACCATTGTAATTTCACTGTGGTTGGGTGGCGGAACACTCGGGGGTGGGGGTGGGGGTGGGGTGGGTGGAAGGTAAGAATTATCAGACAGGCCAGCCAAATCCAGTTGCAAAAAGTCAATTTGCTGTTGCTGAAATTAGTCCAGCACAGATACCATTCATATTAATAGGGATCTTTTTGAATTTGAATCTTATCTCCATGAGCCAGGGAGAACATCCATTGTTCTTCTGTTGTAACTTAACAGCTTTGCATACTTTAGAAGCAATGAGCCTAAACAAAAAGGAATTCTCTTTCAGTGGTTTGTGTTCAAGCCAGTAAGAGCTGTAGTGCATGCCATGTACAGAAGAAGTTTACTGGATTTTAGAGCAAATTTCTCTGTTGCTTACTGCTTATTTCATTACCCTGAGCCCCTCTACTGTCCTGGTTCTAACCCTTAGCTAATGCTAACCATTAGGCCAGGTAGAATTTCTTTTCTTAAGCAACAGCTCATACTTAACTGCCATGACAAATAATTTGGTACCATTACACTAATTACTCAAAAGAATGGATAGTTCCTCATATTTTCTTTTAAACATTCTATTTCTCATATAATTAACTTGTTTAAAAAAGGAAAGCTACCCTTACCTGTAACAGGATGTGGTCATTTGGGGAATGATGTCTTGCCTGTACAAAACATACTCTGATGTGAAACACATTCTTCTTCCTCTCTTGCAGTTTCAATCTATCTCACTGGTTAGAATTCTAAAGAGGCAGCCTTTAGAAGTAAGAACAATGATGAAAAGACAGCCTCTGAATTCATTTTTGTGAGCATGGGGTCTGGGAATGCTTAGCTACTCATGGCAGAGTAAGCCTGGTGGTCCCCCAAGCAGGACCACAGAACCACAGGCTTCCAGAATGTTAGACGCTGGGTGTGCACAGCAGCCTCGTGACTCATTCAAGGGTGAGCTGGAGTGGGGTGATCCAGGCAGGAGAGAACTTTGAAAGAGCAGCAAAACTGCAGCCAAATGACTAGCAGGGCGCTGGAGTCCTGGGAAACCCAGTTGTCTGTTGGACTTCCCTCCACTCAAAAAGGGCTTGTTTGTTTAAAAGGCCCCAGGCATAGAGTTTAGGTACAGGATTGGACACATCTGGAAGATGTAATTACCAGGCCTGCAATTAGTAAGCATGATATTAACACACACAGAGCAGATTCATCTACTTTGCTTATACCTTTTGGGTGACTCCAGCCTTTAAAACTTAGGTCTTAACTTTTCAGTTGGGAAAGTTGGTAACCATTCAATTGTTCTTTGGAGGTGAATTCGCACTGGGGTGATGGAATGTGGCTACTGTGGAAATGGTTTAATTTAATCAAACCCATAAGTTTCTAAGTCCTCCAAAAGGTGATTTCTTGAGATACAGAATGTCCTCTGACTGTGTGCTTTGACTTCAGAGCCCTATACTATGAATCATTAGACTGTAATTGTATTTTAAATAATATTAGTCTATGAGTGAAGCGATTTTTGTTTAAAAACCTTACCCTATGAGTGAAAACCTACTGATGATCTTTCTAGAACATTGAAAGAAAACAGAACTCAGAAGTTTATACATATATAAAAATATATGTATGTGTATAAATTCAGAATTTAATCTATGTAGAAATTAATATAATTATATAATTGTATATATGTACTTTTATAAATTCATATACATTTCAGAAAAAATATATGTGTGTTTATCTGTGCAGGTCAAAATGAAATCTCTGTCTAGATGTGCTTTATTATTATTTGACTGCCGGGCTTTAAGGGTTTAAGAAGAGGTAGGAAGGGGGAACTTCTATGAAAAAAGGCTGTTCTCATGCCGTTTTCAGTCTGGGTGGAATTCAAAAGTATCAGAGTTGATGAAAAAAAAAAAAAACAGCCTTCTTCTCAAAGTTTTCTTGGCCAAGTTTTGATATCCCAAGAGGCCGAGGAAAACATCTGACCTTCTGGACACATACCACACTGTCCCAACCTTTTTAGGCCAACCCGTCACAGACAGTGGCCTCAACAAAACCAGCAGTACCTTAAGCAAACAAGACAGTGAGACTCGAAAGACAGGCAGCCTTATACTCTAGTTCCTGTAAGAAATGGTCAACTCAAAAATGTTTTCTTTGAACAGAGTTAAAAATAGTTGAAGCTGAAATAGCTCATCCTATGAAATACTTCAGAGTAAAATGTGTGCTTTACTTTTTTTTTTCCTTTCTTTCCTTTAAAAAATGTGTTGCATTAGACAAATCAGACTGGGGCAGCCAGGATGGAATGTTAACCATGCCACCGGATGGCAAATTGGAGAGGAACACGCCTTTCATCTGAATTATAGGCTGGACAAGGAATGCACTATATTCTCTGCTATGTATGAGCAGGAGAAAACTTTCCCAGGGTATTTTTCTTTTGCATTTCTGACTCTTATTGGATTGGAAGCTGGTCCATGTGACCCAGCAGAGTCCATTTTCCATAATAAGGCTAAAAATATGCCAGAAATGTTTTCTTTTGCACAATGTCTGAGTGTCAAACATGAAAGCGACAGAACTCCTTTTCCTGCGGATTTGATTTCACCTTTTCCTGGAGAAAGTTCCACTGTTATCCTACCATTCTGTCCCGATGTTATTTTTTTGATAGGCTCCAGCACCTGACATGTAATCCCAAATGGAATAACTGTAGAAATGTATTCCATGTTCCTGTAAACTACAGCTTTGGGTCTCTCTCTATAGTTAAGTCTCTAATGACTCACCTTCAGTAAATCATAGCCCTCAAGATGTTTTTTTCCTGTAATAGGAATGCATTGTCACTGAGTCATTCATATCCTTAACCAGGTCTGTTCTGACCAGTGGATTGCATCTAGAATTAGGGGGAGTGCAGCACTGTTACAGAGTCTACCTCCGTAGATCTTAGAGGCTAATGAAGTGATCAAGAGCATGTACTATAGTCAAGAAAAAATCAGGTTGAATCAATTAACTTTATTTCCCAAACTTTACTTCTTCATCTGCAAATTGGGAAAGTTATGAAAATTTGATTAAAATTGCATCTGATTTATGGTTTCCTTAGAGTATATGCCCAGGTATATGCCCAGGACTGCTGGATCATATGATAGTCCTATGTTTAGTTTTTAAAGAAACCTCTGTACTGTTCTCCATAGTGGCTGTATTAATTTACATTCCCACCAACAGTGTAAGAGGGTTCCCTTCTCTCCACACCCTCTCCAGCATTTACTGTGTGCAGATTCTTTGACGATGGCCCTTCTGACCAGTGTGAGGTTATTACAGTTGTGATTTGCTAGCAGGAATCCACTGTACAGCACAGGGAGCCCAGCTTAGTGCTCTGATGATCTGGAGGAGTGGAATGGGGTCACGGGGTGGGTGGGTGGGCGGGTGGGGCGTGGATGGGGAGGATCAGAGAACAGGGAAAGGGATATATGAATACATAGAGCTGATTCACGTTGTACACCTGAAACTCACACAACATGGTAAAGCAATTATAACCCAGTAAAAAATAAATTTGCAACTCTCAAAAAATGCATCTGATGTATTTATCATAGTGCTAGGGCTATTTTAAGAAAGTTTGTAAACTTGGTCTTATTTCTCATCAACTGATTAATCAACTGACCCTATAAAGATTTCCATGGGTAAAAATGCTCTCACTGTGAATAGGAATATTGTCTCAGTCTCTTGATTCCTGTCGTTCATGCTACTTAGGCCAGTGGTTCTCAAATGAAGGCACATTTGCTCTCCCAGCAGACAGTTGTTTTTGGCTGTCATACATTTGGTACGGTGGGGACAACTGTCATCTAGTGAGCAGAGGCCATGGACGTTGCTAAATATTTTATCATGTATAAGGCAGCCCCCTAGCCCAAAGAATTAGTGGATCAAAACGTCAGTCACACAGAGGATAAGAACCCTGGAATAGATTTTTTTCAGAATAAAAGCTTTAAGGTCTGTTGTTGGGTCTGGAAAGCTACCACCAGGAGACTTTTGAAAAAATAAACCCATCAGGGTTCTCTGCGTGCTGCATCTATTCCAGGAACAGTGTTGAGCTCCTACTAAGTTCAGAGATACATTATTGGAGGTTGAGATAGAGTCTGGGATTCTGAAGCCCATGTACTTCTAAAGAGGCTGTGATGCTGGGTAAGGGACAGATGGAGGAATTAGCTAAATCCTTCTGATGGTAAATGCATGCATTTAATCCTAGAGATTAAATATAAATTAGAAGCAGCTTTAGATGATTTAGTATCATTCCTAAGACTAAAGGAGAATTTTCCAAACTAAATTCATCTCCACAGCAAGCTGATATTTTTACCGATTTAAGAGGCTTTTGCTAGTTTTCAGTAATACTTAGAAACCAGCCTGTCTACCAAAGAACTGCTTCTTTTCCCAATCCAGGCATCGCCAGATGCCAGGTATGAAGAATGCCAGATTCAAGGCTTAGAAAAATGATATTCATTTCAAAGAAGTGAAAAGGCTTGTTTTTATTGAATTCAAAAATTAAAGTTAAATTTTTCTTTTTTAATTCAATAAAAGTGTTTTGTTTGAGCCTCCTGTCTTTTAAAGTCCGAAGTCTCACTTTACTTTTCAGGAAGTGTTATCTACTTCTGTCAAACTGCAGAGAGGCTGGTTTCAATTTAGAGATCTAACTGTATATGTAATCACATGCATTAACCAATCATGGTTTACAGTGCACATTTTTTCTCCACATGTTTGTAGTAAGTGCTTTCAGAGTTTACTCCACTTCTTCCTCACTGCCCATGCTCTAGAGGTATTTGTCATAATTTGCTTATGATAGCTTCTTTCTGATGTCCCCAAGAGTAAGAGTTCACTCAACTCACCACAGCCAACTAAGGTTGTCTCAGGGATAAACGAGTCCCGGGTCCTGTCTCTTGAAGTCGGTTTATGGCTCATGGCAAACTGAAAAGTTCTCCATCACCTATTATTCTATTCTTGGTCCTAAAAAATTATTTTGCTTGTGTTCAGGTTAAATTTTTTTTTCAGTACTAAAATTGTTCATATTGTAATTAGTTGGAGATTGATTAAAATTAGGGAAACACTTAGAAAAACTTAGTGTAAAAATATCTATAGAAAGTTACACTGCACTTTATTTTCACTGGCAAATTAACTTAAGGCCATGAGCAGTGAATAAAGATTGTGAAGTGGAAAGGACTTTATAAGGGATATCCATAGATACTAGTTTTATTCCCAGATGTGAACTAAGTAAGTTCACTTGGTCCTTCTAAGTGTCTGGTAACTCATTTAATAAAAGTGGATGGGTTGAACTTCACGATCCCCTTTTAATGCTATCAGTCAACAATTCAGTTGAAAATAACCCTTCATTCCAAATACGTGACATTACATAGAAAAGAGGTCTATAATTAAATTTAGAGCACATGGGGCCACTTGATTAAATAGTCAATTGTTTCTTAGCAAAATATCAAGAAGGACTCCATGATCTATAAATATCTGTCACTCTCATAGCTCTGTTTCAGAAAGCTGCGACTGATGGCTCCTTCCACATATGCTGAAATTCTTGCCACATGAGTTCATCGCCCTGATGATAGGTGATTAGATGATTTGGCCATGGAAGCACATGATACAAAGGCAACGATGTATATTTTGGCCAATGGCCCCTAATAGACCTTAATATATTGTAAAGCAAATAGCTGAGCAAATCCTTCTTGAGGAGTTTGTTATGAGGAAAAGTCAGCAGATAGTAAAGTCGCAGGAAAACTAATAGAACTTTAGGAAAGTGGCTCTAAGTAGAAGGCATGAGACATCAGAAGTCATAAGAAAACAGAATTCACAAAGGAATAAAAGCCTGAGGCAATATTTGCTACAAGACAACAGAAACCCTGTAGTAACAGTTCCTGTCTAGCCACAGGGACATATTCAGAAAAGAGATACCCTTGGAAACATATATTAAAATCCAAACCAAATTTTTGTAGATTGTGAAATCACTGTGACTCACGGTATCTATGGCATTAATAAGAATTAAAGACAGGAGAAGAAAATAATGGGCTTTTTAAAAATTGGATGCGTTGTAAACAAATGCATAGTTATGCGTGGATGAGCAAGTGTGATCCAGAGTCTCTGTTGCTGCCTGTATAGTGTGCCTTGATTTTGGCTTTGACCTTGAGTTCTGTGAAGGTTGAATTCTGTTTCTTTAATATGTGGTTGCATCATCTCTAAGTGGTAAGTGTGACCCTTTGGACTGTAGCCCACCAGGCTCTATTGTCCATGGAATTTTCCAGGCAAGAATAATGGTGTGGATTGTCATGCCGTCCTCCAGGGGATCTTCCTGATTCAGGGATCAAAAGCAGTCCCCTGCAGCTCCTGCATTGCAGGAGGATTCTTTACCGTTGAGCCACTAGGGAAGTCCTTCTCATGTCTTATACATATTTTTTTACATCATAAATAAAGATGGTGCAGTAGAAAGGACTTTATAAAGGGGATCCATAGATTCTAGTTTTATTCTCAGATGTAAACTAAGTAAATTCACTTAGTCCTTCGAAGTGTCTGGTAACTCATTTAATAAAAGTGGATGGATTGAACTTCACACTCCTGTTTTCATTGCTATCAGAAGAGGTGAACCATCCTTCATACCTCTTTGAATTCCCACTGGCAACCTGTTAAGGTGGTTCACACATAGTAGGAATTCAACAAATATTTGTTCAGGCAGTGATGAGGTGGCAGAGAGTAGAATTGCTTTTTCCAAACATGCACAATTTAGCAATTTAGTTAAAGCACTTTATGGAATGCTAAAGTTTTTTTTTCCCCTACATCTTAAAAAAATTTGAAAAAATATATGTGGACTAGACATATTAAACATTCCCTGGAATATCCTGGCTCTGGTTACCTAAAGTCATGGCTGGGTCATGCATTCACCAAGGTCAAAGCTTAGAGAATGCAGCTTTGAAGCTTCTCTGCATAAGGGTGTAATTTCAAGTTACTAATAACTCAGGAACACTTGATCTCTTTCCTTATTCTTGCCCAGATGAGTCATTTTCTTGGTAGTTTACCTTGAGCTCCTCCTATTTATACACAGCAGACTAGCTGGCATGGAAATATGTGTGCATCTGTCTTTCATATTGAAACATATAGCTTTATATAGTTTCTTCCTCTCTGTAACTGTTCATTTTCTCAATGGTTCATTTTCTCCAGTCGCATTGTTTTGGCCTAAAACTGGGGAAATTTCTTCCAAGGTGAATTCACCCTAGATCTATCAGGAAGCTGGGGACTGTACCTTTGACTGAATTTATTATATAAGAACAAAATAAATAACAAAAAGACTCACTGCATTGTTTCCCAAAGAATGATCCAGAAGAATTTCCACTTTTCAGAGCCTCATTTGTTTTCTAAATCCCCGAAGAGAGATTTGACTCAGCAAAAATGAGTTTTGAGCCTTCTTCAGCAGCAGCAACAGCAGCTGAGCTGTGGATCTTGGCTCCAAAACTGGCCTAGTTATTCAGCAGATACTGTCCCAGCCAAGCCCTGGAACAGCTTTCAGCCACTGCCACAAATGCTGCCTACCAACTGTTGCCTAGGTGAAGAGAGCCTTGGCCATATACCCTGGCACCCTCTCGTTCCCCAAATCTGCCTGATTCATTTGTTCACACCACACCTTCAGAGTGGAAGGAATGATTGCTTGCCTTTTGCTTGCTTATTTTTTCCTTTTCTCCCTCTCTCTTTCTTCTTTGACCTGGCAAGTGATCTGGCCAAAAATGGAATTAGAGAAGGCACCCATGGATCACCAACAGACAAAGCAAGAAAAACTACTGCTGCTTATTTAAAACTGTTTTGGGTTCTTTACAATTTCTTTCACTTTATTATTTTTTTTTTCTAGGAGCATCTTGGGCTTTGAGCAACAGTTTGCTTTTTGTAGTTTTGACTTAGAAATGTGTCTTCTTTGAGTCTATGTAGTTGCAGGAGAGGCAGTTGGTTAATAAATGGTATGACACACACATACAAACTCAGAAGCCATTAAAAAAAGTTTGATAGATGTGACTACATAAAAATTAAAAAATATTCTGCATGCTAAAAAATGGGAAAAAATAGAAAACATCACAAAACAGGTAAAGTCAGAAGACAAATGAAATAGCAAAAAAGCTTGAAGCTCATTCTCAGGCAAAGGACTCATTCCTTTAATATATAAAAAGCTCCTGCAAATCATCAAGAGAAAAATCAACTATTCTCTTCAAAAATTGCAAAATATATGAATTGAAGCTTCATGGAAATGAAATTAAACTGGTTTCTAAACATATTAGTCCTCAAACTCACTCATAATAAACGAAATATAAATTGAACCAAGTTCAGATACCATTTGTTAGTTATCAGATCCAAATATGAGTCTACATTGCCCTGGCAAGTCTGTGGATGACCACAGACTTTCGTACAGTGCTGTGTGCATGAGTGCTCAGTTGCTTCAGTCATGTCCAGCTGTTTGTGACCCTATGGACTATAACCCACCAGTCTCCTCTGTCCATGGGATTCTCCAGTCAAGAATACTGAAGTGGGTTGCCATGCACTCCTCCAGGGGATCTCCCCAACCCAGGGATTAAACCCAGCTCTCTTGCACTACAGGGAAAATATTTACCACTGAGCCATCAGGGGAGCCCCATACAGTGCTGGAGGGACTATAAATGGTTATCACCTCTGCCTGCCTGCCTGCTAAGTCCCTTCAGTCGTGTCCCACTCTGTGCGACCCCAGAGATGGCAGCCTACCAGGCTCCCCCGTCCCTGGGATTCTCCAGGCAAGAACACTGGAGTGGGTTGCCATTTCCTTCTCCAAGGAATGAAGGTGAAAAGTGAAAGTGAAGTCACTCAGTCATGTCCAGCTCTTAGCGACCCCATGGACTGCAGCCTATGGAAGGGCTCCTTCATCCATGGGATTTTCCAGGCAAGAGTACTGGAGTGGGGTGCCATTGCCTTATCACCTCTAGGGAAACAGTTTAGCAGAATCTATCAAGATAAGTGCACACACATGTTGACTCAGCAATTCTACTTCTAAAAAAATTACCCTATGCATATCCTCACTGCACTGTATGAAGTGGCACATATTTAGGGCAATTCTTTGAGGAAGTGCTTACATAATACAAGACTTCAGACAACCCAAATGGAATGCTATTAAGCTGTTAAAAAACACAGAAGCTCTCTGTGTACTAACACAGAAAGCTCTCCAAGAAATATTATTAATAGAAAAATTGAGGTGCAGAATAATGTGTATAGTATTCTCCCATTTGTAGAAAAAAAAGAAAAAAAATCAGACATGCAAATATGTATTTGCTTATATTTGCATAAAACAGCTGGAAATAGGATGCACAAAAAGTCCCACTTAAAGGGAATAAAAAGGTTGGGCATTTAAAAATTTATATGCTATATGTGAAAGTGTTTCTTAGAATAAAAAAAATTATTAGGAAATAATGTGTCAAAAGGCAGGAGCACCTGAGATCCCACTCCAGCAAGGAGGTCTACAGCATGTGTTATCTGAAGCTCTGGTTGTATCATCTTTTTTTTTTTGTCTTTAGCTCAGGCTTTTATAAGAGACTATCATAGACCGGTTAGCTTAAGGAACAAACATTTGTTTTTCACAGTTTTGGAAGTTGGAAGTCCAAGATCAAGGCCCTGGCAGATCTGGTGTCTGCTGAGAGCCTATTATCTGGCTTGCAAATGGTTGTCTTCTAGCTGTTTCCTCACTTGGGAAAGAGGATTTGGAGTTAGAGAAAGAAGGAGCTCGCTCTCGTCTCTTTTTGTGAAGGCACTAATCCCATTCATGAGGACTGTACCCTCCCTGCATGAAGTAATTACCTCCCAAATGTCTCACCTCCATATACTAGCACAATGAGGGCTGTGAGGATTTCAACACTAGGATTTCGGGGAGACACAAACATGTAGTCCATAGCATCCTTACACATGCCTTCTTTTATATTCTACTTTAAAAATTGTGCCCTCCCTTCTCTCTAATTCTCATCAATTTTCTAAATTTCCTTGTCGCATAATTATGCATTTATGACTCTGTGGACCTATACATGCATTTGTTAGCCTCCTCAGAGCTTTAATATCATTAAAAGCTATTTGTAAACTCAAGACAGGTGACTGAATGAGTTTTTAAACCTGGAGGTCTTATTCTGAGACTCAGTGGAGAAGAGAGTGTGATTTTACTTATATGATAGAATTAAACATGAAAAAAAGATTTAATCAAGCTGATCCCTTATTGCCCAAGAAAAGTTTCTTTTAAATATCTGGGCTTACCCAATCAAAAAATGGGCCAAAGAACATATAGACATTTCTCCAAAGAAGACATACAGATGGCTAACAAGCACATGAAAAGATGCTCAATATCGCTCATTACCAGAGAAATGCAAATCAAAACCACTATGAGACACCATTTCACGCCAATCAGAATGGCTGCAATCCAAAAGTCTACAAGCAATAAATGCTGGAGAGGGTGTGGAGAAAAGGGAACCCTCTTACACTGTTGGTGGGAATGCAAACTAGTACAGCCACTCTGGAGAACAGTGTGGAGATTCCTTAAAAAACTCTGAATAGAACTGCCTTATGATCCAGCAATCCCACTGCTGGGCATACACACTGAGGAAACCAAAATTGAAAGAGACACGTGTACCCCAATGTTCATGTCAGCACTGTTTATAATAGCCAGGACATGGAAGCAACCTAGATGTCCATCATCAGATGAATGGATAAGAAAGCTGTGGTACATATACACAATGGAGTATTACTCAGCCATTAAAATGAATGCATTTGAGTCAGTTCTAATGAGGTGGATGAAACTGGAGCCTATTATACAGAGTGAAGTAAGCCAGAAAGAGAAACACCAATACAGTATACTAACGCATATATATGGAATTTAGAAAGATGGTAACAATAACCCTGTATATAAGACAGCGAAAGAGACACTGATATATAGAAGAGTCTTTTGGACTCTGTGGGAGAGGGAGAGGGTGGGATGATTTGGGAGAATGGCATTGAAACATGTACAATATCATATATGAAATGAGTCACCAGTCCAGGTTCGATGCACAGTACTAGATGCTTGGGGCTGGTGCACTGGGATGACCCAGAGGGATGGGATGGGGAGGGGAGGAGGGAGGGGTTTCAGGATGGGGAATACATGCATACCTGTGGTGGATTCATTTTTATATATGGCAAAACCAATACAATATTGTAAAGTTAAAAAATTAAGTTAAATTAAAAAATAAATATCTGGGCTTAATCTAAATATGTTGGCCAGGTCTAATCAAATTGAGAAAACTTTTCAGTTCACATCTTTTTTTTCAGAAGTTTTGCAGAGCTGCCATTGAGTAATAAAAGAAGATTTATGGATGGTTTGGGGTTGCACAGAGTCAGACACAACTGAAGCGACTTAGCAGCAGCAGTGAGTTCCAAGTCACCGTGACCAGGAAAACTCCAGCAACTAAGAAAAACTTACTAAAAATGTAACCTTGTTCAAGTCACTAAGTCTCCCAGAAACCCAAACATCTTCATTTGTATGATCAAGATGTTTCTGAGAGACCAAATAAATAATAAAGATGACAGCAATAACCACTGTGGCAGCCAGTCTCCAGGAGAACCCTCAATGAGCCCTTGCTACGCTTGTGTCAGTCCTCCTGTATCAGGAGGGTTAGCCTGTGACAAACAGAATATGGCAAAGGTGATGGTATGTCATTTCTGAGGTTAGGTGATAAAGTTCTTTGTCTCGCTTCCTCTTTGTCTCTGTCTTTCCCTGGAGGAAGCCAGCTGCCATGTTGTGTGCAGCTTTATGGAGAGGCCCACATGGTGAGGTAACATGAGTCTGCTTGGAAATAGAATCTCTAGCCTGGTCACAGCTTCAGATGATTACAGTCCTGAACAACATGTCTGAGTACCGTCTTAGGAGACACTCTAACACAGAACTGCCTGGCTAAGCTGTTCCTGGATCCCTGATCCCCAGAGACTTTGTGACATAGTATTTTATTAAGATACAAAGTTTGGGGGTAATTTGTTAGGGTGCAATAGATAACTCATACAATCACATATCACCTGCAATAATAATCAGTCAATCCCTTCTCTTCTTCATAGGAAGAACCTCCTGGTATTGCAAAGGTCAAGATTTGGGTACAGTGATTCCAGTGGAATGAATGTTATTCTGACTCACCATTTAGCTACTGGAGGATATGTTATTCGCCACCTCAAACCATTGTCTCTTCTGCCACGTGTTCCTGATTAACTGCTGCTCTTGGGACCCAGCTCACAAGTCTCATTGGCTGCTCCTCAGGAGAGCAAGACCCCTTCTGAGAACAGGTATTCTGTTTTTTATTGCTGTTGATCGTGAACCACTGCATCAAATTTGTTGCCTTGATTCAGATTCAGATGGTTTTAATGAATTAAATTCAGTTTTAGCTTGCAATGACCCTTCCTAGAACACATACAAGGACTAGAAAAATCAAGAGCACTTACAGCTCAGTCCTGAACCACGTTTTCCACCAGCTTGATTCTTCCCTTTTTAACCATTTTTTCTTACCATTTGGGTCCCTGCATCTCTGCTTCCCTAATTCTGGCTTTCTATCCTTTAGGTCACCTTTGATAAAGATCCTTCCTTGTTTCACTTGGCACTGTGGTCCTTCTCTCTTGGTGCTACATCATGGGTAGAGATTTGGTCATGGTTTACCCTGTTACTTATGCCAGAGATCCTTGTATACAATGCCGTCAATCTCTAAATATAGATGGCACTGGTTCTTAATCAAGGTTGGCATAAAAATCACCTGGAGAGCTTGAAAAAACTATTCAAATGTCCAAGTCCTGTGAAAGTGTTAGCTGCTCAGTTATATCTGACTCTGCAACACTATAGACTGTAGCCTGCCAGGCTCCTCAGTCCATGGAATTCTCCAGTCAAGAATACTGGAGTGGGTTGCTACGCCCTCCTCCAAGGACAATAGAATACTACTCAGGGATCTTCCTGACCCAGGGTTTGAACCCAGGTTTCCTTGTATTGCAGACAGATTCTTTACCATCTGAGCCACCAGAGAAACCTCAGTTCAAAGCCAATTCAATTATCTAGGTATAAGGAAGGCTCAGGCAGAATATTTGTTAAAAGCTTCCTAGCTGATTTTCATGAGTAGCCAGATTTTAAAAGCAATAATGTGCGGGGAGGACCAAGCAAGTTCCAGTGCTGTACCCATTAAATGTAAACCATCTGGGAACCAGATTCACACTCAGTGGCCAGTTTGTGACCTCTGCCTAGAGGGTGAGTTGACAGGCTTGCTGGGAAGCCTAGAGGCTTTGTTTGTGTACTTCCGCAAGATGCTCCAGATGGGTAAAGGAAACAGTAAGCAGAGAATTCAGAAGCAATTAGCTAGTGCATTTGCTTCCAGGGCAGCCCGGCTCCAAGAAGACATCTGATAACCTGAAGATAATTATAAGTTTTTGATGAGAAACCATTGCTGAAAGATGGCATCATGCACATCTGTTGTTTAGAAAAAACGGTTGCAGAGTTTTTGACTTAGCACTAGGTATCTCAAACCATAGCTAATGGTGTTTTCCCTCTGAAAAATTCTTTTTGTGCACATGGAGATTCAAAATAGGATGGGTGTCAAAGCTATAAAAAAGAAAGAATTATAAGCTTGCCTTTTAGGGGAAGAATAAAAGTACTGGTGTCTCCAAATACAGTTCTTAACCTAAACATATAAATGACATATCTTTTGCAGTTGTTAGATGTCATATATATATGACATTGAGGATATGAATTTGATTTTTCAAATAGTGTAAACAGCAAGATTATCAAGATGAATAAAATATCATTTAAATGATCTTTTCAAATTTATCTCCTCTTACACATTTATATGGGCTTCCCAGGTGGCTCAATGGTAAAGAATCCACCTGCTAAAGCAAGAGACGTGGGTTTGATCCCTGGGTCAGGAAAATCCCCGGGAGAAGGAAGTGGCAACTCAGTCCAGTATTCTTGCTTGTGAAATCCCATGGACAGAGAAGCCTGGTGGGCCACACAGTTCATGGAGTTGCAGAGAGTTGGATACACTTTAATCACTTAAAGTGTATCCTCTTAAGCTTCTCCTGGAGGAAGGACACTTAAATTAGTTTAACAAGAGTATTGTAAAAAGAAAATTTACAAACTGCTTGTTTTATCACTGTCCTTACGGTTGGCTGTTCATACAAATATATCAATGTTATTAGGTTAATTTGTTCTTTATCCTAATGTATTTAATGAAATTGTGTCTTAAAGAGATACTCATTTCTCTTTGGTCAAACTTGAAAGCAACTGTGCAGGGTGGTTTCTCTGAGGGTCAAGACCTTGAAGGAGGCCAAAGGAACATCGCAGAATGTCCTGGAGAGGTGAGTTGAGGGACCCCTAAGAAATTTTTTTCCCGTTCCTACAAGCAACCATGTATTTGATGCCTGATTGTCACATTATTTTTACTCAGTTAATAGCTCCTTTTCCTCTGCCCCTCTCTAGCACCCTTCTACCATCCGATTAGCAAATTAAAGAATACTACGTTGAACAACGAGTTTTACATGTATACATGGATGTATACATGTAACTTGTATGTGGAATCTAAAATATGACATAACAATAACACATATCACAACAGCATTTTTAAGGGATGCTAATATGAAGAGCTAGTACTTTTTGGATTTCTTTTTACATTTTAACTAGCAGTTTAAAGTGTTTTAATATAGCCATCATCACTGCTCTGTTGATTAATATTTAACGTGTATTAGCCACTCAGTCTTGTCCGACTCTTTGTGATCTCATAGACTGTAGCCAACTCTAGCCCATGGAATTCTCTAGGCAAGAATACTGGAGTGGGTTGCTGTTTCCTTCTCCAGGGAATCTTCCCAACCCAGTGATTGAACTCTGGTCTCCTGCATTGCAAGTGGACTCTTTATCAACTGAGCCAGAGCAAGTGCTTTATGGATTTTCCCCCCCACATTTTAACTAGCAGTTTAAGATATTTTAATATAGCCACACTGTTCTGTTGATTAAAATTTAATGGTGTTAATAATTTAAAAATGTAAGTTAGTTTTATTCATAAGCTAACTGCAAGGGTATGGGTTAAACTACATTCATAGTCTCAATAATGAAAATTTATGTATCGAAAATATAGCGAATACACTGAATAGAAAGTGAAGAAGAACTCAAAAGCCTCTTGATGAAAGTGAAAGTGGAGAGTGAAAAAGTTGGATTAAAGCTCAACATTCAGAAAACAAAGATCATGGCATCCGGTCCCATCACTTCATGGCAAATAGATGGGGAAACAGTGGAAACAGTGGCAGACTTTGTTTTTCTGGGCTCCAAAATCACTGCAGATGGTGACTGAAGCCATGAAATTAAAAGACGCTTACTCCTTGGAAGGAAAGTTATGACCAACCTAGATAGCATATTCAAAAGCAGAGACATTACTTTGTCAACAAAGGTCTGTCTAGTCAAGGCTATGGTTTTTCCTGTGGTCATGTATGGATATGAGAGTTGGACTCTGAAGAAGGCTGAGTGCAGAAGAATTGATGCTTTTGAACTGCGGTGTTGGAAAAGACTCTTGAGAGTCCCTTGGACTGCAAGGAGATCCAACCAGTCCATTCTGAAGGAGATCAGCCCTGGGATTTCTTTGGAAGGAATGATGCTAAAGCTGAAACTCCAGTATTTTGGCCACCTCATGCGAAGAGTTGACTCATTGGAGAAGACTCTGATGCTGGGAGGGATTGGGGGTAAGAGGAGAAGGGGACGACAGAGGATGAGATGGCTGGATGGCATCACCGACTCGATGGACATGAGTCTGAGTGAACTCCGGGAGTTGGTGATGGACAGGGAGGCCTGGCGTGCTGCAATTCATGTGGTTGCAAAGAGTCGGACACGACTGAGAGACTGATCTGATCTGATTTGATTGATCAAGAAATTCAATATTTGAAACTGGGAGTTCTTAAACATTTTCAGTATTCCAGGCTCATTCTGACTGATGGTCCAGCTTACTGGATGTGGGGGCTCCTTGTGGGGTACATGGGGTCCATTTCTCTCTGAGAGGTACCAGGCTGTAGAGTCACATAGACCTTCTTTTGGATCCTGGCTTCAGCAGTTATGTGACTGTAAGCAATCACTTCCCTCATGCTTAGTCTCCAAAAGAAAGGTGTAATATCTGCTTCCGCAGGTGATTGTTACATCAAATACTAATAGTATTTGTATTGTACAAATAGTATAGATATGCTATTTGAATACTACTTAGAGTATTCCCTCTAAGCAGACACTTCATTAGGTGATGAAGGGAAGAAGGAGATGTATAAGGCATAGCCATTGTCTTCTAGCAGCTGACAGTATATTTGGGACAATAAAATACCAAGAATCAAAAGGTAATCAATTTAAGAAAAGGTATTTTTTAAAAATTTAAATCAACACACATTTATTATCTCACTGTTACTATGGGTCAGAAGTCTGATTTTCACAACATTGCACTCACAATGTCACTTGGACTGTGTTCTCTTGTGGAGACTTTGGGAAAGAATCCACTTTTAAGCTTACTTAGGTGGTTTGATAATTTTTTCCTTGTGGCTATAGGGTTGAGGGCTTATCTATCAGAGGCCAAACAGAATGGAGACCACAATCACAGAAAACTAACCAAACTGATCACTTGGATCACAGCCTTGTCCAACCCAATGAAACTATAAGCCATGCCATGTAGGGCCATTCAAGATGGTTGGGTTATGGTGGAGAATTCTGACAAAACGTGGTCCACTGGAGAAGGGAATAGCAAACCACTTTGAGAAGGCAAAAAGATATGACACTGAAAGATGAACTCACCAGCTCGGTAGGTGCCCAATATGCTACTGGAGAAGAGTAGACAAATAGCTCTAAAAGAATGAAGAGGCTGAGCCAAAGTGAAAACAATGCCCAGTTGTGGATGTGACAGGTGATGGCAGTAAATTTCTGATCCTGTAAAGAACAATATTGCACAGGAATTTGGAATGTTAGGTCTATGAATCAAGGTAAATTCAGTTCAGTTCAGTTCAGTCCAGTCGCTCAGTGGTGTCTGACTCTTTGCAACCACATGAATCGCAGCACGCCAGGCCTCCCTGTCCATCACCATCTCCCAGAGTTCACTCTAACTCATGTCCATCGAGTCGGTGATGCCATCCAGCCATCTCATCCTCTGTCTTCCCCTTCTCCTCCTGCCCCCAATCCCTCCCAGCATCAGAGTCTTTTCCAATGAGTCAACTCTTCGCATGAGGTGGCCAAAGTATTTGAGTTTCAGCTTTAGCATCAGTCCTTCTGAAGAACATTAGAGGTGGTCAAACAAGAGATGGCAAGAGTGAACATCAACATATTAGGAATCAGTGAACTAAAATAGACTGGAATGGGAGAATTTAATTCAGATGAACATTATATCTACTACTGTGAGGAAGAATCCCTTAGAAGAAATGAAGTAGCCCTCATAGTCAATAAAAGAGTCCCAAATGCAGTATTTGGGTGCAATCTCAAAAATGGCAGAACGATCTCTGTTTCCAAGACAAACCATTCAATATCACAGTAATCTGAGTCTATGCCCTGAGTACTAATGCTGAGGAAGCTGAAGTTGAATGGTTCTATGAAGACCTACAAGACCTTCTAGAACTAACACCAAGAAAAAGATGTCTTTTTCATCATACAGGACTGGAATGAAAAAGTAGAAAGTCAAGAAAATACCTGGAGTAACAGGCAAGTTTGGCCTTGGAGTACAGAATAAAGCAGGGCAAAGGCTAACAGAGTTTTTGCAAAGAGAACACACTGGTCATAGTAAATACCCTCTTCGAACAACACAAGAGAAGACTCTACACATGGACTACACCAGATGGTCAGTACCAAAATCAGATTGATTGTATTCTTTGCAACCGAAGATGGAGAAACTCTACACAGTCAGCAAAAACAAGAGGAGGAGCAGACTGTGGCTCAGACTATGAACTCCTTATTGCCAAATTCAGACTTAAATTGAAGAAAGTAGGGAAAATCACTAGACCATTCAGATATGACCTATATCAAATCCCTTATGAGTACACAGTGGAAGTGACAAATAGATTCAAGGGATTAGATTTGATACAGAGAGTGCCTAAAGAACTATGGACAGAGGTTCATAGCATTTTACAGGAGGCTGTGATCAAAACCATCCCCAAGAGGAAGAAATGCAAAAAGGCAAAATGGTTGTCTGAGGAGGCTTTAAAAATAATTGAGAAAAGAAGAGACGTGAAAGGCAAAGGAGAAAAGGAAAGACAGGTCGATCTGAATGCAGAGTTCCAAAGAATAGCAAGGAGAGATAAGACAGCCTCCCTAAGTGGTCAATGCAAAGAAATAAAGGAAAACAATAGAATGGGAAAGACTAGAGATCTCTTCAAGAAAATTGGAGATACCAAGGGAACATTTCATGCAAAGATGGGCACAATAAAGGACAGAAATGGCATGGACCTAACAGAAGCAGAAAATATTAAGAAGAGATGGCAACAATACACAGAAGAACTATACAAAAAAGATCATGACCCAGATAACCACAATGGTGTGATCACTCACCTAGAGCCTGACATCCTGGAATGTGAAGTCAAGTGGGCCTTAGGAAGGATCATTACGAACAAAATTAATGGAGGCGATAGAATTCCAGTCGAGCAATTTCAAATCCTAAAAGATGATGCTGTGAAAGTGCTGCACTCAATATGCCAGCAAATTTAGAAAACTTAGCAGTGGCCACAGGACTGGAAAAGGTCAGTTTTTATTCCAATCCCAAAGAAAGGCAATGCCAAAGAATACTAAAACTACCATACAATTGCACTCATCTCATACACTACCAAAGTAATGCTTAAAATTCTCGAAGCTAGGCTTCAACAGTTTATGACTGGAAAACTTCCAGATGTTCATGCTTGATTTATAAAAGGCAGAGGAACCAGAGATCAGATATTACTAATATCTGTCGGATCATAGTAAAAGCAAGAGAATTGCAGAAAAACATCTACTTCTGCTTCATGGACTATGCTAAAGCCTTAGACTGTGTGGATCACAAAAACTTTGGAAAATTCTTAAAGAGATTAAAATATCAGATCACCTAATCTGCCTCCTGAAAAACTTGTATGCAGGTTAAGAAACAACAGTTAGAACTGGACATGGAACAAGAGACTGGTTCCAAACTGGGTAAGGAATATGTCAAGGTTTTATACTGTCACCTTACTTATTTAACTTATATACAAAGTACATCAGGAGAAATGCTGGACTAGATGAAGCACAAGCTGGAATTAAGATTGCCTGGAGAAATATCAATAACCTCAGATATGTAGATAATATCACCTTTATGGCAGAAAATGAAGAGTAACAAAAGATCCTCTTGGTGAAAGTGAAAGTGGAGAGTGAAAAAGTTGGCTTAAACTCAACATTCAGAAAACGAAGATCATGGTATCTGGTCCCATCACTTTATAGCAAATAGATGGGGAAACAATGGGAACAGTGACAGACTTTATTTTTTTGGGCTCCAAAATCACTGCAGATGGTGACTGCAGCCATGAAATTAAAAGATGCTTGCTCCTTGGAATAAAAGCTATGACCAACCTAGATAGCATATTCAAAAGCAGAGATATTACTTTGCCAACAAAGGCCCATCTAGTCAAAGCTATGTTTTTTTTAGTAGTCCTGTATGGATGCAGGAGACCCGGGTTCGATCCCTGGGTTGGCAAGATCCCCTGGAGAAGGAAATGGCAGCCCACTCCAGTATTCTTGCCTGGAAAATCCCATGGACCCGGAGCCTGGTAGGCTACCATCCATGGGGTCACAGAGTCAGACACTACTGAGCGACTTCACTTCACTTCACTTCGCTTCATGGATGTAAGAGTTGGACTATAAAGAAAGCTAAGTGCATTGAAGAATTGATGCTTTTGAACTGTGGTGTTGGAGAAGACTCTTCAGAGTCAATTGGACTGCAAGGAGATCCAATCAGTCCATCCTAAAGGAAATCAGTCCTGATTATTCACTGAAAGGACTGAAACTGAAGCTGAAACTCCAATACTTTGGTCACCTGATGCGAAGAACTGACTCATTGGAAAAGATCCTGATGCTGGGAAGGATTGAAGGCAGGAGGAAAAAGGGATGACAGGATGAGATGGTTGGATGTCATCACTGGCTTGATGGACATGAGTTTGAATAAGCTCCGGAAGTTGATGACAGACAGGGAAGCCTGGTGTGCTGCAGTCCATGGAGTTGCAGAGTCCATGACTGAGCAACTGAACTGAGCTGAACTGAATCTCATGTATTTTGCCTGTTACAAACCAGGAAATTTCCTTTCATTTTATGGGTCCTATCACCCTCACCCTATGTGTAAATATATCTGATTTAACTTAATTCTCAAAATGACCATTAAGTGATACCTTTCATTGATAAGAAGTAAACTGAAAAATATACTGTAACTATGAGGCATAGAATTACTCTGTGTACTGAGTCAGAGATTCTGAATATGAATCAACCAATTTGTATTAATAGTACAGGTGGGATTAAGAATCTGTATGTTATGGGCTATATAAGCTGTCATTGTCAATCTAAGGCCTGCTGGTGTGTTAAGCCCAAGCAAGTGGAGACAGTGCAAGGAAGTAGATGTCAGTCAGGTTTCCATCACTACCAGTGGTTTGCTTTTCAAGGGCTGATCTTCAGTACATGTTGACAAAAGTGCTCCGGGAGCAGAAGGTGGGGAGTGAGTCATCCTAGGGGCTGGTCAGAGTCGAGGGAAGTAGGGTAACCAAGGTCAGAACAGGGATTCTTCTCATGCAAGTTCTCTTTGAGGAACAAAGGAGAGAAAGGAATTTCATTTCTTTCCTTTTCTATGAAGTTGCCCTATAATCAAACTATTCATTTTGCACTCGTGACAGCCTAATACTAATAATGAATTGATTTCATGACACTTACACAATAGACCTCCTAAAATAATTAAGCTTGATTATAACCTTAGGAAGTGTTTAATCCCTAAGTTTGTGACTATGTATGTTTCCTATGCTCAGTTTTTGAAGATCATTCTGAATAGATAGATCTAAGTCACACATCACTTCATGGATAAGTGGCATGCTTTGTGAGCCCTTTAAGAGTCACTGTGTCTACACAGTTCAAATTGCTTTAATCAATTGAATAAAAAGAATTTTCAGTAAAATTTGAGGGGGTTGTATAAACAAAGCTTTTTGATGTAATACAAGGCTTGATGGGTTATTTTTTCTTCTTTTTGAAACCTGCAGAAGAATAGCTCACAATCTGATGAATCACCTGATATCCCTTAGTTCATGCACAGTAAAAAACAAAGAACCCAGGGCACATGATTTGTGTCCAAGAAGTGCTTCTCCAAAACCTACATGTCTTTAAAGACAGTAAAATAGCCCATGAATGTATTTTTCTCTGAAGGCATGAACAAAATATATGACTTTTATAAAGGAGATGATTTTAATGTCTGAGGGACACATGAAACATGGTGCCCTAGAATCCATTCACATTCGAAGGGAAGGTAATGTTATTTGGAAATTACAGTGTTCTAAAATGAAGCAAATTTGTGGAAAACAAGCACTATTCGTTTCCTTGGAAGGCCTTTGGGAAAATATGTCTCCAAGTGATCGTGTGGAGCCAGTATTTCAGAGACAACATAGGAACCACATGTCCTATTGCCTGCCTCTCCAGTGATGCCTAGCGTGGGTGTGCATTGAGCCTGACAACCAGATTGTCCTTAAAAGCAGCTGATCTCATTCCCTGTGGGCGCCGGGTTCCTTCTTCCTGAAGTTGTGGATGAGTCCAGAAGCTCTGAGGGTCCCTGCCTGCAGGACCCCTAGAGCTGCCTCGGACCCACGCCACCTTCAGGCACCACAACAGCCTCTGCTATCAGCCGGCTCCAAGAATGCGGATGCAGCCGTTAGCCTGTGCTCTTAAGCCTCTTGTGGTTAACATGAATAGCATTCTTTCAATTGCTGCAGATATGAAATATTCTCCGTCTTCAAGTCAACAATTAAAAATTCAGGGTCATATTTTTGCAGGAGATGCTGGAAATGTTTGAGTTGGGGGGGAAAACATTTTAAACTTGAGTGGTATGTATATTTATTCTGTGT
This sequence comes from Tragelaphus eurycerus, assembly GCA_935064755.1. NCBI lineage: Eukaryota > Metazoa > Chordata > Mammalia > Artiodactyla > Bovidae > Tragelaphus > Tragelaphus eurycerus. Next base: position 15,935,123 of record CAKXYN010000003.1, read on the forward strand.
CTACGTGTTGCAAATGAAGTTGAGATTTTTCAGTTATTCAGGTTTTATTAGGAGAGAGAAAGTCAAGACAGATGATAGGCTCACCAAATAAAATATTTTTTATTACATTACTGAATACTTAACAAATAGTTATTTTTGTGAGTGGAAAAATGGACTGAATGAACTTCTCTGCCCCTTAGTTCTCTCATCTGTAGAGTGGGGATGATAATATATGCACTGCAGATTTAACAAACCCCTCTGTCAGTTTTAATATCTGTAAAATGGGGATAATAATACCACCTGTGTAGCCTAATCCCACCTTATTTTGCCTTAGGAATTTAGAAACATAGCCAAAAGGAAGTCTGCTAACATTCTCTGCAGATTTGTTTGCTTTGAAGCCTTTTCTTTCCTTTTTTTTTAAGTTAAAAAAAAAATTCTCAATCTCCACTTCCACCTTCTCTTACTTCCCTGGAGCACTTTGCTCACCCTCCCTTTTCTTAAGTTCTTAACAGTGTCACCCAGCCTCCTACTCCTTCCTATAGTCTGCTCTTTCCCCTGAAATGATCCTCTTCCTCAGCTGAATGATCCACCTCTGCTCCTTTCAAGGTCAGTTCTAGGGTCCTTTGGAGCCCCCTCAGCTGTATGCATCTCCTCTATCCCCTGCTGACTTCAGGGATCTTACCAGTATTCTGTGCTATGGTTATCATGGCTCTTGTCATGCTAAAATGGTAACAACTGATTTACAAGCTTGACTCAACCATGCTTATAATACTGTATATATGTTGATTCTGTGGGTTCTGGCAGAGTGACTAACACATAGGGTTTATTAAATGCCCATTCAAGTGATCAATCAAATTAATAAAATAAGTCTAGTATTTTGCACATCATGTAATTACTTGCCTCTTATAATCATAAGAGACATCACCCTTTTTAACGATCGCTCTCCAAAGAACAAAGACAGAGGAGACATATCCATTTACCTAATACCTCTTTGTTCAATAACGAGGTGGAATAGCTGCCCTGCAGGCACCTTGTTTGTGTACTTGGTGTACTGAGCTCCCTGCTGCTGTGGGCTTTTTGCAAGAATTATTTGCTAATATAGCCATTGCCAGCCATTTCTTGTGTTAAGATAACCAACACTACATTTGTCTGAGAAGATAAACCTATTTCTTTTAGGGAGATGAATAGTGGTCCAAGTTAGTTTGGCCTACAGGATGGGGAGAATATTACCACATACCAGTAGCAAAGTTTTGATAAGTGGGTGCAGAACCCAAGAGGTTGTGACACAATATGTTCTGTTTTTCCTGGAAGAACTCCAGTTTATATGGCTTGTTGGAATATACTTATCTGTAGCACCCTGTTTCTGACTTACATGTGTCCTAGGTTGAAAAGTAATGGTCAGATTGAGAGGGGAAAAATGATGGTGGCTCACACATGAAAGGGTCTATCTGCTGGGGGGGGGGTTCCATGTGTTCCTTTCATCGTGTTTCTTGTCCTCTGTCCTCCAAGGAAGAACAATCTCCCCTCTGGTGGTTGCACTAACCAGACCATTTTGCATATCACTCTTAAATGGTCAACAATCACTTCTCCTAGTATTTCTTTTATTAGACAACTTTGGATAAACTACATTAATTATTGCTTTAATTAAATTGTGCAACTAAAACTCAAGGTAATTTGGCTGAAATGTAACAATGGGAATTGTCTGTTCTTGTATTTGGTCATTTGATTCAGACTTAGAGCTGAAGTGGAAGAGCATAGAATCTTCTCCATAGGTAATTCTTCCTTGATCTCTTAAAATGGTAAGTACCAATAAATTCAGAGGGAAAAATGGGTACAGAATCAGTATAGGCACAGAGGACAGCACAGAATAATTATTTCCAGATGGCCACTCTTGTCCAAATTACCAGCTAGGTGTTCCTGGTTTAAAGGAAGAGCTCATTGTGGTTGACCTTGAACATGGTTGGGGTTAAGATTGAGGAAAGGATAGCCACGGTGGCCATGAGTTCATCAGCTAAATCAAGCCATTTGGTGTCAGGGCATGTGTATAAAACCTTCTGGGAAAATCAGAAAGTTCAGGATGCAGAGTTTTCCTGTTTCAAGGGCAAAAAGTCTGTCATCAAAATTAAAATTCAGAGGTTTTTGTTAGGCAGCTGGGAAGTCTGGTAAATGAAGGGAGAAAACACAGTGGCAGAAGCAGTTTAGATAAGTTTTGAAGTGTCTCAAACACATGAAGAAGCAGAATCAAAGTGTTCTAAGAAAGAAGAAATTTCTTCCCCTTTCTCCCTTCTTTGTTCTGAGTTTAAGCCTGTATCTGAAATTCTTTAAACCAACATGAAAGCATGCGTGCTCTGTCTCTTCAGTCCTGTCTAACTCTTCGCAACCCTATGGACTGTAGCCTGCCAAACTCTTCTCTTCATGGGATTCTCCAGGTAAGAATACTGGAATGGGTTGCCATGCCCTCTTCCAACCTTGTGTCTCCTGCATTACAGGTGGTTTCCTTACTGCTGAGCCACTCGGGGAAGCCCCCACATCAGCATGAATAACCTTTCTTTATTTTCAGTGGGACACATATCCAACACTTTACTTACATCCTTGAATTTAGCTTCTTTTTTTTTTTTTTAAACATTTGAACACATTTACTTGCTATTGAATATAGCAGGCTAAAGACTTACAGCCTCCAAATACCTGATGATTTCATTTGACTTGATCATATTATCAGTACCTTCCCCATTTCCACTCATTTATGCAGTGTGCGTGTGTGTTAGTCCGTCATGTCTGACTCTGTGTGACCCCATGAACCATACACCACTAGGCTCCTCTGTCCATGGAATTCTCCAGGCAAGAATACTGGAGTGGGTTGCCATTCCCATCTCCAGGGGATCTTCCTGACCCAGGGATTGAACCTGGGTCTCCTGCATTGCAGGTAGATTCTTTACCAAATAATATGAACAAAATTCAGTGACATATTACATAATTGCACAATCAGCAAAACTGAAGTTTTTCCTAGGCCGATGATAAAAACGTTTATGTAAAAGCTCAAAATGTTTGTTTGATGGTGGATGAATGGAAGTCCATATTTGGCATAATAAAGGCTGGTTATCCATTCCCAGGTGGTACAGTGGTAAAGAATCCACTGCCAGTGCAGGAGACATGGATGAGATACCACCTCACACCAGTCAGAAGGTCATCATCAAAAAATCTGCAAATAGTAAATGCAGGAAAGGATGTGGAGAAAAGGGAACCCTCCTACACTATTGGTGGAAATGTAAATTGGTACAGCCACTATGGAGAACAATATGGAAGTTCCTTGAAAAACTAAAAATAGAGCTATCTTATGATCCAGCAATCCCACTCCTGGGCATATGTCCAGAAAAAAACGAAAAAAACAACCATGGTTTGAAAGGATACATGCACTCCAATATTTACAATAGCCAAGATATGGAAGCAACTTAAATGTCCATTGACAGAGGATAAAGAAGGTGTAGCACACGTATGCAGTTGACTACTACTCAGCCATTAAAAAGAACAAAATGAGGCCATTTGCAGCAACATGGATGGATCTGGAGATTATTATACTAAGAGAAATAAGTCAGACAAAGAGACATATCATACGATACCTCTTATATGCAGAATTTTAAAAAAATGATACAAATGAACTTATTTACAAAACAGACTCACAGCCTTAGAGAATGAACTTATGGTTTCCAGAGGGGAAGGGTGGGGAGGAGGGATATACTGGGAGTTTGAGACTGACATGTATACACTGCTATATTTTAAATAAAATCCCTTTACATGAAAAGTAAATAAATAAATGAAATGAGGAAAATAATAGTAACATATTAATGAATTCCACTGAGTATTAAACGAGTTCACTGTAGGACTTTCCCAGCGCCAGTGGCTAAGAATTCACCTTGTCAGGCAGGGTGCATAAGTTTGATCCTTGGTCGGGGAATTAAGATCCCACATGTCACATAGTGCAGCCAAAAAATTAAAATAAAAAAGCTTAAATAAAAGAGATCATTAATGTAAAGTACTTATAATTATTATTGACATAATAAATTTTATTATAATACTAAACTTTTTATTATATTACTTTTTTACATAATAAAATTATCAATTATGTCATTATACGGATCTGCAATGATAGCTTCCCTTCAAAGGGAAATCATAACAAAACAAAGTAGAGAACAGTGAGCAGAGTTTCACAGAATAATTAAACCACAATAATTAAACCACCCTTGTGCTTTCTCTTGGCTTTCTCTTTCTCCACAGTGCCCGTTTCAAATGTCCATATTCCTCAAACTTCTTAAGTCATTATCTCCCCTTTTCAAAACGTGGTCTAACTTACCAATCACCTGCTTCACAGAGAAGGTGACCTGGCAGGACGGGTTCTGCACCAACCACTACCCACCCATCTAGGGTTTCACTGGAACCACTCTATTGTTTCTTTCTCCCTCTAACTACAATGGAAAGGATGCCCCTTGTCCCATCTAAGATGGGTATCTTTTTGCATTCTCTCTTGCCTTCGTACAGAAACCCTGCCCCTCTTATTTCCTCCTTCACTTTATTGACGCTCTTCACTGTAGCCTTAGAGCACTTGATAGACCTTTCTTCAGGTCTGCAACAATACCCTGCACGAAAGGGATGAGCCTAGCGTGTGCGTGAGTGTTGAGTCGTTTCAGTCCTGTCTGACTCTTTGAGACCCTGTGGACTGTAGCCTGCCAGGCTCCTCTGTCCGTGGGATTCTCCAGGCAAGAATACTGGAGTGGGCTGCTGTGCCCTCCTCCAGGGGATCTTCCTGACCTAGGGATTGAACCTGCCTCTCTTATGCCTCCTACATTGGCAGGCAGGTTCTTTACCACTAACGCCACCCGACAAGCCTAGACTGCATGACTAAAAGATTAGCTGTTGTGTGCCTATTCTGTCATTCACTGTGTTTGCCAGGGGACATATGGTTAAGAAGTGCCTGCTGACATGGATCTTACATTTCTTACTCATACAGATAAGCTTTTAGAAAAAAATTACCAGAAGAAAGTTCGATAATGGCAAGTTATTTAAACAAATACAGCAGAATAAGGGACTAGGAAATATATACTTTTTTTATAAGACGATCAGTACATCTGAGGGAAAGTTCCTGGGCTGAAAGAGATTTCAGCACGCCCTGAGGCAGAAGCGTGCCTGGTTTTTCAAGGAATGACAAGTTAGGTAGCTGGTGTGACTTCTGTGCCCAGCGAGATGGGGAGAGGTGGGAACAGAAGAGGTAGACTAGATTATATGAGGTATTGTAAATAAAATTGTGTTAGGAAAGATTCATGATATCTGCCAAGAAGATGGTGGTGAAATGATTGGACTATCTAACAGCTAGTAGTGCATGGGATGAGAAGTTTTCCAAACTGGGATATATTTTAAAGGTTGTTGTTGTTTAATGGCTAAGTCATGTCTGATTCTTTTACGATTCCATGGACTGAAGCCTGCCAGGCTCCTATGTCCATGGGATTTCCCAAGCAAGAATACTGGAGTGGATTGCCATTCCCTTCTCCAGGGGATCTTCCTGACCCAGGGATTGAACCCACATCTCCTGTATGGGCAGGCAGATTCTTTACCACTGAGCCACTAGAGAAGGTCGAACTGACAATCTGCCTGATGAATTAGGTGCCAAATGTAAGAGAAAAAGAAGAGTTGAGGAGACATATTGCCAGGAGGTCCACTGATCTAATCTGGAATCTTGCAAGGACAGAAATGTCTCCACCTCAAGGGGAGGTTGGTGACGATCGAGGTTGGTGATGACAGACACAGGGAGCTGGGAAAATTTAGGAGCAAATGAAAGTGAGACCAGGCTTCTTCCAAGCTCCTCCTGCTAACTATTCTTTGCTAGACAGAGGGGACAGTCCTGCTGTGAAGATACAGATATGGAGTAGCTTAAAGATAAGACATATTTTTAGGACTTCCATCCATAAAAGTAATTTTTCAAATTGTCTCACAGCACAGGTCAAGAATACAGTTGCAGGCATTAAAAGAGAGACTATCCCATGGGAAAAGAAGAGAAATATGCTTCTAGAAGATAGAATTGCCTGGATTCATATAGCTATGATCTGACAAGGGAGTTGGCTTTAGTCCTAGCCCATGGAATTGATCACAAGCACATAAACCCAAAGCAAATAGACCAGCAGCCTACTAAATTTTTAAGTGAGCTGTACTGCCAAAAAAACCCCTTGACTGGCCAAAAGAGCCTGTATTTCTCAAACCGTAAGATAATCCCAAGGGTCCAGGAATCACATCAACAGGAAGTGGGCTGCTCAAGAGCTCAGGCCCCAGAACTTGCATCCTTTCCAAAGTCTATCTCCCCGGAAGACAATGGACAAGGGAAATCCATTCATAGGTTAGAACCAGGGGTGTTCTGATTAGTCAACCAAGGAATGCCTTCCATTGCCAGGGCAGGTTGTCCTTGTTATTTGTGGCCAGCACATTATGATATATGCCATGTCCTGGAGATTTCTGCGTGTTTCACACTGCCCTCTTTTCCAAAATGGAAGTTTTATTTCATTTATCCAGCTTGCTACTAACGTTTGTTAATGGAAGTGCCAGGATCTATTACATATTATCTTGGCCTGTGTTTTTCAGAAAGTTGAACCTGAAACAAAGGCACGTGTACTATTGCCTTATTAAGATGTGCAGACCTTGAGGCTTAAGAACAAAGGCAGTCAATCAAGTAAGACTGTTTTGTTGTTGTTTAGTCACTGTCGTGTCTGACTCTTTTGTGACCCCATGGACTGCAGCCCACCAGGCTCCTTTGTCCATGGAATTCCCAGGCAAGAATACTGGAATGGGTTACCATTTTCTTCTTTAGGAGATCTTCCCGACCCAGCGATGGGAACTGTGCCTCCCACACTGCAGGCAGAGTCTGTACCTCTGAGCCAGCCACCAGGTAAGCCCAAAGAAGAAAGAATTCCCTGGCTGGGAATTGAACCCAGAGTGCTGCAGTGAGAGCACTGACTCCTAACCGCTAGACCACCAAGGATATGTCAGTTGTTTTGAATGGGCTGCAACTAATTGCTCAAACATATTTAATGACAGAGTTGTCCTCAGGGAAGCCACATAAAGTATGCCTTATAGGTGTGCCTAGGAGAGATGGTGTGATGGAGAGTGAGAAAAGAGTTTTTCATTAGTTTGCCTTCGGAGTGCCAACAATTTTGCATTCTGAGTTGTGCCTACATGGGCAACAAGTAAAGACTCATGGGCTCTCACCCGTCAGTATCAGCAAGGAAGCCACGGGGCAGGGGGAGGGGAGGCAGTGCTGGTTGCAGCTGCATGATGCTGATAGAATCCCACTTACTGTATGATGTGATGATAGAAGGACAAAAGGCAAGTGAAGCTGAGTGTATTTGAAGTACTATAAAGAGGGGTGGGAAACATTTTAGAATGAGTTTTCAGGATTGAGAGGAACATATTTGCATCTGATGAAGGGGACCACTGATCATCTAGTAATCCTGGACTCAGAGTCAGGCTCACTAGCTAGGTGAGAACTTATCGTCTCTCTTTTTGGTGGGACTTCATGTAGTACACGTAATTGAGAATTTTTGAAAGCATGTGGACAGAAGCTGGTGTAAATGGATGCTGTGTAGCTAACAGGTAGACAGAAGTGATCTCCCCAGCAACTGTTACACTGGCCCCCATGATCTTGTAGTACCCGTATAATTCTGTGGGTTTGACCTTAGACCTCTTCCGGTGGTGAACTCCAGTTGGAGTGAGCTCACTGACATTGTCTCACACCTTATGGGCTACAGCGATTCTCTCTGGAATGTTAGGTAATCCATGTCCAAGTCAATCCAACTCACCAACAAATGTGTAAGGCTTTTGCTTCATGGAGAATTGCTCTGGGCTATATGGTTTGCAAATGTGAAGCCTGGAACCGCTGTACCCATTTTGTTAATCTTGAAGGAAACCAGTCCAAGGGTGAGGCCAGCTCATGGAAAAGCACAACAGTGAGAATACAACAGAAGACTATGGTTGATGCTCTAAACCAGCTGCCCAAAAACCACCCTGCAGTTTATACAAAGTGATAAAACCAGCTGCCCAAAAACCACCCTGCAGTTTATACAAAGTGATAAGTTCTCTTTATTGTTCAGATTACTTTGATGTATTATTTTCCTCCTTGTACCTTAAAACACTCTAGTTGATATACTAATTGGTGGAGTAAAGCTGAGGATAATTTTGTCTGAGTTGTAAACTACTAAATGATGCATTTATAGTTATGATAGTAACTCAGGAGATTATGACCGTGTGGTGGAAGACGTCTGCAAACCACCAAGGTCAGTTAGGGTGATTAGGTTATAGATTCCTGATATAGTTGCAAGGAGGCAAACTAGAACCTGGTCTTAACTAGCTGAGTTAAAAATGAGTCAACCAAATTGCACATATACAGAGAAAGAATGTGTTATCAGAAGGATATGAGCAGCATGGGACCTATAACTGGTATTTCTTAAGGAAAAAGGATTTTCAGTGGTTATCCAATATTATTCATGCATCTGAATAGAGTCATAAGCACTCTCACTTCCCAAATGATATATTAGAATTTCCAAATAGTCATCAAGCCTGTCTTTCTTTCTTTGGAATCTATGCTTTCCAAACAATTTTTAGAAAAATAGAACTAGTATAAACTCACTAGAAAGAAATATCTTCCAGTGTAATTTTTTATTTTGGAAGAGCAGCTATAAAATTAATGCTAAAACATGGGCATATCAAAACAAAGTCAGTTATTAGTTTTTCAAGTGACTAGTTTCAAAATACTAATTACTTACAGTGCATTAGAGGAATAGTAATATTTTGTCCTCAACTAGCAAGCTAGTACTTCTAGACATTGTATCCCTGTGAAATATAAACTTCAATAAATTTAATAATGATTTAGTAAATAGGACTCACATTGTTAGAATTCTAACTTGGTAATAAGTATATTCATCACTACCATCATCATCGTTGTCATCACCACCATTTTAATGCTGGGAGATGGATTACGGTGGTGGTAGAAAAGACATATATAATTATCTTTTCTGTTATATGTGCCTCACGCATTTATACTGTTACAGCCACACGTTCTGGGAAGCAAACTCACTCAGAAGGACGATGCAGATAGTGGAGTGCAATTTATTATACCGGTGGGCCCAAGGCAGAGTCTCCTCTTAGCCAAGGACCCCAACCAACATTTGTGAAAATCTTTTATACCCCATGTGCACATGTCTGAAGCCACCACCCCAAATTCCTTGAGACTTACATAAATCAAGGAAAATACAATCCCAATCATCCCATCATTCACCACCCCAAATTCCTTGAGACTTACATAAATCAAGGAAAATACAATCCCAATCATCCCATCATTCACATGCTAAGTGCTCATGTGCTCAAACAGTCAAACAATTAGCCAATAATCAATAAGCCCGAGGTTACACTCTGATAGATACAGAAAAACTTATGGCCTGTCTAGAGGAAGGGGTGATTAGCATATGTTTTCTCTTAGGCGATGAGTAACCTAGATATGATCTTCAAGGTTCCCCTGTCTGGAGGGGGTCTTATCCTTCTGTTGTTGTTTTCATAGGCACTAAACACAGAGTTCAGAGTCCATTGGAAAGGTGGCTGAGCATGGTCAGCATGAACAGGCCTAAGATGGAGTTCAGGCCTTATGAATTCCTTCTTCAATACATCCTATCACAATATACCGCATATATCATGTTCAATAAGGGCTTCCCTGGTGGTTCAGGTAAAGAATCTGCCTGCGATGCAGGAGGCCTAGGTTTGATCCCTAGGTTAGGAAGATCCCCTGGAGAAGGGAATGGCAATTCACTCCAGTATTCTTCCCTGGGAAATCTAATGGACAGAGGAGCCTGGTGGGCTACAGTTCCTGGGGTTGCAAAGAGTCAGACATGACTGAGGGACTAAACCACTACCACCAGCATTGGGTCTAATAAGTATTTGGAAATTATTTGGATGGATGAGTTAATGGATGAATGATAAAAATGAAAGCATGGATAAACCCGGATCAAACCAAAGCAAAACTGAATCTTAATACATAGAATATAAAATTATAAAATGCCTTTATGTGTATCATCAGGCTTAATCTGCACAACATGTAGGGTCATTATTATCCACATTTTATAGATGACAGTGAGGTTTGACGAGACTGACACAAGGATGCAAGATGGTGATTAAGTGGACCCTAGAGAAGGCAATGGCACCCCACTCTAGTACTCTTCCTGGAAAATCCTGTGGACAGAGGAGCCTGGTGGGCTGCAGTCCATGGGGTCGTGACTTCACTTTCACTTTCCACTTTCATGCGTTGGAGAGGGAAATGGCAACCCACTCCACTGTTCTTGCTTGGAGAATCCCAGGGATGGCGGAGCCTGGTGGGCTGCCGTCTATGGGGTCGCACAGAGTCGGACACGACTGAAGCGACTTAGCAGCAGCAGCAGCAGAGTAAAGCTAGTTGCACTGAATCCTAGCCTGCCTTACACTTACGAATTGGACCAATGCCACAGCTCTCTCATCTGTAAATGGGTAAAAATAATGAAATCTACTTCATAATTCTGTTTGAAAGATAGATGAGAAAATTCATGTAAATGCTGAAGACGATGTCAAGGATGTAATAAACATTAAATAAATTTAGCAATCATTACTTTGCGGCTGAGTGCCTTGTATTGTGGTCTTCACCCATGGTGCTAGTGGTAAAGAGCCCACCTGCTAATATAGGAGAGTTAAGAGATGCAGGTTCGATCCCTGGGTTGGGAAGATCCCCAAGAGGAGGGCATGGCAACCCACTCCAATATTCTTCTTGCCTGGAGAATCCCATGGACAGAGGAGCCTGGCAGGCTGCAGTCCATGGTCGCAAAGAGTTGAATATCATTGGAATGATTACTTCATTCCAATCCCAAAGAAAGGCAATGCCAAAGAATGCTCAAACTGCTGCACAATTGCACTCATCTCACAGGCTAGTAAAGTAATGCTCAATATTCCCCAAGCCAGGCTTCAGCAATATGTGAACCATGAACTTCCTGATGTTCAAGCTGGTTTTTAGAAAAGGCAGAGGAACCAGTGATCAAATTGCCAACATCCACTGGATCATGGAAAAAGCAAGAGAGTTCCAGAAAAACATCTATTTCTGCTTTATTGACTATGCCAAAGCCTTTGACTGTGTGGATCACAATCAACTGTGGGAAATTCTGAAAGAGATGGGAATACCAGACCACCTGACCTGCCTCTTGAGAAATCTGTATGCAGGTCAGGAAGCAACAGTTAGAACCGGACATGGAACAACAGACTGGTTCCAAATAGGAAAAGGAGTACGTCAAGGCTGTATATTGTCACCTTGCTTATTTAACTTATATGCAGAGTACGTCATGAGAAACTCTGGGCTGGAAGAAGCACAAGCTGGAGTCAAGATTGCCAGGAGAAATAGCAATAACCTCAAATATGCAGATGACACCACCCTTATGGCAGAAAGTGAAGAGGAACTCAAAAGCTTCTTGATGAAAGTGAAAGAGGAGAGTGAAAAAGTTAGCTTAAAGCTCAACATTCAGAAAATGAATATCATGGCATCCAGTCCCATCACTTCATGGGAAATAGATGGGGAAATAGTGTGTGACATTTTTGGGGGTGGGCTCCAAAATCACTGAAGATGGTGACTGCAGCCATGAAAATAAAAGATGCTTACTCCTTGGAAGGAAAGTTATGACCAACCTAGACAGCATATTCAAAAGCAGAGACATTACTTTGCCAACAAAAGTTGGCCTAGTCAAGGCTACGGTTTTTCCAGCGGTCATGTATGGACATGAGAGTTGGACTGTGAAGAAAGCTGAGCGCCAAAGAATTGATGCTTTTGAACTGTGGTGTTGGAGAAGACTCTTGAGAGTCCCTTGGACTGCAAGGAGATCCAACCAGTCCATTCTGAAGGAGATCAGCCCTGGGATTTCTTTGGAAGGAATGATGCTAAAGCTGAAACTCCAGTATTTTGGCCACCTCATGCGAAGAGTTTACTCATTGGAAAAGACTCTGATGCTGGGAGGGATTGGGGGCAAGAGGAGAAGGGGACGACAGAGGATGAGATGGCTGGATGGCATCACTGACTCGATGGACGTGAGTCTGAGTGACCTCCGAGAGCTGGTGATGGACAGGGAGGCCTGGCGTGCTGCGGTTCATGGGGTCGCAAAGAGTTGGACACGACTAAGCGACTGAACTGAACTGAAGTTACTTAGCATGCACATTTTTATTATGTTGCAAGTTATTGTTTTAATCAAAGCTTCAGTAAAGAGCGATATTTTGAAACTAAAATGATATTTCATGTCAATAAAGCATTGCTGACTCTGGACATGCAGTAAAAAGCCATCAGGAGTCTTTTGTATCTTGCTCTCATTGTGGTTACATGTTCTCTAATTTTTGGTTCTCTTGGTATGTCTATTCCATTGCTTCTCTCTGCAAAAGGAATCTCTCTTCCTGTCATCAGTAGAAAATAGCAAAGTGGTGGTCTCAGCCTTACTTTTCTACATCCTTTCAGTTTAAGCACCTACCAATCCTTACCCAGAATTTCTGTGTCTCTAGGCCGAATTTTTCAGTGTGAGAATCCCACTGACTTTGACCACTTAGACTAATTGTCTCTCCAGTTAGACTAATTGTCCCTCCACTTAGACTAATCAAATGATCATAAAGTGATTATAATATGAACACAAAGGCCTACTCCTGGGGTCATTTTTTTCCCCCTTAGGGAGGGCAATAGCAGAAAGCTGGGAAGTTCCTCCAAAGCTTGTCTTTCGTGAATGATAGATTGGGTGCTGAAAACCAAGTTGACTTCCTTGTCACCATTCTGATGCAAAATAACTCCTGTGTCATTTGACTCCATTCTGACTTTATATACTCCTGCCTAACCTTCTGGAATGCATTTTTAAAAATTGAAATAGAGCTGATTCACAATGTTGTATTAGTTTCAAGTGTACAGCAGAGTGATTCTAATATATAAATATATATATTCTTTTTCAGATTCTTTCCCCTTACAGTTTATTACAAAACATTGAGTATAGTTCCCTGTTCTACACAGTAGGTTTTTATTTGTTATCTATTTTATATAGAGTAATGTGTATATGTTAATCCCAAACTCTTAGTTTATTCCTCCATTTCCCTCCTTTGGTTACCATAGGTTTGTTTCTGTGTCTGTGGGTCTATTTCTGTTTTGTAAATAAGTTAATTCATATCTTTTGTTTTTTAGATTCCACATATAAATGATATCATATGAAATTTGTCTTTCTCACTTACTTTAGATAATCTCTAGGTCCATCCATGTTGCTGCAAATGGTATTATTTCATTTTTTTTTTTATGGCTGAGTAGTATTCTGATGTGTATGTGTATATGTTGTTGTTGCTGTTCAGTTGCTAAGTTGAGTCTGATTCTTTTCAGCCCCATAGACTGCAGCAGGCCAGGCTTCCCTGTCTTTCACTATCTCCCGAAGTTGGCTCAGACTAATGTCCCTTGAGTCAGTGATGTCATCCAATTCAATATATACCACTTCTTTTGTATCCGTTTTTCTGCTGATGGACATTTAGTTTGTTTCCATGAGTTGGCTACTGTAAATAGTACTGCTGTGAACATTGTGGTGTGTGTATATCTTTTTGAAGTCCAGTTTTCTCCAGATACATACCCAGTGATTGGATTGGTGGATCATAAGGCAACTCTATTTTTAGCTTTTGGAGCTCCTATTTTTGATGGAACAAACACAGTAAGAGATCACCAGTTTTCCTTCAGTGGTTCAGAGAGAGTCCTGTGCTTCTGTCAGAGAGCTCAGATCTTACTACCTACATCATTCAGCTTCTGAGTTGGTGCTGAAACAAGACAACGTCTTGAAAAGCTGGTTTCTGCCCTTCGTGGACTCATCTCCAGGTGACCACCAACACTTCTCTTCTCCCACTGTTTCTATTGTTACCCTGACATCTCTTGAAAAAGTGATAAGATTGGTCTATCATTATACATGATCACGTAGTAGCAATGTGGTTTTCTCCACCTAGGAATAATTTTTCTTTTTCTTTTTTTCATTTTAATAGATCCCTACATTATTAATATGCTTACACTTAGGAACATGAAGTCAAGACTTCGACCTGTTATTATAATCATTCTAAAGGCATCTTTTGTCAAAACTTCAGTAAAAAATAAGTTTTATACCCACCTAGAGTGCATATTTTAATTTCATTGGAAAAATTGTCTGGTAGACTCTTTAACCATGTGGCTTCTCAAGTGGTACTAGTGGTAAAGAACCCACATGCCAATGCAAGAGACATAAGAGATGAAGCTCTGATCCCTGAATTGGGAAGATTCCCCTGGAGAAGGGCATGGCAACCCACTCCAGTGTTCTTGCCTGGAGAATCCTATGGACAGAGGAGCTTGGCGGGCTACAGTCCATGGGGTTGAAAAGAGCAGGACATGACTGAAGCGACTTAGCAGGCAGGCACATGAAAACTTAAGCTGCGGATTTTATTTGGGTCCTAGAGACTTACCCTTATACAGCAACCAGCAGCATTATTTTGAACTATTCTGATGGATTAATCTTCAATTCAAATGACTACATGCCTATGAATATTACTAATTTGATGATTTTTTTTTCCCTGCATTGGCCAATTGTTCCAACAAACTGTTAGAAATGTGTTAGTCTTTTAGTGTTGTGTGAAGAAAAACAATGTGAAATCTTTCTGCACCTACTCTACTGGAGGAGTGAATCATTGCCTTAATCATAAACACCAGGATGTTCATTGAGACAGTAAGGAAATGAAAAACTTAAGGGGAAAAAAATGAGGAAAAAAACAAACTCTTTAAAATTGTTTACTTTATCAAACTAGAAGTGGCAAAATAATCAACTCATATTTTAAAAGGAAAATATACCCCAGTCATTCTAATCGAAACCTCCAAACTTAGAAAACTAGGCAAAACGAGCAAGCGTGAATAGGTCCAGTGTTTGAGATTGTTAAATACATGAGCAATTAGAAAGGAAAAGGGACAAATGGGATGTCAAGCTTTTGGCTCCAGTTTTTACATCCCATTTATGTCTCTTCTGATTTTGATTCCTACATAGCCTTCAATCATAGCTTATCTCAGACATGGACTTTAGTAAAATGAAATACTTGGAGTTGCTTACATGTATTGTCTCTTTCTACTGTTTTCAGGCTCTTGGCACAGTCACTATATTTGTTGTGTTATTTAATCTGATGGACTTTTTTTTTATTCCTCTCATTACTTGATCTCTCAACAGTATCAGACACGGTTGTTGACATGGTTGTACATGCCTTCCTTCTTGAAACATTCCTCTTCCCTGGCTTCTGTGACTCACTGCTCTCTCATATTCCCTCCTACTCTGGCTGCTCTTTCTTGGCATCCTACCTAAACCGACCAGCTTCGATCAGATCTTTAAACATTGGAGCCAAATTCTGAGTCTTCTTTTCTTCTCACTCTACTGTATTCCCCTAGATGAATCGGTGACTCTGATTATCATGAATTCTCTCAAATTTACAGTTTTCCCCCAACCAAGCCCTAATGCCTCTCTCAGGTTGCATTGCAAATCCTGTAGACTGTGTGGCTTAAACAATAGACATTTATCCCTCATGGTTTTGGAGACTTGAAAGTCCAACATCAGGGTGCCCACAGATCTGGTGTCTGATAGTCTACTTGCTGGCTTATAGATGGATGCCTTTCTACTGTATCCTTATACAGTGGGAGAGAGAGAGGAAGCAAGTGCTCTTGTATCTTCTTGAAAGACCAATAATACTATCATAAGGCTCCAAACTCATGACCTAATTGCTTCCAAAAGGCCCCTGCTCCAAATACCATCATAGTGGGGATTAGGTTTCAACATAAGAATTTGGGGAGAAGGCGCACACAAACATTCTGTACATCACCTAGCATATCCAGTTGCCTTCTTGAAATCTCCACTGAGATATTCATCAGGTACTTTTGTTATTGCTATTGTTGCACTAATACTTTACTGTTTTGCACAAGAGCTTTTTGTTTTGTTTTATTTTCTAGTAGCTATATTTCTTAAACTGAAGTATAGTTGATTTACAATATTGTGTTAATTTCTACTGTACAGCAAACTATTTCCATTTGTGTACAGTACACACACACACACACACATATGTACATTCTTTATCAAATTTTTTCCAATATGGCTTATCATAGGACATGGTATATAGTTCCCTGTGCTATACGGCAGGACTTTGTTTATCCATTCTCTACATAATAGTTTGCACCTGCTAATCCCAAGCTCCCAGTCCATCCCTCCCCTAATCAACCTCCTTCTTGGCAACCACAAGTCTGTTCTCTATGTCTGTGAATCTATTTTTGTTTCATAGATAAGTTTATTTGAGTCATATTTTATATTCCACAATATAGGTGATATCACATGGTATTTGTCTTTTTCTTTCTGACTTACTTCACTCAGTATGATAATCTCTAGGTCTACCTATGTTGCTGCAAATGTCACTATTTCATTCCTATACTCTATTCTGTTGCTGCTGCTGCTAAGTCGCTTCAGTCGTGTCCGACTCTGTGTGACCCCATAGATGGCAGCCCACTAGGCTCCCCCGTCCCTGGGATTCTCCAAGCAAGAACACTGGAGTGGGTTGCCATTTCCTTCTCCAATGCATGAAAGTGAAAAGAGAAAGCGAAGTCGCTCAGTGAAGTCATGCCCAACTCTTCGCGATCCCATGGACTGCAGCCTAACAGGCTCCTCCGTCCATGGGATTTTCCAAGCAAGAGTACTGGAGTGGGGTGCCATCATCTTCTCCAATACTCTATTCTGAGTAGTAGTCTATTTTATATATGTACCGTATCTTCTTTATTCTTCATTTTAATACAACTTTCTGAACCCAATTCCCTAGTTGGAATTCAGGGAAGACCAGGGCTTAAATGAGTTTCACATCTGCTTTACTTATATCACCCCCCTCATGTTCATACCTAATTAGCTTCTGTATATAGCAGATTGGCAGATGCTGGGGGATAGAATAATTTCAGCCAAGTTCATAGTGATCTTGAAGAAGTGATTTGATACTTTATCTCCTTTAGTCTGGACAAGATCTGGGGGTTTTCATCAAAGAACCTTGCAGTGAGCATCAAAAGGTGATGGGTATGAATTATGGTGAGAATTCATTCAGACGCAGAGATCTTGGGAGGAAAGACAGCGATGCTTACAGGAGTATAAGCTTATACCTCTCTGTTTCCCTGAAGAACAAAGGAGGACCTGAAAGGATGGTGAAGTCCTTGAGATCTGTGAAGTTTGGGAGCAGGAGCTCTTCATTTGAGAAGAATGGAAAGCAGCAGGGTTTTACCAACCAACAAGAGGTGATGACTAGCTGGTTGTACTGACACCCGCCCACAGGACAGATGATCACCCCCCACCTCCAGGTCTAACCCCAGAAGGCCAACAAAGATTCTGTCTCTGAGGGAATCCAGTGATTAGAGAGAGGGAAAAACCTCAACATGAAGAACATGACTCACATAGAGTTGCTGTGAGAAATCAAAAATGAGCCATTTGAGGTGAAAATTCAAGATTTTCAGGAACTAAAAAAAATAGGATTTTTCGAACTCACACAATATAGCCTTTGACACTGAAGATGATTACAGCTACTGCTGCTGCTGTTTAGTTGCCAAGTCATGTCTGACTCTTTACAACCCCATGGACTGTAGCCCACAAGACTCCTCTGTCCATAAGATTTCCCAGGCAAAACTATTAGAGTGGGTTGCCATTTCCTTCTCCAGGGTATCTTCCCGACCCAGGGACTGAACCTGGGTCTCCTGCTTGGCAGGCGGATTCTTTACTACTGAGCCACCTGGGAAGCCCGAGGATGATTACTACTGCTGCTGCTAAGTCGCTTCAGTCGTGTCTGACTCTGCGTGACCCCATAGACGGCAGCCCACCAGGCTCCCCCGTCCATGGGATTCTCCAGGCAAGAACACTGAAGTGGGTTGCCATTTCCTTCTCCAATGCAAGAAAGTGAAAAGTGAAAGTGAAGTCGCTCAATCGTGTCCGACTCCTAGCGACCCCATGGACTGCAGCCCACCAGGCCCCTCCGTCCATGGGATTTTCCAGGCAAGAGTACTGGAGTGGGTTGCCATAGACAGACTTAAATTAGTCACCTGAAAAATATTGAGGGAATGTTGAGGAAAAGTTAAGAGAATTTGAGGCTAGATCCTGAGACCTAAGTACATGCATTAAAATAATATCAGAAACAGAAAGAGAAAGAACTTTAAAATTTTATTAAATAATTTGATGTTGAGCTACCTTTTATTTCCCTCTATATTTTAAGCTAGTGTTATATTAAGATTATATGGATATACAAATAGAAAACCATATTTGAGAGAAAGCAAGGAGGCCAAAGGGCTTCCCAGGTGGCACTGGTGGTCAAGAACTTGCCTGCCAATGCAGGAGAAATAAGAGATATAGGTTCAATCCCTTGGTCAGGAAGATCCCCTAGAGGAGGGCATGGCAATCCATGCCAGTGTGCTTGCCTGGAGAATCCCATTGACAGAGGAGCCTGGTGGGTTACAGTCTATTGGGTCAAAAAGAGTGGAGTGAAATAGCATGCATGCACATGTGAGGAGGCCAAAATAGCTGGAGGACAGTGAGGAACACAGTGCGAAAGAGGAGGTTGGAGATGCAGTGTGATTTGGGGTCACAAATTGCCAACATCTGCTGGATCATGGAAAAAGCAAGAGAGTTCCAGAAAAACACCTATTTCTGCTTTATTGATTATGCCAAAGCCTTTGACTGTGTGGATCACAATCAACTGTGGAAAATTCTGAAAGAGATGGGAATATCAGACCACCTAACCTGCCTCTTGAGAAATCTGTATGCAGGTCAGGAAGCAACAGTTAGAAGTGGACATGAAACAACAGATTGGTTCCAAATAGGAAAAGGAGTTCGTCAAGGCTGTATATTGTCACCCTGCTTATTTAACTTATAAGCAGAGTACATCATGAGAAATGCTGGACTGGAAGAAAAACAAGCTGGAATCAAGATTGCCGGGAGAAATATCAATAACCTCAGATATGCAGATGACACCACCCTTATGGCAGAAAGTGAAGAGGAACTAAAAAGCCTCTTGATGAAAGTGAAAGTGAAATTGAAGAGTGAAAAAGTTAGCTTAAAGCTCAACATTCAGAAAACAAAGATCATGGCATCTGGTCCCATCACTTCATGGGAAATAGATGGGGAAACAGTGGAAACATTGTCAAACTTTATTTTTGGGGGCTCCAAAATCACTGCAGATGGTGACTGCAGCCATGAAATTAAAAGACACTTACTCCTTGGAAGAAAAGTTATGACCAACCTAGATAGCATATTGAAAAGCAGAGACATTACTTTGCCAACAAAGGTCTGTCTAGTCAAGGTTATGGTCTTTCCTGTGGTCATGTATGGATGTGAGAGTTGGATTGTGAAGAAGGCTGAGCTTCGAAGAACTGATGCTTTTGAACTGTGGTGTTGGAGAAGACTCTTGAGAGTCCCTTGGACTGCAAGGAGATCCAATCAGTCCATTCTGAAGGAGATCAGCCCTGGGATTTCTTTGGAAGGAATGATGAAACTCCAGTACTTTGGCCACCTCATGCGAAGAGTTGACTCACTGGAAAAAACTCTGATGCTGGGAGGGATTGGAGGCAGGAGGATAAGGGGACAACAGAGGATCAGATGGCTGGATGGCATCACTGACTCAATGGACGTGAGTCTGAGTGAACTCTGGGAAGTTGGTGATGGACAGGGAGGCCTGGCGTGCTGCGATTCATGGGGTCACAAAGAGCTGGACACGACTGAGCGACTGAACTGAACTGAAGAATTCATGAGTTATTCTACAGACTTCCACTTATAGTGATGGGGCAGCCTCCAGAGGGTTTTAAGCAGAAGGGCAGAAGCAAGGAAACAAGTTAGGAGGCTACTGAAATAATTCAGGAAAGAGACAAAAGGCTACTGTCATCATTCAAGCTTGAACAACGATTTGGAGTTGGCAAAAATCTGGTCAGATGCTGAAGAGAGAACTGGAAAGCTAATCTGATTGATTGGGTGTGCAATGGGATCTAGAGATAATCATTCAAAGGACTCCAAGTTCTTTGCCCCAAAAGAAAGACTGTTGGAAGAACAAGTTGGTGGAACAATCAGGGGCTAATTTACATATTATTCTTTTTTAGATGTCTAATAGACTTTCCTGGTGCTGCCGGAACATTGATCTTGGGTTTTCACCAACCCAGAATCTGCCAAAGTCTCTCCCATTTTCCTCTTAAGTTTTCTCACTACCTACCCCTCTAGCTCAGGTAGCTCCCTCTATTGGAGGAAGGTGGGGAAGAGAAAAACTTGTTTTGCTCTAATACATTCTGTCTCTCCTCACAAAATTTCCACTTATCTCCCCACAAATCATCCAAGATCTCCTAAGCACTTAAACCTTTGGGGAGAAAATCCACAAAGACTTTTAGGTACTTTGGCTAGTGCCTCACAACTTACTTCTCTGGAGGAAATGAAGAATATCACTCAAAATGTTCTCTAGACCCATTAATATTACTTAGTATGCATTAAGGGCATATTCTATTCCAGACCTGTGCATTATTTTATTTAATTATCTCTATAAATCCTTGATTTAATTCTGCTAGTGGCACTTACTACTCTGTGAGTTTTGGAAATCTTCCTGTTATTTAAGTCTCATTTTCCTGGATGATTAACTAGATGGAGTATTTATCTTCTTAGCACTGGCATGAGAAAGATATGTGAACTGAGTCTAAAACACCTAGCAGCTCCTCTAGTTTATTAATTCTCTAGCTTATTTCTGGCAAAGGTTATGTTTCTTAAATGAAGTATTATGTGTGTGTGTGTGTGTGTGTGTGTGTGTATGTTAGTTCTCAGTCATGTCTGACTCTTTGTGACCCCGTGGACAACAGCCTTCCAGGCACCTCTGCCCATGGAATTTTCCAGGCAAGAATATTGGAGTGGGTAGCCATTTCCTTCTCCAGGGGTTCTTCTTGATCCAGTGATCAACCTGGGTGTCCTGCAGGTCTCTTGCTGGCAGGGAAGCCTGAAGTGTTATATAGATACAGATAGCACTTTTAATTAGGAGAGAGGTAATTGTAGAGATGAATTCTCAACATCCTTATTATTTCAGGATAGTTTGAGAAACAAAAAAAAAGACATTAGGAAAGGTCATGTGATAAGTGACAGTTTAATGCAACAGTCCAGAGAAGGTAGCAGTCAGGCTCAGATAAAAACAGGTAGAATTAAGGTACTTGAATAGAATGTGGAGGAGTTTTGGACATAGGATATTGAATAAACCAAGATGTGGGGAGAGAATTCTGGATGATTTCTTGGGGAACAAGGATAGATAATTTGACTCAAGTAGTGTTTTCAAAGAAAGGAACAGTGGCACACAAGGTTTAGAAATAGTAATGGGGACCAGATAATTGTTGTCATCTAATTCTGGGTGAAAGGTTTGGAACTTTCCTTAGTGGGAAATAGCGTAGTTATCAAAAGCTCTTGAATCAAAGATTTACTCATAGGACACATATGGATAAAGTAACTGTCATACTCAAAACTTTGCATTAATTATGCAAAGAGATATCATGGAAGTTTATTTTGGCTATGATGATTCAGTTTGCTTGGTTGGAGTAAGGAATGGAAACAGGGATCCCTGTCAGGAAACATATAAGAGGTGAGGTTAGAGATGATTAGGACTGAGCTAGGACGCTGACAGTGACCAATAAAAAGGGAAGAGTAGGGACCTCCCTGGTGGTCCAGTGGTTAAGAATCCACCTTTCAATGCAGGCGACTCGGGTTCAACCCCTGGTCAGAGAACTAAGATCCCACATGCCAAGGAGTATGTGGCATGTGGCTCTCTCAAGCCACAACTAGAGCTCCAAGCACTGCAATGAAGATCCTGCATGACACAGCTAAGATCCCATGCAGTCAAATTAATTAAGTAAGTAATTTTATAAGGGAAGAGTAGCTTAGAGGCACTGAAGAGCAAGAAGTGCCAGCACTTGTAGAATGAATGGACGTAGGGGGAGAGAAGGGGAACAAGAAGTGTGGGAGTTTATTTTAAGATGCTCAGTTTGAGTGATTTGAGAATCATGATGCCATGGACAGAAAGAGGGAAGTTGGAAGGAAATGGCTTGGAGAGGGAGATAATTAACTCTTTATGAAGTAGCAGGTGTCTGCTGTAGATGATAATTCAGGATGGAACAACAGAGTTCTCTTTCTATCCCTCCTCTGAGTGTTTTCAATCAGATAAGAAAGAATGACTTATAAATTAATGAGAAAAACAACTTATATATTGTTTGGCTTGCTTGTAAGTTAAATCAGGATTTGTATTATTACCTAAATGTATTATTTTAAAACAATACATTTATTTTCAAAGCACATTTCATCACCTTCTAAATTTCAGCTAAGTATACTGATTCCAGATGATGATTTATAAGGTCTAAGAAATGCCCCACTGAAATATTGGTCATCCCTCCCACCCATCATCATCTCCATATATCCGATCTGACCAGTGAGTATACATTGGGTTTTACATGCACACATTTAATGAAATGATAAAAATCCCTGGAAAGGGATCCTGAGGATCACGTGGGATTTGGAGGGAACCTTAATGATTATCAAGTATAGGCCCACACCAGTGGCTTTGTGTTTTGGTTTTGTAAGTTCATGTTTTTTGTTTTGGGTCTAGATGGGTTTCAATGATAGAATTCCCTTCTAAGCATATCACATTCTATGATTATAGCTTATCCTTCTGTGAGGTTTCCTCTCCTTATTCATGGCCCCTGTCTGGTTCTACTCTGCCAAACTACAGGGTTTTTATTAGCCCCAAGTCCCCCAACTGTGATTTCCCCCTCTACACATGTGTGGTGACAGTTATTAATGTCCCAACAGAGAAATAGCCGCGTCAGAGATGCCTCTTTCAAAGGGAGAGAGGAAAAGTAAGATAAAGGGAGTAAAAATCTTTACCCCTTTCACAGGCATTTTAATAGTTCTTTAACAGTCTTTTTTTGATGTATGCATAGCATTCAGAAAAGCTATGGCAAACCTAGACAGCAGAGTCAAAAGCAAGAGATATCACTTTCCCGACAGTTCTGTATAGTCAAAGCTATGGTTTTTCCAGTGGTCAAGAATGGATGTGAGAGTTGGACCATGAAGTGGGCTGAGCATGGAAGAATTGATGCTTTTGAATTGTGGTGCTGGAGAAGATGCTTGAGAGTCCCTTTGACAGCATGGGGATCAAACCAATCAATCCTGATTGATCAAACCAATCAATCCTAAAGGAAATCAACCCTGAATATTCATTGAAAGGACTGATGCTGAAGCTGAAGCTCCAATTGGCCACCTGATGTGGAGAGCTGACTCACTGGAAACATGGGCAGGAAGAGAAGTGGGCAACAGAGGAGATGGTTGAATAGCATCACCAACCCAATGAATATGAATTTGAGCAAACTCCTGGAGATAGTGAAGGACAGGGAAGCCTGGCATGCCACAGACCATGGGGTCGCAAAGAGTCAGACATGACTTAGTGACTGAACAACAACAACAGCATTTTGAGAAGGAAGAAAATATTTCTTGTTTGTGAAAAAACCACAAACAGCAAAATATACTTGCATCCTGTTATCTTGCCTCTTTAGCTTCTCTAAGAGGTGAGGGTATAAGTAACTCTATAACATTAGTGTGGGGAGTGCACTGAGTTTGTTATAAGTGGCAACAGGTGGAAACATGCTATAGAATTGAACTGGGTATAACCATGCCCCTTAAATTTCTAATAAAAATTCCATATGTACATTTGATCTCTTTAAATGTGGTGGAATTTTTGCATGTCTCTGAGACAGCCTGAGAGAAGAGATAAATTATGTACTTTATGATTTTTTTAAAAAAGATAAAATTTAGTCTTAATTTGATTTAGAATGAGGGATAGGATGGGGAAAATACTGTTTTTCAGCTTCATGGTCATATGATTTAGAAATGTCACGCCATGTGGATCTAAAAGCTTTACCAAAATGATTATTTCACTTTTTTCACGTTGGTTAACTTGGGCTGAATGGCTTTTTTGTTGGTTTCTGCCTCCCCCTTCTCCCCTTTCCCTGGGATTCTAGGGCCAAATGTAAAAAGAAAACTAAGTTCCGAATTAGGATATAAAAGGGAAAAAATGCAGATAGGTTTCTGGCACCCGCTGCCTTGGAAATTCAAGCCAGGGAGTGCTTTGCATTTTGTTCAGAATATTTGGAAGTGGACCTAAATTTCAGAGATGCCTACCTCTGGGAACCAAAGCACCAGGCAAAGCAATCTGCCAATACTTGGGAACGACTCTGCCTGGAGCCAACAATGTTTTTCCTGTGGAATGGTGAGGGTTGCTCAGAGTTGCCCACCCACATCGCCAACTCCCACGCACAGCACTGCAAACTTATTTCTGAGACCCGAACAGAATTAAAACCGGGCAGGGCCCTTTTCTTTGGCAGAGTTGAAAACACATGATGAGGTGCTTTCTGGTTTTTGGAAGCAGCGAGGCTTGGTGATTTACAGCTGATCTAAGATTGGGACCAGGCTCATCTTTTGGATGGAGGGCATAAACTGTGTGTCCTGTCTGTAAGCAGAAGGCCTGACAGCGGTGGGTGAGGACTGAAGGCAGCAGGCAAAAAGAGTGTTGTCTTGGTTGCTTGGCTTGGATCGAATAGGCACTGGGATCCCAAATCGGCACCGGGACCCCAAGAGCAATTTTTCTTTCAATGTCTCGGTTTCCCAGTGCATAAAGTCATTGGTATCTCTGGGAGATGCCTGGGAAATAAAGCGTGGCTTCAATTTCACCTCCGTTTGTTGTTTCTTTTTGCTTCCTGTTTGCTCTTTTCCTCTGCATCCTAGTTTGGCTTTAGAGGTTTATTTTTAGGAGGGAAACAAGGAACCACATGAAACAAAAGGATGAGGAAAGGTGTGGTGCCAAGTTTCGAACCCACTCAACCTTGTGGGTTTGGAGTTTTTCAAGCAACCTCCTGCCTCTTGAGCTTTCAGTTTGTTTATTCTTGGCAAAAATGCAGCTTCCTGTTTTTAAGAAAAACAGCTTATAAAAATGCTTGAAAAGTCTTCTTGGACATCAAAACACCCTTTCCAAATAATATTGTGATGATTTATCATGTAAATGAGTCAAAACAATGTGAGCAACATTTCCTATAAAGTATGTGTGGGTTTTAAAAATTAAGGGGATAGTGCTTAGCTAAACATACTTCAGTTATAGAAGATCAAAAGAATTGGAAAACCAGCTTGAGATGTTTGCTGAGTCTAAAATGAGGCCAATCCAACCACTCTCAGCTGAAATGCAAGCAAACAATTTATTATTAAAAGAGCTCATGGATGTGATTACTCTTTAGTCTCTGGGTTTGTGACTCTTGCAACCAAAATAATCCCCAGGAAGTGATTGTACTAATGTTCTTGAGTAAGCCTGGGACCAGAGCTCCTGGCCTTATGTATGAAGGTGAGGCAGGACTCAGGATCCAGCAGCTCAGCCTCTAGGCCCACTCATTCTCAGGTTCAAGGGTTCATCTTGGAGACATGATATTCTCATCACTGCTAATTTGAAGTGAGTTGTTTTTGTAGGACAAGAACATATTTGTCAGCTCTCAGACTCCTAATTCAAATCTCTACGTTTACTTCTAGATTCAGAAGCTGAGAGAGCTAATATTCTACTGGATGGATGATGACTCTGATATGTAATTTCTCCTATTTGGGATTCTGTATGTCCATGGATATACTGGGAAGTACCCCACATCCACGTTATCTCCAAGAACATCTCCTATAAAGCATCCATAGTGACAACTGCAGAGGTTAACAGATTTAGGTTTTGAGCCAATCCACAGATTTGATTAAGCATCTGCTATAGATGTATGTGTGTTATAGGTAAAATTCTGAATAAAAACATGGAGTCTTCTGACCTTGAAGAAGCTGGAATCTAGCTGAGGGAATTCTGTGACAGTAACAATAAGAGATGCTGTGTGATAGAATCTCATGGAGAATATCTAGAAAAATCTAGAATTTTCAGATGGGAGAGAATAGTAGAAAAAGACTTAAGGGGTTTGTAGAAGACTATAAGCTAAATATCTGGAAATAAGAAAAGGTGGTTCATGGAAAGTGTAATGTAATTTCAGGTTGTTTCAGTAGATATATGGCATATAAATTAAGGGAGAGGGGAATCCTATTTGATCTGCACAGGTCATATCACACATTGTAACATTTAGTGCATGCAATATTTGTAAGAGATGAAGACTAATTAGAGCTAACTGAAGGTCTATGACCCAAATGGGGTGTAAACTTTAATAAAAATGACCCACCCACAAATAATAGAGGCATTGGGAATTTTTAGTCTGGTGAAAAGAAGATTTAAGAGAGGGTAAGGCTAAGATCATGGCATCTGGTCCCATCACTTCATGGCATATAGATGGAGAAACAATGGAAACAGTGACAAACTTTATTTTCTTGGGCTCCAAAATCACTGCAGATGGTGACTGCAGCCATGAAATTAAAAGATGCTTGCTCCTTGGAAGAAAAGCTATGACAAACCTAGACAGCATATTAAAAAACAGAGACATTACTTTGCCAACAAAAGCCCGTCTAGTCAAAGCTATGGTTTTTCCAGTAGTCATGTATGGATGTGAGAGTTGGATCATAAAGAAAGCTGAGCACCTAAGAATTGATGCTTTTGAACTGTGGTGTTGCAGAAGACTCTTGAGGGTCCCTTGGACTGCAAGGATATCCAAGTAGTCAATCCTAAGGAAATCAGTCCTGAATATTCACTGGAAGGACTGATGCTGTAGCTCCCATACTTTGACCATCTGATATGAAGAACTGACTCATTTGAAAAGACCTTGATGCTGGCAAAGATTGAAGGTGGGAGAAGGGGATGACAGAGAATGGGTAGTTGGATGGTATCACCTACTTGATGAACATGAGTTTGAGCAAGCTCCAGGAGTTGGTGATGGACAGGGATGCCTGGTGTGCTTCAGTTCATGGGGTTGCAAAGAGTTGAACACAACTGAGCGACAAAACTGAACTGAAGGCAAAGTGTATTCAGTTATTTGGTGGTCTTGCATTTGAAAGAGTTTTGGTTTCTATAAAATCATATTAGGGCCAGAATTAGGGCGAATAGTTCTATGACAATTTTTTTTCATCAATGTGTGCATGTGTGTACATGCCAAGTTGACATGCTTCAGTCATGTCAGACATTTTGTGACCCTATGGACTGTAGCCTGTCGTGGATCCATGAGATTCTCCGGGCAAGAATACTGGAGTGGGTTGCCATGCTCTCTTCCAGGGGATCTTCCCAAACTAGGGATCGAACCCTGGTTCGATCTTATGTCTTATGTCTCTTGCATTGGCAGGTGGATTCTTTACTAATAGAGTTATCTGCAATGCCAATTCTGGGATAGTATGCTAAGCAAGGAAGCAAACACAAACAAGAGGAGCTCTTGCCCCTAAAGAGACCACAATCCATTGGAAGACAGAAGCACAGACAGCTACACCCCAGCACCATGTCTGGGACCCTATCAATTAACTTTGCCCAATGGTGATTTTTTGACCAATATTATACATCACATAATTTAAACATTGACATTGCAGCCATAAAATTAAAAGTCGCTTACTCCTTGGAAGAAAAATTATGACCAACTTAGATAGCATATTGAAAAGCAGAGACATTACTTTGCCAACAAAGGTCCGTCTAGTCAAGGCTATGGCTTTTCCAGTGGTCATGTATGGATGTGAGAGTTGGACTGTGAAGAAGGCTGAGCACCGAAGAATTGATGCTTTTGAACTGTGGTGTTGGAGAAGACTCTTGAGAGTCCCTTGGACTGCAAGGAGATCCAACCAGTTCATTCTGAAGGAGATCAGCCCTGGGATTTCTTTGGAGGGAATGATGCTGAAGCTGAAACTCCCGTATTTTGGCCACCTCATGCAAAGAGTTGACTCATTGGAAAAAACTCTGATGCTGGGAGGGATTGGGGGCAGGAGGAGAAGAGGACGACAGAGAATGAGATGGCTGGATGGCATCACTGACTTGATGGATGTGAGTCTGAGTGAACTCTGGGAGTTGGTGATGGACAGGGAGGTCTGGCGTGCTGCAATTCACGGGGTCGCAAAGACACATGCTGAGCGACTGAACTGAACGGAACTGAACTGAAAAGAAAAAAAAAAGTTTTCTAAAAGTCCAGCATCTTGTACCTCTTGTCCAGTAGTTTTCTCTTTCCCAGAGGCAACCACTGTCACTTCTTGTAACTCAGTGTTGTATTATTTATCTCCATGTCTTTAAGTGGCATGGCTGTATCATGAATTCTTGAGTTTTCAGTTGCAGGCTTTATCTGTTGACTTTCCCTTATGGAAAACGAGGGTTTAGCTCTCTCCTTCCATCACACATGGGCACCCTTACAGCCTCCTCCATTCTCTTAATATAAGCATGTTGTGTTTTTGGTTAAAGCCAATATTCTGTTATCAAGGCTATGAAACTATTCATGGCTGTGTCTGTGGAAAATATGGTCACTCTTCCTTTCCTACATCACTTTTTATTTTTCCTAGAATTCATATTTTTTCTCATTGTTAAATTTACTTCATTTTATATGTGGTTGCCACTAATTCAACCCCAAACACCTCATCATGTGTCTAAAGCTTTTCTTAAGACATTCAGGGCCATTTGATTGCCATTTATGTTCATCTTCCTGAATTTCTCCCAAAGCCTTCTTGGGTACTCACACTGGCCTGGTTGCTCTGTTCCTGCATCTCTATCCTGCGATCTCCCTGCACGACTACCCAGTAAAGAAACCAGTAGGTTCTTTTCAGCTTTGTCTTCTGTTGGGTCTCCTCAATGCCAGGATCACATGTCTTCTCTTGGTTAATCTTTTCTGGATAAGCCCATGCTCTAGTCGTTTTCTATGTGTGAGAGACTGAGAAGATTTGACAATATTTTTATTTTTTATTTTATCCTCATGTTTGATTGATAGTTTGTCAGGGTCTAGACATGTAGACTGGACATCATTTTCCTTCAAAATGTTGAAGGCAATACTTTATTGCCCTTTACCTTTCAGGGTTCCTGAGAAGTCAAAATGTTATTCTGATTCCTGATTCTTTGTCCAGAAATTTTTTTGTTGTTGTTGTTAAAAACTTTTAAGATTTTTCTCTTTGCTGAAATTTCATAATCTTTTTCCTTCAAATGGGTCTATTTTTGTTTATCTCACTGGGCAGTTGGTAGGCTTTTACAATCTTTTCCTTTCATTTGGAGAACTTTTCTTGAGTAATTTTATTGATATTTCCCTCCTCTCTATTTCTTTATTCTTTCTGGAACCCTTGCTTTTTGGATTTGGAACCACTTGACCCTGTTATATTTACATTTTTATCTTTTATTTACAACTTCTTTCCTTTAATATTTTATATCTCTGATTCTTATTACTTGGTTGCATTTATATTTTATTTCCTTGATAATATTTAATAAAAACTTGAGATATGGGTGTTTTCTTGGCAAACCATTGTCTCAGCTAAGTTGCTTTGTGTGATGGGATGGGGGATTTCTTCTATTTGGAGGTTTTTCTCAAAGCTCTCATAATTTTTATACGTAGGAGTTGGGCACCCACGAGTTGATTTGCTGTTCTGAGTGTATGAATGGGGACTGTTAACTATCAGCTTCACTGTAGAGTGCTTTGGCTGGGTGCTTTTTAGTGGAGAATCTCTGCTGTCAGTACCTTTATATCCCTCTTTTTGGCAAAGAAGTATTTCCCATGGAAGATTTGTTTTTCAATGTCCAGCCTGGGAGTCAGTGTTCTGAGAGCCAAGTGGACAGAGAGAGTAGAGGGTATTCACTTTCAGTGTGCTTGGGATTACTTCTTTCAGTAAGAAATCTGCATCATCCATCCTGCCTGCTGCTACTTAAGGTCCTAAGTTTTATGTTTAGAAGGCAATGGCACCCCACTACAGTACTTCTGCCTGGAAAATCCCATGGGTGGAGGAGCCTGGAAGGCTGCAGTCCATGGGGTCGCTGAGGGTCGGGCACAACTGAGCGACTTCACTTTCACTTTTCACTTTCCTGCATTGGAGAAGAAAATGGCAACCCAATCCAGTGTTCTTGCCTGGAGAATCCCAGGGACAGGCAGCCTGGTGGGCTGCCGTCTATGGGGTCGCACAGAGTTGGACACGACTGAGCGAGTTCACTTTCACTTTTCACTTTCATGCATTGGAAAGGGAAATGGCAACCCACTCCAGTGTTCTTGCCTGGAGAATCCCGGGACGGGGGAGCCTGGTGGGCTGCCATCTATGGGATCACACAGAGTCGGACACGACTGAAGTGACTTAGCAGCAGCAGCAGCAGACATAAACTGAGGAATGACAGTCTAGCATAGTGATCTAGGGAACTGGTAATGGGCCTATTAAAAAATCCTTCCTTTTTTTTTAGTCTACTCCCCTCACTCCTACTTCTCAAGGTACTTGATAAGGTCACATTTTGAAACTTTAGGGGTTACATAGTATAAATCTGGGTTTGCTTTCAGTTTCCGCTACTGCTGGCTTAGTACTTCTACTCCTTGGGTGTCTAAGTCATTTACTTAGCTAGAAATCAGATGTTCACCCATCTGCTTTCTAGCTGCCAAAATTATTTTTTTCCCTCTTGTGATTGATCTGGGATGTTTGCAGAAAAAACAAAAAACAAATAATACTGTTGAAGATACTTTCTGACAAGTCAGATTTTTCCAAACAGTGAAAACAGGAAGGAAGTATGACACAAACAACAAAAGGGACGTGAAAATGTCCCTGGAGAATTTGGAAGATAATGAATGCGCCTAGGACACGGGGTAGTTTGGGAGGAGGAGGAGGCAGGAATCAGGAAGACTGGAAACAAGGAGTAAAGGTGCTCTGTGATTGTACAGAGATGAGGGGACAGTAGAGAAGTCTAAGGTGATTCTGCAGCTTCTAGACTGGAAAAAGCGGGTAGCCAGCAATTAAGGAAATCTTAGAGAGCCATTTTTGGGCCACACACTATTGGCCATATGTATCCCACCATGCACTAGGTTCCCTCAAGTAGCTGTTAAGCCCTTAGGTGCAGCTGTTAAGCCCTTGGGTGGACAGTGGTAGGAAAGATTCCAGATTGCTTGGCCTGTGAAAAATGCCAATAATTTTCCAGTATATGTATGGGCCTCTTGATTTTAGCTAAGTTTTGAGAAGCACAGGAAAACCAGGGAAGAGAGGCAAAGGAGAAATAGAGGCTGAGAAAAAAAAAAGAGACATGAAGAAAAGAACACACGGTGATGACATCAATGCTGTGCTATAAAACTGAACCTTAAATCTGTAAGAATCATTTCTGTTCTATCTCAATAGGGAGAAATGTGCTGAGCTCTCGGGGTCATTGACTAACATGTCTGCCAGATGGATCCTGGGTTTGGCTTCTGGGCCAGAGCATTCCATCTCAGGCTTTAAGATACCACAATGTATTATTAAACCTGTTTGTAACACAATGTGCAAGATGACATCATATCCCTGGGTGTGTGTGACCTCACCAAAAATGTGTGCCCTGTTGTGTAGGAAAAGTGGAACTCCGGGATACAGACAGTTAGGTAGAAGTTATTGTGGAGACTTACAAAGAGCTGCCCTTCCCCCAGTCTGGTTCTCTTTTCTCTCAAATCCAAAACGTTCTTTAAAAGAGGAAGAGCAAACATTTTATGTAATCCTGCATCAAAAAAGATGTAATAAAAAATATTGAGAAAAAAA
The DNA here is from genome assembly GCA_935064755.1 of Tragelaphus eurycerus. NCBI lineage: Eukaryota > Metazoa > Chordata > Mammalia > Artiodactyla > Bovidae > Tragelaphus > Tragelaphus eurycerus. The sequence continues at coordinate 15,966,859 of CAKXYN010000003.1, forward strand.
TGCATCTGAAATGAATGAAAAATGGAGATAGCCTCGGGAGATGGTGAGTTTTTAGCCTGGGATCTCAGTCATGGTCATTCAGGAAATAAAAACCACTGAATATTTACAATGGTAGGACCTTCACATAGGGAACTGGTTATACTGGAGATAGAAGAGCTAAGAAGTCTGGAGACAGTGAGACCATTCTGATTGGTAAAGGCAAAAAGATGCCACCCGCTATGAGCTGGATGCAGGGAGTATGTGGAGCCAATTAGGTGGGCAGAGGAGATGCAGCTGCTGCCAGAGATGCTACAGGAGGCAGAGGCAGAGGTACCTTGGCCTCCCCTCCCTTCCTTGCAGCCTCCAATCTCTCATCAGTGTTTCTTTCTCAAAGGCTGAGTCCAGGGGGAGATTGGTTGACTTAGGAGCCTGTTCAATCCCCTGGCAAGCAAAGCAGAGCAGAGGAGCATGAAGAATAGATCTAAAAACAAAGAGATCCAGAATGAGCACACATGGAAAGACAAATGCTGCCTTCAAAGGAAGATGGTCACTGTCTGCAAAATCATCACAAATCTGTGCACAATGAAGAGGTTGAACGTCCATCAGATTCAACACCAGAGGTGGACGAATTAGGACCTGAGTTGAACTGAACATCACAGAGGGCAACCACCTCGACCTCCTTCATAGCCAGAACTTTGGATTGGTTGTCAGCCATGAGCCTACCCAGTAGGACTTGATGTCTTTTAATTATCATTCACTGATTGACCTAGAGCCAGACATCCTGGAATGTGAAGTCAAGTGGGCCTTAGAAAGCATCACTACGAACAAAGCTAGTGGAGGTGATGGAATTCCAGTGGAGCTATTCCAAATCCTGAAAGAGGATGCTGTGAAAGTGCTGCACTCAATATGCCAGCAAATTTGGAAAACTCAGCAGTGGCCACAAGATTGGAAAAGGTCAGTCTTCATTCCAATCCCAAAGAAAGGCAATGCCAAAGAATGCTCAAACTACCGCACAATTGCACTCATCTCACACGCTAGTAAAGTGATGCTCAAAATTCTCCAAGCCAGGCTTCAGCAATATGTGAACTGTGAACTTACTGATGTTCAAGCTGGTTTTAGAAAAGGCAGAGGAACCAGAGATCAAATTGCCAACATCTGCTGGATCATGGAAAAAGCAAGAGAGTTCCAGAAAAACATCTATTTCTGCTTTATTGACTATGCCAAAGCCTTTGACTGTGTGAATCACAATAAACTGTGGAAAATTCTGAAAGAGATGGGAATACCAGACCACCTGACCTGCCTCTTGAGAAATCTGTATGCAGGTCAGGAAGCAACAGTTAGAACTGGTCATGGAACAACAGACTGGTTCCAAATAGGAAAAGGAGTACGTCAAGGCTGTATATTGTCACCATGTTTATTTAACTTATATGCAGAGTACATCATGAGAAATGCTGGACTGGAAAAAACACAAGTTGGAATCAAGATTGCTGGGAGAAATATCAATAACCTCAGATATGCAGATGACACCACCCTTATGGCAGAAAGTGAAGAGGAACTCAAAAGCCTCTTGATGAAAGTGAAAGTGGAGAGTGAAAAGGTTGGCTTAAAGCTCAACATTCAGAAAATGAAGATCATGGCATCTTGTCCCATTACTACATGGGAAATAGATGGGGAAACAGTGGAAACAGTGTCAGACTTTATTTTTCTGGGCTCCAAAATCAGTGCAGATGGTGACTGCAGCCATGAAATTAAAAGACGCTTACTCCTTGGAAGGAAAGTTATGACCATCCTAGATAGCATATTCAAAAGCAGAGACATTACTTTGCCAACAAAGGTTCGCCTAGTCAAGGCTATGGTCTTTCCTGTGGTCATGTATGGATGTGAGAGCTGGACTGTGAAGAAGGCTGAGCGCCAAAGGATTGATGCTTTTGAACTGTGGTGTTGGAGAAGACTCTTGAGAGTCCCTTGGACTGCAAGGAGATCCAACCAGTCCATTCTGAAGGAGATCATTCCTGGGATTTCTTTGGAAGGAATGATGCTAAAGCTGAAACTCCAGTATTTTGGCCACCTCATGCGAAGAGTTGACTCATTGGAGAAGACTCTGATGCTGGGAGGTATTGAGGGCAGGAGGAGAAGGGAACGACAGAGGATGAGATGGCTGGATGGCATCACTGACTCGATGGACGTGAGTCTGAGTGACCTCTGGGAGTTGGTGATGGACAGGGAGGCCTGGCGTGCTGCGGTTCATGGGGTCGCAAAGAGTTGGACACGCCTGAGCGACTGATCTGATCTGATAAAATTAAGCATGCACAACAGTAATAGAAAACATGATTTTGGTAGGAAAAGTTAAAATGTGTGTTTTATAGGTGTGGTTTTGGTCACTGATGTTGTTATTGCTAATAACACTGATATCCAATACACACTCTTATTTATAACTCAGAAACTCACTGCTGGGTGATCACATTGTTTTCCCAGGTCAATCCTGTTCCCGAACATTCCTACTTCAAGATTGAAGTAATTTCTCCAAAAGTTATATTCAACAGTTGACTGTTGATGCCATGTTCTATTATTAACTGACATGCAATTAGTTCATTAAAAAATACCTCAGCTGAATAGTGTGTAACTTAATACCATCTACCCAAGTGGAGAAATCCACAGTTTCTCACAAATGGGAGCAAAATTACAGTGCAGGGAAACTGGAAACGAGAAGATGCCAGCTGGCAGGACACTAAGTGTTTCAGATTACTGTGTGTTTATGACCTCTGTGTTCTAGAAAAAAAAAATTAATTAGATTATGCTATTTGAGAATCTTGGAATGTCGTGGCTCCATGCCAGGCTTATCAGAACCATACATCTGAAGTTTAATGAAGCTGTTTTAAATTTCACCTGTATTTCTAAGCTTTGAAAAAGCAATAAATGTAGGAACTAATAAATAACGGTGAAAGAATGCTGAGATTCTCTCACATGGCAGCATTCAGTGTAAAATTATGGGCTGTTCCAAAGTACGATACACTTGTTTGCTTGAAAATGAACGTGATATGAAACAGGGCTCTTGCTTTAAGAATATTTGGAAAATAAACATGTGCAACGTGGGAACTCTAACTGTTGAAACTTTGCAAGTTGTTTTGGAAAATATGAATTATTCATTAACAGTGTGTCTGTATCTCAGGGTGGGGTCAACATGGAGAACACCATGAGAACTACAGCACAGGGCAAGGGAAGCAAAGGAAAATTCACTTCTCATTCACCTTGATTAGGGAGTCCTACTGACTGACCTTCCAGCTGGTAATCATATGAGTAGGCCTCATCTTTTTATTATTTGCTTTTTAACGATGTATAGTTGATTTATGGGCTTCCCCAGTGGCTCAGACGGTAGGGAATCTGCCTGCGATGTGGAAGGCCCAGGTTCGATCCCTGGGTCAGAAAGATCTTCTGGAGAAGGGAATGGCAACCCACTCCAGTATTCTTGCCTGGAGAATTCCATGAACAGAGGAACCTTGCGGGCTACAGTCCATAGGATCACAAAGAGTCAGACACGACTGAGCGACTAACACACACACATAGTTGATTTACAATGTTGTGTTAGTTTCATGTGTACAGCAAAGTGTACATATACTGATTTAGTTATATTTCTATTAACATCTAATGGAAAAATCTGAATGAACTTTTTTGCCAATCCAATATATGCATTCTTTTTTCAGATTCTCTAGATATTGAGTACAGTTATCTGTGCTATACTGTAGGTCCTGTTGATTATTTTGTGTATAACAGTGTGTATCTGTTAATCCCAAACTTTTAATTTGTTTACTTGTTAATTGTGGTTAAATATACATAACATAAAATTGACCACTTTAACCGTTTTTAACTGTACTGTTCAATAGCATTTAATACTTTCACATGAGTATGTAATCCTCACCACCGTCCATCTCCAGAACTTGGCTTAAAGTTCTTTCATTGATTGATTTCTAAAAAACAATTAACAATTTCTCTAGGGCTCTTTGGTCACTTTAGTCAAGGGTTGAAAATGTACAGTTCAGTACATCTGTGCCTGCAGGTGTGGGAGCCAGATGGTCCTGTCCCACAGTCCTGCCACTGAAGTGCCCAAGGAGTGCCACTGTGGCATCAGATGAGTTGTGACTGAAGAAAACTACTGTTCACTCAGACTTAATAGAAGGAGAATATTGGCTCCTTTTGAGAAAACAAACAAGCAGGATAAACCCGAAACTAGTATCACTTTAATGAAGCTATTTCATTAAATAATTAATTATTAATGAATATTCAAAAATACTTACTGAATGCCTACTCGTGTTAGATGTTGTTTTAGGTTGTAAGGGATTCATGGTGATCAAAGATTAAGACCTCACTCCTACAGATCTTCTGTAACAGTCAGAGAGGTTGTAGATACACAGATAAATGTGGAACACACAGGTGAAAAGTGTGGATGAGAGAATAAAAGCAAGTTTGGTTTCCTTTTTCCTATTTATTCCCACATAATATTCCAGAGACAAAAAAGAGTAATGAGACTTCAGGGGAGAGAAGGTCACAACACAGAAGAGGTGACCCATATGTCCATTGCTGAAATATTCAGGAAGAAGAAGACTGAGAAGAGTCTGGTCACAAGTCAATGCCCTTTGAAATGGTTTCTCTATAGTCGGGAAATATCTGGCAGAAAATTAAAGATCAGTAAGTAAACTGTTTTATGTGGTGATGGTTTAGTCACTAAGTCATGCCTGACTCTGCGATCCAATGGACTGTAGGCCACCAGGCTCCTCTCTCCATGAGATTTCCCAGTCAAGAATATTGGAGCAGGTTGCCATTTCCTTCTCTAGGGGATCTTCCTAACGCAGGGATCAAACCCATGTCTCCTGCACTGCAGGCAGTCTACTGCATTGCAGGTGGATTCTTTACCAGCTGAGCCACCAGGGAAGCCCATTTTATCTGTGTAACATCAATTCACATATTTGACTGATTTCACCACTGGATTAAGCTCATTGAGTCTTTCAACAGATATTAATGAATTGCCTAATTTGTGTCTGTCCTGGGGATACACATATAGTGAACAAAACAGAAAAAGCACCTGCTCTCTTGGAGCTTTACACTCTGAAGGAGATAGATTTTGAACATTGCAGTATATATGGCACATTCCAAGTAGTTTATGACTGCTGTGAAGAAAGGAAGGTCAATTACCAGGGAATGGAGCATTGACCCTGAATACGGAGTGTGCCTGGCATCTATAAGGAACAGAAAAGCTCTACGTGACTAGAGCAAGACAGCAAGATGGTGAGGACAGAGGACATGGTCTAAGGAATCAGGGATCAGCTCTCGTAGAGCCCTGTTGTTATCGTTGTTCAGTTGCTAAGTGGTGTCCAGCTCTTTGTGACCCCGTGGACTACAGCATGCCAGGCTCCTCTGTCCTCCACTATCTCCTGGAGTTTGCGCAGACTCATGTCCACTGAGTCAGTGATGCTATCCAACCATCTCAACCTCTGCTGCCCCCTTCTCCTTTTGCGTGCACACACAGTATACACATATACACACATATGCGTGCTTAGTTGCTTCAGTCGTGTCTGACTCTGTGTGACCTTATAGACTATAGCCTGTCAGGCTCCTCTGTTCATGGGATTCTCCCGGAGAAAGAGAGGGGAAAGAGAGAGAGAGTGTGCTTTTGTGATTGTGGAGCTGTCTTAAGACAAGCTCCAAATCCCGGGGGGTGGGGGGTGGGGGTGGGTAGGGCAGGCAGGCTGTCAGGATGGGCAGGGTGGAAACTCTAGGCAGGAAGTGATGCTTCAGTTCACAGGTGGAATTTCTTCTTCCTGAGGGAAACCTCAGTTCTGTTCTTAAGACCTTGTAATGGATTGGATGAGATCCACCCAGATTACCCAGGCATCTCCCTGATGCAAAGTCAGCTGATTGTAGGTGGTAATCACACCCATCACACACCTTCAGGGAAACACTGAGATGAGTATTTTGATTGAGGAACTGGGTCCCAGAGTACCAGAGAGTAACCAGGTTGCCACATGAGTGATCATCACAGATGACTGATCAATTTTTATCCAGTTACAAGCTGACTGGCTTTGTATAGACTGTGACAACTCCTTCCTCTACCCTCGGCTTTTTCAACGGGCTCTTTTGAATTATGCAGACAGCCTGAGAGTTGGATTTCCTGTCTGACAGGATAGAATCAGGTTCCACATGACAAAATATTAATTAGGAGGACTGCTCTTGTTTGGAAACTCACTAGCACTGGGAGCTTGGCTTCTGGAGCTAAATGTTTCAGTACCAACCGGGTTCAGCCCCAAACAGAAGCCATCTAGATCTTGTGTCCAAGGCCCGCCCACCATCCCAATCATGGAGTCTATTTTTTTTTAATTGGAGGATAATTGCTTTACAATGTTGTGTTAGTTTCTGCTGTACAACAGTGTGAATCTGTTATAAATATACCTATATCCTCTCCCTCTTGAGCCTCCATCACACCCCACTCCCACCCCCTAGGTCTCACCCCTCTAGGCCATCATAGAGCACAGAGCTGAGCTCCCAGTGATACAGCACCTTCCCATTAGCTATCTAGTTTTACACAGGGTGGTGTATATATACAAGGGCTTCCAGGTGGCGCTAGCAGTAAAGAACTTGCCTGCCAATGCAGATGTAAGAGTCACAGGTTTAATCCTTAGGTTGGGAAGATCCTCTGGAGGAGGGCACAGCAACTCATTCCAGATTCTTGTTTGGAGAATCCCATGAACAGAGCAGCCTGGCAGGCTGCAGTCCATAGGGTGGCAGAGAGTTGGACATGACTGAAGTGACACAGTGTACACATAATCATCCACTCTTTAATATAAGAAGGTACTGCTGCTGTCCATATTCAACATTCAAATACCTCTTTTGAGAACAAAACAGTGCCTGTGTGACTTTGTGTGGGTCGTGGGTAAATTCTAGGCATGAGGAATAACAACCCTCCAGTTCATCCTATTGACCCCAATGAACTCTGCTCAATAAATATTTGCAGAATGACTGAAGGCCAAAGCAGGCCTTGAGTTTATACAACTTGGTGACATTTCTACCACGAAAAATGTGCTACTACAAACTTTATCTTGGAAAACTCCTGATAGGTGGTAAAGTTGTTCTGAACCTAGGAAGCTGTTGTTGGCAAAATTATGTGCTCTTGGAGAGAAACATTTCCTGTGTATTAAAAAAAAAAAAAAAAAAAGACCCCAGCGTGACTAATATGGTAAGAATGTTCTCACCTTCTCCAGGAGAAGAAAGGAGTCAGGTAGAGCTTTGCAACAATCCCTGGTCGCAAACCTCAGTAGACAGCCGGTCATTAGCTAACCACACGCATGTGGCACTCAAAATGGAACATCCCGGGCTCTGAAACCACAGGCATCTATCTGCTGGATTAAAGGAAGCAGTTTCACAGGCCTGGACAGAAAAAGGATGTGGTGAATTTTCAAATGCTTCTGATTTATAGGCAAGAAGGTGCAAGGTTATGGTACACAGAGAAATGAACCGTTACATTTCTCGTCACCACCCCTTCCAGAAACCCCCACTGCTGTGGTTTCTAGGAAGATACCAAGAGTGTCGCTATGACAATCACCAGGCCTGGTACTGTTCCCATGGTCCAGTCACACATCCTTGCAGTGATTCTTCAGGAATAGCCCGAAACCCCTGTCTTTGGTGACTGGCCAAGCCAGGGTGTGATATTTTTTTTCTGTTTAATTAAAAAGAAAGAAAAAAAAAAAAAGCTTACCCATTTGCTTTCACCAGCTATCTGAAAGTTCAAAAGGTAAAGAACATTTCCCTCTGCAAATAAGCTGTGGAATGTATTTGGAAGTTGAGTTTTCATCAGCAGTCGCTGTTTTTGATCCACTTATTCCACTGCCAAGGAAGGTGAAATAGGCAGTTTTTTCCTGAAAAAATAAAAAAAAAAAGAGCGACATTTTATTTATAATTTGACATCAATGGGAGGGGCTCCAGGAATTTCGGGTCATCTTTCAGACCTTAATAGAGGCCAGGAACACCCTCAGATGGGAGGGACTTGTCATGTCCTCTTGGCACAGGAAGAGTTCAGGTTTCCCTTAACAGGAAATAATAAAATGAATCGAGGCTCACTTTGAGGCCTCTGATGATGGGTTATGATGGCACTTTATAAACCAATCTGTCCTTAGTGAAAGGCTCTTTTCATAAAATTATATCCTTAATTTATTACAATGCAAGACTGAATGTCATATTTACCGCATTGGGCTGCCCACAAGGTCCCACAAAAGACCAGGGCTCCTGTCCATGGAGTTTTGTAGGATAAACCCCCAAAGGATTCCCTTTCATGCTGACCCAAGGGCGGATGTGTGTTTATGGAGGAAATGATATTTGAATGGGGGCTTGAGGCAGATGATCTGAACGATAGAAAAGGACATAGCCTAAGCACGTGATGACCATCTGATCTCATCTTCTCGCTTGCTGGGCTTATTTTTCAGTTACTGAAGAAAACTGGCTTCAATTCCTCCCCTCCACTCTGTGGAGAGCTGCACCCTCCTCAGTCTGTATCCCAGGTCTTTTGGGGTTTACATTCTCGTGATCACTTTCCTACAATTTCTTGCTTCACTGAATTTTCAATCTCTTCTCTGCATCTCATTTGATTCTCCAGATATTTTTCTCTTTCTTCCCTACATCACTACTACCCTTAATTTCTCAAAACATCACTGATATAAGGCAGCTCCATGTCTAGATTTTAAGATAACCAAGAAGGAGCACAGCCTGGGACACAGCTGGCAGCGTTTTAAATTCTGTATCAGAAATTCCTCACCCAATTTCTGTGGTCCCATTAGATAGGAGATACCTAACTAGTCATTCTATGTGGGGTGCCTCTTATCATTAATCTGGGGCCACGGCTAAAGGAAGGCAAAGCTAATATAGAAAGAGATCCCCTGATATTATGATGTGAAGAACCAAGAACTCTTCTTTACATAGCAGTGTGAAGTTAGATTTCCAGAATTGCCTTTGGTCCTGCTCCACATGATCATGCATGTATCTGGTAGGGAATGAGATGTTTTTTCCTTGTCCTCCAGGCCTGTATTCACGTGGCTAAGGTTGTCACATGCTCATAGTTGCAGCCACAGGAAAGGGGAAGAGAATAGGAGGGAAGGTCCACTTCCTATGGCTCTCAACCAGGACTGGCACTGGCTACTTCCATCAGTGCCGCGGGTGAGAGTTCAGCCTTCAGGCCAAACTAGTTGCTGGGAGCTAGTACAGTTACCAACTACCCAGGTAACCATGCACCCAGCCCCATCTCTTTTACTATGAAAGGAGGTGAGAACCGCTAGGAGGAAAATGAGCAGTCTCTGCTACACCTTTCTACTTTTCCCCTTACACCCATTTTTCCTTCTCTACTTCTCAGCAGCCAACATTTAGATTTCTGCCACATTTTTAAGGAAAAACAATGAATGATGCAAACAGTTGGAAAGATAAACTGTGTTCTTGGATTGGAAGAATCACTATTGTCAAAATAACTACACTATAGATTCAGTGCAATCCCTATCAAAAACCAATGGCATTTTTCACAGAACTAGGACAAAAAAGTTTATATGGAAATGCAAAAGCCTCTGAATAGCTAAAGTAACCTTGAGGTTAAAAAAAAACAAAACAAAAGCAGAGCTGGAGGAATCAATTCCTCCGAAAAGACTAAGTGGCTTCCACTTCCATCACTAAAACAAGCTGCTAAGCTCTCTGCACCGGAGAATCCAATGTATCTCAGATAAATGCTCCCTGTTTCTGTATTGCATCCAGACTCCTCCATCCATGGGATTCTCCAGGCAAGAGTACTGGAGTGGGGTGCCATTGCCTTCTCCAGTATTGCATTCACCCAGCAGTTATTTCACTGTGTGCGCATGTGTGAGCCCACTCACGTGCAAGCACATGAATGGGGATTTCTTTTCTCTGGTACATGAAGGATTGAGGGTAGGGTGAGTAAAATGGGACATATTCTCAGAGAAGGAAACACTGAAGCTAAGCAGAGGGAAGATGCGGGCATGATCACTTCTAGATAATGGATGATCAAGTTTTATTGGCTCATAGGTTATAGGAAAAGGGGTAAGGGTCTTAGCGAGGAAGGCTTCCAGTGTCAAATAAATAGAGGCCAAATGCAAACCAGCGCCATCTAAAAAAGGATGGTTATATAAGAGGTCATGGCTCCATCCAAGTTTCCAAAACCTGTCATCAAGTCTTCACCTCTATCTCTGAGCCAATTGGTCTCTGTCTTCCTAGATAGGCTCTCTTCAGAAGGACTTCAATATCTCTAGGCCATGTATTATCTGGAAAATGTTTAAGCTGATGTTTCTAGCAAGTGGCTAAGGCAAAATAAAGGTGCAATTCCAGAGTCAGGTCGTCCTGTGCAGAATCTACCAGGTAAAGGATAGAGAGCTGGTTCTGGTGCTCCTGGATTCTCCTGATAGAATGAAGATTTTTAAAGTGGCAGCAGTACACAGTGGGGGAAGATTCTGAAAGTGAGAGGGGAAGGATTTTTTTTTAATTTCTCTGGAGACAGCTGCTCTCCATAACCTTTTTCATGCTGTGACCTCCTCATGTGGCCCAACTTTTACATGTCAAGCTTACTGAAGTGGTCTGTCCGTGGACCACTCTAAATGAGGGCACACAAATAATGGATGTCTGAGTCACAGCTAACCATGACAACAGGCTAGAGGAGCTGTCCTGGGGTCAGCCAAACAACCCAGAGCTTGTTGAGACAAGAGATGCTTGAGTGTTTCTGATAGACTAGAGGTTGACCAGTTGAGAGGCAAGTCAGTGTGGGCTCAGCCTGAGTATTGCCCAATAAGGCCACCAAAAGGCAGAGAGGGAACCTTAGTAACATGAAACTGGAAGTGAATGGTGTGTTTTGGGGGCACTGCAGAAGGACTCACAGGAAATCTATTCTAATGGGTTGGAGGAGTTGCAGGAACTAGGTCTGCAGTAATGGGCATTTCCAGAGAACCCCTACAAGAGGTAGGGATGGTGTTACACACTTGCCACCCAGACAGCATTAAGCCAGCTTAGGAGAGGATCATTTTAAGTAAGAGTTTTTCTCACTCTTTAACATCCCTCCTTCTCCCATAACTCTGATTTCAAAAGGATCAGAAATTTAAGAGGTGGACAGATGGGATGAACTGGGAGATTGGGATTGACATATATACACTATTGATACTGTGTATAAAATAGATAATTAATAATATACAGTATAGCACAGATTACTCAATGCACTGTAGTGACCTAAATGGGAAGGAAATCTAAACAAGAGGAAATATATATATATATATATACATATAGCTGATTCACTTTGCTGTACAGCAGAAACTAGACCAACCTTGTAAAGGCAACTATACTCCAATAAAAATTTTTAAAAGGGAGATATGTATGTGGTAGAGAAATAGAGTCAACCATGTCATTCTTATTCACCCCAGCTGCCTTCCAGCCTGAGGCAGCTCTAAATCAGGGGATGGGAGAATCTGACTTAAATCATTTAAAAATCTTCATTAAAATCTTGGATACCAGGTTGCAATTTCTAAGGTGTTTGTGACTTAAATGGACTCTAGTATCTAACTATAAATAAAAAGAAATGGCCTATAAGAATTCTTATCTTGGTCAAATAAAATGTTAAATGGATAGTAGAAAACAACAAAAATTTCATTTGCTTGCATTATAAATTCTGCTTGTTCAGTGTTTACATCTCTTTACACATCGTGATCCAGAGGAGAAAAAAAAACTCTCACTCTTCTAGAAACCATGAAATTCCCTAAAAAGATTCCTAGTGTTCTTTCTTAAGTCAATGCCTGCACCCCACCCCAACTAAACCTGAGACAAAAGAGTCATATAGTTATGAACAGTCTCATCTGGGCCGCATCTGTGAAAGCAAGGGGCAGAGTCTAAAAGGAGAGGATGCTGGCAGGCATAGATACCCATTATGACAAGAAGTGATGGTACAGGGATTCTGAAAGCTTACAAGAAGAGTCATTCCTGTGAAAAAGAAAGCCTGTGGTTAAAACAGAAGCTCAAATTCCATTGCATAGGCTGGGGTACAGTATGTTGGAAACATTCCATTTGGAATGCCAGATCTAAAATGTTAGAAACCTAGCGACAGGAAACAGTGCCTGCTGGGACCTTCACTGTGACCCCTGTCATTCCCATGCCCTCCATGGCAACACTCAAGCCATTGTTGCTAGCCTGGTCATGGGGGTTGTGCTGTCCTCCCTGATATGCCTATGAGTCAGGTGCTGAGTTGAAGCCACAGTGGGTCCCTAGATAGGCAGCAGGTAGGGATAAGGTCCATAATATTCTAAATAGTATTTTAGGGAAAAAAAGAAATGGAAGCAGTTAGGTGACATTTAAAAAGCTCACTCTGGATAGCAGTATGGAGGTTTCTCAAAAAATACAACACCAAGAAGGCAATGGCATCCCACTCCAGTACTTTTGCCTGGAAAATCCCATGGACGGAGGAGCCTGGTAGGCTGCAGTCCATGGGGTCGCTAGAGTCGGACATGACTGAGCGACTTCACTTTCACTCTTCACTTTCATGCATTGGAGAAGGAAATGGCAACCCACTCCAGTGTTCTTGCCTGGAGAATCCCAGGGACGGGGGAGCCTGGTGGGCTTCCGTCTATGGGGTCGCACAGAGTCGGACACGACTGAAACGACTTAGCAGCAGCGGCAGCATGCATGCGTATCAAGTTGCTTCAGTTGTGTCCAAGTCTTTAAGACCCTATAGACCATAGCCCACCAGGCTCCTCTGTCTAGTCAAGACCCATGTCTCTTATGTCTCCTGCATTGGCAGGAAAGTTCTTTACTGCTAGCACCACCTGGGAAGCCCAGAGCTACCATATGACCCAACTATTCCACTTCTGGGGGTATATCCAAACCACTAATTTGAAAAGATAAAAGCACCCCATGTTCATAGCTGCATTATTTACAATTGGCAAGACATGGAAGCAACCTAAATGTTCATTCACAGATGAAGGGATAACAAAGATGTGGTACATGTGTATATATATATATATCTGTATATATGGATATGTGTATGTATATATATGGTGAAAGATAAGCTACAAGGATGCTACAAAGTGTAATTATAGCCAATATTTTTTAGATAACTAAATGGAGTATAACCTTTAAAATCTGTACAAAAGTAAAAATCATAAAATAAAAAAATAAAAGGCAGCTCACTCTTCATAAACCATGAAGTTACAGGTTCTTTCACTTATTCAAAACATATTTAGGTATTTTTTACATGCTGATTATATGACAAGCACAGTGTTTGAATCTGAGAACATAAAACTGTTTAGGAAAATGTTGACAAGTTTGTCTCCCTCATCAGAATTAAGTTCCACCAGAGCAGGGGTATTTGTCCTGTTCACTCCCTGAGTCTCCAGTGTCTCAAAAAATATCTTATATGTAGAGTAGGAGCTCCATAAATATTTTTTGGATGGATAAAGTCGTATAATCACTACCTTCAGGAAGCTTAAAGTCCAGTGGAGGAGAAAGTCAGGCAAGCACAAGATAGTGGAGTTCAATGACACAGGAAATCATAAAACTGTCTAACAGCAGAGGGTGGGGGTGAGTGAGAAGGGAATAAGGCCTCCAAGGGATGATGCAACATGGGACAGTATAGGATAAACAGAGCATGGCCCTTCAGGCTGTTGTTTCCCTCCTCCTTGAGGGTTTCTCCTGTTTTGTCTCTTCTTTTGATGAGAAGGAACAATGGGCAAAGAGTGAGAACTCTGGACTGCCTCCTTCCTGGGTGTGGTCCTTTCTGAAGCGACGCCAGGGCAATGACTTTACAGGATGTCAGCACGAAGCCTGTGGGACTCTGGCTCTGTGGGATCTTGGCAGAACCCACCCCAGCGCTAAGGTCGGACCTGGGGAAAGATGTGGTAATGGCTGTAAATGCACGTGGGCTCAAAGGCAAAGCCGGCGCCTGGCAGAACTCTTCCTGCAAACTGCGCTTGCGGAGAAGTGCCGGGGAGCTTTTCCTGTGTGTGGCCAGTTCAGTGGGGTTAAGATATGATTAAGCCTAAATGTGTAAACAGCGAATTCCCAAGTTAATGATGATGTAACCTTCTGTTAGGGTTAGGCTGGATTAGAGCTGACTGTGTTGCCTCATGTTGGAATCCGGTCCAAAATGTTGATTCCTTTTATAAATACTGTAGTCATCCTCAGGAATAACAGGAGCCACCAAAGAGAAGCCTTTCTACAGTTTCTAGAGTTTCAGTTAAACATTCCTTAGCATCACCTGGGAAAATCCCAAGCAACACAGGCTGGCTCTTAGGGCCTGGGGAAAATGGCACAGGACTAGAGAGGAGGACTAGAGTTTGCTACCCTGGGCAGGAACACGGACAGTGCAGGCCTGCGTGAGGCACACTCTAAATCACATCTTGACAGAGCCATCGAAAGGCAGTTCCACATAAAGGAAAAATAACACCCCACTTGGTTGAAATCACATCCAACTGCGGCCAGGGCCCAATGTGCAATCCTTCATCCTTCCTGGTATTCATTCAGCTGCTATCGCCGCCCCCTGGACAGATTCCTCCTCCAGGGCAACAAATGCTCAATTCATCAGGGAACAGAAGCACTGCTCCCGTGCTGTCGCTCCAGGATCTTCAAAAGCTTTGAGTAGAAATAGAAGCCAAAGACAGATTATTTTCAGAAATGGACGTATTTTCACTCTAGTTTAAGCCTGTTGATGATCCTTTTGCTTCCTTCCACATGAAGAGCGTCCCTGCTCTGTACTACCTTCTAGATGATTTTAACGCGAGCCTGTAAGGAGCCCTAGAAGGTGGGCTACCCGATTTTGTTCCAACCACAGCCTTTCTGAAGGCAGTTAAGTGCAAAAGCAAATGTTTCATCTAGGTTGGTATCTAAAATGATGAAGCTCATTTTTATTTTCTTTCTCTCTGTTTTTAGCTCCCAGAAAGAAAAATGCTTGGGGAAGTCACAACCATAATAGTTATCGCGATATTAATATGCAACATCTAGATGTCTAAGGATGATAACAGGCATGGCAGTCCTCCTAAGGCCCTGAAAGTGAAAGTGTTAGTCAATTACAAAGTCTGACTCTTTGTAACCCCATGGACCGTAGCCCTCCAGGATCCTTTCCATGGACTTCTCCAGGCAAGAATACTGGAGTGGATAGCCATTCCCTTCTCCAGGAGACCTTCCCCACCCAGGGATTGAGCTTGGGTCTCCTGCATTATAGGCAGACTCTTTACCATCTGAGCCACAAAGGAAGCCTAAAGCCTTAGACACAGTTATATCTCACATCCGGATTAATGAAAAAAATGAAACACAGTTCTTCAAGCTTGAATCTGAGTCAGTTTTTATTAATAACACTTTGGAATTGAACGAAAAGCTGGTAAACCACCCCATATTAATAAGTGAGCTGTTTTCCTATTCTGTAAAATCAGACAGTAGACTCTAAACACCTGAGTTCAATACAAGAAAGATTTCAGAATGAAATGCTTGTTGTTGTCAACACCATTCCCAGACTCATCTGGGAAATTCCCACCCACATAACTTCTCCCGTGACCCTGTTCTTGTGGCTAACATGTCTCTCAGCTTCCCCAAGCCATTATCTCCCTGGCCTGCTGTCAAAAGAATAATGGAAAAAACAGGGGTCTGAAGAATGGAACTCGAGTCAAGTCACCCTTTCTTCCTTGCTGATTACCTGGTGACAGGTTAGTTGGCCCTTTCAACCTCGGTGACTTCATGAGAATAATAATATTTTGCCTGTCTGAAAGCAGGAGGTTAGACAAGATGAAAGATGTATCTCAACTTGATGCATACACTTTATCTATTTTACCTTAAAATAGTGCCTTGAATCAACCAAAAGACTATGCTCTGAACACAGAACTTACATACACACACACAAAGGTAACTCATGCAATTTTGCTTACATCCACTTATTTTCATTTGAGTAACTTGATATTTTCTCAGTTGATGGTGAGGCTTCTTTTATCATCACATGGTTCCTTGAGGTTTCATCCAGCTGAAAGGACCACAGTTCTATTGTTTTTTGTTTTTTGTTTTTTTCAGAGGAATTTATAATAAATGTGAAAACAAATGGGCTTTGTATGGTTAGGCCACTCAAAATGGCTGTTTTCTTGTTCTCTGTACATTTTCTGTGGGACCAGTGCCTGCTTCATCTGCACTCCACTCACATGATAGATCTTCCTATATACTAGTCCCCACCCCACCTAGAGACTATTCTTATCAAAGAGGCAGGGAAGGGATTGCCCCTCTGCTGGTTTCCTTGGTAACTGATAAGCCAACCTGAGTCAATTTCCCCTGTAACTGGTAACCTCTCTCTGCCCCCAAGGGCTAAGATTACCCCACATCTTGCCTACTGTCTGCTGCCTACGGATTGTGGGATGTTGCTCCAGGACCCTGCTTCAGATGTGTAAGCTCCCTCATCCACTACACCAGGAGTCCAGGATCTAATCCCTGATGATCTGAGATGGAGCTGACATAATAATAATAGAAATAAAGTGCATAATCAACATAATGTGCTTGAATCATTTCAAAACCATTCCCCAGCCCTGCCCAGGTCCATGGAAAAAATTGTGTTCCTCGAAACCAGTTTATAATGCTAAAAATTATGGGGGCCACTGCATTAAACTGTTGATGTCTCTGTCTCTAACTCCTGGCTCTTTCTTGGCTCTTGAACCTTGGCAAGTATAGGCTTCTTAGGCCTGTGGGGTGTAGTCCAACAGGCCAAAAGTCAGGTTGGTCACTAAGATGTGTCTGGAGGTCACCCCCTCTTTTTTTGTTTTTATAGCACAGAAAATATTCATATCTGATGAATATTTTGTTGTTGTTTAGTTGCTTAATCAAGTCAAACTCTTTGCAATCCCATGGACTGTAGCATGCCAGGCTTTCCTGTTCTTCAGTATCTCCCAGAGTTTGCTTAAACTCATGTCCATTGGTAATGCTATCTAATTATCTCATGTCTGTCATGCCCTTTTCCTCCTGCCCTCAATATTTCCCAGCATCAGGGTCTTTTTTAATGAGCCAATTCTTTGCATCAGTTCAGTTCAGTTCATTTCAATTCAGTCGCTCAGTCATGTCCGACTCCTCACAATCCCATGAACCGCAGCACACCAGGCCTCCCTGTCTATCACCAACTCCACCCAAACCCAATTCCATTGTGTTGGTGATGCTATCCAACCATCTGATCCTCTGTTGTCCTCTTCTCCTTCTGCCTTCAATCTTTCCCAGAATTAGGGACTTTTCCAACGAGTTAGCTCTCTGCATCAGGTGGCCAAAGTATTGGAGTTTCAGCTTCAACATCAGTCCCTCCAATGAATACTCATGACTGATTTCTTTTAGGATGAACTGGTTGGATCTCCTTGCAGTCCAAGGGACTCTCAAGAGTCTTCTCCAACACCACAGTTCAAAAGCATCAATTCTTCGGCGCTCAGCTTTCTTTATAGTCCAACTTTCACATCCATACATGACCACTGGAAAAACCATAGCCTTGACTAGATGGACCTTTGTTGGCAAAGTAATGTCTCTGCTTTTGAATATGCTGTCTAGATTGGTCATAACTTTTCTTCCAAGGAGTAAGCGTCTTTTAATTTCATGGCTGCAGTCACCATCTGCAGGGATTTTGGAGCCCCCCAAAATAAAGTTTGACACAGTTTACCCATCTATTTGCCATGAAGTGATGGCGCTGGATACCATGATCTTAATTTTCTGAATGTTGAGCTTTAAGCCAACATTTTCACTCTCTTCTTTCACTTTCATCAAGAGGCTCTTTAGTTCCTCTTCACTTTCTGCCATAAGGGTGGTGTCATCTGCATATCTGAGGTTATTGATATTTCTCCCAGCAATCTTGATTCCAGCTTGTGCTTCTTCCAGCCCAGCATTTCTCATGATGTGCTCTGCAAATAAGTTAAATAAGCAGGGTGACACTATACAGCCTCAACGTACTCCTTTTCCTATTTGGAACCAGTCAATTGTTCCATGTTCTGTTCTATCTGTTGCTTCCTGACCTCCATGCAGGTTTATCAAGAGGCAGGTCAGGTGGTCTGGTATTCCCATCTCTTTCAGAATTTTCCACAGTTTATTGTGATCCATACAGTCAAAAGCTTTGGCATAGTCAATAAAGCAGAAATAGATGTTTTTCTGGAACTCACTTGCTTTTTTGATGATCCAGCGGATGTTGGCAATTTGATCTCTGGTTCCTCTGCCTTTCCTAAAACCAGCTTGAACATCTGGAAGTTCATGGTTCACATATTGCTGAAGCCTGGCTTGGAGAATTTTGAGTATTATTTACTAGCTTGTGAGATGAGTGCAATTGTGCGGTAGTTTGAGCATTCTTTGGCATTGCCTTTCTTTGAGATTGGAAGGAAAACTGACTTTTTCCAGTCCTGTGGCCACTGCTGAGTTTTCCATATTTGCTGGCATATTGAGTGCAGCACTTTCACAGCATCATCTTTAAGCACTTTTACAGCATCATCTTTAAGGATTTGAAATAGGTCAACTGGAATCTTTGAATCAGGTGGTCAAATATTGGAGCTTCAGCTTCAGTACCAATCCTTTCAATGAATATAGGGTTGATTTCCTGGTTTGATCTCCCAGTTATCCAAGGGACTCTCAAGAGTCTCTCTCTTCCAGCACCACAGTTAGAAAGCATCAGTTCTTCAGTGCTCAGCCTTCTTTATGGTCCAACTCTCACATCCATACATGACTACTGGAAAAATGATAACTTTAACTACATGGACCTTTGTTGGCAAAGTGACATCTCTGCTTTTTGATATGCTGTCTAGGTTTGTCATAGCTTTTCTTCCAAGGAGCAAGTGTCTTTTAATTTCATGGCTGCAAATGATTACAATAGCTCTCTTATCAATCTAACTGTTTAGGGACCACCTCACTTCCATTAATTTCATATTTCTATTGTGTATTTTTCTAGCATGAATCTAACACCAGTGCTCCACCCTGCTTCATATTCCTGAGTGTAGGCCCTTCAGAAAGAGCTCTGATTTTACTTTCTCATCTCATTTCCTGTCATTCCTCAGCATGAGATGTCTCACTAGCCATCCCACCATATCCCACATGCTTTCTCTTCACCAAGTCACCTGTGCTACTATGTCTCTGTAGGATTCCTTCTGTTTTCATTTTCTTTTGCTGTCGAGGCTTAAAAAAAATACTCAGTGGCTTTGTGGTTAAAGCAACACCCCCAATATTAATTCATGAAGGCCAAAAGTCCAGGCGCAGCATGGCTAGGTTCTTTGCTCAGCGTCAACAGGGCTGAGATCAAGGGCATCCTCTGCTGAAGGCTGGACTTGGGGAATATCTGCTTTCAAGCTTCTTCAGGCTGTTGGTAGAATTAATTTCCTTGTAGCTGAAGGACCTGGTCCCCCTAGCCTTGCTGCTGTTGTCTAGGGGCTGCCTGTTGATCCCAGAGGCTGCTGTCAGGTCCTGGCCTGATGGCCCCCTTCACACACTTCTAAACTCTCTAACTTCAGAAAGAACCCAGTCCCTTCTCAGACAAAGAAAGACCAATGCTGTGTATATCACTTATATATGGGATCTTAAAAAAAAAAAAATACAGCAAACTACTGAATATACCAAAAAGGAAGCAGATTCACAGATACAAAGAACAAATTAGTGGTTACTGGTGGGGGAGGGAAGGAGGGAGGGGCAACATAGGAGTAGGGGAGAAAGAGGTACAAGCTATTTAATACAAAATAAGCTACAAGAATATATACTGTAGACTTCCTTGTAGTTCAAATGGTAAAGAATCTGCCTGGGAGGCAGGAAACCAGGATTCAATCCCTGGGACGTTGGGAAGTTCCTCTGGAGAAGGGAATGGCAATCCACTCCAGTATTCTGGCCTGGAGAATTAAATTTCATGGACAGAGAAGCCTGGTGGGCTACAGACTGTAGGGTGGCAAAGAGTCAGACACGACTGAGCAATTAATGCAGTCACAGTCACATATATTGTACAACACAGGGAATATACCCAATGTTTTATAATAACTATAAATGGAGTATAAATTTTCAAAATTGCAAATCACTATATTGTACACCATTTAAGAGCGACCTCGCCTCCCCGCGACCGGCGGGCCATTTAAGAGCGACCTCGCCTCCCCGCGACCGGCGGGCCATTTAAGAGCGACCTCGCCTCCCCGCGACCGGCGGGCCATTTAAGAGCGACCTCGCCTCCCCGCGACCGGCGCGCCATTTAAGAGCGCCCCGCCGGCTGCGTCGCGCACTAAGAGCGCCCCGCCGGCTGCGTCGCGCACTAAGAGCGCGGCCGAGAGGAGCTACCCCACGACCAAGGAAGGACGGCGGTGAGGGCCAGCGCACTAAGCACGGCGGAGAGGTCAGGAAGGGCGGCGGTGAGGAGAGACCCCTCGTCCAAGGTAAGGTGCGATGGTTGTGCTTCGCTGGCCGGGAGCAGCCAGGAGCAGCCGGGATGAGATACCCCACGCCCAAGGTAAGAGAAACCCAAGTAAGACAGTAGGTCTTGAAAGAGGGCATCAGAGGGAAAATACACTAAAACCATTCTCACAGATAACTAGTCAATCTAATCACACAAGGACCACACCCTTGTCTAACTCAATGAAATTAAGCCATGCCCGAGGGGCAACCTGGGATGGGCGGGTCATGCTGGAGAGATATGACAGGGTGTGGTCCGCTGGAGAAGGGAATGGCAAACCACTTCAGTATTCTTGCCTTGAGAACCCCATGAACAGTATGAAAAGACAAAATGATAGGATACTGAAAGAGAAACTCCCCAGGTCAGTAGGGGCCCAATATGCTACTGGAGATCAGTGGAGAAATAACTCCAGAAAGAATGAAAGGATAGAGCCAAAACAAAAAGAATACCCAGCTGTGGATGTGTCTGGTGATAGAAGCAAAGTCCGATGCTGTAAAGAGCAATATTGCATAGGAAACTGGAATGTCAGGTCCATGAATCAAGGCAAATTGGCATCTTGGTCAAACAAGAGATGGCAAGAGTGAATGTCGACATTCTAGGAATTAGCGAACTAAAATGGACTGGAATGCGTGAATTTAACTCGGATGACCATTATATCTACTACTGTGGGCAGGAATCCCTCAGAAGAAATGGAGTGGCCATCATGGTCAACAAAAGAGTCCGAAATGCAGTACTTGGATGCAATCTCAAAAATGACAGAATGATCTCTGTTCGTTTCCAAGGCAAACCATTCAATGTCACAGTAATCCAAGTCTATGCCCCAACCAGTAACGCTGAAGAAGCTGAAGTTGAACGGTTTTATGAAGACCTACAAGACCTTTTAGAACTAACACCCAAAAAAGATGTCCTTTTCATTATAGGGGACTGGAATGCAAAAGTAGGAAGTCAAGAAACACCTGGAGTAACAGGCAAATTTGGCCTTGGAATACGGAATGAAGCAGGGCAAAGACTAATAGAGTTTTGCCAAGAAAATGCACTGGTCATAGCAAATACCTTCTTCCAACAACACAAGAGAAGACTATACATGGACATCACCAGATGGTCAACACCGAAATCAGATCGATTATATTCTTTGCAGCCAAAGATGGAGAAGCTCTATACAATCAGCAAAAACAAGACCAGGAGCTGACTGTGGCTCGGACCATGAACTCCTTATTGCCAAATTCAGACTGAAATTGAAGAAAGTAGGGAAAACTACTAGACCATTCAGGTATGACCTAAATCAAATCCCTTATGATTATACAGTGGAGGTGAGAAATAGATTTAAGGGCCTAGATCTGATAGATAGAGTGCCTGATGAACTATGGAATGAGGTTCGTGACATTGTACAGGAGACAGGGATCAAGACCATCCCCATGGAAAAGAAATGCAAAAAAGCAAAATGGCTGTCTGGGGAGGCCTTACAAATAGCTGTGAAAAGAAGAGAAGTGAAAAGCAAAGGAGAAAAGGAAAGATATAAACATCTAAATGCAGAGTTCCAAAGAATAGCAAGAAGAGATAAGAAAGCCTTCTTC
Source organism: Tragelaphus eurycerus (assembly GCA_935064755.1). NCBI lineage: Eukaryota > Metazoa > Chordata > Mammalia > Artiodactyla > Bovidae > Tragelaphus > Tragelaphus eurycerus. The sequence goes on from CAKXYN010000003.1 coordinate 15,988,828, forward strand.
AGTGATCAATGCAAAGAAATAGAGGAAAACAACAGAATGGGAAAGACTAGGGATCTCTTCAAGAAAATCACAGATACCAAGGGAACATTTCATTCAAAGATGGGCACGATAAAGGACAGAGATGGTGTGGACCTAACAGAAGCAGAAGATATTAAGAAGAGGTGGCAAGAATACACAGAAGAACTGTACAAAAAAGAGCTTCAAGACCTAGACAATCATGATGATGTGATCACTGACCTAGAGCCAGACATCTTGGAATGTGAAGTCAAATGGGCCTTAGAAAGCATCACTACGAACAAAGCTAGTGGAGGTGATGGAATTCCAGTGGAGCTATTCCAAGTCCTGAAAGATGATGCTGTGAAAGTGCTGCACTCAATATGCCAGCAAATTTGGAAGACTCAGCAGTGTCCACAAGATTGGAAAAGGTCAGTTTTCATCCCAATCCCAAAGAAAGGCAATGCCAAAGAGTGCTCAAACTACCGCACAATTGCACTCATCTCACACGCTAGTAAAGTAATGCTCAAAATTCTCCAAGCCAGGCTTCAGCAATATGTGAACCGTGAACTTCCTGATGTTCAAGCTGGTTTTAGAAAAGGCAGAGGAACCAGAGATCAAATTGCCAACATCCGCTGGATCATGGAAAGAGCAAGAGAGTTCCAGAAAAACATCTATTTCTGCTTTATTGACTATGCCAAAGCCTTTGACTGTGTGGATCACAATAAACTGTGGAAAATTCTGAAAGAGATGGGAATACCAGACCACCTGATCTGCCTCTTAAAAAATCTGTATGCAGGTCAGGAAGCAACAGTTAGAACTGGTCATGGAACAACAGACTGGTTCCAAATAGGTAAAGGAGTACATCAAGGCTGCATATTGTCACCATGTTTATTTACCTTATATGCAGAGTACATCATGAGAAATGCTGGACTGGAAGAAACACAAGTTGGAATCAAGATTGCCGGGAGAAATATCAATAACCTCAGATATTCAGATGACACCACTCTTATGGCAGAAAGTGAAGAGGGGCTAAAAAGCCTCTTGATGAAGGTTAAAGTGGAAAGTGAAAAGGTTGGCTTAAAGCTCAACATTCAGAAAACGAAGATCATGGCATCTGGTCCCATCACTGCATGGGAAATAGATGGGGAAACAGTGGAAACAGGGTCAGACTTTGTTTTTCTGGGCTCCAAAATCACTGCAGATGGTGACTGCAGCCGTGAAATTAAAAGACGCTTACTCCTTGGAAGGAAAGTTATGACCAACCTAGATAGCATATTCAAAAGCAGAGACATTACTTTGCCAACAAAGGTTCGCCTAGTCAAGGCTATGGTCTTTCCTGTGGTCATGTATGGATGTGAGAGCTGAACTGTGAAGAAGGCTGAGCGCTGAAGAATTGATGCTTTTGTACTATGGTGTTGGAGAAGACTCTTGAGAGTCCCTTGGACTGCAAGAAGATCCAACCGGTCCATTCTGAAGGAGATCAATCCTGGAATTTCTTTGGAAGGAATGATGCTAAAGCTGAAACTCCAGTATTTTGGCCACCTCATGCGAAGAGCTGACTCATTGGAGAAGACTCTGATGCTGGGAGGGATTGAGGGCAGGAGGAGAAGGGGACGACAGAGGATGAGATGGCTGGATGGCATCACTGACTCGATGGATGCGAGTCTGGGTGACCTCCGGGAGCTGGTGATGGACAGGGAGGCCTGGCGTGCTGCAGTTCATGGGGTCGCAAAGAGTCGGACACGACTGAGCGACTGATCTGATCTGATCTGATCTGATATTGTACACCTATAAGTTATATAATATCATACAACAACTATACTTCAATTGAAAGAAAAAACTTACCTGATTAGGTCAGACTCACCCTGATTAGAAAGCCTCTTGATGAAAGTGAAAGAGGAGAGTGAAAAAGTTGGCTTAAAGCTCAACATTCAGAAAACGAAGATCATGGCATCTGGTCCCATCACTTCATGGAAAATAAATGGGGAAACAGTGGAAACAGTGTCAGGCTTTATTTTGGGGGGCTCCAAAATCACTGCAGATGGTGACTGCAGCCATGAAATTAAAAGACACTTACTGCTTGGAAGGAAAATTATGACCAACCTAGACAGTGTATTAAAAAGCAGAAATATTACTTTGCCAACAAAGGTCTGCCTAGTCAAGGCTGTTTTTTTTTTCCAGTGGTCATGTATGGATATGAGAGTTGGACTGTGAAGAAAGCTGAGCACCCAAGAATTGATGCTTTTAAACTATAGTGCTGGAGAAGACTCTTGAGAGTCCCTTGGACTGCAAGGAGATCCATCTAGTCCATTCTAAGGGAGACCAGTCCTGGGTGTTCATTGGAAGGACTGATTCTAAAGCTGAAACTCCAGTACTTTGGCCACCTCATGCAAAGAGTTGACTAATTGGAAAAGACTCTGATGCTGGGAGGGATTGGGAGCAGGAGGAGAAGGGGACGACAGAGGATGAGATGGCTGGATGGCATCACTGACTTGATGGACAAGAGTTTGGATGAACTCTGGGAGCTGGTGATGGACAGGGAGGCCTGGCATACTGTTATTCATGGGGTCACAAAGAGTCGGACATGACTGAGCCACTGAACTGAACTGAACTGAACCCCGATTAATGTCCTTTTGCACCATACACTGATAGGGAATTTGGTTACACTTGCAAAATCCGTTTTGCCATATACAGTAATACAATCATAAGAGTAATACCTTACTCTAGTAAGAATTTCTACCTATACTTAATTGGAGGGAATTATACAAAACAAAGATTACGAGGATCATCTTCAAAGTCTACTACATTGTCCTTTGTTTTCCTCCTAGGTAAACTATTTATCATCTAGGAGCTAGTTTAAATGTGTTTCTCCTGTGTTAAGAAATTCTGACATCCTGAGGCTAATGTGCTGGCCCCATACTCACTGTGAGTCCTTATTTCTTCCCATACTGTTTTATTTATCACCTCATACTATACCTACCTGTATATGTATCTATCTGGATTAAGATTAAGAAGTAGAGATGCTGTGGAATTCTCAGCTTCATACTGTACACTGTAAATTCCACATTTGCAATAGTGTGTTCTTTGTATCATACCCTTTTCTAATTTTTATTTTATATTGGAGTATAGTTGATTAATAATACTGTGTTAGTTTCAGATGTATAGCAAAATGATTCAATTACACATTTGTCTGCTGCTGCTGCTGCTAAGTCGCTTCAGTCGTGTCCAACTCTGTGCGACCCTATAGACGGCAGCCCACCAGGCTCTGCCATCCCTGGGATTCTCCAGGCAAGAACACTGGAGTGGGTTGCCATTGCCTTCTCCATTGTGTGAAAGTGAAAAGTGAAAGTGAAGTCGCTCAGTCGTGTCCGACTGGTAGCGACCCCATGGACTGCAGCCTACCAGGTTCTTCCATCCATGGAATTTTCTAGGCAAGAGTACTGGAGTGGGTTGCCATGGCCTTCTCCGATACATGTGTCTATGCTTTTTCAAATCCCAAACTCGCAATCTGTCCTTCTGCCTCATCTTGCCCCCTGATAACCATGTTTGTTCCCTAAGTCTGTGAGTCTGATTCTATTTTGAAAGTGAGCTCATTTGTATCTTTGTATAAGATTCTGCACATAAGCAATATCATATTTGTCTTTCTCTGCCTGACTTACTACATTTAGTATGATAATCACTAGGTTCGTCCATGTTCTTGCAAATGGCATTATTTCATTATTTTTAATGGCTGAGTAATATTCCATTGCATATATGTACCATATCTTTATCTGTTCACCTGTTGATGGACATTTAGGTTGCTTCCATGCCTTGGCTCTTCTAAACATTGTTTGTACCACTTGAAAGGGTCGTATGTCAGGTTGTCTAGCAGGAAGTATTTTTTCCAGGTGAGGGTAGAGGCTTTATGCCAGGTGATTCATGAATCCTCTTCACCTTGCACTCTAGCTTACACATTCAATAACTCAGGCCCTTCATTCCAGTAGTACAGACACGAGGACTCATATGTAAGATTAGAACTGCAATTCACATCCATGACACATTCATACTTGCTCATAAAAGACTAGATATAACAACAGTCTTAGTTAATTTGGATACAAACTTGCTAAATAAGAGGTTAATTTAAAAAAATGAACAGTTATTTTGCATCTTTTATCTGAATGAAGTTGGCAGTGATGAAAAATAAATAAAATAATTAAGCAAGAACACCTTGGTATTCATATAAGAACTTCAGAATGTCCATTAGTCCCAAAACATTGCTTTTTCCCCTGGAAATTTTCTTTCATAAAGGAAATAGACAGAATTCACATTTAATGTGTTTTATTCTTCCACTGGAGGAGGGAGGGAGCAGTTCGGGTCTCATCCAGTCTTTCTGGGACTAGTGAATCTAGTTTGTTTTGTTTTGTTTTTGGTATTATTTCCCCTAGGGGCACATAGCAGAGATGAAAACCACACAAGATTATTGGATGGTACACAGACATCAATGTGTATTCAAGATTTGGAGGAAACAACTGCTTTTTTACCTATTTAGCAATGCAAAATATATCCTCTCTGTCAATTTTCTGGAAAGAAAACTGGAATTTGAGTAATTTTATACTATAGGCTGAATTTCAGGATTCTTCATTTCTAAAAGAATGAACATGGGAAATTATCCAGAACCACAGCTCTTTGCTATGAGTCTCTGAAAAGAGTTGGAACTTACCCCCCATATATTCTTTCATGGAGAACAACCCCGCTCAGTAACTACTATAAGTTCAGAATTTCCCAGATAACAGTCAGGAGAAAGAATAAAGAATAACTTCTTACTTTTAACCATGTTTGCAGAGAATTGGGTTCGAAATTCTGCCCATGGAATACTGGCAATAAAGGCACCCGTTAGGATAATATTTAATGAAGCATCTTGATGTGGCACCAAGCTTCCATTGACGGAATTAAGGAAGATCTGCCAGTGTTCCAGGGAAGATGATTCCCACACTTCCCCTCCAAAATGTTTTCAAATATGCAGAAGAAAAAGGAAAAAAAAAAAAAAAAGATGAATCAAGCAGAATACCTCGTGGACAATTTTTCTAAGCTGGGATGAATTATGTTAGCTTCTGTTCCCTGATCATTCCCTTCCCTGAGAAATGTATGGATATTTCCATTGCCCTAATCAACAGAGACAGTTTCAAAATTGATCTGGAAAATCGGCAGTTGACCCCATGATCCTGCACTTTGTCGACACATTCGATCACATCTGGTCTTGAACTGTAAAATTGTTGGCCTCTTCCCCAGCATACTGCTCTGACAGCTGCAGGCATTTTGTCCGCAGAATAGCTTCTCTCCCAGAGACTTAGGAAACCGGGACAACACAGCTTTCATTGCTAGATCCTCTAACCACAAAGAGAATTTCAATAAGTTTCTACGGAAAGGCCCTTTGGCTTAAGAGTTTTAAAAAGAAGTATTAGGAAGGCGCACAGGCAATGGCATGTAATTGGGTGTGGGGCCACCTTGATTTAAATTCTGTCTCTATCTTTGACCCTCAGTTAGCCTCAAAGGAGTAAGAGATTCACATTCTGTCCTCTGAAAAAGATAATATTGTAGGGATTGGATTAAGGTGCCATGATTTTGAAAATGTTTTAAAAAAATTATGTAAGTTGCACTATTTAACTCAGCAGCATTGTAAAGCAACTACTCTCCAATAAAAATTAATTTAAAAGAAAAAAATAAAAAGCTCAGCAGCATCATACTGTCCCTCTAGTCAAGAACAACTTGGTATTTTATAATAAAAGATATATATAGTCACTAAGTTGACAAGAATTTGCTCCCCTGTGTCAAATTCATTTCTAAAAATATGTGCTATGCTTATATGTGGAATCTAAAATATGACACAAGTGGACTCATCTATGAAACAGAAACAGACCCACAGACAAGAGGACAGACTTGTGGTTGCCAAGGGGAGATGGTTGGGGGTGGGAAGGATTAGAGTTTGGGATTAGCAGATGCAAATGATTGTATATAGGACTGATAAACAACAAGATCCTACTATATAGCACAGGGAATTATATTTAACATTCTGTGATAAACCATAATCAGAAAGAATATGAAAAAGTGTATATATATATATAATATATATATATATATATACACACACATATATGTGTGTGTGTGTGTGTGTGTGTATAACTGAATCAGTTTGCTCTATACTGGAAACTAACACAACATTATAAAGAAACTATACTCCAATAAAATTTTTAAAAAAGAGAATGCATATATGACAAACATTATCCTCAGTGGTGAAAAATTGAAAGCATTTCCCCTAAAGTCAGGAACAAGACAAGGGTGCCCACTTTCACCATTACTATTCAACATAGTCTTGGCCACAGCAATCAGAGCAGAAAAAGAAGTAAAAGGAATCCAAATTGGAAAAGAAGAAGTAAAACTCTCACTGTTTGCAGATGACATGATCCTCTACATAGAAAACCCTAAAGACTCCACCAGAAAATTACTAGAGCTAATCAATGAATATAGTAAAGTTGCAGGATATAAAATCAACACACAGAAATCCCTTGCATTCCTGTACACTAATAATGAGAAAATAGAGAAATTAAGGAAAGAATTCCATTCACCATTGCAATGAAAAGAATAAAATACTTAGGCATATATCTACCTAAAGAAACTAAAGACCTATATATAGAATTATGTCACCTACACCAGGAAGTATAACTCCATGGCTAAAGAGCAAAAGAGGCTGAAGAACTATTAACTAAGGAGCTAAGAACTTTTCATTTGCAGGTTAGGATCAGATGGTTGATAATAAACAATACTACTGATTTATCTATATTTAGAAAATTTAACCACCTTCAGAATTTTAGAATATTTCCCCTAAATTCATGAAATAAAGTTGTATGTTCAAAAAAAGAAAACTATAGAACACTGGTGAAAGAAATCAAAGAGGACACTAATAGATGGAGAAATATACCATGTTCATGGATTGGTAGAATCAATATAGTGAAAATGAGTATACTACCCAAAACAGTTTATAGATTCAATGCAATCCCTATCAAGCTACCAACGGTATTCTTCACAGAGCTAGAACAAATAATTTCACAATTTGTATGGAAATACAAAAAACCTTGAATAGCCAAAGCTATCTTGAGAAAGAAGAATGGAACTGAAGGAATCAACCTGCCTGACTTCAGGCTCTACTACAAAGCCACAGTCATCAAGACAGTATGATACTGGCACAAAGATAGAAATATAGATCAATGAAACATATTAGAAAGCCCAGAGATAAATTCATGCACATATGGACACCTTATCTTTGACAAAGGAGGACAGAATATACAATGGAGAAAAGACAATCTCTTTAACAAGTGGTGCTGGGAAAACTGGTCAAACACTTGTAAAAGAATGAAACTAGAACACTTTCTAACACCATACACAAAAACAAACTCAAAATGGATTAAAGACCTAAATGTAAGACCAGAAACTATAAAACTCCTAGAGGAAAACAGGCAAAACACTCTCTGACATACATCACAGCAGGATCCTCTACGAACAACCTCCCAGAATATTGGAAATAAAAGCAAAAATTAACAAATGGGATCTAATTAAAATTAAAAAGCTTCTGCACAACAAAGGAAACTATAAGCAAGGTGAAAAGACAGCCTTCAGAATGGGAGAAAATAATAACAAATGAAGCAACAGACAAACAACTAATCTCAAAAATATACAAGCAACTCCTGCAGCTCAATTCCAGAAAAATAAACGGCCCAATCAAAAAATGGGCCAAAGAACTAAATAGACATTTCTCCAAAGAAGACTTACAGATGGCTAACAAACACATGAAAAGATGCTCAACATCACTCATTATCAGAGAAATGCAAATCAAAACCACAATGAGGTACCATTTCACACCAGTCAGAATGGCTGCGATCCAAAAGTCTAAAAGCAATAAATGCTGGAGAGGGTGTGGAGAAAAGGGAACCCTCTTACACTGTTGGTGGGAATGCAAACTAGTACAGCCACTATGGGGAACAGTGTGGAGATTCCTTAAAAAAACTGGAAATAGAACTGCCATAGGACCCAGCCAACCCCCTGCTGGGTATACATACCAAGGAAACCAGAATTGAAAGAGACACGTGTACCCCAATGTTCATCACAGACTTGTTTATAATAGCCAGGACTTGGAGGCAACCTAGATGTCCATCATCAGATGAGTGGATAAGAAAGCTGTGGTACATATATACAATGGAGTATTCAGTTCAGTTCAGTTGCTCACTTGTGTCTGACTCTTTGCGACCCTATGAATTGCAGCACACCAGGCCTCCCTGTCCATCACCAATTCCTGGAGTTCACTCAGACTCACGTCCATCGAGTCAGTGATGCCATCCAGCCATCTCATCCTCTGTTGTCCCCTTCTCCTCCTGCCCCCAATCCCTCCCAGCATCAGAGTTTTTTTCAGGGGGTCAACTCTTCGCATGAGGTGGCCAAAGTACTGAAGTTTCAGCTTTAGCATCATTACTTCCAAAGAAATCCCAGGGCTGATCTCCTTCAGAATGGACTGGTTGATTCTCCTTGCAGTCCAAGGGACCCTCAAGAGTCTTCTCCAACACCACAGTTCAAAAGCGTCAGTTCTTCAAAGCTCAGCCTGCTTCATAGTCCAACTCTCACATCCATACACGACCACAGGAAAAACCATAGCCTTGACTAGATGAACCTTTGTTGGCAAAGTAATGTCCCTGCATTTGAATATGCTATCTAGGTTGGTCATAACTTTTCTTCCAAGGAGTAAGCATCTTTTAATTTCATGGCTGCAGTCACCATCTGCAGTGATTTCGGAGCCCCAGAAAATAAAGTCTGACACTGTTTCCATTGTTTCCCCATCTACTTCCCGTGAAGTGATGGGACCAGATGCCATGATCTTCGTTTTCTGAATGTTGAACTTTAAGCCAATTTTTTCAACCTCCACTTTCACTTTCATCAAGAGGCTTTTGAGTTCCTCTTCTCTTTCTGCCATAAGGGTGGTGTCATCTGCATATCTGAGATTATTTATATTTCTCCTGGCAATCTTGATTCCAGCTTGTGCTTCTTCCAGTCCAGCGATTCTCATGATGTACTCTGCATATAAGTTAAATAAGCAGGGTGACACTATACAGCCTTGACATACTCCTTTTCCTATTTGGAACCAGTCTGTTGTTCCATGTCCAGTTCTAACTGTTGCTTCCTGACCTGCATACAGGCTTCTCAAGAGGCAGGTCAGGTGGTCTAGTATTACCATCTCTTTCAGAATTTCCCACAGTTTATTATGATCCACACAGTCAAAGGCTTTGGCATAGTCAATAGCAGAAATAGATGTTTTTCTGGAACTCTCTTGCTTTTTTGATGATCCAGCGGATGTTGGCAATTTGATCTCTGGTTCTTCTGCCTTTTCTAAAACCAGCTTGAACATCAGGAAGTTCATGGTTCACATATTGCTGAAGCCTGGCTTGGAGAATTTTTAGCTTTATTTACAGAATGTGAGATGAGTGCAATTGTGCAGTAGTTTGAGCATTCTTTGACATTGCCTTTCTTTGGGATTGGAATGAAAACTGACCTTTTCCAGTCCTGTGGCCACTGATGAGTTTTCCAAATTTGCTGGCATATTGAGTGTAGCACTTTCACAGCATCCTCTTTCAGGATTTGAAAGAGCTCCACTGGAATTCCATTACCTCCACTAGCTTTGTTCGTAGTGATGCTTTCTAAGGCCCACTTGACTTCACATTCCAGGATGTCTGGCTCTAGGTCAGTGATCACACCATCGTGATTATCTGGGTCATGAAGATCTTTTTGTACAGTTCTTCTGTGTATTCTTGCCACCTCTTAATATCTTCTGCTTCTATTAGGTCCATACAATTTCTGTCCTTTATCAAGCCCATCTTTGCATGAAATGTCCCCTTGGTATCTCTAATTTTCTTGAAGAGATCTCTAGTCTATCCCATTCTGTTGTTTTCCTCTATCTCTTTGCATTGATCGCTGAGGAAGGTTTTCTTTTCTCTTCTTGATATTCTTTGGAACTCTGCATTCAGATGTTTATATCTTTCCTTTTCTCCTTTGCTTTTTGCTTCTCTTCTTTTCACAGCTATTTGTAAGGCCTCCCCAGACAGCCATTTTGCTTTTTTGCATTTCTTTTCCATGATATGGTCTTGATCCCTGTCTCCTGTACAAGGTCCCGAACCTCATTCCATAGTTCATCAGGCACTCTATCAGCTCTAGGCTCTTAAATCTATTTCTCACTGCCACTGTATAATCATAAGGGATTTGATTTAGGTCATACCTGAATGGTCTAGTGGTTTTCCCTACTTTCTTCAACTTCAGTCTGAATTTGGCAATAAGGAGTTCATGATCTGAGCCACAGTCAGGTCCTGGTCTTGTTTTTGCTGACTGTATAGAGCTTCTCCATCTTTGGCTGCAAAGAATATAATCAATCTGATATCGGTGTTGACCATCTGGTGATGTCCATGTGTAGAGTCTTCTCTTGTGTTGTTAGAAGAGGGTGTTTGTTATGACCAGTGCATTTTCTTGGCAAAACTCTGTTAGTCTTTGCCCTGCTTAATTCCGTGTTCCAAGGCCAAATTTGACTGTTACTCTAGGTGTTTCTTGACTTCCTACTTTTGCATTCCAGTCCCCTATAATGAAAAGGACATCTTTTTTGGGTGTTAGTTCTAAAAGGTCTTGTAGGTCTTCATAGAACCGTTCAACTTCAGCTTCTTCAGCGTTACTGGTTAGGGCATAGACTTGGATTACTGTGACATTGAATGGTTTGCCTTGGAAACGAACAGAGATCATTCTGTCATTTTTGAGATTGCATCCAAGTACTGCATTTTGGACTCTTTTGTTGACCTTGATGGCTACTCCATTTCTTCTGAGGGATTCCTGCCCACAGTAGTAGATGTAATGGTCATCCGAGTTAAATTCACCCATTCCAGTCCATTTCAGTTCACTGATTCCTAGAATGTCGACATTCACTCTTGCCATCTCTTGTTTGACCACTTCCAATTTGCCTTGATTCATGGACCTGACATTCCTGGTTCCTATGGAATTCCAGTGGAGGTATTCCAAGTCGTGAAAGATGATGCTGTGAAAGGGCTGCACTCAATACGCCAGCAAATTTGGAAAACTCAGCAGTGGCCACAAGATTGGAAAAGGTCAGTTTTCATCCCAATCCCAAAGAAAGGCAATGCCAAGGAGTGCTCAAACTACCGAACAATTGCACTCATCTCACACGCTAGTAAAGTAATGCTCAAAATTCTCCAAGCCAGGCTTCAGCAATATGTGAACCGTGAACTTCCTGATGTTCAAGCTGGTTTTAGAAAAGGCAGAGGAACCAGAGATCAAATTGCCAACATCCGCTGGATCATGGAAAAAGCAAGAGAGTTCCAGAAAAACATCTATTTCTGCTTTATTGACTATGCCAAAGCCTTGGACTGTGTAGATCACAATAAACTATGGAAAATTCTGAAAGAGATGGGAATACCAGACCACCTGATCTGCCTCTTGAGAAATCTGTATGCAGGTCAGGAAGCAACAGTTAGAACTGGTCATGGAACAACAGACTGGTTCCAAATAGGTAAAGGAGTACGTCAAGGCTGCATATTGTCACCATGTTTATTTAACTTATATGCAGAGTACATCATGAGAAATGCTGGACTGGAAGAAACAGAAGTTGGAATCAAGATTGCTGGGAGAAATATCAATAACCTCAGATATGCAGATGACACCACTCTTATGGCAGAAAGTGAAGAGGGGCTAAAAAGCCTCTTGATGAAAGTGAAAGTGGAGAGTGAAAAGGTTGGCTTAAAGCTCAACATTCAGAAAACGAAGATCATGGCATCTGGTCCCATCACTACCTGGGAAATAGATGGGGAAACAGTGGAAACAGGGTCAGACTTTGTTTTTCTGGGCTCCAAAATCATTGCAGATGGTGACTGCAGCCATGAAATTAAAAGACGCTTACTCCTTGGAAGGAAAGTTATGACCAACCTAAATAGCATATTCAAAAGCAGAGACATTACTTTACCAACAAAGGTTCGCCTAGTCAAGGCTATGGTCTTTCCTGTGGTCATGTATGGATGTGAGAGCTGGACTGTGAAGCAGGCTGAGCGCCGAAGAATTGATGCTTTTGAACTGTGGTGTTGGAGAAGACTCTTGAGAGTCCCTTGGACTGCACGGAGATCCAACCAGTCCATTCTGAAGGAGATCAATCCTGGAATTTCTTTAGAAGGAATGATGCTAAAGCTGAAACTCCAGTATTTTGGCCACCTCATGCGAAGAGTTGACTCATTGGAGAAGACTCTGATGCTGGGAGGGATTGAGGGCAGGAGGAGAAGGGGACGACAGAGGATGAGATGGCTGGATGGCATCACTGACTTGATGGGTGTGAGTCTGAGTGACCTCCGGGAGCTGGTGATGGACATGGAGGCCTGGCGTGCTGCGGTTCATGGGGTCACAAAGAGTCGGACACGACTGAGCAACTGATCTGATCTGATTCATTATTGCTCTTTACAGCATCGGACCTTGTTTCTGTCACCAGTCACATGCACAGCTAGGTATTGTTTTTGCTTTGGCTCCATCCCTTCATTCTTTCTGGCGTTATTTCTCCACTGATCTCCAGTAGCATAATGGGCACCTACTGACCTGGGGAGTTCCTCTTTCAGTATCCTGTCATTTTGCCTTTTCATACTGTTCATGGGGTTCTCAAGGCAAGAATACTGAAGTGGTTTGCCATTCCCTTTTCCAGTGGACCACATTCTGTCAGATCTCTTCATCATGATCCATCTGTCTTGGTGGCCCCACGGGCATGGCTTAGTTTCATTGAAGGAGCGGTTTCATTGAGAAGGGCCTAGAGGAGCTATCCCACGTTGAAGATCAGGAAGGGCGGCAGTGAGGAGATACCCCTTGTCCAAGGTAAGGAGCAACGGCTCTGCTTTGCTGGAGCAGCTGTAAAGAGATATCCCACGCCCAAGGTAAGAGAAACCCAACTAAGATGGTAGGTGTTGCAAGAGGGCATCAGAGGGCAGACACACTGAAACCATAGTCACAGAAAACCAGTCAATGGAGTATTACTCAGCCATTGAAAAGAATACATTTGAATCAGTTCTAATGAGGTGGATGAAACTGGAGCCTATTATACAGAGAGAAGTAAGCCAGAAAGAAAAACACCAATACAGTATACTAATGCATATATATAGAATTTAGAAAGATGGTAACAATAACCCTGTATACAAGACAGCAAAAGAGACACTGATGTATAGAACAGTCTTTTGGACTCTGTGGGAGAGGGTAGGGTGGGGTGATTTGGGAATGGCATTAAAACATGTACAATATCATATAAGAAACGAATTGCCAGTCCAGGTTCAATGTAGGACACAGGAAGCTTGGGGCTGGTGCACTGGGATGACCCAGAGTGTTGGTATGGGGAGTCATGTGGGAAGGGGGTTCAGGATGGGGAACACTTGTACACCCATGGTGGATGCATGTTGATGTATGGCAAAACCAATACAATATTGTAAAGTAAAAAAACATAATAATAAAATTTAAAAAAAAAATAAAAAAGAGAATGCATTAGAAGAAGGTAAGTCCAGAAGGAGACCACTTAGGAGTTGGTTGCAAAATTAAAGTGAAAAATGATGAATGCCTGAACTAAAATTATGGTGGGGGTGATCAGTGAAGAGAAGTCACCAGCTTAGGGAGAATAAGGGGGTGTTTTGATTTGGCAGGATGGTAAGTGGAAGTTGGCAAGCGTGGGAATGAATGACCAGCAACGGTTCTTTTTTTTTTTTTTAAAGGAAAAAGTGCAAGTTTGCAGAGGGAAGATAGTACGTTTATTTTAGATCAATTTGAAGTGTCTATTTTATATCCAGCAAATGGGTACTTATACAAGAGTAGGGCTAATATTGTTTTGGCAACTGTATATGGAAGCATGGCCAAGTTTTATACTATTCAGTTTATTATGGAATTCTTAACTAAGGTTGAGTTCAGTTCACTTCAGTCCCTCAGTTGTGTCTGACTCTTCATGACTCCATCAATCGCACCCTGTCCATCACTAACTCCCAGAATTCACTCAGACTCAATGTCCATCAAGTCAGTGATGCCATCCAGCCATCTCATCCTCTGTTGTCCCCTTCTCCTCCTGCCCCCAATCCCTCCCAGCATCAGAGTCTTTTCCAATGAGTCAACTCTTCACATGAGGTGGCCAAAATACTGGAGTTTCAGCTTTAGCATCATTCCTTCCAAAGAAATCCCAGGGCTGATCTCCTTCAGAATGGACTGGTTGGATCTCCTTGCAGTCCAAGGGACTCTCAAGAGTCTTCTCCAACACCACAGTTCAAAAGCATCAATTCTTCAGCGCTCAGCCTTCTTCACAGTCCAACTCTCACATCCATACCTGACCACAGGAAAAACCATAGCCTTGACTAGATGGACCTTTGTTGGCAAAGTAATGTCTCTGCTTTTGAATATGCTATCTAGGTTGCACTCATCTCACACGCTAGTAAAGTAATGCTCAAAATTCTCCAAGCCAGGCTTCAGCAATATGTGAACCGTGAACTTCCTGATGTTCAAGCTGGTTTTAGAAAAGGCAGAGGAACCAGAGATCAAATTGCCAACATCCGCTGGATCATGGAAAAAGCAAGAGAGTTCCAGAAAAACATCTATTTCTGCTTTATTGACTATGCCAAAGCCTTTGACTGTGTGGATCACAATAAACTGTGGAAAATTCTGAAAGAGATGGGAATACCAGATCACCTGACCTGCCTCTTAAGAAATCTGTATGCAGGTCAGGAAGCAACAGTTAGAACTGGTCATGGAACAACAGACTGGTTCCAAATAGGAAAAGGAGTACGTCAAGGCTGCATATTGTCACCATGTTTATTTAACTTATATGCAGAGTACATCATGAGAAATGCTGGACTGGAAGAAACACAAGTTGGAATCAAGATTGCCGGGAGAAATATCAATAACCTCAGATATGCAGATGACACCACTCTTATGGCAGAAAGTGAAGAGGGGCTAAAAAGCCTCTTGATGAAAGTGAAAGTGGAGAGTGAAAAGGTTGGCTTAAAGCTCAACATTCAGAAAACGAAGATCATGGCATCTGGTCCCATCACTGCATGGGAAATAGATGGGGAAACAGTGGAAACAGTGTCAGACTTTGTTTTTCTGGGCTCCAAAATCACTGCAGATGGTGACTGCAGCCATGAAATTAAAAGACGCTTGCTCCTTGGAAGGAAAGTTATGACCAACCTAGATAGCATATTCAAAAGCAGAGACATTACCAACAAAGGTTCGCCTAGTCAAGGCTATGGTCTTTCCTGTGGTCATGTATGGATGTGAGAGCTGGACTGTGAAGAAGGCTGAGCGCCGAAGAATTGATGCTTTTGAACTGTGGTGTTGGAGAAGACTCTTGAGAGTCCCTTGGACTGCAAGGACATCCAACCAGTCCATTCTGGAGGAGATCAATCCTGGAATTTCTTTGGAAGGAATGATGCTAAAGCTGAAACTCCAGTATTTTGGCCACCTCATGCGAAAAGTTGACTCATTGGAGAAGACTCTGATGCTGGGAGGGATTGGGGGCAGGAGGAGAAGGGGACGACAGAGGATGAGATGGCTGGATGGCATCACTGACTCGATGGATGCGAGTCTGAGGGACCTCCGGGAGCTGGTGATGGACAGGGAGGCCTGGCGTGCTGCGGTTCATGGGGTCGCAAAGAGTCGGACACGACTGAGCGACTGATCATCATCTAGGTTGGTCATAACTTTCCTTCCAAGGAGTAAGCGTCTTTTAATTTCATGGCTGCAGTCACCATCTGCAGTGATTTCAGAGCCCCCCCAAATAAATTCTGACACGGTTTCCACTGTTTCTCCATCTATTTCCCATGAAGTGATGGGACCAGATGCCATGATCTTCGTTTTCTGAATGTTGAGCTTTAAGCCAACTTTTTCACTCTCCACTTTCACATTCATCAAGAGGCTTTTTAGTTCTTCTTCACTTTCTGCCATAAGGGTGGTGTCATCTGCATATCTGAGGTTATTGATATTTCTCCCGGCAATCTTGATTTCAGCTTGGTAGATATATGGTATTCTTCCCAACCACTGAGCAAAGAACAGGAAGAAAGAGAACAGGGAGAACAGATAAGAACTTTATTTTTTATAGTAAACCAGAGTTCATAATCATAGCAGGATCCAATGATGCCCATAGGACTCTCCCATAGTACCTCTATTGGCAACTTCTTGTCTGTTTTTTAGCACAGGACCTAAGAAGGGATACTGATCATGTGGTTATTTATTTTCTTATTGAAAGTGTACTTACTCGTCACTTTGTGACAAGGGAAAGGCAACACGGTTTTGCTTAGCCTCACAAAATAAATTGAATTTAGAAGCCTGCATTTATCTAGTGCCAATTCAAAGCATCAGGAGGTTCTGTGAAGTAGAGAACTTCTCCAGCATCTGGAGTTATGTTTCCCTTCCCAGGAGGGATTATGTGTAACCTATCACTTTTCCTTCCCATACAGAGGTTCCCTTCTCCTAGACCAGCTCTGTTTATAACCAATGAAGCAGAAGGTGGGTTATTACACCTGATGACTCAGACAAGAAAGCATTGACAAGTGAGAGGCAGCCACTTGATCATTCATCACGTGAAGTGAGCAATCCCCTCACCCTTAAGCTGAACCCCTGCTGCCCAATACAACTCAAAGTTATCCAATCACATGTGTCTTTGAAAACAACCTGAGGTTCTCTGGTTTGAACTAATCCTTGAGCCAAAGATCCAGGCCATTTGCAGAGATCTTGGCAATAGGAACCTCAGCTGTCAACAAGCAGAAACACTGAGTTAACATGAGCACATTCAGTGAAGTTAGGGGCAAGTCCGTTTTCTCAATCCTACTTCAAGAGGTCTGATATACTTGATGGTGCTTTGGACAGAATCTGGCTCGCTCAAGGATAAATCTCCCCAAAGAGTAAAACATCTTTGTCTTTGACTCCATTGATGAGAAATTCAGAAAGGAGAGTGACAGAAGTTTACTTTTGTATTATCTAAGAAAAAATACTTTGCTGAAAATAGTAATGTAAAAAAAAAAAAAAAAATGGGACTTACAATTAGAAGACAGGGATGCACATTCTACCATCTGTTCCTAAGACAGAATACTTTTATGAAGTCAGCAGTTTACTGACTTCATTGTCTTCCTTGTTTCCTCTTTCCAAGTTATCTAGGCCCTTATTATTTCCTTGCCTCCAGGAATCTTGCAGTACAGAAAACAGGAGCTACACAAAGTCAGTGGTAATTTTTGTAAAACCTTAAAGTGACTGAAGAAGGGTCAGTCACAGATTCTAAATTGCTGAAGTTTTGCTTTAATTCTCCTGTCTTGTTCCCCTGCACTTCCCAATAAACCAGCACTAAGCACAGAGAAAAAGCACATTGATATATGTTGGTAAACGTGAGAAAGTCCTATGAACATGATGACAAATGATGTTGGCAGAAATCTAACTTCTTTCTCTAAAAGAAACAAAATAATAGATTTGGTAAATAATAATCATGTAGCTTTGAGACTATTAACGTTGAAGATTTCTGAGCATCACAGAATGTCCAATGTTAGTACTATGTATACTGTAGCTAGTTCTTGATAGCTGTGAACCTGTGACTGGACTCTGTAACACTGACCATTGATCACTTCATGAATGGCTTCTTGAAGGACATAAATCTAGAGGCTGGGCAGCAGAACTCTTGATGCAGAAAAACCCGAATGCCCATGGCCATGCTTGCTAGCAGTAATCAATCAAAACAGCAAGAGATGATGTTGGTCTCACTTCTGCATACCAAATTTTATGTCACTGCAACTCATGTGGTGGAAATCAGGATATTACTTCTAGTTTGTTAGCTTCTATAGTACAGGAAAACTAAAAAGGGGTGGAAGTGGATGCTAACCATCACCATAGTATTTAACTGTTCCCTAGATGTCTATTTCAGATACCACAATATATCTCAACTTATTATCTTTCTTTTCAAATATGCTTTTTCTCCTGGGTTCTCAATGACACTAATTCTATCCAGTTTTCAAGTGTAAAATCTGTTTTTCATTTCCACCCTCTCTTTCCATATCACCAGGTATGACATAAAATCTTCCTCACCCCTTCTCACATGTGCCCCTTCTGTTTTGATTTCATGTCCTCATTATTTTTCTCCTGGATTAATACAATAATTTCTTTTATCTTAATGTACTTTCCCCTCATGGATCATCCACCCCATGTTCATAGAAATCTCTCTCAATACAAATGTTACCATTTACACATCTGCCATTGAAAATTTTGCACTGGTTCCAAATTTCCAGCAAGGCAACATTTCCCTCTCTCAACTGGTACTTGACTACTTTTCCAAATTTATTTGTGATACATACTGTTCCTCATATGTTGCACTCAGTTCTTCTGGGTTAATTGAGATTCCTTGAAAATGTGAAAAAATTCCATCAATTCATCCACTTTTTAAGTATCTGTTAAAATTCACTATTTATTGAAAAAACAATATGTTTAGTGTTATGAAAAATATGCTTGACAACTGTCTATAAGGAGTTTACAGTTATAGTTTAAACATAACTGTAATAGATATTGTAGCAACTATATAGATTGCTACAATAGAGTGTGACAAATAATTCCCCTATACAGGGGAGGTGGATGTGATAGCCAGAGAAATTTTCCTCATATTGCATTGAGCTCAGTCTTGAGGGATAAGTAACACCAACTACACAAAAACACAGGAAAAGAAGAAATAGAAAGCACTTCCAGATCAAGGAGTAATTATACTCACAGGTAAAGAAGCCAGAGAAAGCAAGATGTTTCAGGAGTCAGGTCGTTGAAGATTGTATTTGCGAGCCTCTCCAGAAAAACGGAACAAATAGGAGGTAATATGGAGGGACTTATATCAAGGAATTGGTGCAAGTTTAAAATGCACAGGGTGGATTGATTGGAGACCCCAAGAAAAGCTGATGCTGAAGTACCAGTTCAAAGTCTGTTGACCTGAAAAATCAACATTGTATCTCAAATCTAAAGGCTATAAAACTGGAGACTGTAGTAAGAGCTGAGCCAACACTGCAATTGAAGTCTGAATGCAGTCTGCTGGCTGAGTTTCTTCTTGCTTAGGGAAGGTTAGTCTTTTTCCAGCAAGTCTTCAACTGATTAGATGTGGCCCACCCACATTATGGAGGGCAATCTATTAATACTGTATTCAGTGTGTACTAATTTGAATGTAAATCTTAGTGAAATAAGCCCAATACATAAGGACAAAAGCTACATGATACATCTAATATGGAGACTCTAAAGTACTTAAATGCATAAGGGCAGAAAATAGAATGATGGATATTAGGGACTGGCAGAGGGGAAACCAGAATTAGTCAAAGGATATTAAGTTTCAGTAAACAAGATGAATAAGTCCTAGAGACCTACTGTATAGCATGGCTTCTATAGTTACCCATCCTTCATTATATAGTTAAAATTTTGCTTAGGGTAAACCCTATATTAAGTATTCTTATCACACAAAAATTAATAAAGAGTACAGGAGGACACTTTAAGAGGTTATGGATATGTTATGGCATAGACTGTGATGATAGTTTTATATATATATATATATATATATCTGTCTCCAAACTCATCGTGTCCTATGTTCTATACATTAAATATGTACAGCTTTTTATATGTCAATCATGTCACAATAAAGTGGTTTAAAAATATAAATCTCATTCAAAACATTCCTCATAGAAACATCCAAAATAATGTTTGACCAAATATCTAGATACTAATGGCCCACCTTAAAATTAAAAATTATTAAAAGATGCTTTCTCCTTGGAAGAAAAGTTATGACCAAACTAGACAGCATATTAAAAAGCAGAGAGAGGAGGAGGAGCTAAGATGGCCAAGGAACAGGACGGGGAAAACACTTTCTCCTCCACAAATTCATCAAAAGAACATCTAAATGCCAAGTAAATTCTACAAAACAACTTCAGAATGCTGGCAGAGGACATCAGACACCCAGAAAAGCAACTCATTGCCTTCTAAAGGAGGTAGGAAAAAATATAAAAGACAAAAGAGACAAAGAGGGAGGGATGGACCTCTGTCCGGGGAAGGAGTCTTAAAAAAACAGAAGTTTCCAAACACCAGGAAACACTCTCACTGCCGAGTCTGTGCCGAACCTGGGAAGCACGGAGGCCATCATAACAGGGAGAAAAATAAATAATCAATTAAAACCCACAGACTACGAGCCCCACGATAACTTCCCCAGCAGAAAAACAGCGCAAATGCCCGCATCTGCCATTAGCAAGCAGGGGCTGGGCAGGGAGGCGCCGTGGGCCGCTTCTTCGCAAGCTGCATTGGCTTGAATATCCCGAGCGCTACCTGAGTAGAATAATTTGGGCTGGCAAATCAGACTGTGGGATACCTACCACACGAAAAGCCAGCCCTAACCCAAGACACCACCAGGCCCGCGCACAGAACAAAGGACTTCACAGAGATAGCCGGCTGCAGTCCGTCCCCCTCCGGTGACAGGCAGCCATAGCTGGAGGGAAGCAATCGCAATCCCAGAGAGACATTAGCCACAAAACTGTAAGCAGGGTTCTTTGCTAACTAAGACTTCTTAGGGCTCTGGTCGGCTAACATCCACCTAAGAAAGTGCGCCGGTGGTACACTTAGAAAACAGAGGGGCGGGGAGGCGATAAGTCGCAGAAGCCACTCTTGCTAAACACCTCACTACCTGCGCTGCTGGATTCTGCAAAGGACACAAAACGCAGACCCAACCGAGCCTGGGCCTCTGAGGACTACCCGAGTGCCTGAACTTGAGTGGCTTAGACCTGGGAGGGGCAAGCAGCCCAGGGCTGGTCGCAGATGGTTCTGGCGGGGAAACAGAGAGCCTAAGCAGAGTGGGCAGGGAGGTTACACGCGCCCTGAGCAGGGGCAGACCCAGTGTGACTGAGTCACTGCGAGCATACGCCAGATCAGATCAGATCAGATCAGTCGCTTAGTCGTGTCCGACTCTTTGCGACCCCATGAACTGCAGCACGCCAGGCCTCCATGTCCATCACCAGCTCCCGGAGGTCACTCAGACTCGCATCCATCGAGTCAGTGATGCCATCCAGCCATCTCATCCTCTGTCGTCCCCTTCTCCTCCTGCCCTCAATCCCTCCCAGCATCAGAGTCTTCTCCAATGAGTCAACTCTTCGCATGAGGTGGCCAAAATACTGGAGTTTCAGCTTTAGCATCATTCCTTCTAAAGAAATTCCAGGATTGATCTCCTTCAGAATGGACTGGTTGGATCTCCTTGCAGTCCAAGGGACTCTGAAGAGTCTTCTCCAACACCACAGTTCAAAAGCATCAATTCTTCGGCGCTCAGCCTTCTTCACAGTCCAGCTCTCACATCCATACATGACCACAGGAAAGACCATAGCCTTGACTAGGCGAACCTTTGTTGGTAAAGTAATGTCTCTGCTTTTGAATATGCTATCTAGGTTGGTCATAACTTTCCTTCCAAGGAGTAAGCGTCTTTTAATTTCATGGCTGCAGTCACCATCTGCAGTGATTTTGGAGCCCAGAAAAACAAAGTCTGACACTGTTTCCACTGTTTCCCCATCTATTGCCCATGCAGTGATGGGACCAGATGCCATGATCTTCGTTTTCTGAATGTTGAGCTTTAAGCCAACCTTTTCACTCTCCACTTTCACTTTCATCAAGAGGCTTTTTAGCCCCTCTTCACTTTCTGCCATAAGAGTGGTGTCATCTGCATATCTGAGGTTATTGATATTTCTCCCGGCAATCTTGATTCCAACTTGTGTTTCTTCCAGTCCAGCATTTCTCATGATGTACTCTGCATATAAGTTAAATAAACATGGTGACAATATGCAGCCTTGACGTACTCCTTTTCCTATTTGCAACCAGTCTGTTGTTCCATGACCAGTTCTAACTGTTGCTTCCTGACCTGCATACAGATTTTTTAAGAGGCAGATCAGGTGGTCTGGTATTCCCATCTCTTTCAGAATTTTCCACAGTTTATTGTGATCCACACAGTCAAAGGCTTTGGCATAGTCAATAAAGCAGAAATAGATGTTTTTCTGGAACTCTCTTGCTTTTTCCATGATCCAGCGGATGTTGGCAATTTGATCTCTGGTTCCTCTGCCTTTTCTAAAACCAGCTTGAACATCAGGAAGTTCACGATTCACATATTGCTGAAGCCTGGCTTGGAGAATTTTGAGCATTACTTTACTAGCGTGTGAGATGAGTGCAATTGTTCGGTAGTTTGAGCACTCCTTGGCATTGCCTTTCTTTGGGATTGGGATGAAAACTGACCTTTTCCAATCTTGTGGCCACTGCTGAGTTTTCCAAATTTGCTGGCATATTGAGTGTAGCACTTTCACAGCATCATCATTCAGGACTTGGAATAGCTCCACTGGAATTCCATCACCTCCACTAGCTTTGTTCGTAGTGATGCTTTCTAAGGCCCATTTGACTTCACATTCCAAGATGTCTGGCTCTAGGTCAGTGATCACATCATCATGATTATCTGGGTCTTGAAGCTCTTTTTTGTACAGTTCTTCTGTGTATTCTTGCCACCTCTTCTTAATATCTTCTGCTTCTGTTAGGTCCACACCATCTCTGTCCTTTATTGTGCCCATCTTAGCATGAAATGTTCCTTTGGTATCTCTGATTTTCTTGAAGAGATCCCTAGTCTTTCCCATTCTGTTGTTTTCCTCTATTTCTTTGCATTGATCACTGAAGAAGGCTTTCTTATCTCTTCTTGCTATTCTTTGGAACTCTGCATTTAAATGTTTATATCTTTCCTTTTCTCCTTTGCTTTTTGCTTCTCTTCTTTTCACAGCTATTTGTAAGGCCTCCCCAGACAGCCATTTTGCTTTTTTGCATTTCTTTTCCATGGGGATGGTCTTGATCCCTGTCTCCTGTACAATGTCACGAACCTCATTCCATAGTTCATCAGGCACTCTATCTATCAGATCTAGGCCCTTAAATCTATTTCTCACTTCCACTGTATAATCGTAAGGGATTTGATTTAGGTCATACCTGAATAGCATACGCCAGTGGTATTTATTTGCAGCGTCCCTCCCTCCCCGCAGCGAGACTGAACAAGTGAGCCTAAAAAAAAAAAAAAAAAAGGGTGTCCACCACCGCCCCCTTTGTATCAGGGCGGAAATCAGACACTGAAGAGACCAGCAAACAGACGAAGCTATAACAGAGGGAACTGCCGTGGAAGCGACAGGCAATAAACTAAAACCCCATGATTAGTACCAACTACAGAGAAAGGGGCCTATAGATCCTGAGAAATTTAAGCCGGAACAAGGAACTAGCCAAAAATGAACTGAACCCACAATACCCACAACAATAACAGAGAAAGTCTTATATATATTGTTACTATTTTTACCATCATTATTTTTTTCTTTCTTTTTTTTGTATATATATATTTTTTTTATTAAAAAAATTTGTTTAAAAAAATTTTTTTATCCTCTAGTACTCTTGTAATTTCCACTTTTAGAATATTTTTTATAACTCTTGCGACCCTATTTTTTTTTCTTTTTGTCTTTACTTTTTTTTCTTTCCTTTAACATTGTATTTTTGAAACTCCAAACTCTGCTCTAGATTCATAAGTTTAGCTAATTGGTAATTGCTATCAATTTTTTACCTATTCATTTTTTTTAATAACTTTTGACTTTTTCTTTTTTTCCTCCCTCTTTCTATTTCTTCATCTTTTCTTTGACATTGTATTCCTGAAACTCCAAACTCTAATCTAGATCTTTAATCTATGCTTTCTGGTATATGTAATCAATTTGTGCCTATTACTGACTGGATCTGTCTCTCTCCTTTTCATTCCCTCCTTTTATCCTCCTGACCACCGCTGTCTCCTTCCTCCCTCTTTTCTTTTCTGTATAACTCTGTGAACATCTCTGAGTTGTCCAGTTGTGGAGTGCAGTATAGAAGGAGAAATTTTTGAGACTACTGTAAAAATAAGACCAATAACTGGAAGCAGGAGGCTTAAGTTCAAACCCTGATCCCACAGAACATTAATTGACAGGAGCTCATCAAATGCCTCCAAACCTACACTGAAACCAAGCCAATATACAGGCTACCCAAAGTGACCCCAAAATTATAGACATCACATAACTCATTACTAGACACTCCATTGCACTCCAGAGAGAAGAAATCCAGCTCCATTCACCAGAACACCAACACAAGCTTCTCTAACCAAGAAACCTTAACAAGCCACCTGTACAAACCCACATACAGTGAGGGAACGCCACAATAAAGAGAACTCCACAAACTGCCAGAATACAGTAAGGACACCCCAAACTCAGCAATTTAAACAAGATGAAGAGACAGAAGAATTCCCAGCAGGTAAAGGAACAGGATAAATGCCCACCAAACCAAACAAAAGAGGAAGATATAGCAAATCTACCGGATAAAGAATTCCGAATAACGATAGTGAAATTAATCCAAAATCGGGAAATCAAAATGGAATCACAGATAAATAGCCTGGAGAAAAGCATTGAGAAGATGCAAGAAAGGTTTAACAAGGACCTAGAAGAAATAAAAAAGAGTCAATATATAATGAATAATGCAATAAATGAGATCCAAAACACTCTGGAGGCAACAAATAGTAGAATAACAGAGGTAGAATATAGAATTAGTGAATTAGAAGATAGAATGGTAGAAATAAATTAAACAGAGGAGAAAAAAGAAAAACGAATTAAAAGAAATGAGGACAATCTCAGAGACCTCCAGGACAATATTAAACGTTACAACATTCGAATCAGAGGAGTCCCAGAAGAAGAAGATAAAAAGAAAGACCATGAGAAAATACTAGAGGAGATAATAGTTGAAAACTTCCCTAAAATGGGGAAGGAAATAATCACTCAAGTCCAAGAAACCCAGAGAGTCCCAAACAGGATAAACCCAAGGCGAAACACCCCAAGACATATATTAATCAAATTAACAAAGAACAAATACTAAAAGCAGCAAGGGAAAAACAACAAATAACACACAAGGGAATTCCCATAAGGATAACAGCTGATCTTTCAATAGAGACTCTCCAAGCCAGGAGGGAATGGCAAAACATACTTAAAGTGATGAAAAAAAATAATCTACAGCCCAGATTATTGTACCCAGCAAGGATCTCATTCAAATATGAAGGAGAAATCAAAACCTTCACAGACAAGCAAAAGCTGAGAGAATTCAGCACCACCAAACCAGCTCTCCAACAAATACTAAAGGACATTCTCTAGACAGGAAACAAAAAAAGGGTATATAAATTTGAACCCAAAACAATAAAGTAAATGGCAACAGGATCATACTTATCAATAATTACCTTAAATGTAAATGGGTTGAATGCCCCAACCAAAAGACAGAGACTGGCCGAATGGATACAAAAACAAGACCCCTACATATGTTGTCTACAAGAGACCCACCTCAAAACAGGGTGGAAGTGAAGGGCTGGAAAAAGATTTTCCATGCAAATTGGGACCAAAAGAAAGCAGGAGTAGCAATACTCATATCAGATAAAATAGACTTTAAAACAAAGGCTGTGAAAAGAGACAAAGAAGGTCACTACATAATGATCAAAGGATCAATCCAAGAAGAAGATATAACAATTATAAATATATATGCACCCAACTTAGGAGCACCGCAATATGTAAGACAAATACTAACAAGTATGAAAGGAGAAATCAACAATAACACAATAATAGTGGGAGACTTTAATACCCCACTCACACCAATGGATAGATCAACTAAACAGAAAATTAACAAGGAAACACAAACTTTAAACGATACAATAGACCAGTTAGATCTAATTGATAGCTATAGGACATTTCATCCCAAAACAATGAATTTCACCTTTTCCTCAAGCACACACGGAACCTTCTCCAGGATAGACCACATCCTGGGCCATAAATCTAGCCTTGGTAAGTTCAGAAAAATTGAAATCATTCCAAGCATCTTTTCTGACCACAATGCAGTAAGATTAGATCTCAATAACAGGAGAAAAACTATTAAAAATCCCAACATATGGAGGCTGAACAACACGCTCCTGAATAACCAACAAATCACAGAAGAAATCAAAAAAGAAATCAAAATCTGCATAGAAACAAATGAAAATGAAAACACAACAACCCAAAACCTATGGGACACTGTAAAAGCAGTCCTAAGGGGAAAGTTCATAGCAATACAGGCATACCTCAAGAAACAAGAAAAAAGCCAAATAAATAACTTAAATCTACACCTAAAGCAACTAGAAAAGGTAGAAATGAAGCACCCCAAGGTTAGTAGAAGGAGAGAAATCTTAAAAATTAGGGCAGAAATAAATGCAAAAGAAACAAAAGAGACCATAGCAAAAATCAACAAAGCCAAAAGCTGGTTCTTTGAAAGGGTAAATAAAATTGACAAACCACTAGCCAGACTCATCAAGAAACAAAGGGAGAAAAATCAAATCAATAAAATTAGAAATGAAAATAGAGAGATCACAACAAACAACACAGAAATACAAAGGATCATAAGAGACTACTATCAGCAATTATATGGCAATAAAATGGACAATGTGGAAGAAATGGACAAATTCTTAGAAAAGTACAACTTTCCAAAACTGGATCAGGAAGAAATAGAAAATCTTAACAGACCTATCACAAGCATGGAAGTTGAAACTAATCAGAAATCTTCCAGCAAACAAAAGCCCAGGTCCAGACGGCTTTACAGCTAAATTCTACCAAAAATTTAGAGAAGAGCTAACACCTATCCTACTCAAACTGTTCCAGAAAATTGCAGAAGAAGGCAAACTTCCAAACTCATTCTATGAGGCCACCATCACCCTAATACCAAAACCGGACAAAGATCCCACAAAAAAAGAAAACTACAGGCCAATATCACTGATGAACATAGATGCAAAAATCCTTAACAAAATTCTAGCAATCAGAATCCAACAACACATTAAAAAGATCATACACCATGACCAAGTGGGCTTTATCCCAGGAATGCAAGGATTCTTCAATATCCGCAAATCAATCAACATAATACACCACATTAACAAATTGAAAAATAAAAACCATATGATTATCTCAATAGATGCAGAGAAAGCCTTTGACAAAGTTCAACATCCATTTATGATAAAAACTCTCCAGAAAACAGGAATAGAAGGAACATACCTCAACATAATAAAAGCTATATATGACAAACCCACAGCAAACATTATCCTCAATGGTGAAAAATTGAAAGCATTTCCTCTAAAGTCAGGAACAAGACAAGGATGCCCACTTTCACCATTACTATTCAACATAATCTTGGAAGTTTTGGCCACAGCAATCAGAGCAGAAAAAGAAATAAAAGGAGTCCAAATTGGAAAAGAAGAAGTAAAACTCTCACTGTTTGCAGATGACATGATCCTCTACGTAGAAAACCCTAAAGATTCCACCAGAAAATTACTAGAACTAATCAATGAATATAGTAAAGTTGCAGGATATAAAATCAACACACAGAAATCCCTTGCATTCCTGTACACTAATAATGAGAAAATAGAAAGAGAAATTAAGGAAAGAATTCCATTCACCATTGCAATGAAAAGAATAAAATACTTAGGAATATATCTTCCTAAAGAAACTAAAGACCTATATATAGAAAACTATAAAACACTGGTGAAAGAAATCAAAGAGGACACTAATAGATGGAGAAATGTACCATGTTCATGGATTGGCAGAATCAATATAGTGAAAATGAGTATACTACCCAAAGCAATTTATAGATTCAATGCAATCCCCATCAAGCTACCAACGGTATTCTTCACAGAGCTAGAACAAATAATATCTCAATTTGTATGGAAATACAAAAAAACCTCGAATAGCCAAAGTTATCTTGAGAAAGAAGAATGGAACTGAAGGAATCAACCTGCCTGACTTCAGGCTCTACTACAAAGCCACAGTCATCAAGACAGTATGGTACTGGCACAAAGACAGAAATATAGATCAAGGGAACAAAATAGAAAGCCCAGAGATAAATCCATGCACATATGGACACCTTATCTTTGACAAAGGAGGCAAGAATATACAATGGATTAAAGACAATCTCTTTAACAAGTGGTGCTGGGAAAACTGGTCAAACACTTGTAAAAGAATGAAACTATAACACTTGCTAACACCATACACAAAAATAAACTCAAAATGGATTAAAGATCTAAATGTAAGACCAGAAACCATAAAACTCCTAGAGGAAAACATAGGCAAAACACTCTCTGACATACATCACAGCAGGATCCTCTATGACCCACCTCCCAGAATATTGGAAATAAAATAAAAAATAAATAAATGGGACATAATTAAACTTAAATTAAAAGATGCTTACTCCTTGGAAGGAAAGTTATGACCAACCTAGATAGCATATTCAAAAGCAGAGACATCACTTTGCCAACAAAGGTTCGCCTAGTCAAGGCTATGGTCTTTCCTGTGGTCATGTATGGATGTGAGAGCTGGACTGTGAAGAAGGCTGAGCGCCGAAGAATTGATGCTTTTGAACTGTGGTGTTGGAGAAGACTCTTGAGAGTCCCTTGGAGTGCAAGGAGATCCAACCGGTCCATTCTGAAGGAGATCAACCCTGGGATTTCTTTGGAAGGAATGATGCTAAAGCTGAAACTCCAGTATTTTGGCCACCTCATGCGAAGAGTTGACTCATTGGAGAAGACTCTGATGCTGGGAGGGATTGGGGGCAGGAGGAGAAGGGGACGACAGAGGATGAGATGGCTGGATGGCATCACTGACTCGATGAATGTGAGTCTGAGTGACCTCCGAGAGCTGGTGATGGATAGGGAGGCCTGGCATGCTGCAGTTCATGGGGTCGCAAAGAGTCAGACATGACTGAGTGACTGATCTGATCTGAATTAAACTTAAAAGCTTCTGCACAACAAAGGAAACTATAAGCAAGGTGAAAAGACAGCCTTCAGAATGGGAGAAAATAATAACAAATGAAGCAACAGACAAACAACTAATCTCAAAAATACACAAGCAACTCCTACAGCTCAGTTCCAGAAAAATAAATGACCCAATCAAAAAATGGGCCAAAGAACTAGGTAGACATTTCTCCAAAGAAGACATACAGATGGCTAACAAACACATGAAAAGATGTTCAACATCACTCATTATCAGAGAAATGCAAATCAAAACCACTATGAGGTACCATTTCACGCCAGTCAGAATGGCTGCGATCCAAAAGTCCACAAGCAATAAATGCTGGAGAGGGTGTGGAGAAAAGAGAACCCTCTTACACTGTTGGTGGGAATGCAAACTAGTACAGCCACTTTGGAGAACAGTATGGAGATTCCTCAAAAATCTGGGAATAAAACTGCCTTATGATCCAGCATAAGGCAGTTCTGAAGGAAAGTTATGACCAACCTAGATAGCATATTCAAAAGCAGAAACATTACTTTACCAACAAAGTTTCGCCTAGTCAAGGCTATGGTCTTTCCTGTGGTCATGTATGGATGTGAGAGCTGGACTGTGAAGAAGGCTGAGCGCCGAAGAATTGATGCTTTTGAACTGTGGAGTTGGAGAAGACTCTTGAGAGTCCCTTGGACTGCAAGAAGATCCAACCAGTCCATTTTGAAGGAGATCAATCCTGGAATTTCTTTAGAAGGAATGATGCTAAAGCTGAAACTCCAGTATTTTGGCCACCTCATGCGAAGAGTTGACTCATTGGAGAAGACTCTGATGCTGGGAGGGATTGAGGGCAGGAGGAGAAGGGGACGACAGAGGATGAGATGGCTGGATGGCATCACTGACTCGATGGATGTGAGTCTGAGTGACCTCCGGGAGCTGGTGATGGACAGGGAGGCCTGGCGTGCTGTGGTTCATGGGGTCGCAAAGAGTCGGACACGACTGAGTGACTGATCTGATCTGATGATCCAGCAATCCCACTGCTGGGCATACACACTGAGAAAACCAGAATTGAAAGAGACACGTGTACCCCAATGTTCATAGTAGCACTGTTTACAATAGCCAGGACTTGGAAGCAACCTAGATGTCCATCTGCATATGAATGGATAAGAAAGCAGTGGTACATATACATAATGGAGTATTACTCAGCCATTAAAAAGAATGCATTTGAATCCGTTCTAATCAGGTGGATGGAACTGGAGCCTATTATACAGAGTGAAGTAAGCCAAAAAGAAAAACACAAATACAGTATACTAACGCATATATATGGAATTTAGAAAGATGGTAACAATACCCTGTTTACGAGACAGCAAAAGAGACACTGATGTATAGAACAGACTTTTGGACTCTGGGAACGGGAGAGGGTGGGATGATTTGGGAGAATATCATTGAAATATGTATAATATCGTATCTGAAACGAGTCGCCAGTCCAGGTATGATGCCTGATAACGGATGCCTGGGGCTGGTGCACTGGGACGACCCAGAGGGATGGTATGGGGAGGGAGGAGGGAGGAGGGTTCAGGATGGGGAACACATGTATACTTGTGGCGATCCATCTTGATGTATGGCAAAAGCAATACAATATTGTAAAGTTAAGCAAAATAAAATTTAATGTAAAAAAAAAAAAAGCAGAGACATTACTTTGTCAACAAAGGTCCGTCTATCAAGGCTATGGTTTTTCCAGTGGTCATGTATGGATGTGAAAGTTGGACTATAAAAAAACTGAGTGCTGAAGAACTGATGCTTTTGAACTGTGGTGTTGGAGAAGACTCCTGAGAGTCCCTTGGACTGCAAGGAGAGTCAACCAGTCCATCCTAAAGGAAATCAGTCCTGAATATTCATTGGAAGGACTGATGTTGACGCTGAAACTCCAATACTTTGGCCACCTGATGCAAAGAGCTGACTCATTTGAAAAGACTGATGCTGGGAAAGATTGAGGGCAGGTGAAGAAGGGGACGACAGAAAATGAGATGGTTGGATGGCATCACTGACTCAATGGACATGGGTTTGGGTGGACTCTGGGAGTTGTGATGGACAGGGAGGCCTGGCGTGCTGCAGTTCATGGGGTCACAAAGAGTTGGACACGACTGAGTGACTGAACTGAACTGAACTGAATGGACCACTCAAATTAACACATAAAGTTTCCTATCTTGGGATAAAGCTGAATTCAAGGTTAAAAGGACTGTATTCTGAATGCCATGCTTGGGAATTTGAACTTCCATTTGGAGATCAGATGAAATCATTAGGAGTTGTAAGCAGAAAGTCACTTAAGCAGATCCATGTTTAGGAAAAATATGTTGGGAGAGTAGAAACAGAATGGAGTGATGACAAGAAGTAGGGGTGTAGTTGCAGAGAAGGAAAAGAGAAGAATTGGGAACTGGTGAATTAAACACAGGAACATCCTATAGTCACATATGTAAAAAATCATAATCTTCCTTTACCTCTGTTGTTCCCAGCCTGTAATGTATTTTCATCCATTGTCTGCTTGGAAAAAAATCCCTATTTGTCTGTCAAAACCCACTTGCTGTAAGCAGAATTTGAAAATGCTTTCAAAGAATCCCACCTCATATAACCCCCTCCCCTTGAGTGCTGTGTATCTGGTGGAATGTTATTCCTATGATTGGATGATGGAATATTATTCCTGAGATTACAGTAGATCATATGGCTGAGATGAAGGGGTTTTTACAGATATAACTGAAGTCCTTCATCAGATGACTGCTAATGGAAAGTTAATGGAAGGGGAGATTTTCTTGGCTGAGGCTCATCTAATTAGGTGAGCTCTTTAATAAAAGGTCTAAATGCCAGAGATGGGAGAAGGAATAGCAAATGTTCTTCAGTTGGCTTTGAAGAAACAAATGACCTTGTTGTGGAGTGTATCACATGGCAAGGAGTAGCAGGTGACTCTGGTAGACAAGAGCCTCAATCTTTCACCACAAGGAACAGAACTCTGCCAACAAAGCCTCAGATAAGATTTCAGGTCTAGCCAACACCTTGGTCTTCTGAAACCCTGCACAGTGGGTGCAATTTGGCCATACCTGGATTTCTTGACCTACAGAAAATAGCTTCTTAAGCTAGGAATGTAAGCTTCCTCCTGTTTGGTAGCACTATATAGAGACGTTTCCTCTTTCTAATGAGATGAGATAGGTGGTGATATGAGAAGTGTCTGAGCAGAGTCTGGAAGAATTTGAGTCATTGGATTTAGTCTGAACAACAGATAATTGTTTGTCTCCATCATTTGAACTAGAAAATGAAAGGTGTAAGCTCTGACTGCCAAAAGTCATCATCTGGGGTCTGGAACTTTTTCCAGCTCCTTGAGTTATCCTTCAAAAGTACTTGAGTTCTGTGAAGGCAGGTGAAGATGAATACATTCAGTATGCTGACTGTAAAGTCAGATGAGGGCGAAAAGTTGAAGATGTTGCCCCATGAACTCACATGAATTCTAACAGTGATCATGGTAATAAAAACATTGGTTTCTGGTACTGAGGGGAAAAAAGAATTGGGTCATAAATGAGTTAAATGCAAAAAATAATTATTCAGACTTTATCATCTCTCCAGTGTACCACCCTGCCTATTGGACCACAGGTATGAAGGGAGAGAAAAGATTAGGTGTTATACTCAGTGGCAAGATATTTGAGAAAATGAATCCAGGCACATTTAAACGTTCCATTAGGCTGGTGTTTTAACTTTTTTAGAAACTCCAGGAGAGCAGGGCTTGGTTTATATGTCTTACCCTGTGTTCCCAGGGCTAAGGACAGTGCTTGGCACATAATAGGCACTCAATAAATATTTGATGGCTGAGTGACTTTCTGGGGAAACTCATCCTAAAGCTGAAAATAATAGCAAACTCTTAACCAAATGAAATCACTGAAATCTACAGCTGGCAAACCTCTTCTCCCTCCCTTTTTCCGGGAGATTAATTGCAGTACTTAACATTTGTAAAGCATTTCTGACACATCAAAATGGCCAGAGGGGAATTTGTACTGAAAATCTAATTCATTATTATTAATAAATTGCCTTGTGGTCCCAACTGTCCTCTAGTGATTTGAAGATGGGAAAGAAAGGGAAAGTCACTTTCAATGTTTTTCTCAATGTCTTAATTTGGAAAAACACAGAAGTTTTTTCAGTGGTTCATTCTGAGGTCCGGGCAAAGGTTCAAGCCCATTCCTGAGTTATCTCAACTGATTCATCCTCCCCCGTCCAAAGCCAACAATTGCGAAGGTTTGCAGCATACCCTGCCCTAACTGTACTTAGTGCTGAGAGGTTTTTAATCTTTTTCTTGTTGGTCTCCTTATCTTCTGGTGCTTCTCTGTCTCATCCCCTTTTCCAGAGGCTCCCAACATAATCAGCATCTCCTGCAGCTGATGACAGACACAAGAAGCAGACGGACTAAAAGGTTAATGGAAGGGGAGTGGTAAGTCCAGATACAGAAAAAGAAAAGGCAACTGGACGTTTAGCTGGGTTACAAGCAAGCACAGATAACTAGAAACGGCTTCCAAGAGCTCAGAAACAGGGCTGGAAAAAGGCTTTCTTCAGGTCAGCGAGGCATTCTCTCCACCCAAAGCAAACTTACCATCTCAGCAAATTAAAAAAATTTTACTAAAAGAAAAAAAAAAATTCTCCCAAAGTGCTATTGGGTCTTTCTTTCTGTCAATGTAATTCTAGTAGTTTGTCAGCTTCTTCAGTTAGAATATTTTAAGTTGTGATGGTCATTTATTAGCGTAATGTTTCCTGCCCAGGAACCATTCTTCATTTTGGAGAGTGATTCTCTGCCTTTGAGTACATTCTTGGTGAGACTGTCAATCAGAGTACTCAAGGCCAAGTATGTGATCTATGGTGACCCAACTGGACTCTTTCTCTTGGGGGCTGGACAATGGAGTGAAACTAGGTTTCAATTTATAAAATGATTGGAGCTATCTCAACCCAATGGTGGTACTCAGAGAAGACCAGCAAGAGTTTTTGCTATGTAGAAAGAACCTCAGAATATTCAGTAGAGTTCTCTGTGGTGTAGAGTAAGTTGTTGATATAACTTAAATGGGAAAATCATCTGAAAAAGAATGGTTATATGTGTATGTTTAACTGAACCACTTGGCTGTACACCTGAAACCAACACAATATTGTAAACCATTATACTACAATATAAAATAAAAATTAAATTAGAAAAGCAGAGTTGGAAGGAAAGAAGGAAGAAAGAAAGAAAGAATGGAGGAAGGGTGTTGGGAAAGATTGAAGACAAAAGGGGAAGAGGGCAGTAGAGTATGAGATGGTTAGATAGCATCACTGAATCAGTGGACACGAATTTGAGCAAACTCTGGGAGATAGTGAGGGACAGGAGAGCCCAGCATTGCTGCAGTCCACGGGGTCTCAAAGAGTTGGACATGACTTAGTGACTGAATAAAATAGAATCAGTGCCTGAGGTAATTGTGGAACTTACTGCATCCTTGGAAAATGGCATGAAAAACTGAATGGGTAAAAAAATTAGCATATTAAATATTTTGAGAGAAATCTTTGTTACCTGTGATGTCCTAGGAAGATTTTGTGATCAAGGCAGGTCTGGATTTGGAATTTAAGTGATGGATAGCATTTGAAAAAAAAAAAAAAAAAGTAGGAAAGCTTTCCAGGCATAAATGAAGTGAGTGAACACATTTAGGTAGAAAAATAAAAAGCAAATCTGGAAGAAAGTGTACAGGAGGCATAAAGAGCCAACGTGGAATAGTTTTTAAAGAAAAAACACAGAAAAGTATGTTTAGGTTGTATGGTCTTGAAAGTCAGGATAAGGAGTTTGGATTTTATTAACAACAAGGTTTAAGTTTCAGAGTACTGAAGTGAAGGGGTAGAGTGATACTTAGAAAGGTCAGTCTAGGGTGTCATACAGAAGAGGTAAGCTTAGAGAAACCAAAGTTAGAGATAGCTGGGAACTGTTTATAAAGGGTAAGTTTCGGAGGAAAAATATTATAAACCCAGGGTATTATTTATGATTGTCCTCTGTTTTGTAACCAAATTTTTTCTACCAGTTGGTTTTCTGATGGCTTTCCCACTTCTTGAAGCAAAGGATGGAAGAGTTCAATTAATAAAGGATTGTAATACCTTAATATCTAAATATTCAAGGTTTTACTTTACAGTAAGTCCCCTATGTCCAAACCTTAAAGTTGCAAACTTCCGGAGATGCAGATGTGGGTCTGTACATCCAATCACGTAAGTTAGATCACATGTCTGGCATACCGTCATGTGCATGCAGCCTCTAAAGCAGTTGTACTTTTGTGTGCTTTGTGTGCAGTATGTATAGATTGAGGCTTCCCTGGTGGTTTAGAGGGTAAAGAGTCTGCCTGCAATGCAGGAGACCTGGTTTTGATCCCTGGGTTGGGAAGGTACTCTGAAGAAGGGAATGTCTACCCACTCCACTATTCTTACCTGGAGAATTCCATGGAAAGAGGAGCCTGGAAGGCTGCAGTCCATAGATTCACACAGAGTCAGACACTACTGAAGCAACTTAGCATGCATGCACACACACACTGTACAGAGTACAGTGGTACATCTTTATTTCAAGCTCAGAATATCCAGAAACAAGCATAAAAATAGCAGTATATAGCTGATTGTGTTAGTTAGGTACCTAGGCTAACTTTCTTGGACTTATGAACAAATTGGACTGATGAAGGTGCTCTCAGGACAGAACTCGTTCGTATGTATGTAAGGGACTTGGTGTAACTTTTGTTGCTTGATCTATACTGAGTCAAGATAGACCCCAGGTGCTACAGTGAACCTAAGCTAGCCCAGACAACACAACCCTGCCCTTCTTCATTACTCTACTTTCAACATTTGAAAGGAAATAAAGTTATTAACTCTTTTTGGGTACTCGCTTTTACTGGCCAGATGTCAGAAATTTAGGCCAATGAAGAGGAAAATAAATCTTGTCTTGCATGTAACGCTCAGTCAGCCAGTAGTACTGACCTGAGAACTGGACCAACAAGAATTCTAAGAGTGTGTCTGGGCTCAGTGAAAAAGCATCACATCTAAGACCAATGTTGACCATAGGTGAAGACATGTGGCCACTCTGACTTAGGGACTCTGTTAGGATGGTCTTACACTAAGTAAAGCATTATCTCTTCACAATGGAAATAGTAGGTCCCCCCAAAACCCTAGTGTCCCCAACTATCCATTCAAATATTCCTGGGAGAACTAAAAGTTGAACTAAATCATCAAAAGCTAGGAAAACTTGGACTTTCTCTCTTATGTGCCTGATGTAGGAGGTTAAGATCCTTGGGTCTGAGGAGGAAAAAGGATCTTCGCCTTGGAAATTAAAATGGAGTTGGACTTGCTTTGCAAACCAGTTTTTAATATGATTACCTTTTCTAGATCCGAATGTGGGGACACTATTTGACAAGGTATTTTTTAACTCAAAAATTAATTTACAATAACAATTTTTAAAATGATAGTGATGAAGCCCCACTTAGTGAGTAAAATACTTGAATAATATGCAGTTGAGACTACTCATGAAAATCAAACACATGTTTAACAAATGACAAACAAGTTTTGTTTGACACTGTAAGAGATTTTGATTATTATCTGATGTGGATTTCTGAGGCATATAATGATTTTCCTACCCATTGTTTGTTATTTTGATGGATAGCCTGATTCATACCTTAGAATTCTAAGACCAGCAAGGAAAACCTATAGTTTAAGTGAAACTGCATGTGGCCAGATGTAAGTACTCAGTTGATACAAATGGTTTAACTTTATCAAAAGCCAATATTATAAATCTTTCTAAAACAGACTGATTGGAACTGGAGATTTATATCATGAAAAGTACAAATTGTTACAAAAAGAACATTTTCATTTTTGAAGGTTAAGTTGCATTCAAATGATTACTTGGTTGATACAGGACTTGGAATGAATCAGAGATATGAGAAGGACATGCTGAACATTGAAATCTATCAGAAATGAGGAAAAAATGATCTTTACAAAGATAAAATAATTCTTTGTAAACTCAGGTTCAAGTTACAAATATTTGAGTAATACAGAACATGTGTCTGTTCTAATAGCTCAACCACAGTCTAATAATTCAACCACAAATCACAGGTATTGTCATTGTAGCAATATGGTTCTTAGAAGGCTACTCCATAAAGCAGCACCGAATTTTTTGGAGACTTTCATCACAATAGCTTGGACTAATACACTACCTCACAAAATTAGTTATCATCATTATTATTATCAAGAAACTCCATTTATTCTTAGTTTTACAGGAGCCTATATACCTTAATGTCTTGTTTAGTTAATGCAAGCATGTTTAAAAAATAAATCAGTCTGCAGTGAGTAAGGGGAGAAATGCTGTAACATCCAAACCAAGATCAGTCCAACAGATCATTCAGAGAAATGCTTCTTTTAAGATGATGTATACCATTCAGTCATGTTAAAGGCAGTCCAAAATGTTATTTTCCTAGGGTACAGTGGTTGGGCCAGTTGGTTTTGTTATTTGACACCCTCTTGGCCTGGGTTCTGTATCCCCCACCCTCTTCCCACTCCTCGCTCTGCCCAGCTGGTGTCTGGGTGTGGGGCGGAGGAGAGAGAATTGCACAACACACAGCAAGAAAGGGACAGGCTTGGCAGCAGGGCCCCCAGAGATCCAGTCCAGCTGCTGTAAAAGGAATCTCATGGCATGTCCCCACCCTGCCCCTGACGAAATCACAAGTGATGCTGGAAAAGCTACAAGACCAACTTGCTGATGTGTGCAGATGTGGTAAACACAGGCAGCCCCGCCTGTGGCATCCAGGGGGGATCAGGAGTTCTTAGGACCACTGCTGCCTCTACGGTGTTTCTGTGACCACGGGCAAGGTATAGAATCCCCTCTGCCCATTCTTCAATCAGAAGTTGACACAAAAATAACACTTTCCATTCCTAGAGGACATTGTGAGGACACTCCAGGAATACGATCAGATCAGATCAGTCACTCAGTCATGTCCGACTCTTTGCGACCCCATGAACCACAGCACGCCAGGCCTCCCTGTCCATCACCAGCTCTCGGAGGTCACTCAGACTCACACCCATCAAGTCAGTGATGCCATCCAGCCATCTCATCCTCTGTCGTCCCCTTCTCCTCCTGCCCTCAATCCCTCCCAGCATCAGAGTCTTCTCCAATGAGTCAACTCTTCGCATGAGGTGGCCAAAATACTGGAGTTTCAGCTTTAGCATCATTCCTTCCAAAGAAATTCCAAGATTGATCTCCTTCAGAATGGACTGGTTGGATGTCCTTGCAGTCCAAGGGACTCTCAAGAGTCTTCTCCAACACCACAGTTCAAAAGCATCAATTCTTCGGCGCTCAGCCTTCTTCACAGTCCAGCTCTCACATCCATACATGACCACAGGAAAGATCATAGCCTTGACTAGGCGAACCTTTGTTGGTAAAGTAATGTCTCTGCTTTTGAATATGCTATCTAGGTTGGTCATAACTTTCCTTCCAAGGAGTAAGCGTCTTTTAATTTCATGGCTGCAGTCACCATCTGCAGTGATTTTGGAGCCCAGAAAAATTAATTCTGACACTGTTTCCACTGTTTCTCCATCTATTTCCCATGTAGTGATCCCGCGACCAGCGCACAATTAAGAGCGCCTCGCCTTCCCACGTGGGGAAGGCAATAGCACCCCACCCCAGTACTTTTGCCTGGAAAATCCCATGGACGGAGGAGCCTGGTAGGCTCCAGTCCATGGGGTCGCTAAGAGTTGGACACGACTGAGCGACTTCACTTTCGCTTTTCACTTTCATACGTTGGAAAAGGAAATGGCAACCCACTCCAGTATTCTTGCCTGGAGAATCCCAGGGACAGGGGAGCCTGGTGGGCTTCTGTCTGTGGGGTCGCACAGAGTCGGACACGACTGAAGCGACTTAGCAGCAGCAGTAGCGCCTTCCCGTGACCGGCGCACAATTAAGAGCGCCTCGCCTTCCCCTGACCGGCGCACTAAGAGCACCCCGCCGGCCGGGCCGCGTGCTAAGAGCGCGGCCGAGAGGAGCTACCCCATGACCGAGGAAGGACGGCGGTGAGGGCCAGCGCACTAAGCACGGCCGAGAAGAGCTACCCCATGACCGAGGTCAGGAAGGGCGGCGGTGAGGAGAGACCCCTCGTCCAAGGTAAGGTGCGATGGCTGTGCTTCACTGGCCGGGAGCAGCCGGGACGAGATACCCCACGCCCAAGGTAAGAGAAACCCAAGTAAGACAGTAGGTCTTGAAAGAGGGCATCAGAGGGCAAATACACTGAAACCATTCTCACAGAAAACTAGTCAATCTAATCACACCAGGACCACACCCTTGTCTAAGTCAATGAAATTAAGCCATGCCCGAGGGGCAACCCGGGATGGGCGGGTCATGGTGGAGAGATATGACAGGGTGTGGTCCGCTGGAGAAGGGAATGGCAAACCACTTCAGTATTGTTGCCTTGAGAACCCCATGAACAGTATGAAAAGACAAAATGATAGGATACTGAAAGAAACTCCCCAGGTCAGTAGGGGCCCAATATGCTACTGGAGATCAGTGGAGAAATAACTCCAGAAAGAATGAAGGGATGGAGCCAAAGCAAAAAGAATACCCAGCTGTGGATGTGTCTGGTGATAGAAGCAAAGTCCGATGCTGTAAAGAGCAATATTGCATCAGATCAGATCAGATCAGTCGCTCAGTCGTGTCCGACTCTTTGCGACCCCATGAACTGCAGCACACCAGGCCTCCCTATCCATCACCAGCTCTCAGAGGTCACTCAGACTCACATTCATCGAGTCAGTGATGCCATCCAGCCATCTCATCCTCTGTCGTCCCCTTCTCCTGCCCTCAATCCCTCCAAGCATCAGAGTCTTCTCCAATGAGTCAACTCTTCACATGAGGTGGCCAAAATACTGGAGTTTCAGCTTTAGCATCATTCCTTCCAAAGAAATCCCAGGATTGATCTCCTTCAGAATGGACTGGTTGGATCTTCTTGCACTCCAAGGGACTCTCAAGAGTCTTCTCCAACACCACAGCTCAAAAGCATCAATTCTTCGGTTCTCAGCCTTCTTCACAGTCCAGCTCTCACATCCATACATGACCACAGGAAAGACCATAGCCTTGACTAGGCGAACCTTTGTTGGCAAAGTAATGTCTCTGCTTTTGAATATGCTATCTAGGTTGGTCATGATTTTCCTTCCAAGGAGTAAGCGTCTTTTAATTTCATGGCTGCAGTCACCATCTGCAGTGATTTTGGAGCCCAGAAAAATAGAGTCTGACACTGTTTCCACTGTTTGTCCATCTATTTCCCATGTAGTGATGGGACCAGATGCCATGATCTTCGTTTTCTGAATGTTGAGCTTTAAGCCAACCTTTTCACTCTCCACTTTCACTTTCATCAAGAGGCTTTTTAGTTCCTCTTCACTTTCTGCCATAAGGGTGGTATCATCTGCATATCTGAGGTTATTGATATTTCTCCCAGCAATCTTGATTCCAACTTGTGTTTCTTCCAGTCCAGCATTTCTCATGATGTACTCCTCATATAAGTTAAATAAACATGGTGACAATATACAGCCTTGACGTACTCCTTTTCCTATTTGGAACCAGTCTGTTGTTCCATGACCAGTTCTAACCGTTGCTTCCTGACCTGCGTACAGATTTCTCATGAGGCAGATCAGGTGGTCTGTTATTCCCATCTCTCTCAGAATTTTCCACCGTTTATTGTGATCTACACAGTCAAAGGCTTTGGCATAGTCAATAAAGCAGAAATAGATGTTTTTCTGGAACTCTCTTGCTTTTTTGATGATCCAGTGGATGTTGGCAATTTGATCTCTGGTTCCTCTGCCTTTTCTAAATCCAGCTTGAACATCAGGAAGTTCATGATTCACATATTGCTGAAGCCTGAATTTTGCTTGCTGAAGCCAATGTTGCATAGGAACCTGGAATGTCAGGTCCATGAATCAAGGCAAATTGGAAGTGGTCAAACAAGAGATGGCAAGAGTGAATGTCGACATTCTAGGAATTAGTGAACTAAAATGGACTGGAATGGGTGAATTTAACTCAGATGACCATTATATCTACTACTGTGGGCAGGCATCCCTCAGAAGAAATGGAGTGGCCATCATGGTCAACAAAAGAGTCCGAAATGCAGTGCTTCGATGCAATCTCAAAAACGATAGAATGATCTCTGTTCGTTTCCAAGGCAAACCATTCAATGTCACAGTAATCCAAATCTATGCCCCAACCAGTAACGCCGAAGAACCTGAACCTGAACAGTTCTATGAAGACCTACAAGACCTTTTAGAACTAACACCCAGGAATATGAAGGGAGTACCAAAATGTCATTAATGTCATTGAACATTGTCATAAAGGAAAAAAAAAAAAAACAAGAAGAGTTACGCATATTTCATTTGGTATATTTTAAATTCCAGGAAATTTTGTTATTATTTTTTATTGGGGTACAGTTGCTTTACAGTATTGTGTTAGTTTCTGCTGCACAAAGAAGAGAATCAGCAGTACTATACATATAGCCCCTCCCTCCCACCATGCCCCACCCTACCCCTCTAGGTCATTACAGAGCGCTGAGCTGAGCTCTCTGTGTTACTCGGCAAGTCCCCTCTAGCTATTTGTTTTGCACATGGTAGTGTATTTATGTCAATCCCAATCTCCCAACTCATCTAACTCCATTCCTTTCCCCCTTCACGTCCACACATCTGTTCTCTACATCCGTGTTTCCAATAGGGTCATCTGTACCATTGTTCTAGATTCCACATATATGTTAATATATGATACTTGTTTTTCTCTTTCTCTTATTTCACTCTGTATGACAGTCCTTAGGTTCATCCCTGTCTCTACAAATAACCCAATTTTGTTTCTTCTAATGGCTGTGTAATATTCCACTGTGTACACAAACCACATCTTCTTTATCCAAAATACTAAAAATAGAGCTACCATAAGCTCAACATTCAGAAAACGAAGATCATGGCATCTGGTCCCATCACTACATGGGAAATAGATGGAGAAACAGTGGAAACAGTGTCAGACTTTATTTTTCTGGGCTCCAAAATCACTGCAGATGGTGACTGCAGCCAGGAAATTAAAAGACGCTTACTCCTTGGAAGGAAAGTTATGACCAACCTAGATAGCATATTCAAAAGCAGAGACATCACTTTGCCAAAAAAGGTTCGCCTAGTCAAGGCTATGATCTTTCCTGTGGTCATGTATGGATGTGAGAGCTGGACTGTGAAGAAGGCTGAGCGCCGAAGAATTGATGCTTTTGAACTGTGGTGTTGGAGAAGACTCTTGAGAGTCCCTTGGAGTGCAAGGAGATCCAACCGGTCCATTCTGAAGGAGATCAACCCTGGGATTTCTTTGGAAGGAATGATGCTAAAGCTGAAACTCCAGTATTTTGGCCACCTCATGCGAAGAGTTGACTCATTGGAGAAGACTCTGATGCTGGGAGGGATTGGGGGCAAGAGGAGAAGGGGACGACAGAGGATGAGATGGCTGGATGGCATCACTGACTCGATGAATGTGAGTCTGAGTGACCTCTGAGAGCTGGTGATGGATAGGGAGGCCTGGCGTGCTGCAGTTCATGGGGTCACAAAGAGTTGGACATGACTGAGTGACTGATCTGATCTGATCTGATCTGATGATCCAGCAAACTATTACTAGGCATATACGTGGAGAAAACCGTAATTCAAAAAGACTCATGCACACCAATGATCATTCCAGGAAACCTTAAAAATAAAATGTAATAGGATGAATGTGATATTAGAAATGTGAAAATGTAAAATGAGAAATTCTGTCAGTTACTACTGAGGCACTTAATTAAAGAATCCTTCAGTATGTGTATCTGGTGGATTTCAAAGCACAGGCTCAGGTATCTCTGATTTGATCAATTGCAACCATGGGAGGTGAGCAAGGAAGCCAGTGATATTGCCACCTTGTAAATAAAATTACTGAGGCTCAGGGAGTCTTGGCAATGTAGAACAACTGAACAATACCAGGTTTAGAGTTAAAAGTATTTAAGGTGTTATGAGAAAAGTTAGGTTTCCCTCTTGATTCAGTGGTAAAGAATCCACGTACCAAAAAAAAAAAAAAAGAATCCACGTACCAATGTAGGAGATGCTGGTTTAATCTCTGGGTTGGGAAGATCCCCTGGAAAAGAAAATGGTAAGCTACTTGCGTATTCTTCCCTGCAAAATTCCATGGACAGAAGGACATGGCAGGCTATAGTTCATGGGGTCACAGAGTCAGACATGACTTAGCGATGGAAAAACAACAACAAAGGAAAGTTGTATCAAGGATAGATTTGTGTCCTGAGGAATATTCTTGAAGATGCTCTCTGGCATTTCATTCTAAGACATGGAATTCACTTTAG
Source organism: Tragelaphus eurycerus (assembly GCA_935064755.1). Classification (NCBI taxonomy): domain Eukaryota; kingdom Metazoa; phylum Chordata; class Mammalia; order Artiodactyla; family Bovidae; genus Tragelaphus; species Tragelaphus eurycerus. The sequence goes on from CAKXYN010000003.1 coordinate 16,032,122, forward strand.
AATTGGTCAATTGTTCCTTCAGTTCAGTTCAGTTCAGTCACTCAGTCATGTCCGACTCTTTGTGATCCCATGAACCGCAGCATGCCAGGCCTCCCTGTCCATCACCAACTCCCAGAGTCCACCCAAACCCATGTCCATCAAGTCAGTGATGCCATCCAACCATCTCATCCTCTGTTGTCCCCTTCTCCTCCTGCCCCCAATCCCTCCCAGCATCAGAGTCTTTACCAATGAGTCAACACTTTGCATGAGGTGGCCACAGTATTGGAGTTTCAGCTTTAGCATCATTCCTTCCAAAGAACACCCAGGACTGATCTCCTTTAGGATGGACTGATTGCATCTCCTTGCAGTGCAAGGGACTCTCAAGAGTCTTCTCCAACACCACAGTTCAAAAGCATCAGTTCTTCAGCACTCAGCTTTCTTCACAGTCCAACTCTCACATCCATACATGACCACTGGAAAAACCATAGCCTTGACTAGATGGACCTATGTTGGCAAAGAAATGGCTCTGTTTTTTAATTGTTCCTTACAGCAGTTATTAGACTATCAGGTTGAAATATATGTCTATAAAAATGGACCTTTCATGGATATTTACTCAAGAAGAACCCACAGAAACAGGAACCACAAAGCCAATGGTACTGCTTTATGTAAATCATTAAGACACTAAGTATCTCTGCTAGGATGAGATGAAAATGAAGGTATGCCCCACAGAAAAGTAGGCAGGAACATTCTTCTACTGAAGGTATTCTCTTCCATTGACCTAACTCCCACCCCTTCCCCAACCTTCTACTTTGAAATAATTTTCAAATGTACAGAGAAGTTGAAAGAAAAGTGTGTGGTAGCTTATATCCTAACCTGTTTGTGAACTATTCATAAATTTATTGTAGGTATTATAACATTTCACTTTTAAACATACCAGTTTGTGTCTCTAAAACCCAAGACACTTTCCTATAATATATAATTTCAGTACCTTCATCATATCTAAGAAAATTAACCATATTTCCTTAATATCATTCAATATCCTCCATATTCAAAAATTTCAGATTGTCAACCAAATCTTGTTACAGCATTTTTTTTTTTCTGAAATACAATCCAATCCAACTTTACACATTAAATTTGATTATGTATCTTTAGCTTCTCTATATTAGAACAGTCCTCCTACCTTTTTGTTTTAACTTTGACTTTTGGAAGAGACAAAACTGATTTTCTCGTAGAATGTCCCATTTTATAGACTTGTCTTCTTATTTCTTTGTGGGGTAGTTTAACTTGTGACTCTCCCTTTTATTTCCATTAACAGGATGTGAAGTCCAAGGGCTTGTTTATATTTCAGTTAAACGTTTTCAGCAAAAATAATCCACAGATGATGCTATGCCCTTTTTTTTGCACAATGCCAAGGGGTCCTATTAGTGATGCTGCTGCTGCTGCTAAGTCGCTTCAGTTGTGTCCAACTCTGTGCGACCCCATAGACGGCAGCCCACCAGGCTGCCCCATCCCTGGGATTCTCCGGGCAAGAACACTGGAGTGGGTTGCCATTTCCTTCTCCAATACATATACATATATCCCCCCAAATTTTTAGATTTCCTTCCCATTTGCATCGCCACAGAGCACTGAACAAAGTTCCCTGTGCTATATAATAGGTTCTAATTAATTATCTATTTTATAAATAATAGTGCATATATGTCAATCCCAATCTCCCAATTAATCCCACCCCCTCCTTCTCCCTTGGTATCCATACTCTTTCCTGTATATTTGTGTCTTTATTTCTGCTTTGCAAATAAATTCATCTGTACCATTTTTCTAGATTCCACATATAAGTAATATTGTATGATATTTGTTTTCTTTCTGACTTCCTTCTCTCTGTATGACAGTCTCTAGGTTTATCCACACCTCTGCAGATGGCACTATTTTGCTCGTTTTTATGGCTGAGTAATATTCTGCTATATAATATGTATGTACCATATCGTCTTTATCCATTCCTCTGCTGATGGACATTTAGGTTTCTTCCATTTCCTGGCTATTGTAGATAGTGCTGTAGTGAACACTGGGGTGCATGGACCTTTTTAAGTTATGATTCTTTCCATGTATATGCCCGGAATGGGATTGCTGGGTCATACGGTAGTTCTATTTTTAGTTTCTGAAGGAACCTCCATACCATTCTTCATAGTGTCTCTACCAATTTATGTTTCCACCAACAGTGTAGGAGGGTTCCCTTTTCTCCACATCCTCTCCAGCATTTATCGTTTGTAGATTTTCTGATGATGGCCATTCTGACCAGTGTGAAGTAATACCTCATTGTAGTTTTGATTTGCATTTCTTTAATAATTAGTGATGTTGAGGATCTTTTCATGTGTTTGTTGAACATCTGTATGTCTTCTTTGGAGAAATGTCTATTTAAGTCTTTTGCCCAACTTTTCACTTGATTTTTTTTTTTTTTTTGTATTGAACTGCATGAACTGTTTGAATACTTTGAAAATTAATCCCTTGTAATGATATTTGACATCGTGAGATCATTTTGACCCCTAACAACATTCAATCTATTAGTTTTAGTATTTCTTGATCCTTGCACAATGGTGATTTTCTAATTTTGTCATTCCACCTGCAATTCAAAACTCACATTCTTTGTAAAGAAGCATCTTCCTCCTTAAGATTCATTTTATAGAAAAGAAAATGACAGAATAAATGCTTTATTGTTTCCTTTAACTTTTGACTTTCAAGAAGGGGTAAAAATAAACTGGATCACTTTGCTGTACATCTGAAACTAACACAATATTGTTAATCAACTATACTCCAATATGGAAGAAAAAATTTTTTTAAATGAAGGGATATAATAGTACAGTAAAAATATATTTTCATAATTTGCAATTAGATCAAAAAGGCAATATCACTGTGAGTAATGTTTAGACATATTTCATTCAGATCAGATCAGATCAGTCGCTCAGTCATGTCCGACTCTTTGCGACCCCATGAACTGCAGCATACCAGGCCTCCCTGTCCATCACCAACTCCCGGAGGTCACCCAGACCCACATTCATCGAGTCAGTGATGCCATCCAGCCATCTCATCCTCTGTTGTCCGCTTCTCTTGTTGCCCCCAATCCCTCCCAGCATCAGAGTCTTCTCCAATGAGTCAACTCTTCGCATGAGGTGGCCAAAATACTGGAGTTTCAGCTTTAGCATCATTCCTTCCAAAGAAATCCCAGGGCTCATCACCTTCAGAATGGACTGGTTGGATCTCCTTGCACTCCAAGGGACTCTCAAGAGTCTTCTCCAACACCACAGCTCAAAAGCATCAATTCTTCGGCGCTCAGCCTTCTTCACAGTCCAGCTCTCACATCCATACATGACCACAGGAAAGAACATAGCCTTGACTAGGCGAACCTTTGTTGGCAAAGTGATGTCTCTGCTTTTGAATATGCTATCTAGGTTGGTCATGATTTTCCTTCCAAGGAGTAAGCGTCTTTTAATTTCCTGGCTGCAGTCACCATCTGCAGTGATGTTGGAGCCCAGAAAAATAAAGTCTGACACTGTTTCCACTGTTTCTCCATCTATTTCCCATGTAGTGATGGGACCACATGCCATGATCTTCGTTTAGAGAAGCATAAAAGCCAACCAGAGGAGGGTAATTATCTACAGTATACTTGCTTTAGAGGCCTTTGGATCTAGACAATTAAATAGTTTATATTCTATTTGGGAAGATGGAGGGGTGAAATCTAACATTATGCTTAAGAATAGATTAAAACTGTTTAGACACTGTAGACAAATTTGGCCAAAAGTCACCATGAGGTAAGCCCAATTGTATCAGATGGTGAGAATGTCCCCCATAGCTGGGTACTGGCGAAGAGACAGAAGTAGAATCTGGTCTTAGTGACACCAAATGAAGCCACTTGAGATCGCTTTTGCTCTCCACTGGACTCCATCCTCCCTATCTCCTTTGTTACTATTGAAGTCATTTTCATTCACGAAAACAACAGTATGAAAGTTCTCAAAGAATGAAATAATTATGGATTTAATCTTCCTCCTTTTAATTTATTTACTTTTACTGTAACATAAAAGGCATCTATTTCAATGCAGCCCACAGTCCAGTGAGACATTTCCCAGGCTAGGGCAAAGTCATCAAAAATTCTGTGATGCCTTAGAAGACATTCAGGATTTTTCTTGCCTTTTCTGCCTGTCTTACTCTCCATTTGCCTCCTCCCTTGAAGATTTGTACTCAAAGTGTTGAGAGCTCATAAAACCTAGTGAATGTTCTGTCTTCCTTTGGAAGGTGCCAGGTATTGATTTTGTTCAAAACACCATAGGTGGTGGCTACTTATTTCACATTCTTTGTCAATCACTGGAAAGAAAAGTGCGTGAGAAGAGAAGCGCCCAGGAGACCACAGTGGAGGGTGGGAAGAGGTGGTAGAGCTGGGTCCTTGACTATACGGTTTGCCCCATTAAAAACAGACAGCCAGAACTGTGGTTTTCAAATTTACAGTTTTTTAAAATATTCACTCCTACTGTAGACAGAGTGCCATAACCGTCTCTCCTTCCCTGTCTCATTTTGTTTTTTTCATTTTTTCCCCCAAAGAAATAGCCATTTGAAAATATCTGTTGGACCCAAAGAGTCCAATCAAACTTAACTTCCATGGATGTGGGAACGAGGCAATGGAGGGGCAGTCCAGGAGGATGAAGGGGGGCAGTCTGACCAAGGAGAGACCACCTCAAAGTTTCACTGTGGCAACCTCACTCTGGAGAACAAGCAGCAAATGAGAGCCAGCACAAATGTTAATGTAACAGGATAAGTGGGGGAAAGCAGCCCTTGGCAAGAGAACTAAGCCTGTTCATTTTTATAATATAAGAGAGAGCAGGCGAGGGAGATTGTGGGCTCGCTCACCAGGTGTGTTTTGCAAGCTTTCCCAGTTCCCATTTCATTAGTTCCTCTCATATTATTGCAAGAGGCTTCAAAGCTATATGGAACGAGGCTTGCTATCCTGCTGAACTCATTCTGACTTCTATTTGCATTTCATGGTTTGCCTCCTAAAATAAAAAAAAAAAAATTTTTATCAGTGGAAAATGAGAAGCATATAGGGAATATATGTATACATACAACTGACTTACTTCATTGTACAGCAGAAACTAACAAGACATTTTAAACCAATTTATTGTTGGTGTTTAGTCGCTCAGTCCTGTCAGACTCTTTTGTGACCTCATGGCCTGTAGCCCTCCATATTCCTTTGTCCATGGGACTTTCAAGGCAAGAATACTAGAGTTGGGTGCCATTTCCTTCTCCAAGGGTTCTTTCCGACCCAGGGATCAAACCTGCATCTCCTACATTGCAAGTGGATTTGTTACCACTGAGTCACCAGGGAAACTAAACCAATAATACTAAACCAATCTAAACCAATAATACTCAAAAAAAAAAAAAAAATAGTATCTTAGAAATTAGTGACCTTCAGTTGACAGGAGCTAGATCTGAAAGCAGAGTTCTGGAAATATATTTGTGAATGTCTTCGTGCTTGCATGCTTAATGGCCAAGGATAATGGTACTGAATTTGTTGCATCAGTGTGATGTCATAGCTTTTATTTCCTACTGTTTTGAAAATTAAAGTTTCTTGGCAGGATGTTGAGAAGCATGTCACAGCTTCTTTTCATACCAATGTAGTGAGATAATTTTTTGCTTTTTGTTTTTTAAAATTTTTGGACTTTGTCCTAAAGAATGTGGTTTCGCTCCAATATTTTTTGAGACTTGCACCTTTGAACTTCATCCCATCCATATGTGCCCCCCAACTCTCAACTTTGCCCAAATCATGAATTAAACATTCTGCCTTCTTTTCCTCAAAGAAGACATGACATGAAATGGAGAAGATTCAATTCATGGCTTTTGAGCTTCAGAAGAAAATTTCAAGTATATGGGGGGAAAAAAAGTATAATGTGAAAGATCTAAAAGTTTGAAATTGAGGGATACCTAAAGCTTTTACTCAAGGGTAATGGGTACAGAACAATCATATTTTTAAAATCAGCCCTTTTTTGGTTCTTAGTATATATAAAGATCAAGAGGCAGATCAGGTGGTCTGGTATTCCCATCTCTTTCAGAATTTTCCACAGTTTATTGTGATCCACACAGTCAAAGGCTTTGGCATAGTCAATAAAGCAGAAATAGATGTTTTTCTGGAGCTCTCTTGCTTTTTCCATGGTCCAGCGGATGTTGGCCATTTGAACTCTGGTTCCTCTGCCTTTTCTAAAACCAGCTTGAACATCAGGAAGTTCACAGTTCACATATTGCTAAAGCCTGGCTTGGAGAATTTTGAGCATGACTTTACTAGCATGTGAGATGAGTGCAATTGTGCGGTAGTTTGAGCATTCTTTGGCATTGCCTTTCTTTGGGATTGGAAGGAAATCTGACCTTTTCCAGTCCTGTGTCCACTGCTGAGTTTTCCAAATGTGCTGGCATACTAAGTGCAGCACTTTCACAGCATCATCTTTCAGGATTTGGAATAGCTCAACTGGAATGCCATCACCTCCCCTAGCTTTGTTCGTAGTGATGCTTTCCAAGGCCCACTTGACTTCACATTCCAGGATGTCTGGCTCTAGGTCAGTGATCACACCATTGTGATTATCTGGGTCGTGAAGATCTTTTTTGTACAGTTCTGTGTATTCTTGCCATCTCTTCTTAATATCTTCTGCTTCTGTTAGGTCCATACCATTTCTGTCCTTTATCGTGCCCATCTTTGCATGAAATGTTCCCTTGGTTTCTCTAATTTTCTTAAAGAGATCCCTAGTCTTTCCCATTCTGTTGTTTTCTTCTATTTCTTTGCATTGATCGCTGAAGAAGGCTTTCTTATCTCTTCTTGCTATTCTTTGGAACTCTGCATTCAGATGTTTATATCTTTCCTTTTCTCCTTTGCTTTTTGCTTCTCTTCTTTTGACAACTATTTGTAAGGCCTCCCCAGACATAGCTGTGGAAAATTCTGAAAGATATGGGAATACCAGACCACCTGATCTGCCTCTTGAGAAATCTGTATGCAGGTCAGCAAGCAACAGTTAGAACTGGACGTGGAACAACAGACTGGTTCCAAATAGGAAAAGGAGTACGTCAAGGCTGTGTATGGTCACCCTGTTTATTTAACTTATATGCAGAGTACATCATGAGAAACGCTGGACTGGAAGAAACACAAGTTGGAATCAAGATTGCCAGGAGAAATATCAATAACCTCAGATATGCAGATGACACCACCCTTATGGCAGAAAGTGAAGAGGAACTCAAAAGCGTCTTGATGAAAGTGAAAGTGGAGAGTGAAAAAGTTGGCTTAAAGCTCAACATTCAGAAAACGAAGATCATGGTATCTGGTCCCATCACTACATGGGAAATAGATGGGGAAACAGTGCAAACAGTGTCAGCCTTTATTTTTCTGGGCTCCAAAATCACTACAGATGGTGACTGCAGCCATGAAATTAAAAGATGCTTGCTCTGTGGAAGGAAGGTTATGACCAACCTAGATAGCATATTGAAAAGCAGAGACATTACTTTGCCAACAAAGGTTCGTCTAGTCAAGGCTATGGTCTTTCCTGTGGTCATGTATGGATGTGAGAGCTGGACTGTGAAGAAGGCTGAGCGCCGAAGAATTGATGCTTTTGAACTGTGGTGTTGGAGAAGACTCTTGAGAGTCCCTTGGACTGCAAGGAGAGCCATTCTGAAGGTGATGAGCCCTGGGATTTCTTTGGAAGGAATGATGCTAAAGCTGAAACTCCAGTATTTTGGCCACCTCATGCGAAGAGTTGACTCATTGGAGAAGACTCTGATGCTGGGAGGGATTGAAGGCAAGAGGAGAAGGGGACGACAGTGGATCAGATGGCTGGATGGCATCACTGACTCAATGGATGTGAGTCTGAGTGACCTCCGGGAGTTGGTGATGGACAGGGAGGCCTGGCGTGCTGCAATTCATGGGGTCGCAAAGAGTCGGACAAGACTGAGCGACTGATCTGATCTTATCTGATATATAAAGCTTCCATGAGGAAAAGGAAGAATACAAGTGATCAATAATAGAGTTGAAAGTTGGGATGGGCCCCCTTGAAGTACTGTTATGTCCCAGTTTTCCCTAATCTCCAACAGTTCCCTGATAGCTCAGTTGGTAAAGAATCCACCTGCAATGTGAGAGACCTGGGTTCAATCCCTGGATCAGGAAGATCCCCTGGAGAAGGGAAAGACTACCCACTCCAGTATTCTGGCCTGGAGAATTACATGGACTGTATAGGCCTTTGGGTCGCAAAGAGATGGACGTGACTGAGCGACTTTCACTTTCACTTTACAGCAGTTCCCAGTTGGACGAAATGAGAAATGTGTGACTCTTCAGGTAAAGCCCAGAGATGTCCAGCCTCTAGCATCTCCCTTGTACACAGTGGTTCTGGAAGAGCAGACATATGTGGTGGGTCTGGACAAGGAAGACAGATGGCATGATATAGTTCCTTTCAATAAGGTATGGCCTAAACAGGAAGGAATGTTTTCAAGAGGCTCCATATGAGTGCAGAATCAGCAGAGACAGTCAAGGTCAAAGACCTAGCAGTGAATTCTAGAAACCCATGACTGAAGTTAGATGGAGCCTGATTGTATCAGCAATGTGTGAAGACTGATGATTTGTAGGAATGTTGTGTATCTTGATAAGAATTCCAGTCATCTGTGGGATTTAAAAGTCAATTAGATAGCAAAGAATAAAGAGCATTCTCAACACTAAAATTCCAAGAGCTCTAAAAGGGATGGCACATTAAGTTAAGACACACACACACACACACACACACACACACACACACACACACATACCCATGCACAGGTTAGAATGAGAAACTAATAAGGAAACACAACTGTCCATTCCATCCTAACCCTCACCTACCCTGTCTTCATTTTCAGAACACGTGGCTTCTATGCCAAGCACTTTTACAACTGATATTTATATGTTCTTATAGTACCCAGTCCAAGGGAGGCTTTGCTGCTTGAAAACTGAGATATGAAAGCTGATGTCTGGATTTAGCAGAGATAGTTCAATAAGAGGGCAATAAAGACATTCTTTTGGAAGACACAAATTGTAGGACCGAACAGGTGATGGATTGATGCAAAGTAACTCTTTGAATTTGGGAGAACACACAGTCTTCTAAGAAAAAGTACCTGGGAATTAATTTTCATCCTGAATGTTAATTCAAAATTGAACAAAGTATATGCCTATATCCATAAATCAGATTATCTTCCCTTGTCAATCTGTAAAACATGCAACTGGCTTTCTCGACTATTAGTGTGTGACCACATGGGGAAACTTATTTAATGTTAACCTCAGAAACATATAGTTTTAAATGTAAACCTACTGCCAAAGGAGAGGGAGAAAACTATGCATTCTAAGGAAAAATAGAAAGGTTTTTGTTTTTTAAAAAAATCATCTTGTATATCAGACTACCTGACTCATCACTTGATTTTAATAGTATATAATAATTCTGTATGAGCTTCCCTGGGGCTCTCCTGGTGTCTCAGTGGTAAAGAAACTGCCTGCCAATGCAGGAACTGAGGGTTTTATCCCTGGGTTGGGAAGATACCCTGGAAAAAGCAATGGCTCCCCACCCCAGTATTCTTCCTGAGAAGTCCTATGGACAGAGGAGCCTGGTGGGTTACAGTCCATGGAGTCACAAAAGAGTCAGACATGTCTTAGCAACCAAACAACAACAATAATATTGTATATTATTCAATTCTCTGAGGATATAGGGTGGTATAGTGTGAGTAACAAAATATTGTTTTTCTAGTTGCATTATAAACCAGGAACAGGAAATGAGATTAGATGATAGGATGATTTTGGAATAGATTTTAGAGTGGTTTATAAAACCCCAGAAGGCATTTACAAGCAAGGCCATGTAATTCATTTAAAAAGGTATTAATAAATCACTGAGATGGTGACATAAATACTAAAACTGAATAAACATTAGATACACAGCCTTCTGGGATGATTGAAAAATCATTATTCCTGGAAGAGAATTGAACAAATAATACCTCAAGACTTTCAGACTCCCAAATTTCCCAGAACTTGAATCTAGTCTTTGATGTGTTAGAACAGCCTTAATGTGCACAAGCCAATGATCTGGTGAACCTGTGAAATCTTCCTGTCATCAAATCTGTGATTGATAAGATAATACAAAATATTCTGAAAGTATTTGCCATATTTGCTGTTTTTGCATCAGTGAAACTTTTGGTTGATCTTTTCACTAAATGGATGTTAGTAAGTTTAAAATAATGGAGATGTTAATGTTTTTAGTCTCTGTCTTCATAGAACATCTTTTGATCTTAACTCTAAAACTACCTTGTTCTTTGTAGAAACATATGATCTAGTAAAAATTTCAAAAAATAATATGCAAAAGCAAGCTGACTTGGGAGAGTGAAATGCTTGTCCAACAACAATTTATGTTGCCTTTTTTTCTCCTTTTCTGTAGACATATAAATGAGAAAGTTCAAATTGGTTGGAATTTGTTACTGAATGAGTATCAAATCCTGTGTGTCTAACTTCTGTGATCAGAATTTCCTGGGGAGCTTTTGAAAAACTCAGATCCTGGACCTTGATCCAGACCTCTAATCAGAATCTCTAGAGGGCTCAAGGCTCAACAATCTGCATTTTTCAAAAGACTGCCAGATGGTTTTGCATATACTGAATTTATTTTAAAAAAGTCTAATAAAAGTCAAGTTGGAAAAATGTTTAATCAGTCTCAGATCACATTTTAAATGAAACATGGAAGTGATAAAATTCTCTTTAATGTTTCAAATCACCTTATAAACACCGGGGAAAGATAGGATCACAGGTATTTGCATAATCCAGAGTGGTCTCTGAACTCTATCTATTGTGAAAGAGTTTTACAATTTGTACCCCAATCTTTAGAATAATCTTGTCCCCTCTAATTTGTCAGTCTTTGTGCTTTTTTTCTTTCTTTTTTTTTTTACTCTGGTTTTCTTACTGATTCACGTTGATAGAATCTTTCCAAAGTATAAATTTACATTTCTCAAAGGTTTACTATCCTAACTTATATTTTACTGGTTTATGTAATATTTGTAGAGATGTGGATGGACTTAGAGTCTGTCATACAGATGACAGACTGTCACAAAGAGAAAAACAAATATTGTATCAGTCAGTTCACTCATACGTGTCCGACATTTTGTGACCCCATGGACTGCAGCACACCAGACTCCCCTGTCCATCACCAACTCCCGGAGCTTACTGAAACTCATGTTCATCATGTCAATGATGCCATCCAACCATCTAATCCTCTGTCATCCCCTTCTCCTCCCGCCTTCAATCTTTCCAGAATCAGGCTCTTTTCCACTGAGTTAGTTCTTTCCATCAGGTGGCCAAAATACTGCAGTTTCAGCTTCAGCATCGGTCCTTCCAATGAATATTCAGGACTGATTTCCTTTAGGATGGACTGGCTGGATCCCTTTGTAGTCCAAGGGACTCTCAAGCGTCTTCTCCAACACCACAGTTCAAAAGCATCAGTTCTTCGGTACTCAGCTTTCTTTATTGTCCAACTCTCACATCCATACATGACTACTGGAAAAACTATAGCTTTGACTAGATGGACCTTTGTTGGCAAACTAATGTCTCTGCTTTTTAATATGCTGTCTGTGTTGCTCATAGCTTTTCTTCCAAGGAGCAAGCGTCTTTTAATTTCATGGCTGCAGTCACCATCTGAAGCAATTTTGGAGCCCTCAAAAATAAAGTCTGACTTTTGGACTCTGGGACCAGGAGAGGGCGGGATGATTTGGGAGAATAGCATTGGAATATGTATAATATCATATCTGAAACGAGGCGCCAGTCCAGGTACGATGCCCGATAACGGATGCCTGGGGCTGGTGCACTGGGACGACCTGGAGGGATGGTATGGGGAGGGGGGAGGGAGGAGGGTTCAGGATGGGGAGCACGTGTATACTGGTGGTGGATCCATCTCGATGTATGGTAAAAGCAATACAATATTGTAAAGTTAAACAAAATAAAATTTAATTAAAAAAAAAATAAAGTTTGTCACTGTTCCCATTGTTTCCCCATCTATTTGCCATGAAATAATGGGACCAGATACCATGATCTTAGTTTTCAGAATGTGGAATTTTAAGCCGACTTTTTCAGTCTCTTCTTTCACTTTCATCAAGAGGGTCTTTAGTTCCTCTTTGCTTTCTGCCATAAGGGTGGTGTCATCTGCATATCTGAGGTTATTGATATTTCTCCCAGCAACATTGATTCCAGGTTGTGCTTCATCCAGCCTGGCATTTTGCATGATGTACTCTGCATATAAGTTAAATAAGCAGGGTGACAATATACAGCCTTGACGTATTTCTTTCCCGATTTGGAGCCAGTCTGTTGTTCCATGTCCAGTTCTAAGTGTTGCTTCTTGAGGCTTCCATACAGATTTATCAGAAGGCAGGTCAAGTGCTCTGGTATTCCCATTTCTTTAAGAATTTTCCACAGTTTGTTGTGATCAACACAGTCAAAGGCTTTGGCATAGTCAATAGAGCAGAAGTAGATGTTTTTCCGGAACTCTCTTGCTTTTTCTATGATCCAACAGATGTTGGCAATTTGATCTCTGCTTCCTCTGCCTTTTTTAAATTGAGATTTTTTTTTGTGTGTGTGTATTTTTTAAATCCACAAAGAGAAAAGCAAATATTATATATTAAGGCATATATTTAAAATATAGGAAAATAGACAGGTGAACCTATTTCTAAAGCAAGAATAGAGATGCAAATAGAAAGAAAGGATGTGTGGACATGGAGGGGAAGGGAAGAGTGGGATGAACTGGGAGATTAGAATTAACATGTATACAGCTAGTGGGAAGCTGCTGTACAATACAGGGAACTCAGCTTGCTGCTATGTGATGACCTAGAGGGGTGGGATGGGGTGGAGTGGGAGAGAGGGAGGGCATATACATATACATAGAGCTGATTCACTTCATTGTACAGCAGAAGATAATACGGTACTGTCAAGGAACTATATCCCAATTAGAAAAGAAAAGAAAACAAATTAAAATACAGAAATACCTTAAAATCACAATGGGCATAAATGACTTTAGGAAAAAAATGAATCTGACCTTTGATAACTAAAATGACAGTAGTGGAAATGTGTGAGAATTTGGCTTTCTGGTGATGGGCATTCAGTTTACTAGTAAGTGTAGTTTGTAGAGAGAATCCTTAGAGAATTGAACTGGTGCATCTGATCATTTAAGATCCTATTGTATTATGCGATCCAATGAATACATGAGCGTACCATGGTCTTGAGAGTAAACATTAGTATACATATTCTCCGTGTGACAGACACAATTAACCAGGTCACTCTAAGAGCAAGACAATGCTCCTTTCCAATGCTCCCTGCATATGTGCCTCCTTCACATTACTGTTTTCTCTAGTATTGATGATGATTGGAATAAGATACTTCAAGCCTCTTGGGACTGGAGGCATCTTTCAGTCCTTCCAGCTAATACATGCCTCCTCCTGTGGGTTCTACAGGACCTAAAATATTTACCTTTACTCAGTTCTTCTGGTTCTGTGACTGAGGGCCTCAAATGAAATGCAAAATACATTAGTTAAGAGGGTAGGAATGCTATATCTTCAAATACAGAATGCTTGACCAATCAGCTAGGAGAATGCAGAGTTCTATGAGAAAAAGAACTTGTCCACATATTTTGGTCACATCCAGTAGGCATGGAAGCACAGATGGTTGAAACCCTGGGATCAGAGACATAAAGAGGGACCCAGGGGCCCAAGGAAAGGGATGAGAAAGGAAGGGAACAGAGCAAAATCACTTTTATGCATTCCATGCTGAAAGAGGGGCCTAATTTTTGGATCCTCAGCAACACCTACTGTCTAAAGCTCTTGAACTTCTGCCTTTAATTGGTTAACCTAAAAGAATGTCTCTTGGCATTCATTTGCACAAAGCCCCTATTGGCTGTAGAATTAGTCTAATCCTTTTGAACTGACTTAAAGTCTTCAGCATCATCTAATGCCATCTTTATCTTTAGCATCATCCTTCCTCAAATTCTCACCATTTCAGAATACAACAAGATCTTTTAGGCCTTTGCATGGAGCTGCAAGTATCTCCACTCAGAGACTTTTCCTGTAGAACTTGGCCCATCCGTTGCTTTGTCTCTTCAGTTGCTTCAGATCAGATCAGATCAGATCAGTGGCTCAGTCGTGTCGGACTCTTTGCGACCCCATGAATCGCAGCACGCCAGGCCTCCCTGTCCATCACCAACTCCCGGAGGTCACTCAGACTCACATTCATCGAGTCAGTGATGCCATCCAGCCATCTCATCCTCTGTCGTCCCCTTCTCCTCCTGCCCCCAATCCCTCCCAGCATCAGAGTCTTCTCCAATGAGTTAACTCTTCGCATGAGGTGGCCAAAATACTGGAGTTTCAGCTTTAGCATCATTCCTTCCAAAGAAATCCCAGGGTTGATCTCCTTCAGAATGGACTGGTTGGATCTCCTTGCAGTCCAAGGGACTCTCAAGAGTCTTCTCCAACACCATAGTTCAAAAGCATCAATTCTTCAGCGCTCAGCCTTCTTCGAAATGAGTAAATGAATTGATAAGAGCTCTGGGCCACCAGCACAAATGATGCATGCTCCATGAGAATGAAATTATAGAACATCTACTCAGATTCTAGATCTATTGGAAACAAAATCAAATCACCATGGTCTCACCTGGCAGCTATGACAGGCAGCCATTTAAAGGGGACAACTTCCCTTTTTAAGTTTTGGGCCCTGAAGCAGTTACCTTTTCCCCATTAGCAAATGTATTCTCTGCTGCAACTCTGCTTGTCTTTGACGCATTTCAAGAACTTTAACCTTGTACCACAAGACTTTGCATCTAGAATATACATGTGAATTTTACCATCTATCTTTTGTGGGTTGCAATGCTTTATGCCCTCTGTGGAAGGGCTGTTCTGTTTACTGTCTCTTTTGTCACTTGCATCTTACTCAAGGGTATCAACAGTGCTACCCCTGTAGCAATGGTAAGTCAAAAACTGTGCTGGACAAAGTAGGCCTTTTCCAAGTTGAATGCTTCATGCATGAGAACAATTATAAGCTTTTCATTAGAATAGCAAATGGTGCCAGAGTATTTTTTAAGATAAGTTATTGAATGTATAACAAAACGAGTTTCTGTATTTTTCCTAGGCAAAGCTGAATAATTTTTCTATAGCCAAAAAGCTATAAGGGGGACAAAGTTTTTAAACCCACTCATATTCATTTATCTTTTCTTTCATCAACAGAATTATAAACTCACAAGGAGTCTCAGTCCCTCTGAGTAAGCTTGGTGGAGACTGGAGAAAGGGGCCCCAAATCAAAGAGAGGAGAGTTTCTTTTATTTTTAATTAATTTATTTTTTAATTGAAGGATAATTGCTCTACAGAGTTTTGTTGGCTTCTGCCAAACATCAACAAAGAGAGGCCAATTTCAATCCGCAATTTCTTCAAGATTTGATCATTTTTCACTATAATTTTCCAGACAATGTCTAAAAGAGTCAAATTCAAATCAATAAGCAAAAATCTCTGTAAGGCTGCCACATAGGAGCCCATGAGGTGAAGGGGATGGTTTTGTTTCTTAACTTAAAAAATCATTATTTTGTCCTTATTCATGTGATAGTTGCTGGTGGAAGATGATCACACTGGCAGAGAGTTTTGTATTTGCAGGGGATGTGGCATGGCCCTGGCCAACACACAGGAGAGCAGAATTTCATATCCGGGGTCTTATTCCTCCTCCCAGGCACCGGAGCAGAAAAGGACTAGTCTCCAGTCATGCCAAGAAGCCCAGACCAATGCTTTGAGAAAAGCAGAGGCCATGTAGAAACTTCAGAATTTGTCTCAAGTCCTATAGACTAACCAAATAGTTTATAGACTTCTAGGAGTCTTCAAAAGAACTTGTTGTAACTTCTACCAAAGAGCTGTTATCCATGTAACTAATTGAAGTCAGAAGTTATTCTGGAAATCTTTTTTTTTTTTTTTTTTTTCCTGGATGCCCAGAACTTAAACTTAGGACATTCCAAGATATTAAACTGTTCTTATTCAAATTTAGCATTAGGTTGAAGAAGGATAAGAGCATGTAAGTTCCTAAGTTTTGCTCTGTGCTAGTCACCATTAATCCTCAGAATCAACCCAATGAGGAAAACCTTTGTAGTATTCCCATTCAACAGATGGGATCACAAAGGTTAAGCAAATTGCTTAAGGTTACACAGTGGGTAAGTGACAGAAATGGGCTAATAGGAAAGCTAATAATTCAACATTATATTATTTATGAGATTTCTTACAACTTAGATTTCCAACAACAGAGGATGGGGTTGTTAGATGATAAACTGAGGCCTATTAAAATTTTTAAGAGTTTATTTGGCCAAAAATAAAACCCAATGAGCAGTGCCAAACTAATGGTAATTCGGAGTACTCAGCCTACAGGAGCTGGGGGCGGAGTTGGGAGAGGGGCGGAACCTACAAAGAAGGTACAAAAGCAAAGAAAGGAAATTACTTGATCTGTCTAGCTGTAATAAAGCCTAGCTATCTGTTTGTGATTGGTTGTCTTGTCCTTAGCTTTTTGACTTCTGTACCTCAAGGCAGTTTATAGGCATAGATTCTGGTTTGCTTATGTAGGTTACCAGGATATTAGTGATGCTGAAGTCTAACGGCCTACTTGTTTAATTAATGTAACTGGGTACATAAATTATGGCTCATCTATGCAACTGAAAACCATATAGCCAGCCGTCAAGTAACATAGAAGTGTTCTAGTTAACATGGAGCGATAAAAAGAAGTTTCAAAGCCATAGAACAGTGTGCATCCATCTTTATTAAAAAGACACATAAAATTATGTAATATATATATTATTAGTTATTATTACTTGTAGGTCAATCGTGTCTGACCCTTTGTGACCCCATGGACTATAGCCCACCAGGCTCCTCTGTTAACGGGACATTTTACCAAAGCATACTAGAGTGGGTTGCCATTTCCTCCTCTAGGGGATCTTTCTGATCCAGGATCAAACCTGCATATCCTGTGGTTCCTTTACCAGGCAGATTCTTTACCAGTGAGCCACCTAATATCTACCTATCTACTTATTTATCTATATAAACATATGATCAATGTATAAATATTAATAAAATATAAAAGGGCATATACCAAAATGTTAGCAGTGGTTCTATGTGAAGATGGGAGAATGGATACTTCTGTTTGTTTGAGTATTCCCCATTTATTACAATAATCACAAATTATTTAATTGCAAAAGTTACATAAAGCAAACATACAAAGGATGTCTCGAAAAATAAGTAGGTTTGTAATAAAAATGGAGGTTGTTTGTGTTAAAATGGGAGTAAATTTGGAGTTTATATTACAGAATTGCAGACTAATGACCTTGAGGGAAAATGCCCATGGGAAACCCAGAACGAAGGCCCAGCAGTTGGGTGATACCCCAGCTACGACTGAGTTTCACAGACTTGCTGGACCCTGGTATCCCATGTAGGCATTCACTTTCCTAGACATCATATCTCAAAAGAGATGGAAACAATCATTCTAAATTTAACTGATTGGAAAACAGGAAGAAACTTAGACAAGTCCATTGTATAAAGAGCTGTAATCTATGAAAAGCACAAAAGCCCATTTTATTATGGAATGCTCACAGTGGAATTTTTTCAGGGCACAAAAGTATCCTTGTCACTGACCCTTTACAATACACTGGGAAAAGTTTTTAATTTTCTCAACATTAAAAAAAATAAAAAAAAAACCAGAATCAGTGCTTTTTGTCTTGATACTTAAAGAGAGAAAAACTAATTAGGAGACCTGAGAGAGATATTTATATGTGTAGTATATGAAGGGGTTGTTATATTGTTTGGCTATAATGGTTATGAGGTCTTTGACTTTATAAGGAATACTGGATATCCATAGGGTTGAAAAAATCCTCAAGTGAGAGAAGAAAGATGAATGAGGGTTCTAGACTGAGTTTGAATGTAATCTCAGTTCCATGTACAAACACCTTCCTTGAAAATGCTCCTCCCCTTTAGATTTCCAGACATGGCACCATCCTGCTCTGATTCATTTTTGCCAGTTTTATTTTCTCTTTTTGCTTGGTCCCCAACATACCAGAATTGCCCAAGGCCTTCTCCTCAGTCCCCTAATTCCTTTATCTCCTGTGAATTATATTTTACCCACTCTGCCTTCTCACATGCACAGGTAATTGTCAAATTGATGTTAGTCCTGAGGCAGTCAAGGAATGCTTCCTGGAGGGGGAAGGTTTTTAGAGAGGATGGATTTCAGTTGGGAGGACATGGACAGAGGAAAGGGAATCTTAGATAAGAGGAACAGTGTTAACTGAAGCACAGAAGGGAAGAAATTCCAGCATGTGAGGGGACCACTAGTTTGACAGAAAACTCATTCATTCACTCTTGGTAACATCACATTTTTGGAGAAAGCAATGGCACCCCACTCCAGTAGTCTTGCCTGGAGAATCCCAGGGATGGGGAAGCCTGGTGGGCTGCCGCCTATGGGGTTGCACAGAGTCGGACATGACTGATGTGACTTAGCAGCAGCAGCGACATCACATTTTATTATTTATATTTAAAAAATTTTAATTTTTTATAGTACAGTTCAGTTCAGTCACTCAGTCATGTCTGACTCTTTGCGACCCCATGGACTGCAGCATGCCAGGCCTCCCTGTCCATCACCAACTCCTGAAGTTTACCCAAACTCACGTCCATTGAGTCAGTGATGCCATCCAACCATCTCATCCTCTGCCGTCCCCTTCTCCTCCCGCCTTTGATCTCTCCCAGTATCAGGGTCTTTTCCAGTGAGTCAGTTCTTCACATCAGGTGGCCAAAGTATTGGAGTTTCAGCTTCATTATCAGTCCTTCCAATGAATATTCAGGACTGTTTTCCTTTAGGATCATCTGATTTGATCTCCTTGCAGTCCAAAGGACTCTCAAGAATCTTCTCCAACACCACAGTTCAAAAGCATCAATTCTTCATTGCTCAGATTTCTTTATAGTCCAACTCTCACATCTATACATGACTACTGAAAAAAACCATAGCTTGACTGGGTGGACCTTTGTCAGCAACTTAATAAACTCTACTCCAGTATAAAGTAAAAATTAAAAAAGAATTTTGCACAAGGTTTTCTAGGCAATAGGAATGACATTAATGCTGGTTAAGTGAATGAATGAGTGGACTTGGCTGACCTTTGTATCCCTGGTACTTTGTCTCTAGATCTAAGGATGACAGAAGATGTACTTATGGGACAATTACTGCAAGTGATACCCAGCATCCCAGGTGACCCAGAGCAGATACTTGAAAAAGTCCATTAGGATTAGTAAAGAAAAAGAAAGACTGATGGCAAATTTGTCTGTTGAATGAATTTATAAACAGAATATACCTAGAAAACTCTCATTATTTCTGTGTCTGGGCATTGCATACCATCCCCCACATTAACACTGAATAAATCTGTGAAT
The DNA here is from genome assembly GCA_935064755.1 of Tragelaphus eurycerus. Taxonomy (NCBI): domain Eukaryota; kingdom Metazoa; phylum Chordata; class Mammalia; order Artiodactyla; family Bovidae; genus Tragelaphus; species Tragelaphus eurycerus. The sequence goes on from CAKXYN010000003.1 coordinate 16,051,577, forward strand.
GAAAAAAACTGAATGAATCTTTGAAAACAACAACAACAACAACCCTGGAGGTAGCAATGTCCCAGTGATACGTCATATATTGCCTTATATATAGTCCTTACTCAGCTTATTTTAACCCATAATTGAACCACTAGGATAGTTATGTATTTCCCTTATTGTGTTGTTTTAGAACAAAATAATGAGCCAACTCGTTGGAAAAGACCCTGATGCTTGGGAAAGACTGAAGGCAAAAGGAGGAGAGGGCAGCAGAGGATGAAATGAGATGGCTAGATAGCATCACTGACTCAATGGACATGAACTTGAGCAAACTCAGGGAGATAGTGAAGGACAGGGAAGCCTGGAATGCTGCAGTCCATAAAGTCACAAAGAGTTTCGTATGACTTAGCGACTGACAACAAGAACATAATAGTCAAAGTGGAAGTAGAATTATTAGTCACTCAGTCATGTCCAATTCTGCAACCCCATGGACTATAACCTCCCAGGCTCCTCTCTTCATGGGATTCTCCAGGCAAGATGCTAGAATGGGTTGTCATTCCCTTCTCCAGGGGTTCTTCCTGACCCAGGGATTGAACCCCAGTCTCCTGCATTGCAGGCAAATTCTTTATGGTCTCAGCCACCAGGGAAGCCCATCATTTTGAGTTAATGCCGCATTCTATACAAAACCAGGCTGAAATAGATACTTCATAGATGCCTTTTGACAGTTTCTATAAGGTATAATCCAATCTGCTTAAAGAACTTTCAGTTTCATAGGAAAAAAAATTAACCTTGGAATCTCACACTTGGAAACTTATTTTAAGGACATAGTTGGGGGTAGGGAGGCAGGAAAGGAGAGGAGGAAGGAGAATGGATGGGAGGAGGGAGAGAAATTTCTTGAATAAAGATGTTCACTAAGGAAGTTAAATATTTTCAAAAAATATACTTTTTAAAAGCTAGTATATCCTGAGTTCTTCTTAAGTGCCAAGCACTGTTTTCAATGCTTTATAAGCATTAGCTCATTTAGTCTTCCCCAATAACCCCATGACGTCAGTATTATTAGTACCACTTTACAGATGAGGTAACTGGGGCACATAAAGTTAATGCAACGTGCCCAGGGTCATGCAGCTGGGAAAGGTTCAACAATGGTTAAGCACAGTATGTTACATCAACTCAGTGGAACTGTTTTTAATGACCATTATAAAGACTAAAGAAACAAGAAATTCTTATAAGTTTAGTGAAAAACTCAACTATGATACTATATATCCTCATAAGTTGTGACATTTAAAAATGGTAGACCTAAACTGTATGAGTCTAGGAAGGAGAGAAAAAAATGATTGATACATTAGAATAATGGATTTGATGCTTAGTTCTTTTAGTCCAAGTTATTTTTAATGTAATTTTGTGTGATATTTTAAAAAGTAATTACATATAGATAGGATAAATGTAAATGCTAGTTAGCATATTCTGTGGGAGGCTTCTTGGGCTTCTGTAAGTTCTTAAAATTGATATTATAGCATTCTAGATCTATCTCTTCTTTTTTTATTGGAATATAATTGATTTGCAATGTTGCATTAGCTTCTGCTATACAACGATGTGAATCAGTTATAAGTATACATATATGCCCTCAATCTCGAACCTTCTTCCCTCTCCTGTCCCACTCCTCTAGCTCATCACAAAGTACCAAGCTGAGCTCCCTGCATTACACAGCAGCTTCCCACTGGTCATCTATTTCACATATGGTCATGTATGTATGGCAATGCTACTCTCTCAATTCATCCTGCACTCTCCTTCTGCACCCTCAGGTCTATCTTTTCTTAATTACTATGTTTATCCACTATGCACTCTTCTAGATATCCATTCCTCCCTACAAAATAGAAAAAGTGATTGAGAAGACAAAGGCTTCATCCCAAATTACATTTTTATTTTTCTAATGTCTCTGAAAATTGCTCTGTTTACTGTTTTGCTTATTTACTAAGAAATACAAGAACTTAGGCTATTACCTAAGGAACCAGATTGAGGTAGCTAGCCAATGGAAGTTTTTGTGTGAAGTGGACAGAAATACTACTTTTATCAGCCACTTCATTTTGCTCTGTAGATGCATTGTTTGTTATGAAAGGAGGTCAAAGAGGCAACTTAGCTGTTGAAGCTTCAGTGTATGCCTGTTGACAAGTGATATATAAAATATTTGACATTCTTTGGGACAGAGATAATCATGGCTTTTGTTCCCCACAAACACAAAGGAAAAAAGTTTAAAGGAAAAAGTATTAACAAACAATAGTACAGAAATTGATTTTATATGATGCCCGAAGGAAAATCTCCACTTACTTGTATTGTAACGAGGCATAATCCAAAATAACAGAAAAGCAGCATCCATAAATTGAAATGGGCAAAAACTCTTAAAAGGATAACCACCATTTCATAAGAGACTTTAAAAATAATTGAAGGGAACTGGGGTGCAAAAACAAACACTACACCCATGGCTGCAAATCCCTGGTTCTGCAGGAGAGTCAACCACATCTGTTTCCGCACACATCTGGACCTCTCCTACCTACCCCTCCACCCTCAGACTGACACAAGCAAAAGCTATGGGAATAACCTACCAGCTAATAGGAGGCTTTCCTACTTACATGTCGTATGAAATCATAAATCCTACATTATTTCAGATGAGCAGTGAAAATGGAAACCTTTAAAGTTTGTACTTTCCACAGGAAATCTCAATCCTCTCTGAACAGATGATTTTGATTTTGGAGTACACAGTGGGCCTTTAACTTCTTCAGCTTCAGGGAGATGTTAAATTCCAAGACTCCCTCACTATCCTAAAGAAACAGCAATAAAATGTGTTTCGGGATTCAATTCCTTCAGCTTCAGAGGCTGAGATGGAGGACCTAGTTTAGGGGAAATGAGACATGACCCAACCCTTCACCTAAGCAAAAATGACTCCATGGTGAACTTTTCACAAAGTTCACAATACTGCCCAATAGAAACTTTCTTACAAAGACATCTTGATTTTACCTTATACATTATTCTATTCCATTGGTGGCTTGAAGTAGAAGATCTGAATTGAAAGTGAAAGAATGGTTGAATTCTTTGCCTCTTTCTCATACTGGTCAACTGCCTTGGAAGACCAACCAGAAGCCATCACTGAAGTCCTGACCACTGAAATGTTGAACCAAACTGTTCATGAGCATTAATTCAGTTAAATATGAATCATCAGATATGTTGAAGCCTTTATCTCAATATTCTGACTCCAGCTAGTAAATAAACAATGTTTTTACTGTGATTCCACATGTCAAAGGTTGGCTACTAGTTCTAACACCAAGTCATCTTAAAATTTCTTTTAATCTATAAAGTAAATCTTCAAGCCATTGGAATCGATCACATATGGTCATAGAAAAAAGTGTTGCTATCAAAGTAAAGAAATAAAAACCTTCATAGATTATGCCTCTAAAGTTTTTCAAGGAGTATCATCATTGCATTCTGGTCTATGAGCAAGAACCTGAATTATAAGATAAGAGATTTGTGCTATTATTGGTGGTTGTGGAAGGGAGAAAAAGTTACTGGCTCTTAGGGGTGAAGTTACACATTCAACCCTTCCACTGAGGCAAAGACCACAGACCTGCCAGCTACTTAGGAGCTATTATTATGCAGGAGCAAGCACATTTGGAGGCAGTGAGATTGGGAGTCAATTTCCAAAGATATTCGTAGAAATCTGGACAAGCTGCTTAATTTTTGAACCAATTTTATTTTAACTCATAGATATGTCAGGTATCAACCTCCTTCTTTTAGAAAATGCCTACATGTACTAAGTACTCAGTTATAGAGTTTGTTGGCTCTATCAGATCCTGGTGGGCTAAGTCAGCCAGATAATGACAGTAGCAAGCCACCATTTCCAAACAGTGGTGGGTGTTTTAAGGAGAATGTCTGTGCTTCATTCAAGAAAGACCTTACTTGCCTGAGTTGTTTTTAAAGGTCTATCTTACATATCCTTTGGCAATAAAAAATTCAAAGCGTGTTCAGAAATGGTGGAGATAAGAAGAAAAATGGAGCCAGGGAGTAGAAGGCAGAGACTCTTCAGGAAGTGATGGACTCATTGACAATGAGAATCTGTTTGTGGGTTACAATTAGAGAGGAAAGGATGATTGAGTGCCCACAAAGGGGAGACAGAAAAGGAGAGTCAGGAGGTTAGGGGTGATTCTTTGTAGGCGTCGGGAGAGGTAGGGATGTATTATAGCTTTAGTAGTCTGAGCAGAAACTATCTCATTATGAGGGGAGGAGGGTGTGGGAGAAGATGAGTGATTCATTTAAAGTAAAAGAAGATAGTGTTTGATGTAGGGAGGACCAGGGAGACAAAGATGTCATACTGAGTATCTAAATCAAAGAGACCTTGTTACAGAAATCTCTAGAGTCTGTCATACAGAGTGAAATAAGTCAGAAAGAGAAAAACAAATATCGTATATGAATACATGTATGTGGAATTTAGAAAAATGGTTCAGATGAAGCTATTTGCAGGGCAGGAATAGAGATGTGGATGTAGAAAATGGACATGTGGACACAGAGCGGCAAGGGAAAGGTAGAGTGAATTGAGAGATTGGGATTGATATATACACACTACCATGTGTAAAATAGATGGCTAGTGGGAGCCTGCTATACAAGACAGGGAGCTCAGCTCTGTGCTCTGCGGTGACCTAGACGGGTGGGATGGAGGAGGGGGAGGTCAAGAGGGAGAGGATATATGTATACATATAGCTGATTCATTTCACTGCACAGCAGAAATGAACACAGCACTGTAAAGCAATTATACTCCAATTAAAAAAAAAAAAAAGAAATCCCCCAGTAAAACTTCTCTTCCTTTCTTTTTAGAAAACAGAATGAACTCACAGAGATGGCTCTAGAAAAAGAGAATGACAAAAAAAGGGCAAAAGTATTGCTGAACCCAACCTATAAATTCTACACTGTTTGTTTTTTTTTAATATAAAATTAACATATCTATCCAATGTCTGGGACCAATCTGATGCCTTCAGTAATCCTTATGTCAGATGACCTGATTATGAATTTGACAAAAAAGTAAATTTTAATAAAGCTGCATAGTAGTTACAATGCTGTTCAATAAATTATTCTCTGAGCTTTTCTAAAAGTTTGAGCTTTTTCAGATGTTTTTAAATATAAAGAAGAAAAGAAATGGTAAGTCTAAAAGACACACATGTTCTTGCAAGTTCAGATAATCCCACTGGGGGAGTGTTTAAGTAATTGATTTTGAGTAACTTTGGCCTGAAAGTGAAATCTTGCTGCTTTCCCAAGCAATCTGGGGACTGAATGGGAATGCAGATGGTGTGATGGAAAATTTTAAAGACTTCACCCAAAATGTTCTATTCTTTTATTTCACCTTGTTGACTTGAACAAAATAAATCTCCGTGCCTGTAATTCCAAAAAGCATCTGTTTCTTGTGGTTATACAAGGTCTAAAAATGTAGAGCATATGTTTGAGTTGCACCAAGAAATATGCCCACAGTGAACTCAGGTAAACCTCAGACATATCTACTTCTGAGGGCTTATGCCTGCATATCTGCCTGTAAAGGGCTGAGAAGAAACCACATTCAGGCCAGATGTCATTAGTGTTGTAATTTCTACTCTATTGGATTTGGTTATGTAGTCCTCTCTTGTTTTCATGAAGGAATGAGGAAGGAAGAACTCCTGGTCTGCTCTCAGTCAACACTACTTTCTCAACCTCTAACCAAGATTTTCACTGCATTTCAAGTAATTGTTTTGCTGCTTTGCAGACAGTATAGAGTAGTTTGTTTACTGTAACTCGTATCTTCTTTTCCCTAACAAGTGACTTTTTGGTTCCCCCATTTCTGCACCTCATAAGGGATGACTCATAGCCTCCACTGGCTGAATCATTAAAAAGTTGTAATCAAAACCATATTATTGCAATGTGGGTCTACCGGGTTACTTAACTTTCTCAGCTTTATATATCCAGTTGGATGTAATCATTACCTAAGTAACCTGCTCTCTGCACACGTAGGGCTAACTGTGCATTTACTCTGCGTGACTGTAGTCATCTTCATTATGCTAGTTATATTGGGTTGGCCAAAAGGCTTTTTCGAGTTTTTTTTGTACGATGTTACAGAAAAACCCAAACTGGTCAGTACAACATTTTTTACATCCAGAAAGAACACATATTTCCTTTCAATACCTATGTTATAAAAGCCTGTTTTTTTTTCTTTTTTTTTTTTTTTTCAGAGTAAATTCTTATCTCTCCAAAACTATTAAATGGTGTTTTCAGAGAAAACACTGGAAATGTATTCTACTATAATCTTTTGTGATGTCAGATCAATAAAGTCTTTGATTCAATCCAGTTGAAATATAGTTTCCATACCTTACATCTCAAGTTACTGAGTTTTTAACAGTAGCCAACCTTCGAAATGTGGAATCACAGTAAAAACATTGTTTATTTAATCTTTCCTGGGAAGATTTAACAATTTAAGTGGATTTTTAGAAATTTTTAAAATATATTGATCCTTAATTTAAGAATTGATGTTTTTAAACTGTGGTGTTGGAGAAGACTCTTGAGAGTCCCTTGGACTGCAAGGAGATCCAACCAGTCCATTCTGAAGGAGATCAGCCCTGGGATTTCTTTGGAAGGAATGATGCTAAAGCTGAAACTCCAGTACTTTGGCCACCTCATGTGAAGAGTTGACTCATTGGAAAAGACTCTGATGCTGGGAGGGATTGGGGGCAGGAGGAGAAGGGGATGACAGAGGATGAGATGGCTGGATGGCATCACTGACTCTATGGACGTGAGTCTGAGTGAACTCTCGGAGTTGGTGATGGACAGAGAGTCCTGCCGTGCTGCGATTCATGGGGTCCAAAGAGTCGGACACAACTGAGTGACTGAACTGAACTGAATCTATTTAATGAACCGTTTCTGAGAGCGGTTCAAGGGAGAGGTGGGCATGTAGTTCTTTTTTTTTTCCACTTTGCACTCCCAAATGAAGATATGCCAGCCTTCTATTCCAATCAGAACTGAAATTTCCCCAAGCATGGAAGCTGATGATTTCACTTGTGCCATTTTATGGAAAGAAAAGAAAAAGGACTTAGGAGATATTTTATTCTATTGCTATTGTAAAAAAAAAAAAAAAAAAATCACAAATGTAGCAGCTTAAAACAATACAAACTTAGGGTCTCATGCTGTAGGTCAGAAGTCTGAGTGGCCTGACTGATTTCTCTGCTCAAGTTCTCCCAAAGCCAAAATCAAGATACCAGCTGGCCAGCTCGTTACTAGGAGGTTCTGGGAAGAATCCACTTCCAAGATCATGCATACTGTTTGCAGAATTCAGTTCCATGCAGTTGTAGGACTGAGGTGCCTATTTCCTACTGCACTGTCAGGCAGGGGTCATTCTAGAAAACAGCCATGCCCCTTGGTTTATGTTCTCCTTCTTCTGTCTTCAAGGTCAGCAACAGCGGATGGAGACCTCTTTATATTCAGTCTGTGACCTTCCCAGAGCCCCGTCTCTCCTGCCTTTCCTGAGGCTATATCTCTCTGACCCCAGCAGAAGAAAGGTCTGTGTCTGCAAGGCTCATGTTGAAGAGGGTTAACAGGAAGGAAAGCCAGAGGTCCCCAAGCAGCAGGAGGAAATAAACTGCAAGCTGCAGACATTTTTCTTCCTCTCTCTACACAAAATTAAGAGGCTCCTTTTAATTCTGTGCTGAGGACACCTGGTTCTACCTGAACTTTTCTCAGACCTTGGGCTAACCAATGCCACTTTTCTTATAGAAATGTTTTTCTTAAGCTATGTTAATGAAACTATGTATCAGCTTTGAAATCTGCCTTTCTTCAAAATGGTTCCGCCTAAGACTAACTTTTTTTTTTTTTCTTATCTCAAACCCGGGGCTGATAATGGCTCAAAACCAATATTCATGTCAATTGTTTTATGACTGGGGATGACACACCTTGGTGTGCCATTCTATTTCAAAACAGCATATTGTGGGAGAGGGGCCTGGTGCAGCCCCCTCAGCCTTGAGGTGTTTTCCTTATTTGATTAACAGTTTGCTAACAGACATAAAACACCTTGCTGAAAACTAGCAAGGAGGCATTCTTTCTGCTTCCCCCTCTGATGTCTATGTCAGAAGCTTTCTCTATCTCTTTACTTTAATAAAACTCTTGTTACACAAAAACTCTGAGTGGTCAAGCCTGGTCTCTGGCCTTGGATTGAAATCCTCCCTTCCGGAGATCACAAGTCCAGCATGGTACACGGCTTGCAACCACAACCGTTCAGTGTGATTGCTTACTTCCACCTGGATAATATAGGATTATCTCCCTATTTTAAGTCCATACTTTTAAATACTCTGACAAAGTCCCTTTGGCTATGGAAGATACCATGTTCCCAGATTTTAGGTTTTAGGGTGTAGACATTTGGAAGGCAGTGTCATTCTGCCTAATACATTGGGAGGTGTTTTCTCTTTCTGAGTAGTTTTGGCACCAGGATAGAAGAACCTGAGAAGATTTTCTTCTGCTACTTTAGCTGCCAAGAAAAAATACCATATAGGTAATTTGGTGACTCTAAGTCACTTGGACTACAAGGAGATGCAACCAGTCCACTCTGAAGGAGATCAGCCCTGGGATTTCTTTGGAAGGAATGATGCTAAAGCTGAAACTCCAGTACTTCGGCCACCTCATGCAAAGAGTTGACTCATTGGAAAAGACTCTGATGCTGGGAGGGATTGGGGGCAGGAGGAGAAGGGGACGACAGAGGATGAGATGGCTGGATGGCATCATTGACTCGATGGACGTGAGCCTGAGTGAACTCTGGGAGTTGGTGATGGACAGGGAGGCCTGGCGTGCTGCGATTCATGGGATCACAAAGAGTCGGACACGACTGAGCGACTGAACTGAACTGAACTGAACTGAAGGTTCCTAAGGAAATTCTCATGATGACATTTTAATACACAGAAGCTCACTTAACTTGTGATTTTTTTTTTGAAATCAAAATAGTTTTCATAATGCTTTCTCTTAATAATGCTATGCTATGCTAAATCACTTTAGTCGTGTCAGACTCTGTGTGATCCCATAGACGGCAGCCCACCAGGCTCCACCGTCCCTGGGATTCTCCAGGCAAGAACACTGGAGTGGGTTGCCATTTCCTTCTCCAATGCATGAAAGTGAAAAGAGAAAGTGAAGTCGCTCAGTCATGTCTGACTCTTAGCGACCCCATGGACTGCAGCCTACCAGGCTCCTCCGTCCATGGGATTTTCCAGGCAAGAGTACTGGAGTGGGGTGCCATCGCCTTCTCCCTCTCTTAATAATACCCCTTCTTAAAATACTGTGTTAAAATGTACCAAACTTATTTTCTGAGGTGTTAGGAGGCATTTGAATCAGATGTGTGAAGCCTTAGTAAATAACATTTATTCTTTGTGTGTGGAGGGGTATTTTTAGATTTGAGGAAAGTCATTTGTAGGCCCCACATTTAAGACTGGAAGATGGTGGTATATGTATCTGAAGCTGAGATCTGAGAGCTTTTGGATGGGCTTTGAAGATGATGGGAAGGAAATAGGAACACTGGTCAATTCTCCCTTAGCTCTTATCAAGCGTCAAGTTATGAGCGTGGCTGAGGTGAAGGATACAACTGAACGAAACTGCCCTATGTCCTCCCATGGATGTGCCCAGGGTGGAGACAGTGATCAGCAGTCCTGAGGATCTGGCATTGGCCTGTTTCGAAGAGGAGTCTGGAACTAGGAGCTACATGGCTTTTTCTTTCCTTCTTTTCAGCATAATTGTATTTATTTATTTTTGACTGTGCTGGGTCTTTGTTGCTTCATGGGCTTCTTCTCTAGTTGGGAGCAGGAGCTACTCTCTGGCTTTGGTGTGCAGGCTTCTCATTGAGGTGGCTTCTCTTGTTGCAGAGCGTAGGCTCCAGGGTGCATGGGCCCGAGTATCTGCAGCACGTGGCCTCAGTAGTTGCAGCTCCTGGACTCTAGAGCTCAGGCTTAGCAGTGGTGGTGCTTGGGTCTAATTGCTCTGTGGCATGTGGGCTCTTCCCGGATCAGGGATTGAACCTGTGTCTCCTGCATTGGCGGGCAGATTCTTATCCACTGTGCCACCAGGAAAGACCTACTTGGCCTTTTCTTTTAGGCAATATCAAACTGACTTCTATTGAACCTTAGAAACAATGGCTGGCAATGGGAATAGTGATGGAAATGTATCCCCTTCATACATTATGATATCCTACCACCGTCTTCTATTTGTCAGGCTCACTCCTTCCAGTAGCTGGGCTCCAACACGAGCTCTGTGGCCTTTATCTTCCCCCAATGTGTCCCTGTCTCCACTAGACTCAGGTTCAGTGTCCACATCTTGACCTTCTTATTGTTTGTATTTAGGTAACTCCTTTTACCTGCTCTGTACTGCAGGACCTCAGACTTTCCCATCTATCTTCACTATGGGTGTGGCCACAGTGAGCTTCCCATGGGTGTGGCCTATGAGAAATCCCATTAGAGAACAGAAGTAAGGATACCATTATACATGCATTGTTAGCATACATTATGGAACGTTGTTTAGTTTAAAAATTCTTCCAATGAGGCTATGAGAAAGGTAATTGTAATTTCTTCATGAAGAAATCGAAATTCAGAGATGATCAATGTCTTTTCAAAATCACATACGTATCAAATAGAACTGGTATAATTTGACCCCAGAAATATCAATGGTATAAGATTGCCTGGTATCCTTTCATATCAGTGATGTTCAAGAAGACTGCAAGCTTTAGGTAAAGAAAGCATTTATAAAAGTCCCTGCCTCATGCATAACTGACTTTTTTTGGACTTGGAAGCAGCCAAGATCTTTCTCAGTAGGTAAATGGACAAATAAACTGCAGTCCATCCAGACCATGGAATGTTATTCCATACTAAAAGAAGTGAGCTCTCAAGCCATGAAAATACCTGTAAGAACCACAAATGCATATTACTCAGTGAAAAAAGCCAATCTGAAAAGATTACATCTGTATAATTCCAACTATATGACATTTTGGAAAAGGCAAAACTATAAATAGTAAAATAATCTGTGGATGTCAAGAGTTGTTGAGTGGGAGGGAAAAATAGAGAACACCAAGCTGTTTTCAGATCAGATCAGATCAGATCAGTCGCTCAGTCATGTCCGACCCTTTGCAACTGCATGAATCACAGCACGCCAGGCCTCCCTGTCCATCACCAACACCCGGAGATCACTCAGACTCATGTCCATCGAGTCAGTGATGCCATCCAGCCATCTCATCCTCTGGCGTCCCCTTCTCTTGCCCCCAATCCCTCCCAGCATCAGAGTCTTTTCCAATGAGTCAACTCTTCACATGAGGTGGCCAAAGTACTGGAGTTTCAGCTTTAGCATCAGTCCTTCCAAAGAAATCCCAGGGCTGATCTCCTTCAGAATGGACTGGTTGGATCTCCTTGCAGTCCAAGGGACTCTCAAGAGTCTTCTCCAACACCACAGTTCAAAAGCATCAATTCTTTGGTGCTCAGCCTTCTTCACAGTCCAACTCTCACATCCATACATGACCACAGGAAAAACCAAGGTGTTTGAGGGCAGTGAAAATATTCAGTACGGTTATATAATGAAAGATAGATATATGTCATTATACACTTGCCCAAATGCATGAAATTTACAACACCAAGAGTAAACCCTGGGACTTCCCTGGTGGTCCAGTGGTTAAGAATCTGACTGCCAATGTAGGGGACACAGGTTTGATCCCTGATTTGGGAAGATCCGTGGAGCAACCAAGCCCATTCACCACAACTACTGAACCTGTACTTTAGAGCCTGAGAGCCACAACTCCTGAAGCCTGCACTCCTAGGGCCTATGCTCCACAAGAAACCACTGCAATAAGAAGCCTGCATAGCACAACAGAGACTAGCCCCCACTCGCTGCAATAAGAGAAAACCTGTGCATCAGTAAAGACCCAGTACAACCAAGAAAAACAAAGATGGTAGAGGAGCAAAAGAATAACCTCTCTTCATCTCAAAATTTAAAAAAAAAAAAAGAGTCAACCCTAAAGTAAACTATGGGCTTAACTAACGTTTTGTCCAGAATATGACCTATGTGTGTATGGGTGCAAAGTCACTAAAGTTGTGGATCACCGACTCTTTGCAACGCAGTGGACTATAGCCAACCAGGCTCCTCTGTCCTTGGGATTCTCCAGACAAGAATACTGGAATGGGTTGCCATTTCCTTCTCCAGGGGATCTACCCAACGCAGGCATTGAACCTATGTTTCCTGTGTGTCCTGCATCACAGGCGGATTCTTTACCACCAGCACCACCTACCTATGCATTAGTTCCTTAGACTTGGGTCTCTGAGGCATTTTCTAAGATTTTGAGTTCTTAGTCCCCATAAATGTTAAGATACTACTTCCAGTTGAGTTCTATTCCTGGACACCTTTGGAACACCAGGGGTTAATCCACTCCTTTGCCTGCACACCTTTCTGTAGGGCAGTGAGCCTCTGCGCCCTCCCCCAGTAAGCCCCTCCACCCGCCAGGACGGAGACTCAGTGATCCCACCATACTACGGAGATTAACTGGGAGCTAAATGCAGGCAAGTAGCCAAACCAGAGTGATAAGCATCCTGGTTTTGATGGAACACTTAGAAACCATTTCAATTTTTTCCAACCTAATGCAGTTAAAAGATGTGGGAGTGGGAGATCTTCTTGTGGGTTATACAAACAGCTTCGCTCCAGCAGCTCCTTTTAAGCTAGGATTAGAGAGAGCTGCACTAATTGGGGGAAGGATTCCAGCCCTATCCAACTTACTTTCAAAGGATCTGTCTTTGCCCTTAAACTTGCTGGTTTCCATTGGTTTTGTTTTGGTGCTTACACAAGCTGGCTTATTTTTGTCCATCTATTAGAAAAGACACCCATTTCTCAAAGAAAGCCTATGTGGGCACAGTCTGTCCTGACTTGATGTACCATCTTTGGCTGTTTTGTCAGGATACCATCTTACATTTGTCTTTCTGTTTATATGGGGGGTGTGATAAAAAGTGAGGCTGACAGAGTCCAGCTCATTTCTGCAAGTTCAGAGGCTGAGCAGGAAACATTTTTGGAGACGTCATCAAGACATGAGTTTTCTAAGAAAGTTATACTGATTGTGTATTTTTAAAAGAATTATTAGCTTTGGTTTCTATTGCTGTGGTTGGAATGAGCCTTAGCAAATGATGTCTGAGGTACAAGGCTCCTCAAAATCTGTCAAGGAGAATGGAAAGAGAGCGGGAGACCCAAGCCCCCAAGTTCCACTCGTTACTTTGAGGAAAGCTATGAAATTCTTCATACATAGGCAAAATCCAGGCATGACTATGATCAAAGCAACACTGTTTGTGATCCCCAGATTTCTATAGTGCCTAGATGATTCACTTTGATGTGCAGCAGAAACTAATACAACATTGTAAAGCAGCTAATCTTCAATAACAAAACCAAACCAAACCAAAAAAAGCATTGAAATGCTCCTATAGCTGATCAACACTGTCTCTGATGGGGCATCTAAGGGTCTTCCCTGAGCACCCTGCATTCTCCCACTACTCAGTCATTACCCAGCACTGGTCTCAACTATTTAAAATATTGTCACTGGAGAATGGCAAGGCCTTTCAAGGTCTTTGGTGGATATGGGCGGGGATTGGAGAAGTAGCATTGAAAATTATTTCATCTAAACAAAGGAAAAAGCCTGGAGCTCGGCTACACAGAGGACCATAAAGTGCCTTCCCAATGGCCCAAGAGGACACTCCCATGACAATCAATAGGTGTGTACTTATTGAGTTAAAAACAGAATTTAAGGGGAGCAGGGCATGTCCACAAGATGTTTTAAACCTGTGCCCTTTCCATCACTCTGAAATGGTTACAGAATTCTGAGTCCTTGTATTTTATTAGTAGTTAGGAAGGTCTAGTAGGTGGATAAGGCAGGTTTCAAAGAAAATTCCATGATGAAATTTAACCAGGTGGCCCAATATTAGGCCAGCAATTCACATGAGGGTGCATGAAGTCAGATGCCTGGTTCAAATGTCAGAATGACTGCCTGAAGTTATTCTCTTGAGTGGAAAGATCAACTATTTGGAATGAGGCAGACTTTGGTTGGAATTCTGGTTCTTTCCATCATTAGTTCCAGGACTTTTGTCAAATTAAAAAACTTGTCTGAGTCTCTGTCTCATGATGTGATGTATGCAAGAGAATAATATATAGCTTGTAGGATTGTTTTAACAAGGCTGGATTTTAGCTTTTGTTTTCTGTTTAAAACAGAAGAATCATCAGAGAATTGGGCCTTGCAACATCCTGGTCCTTCTACATCACACAGGAGAAGTGACAATAGCAAACAGCTGCCCCAAGAATGACTGGTTCCTGTATCACAGTCTTGTCTATTTTTTAATCCATCCCACGTGGGTCAGATCACTCCGTCATTCCCACCTTCTTCTTGGCACCTACATGTTTGGCATGACAGTTAGTTAGCTGTTCTACTTGATGAGATATATTTTTAGTGCTTCTTCAGTCTTTCATGTGTTTGAGATCTCTTGCCTTTATGTTGGGAATTACCTAGGGCTGGGAGCATGAGGCTTCCATAGAACTCTGGTTGCTCTTGGTCATCAGTGTTGGTGATTGACAAAGTGACCTATGTGCACTAGTCTGAATGTTTGTGTCCCTCCTAAACTCATATGTTTAAATACTAAGCACCAACACGATAGTATTAGGAGTTAGGGGCCTAGGAGATGCCTAGGTTAAGAGGGTGGAGCCCGTATGAAGGCAACTAGTGCCCTTAAAGAGGCTCCAGAGAGATCACTTGCCCCTTCCACCATGTGAGGATACAGGGGAAAGTTAGCAGTCTACCAAGACTCAACCTTCACTAAAACTCTACTGGCACCCTGATCTTGAACTTCCAGTCTCCAGAACTGTGAGAAATAAATTTCTGTTGTTTATAAACTACTCAGTCAGTCAGTTCAGTTGCTCAGATGTGTCCAACTTTTTGCGACCCCATGGACTGCAGCACACCAGGCTTCCCTGTCCATCACCAACTCCCAGAGTTTACTCAAACTCATGGCCTTAGAGTTGGTAATGCCATCCACCCATCTCATCCTTTGCCGTCCCCTTCTCTTCCTGCCCCCAATCCCTCCTAGCGTCAGGGTCCTTTCAAATGAATCAGTTCTTCACATCAGGTGGCCAAAGTATTGGAGCTTCAGCTTCAGCATCAGTCCTTCTAATGAATATTCAGGACTGATTTCCTTTAGGATTGACTGGTTGGATCTTCTCGCAGTCCAAGGGACTGTCAAGAGTCTTCTACAACATCACAGTTCAAAAGCATCAGTTCTTCGTTACTCAGCTTTCTTTATGGCTCAACTCTCACATCCATACATGACTACTGGAAAAACCATAGCTTTGACTAGATGAATCTTTGTTGGGAAAGTAATGTCTCTGCTTTTTTAATATGCTGTCTGTGTTGGTCATAGCTTTGTTTCCAAGGAGCAAGCGACTTTTAATTTCATGGCTGCAGTCACCATCTGCAGTGATTTTGGAGCCCCTGAAAATAAAATCTGTCACTGTTTCCATTGTTTCCCCATCTATTTGCTATGAAGTGATGGGACCAGATGCCATGATCGTAGTTTTCTGAGATCTTGGTTTCAGAGATAAACTACTCAGTCTGTGGTATTTCCCTTACAGCATCCCAAAGGGAACAAAGTACCATAGATCCTGTCCAGCCTAGAATCAGCTCACCATCCTCTCCCCAGAGAGCACTGAGCTGAATACTAATATTGATCAGAGCTGCCATTCTTGGAACACAACCCAGAATCAGAAAGAAAGCGTTAGTCACTAAGTCATGTCTGACTCTTGCAACCCCATCAAATTTAGTCTGCCAGGCTCCTGTGTCCATGGGATTCTCCAGGCAAGAACACTGGAGTGGGTAGCCATTCCCTGCTACCAGGGGATCCCAGGGGATCTTCCCGACCTAGGGATCAAACCTGGGTCTCCTGCACTGCAGGTGGATTCTTTACCATTTGAGCCACCAGGGAAGAACTGAGATCTGTTGCTTCATTTATTCTTGTCACACCCAACAGCAGAAGATGCTACTGTCTTCACTTCATGGTAAGAAACCTAAGCTTTGCGAGACATGTCACTCATCTAAGGATAGATGACAGAGGTTTGGGCCCTGTTTCTCTTGTCTCCAAACACCAGACTCATTTGAATGTTCATCTTGGGACCCATAGAATCCCGGACATGTCCTTGTCCTCAAGATATGCAGATGGCACTTTGTCACTGGGGTAAAGCTCTGATGGATGACATTGCAGCCCACTGTTAGGGCAACACATAATCCCTCACAGCCTGATCCTGATCACCCTGTTACCCAGAGTACTGCAAACAGTATCTATTGCAATAGATACCCTTGAGAAGGGTAGAGACTAATGCACAGAGATTATATGTCTAATGACACCCAGTGGGAGTGGCTGGAAGATGCAGAGCAATGAGGTGCTTCCAGGAAAACTTCACATCACACTGCTGCTGCTGCTGCTAAGTTACTTCAGTCGTGTCCAACTCTGGGCGAACCCACAGACAGCAGCCCACCAGGCTCACCCATCCCTGGGATTCTCCAGACAAGAACACTGGAGTGAGTTGCCATTTCCTTCTCCAATGCATGAAAGTGAAAAGTGAAAGTGAAGTCGCTTCAGTCATGTCTGACCCTTAGTGACTCCATGGACTGCAGCCTACCAGGCTCCTGCGTCCATCGGATTTTCCAGGCAAGAGTACTGAAGTGGGTTACCATTTCCTTCTCCATCACATCACACTACAAGTTATCAAATGATGGCTTTGTGTAAGAGTAGAATCTTTTTTTTTTAAAAGATTTTTTAATATGGACCAGTTTTAAAGTTTTAATTGAATTTGTTACAATATTGCTTCTGTCTTAAGTTTTGGTTTTGTTGGAATGATCTTAGCTTCCCAACCAGAGATCAAATCGGTACCCCTTGCATTGGAAGGGCAAACCACTTCAGTATTCTTGCCTTGAGAACCCCATGAACAGTATGAAAAGACAAAATGATAGGATACTGAAAGAGAAACTCCCCAGGTCAGTAAGGGCCCAATATGCTACTGGAGATCAGTGGAGAAATAACTCCAGAAAGAATGAAGGGATGGAGCCAAAGCAAAAAGAATACCCAGCTGTGGATGTGTCTGGTGATAGAAGCAAAGTCCGATGCTGTAAAGAGCAATATTGCATAGGAACCTGGAATGTCAGGTCCATGAATCAAGGCAAATTGGAAGTGGTCAAACAAGAGATGGCAAGAGTGAATGTTGACATTCTAGGAATTAGCAAACTAAAATGGACTGGAATGGGTGAATTTAACTCGGATGACCATTATATCTACTACTGTGGGCATGAATCCCTCATAAGAAATGGAGTGGCCATCATGGTCAACAAAAGAGTCCAAAATGCAATACTTGGATGCAATCTCAAAAATGACAGAATGATCTCTGTTCGTTTCCAAGGCAAACCATTCAATGTCACAGTAATCCAAATCTATGCCCCAACCAGTAACGCCGAAGAAGCTGAGGTAGAACGGTTCTATGAAGACCTACAAGACCTTTTAGAACTAACACCCAAAAAAGATGTCCTTTTCATTATAGGGGACTGGAATGCAAAAGTGGGAAGTCAAGAAACACCTGGAGTAACAGGCAAATTTGGCCTTGGAACACGGAATGAAGCAGGGCAAAGACTGACAGAGTTTTGCCAAGAAAATGCACTGGTCATAGCAAATACCCTGTTCCAACAACACAAGAGAAGACTCTACACATGGACATCACCAGATGGTCAACACCGAAATCAGATCCATTATATTCTTTGCAGCCAAAGATGGAGAAGCTCTATACAATCAGCAAAAACAAGACCAGGAGCTGACTGTGGCTCAGACCATGAACTCCTTATTGCCAAATTCAGACTGAAATGGAAGAAAGTAGGGAAAACTACTAGACCATTCAGGTATGACCTAAATCAAATCCCTTATGATTATACAGTGGAAGTGAGAAATAGATTTAAGGGCCTAGATCTGATAGATAGAGTGCCTGATGAACTATGGAATGAGGTTCATGACATTGTACAGGAGACAGGGATCAAGACCATCCCCATGGAAAAGAAATGCAAAAAAGCAAAATGGCTGTCTGGGGAGGCCTTACAAATAGCTGTGAAAAGAAGAGAAGCGAAAAGCAAAGGAGAAAAGGAAAGATATAAACATCTAAACGCAGAGTTCCAAAGAATAGCAAGAAGAGATAAGAAAGCCTTCTTCAGTGATCAATGCAAAGAAATAGAGGAAAACAATAGAATGGGAAAGACTAGGGATCTCTTCAAGAAAATCAGAGATACCAAAGGAACATTTCATGCAAAGATGGGCACGATAAAGGACAGAAATGGTATGGACCTAACAGAAGCAGAAGATATTAAGAAGAGGTGGCAAGAATACACAGAAGAACTGTACAAAAAAGAGCTTCACGACCCAGATAATCATGATAGTGTGATCACTGACCTAGAGCCAGACATCCTGGAATGTGAAGTCAAGTGGGCCTTAGAAAGCATCACTAGGAACAAAGCTAGTGGAGGTGATGGAATTCCAGTGGAGCTATTCCAAATCCTGAAAGATGATGCTGTGAAAGTGCTGCACTCAATATGCCAGCAAATTTGGAAAACTCAGCAGTGGCCACAAGATTGGAAAAGGTCAGTTTTCATCCCAATCCCAAAGAAAGGCAATGCCAAGGAGTGCTCAAACTACCGCACAATTGCACTCATCTCACACGCTAGTAAAGTAATTCTCAAAATTCTCCAAGCCAGGCTTCAGCAATATGTGAACCGTGAACTTCCTGATGTTCAAGCTGGTTTTAGAAAAGGCAGAGGAACCAGAGATCAAATTGCCAACATCCGCTGGATCATGGAAAAAGCAAGAGAGTTCCAGAAAAACATCTATTTCTGCTTTATTGACTATGCCAAAGCCTTTGACTGTGTAGATCACAATAAACTATGGAAAAAATTCTGAAAGAGATGGGAATACCAGACCACCTGATCTGCCTCTTGAGAAATCTGTATGCAGGTCAGGAAGCAACAGTTAGAACTGGTCATGGAACAACAGACTGGTTCCAAATAGGAAAAGGAGTACGTCAAGGCTGCATATTGTCACCATGTTTATTTAACTTATATGCAGAGTACATCATGAGAAATGCTGGACTGGAAGAAACACAAGTTGGAATCAAGATTGCCAGGAGAAATATCAATAACCTCAGATATGCAGATGACACCACTCTTATGGCAGAAAGTGAAGAGGGGCTAAAAAGCCTCTTGATGAAAGTGAAAGTGGAGAGTGGAAAGGTTGGCTTAAAGCTCAACATTCAGAAAACGAAGATCATGGCATCTGGTCCCATCACTACATGGGAAATAGATGGAGAAACAGTGGAAACTTTGTCAGAATTTATTTTTCTGGGCTCCCAAATCACTGCAGATGGTGACTGCAGCCATGAAATTAAAAGACGCTTACTCCTTGGAAGGAAAGTTATGACCAACCTAGATAGCATATTCAAAAGCAGAGACATTACTTTGCCAACAAAGGTTCGCCTAGTCAAGGCTATGATCTTTCCTGTGGTCATGTATGGATGTGAGAGCTGGACTGTGAAGAAGGCTGAGCACCGAAGAATTGGTGCTTTTGAACTGTGGTGTTGGAGAAGACTCTTGAGAGTCCCTTGGACTGCAAGAAGATCCAACCAGTCCATTCTGAAGGAGATGAGCCCTGGAATTTCTTTGGAAGAAATGATGCTAAAGCTGAAACTCCAGTATTTTGGCCACCTCATGTGAAGAGTTGACTCATTGGAGAAGACTCTGATGCTGGGAGGGATTGAGGGCAGGAGGAGAAGGGGACGACAGAGGATGAGATGGCTGGATGGCATCACTGACTTGATGGGTGTGGGTCTGAGTGACCTCCGGGAGCTGCTGGACAGGGAGGCCTGGCGTGCTGCGGTTCATGGTGTCTCAAAGAGTCGGACATAACTGAGCGACTGATCTCTGATCTCTGCATTGGAAGGTGAAGTCTTAATCCCTGGACCACCAGAAAAGTCCCTGTAAGAGTGAAATCTAACTGAGACATGAGAGTAACAGATTTTTGTAATTGAACTTGAAATTTCCCAATGAGTGTTCTGTGTGAGTCAGGCCTAGATTGAATACAGACACAGAGGGCAGTGAGGCAGGAAAAACAGACAAGGATTGGCCATGCTCTATTCTCGCTATGGATCAATGAAATGTCTGACTCTCAAGCAATGTGGTCTGAGGGAGGAGGCAAGCTGTGTCCCAGTCCCGGCCAAGTCATTCTTTAGATGCAAGATCTTGACAGCATCACTTATACAATCTGAGTCTCAGGTTTACTCATCTGTAAAATGAGGCTAATAATAGCCACCACTCCCTGAGTTATTGTGAGTATTAAAGGAGTTACTATTTACAGAGCATGGTACATACCCTGCATGGCTTCACCTACCCTTTATTCACATTCAGAGGCAAAAAAGGACTGATCACATGCTATGTAGAAAATGAATTGGAACCAAACTCAAGACAATTGGTATGATTTTTTCAGATGTGCAAACAGACAAATACACCCTCACAGAGCATATGACAGGACAGGGAACTGAGAATCCGAATGAGATTTTATCCAAGGATAACAAGCTCAGTGTGAATGTGGATACAAAAAAATGTGACAAAGCTAAGTGGTTTACTTGGGAAAATCACTTAGGGCTTCAGTGTCACTATTATATGATAATTTTGCCTTGGGCCATGGAGATCTGTACACATACCTGTGCAAGTTTTGTCACTCAGTCGTGTCCTACTCTGGACCATAGCCTGCCAGGCTTCTCTGTCCTTGGGATTCTCCAGGCAATATTGCTGGGGCGGGGTGCCATTTCTTCCTCCAGGGCATTCTTCCTGACCGAGGGATTGAATCTGTGTCTCCTGCACTAGTGGATGGGTTCTTTACCTGCCGAGCCATCAGGGAAAACCATACATGTATCTTAAGGATGGAATTTTCTCTGGCAATGTTGGAAAAAGACTTACAAATAAATTTGTTTCTCTATTGCAGGCTTCAGCCATCTCTGTTCATTAAAGCAAGAGTGGAGAGCTTTAAATCTGTATGTATACTCCAGTCATTTTTCAGGAATAAGCGGTGAGGAGTTTGGGGCCAAATCTGGCAAGCCCACCAGACATAGATTCTACTCTCCTCCCCCCATTATAGGAGTCTGCTTGAGTTAATAATTTACATAACAGAAGAGAAAAACTAAAGCTTAGCCAAAAACAACCCGCCCCCCCACCGCCCCCAAGTCCACCCCCACCTCTCCTTCCATAAAGCTGATATAGCAACTGGGATTAAAATGTAACCTGAACCAAGAGGGTTTTTGCAAATAAGCTGAAAGCTGCCATTTAAGGTTTTTCAATGGCACCAACTGGATTAGATCTGCTCTGGAGACAGGCGTCTTTTGACAATCCCTGGGAACTGTGTCTGCTTACTGGAAGGCAGAGCTGATGCATGCAAAGTCAATTAAAAAGCTAAATGCGTAAAAGACAGTGGCTTGACACGATTCATGCTAGACATTTTCCAAACAACCCAGGCTTTATGTATCAGGGTTTTGATGCAGTGAAGTGGCAGCTCCAGTAGTGATTTGAAATGAGTCTGAAAATCAAGGAAAAAAACAACCAAATTAATGCCTGACGGTACAGGATGAGAAATTCTATACCTGCTATAGATATTTCTATGAATAATAATTCAATCTTATGCAGGGCTTCTTTTTTTTTTTTTTTAATGACGTCCTTTATATGGACATTTGAGTGGGAGTGTGTGCATGTGTGTGATGTTAAAATGTTAGGTTCTTACAATCTTAAAATCTGGGTCACTTCTCACAAGACGCATTTCTTTCTCACAAATGCCAGGTAAGTAATTCCTTTGTTATGGAGGGGACCGTTGAGCTGAAGTTTCTATCCATGACACTGACAAGTTTTGTTTTTGAGGATCTAATGTCTGCCTGTAGTGCCTACAGACTCAAGCCCCCAGACCACTGTCCCCCAGTATTACACATGTTTAGCGATCCCTCATGTGCGTGCATGCTAAGTCGCTTCATTGGTGACCTACTCTTTGAGACACTACAGACTGTACCCCAGCAGGCTCCTCTGTCCCTGGGATTCTCCAGGTAAGAATACTGGAGTGGGTTGCCATGCCTTCCTCCAGGGGATCTTCCCAACCCAGGGACTGAACCCGCATCTCTTATGTCTCCTGCATTGGCAGGCAGATTCTTTACCACTGTTGGCCGCCTAAAGCTCATTCAGAAGAAACTGTAACAAACTGCCCTTAACTGTTTTATGGAAAGAAGAAAATCTAGAATAAGCCAATTATTTACTGAGTGCTTTTTAAATATCACAGGGGTAGACCACTTCTAGTTCTTTTACACATCTATTTCACAAACATCCTAGGGATAAACCATTACGTCTGTGTGACTAAGAGCTTTCAGTTCAGTTCAGTCGCTCAGTCGTGTCCGTCTCTTTGCGACCCCATGAACTGCAGCACGCCAGGCCTCCCTGTCCATCACCATCTCCTGGAGTTCACTCAAACTCATATCCATCGAGTCAGTGATGCCATCCAGCCATCTCATTTTCTGTTGTCCCCTTCTCCTCCTGCCCCCAATCCCTCCCAGTATCAGAGTATTTTCCAATGAACCAACTCTTCGCATGAGGTGGCCAAAGTACTGGAGTTTCAGCTTTAGCATCATTTCTTTCAAAGAACACCCAGGGCTGATCTCCTTTAGAATGGACTAAGAGCTTACCATAATCTTAATTAGTTATTTTGCTTTCAGAGGATAACTTGGCAAAGTAGTTAACATATTCAATTCATTTTTAAATTTGTAATCTTTCTTCTACTTCTTACAATACTGCATATCCCATCTTAAGTAGATTATGGAGTATGCTTCTTATAAAATCTCGTTCTCAATACTAAACTAAAACCTTTTAAATTATGACATTAGCTGAAACAGTCCAATAAATCTCTGGCTGGTGTTTTATGATATTCCTGGCCAGCTGTGATTTTCTGTAAATTTGTTCTCTTCTCTCAGAGCTCACAGCTCACTTTTGTACCTCTTAGCCTAGAACGATACAAAAAGCTTGGGAAGAAGATAATTCTCTATTCAGTTCCATTTTTCCTGAGTTAGAGTCAGTCCACATTTTCTAGTTAGTCTTTTTCTTTTCACTCAACATGGTTAACAAATCTGAGACTATACAGCCATGTGAAACTATAGTATTCTGAAAGCTTTTCAGAACTCCTTCAGCAGAACTGACTTCATATACCACTGATTGAACTTGTGTCATTTACTCATGTCTTAACTAATGTCTGATAGGAAGAATGAGATCATCATGATTGGCTTAGATTGAGGTATTATTACAGGGGAGGTGGACATTTGATCAGACTCAAAGTTCTTTCAACAGGGAGGAAGGGGCCAGATGTGTGCTATATAAGTGATCAACAGTGTCGGCTACAGATTTCTTCTGACTCAGGTCTGACCAATCAAAATTTAATATTTAGGAATATGTATAAATTCCTTCAGGGACTTCCCTGGTGGCCTGTGGCTAAAACTACAATTTCCCAATGCAGGGAGTTTGGGTTTGATCCTTGGTCAGGGAACTAGATCCCACATACCACAACTAAAGATCCCACACGCCACAGATAAGACCTGGTGCCGTCAGATAAATAAATTAGATAAATTTTAAAACAAATGTCATGACAAATGGATAAAGAAGCGGTGGCACATGTATTTACAATTTTAAAAATAATTTTATTTTTTAATTTTTTGTGGTACAATTTTGTCGTTAAATTATGGTACAATTTTAAAAGTAATAAAAAAAGAATAAATTTATTCAGAGGCTGGAGATGTCATAAAAATGTGCTCAGATTTCTGGGACCGGAAGTGGCCATTCTACCCTGTTAGACAAGAATCTGTAAAGAGCTAAGTTCTAGAGCTACTTTCATTAACTTGTCTCTGGGATGCCTCAGGCCAGATAATACTACTGGTTCCCCCTCAATGAGCACAGAATATGTATTCAGGCAGAGTTTTAAGCACTTTATGAATCTCAACTCATTTAGTCTTCATGCTGCTCTATCAAGTAGTTTCATGCTGCTGCAGCTTTTGTGCTGAGTTGACTTTCTGAACTTGTACAGTGAGAGGATGAATGGAGACAGAAACCAGGTCCTGATGCCAGTACTTGAGCTCTAAATTTCTCATGCCTCAGTGAGCACTTAGACTTCTCCAGGACATGTGGAAATAAATACTCTCTCATTTGGAGAGATTTTGGTCGATCTTCATGCCACTTACAACTGCAAAAGTCCTAAATGACACAGAAAGTACTAACCTAGGCCTTACAACTAGGAAAACTGAGGCCCACAAAGTTTAATTCAATTGCTCTAAATAACACAGCTAATTTGTCTGATGGGAACACAAGTTCCAGCCTTCTAGTCAAATGTCTTTTCCCTTTAAAAGTGAAAACTGATATTTAACAATTATAACTTCCTTTGGGCCACATATGTAGACACACTATTCATTATTGAGACTAACAAGGATACAAAACGTGCCTGTGGTTGAATCAGACCCATCTCTGTGACTGGAGAGTCTAAGAGCTTCCCCAGGGCTCTCCTGCTTCTGATTCTTCTTCTTCTTTTTTTAATTAATTTATTTATTTTAATTGGAGGCTAATTTACAATATTGTGGTGGGTTTTGCCATACATTGACATGAATCAGCCACCAGTGTACATGTGTCTCCCATCCTGACCCCCCTCCCACATCCCTCCCCATTCCATTCCTATGGGTTATCCCAGTGCACCAGTTTTGAGTGCCCTGTTTCATGCATTGAACTTGGACTGGTGATCTATTTCACATATGGCAATATACATGTTTCAATGTTATTCTCTCAAATCATCCCACCCTTGCCTTCTCCCACAGAGTCCAAAGTCTATTCTTTATATCTGTGTCTCTTTTGCTATTTCACATATAGGGTCATAATTACCATCTTTCTAAATTCCATATATGGAGAAGGCAATGGCAACCCACTCCATTACTCTTGCCTGGAAAATCCCATGGGCAGAGGAGCCTGGTAGGCTGCAGTCCACGGGTCGCGAAGAGCTGGACATGACTGAAGTGACTTAGCAGCAGCAGCAGCAGCAAATTCCATATATATGCATTAATATGCTGTACTGGTGTTTTTCCTTCTTACTTCGCTCTGTATAATAGGCTCCAGTTTCATCCATTTCATTAGAACTGATTTAAATGCGTTTTTTTTAATAGCTAACCAATATTCCATTGTGTATATGTACCACAGCTTTCTTACCATTCACCTGCCGATGGACATCTAGGTTGCTTCCATGTCCTAGCTATTGTAAACAGTGCTGTGATTAAATTGGGGTACATGTGTCTCTTTCAATTCTGGTTTCCTCAGTTAGTATGCCCAGCAGTGGGATTGCTGGGTCATATGGCAGATCTATTTTCAGTTTTTTAAGGAATCTCCACATTGTTCTCCATAGTGGCTGTACTAGTTTGCATTTCCACCAACAGTGTAAGACAATTTTCTTTTCCGAACACCCTCTCCAGCATTTATTGTTTGTAGACTTTTTATAGCAGCCATTCTGAGCAGCATGAGATGTTACCTCATTGTGGTTTTGATTTGCATTTCTCTGATAATGAATTATGTTGAGAATCTTTTCATGTGTTTGTTAGCCATCTGTATGTCTTCTTTGGAGAAATGTCTATTTACTTCTTTGGCCCATTTTTTTTTTTTTTTAATTGCATCATTTACTTTTCTGGTATTGAGCAGCATGAGCTGTTTGTATATTTTTGAGATTAATTATTTGTCAGTTGCTTCATTTTGCACCGTCACTCACTCACTCACTCACTCATTTGCTATTATTTTCTCCCACTGTGAAGGCTGTCTTTTCACCTTCATAGTTTGCTCCATTGTGCAAAAGCTTTTAAGTTTAATTAGGTTCCATTTGTTTATTTTTGCTTTTATTTCCATTACTCTGGGAACAACAGACTGGTTCCAAATAGGAAAAGGAGTAAGTCAAGGCTGTATATTGTCACCATGTTTATTTAACTTATATGCAGAGTACATCATGAGAAATGCTGGACTGGAAGAAACACAAGTTGGAATCAAGATTGCTGGGAGAAATATCAATAACCTCAGATATGCAGATGACACCGCCCTTATGGCAGAAAGTGAAGAGGAACTAAAAAGCCTCTTGATGAAAGTGAAAGTGGAGAGTGAAAAGGTTGGCTTAAAGCTCAACATTTAGAAAACGAAGATCATGGCATCTGGTCCCATCACTACATGGGAAATGGATGGAGAAACAGTGGAAACAGTGTCAGACTTTCTTTTTCTGGGCTCCAAAATCACTGCAGATGGTGACTGCAGCCATGAAATTAAAAGACGCTTACTCCTTGGAAGGAAAGTTATGACCAACCTAGACAGCATATTCAAAAGCAGAGACATTACTTTGCCAACAAAGGTTCGCCTAATCAAGGCTATGGTCTTTCCTGTGGTCATGTATGGATGTGAGAGCTGGATTGTGAAGAAGGCTGAGCGCCGAAGAATTGATGCTTTTGAACTGTGGTGTTGGAGAAGACTCTTGAGAGTCCCTTGGACTGCAAGGAGATCCAACCAGTCCATTGTGAAGGAGATCAGCCCTGGGATTTCTTTGGAAGAAATGATGCTAAAGCTGAAACTCCAGTATTTTGGCCACCTCATGCGAAGAGTTGACTTATTGGAGAAGACTCTGATGCTGGGAGGGATTGAGGGCAGGAGGAGAAGGGGATGACAGAGGATGAGATGGCTGGATGGCATCACTGACTAGATGGATGTGAGTCTCAGTGACCTCCGGGAGTTGGTGATGGACAGGGAGGCCTGGCGTGCTGCAGTTCATGGGGTCGCAAAGAGTCGGACATGACTGAGCGACTGATCTGATCTGATCTGGGAGGTTGGTCATAGAGGATTTTGCTGTGATTTATGTCAGAGTGTTATGCCTATGTTTTTCTCTAGGAGTTTTATAGTTTCTGATCTTACATTTAGATCTTTAATCCATTTGAGTTTACTTTTGTGTATGGTGTTACCAAGTTACCATACTGTCTTGATAACTATAGCTTTGAGGTATAGTCTGAAGTCAGGCAGGTTGATTCCTCCAGTTCCATTCTTCTTTCTCAAGATTGCTTTGGCTATTCAAGGGTTTTTTGTATTTCCATACTAATTGTGAAATTATTTGTTCTAGTTCTGTGAAAAATGCCATTGGTAGCTGAATAGGGATTGCATTTAAACTATAGATTGCTTTGGGTAGTATACTCATTTTCACTATATTGATTCTTCCGATCCATGAACATGGTATATTTCTTCATCTAATTGTGCCATCTTTAATTTCTTACATCAGTGTTTTATAGTTTTCTATACATACGTATTTTGTTTCTTTAGGAAGATTTATTCCTAAGTATTTTATTCTTTTTGTCGCATTGGTGAATGGAATTGTTTCCTTAATTTCTCTTTCTGTTTTCTCATTGTTAGCATACAGGAATGCAAAGGATTTCGGTATATTAATTTTATATCCTGCAACTTTACTACATTCATTGATTAGCTCTAGTAATTTTCAGATGGTGTCTTTAGGGTTTTTTATATAGAGGATCATGTCATCTGCAAACAGTGAGAGTTTTACTTCTTTTCTAATCTGGATTTCTTTTATTTCTTTTTCTTCTCTGATTGCTGTGGCTAAAACTTCCAAAACTATGTTGAATAGTAGTGGTGAGAGTGGGCACCCTTGTCTTGTTCCTGACTTTAGGGGAAATGCTTTCAGTTTTTCACCATTGAGGATAATGTTTGCTGTGGGTTTATCATATATGGCTTTTATTATGTTGAGTATGTTCCTTCTATGCCTGCTTTCTGGAGAGTTTTTATCATAAATGTGCTCTGCAGCTATTGAGATAATCATATGGTTTTTATCCTTCAATTTGTTAATGTGGTATATCACACTGATTGATTTCTGAATATTAAAGAATCCTTGCATCCCTGGGATAAAGCCCACTTGGTCATGATGTATGATCTTTTTAATATTTTGTTGGATTCTGTTTGCTAGAATTTTGTTGAGGATTTTTGCATCTATATTCATCAGTGATATTGCCTGTAGTTTTCTTTTTTTGTGGCATCTCTGTCTGGTTTTGGTATTAGGGTGATAGTGGCCTCATAGAATGAGTTTGGGAGTTTACCTTCCTCTGCAATTTCCTGGAAGAGTTTGAGTAGGATAGGTGTTAGCTCTTCTCTAAATTTTTGGTAGAATTCACCTGTGAAGACATCTGGTCCTGGGTTTTTGTTTGTTAGAAGATTTTTGATTACAGTTTCTATTTCCATGCTTGTGATGGGTCTGTTAAGATTTTCTATTTCTTCCTGGTTCAGTTTTGGAAGGTTATACTTTCCCAAGAATTCATCCATTTCTTCCAAGTTGTCCATTTTATTGGCATATAGTTGCTTATAGAAGTCTCTTATGATCCTTTGTATTTCTGTGTTGTCTTTTGTCATTTCTCCATTTTAATTTATAATTTTGTTGATTTGATTCTTGTCCATTTTTCCCTTGATGAGTCTCGCTAACAGTTTGTCTATTTTATTTATCTTCTCAAAGAACCAGCTTTTAGTTTTGTTGATTTTTTGCTATAGTCTCCTTTTTTTCTTTTTCATTTATTTCTGCCCTAATTTTTATGATATCTTTCCTTCTACTGACCCTGAGGTTCTTCATTTCTTCTTTTTCTAGTTGCTTTAGGTGTAAAGTTAGGTTATTTATTTGATTTTTCTCTTGTTTCTTGAGGTAAGCTTTTAATGCTAGGAAGCTTCCCCTTAGCACTGCTTTTACTGAATCCCTGTGATAGGTTTTGGGTTGTTGTGTTTTCATTTTCATTTGTTTCTATGCATATTTTGATTTCCTTTTTGATTTTTTCCATGATTTGTTGGTTATTCAGAAGTATGTTATTTAGCCTTCATATGTTTGTATATTTAATAGCCTTTTTCATGTAGTTGACATCTAATCTTACGAGCATTGTGATCAGAAAAGATGCTTGAAATGATTTCAATTTTTTTTAAATTTACCAAGGCTAGATTTATGGCCCAGGATGTGATCTATCCTGGAGAATCTTCTGTGTGCACTTGAGAAAAAGGTGAAATTCATTATTTTGGGGTGAAATGTCCGATAGATATCAATTAGGTCTAACTGGTCCATTGTATCATTTAAAGTTTGTGTTTCCTTGCTAATTTACTGTTTGGTTGATCTATCCATAGGTGTGAGTTGGGTATTAAAGTCTCCCACTATTATTGTGTTACTGTTAATTTCCCCATTTCTACTTGTTAGCATTTGTCTTATATATTGAGGTGCTCCTATGTTGGATGCATATATATTCATAATGGTTATATCATCTTCTTGGCTTGATCCTTCTTTGTCTCATTTCAGTCTTTATTTCAAAGTCTATTTTATGTGATACAAGTATTGCTACTCCTGCTTTCTTTTGGTCTCCATTTGCGTGAAATATCTTTTTCCATCTCTTCACTTTCAGTCAGTATGTGTCCTTTGGTTTGAGGTGGGTCTCTTGTAGACAGCATACATAAGGGTCTTATTTTTGTATCCATTTGGCCAGTCTTTGGCTTTTGGTTGGGGAACTCAACCCATTTACATTTAAGGTAATTATTCATAAGTTCAATCACATTGCCATTTACTTTGTTGTTTTGGGTTCAAGTTTATAAACCTTTTCTGTGTTTCCTGTCTAGAGAAGATCCTTTAGCATTTGTTGAAGAACTGGTTTGGTGGCACTGAATTCTCTCAACTTTTGCTTGTCTCTAAAGCTTTTGATTTCTCCTTCATATCTGAATGAGATCCTTGCTGGGTATAGTAATCCCAGCAAGGAATTACAATCTGTAGGTTTTTCTCATCATTTTAAGTATGTTCTGCCATTCCTTCTAGCCTGAAGAATTTCTGTTGAAAGATCAGCTGTTATCCTTATGGGGATCCCCTTGTGTGTTATTTGTTGCTTTTCCCTTGCTGCTTTTAACATTTCTTCTTTGTATTTGATCTTTATTAGTTTGATTAATATGTCTCTTGGCGTGTTTTGCCTTGGGTTTATCCTGTTTGGGACTCTCTGGGTTTCTTGGACTTCGGTGGCAATTTCCTTCCCCATTTTAGGGAAGTTTTCAACTATTATCTCCTTAAGTATTTTTGTCATGGCCTTTCTTTTTTGTCTTCTTCTTCTGGGACTCCTATGATTCAAATGTTGGGGCGTTTAACATTGCCCCAGAGGTCTCTGAGGTTGTCCTCTTTTCTTTTAATTCTTTTTTCTTCTTTTCCTCTCTGCTTCATTTATTTCCACAATTCTATCTTCTGCCTCACTTATTCTATCTTCTGCCTCAGTTACTCTACTGTTGGTTCCCTCCAGAGTGCTTTTGATTTCAGTTATTGCATTATTGATTGATTGACTTTTCATTTCTTCAAGGTTCTTGTTAAACTTTTCTTGCATCTTCTCAATCCTTGTCTCTAATCTATTTATCTGTAACTCTATTTTGTTTTCAAGATTTTGGATAATCTTTACTATCATTATTCTGAATTCTTTTTCATGTAGACTCCCTATCTCTTCCTCTTTTGCTTGGTTTGGTGAGCATTTATCATGTTCCTTTACCTGCTGAATATTTCTCTGCCTTTTCATTTTGTTTAGATTGCTGTGTTTGGGGTGCCCTTTCTGTAGGCTGAAAGTTTGTGGTTCCTCTTTACTGTGGAGCCTGCTCCCTGTGAGTGGGGTTGGACTAGTGGCTTGTCAAGGTTTCCTGTTAGGGAAGCTTGCTTTTGTCTTCTGGTGGGTGAAGCTGGATCTCTTCTCTCTGAAGTGCAATGAAGTGTCCAGTAGTGAGTTTTGGGGTATCGCTTACTCCTTGGAAGGAAAGTTATGACCAACCTAGATAGCATATTCAAAAGCAGAGACATCGCTTTGCCAACAAAGGTTCGCCTAGTCAAGGCTATGGTCTTTCCTGTGGTCATGTATGGATGTGAGAGCTGGACTGTGAAGAAGGCTGAGCGCTGAAGAATTGATGCTTTTGAACTGTGGTGTTGGAGAGGACTCTTGAGAGTCCCTTGGACTGCAAGGAGATCCAACCAGTCCATTCTGAAGGAGATCAGCCCTGGGATTTCTTTGGAAGGAATGATGCTAAAGCTGAAACTCCAGTACTTTGGCCACCTCATGCGAAGAGTTGACTCATTGGAAAAGACTCTGATGCTGGGAGGGATTGGGGGCAGGAGGAGAAGGGGACGACAGAGGATGAGATGGCTGGATGGCATCACTGACTCGATGGATGTGAGTCTGAGTGACCTCCGAGAGCTGGTGATGGACAGGGAGGCCTGGCATGCTGCAGTTCATGGGGTCGCAAAGAGTCGGACACGACTGAGCAGATCTGATCTGATCTGATGGATTTGGTATGGCTTTGGGCATCCTGTCTTTTAATGCTCAGGGCTATGTTCCTGCTTTGCTGGATAATTAGCATGGTATGTCTTGCTCTGGAACTTGTTGGCTCTTGGGTGGAGCTTGGTTTCAGTGTATGGAGGCTTTTGGATGAACTCTTGTCTATTAATGTTCCCTGGAATTAGGAGTTCTCTGATGTTCTTAAGTTTTGGAGTTAAGCCTCCTGTCTCTGGCTTTCTGTCTTATTCTTACAATAACCTCAAGACTTCTCCACCCATACAGCAGATGATAAAACATCTAGGTTAATGGTGAAACAATTCTCCACAGTGAGGGACACCCAGAGAAGTTCACAGAGTTACATGGAGAATAGAAGAGGGAGGAGGGAGATAGAGGTGACCAGGAGGAGAAGAGAGAGGAGTCAAAAGGGGAAGGACCAATCCAGCCAGAAATCAGTTCCCTAAGTGTTCTCCACAGCCCGGAACACCCAGAGAGATTCACAGAGTTAAGTAGAGAAGAGAAGGGGGAGGGAGGAGATAGAGGTTACCTGGGGGAGAAAAGGGAGAGTCAAGAGTGGAGAGAGCAATCAAACCACTAATCACACCTCTTAGTGAAAAGGATACAGAAAGGTATTTAGATTCTTAAAGACATAAAATTGATAATACCAAAAAGCAAAGATTAAAAATCTAGAGTAGAGGTTGCTGCTACTGCTGTGAAGTCGCTTCAGTTGTGTCCGACTCTGTGCGACCCCATAGATGGCAGCCCACCAGGCTCCCCTGTCCCTGGGATTCTCCAGACAAGAACATGAAGTGGTTGCTATTTCCTTCTCCAATGCATAAAAGTGAAAAGTGAAAGTGAAGTCACTCAGTCGTGTCTGACTTAGCGACCCCATGGACTGCAGCCCACCAGGCTCCTCCGTCCATGGGATTCTCCAGGCAAGAGTACTGGAGTGGGGTGCCATTGCTTTCTCCGAGAGTAGAGTTTAGACTCTCAAAAATACAATATTAAAAATACAAAACAAAATCAATCACAAAAATTATTAAAAATATTTATGAAATTTGCTTTAAAAATAGGGTCTTTTTTTGCAAGGTAATAGGTTATAAAGGGGGAAGGCAATGGCACCCCACTCCAGTACTTTTGCCTGGAAAATCCCATGGACGGAGGAGCCTGGTAGGCTCCAGTCCATGGGGTCGCTGAGAGTCGGACACAACTGAGCGACTTCACTTTCACTCTTCACTTTCATGCATTGGAGAAGGAAATGGCAACCCACTCCAGTGTTCTTGCCTGGAGAATCCCAGGGACAGGGGAGCCTGGTGAGCTTCCATCTGTGGGGTAGCACAGAGTCGGACATGACTGAAGCGACTTAGCAGCAGCAGCAGCAGCAGGTTATAAAAGTGAAAATTAAAGGAGTAATGAACTTAAATTTAAAAAATTAAAAAGTAATAATAGTAAAAATATATCTAGGAATTTCTCTGGAGCTGTTGTAGGCAGTGTGGGGTCAGTTCAGTTTCAGATAGTTCCTTGTTTCAGCTTTTACTTGTTCTCAAGGTCTATGCTGCTGCCGCTAAGTCGCTTCAGTTGTGTCCAACTCTGTGCAACCCCATAGACGGCAGCCCACCAGGCTCCCCATCCCTGGGACTCTCAAGGTCTATAGGCCCCCTCCAATGCTTAGTCAATGTTAACTACAGGGTTTAACCTGTTGCACCTGTCACTTCCAGAGTGGTTCCCTCTTGTTTATTTTCACTTTCTCTTTTTGCAAGTCGCTTTAGTGTCTAATTATTGCCCTGACACAAGGGGCAAAGGTGGTCACTTATTTAGGCTCATTTGTTCAGTTGTTTTGTGGGGAGTGAGGAACACTGCAAACAAATATCATTGGCATGTGTGGGGAGTTCTTGCAGTGTATGGACCACAGTGGGTTTGCCCCAGCTCACACTGGTGTGTGCTTTCTAGGTCTACACTGCTCAGGCTCTAGGGTGCTCTGCAGGGCATGATCCAAAGCGGGCCCTGGGTTTCGTGCACTTCCCAGGTCTAAGTCACTCAGGTTCAGGTTCTCGGGTACTCTGCAAGGGCACAGACTTGGTTGGGCATGCGTTTTGTGCCCTTTCCAGGTCCGAGCACCACAGGCAACCAGGTGCTTGGCAAGTGGACTGTCCCAGGTGGACCGTGTGTCTTAATCACCTCCCTGGTTTGGCTACTCAGTTTCCCAGGTGCGCCGGGAAAGCACTGTCTCAGGTGTGCTGTGTATCTCCTCTGGGGGGCTGATCTCTGGCTGCAATCCTCCTGGCAGATGTCAACCATCCAGGGTCCCAGGAAGACGTGGTGAGCAATGGAGAGTCTGCTCACAGTTTGGTGGAGGATGCCGGTCTCTTGGGCTGAGATTGGTGCAGCCTCTTGCCTTCTGGCGCAGGCCTGCCTCTCTGCCTCTGGTTGGGGAGGTGGGGGAAGGGGCCTGTACGCAGCTAGCTATCTCTCATTTGGTATTCGCTCAATCCTTTGTTCTGTGAGTGGGCCAGGCTGTGAGTTAGAGCCTTTCACAGAAAAGTTCTCATTTTTTTTTCTCTCTGCTGATCCTACAGTTTGGGGTGCTATCTCAGATTGTGTTAGCTCCCTCAGATTGTCCTCAGGGCATTCAGGCCCAGTCCTCACCCTAAGGACTGATGATGCTGCCCACACCTCCCTGTCCAGCCCCGGCTCGCTGGTGGCGGATGTGAGTGTCTGGGCTACTTCTCCACTGGCAGTTGCAGTTAAGATACCTATTCTGTGGGTTTTGTTTTTTTTTTCTTCCCAGTTATGGTGCCCTCTGAGATTCCAAAATTCCCCACAGACCCACCTGTGAGAGGGTTTCCTACTGTTTCCTTCTCCTCCTTCATGACTCCCTGCCCAGGATGGGTCTCCATCCCTAACTCTTTTGTCTTTTTGTCTTTTATATTTTGTCCTACCTCCTTTTGAAGAGAATGGGCTGCCTTTCTGGGTACTTGGTGCCCTCCACCAGCATTCAGAAGTTGTTTTGTGGAAGTTGCTCAGCATTCAAATGATCCTTTGGTGAATTTGTGGGTGATAAAGTGTTCTCCCCGTCTTATTCTTCTGCCATCTTGGAACCGCCCCTTCCTGCTTCTGAACATACCTCACTGCCCACTACCGGGTCCTTACAATTTGGGCATAAAGCAATGACCTTGACATTGAATTGATTTCACAGACTTGACTAGAGAAGCATCCAGCCCTCTTTGGTCTTTTATTTTTCATTTAGTAGATAGGCTTTACATTCTAATCTAAATTTTTTAAAAAATTTATTATAATTCCTCTAAAGAGTGCAAAGTTGCAGTCCATCAATGGATGTCTAGTATTAATGTGGCCCTTCCTACCAGATTTTATTTAACTTTGATTCCTATTTTGCAAGAAATCAAATGCTTGAGAAGAGAGCTGACAGTACGCTTAGAATACAAGGGCTTCAGCCTTTGTTTTTCCAATTAACACCATCTTGATTTTAAATTGTTACATTACATACTAAGACCTTTGTTTCTCTCTCTTGAGTAAAGTGAATAATATGTTGGTCTTATCTACCTCAGTGTTGTTTTAAGGCTGTTTGAAAGCCCTACAATGAGTTAATATAAGAGATTATATTTTACTGGAAATCATTTTTCTCTTTCAATTTTGCATTGGCATATAAAGAGATAAATGCCTTATGGTTGTTTATGTGATGTGTGTGAGTTGGGAAGTAAAGACATGACATAAAAGAAAAAGAAAAATGTCTTAATTTTTCCTACTTTAATGCATTGCCAGAGCTCAGGCTTAGCATGTAACCTTATTCATGCCAAATTGGTACAAAGACAGTAAACATAATCATTTGACATTTCTCATTGGCACCAATTGGATTAAAGCAGCTTGTCCACTAGATTTTTTTTTTTTTTTTTCCAGGAGTGGGGTCTACCTCTTTCAAAGAAAACATACAAATATAGAACATTACTAAATGGGATGGAAGAAACAAATTGAGAGGTAATCAAAATGTCATTAATTGGCAGTTCTGGAAGCTGTAGCTTTCTCTTCATTCACAAAAAGAAAACCAGTAACAGCAGACAAGAGCCCTTTTTCATTGCCCTTGCCACGTATGGTATCCTGGTCTGGTGTCTTATTGGTAGGGCCCCAACTGTGGAAATAATCATAACATCAGCACAGTCTAGGGGCTCATAGTCAGACATGAGAATCTTTTTAATAGTATCATCTTGTTTTGCTCAATGTCATCATGCTTATCACCAGTCCATTCATTACCCATCATCATCCCTGATATTTCCAGAGTAGTCTTTTGTAGCTTATGAAGTGCTTTCTTATGAAATGTTTACAACAAACTTGCATGCTGAGTTATGTTATTTTCCCTGGTTTCATGCAAAGAGGCAAGAATTTCTAGTTAAAGGACCTTAGCTCAAGCTCTGGCTCAGCTCAGTTCAGTACCTATGAATTAACCACATTTGTAACAGGACCCATGCTCAGTGCTGGGACTTCTCTGACCTGAAAAGCAGCTCCCGTCCCTAGGAGAGTCCGTGACCTGCCTCTCCTTCTACTCATGCTGCTGACGGTTTTTGTGGTTAAACAGATGGTTTTTACCCTTGGGTCCCAGGACCTCAGGTATTCAGAAAGGTAGAAGCAGGGTGATTCAAGTTATTGTCATTATTTCAAAATTATAAGCTTTTCACCCTGAAAATTGAACCTTAACTCTGGGAAAGACTGCCCAGCCTAACTCACATATGGAAAAGATTGCAGAGGCTAACTCACATGTGAAATTGACTTTACCAAAGTCTGGTTTTGCAGGGAGACCGTCTATTGGGCCAGAATAAAGAGCACTTCATGTATCAAGGGGCATGCATTTGAAGCTTCCTTTCATATGCCTGTCGGATCTTTTGCTGTGGTTCCATCCAGGTCATTACATCCTTAGTGCTAAGATTCCCCAGGCAGCACTTCCCAGAATGGCCACATCATGGTGGTGTCATGATTCTGCTTTCTGCACACCAGCTACATCATTCTCAATTTTGTTTTCAATTCCAACACAAATGTGTTTGCAGAGCTAAATCCTAGCTCTTTGCAGCCTGCCAGGGATTTCTATTTAGGGAAGATGAGAGGCTTCTGTAAACTGAGGAGTTAGTGACAAAATTTCCTGGGAAGTTCACAAATATCCATTCTACACTTTCTCTTTAAGTGAGTAGTATTTTATTTGCAGAAGTCTAATAGTGTGATAAATACACTAAAACCATTCTCACAGAAAACTAGTCAATCTAATCACACAAGGACCACACCCTTGTCTAACTCAATGAAATTAAGCCATGCCCGAGGGGCAACCTGGGATGGGCGGGTCATGGTGGAGAGATATGACAGGGTGTGGTCCGCTGGAGAAGGGAATGGCAAACCACTTCAGTATTCTTGCCTTGAGAACCCCATGAACAGTATGAAAAGACAAAATGATAGGATACTGAAAGAGAAACTCCCCAGGTCAGTAAGGGCCCAATATGCTACTGGAGATCAGTGGAGAAATAACTCCAGAAAGAATGAAAAGATGGAGCCAAAACAAAAAGAATACCCAGCTGTGGATGTGTCTGGTGATAGAAGCAAAGTCCGATGCTGTAAAGAGCAATATTGCATAGGAACCTGGAATGTCAGGTCCATGAATCAAGGCAAATTGGAAGTGGTCAAACAAGAGATGGCAAGAGTGAATGTTTACATTCTAGGAATTAGCGAACTAAAATGGACTGGAATGGGTGAATTTAACTCGGATGACCATTATATCTACTACTGTGGGCAGGAATCCCTCAGAAGAAATGGAGTGGCCATCATGGTCAACAAAAGAGTCCGAAATGCAGTACTTGGATGCAATCTCAAAAATGACAGAATGATCTCTGTTCATATCCAAGGCAAACCATTCAATGTCACAGTAATCCAAGTCTATGCCCCAACCAGTAACGCCGAAGAAGCTGAAGTTGAAAGGTTCTATGAAGACCTACAAGACCTTTTAGAACTAACACCCAAAAAAGATGTCCTTTTCATTATAGGGGACTGGAATGCAAAAGTAGGAAGTCAAGAAACACCTGGAGTAACAGGCAAATTTGGCCTTGGAATACAGAATGAAGCAGGGCAAAGACTAATAGAGTTTTGCCAAGAAAACGCACTGGTCATAACAAATACCCTCTTCCAACAACACAAGAGAAGACTCTATACATGGACATCACCAGATGGTCAACACCGAAATCAGATCCATTATATTCTTTGCAGCCAAAGATGGAGAAGCTCTATACAATCAGCAAAAACAAGACCAGGAGCTGACTGTGGCTCAGACCATGAACTCCTTATTGCCAAATTCAGACTGAAATTGAAGAAAGTAGGGAAAACTACTAGACCATTCAGGTATGACCTAAATCAAATCCCTTATGATTATACAGTGGAAGTGAGAAATAGATTTAAGGGCCTAGATCTGATAGATAGAGTGCCTGATGAACTATGGAATGAGGTTCGTGACATTGTACAGGAGACAGGGATCAAGACCATCCCCATGGAAAAGAAATGCAAAAAAGCAAAATGGCTGTCTGGGGAGGCCTTACAAATAGCTGTGAAAAGAAGAGAAGCGAAAAGCAAAGGAGAAAAGGAAAGATATAAACATCTAAATGCAGAGTTCCAAAGAATAGCAAGAAGAGATAAGAAAGCCTTCTTCAGTGATCAATGCAAAGAAATAGAGGAAAACAACAGAATGGGAAAGACTAGGGATCTCTTCAAGAAAATCAGAGATACCAAGGGAACATTTCATGCAAAGATGGGCACGATAAAGGACAGAGATGGTGTGGACCTAACAGAAGCAGAAGATATTAAGAAGAGGTGGCAAGAATACACAGAAGAACTGTATAAAAAAGAGCTTCAAGACCTAGATAATCATGATGATGTGATCACTGACCTAGAGCCAGACATCTTGGAATGTGAAGTCAAATGGGCCTTAGAAAGCATCACTACGAACAAAGCTAGTGGAGGTGATGGAATTCCAGTGGAGCTATTCCAAGTCCTGAATGATGATGCTGTGAAAGTGCTACACTCAATATGCCAGCAAATTTGGAAAACTCAGCAGTGGCCACAAGATTGGAAAAGGTCAGTTTTCATCCCAATCCCAAAGAAAGGCAATGCCAAGGAGTGCTCAAACTACCGAACAATTGCACTCATATCACACGCTAGTAAAGTAATGCTCAAAATTCTCCAAGCCAGGCTTCAGCAATATGTGAACCGTGAACTTCCTGATGTCCAAGCTGGTTTTAGAAAAGGCAGAGGAACCAGAGATCAAATTGCCAACATCCGCTGGATCATGGAAAAAGCAAGAGAGTTCCAGAAAAACATCTATTTCTGCTTTATTGACTATGCCAAAGCCTTTGACTGTGTGGATCACAATAAACTATGGAAAATTCTGAAAGAGATGGGAATACCAGACCACCTGATCTGCCTCTTAAGAAATCTGTATGCAGGTCAGGAAGCAACAGTTAGAACTGGTCATGGAACAACAGACTGGTTCCAAATAGGAAAAGGAGTACGTCAAGGCTGCATATTGTCACCATGTTTATTTAACTTATATGCAGAGTACATCATGAGAAATGCTGGACTGGAAGAAACACAAGTTGGAATCAAGATTGCTGGGAGAAATATCAATAACCTCAGATATGCAGATGACACCACTCTTATGGCAGAAAGTGAAGAGGGGCTAAAAAGCCTCTTGATGAAAGTGAAAGTGGAGAGTGAAAAGGTTGGCTTAAAGCTCAACATTCAGAAAACAAAGATCATGGCATCTGGTCCCATCACTGCATGGGAAATAGATGGGGAAACAGTGGAAACAGTGTCAGACTTTGTTTTTCTGGGCTCCAAAATCACTGCAGATGGTGACTGCAGCCATGAAATTAAAAGACGCTTGCTCCTTGGAAGGAAAGTTATGACCAACCTAGATAGCATATTCAAAAGCAGAGACATTACTTTACCAACAAAGGTTCGCCTAGTCAAGGCTATGGTCTTTCCTGTGGTCATGTATGGATGTGAGAGCTGGACTGTGAAGAAGGCTGAGCGCTGAAGAATTGATGCTTTTGAACTGTGGTGTTGGAGAAGACTCTTGAGAGTCCCTTGGACTGCAAGGAGATCCAACCAGTCCATTCTGAAGGAGATCAATCCTGGAATTTCTTTGGAAGGTATGATGCTAAAGCTGAAACTCCAGTATTTTGGCCACCTCATGCGAAGAGTTGACTCGTTGGAGAAGACTCTGATGCTGGGAGGGATTGAGGGCAGGAGGAGAAGGGGACGACAGAGGATGAGATGGCTGGATGGCATCACGACTCGATGGATGTGAGTCTGTGTGACCTCCGGGAGCTGGTGATAGACAGGGAGGCCTGGTGTGCTGCGGTTCATGGGGTCGCAAAGAGTCGGACACGACTGAGCGACTGATCTGATCTGATCTGATCTGAATAGTGTGATTGATGGGCTTCCCAGGAGAACTAGTGGTAAAGAATATGCCTGCCAATGCAGGAGACATAAGAAAACGTGGGCTCAGTCCCTGGGTTGGGAAGATCCCCTGGAGGAGGGCATG
This sequence comes from Tragelaphus eurycerus, assembly GCA_935064755.1. Classification (NCBI taxonomy): domain Eukaryota; kingdom Metazoa; phylum Chordata; class Mammalia; order Artiodactyla; family Bovidae; genus Tragelaphus; species Tragelaphus eurycerus. Next base: position 16,091,643 of record CAKXYN010000003.1, read on the forward strand.
GCAACGCGTTTCAGTATTCTTGCCTGGAGAATCCCATGGAAGAGAAGCCTGGTGGGCTACAGTCTGTAAGGATCCTACAGTCTGTAGCATCGCTCAGAGTTGGACACGACTAAAGAGAATTAACACGCACAAGTGTGATTGGTGAAGTATGGGAGTGGGCATAAGATTCCACCAGGTTAAAATGGCAGGACCAAGTCAAGTACAACAGTGACTTTGCTCTACCGCAAACTGGGCAAGCTCTAGCCATAGAATGCATGCGGGTTTCCACGCTGAGTCTCAGCTCAGTTACAGATATGAAGGATCCAGATCCTGTGGAGCCAATTCCTTGGTTTTTGGAGTAAAAAATGTATTTCAGCCACAATTAAGTAAATTCCTTATCGACTCTCAGTGGTTCACATAACTTGCAATAAAATGCACCAGGGGAAAAGGAGATTCACCCCAAGGGTGGCCTCATTCTGCCAATCCTAGGGTACTTAGAGAAGTTAATATAAGGCAATGACAACAAAGCTGGCTCACAAAGGACCCCACAAGAGGCTTTCTTCCCTCTTCACTGTCTAGGCTGGTGGTCTGCGTGAGTAATCTCAGTGGCTGGACATCACTGCTGCCTAAAGGTCTCTGAGTTCAGTACCTGATTCCTCATCTGTCACTCTAATGCTCACTGCTGAGCAAGATGCCAAAAAAAAATTATACAAGAGGGCTGCTTGTGTCCCCAGGGCCTTGTGCAGTCTGATGACTAGTCTGATTACTAGACCCTCAACTTTCATTGTCATAAACTAATGGCAACCCACTCCAGTAGTCTTTCCTGGAGAATTCCATGGACAGAGGAGCCTAGCAGGCTACAGTCCATGGGGTCGCAAAGAGTCAGACCTGACTGAGCAACTAACACACACATGCACACTGTTGGACTAAATTATAAACAATTATCCATAGGTCTAATGAATTCCTGTGTCACTCTCTTGTATAAGACCAGGAAAAAATAAAACTTGTTCTCATCAATATGTAGGATGCTTTTGCTTCTGTTTCTTTAAGATATTAGAAAAATCCAAAATTTCATGAAAAATAAATAATAGTATGTAAGGGAAATAGTATCCATAGTAACTTTTATTAATGACTTTTAAGATCTACTCTCTGAGCAGTTTCCTAATATAAAATATGGTATTACTAATCACAGTAACCATGCTGCTTCACATTACATTCCCATGGTTTATTTCATAGCTAAGAGTTTGTACTTTTGACCACATTCACCCATTTTACCCCACCTCTCCCCCTATCTCTGGCAACCACCAATGTGTGTTCTCTGTACCTATGAGTTCAGGTTTCTTGTTCTTTTTTCTTCCTTCCTTCCTCCCTTCCTTTCTTCCTTCCTTTCTTTCTTCCTGATTCCATATGAAAGTGAGATAATACAGTACTTTTCTCTGACATTTCATTTAGCATGATGCCCTCAAGTTTTAGTAGACATGAAAACAACCTAAGTGTCTACCCATGTTGTCACATGTGGCAAGATTTTCTTCTTGTTTTATGGCTGTATGATATTTCACTGTATATTTCAATGTGTGTGTACACACACACACACACACACACACTTTCTCTATGCATTCACCTATCAATGGACACTTAAGTTGCTTCCATTTTTGGCTATGGTAAATAAAGCTGCAGTGAACATGGAGATGCCTATATCTTTTTGAGTTTGCGCCTTCATTTCATTTGGATCAATATCAAGAAGTGAAATTGCAGAATCATATGGTAGTTCTATTTTTAGTTTTTTTGAGAAAACTACATCCCGGGTATTTTCTGATAAGCAATTTTATAGATGTTAATGAAGTTCAATTTACTAATTATTTGTCCTAGAAATCTTTGTCTAGTCAAGTTTTCAAAGATGCTCTTCTATATTTTTTTCTAGAAGCTTCTAGAGATATTTAAATAACTAATCCCCCAAGCTCAAGCCCAGAACGCAACCTCTTCTACAGGCTGAGAGGCCAAGTGAAGTCTTGATGCACAAGGAGAATGTGGAGGGTTTAGTAGCTTTGCAGGTCTTCAGGACTAGAGTCTCATCATTCTCGGCATGACTAGTCAGTGAGAGGAGTTTCAGGGTTCTAATTTTGGTGTTATTTTTGGAGATGACTTGGGTTTCTGTAGTCTTGGCTTCCTTGAGAATCAGAGTCATGCTTTGTAGCAAAGGCTGCCAAGTTAAACTTTTCTCTGGGTGAGAAAGCACGTGTTTACCCACGTGCAAACCTGAGCTTTAGTGTCTTGCTGTAATTGCATCTGTAAAACCTCTTCCTCAAATATTACTCTTTGCCTCCGTGGAAAAACAGCATCTTTAGCAAAAAAAAAGGACAAGTGGGCAAAGGTTTCCCCCACACCACCAGAAGGGTAACATTTAAAAATGGAAATGGCTTGTGTAACCTACTTTTCTTTGCTTTTAAAATAACAGCTCCTAGATTTGCATTTGTTTTTAATTCTTGGCCCCCTGACCCCTGCTCCTGTTTGACTTGATAAATTCCATCTCTCCTTCCACAGGCAACTATTTAATCCTGAGCTTTTTGTAACTGCTTCATCAAAATGGTTTTAGGTAAGTTACCAGTTCTTCAGACTGTGAACTTTGTATTTGGAAAAAGAGAAGTATCTCCTAGTAATACTTCGCCACATGGATTTCCAAGTTTAAATTATATTTTTTGCTGTCTAATATTAATTTGTTGTTGTTGTCACTAAGTCCTGCCCAACTCTCTGTAACCTCATGGGTTGCATCATGCCAGGCTTCTCTGTCCTCCACTTTCTTCTGGAGTTTGTTCAAATTCATGTCCATTTAGTCGGTGATACTATCTAACCATCTCATCCTCTAATACTAACCACTACCCATAATTAGGCAGTATGGAGAATATAACACACAACAAAGGCTCTAACCACTTTAATACTTATGTGTACGTGTGTGTGTGTGTGTGTGTGTGTGTGTGTGTGTGTGAGCTCAGTCATGTCTGACTCTTTGTGACCCCATGGACTATAGGCCACCAAGCTCCTCTGTCCATGGGATTATCCCAGGCAAGAATACTGGAGTGGGTTGCCATTCCTTTCTCCAGGGGACCTTCCAGACCCAGAGATGCATCAAACCTTCATCTCTTGCATCTCCTGAATTGGCAGATTATTTACCACTGCACCACCATGTGGATGCATGCACAAATCTTACAAGAATATAGAGAAAAGTCATGGTTTGAAAACAAAGTGATTTATACATTGAGAATGACTGCTGGAAATACAAGAAGAGACGTTGTTATGTTATTTGCATTAGAGAGGAAAAAAAGAGCACCACAGAAAGATTCAGGACCCCTGACAATGTGCTTGTGGTTACATGACAAACAGATAGAAATCAATATGCATACACCACACAAACATTAATTAAACATGTCTTGCATTATTTTTCAACATATGAGCTTTTATTCATCCTATTTTTTCTTGATTACCAAAGTATGCATAATTATTGTAACAGTTCAAGCAATATAGAAATGTATAAATTTTAAAAATTGATGGCTTTTTTCCCCAGTAGTTCCATACCCAAGGAAATCAATGTAAATAGTCTAGTATGTATCACTTTATTCCAACATACAAAAACATGTACAGACAGAATTTGTTTTGCTTTTTCTTTAAAACAGAAATTGAATCATACTATGCATGTATTCAGCCCTGGGATTTCTTTGGAAGGAATGATGTTAAAGCTGAAACTCCAGTATTTTGGCCACCTCATGCGAAGAGTTGACTCATTGGAGAAGACTCTGATGCTGGGAGGGATTGGGGGCAGGAGGAGAAGGGGACGACAGAGGATGAGATGGCTGGATGGCATCACTGACTCGATGAATGTGAGTCTGAGTGACCTCCGAGAGCTGGTGATGGATAGGGAGGCCTGGCGTGCTGCAGTTCATGGGGTCGCAAAGAGTCAGACACGACTGAGCGACTGATCTGATCTGATCTGATGCATGTATTACCCTGAAATTTACTTTTGTCACTTATTAATGTATCAAAGACATTTTCTAGGTATTTGTGTATATGTACATTGTATAATATTTATTTATTTTTTCTACTTACATATTGTGCTCAGTTGCTCCATTTGTGTCTGATACTGATTCCTTGTCAGTTGCTTCATTCTCAGTCCAAGATCAAGGGCCTGGCAGCATTGGTGTCTAGTAAGACCTCTCAGCATATCCTCACCTAGCCTATCCTCTGTGCACTCACATTCCCAGTATCTCTTCCTCCTCATATAAGGACACTAATCCTATTGGATTAGGACTCCACACTTATGACCTTATTTAACTGTGATTATCTTCTTAAACTCCCTGCATCCAAATACAGTCACATTGGGAGTTAGGGCTTCAGCCTATGAATCTTGGCGAACACAATTCAGTCCATAACACCATTTCCTCTACTGGTTGGAACATCTAGTTTGTTTTTTGATCAATTTGACTACCATTTTCAAAATCTTACTTTTTATAAAAATGGTTCCCAATATCATACAAATATATAACACAAAAAATACAATGAATAGAAGGGACATACGATGAACTAAATAATTCTGTGCCCAAATAATCACTGGAAATCTCTGGTAAACGTCATCCTAGACAGATACATGAAAATAGACAAAAGGACAGGTGGGTGGGTAAGTAGGTAGATAATTGGATGGATAGATAAAAAAAATTAGATAAGCAGACCTACAAGAAAGCACACACATGCTATTTTCATTGAAAATGCTAAATTTACTATAACTCAAACTTAATTTAAAAAAGAAACATGAAAATACATAATTCAATGAAATTTGGAATGTTGTTTCTTCACATCAGGAATAAGAGTTTCTAAAAGATTACGCAGATTTTTTAAACTGCTTGAGAAAGGTTAAAGGCTATGGTCATTATGTTTACGTATTTCAACCTTACATGATATTTGTTAATCTCTTATAAATGAAAAAGAGAAAATTCATGCTCTCAGATCTCCAACACCCATATTCGTTTAGCTAAACCATGATATTTTCCATAGTAAAACTTAAAAAAATTGATATCCAATTCTGAATCTATACTTCCCACATTAACTTAGGTCCAATTTAAAAAGCTCGCTAGCAATATTTTTGTTAGGGCTTCTCCAATCCTGAATTCCTTATGTTGATTAACCTTTGAGAGCAGGAATTTATCTTCAAGTATGTTTATCAAGGCATGCTCAGTATTCACTGAATTCCTGCATGTCTGAGAATCTCTCTCTTTTGAAGAAAATTTGACTCGATGTAAAATTTCTGGGGCACATTTTCTTTCCTTTATAAAGTTGTGAGTATTGCTGCCATATCTGTTGGCATAAAGACTGGTGAATATTACTTTCTTTTCTTCTACAAAACCAATTTTCTCTACCTTATTAGTCACATACTTATTTCTTTCTCTTTTTTAAAAAAATTTTATTTTTTAACTTTACAATATTGTATTGGTTTTGCCATATGTCAAAATGAATCCACCACAGGTATACATGTGTTCCCCATCCTGAACCCTCCTCCCACCTCCCTCCCCATACCATCCCTCTGGGTTGTCCCAGTGCACCAGCCCCAAGCATCCAGTATCATGCATCGAACCTGGACTGGCGATTCATTTCATATATGATATTATACATGTTTCAATGCCATTCTCCCAAATCATCCCACCCTCTCCCTCTCCCACAGAGTCCAAAAGACTGTTCTATACATCAGTGTCTCTTTTGCTGTCTCGTATACAGGGTTATTTTTACCATCTTTCTAAATTCCGTATATATGTGTTAGTATACTGTATTGGTGTTTTTCTTTCTGGCTTATTTCACTCTATGTTTACTCTTAAAATTTAAAACTCTTCAGAGTAAAACAGGAAAAACATTCTCTAACATAAACCACAGCAAGATCTTTCTGACCCACCTCCTAGAGTAATGAAAATATAAATAAAAATAAACAAATGAGACCCAATTAAGTTTAAAAGCTTTTGCACAGCAAAGGAAACCATAAACAAGATGAAAAGACAACCCTCAGAATGCGAGAAAATATTTGCAAATGAAGCAACTGACACAGGATTAATCTCCAAAATATACAAGCAGCTCAATTTAAAAAACCAAACAGCCCAATCAAAAAAATGAGTGGAAGACTTAAATGACATTTCTCCAAAAACATACCAATGGCCAACAAACACATGAAAAGATTCTCAGCATCAGTCATTATGAGAGAAATGCAAATCAAAATTACAATGAGATATCACCTCACACCAGTCAGAGTGGCTATCATCAAAAACTCTACAAACAATAAATTCTGGAAAGGATGTAGAAAAAGAGACCCTTCCTACACTGTTGGTGGGAATGTAAATTGACACAATCACTATGGAGAACGGTACAGAGGTTCCCTAAGAAACTAGGAATAAAATTGCCACATGAGCCAGCAATCCTTCTTCTGGGCATATACCCTGAGAAAACTATAATTCAAAAAGATACATGAACCTCAACTTTCACTGCAGCCCTATTTACAATACCCAAAGCAACCTAAAGGTACATTGACAGATGAATGGATAGAGAAGATGTGGTATGTAAACACAATGGAATATTACTTAGCCATAAAAAGGAGTGGGATTGGGTCAGTTGTACAGATGTGGATGAATCTACAGTCTGTTATGCAGAGTGAAGTTCAAAAGAGAAAAGCAGCTATTGTATATTAATGCATATACATGGAATCTAAACAATGATACTGATGAACCTATTTGCTGGGCAGGGAGAGAGATGCAGAGGTAGACAATGGACTTGTGAATGTGCGAGTGGGTTGGAGAGGGTGGGACAAACTGAGAGAGTAGCACTGACATGTATATCCCATGTGCCAAACAGATGGCTAGTGGGAAGCTGCCGCGTAGCGCAGGGAGCTCACCTCGGTGCTCTGTGATGACCTGGCGGGGTGACATGGGGGGGAATGATAGGCAGACTCATGAGACAGGGTATTCTTGTGCTGATTCACATAGCTGTACTATAGCAGAAACTAACACTACATTGTAAAGCAATTATACCCCTGTTAAAAAATAAATTAAAAAAATTTTGATTACTCCACCAGCAAGTACAGAAATGTTGAGCAATATTTATTTTTCTCAGATAACATTCCCTCCATAGTTAACCATCAACTTTTTAATGGTTAATCCCTCCATATCTTTTTCTAAACTCTATACATATATGTAATATTTATGCCCCTCTTCTTACCTCTCTTTTAAAATGTTAGCATATGTTCTCCAACCTTCATTACTAAAAATTTAACAAAGTACTCTCTGGAGCTCACTCTCTAGTAGTATGAAGAGATAGTCTTTATTCTTATAGTAAAAAAAAATCAGTTTAATGAAATATCATGGACATACAGTAAAACCACATATATTTAAAATGTTCACATTTTCTAAGTATTTGTATATATGGAATCATACAATGTGTACCTTCCCCCCTCAGATTCTTTCACTCAGAATAATTATTTGTAGAGTCATCATGAAGCTTTATGCATCAATAATTGACTTTTTTTTTTATCATTTTGTCATATTCAGCTTTCTGGATACACCATAAGCTGTTTATAAATGCACCTTTTGAGGGACATTTGGGTTGTTTTCTGGTTTGACTGTTACAAATAAGCATTTGTGTATAAGTCTTTGTATGAATATAAAGTTTCATTTAGTTTTCCCTAGTGGCTCAGATGGTAAAGAGTCTGCCTGCAATGCAGGAGACCTGGGTTTGATCCCACTAGATCCCTTGGAGAAGGGAATGGCTACCCACTCCAGTATCCTTGCCTAGAAAATCTCATAGACAGAGGAGCCTGGCAGGCCCCAATCCATGGGGCTGCAAAGAGTCAGACACAACCGAGCGACTAACACATTCACATACCAGTTTAAATTCTCACCAGCAATGTGTGAAAAATCCAGTTTCTTCACACTGTCACCAACATGTGGTGTGTGAGGGCAGTTTTTCCAATTTTAGCCTTTCTAGATAATAGTATTATTGATTACTCATTATGGTTTTAATTTGCATTTCCATAATGACTAATGCTGTTGAGCATATTTTCATGGACTTATTTGCCATCCATATATCCTCTTTGGGGAGGGGTCTGTTCAAGTTGTTTGCCCACTTGAAAAATTAAGCTTTTGATTTTCTTATTGAGTTTTCAGAGTTCATCATATCTTCTAGATACAAGTCCTTTATCAGATGTATGTTTTGCAAATGTCTTCTCTGTCAATTATCTCTTCATTTTTATAAAAGTGTCCTTCAAAGAGCAGAAGCTTTAAATTTTGATCAAGACCAGTTATCATTTTTTTTAATTTTATGAATTTTACTTCAGCTGTCATGTCTAAAAAACATGCTGTATCCCAGGATCACGAAGAGTTTTGTTTTTATGTTTTTATCTAGAAGTTTTACAAATTTAGGCTTTACATTGAGATCTATTTTATCCATTTTGAGTTAGATTTTATGTCTGGTATATGGTGTGAATGGAAGTTATTTTTTGCCCAAGTATATATATCTAAGATTTATTATCAAGCTTGATTTTTTTAGAAGACAATGTGTTCTTCTCTTAATTGCCTTTGTCAAATATCTCTTGGCTATATATATTTGGATTTATTGCAAGAGTCTATTCCGGGCCTTTGAACTCATCCTCTATTGCTCTATTTCAACACCTAGGCCACACTCTCTTGATTCCAACAGCCTTATAAAAATCTTGAAATCAGGCAGTGTTCCTCCTCTATCTATTCTTTGCCCCAACACTATTTTGGCTCTTCTAGGTCTTTGCATTTTCATGTGAATTTTATAATGATCTAATTAATTTCTACCAAAGAAAAACTCCTGCTGACCATTTGATGGGACTTTTATTGAATCTAAAGACTTTCACTAACTTACTCAAAGACTACGTGGCGGGAATTGTTATCTTAATATTAAGTCTTCTGACTCATGATCAAGGTAGAAAACTGTTTAATTTTTTCCCCCTGATCTTCGATTTCCAATTGTTTGTTTCTAGTATGTACAAACCGGAGAAGGCAATGGCACCCCACTCCAGTACTCTTGCCTGGAAAATCCCATGGATGGAGGAGCCTGGTAGGCTGCAGTCCATGGGGTTGGTAAGAGTCAGGCACGACTGAGCCACTTCACTTTCACTTTCCACTTTCATTCATTGGAGAAGGAAATGGCAACCCACTCCATTATTCTTGCCTGGAGAATCCCGTGGATGGAGGAGCCTGGTGAGCTGCCGTCTATGGGGTCGCACAGAGTCGGACATGACTGAAGCGACTTAGCAGCAGCAGTATATACAAACACATTGATCTTGCATTTAGAAAACTTAGTATACTAATTCATTAGTTCTAATTGCTTTTTTGTAGTTTACATCAGATTGCCTATATACATGAGCATGTTGTTTGTGAATAAACATGTTTACTTATTTCTTTTTGGCAATATAAATACCTTTAATATTTTATTTATCAGGTAAAGTAGCTTTTTGTAGATTCCATCAGACATACATAGACTGCAAATAAAGACAGTTTAACTTCTTCCTTTACTTGCCTTTCATTCCTGGCAGTAATTTCTGAGAAATCACCAAGATAATCTAATTTCTACATCTTTAAATTATTCTGTAAACAGGTATCTTGTTAGAGTTTCTCAGAAGGTTATGTAGATATTCTGTTTTCTTATCAAAATGTAAAGCTACATGAGTAGGGAATATATTTTTTTCTTTCATTTAGGATCCAGGAAAGTTCTCTGGTGGAAAGAAATGCTCCTTGCACAGAAAATGATCAACCAGTCTAACCATTGCGTGTAGCATACCAACAAGGGGATGAACTTGCAGGCTGAAAAGCTAAATATAAACTACATATTTTGCTCATATTGCAAACAATTTTCTAAACACAGTTCTTGGTGGAAGCATCTATCCTATTATTTGTTTGATAAAGCTAACAAAATTATAAACATGGAGAAACAATATGTTTTGTCCCACCTTGGTTTTTTGTTGTATGTACAACGTTCTAGAAACTAATGACAGCAGCAGCTATAATTCAAATTTTCCATCTTCTGGGCTATGCTCTGTAGTGATGAACAGCAAAACCTCTGATAATAGGCTTGCGTTTAGCATCTCAAGTCTTTTACTAAGTAGAATTGATACCGAGGGCAAGTTAAACTCTACGTGTCTCAGTCTTCTCATCTGTAAAATCGGAATGATAAGAGCACCACATTCACATTTGAATTGAGAAATGATTCTGGCAAAAAGATTATAGAAGGAAATATTAATTATAAAAATTAAATGGTATATGTTTCTAATTTGAAGACTTAGTAATATCCTATAGTGAGGATTAACTTAACGCTCTGTGATTTTATAGATTTTTTTTTTTCTTTCTATTTTTCTAAGGACAGGGAGGCCTGGCATGCTGTGATTCATGGGGTCGCAAAGAGTCTGACATGACTGAGTGACTGAACTGAACTGAATGGACTGTACATCTTTTTAAAAATGTAGAGTCAATTTCTTTATTTTACTTTACTTATTTAGTTGGCTATGTGTTTCTTAGTTGTAACATAGGATCTTTCCCTCATTGCAGTGCATGGACTTCTCTCTAGTTGTAGCCTGCAGGCTTAGTTGCCTGATGGCTTGTGAGATCTTATTAATAGTTCCTCAACCAGAGACCAAACCCATATTCCCTCCATTGGAAGGTGGATTCTTAACCACTGGACCACCAGGGAAGTCTTGCCAATTTCAAAATTTTGAATGAGATAATATTGCCATAAAGGAAGACATCACATTTTTTGGTAGCTTCCTTAGAAGTTTATTTTTTTTTAAATTTTATTTTGCTTAACTTTACAATATTGTATTGCTTTTGCCATTCATCAAAATGAATCCACCACAAGTATACATGTGTTCCCCATCCTGAACCCTCCTCCCTCCCCATACCATCCCTCTGGGTCGTCCCAGTGCACCAGCCCCAGGCATCCGTTATCAGGCATCGTACCTGGACTGGTGACTCGTTTCAGATATGATATTATACATATCTCAATGCTATTCTCCCAAATCATCCCACCCTCTCCCGTTCCCAGAGTCCAAAAGACTGTTCTATACATCAGTGTCTCTTCTGCTGTCTCGTAAACAGGGTTATTGTTACCATCTTTCTAAATTCCATATATATGCGTTAGTATACTGTATTTGTGTTTTTCTTTCTGGCTTACTTCACTCTGTATAATAGGCTCCAGTTCCATCCACCTCCTTACAACTGATTCAAATGTATTCTTTTTAATGGCTGAGTAATACTCCATTGTGTATATGTACCACTGCTTTCTTTATCCATTCATCTGCGGATGGATATCTAGGTTGCTTCCAAGTCCTGGCTATTGTAAACAGTGCTGCTATGAACATTGGGGTACACGTGTCTCTTTCAATTCTGGTTTTCTCCGTGTGTATGCCCAGTAGTGGGATTGCTGGATCGTAAGGCAGTTCTATTTCCAGTTTTTTGAGGAATCTCCATACTGTTCTCCATAGTGGCTGTACTAGTTTGCATTCCCACCAACAGTGTAAGAGGGTTCCCTTTTCTCTGTACCCTCTCCAGCATTTATTGCTTGTGGACTTTTGGATCGCTGCCATTCTGACTGGCGTGAAATGGTACCTCGTAGTGGTTTTGATTTGCATTTCTCTGATAATGAGTGATGTTGAGCATCTTTTCATGTGTTTGTTAGCCATCTGTATGTCTTCTTTGGAGAAATGTCTATTTAGTTCTTTGGCCCATTTTTTGATTGGGTCATTTATTTTTCTGGTTAAAGTGAAGTGAAGTCACTCAGTCATGTCTGATTCTTTGCAACCCCATGGACTGTAGCCTACCAGGATCCTCTGTCCATGGGATTTTCCAGGTAAGGATACTGGAGTGGGGTGCCATTTCCTTCTCCATCACACGTTAAGGCAATCTTAAAATATATGCAAGTCAGAGATATTTTATTTTTCAAAAGCTTATTTCTAAGCTGTGTGTTTAGAAACTGGACACATACCAACCATCTGAAATATTAAAGATAGCTTAATCCATTCAATAAGTCTATATAAGATATAGGTAATGGGCATACATTTACCATAATAGTTGTCCTTTTTAAACAACCACAAAATATGTCAATATTTCTATGAGAAACTTCATCTTGAGCACTAACTTAAGTGATCCCTTTACACTGAACAAATGTATGAAGCTCCAACTTTGTTTCAGAAATGGTTTTAGATGATTTGTTTATATGTTCTAATTTAATCTTCATAATAACTGTGTAAGATGTAAGTGGGATATTATTATCCTTATTTTACATATGAGAAAATGGAAGTTCAGAAAATTTAAGTAACTTTCCCACAGTTACTCAGATTATAGCAAAGCCAAGATTCAAACCAAAACCCCAATTTTTTTCCATGATACTTTGTGGTTTCTTTTTTCTGAAAACACACATACACACAGCCCTGGCAGTTGGACAAAGAACTTCTTTTTGCTTCAGACCCATGAATTTCTATAGAGTCACATATATTCTTCAAGCTGCACCCCTTACTCTGATTAATTGTGTTTTATGAGCCCATCTCTCCTAGTAGAACAGGAGCATCTTCAAAGTAAATTCTATGTTTTGGTCATCTTCACGAACTCCATGGCAAACATTGCCAGTCACATATAGGTGTTTTTCTGTTTTGATTATTATTTTTTTTTTGGAGTACTATTGAGAACAATATTGTGCCAGTTTCTGCTTTACAATGATGTGTACTATAGGTATATATATATATCCTCTCTCTCTTGAGCCTCCCTCCCACCACCCCCTATTCCACCCATCTAGGTCATCACAGAGCACCAAGCTGAGCTCTCTCTGCTACACATAGGTGTTTTATAAAGGTCTACTATACACCGAAGAATTGATGCTTTTGAACTGTGGTGTTGGAGAAGACTCTTGAGAGTCCCTTGGACTGCAAGGAGATCCAACCAGTCCATTCTGAAGGAGATCAGCCCTGGGTGTTCTTTGGAAGGAAGATGGTAAGGCTGAAACTCCAGTACTTTGGCCACCTCATGCGAAGAGTTGACTCATTGGAAAAGACTCTGATGCTGGGAGGGATTGGGGGCAGGAGGAGAAGGGGACGACAGAGGATGAGATGGCTGGATGGCATCACTGACTCAATGGATGTGAGTCTCAGTGAACTCCGGGAGTTGGTGATGGACAGGGAGGCCTGGCGTGTTGCGATTCATGGGGTCGCAAAGAGTCAGACATGACTGAGCAACTGAACTGAACTGACTAATTCTATTCAACTCTTAGAAAGTTTTTGTTGTTTCCTTGATAGAGTTTTTTTTTTTTTTTTTTTTTTAAGTATATCTCCTCTGTTCCTCTTCCTTCTCTACTTTCACTTTTTGAAATCTAGTAGGGAAAGATCTTTATCTTTTAGGGGGAGGTTTTTAGTGTGTGAAGAATAAAGGAAGATTCAGTTTAAGTTTCAAAGAAATGCATTGGGAGAAATGGGCCCAAGATCAGAGAGGTTACCTGAAAAACCAGTCTCCAGGCTGAGTGATGAGAAGAATGAGCACATGTGCATGTTCCCTCTATTTCTTTCCATTTTTTTCACTTCTACCAATGTTGTTATTGAAAATCACATCCTAGTGAACCAAGAAAGAATGTGTGTGTGTGTGATTGGAGACACATCTATAAAATAAGGGTAAATGAAATAGAGAAGAAAAAAAAACCCCTGAAGTTGGATCATCTAATAAAGCTTGTGGCAGGAGTTGTTTCCAGAAATCTTTTTTCTTTTTTTTTGCTGGTACCATCATGATGAAGAAAAGACATGAAGGGCCAACATCTGGTTCATTAGTATGGACAGTAATACTTAGATTCAGAAGGAACTTGAGAGTTGATTACATCAAGAAGGCTTAGACAGGTTGGGATGTGGGGGCCATGAAGGAAGATGCTCCCTGATTGATCCTGATAGCCAGGCCAGTATAGGATCCCCAGTCCCCACTCTCATAGTAGTTCTTAAAGATGTTACTTTGTAAAGAAATGGAGGAATTGTCAACATAGTAGCCAAGAGCTCAATTTCAGAGATGAGAACATTTATTGAATGGAGAGAAAAGGCAAGGTGATACACTTGAGCAACCAGGGGTCAAGAAAAAAGACAGAAGCAGCAGGCATGGCTCCCTCAGTTACCCTACTGCCTTCTGATGATACGCCCACTTCCCTGATATAGTTCCAGGTAGCTCTTCTATCAGAATTAAGGCTTGAAAAGTGAAAGTGTTAGTTGCTCAGTCATGTCCAATGCTTTGTGACGCTATGCACTGTAGCCTGTCAGGCTCCTCTATCCATGGAATTCTCTAGGCAAGAATACTGGAATGGGTAGCCATTCCCTTCTCCAGAGGATATTCCCATCCCAGGGATGGAACCCACGTCTCCTGCAATGCAGGCAGATTCTCTACCATCTGAGCTACCAATTGGTCCTAATTAACCTAGATACCCTACAAGCATTGAACAAATAAATTCACAGTTATAAATTCAACAGTTACAATGGTATTAACTTAACTTTGCACTTTTTTTTTTTAAACAGCCTGATAGATAGCCATAGACAGTAACACAATGTGATATACTTAAGAATAAACACCAAAGAGTATCTTTTATTTTAAAGATAATGTGACTCTAAACATACACCCCTGGAAGTCTAAATAAGTCCCTTACTAGCTTATTTCTTATACATGCACAAAAATTCAAAATAGTTGTGGGTATATGGGTATGATTATTACTTTTATCATATCTATGAATGTGCTTTTTAATGCTGATATATCTCACTCTTCTAAGAAATGAATTTTCTTTATAGAGTGGAGGAATATGCTCTCTTGGGAAAATATAGGCATATAAATCATTAAAGAAAATAGTGAACTTTCTAAAAACCCAATCACTTACTCAGAAGACATAGCAAAATTAGAATACACAGTAATTGCTTTTATAGCTTAGGCAATAAAATCCAAGGTGTAAATAATAATTTTATGGGTCAGGCATCCACATAAATAACAAGTCCTTATACTTCATCTGCCCTCCACAACTGCACTTGCCTTTAGGTTAATGCTGCTTTCTGAATTGCTCAAGTTTTCCTCCTAGAGCCATATGTAAGTTGTGATTTTCTATAAAGAAAATCTGTCTTCAACCTGAATGATATTTAAGACTTAAGGACAGAACAGCTAGCTTGATTCAAAATGCATGGCCACATAAATGTTCTTTGATGGATGAATGGATAAAGAAGATGTGGTACATATATAGAATGGAATACTACTCAGTCATAAAAAAGATTGAAATATTGCCATTTGCAATGACATGGAGAGACCTAGAGATTATCATACTAAGCAAAATAAGTCAGAAGAGAAAGACAAATACCATATAATATCACTTATATGTGGAATCTAAAAAAAATGATACAAATGAACTTACTTACAAAACAGAAATAGAGTCAAAAATGCAGAAAACAAATACATAGTCACCAAGGGGGAAAGGGGGAGAGAGAAATTAGGAAATTGGGATTGACATATAAACACTACTATATATATAAAAGAGATAATTAATAATGACCTTCTGTATATCACAGGGAACTCTACTCAATATGCTGTAATGACCTGTATATAAAAAGAGTGGATATATGTATGTGTATAACTGATCTACTTTGCTGTACAGCAAAAATGAACACAACATTGTAAATCAATGATATTCAAATAAAAATTAATTTTTATAAAAAAGCATAGTCATAACCTAAAACATAAAGATTCATGAGTCCATACTGGTATAAATGATTGAAAAAAATAAATAGGACACATAGAAAAATCCCTTATGCAAAATAATTACAAATAATTTATATAGATATTTGGCTATCAAGGACTTGGATCATAAATCTCTAGTATTTAATTGTGGGCTGCACATAGTGACTTCCTTCCAAAGAAGACAGTATGAGAAGAAGGGGGAAGTAACTTTACTCGAAGAAATCTGACAAGCACTACCTCAGCCAGGTGCTCAAGCGACATCAACAGTGTTAAGTCATGTCAATAGGATGTGTTCTTGATATGATGTGATGAAACCGGAAGTCTTTCTTTCCAGTCTTAGCCCTAGTGTAATCATGAGAAAAATATCAGACAAATCCCAGTTGGGGACATTCTATAAAACCCCTGGCCAGCATTCCTCCAAACTGTCAAGTTCATCAAAAACAAGTCAGACAAACTATCACAACTAAGAGGAGCCTAAGGAGACATGATGACTAAAAGTAATGAGGTGCCCTGGATGGGACCCTGAAACAGCAAGAGGACACTGGGCAACAACGAAGGAATTCCGAATCCAATACAGACTTTGCTTAAGAATAATGGGTCACTCACAATTCATTAGCTGTGACAAATGGACCATAGTCATATTGCTGTTGTTGTTGTTCAGTCACTGCCATGTCCGATTCTTTGTGACCCTACGGACTGCAGCACGCCAGGCATCACCATCTCCTGAAGCTTGCTCGAACTCATGTCCATTGAGACAGTGGTGCCTTCCAACCATCTCATCCTCTGTCTGTCATTCCCTTCTCTCCCTGCCTTCAGCCTTCAAAAGGCCCAGCATCAGGTCCTTTACTAATGTCAGCTCTTTGCATCAGGTGGCCAAAGTATTGGAGTTTCAGCTTCAGCATCAGTCTTTCCAATGAATATTCAGGACTGATTTCCCTTAAGAAGGACTAGTTTGATCTCCATGCAGTCCAAGGGACTCTCAAGAGTCTTCTCCAACACCACAGTTCAAAAGCATCAATTCTTCGGTGCTCAGCTTTGTTCACAGTCCAACTCTCACATCCATACATGACCACAGGAAAAACCATAGTCTTGACTAGATGGACCTTTGTTGGCAAAGTAATGTCTCTGCTTTTTAATATGCTATCTAGGTTTGTCATAGCTTTTCTTTCAAGGAGCAAGCATCTTTTAATTTCATGGATGCAGTGACTTTGAAGCCCAGGAAAATAAAGTCTGTTCCTGTTTCCAATGTCTCCCCATCTATTTGCCATGAAGTGATGGGACTGGATCCCATGATCTTAGTTTTTTGAATGTTGAGTTTTAAGGCAACTTTTTCACTCTCCTCTTTCACTTTCATCAAGAGGTGCCTTAGTTCCTCTTCGCTTTCTCCCATAAGAATGGTGTCATGTGCATATCTGAGGTTATTGCTATTTCTCCTGGCAATCTTGATTTCAACTTGTGCTTCATCCAGCCCAGCATTTTGCATAATGTACTCTGCATATAAGTTAAATAAGCAGGGTGACAATATACAGCCTTGATGTACTCCTCTCCCAACTTGGAACCAGTCCATTGTTCCATGTCCAGTTCTAACTGTTGCTTCTTGACCTGCACACAGGTTTCTCAGGAGGCAGGTAAGGTGGTCTGGTATTCCCTTCCTTTTAAGAATTGTCCACAGTTCTGATCCACACAAAGGCTTTAGCATATTCAATGAAGCAGAAGTAGATGTTTTTCTGGAATTCTCTTGCTTTTTCTATGATCCAACGGCTGTTGGCAATTTGATCTCTGGTTCCTCTGCCTTTTCTAAATCCAGGTTGAACATCTGGAAGTTCTTGCCTCATGTACTGCTGAGGCCTAGCTTGGAGAATGCTAATCTTAGATTCTAGTAATAAGTGAACCTGGGTGTGTGGGCTCTATGAGAACTCTTGATATTTTCATTATTTTCTATAAATCTAAAACAATTTTAAAATTAAAAAGTTAATTTAAAATATGCAAAGAATGATTAGGGAAAAATGCACAGTAACAGAATATAAATGATCCTATGGAATAATAGAAGATACATTGGCTCAGTGGTAAAGAATCTGCCTGTCAATGCAGGTGATGCAGGAGACGTGAGTTCGATCCCTGGACCGGAAGATCCCTTGCAGGAGGAAAATTGCAACCCACTCCAGTATGCTTGCCTGGGAAATCCCATGGACAGAGGAGCCTAGTGGGCTACAGTCCATGTGGTCACAAAGCATCAGACACAACTGAGCATGCATGCAGAGCCCCTGGTTCCTGGCACAGAGCTCCTAAAATGTGTGTAATCCGTTAAGTGATGAGAACACTAGGAGCGACTTTGGTTGTAATATCTGGTCTTTGACCTTGGATGTCTGACACAGAGTTCTTAAATCCTTTGGGATTTTCTGGATGATGGGAATGTCTTTTGTTCTAATGAGGTGATCCATGATTAGGCCTAGCCACCAGAAAGACCAAGCCATGGTTAGAAGCTTGGAACTTTCAACCCTGAACCCCAGGGCTGAGAAGAGGGCCTGGTAATGGAATTCATGATCGCTCATGGTGCATGAGGAAGCCTCCAGCAAATGCTCACAAGCATGGAATGTTCCAGGTTGGTGAACATGTGGAGGTGCTGGGAGGGCGGTGTACTTGGAGGGGGTGTGGAACTTCTCACCCTTCCTATATACCTTGCCCTGTGAATCTGATTCATCTGGCTGTTCCATCTATATCCTTTATCACATCTTTTTTTAAATTTAATTTTTACTTGGAGTATAGTTGCTTTACAATGTTGTGTTAGTTTCTGCTGTACAGCAAAACTACGATGTGCACATATGCACGTATCCCCTTCCTTTTGGATTTCCTTCCCATTTAGGTCACTACAAAGCACTGAATAGAGTTCCCTGTGCTATACAGTTGGTTCTCATTAGTTATCTATTTTATACATCAGATCAGATCAGTCGCTCAGTCGTGTCCGACTCTTTGCGACCCCATGAACTGCAGCACACCAGGTCTCCTTGTCCATCACCAACTCCCAGAGGTCACTCAGACTCACATTCATCGAGTCAGTGATGCCATCCAGCCATCTCATCCTGTCGTCCCCTTCTCTTGCCCCCAATCCCTCCCAGCATCAGAGTCTTCTCCAATGAGTCAACTCTTCGCATGAGGTGGCCAAAATACTGGAGTTTCAGCTTTAGCATCATTCCTTCCAAAGAAATCCCAGGGCTGATCTCCTTCAGAATGGACTGGTTGGATCTCCTTGCAGTCCAAGGGACTCTCAAGAGTCTTCTCCAACACCACAGTTCAAAAGCATCAATTCTTCAGCGCTCAGCCCTCTTCACAGTCCAGCTCTCACATCCATACATGACCACAGGAAAGACCATAGTGGTGTATATATATCAACCCTCATCTCCCAATTCCTCCCACACCTCTCCCCTTTCCCTCTTGGTGTTTGTACATCTGTTCTTTACATCTGTGTCTGGAGACTGCCATACAGAATAAAGTAAGTCAGAAGGGGAAAATCAAATGTAGTATATTAACACATATATGTGGAATCTGGATAGAAAGATGTGAAGGAGAGACATAAAAAGAAAAGTTTAAGCCTATTCTGCATCCATTTCTGATCTTTGATCCTGGCTCTCCATCATTTCTAGCATTGAAATAAAGGCCAGGAAGGTAGTGGCCTGATAATGCAGTATTCCCAAGTACTTATGATCCAATATTCCAGTCTAGTAATTGCCTCCTAAATGCAAAGATGGACAATTTACACTTTGCTTTCTCCCTCAAGAAAGCTATAGGTATATTTTGTGAACAAGTAAACGCCAGAGATGGCTTCTTATTCTTACCAGCATTTTTTTTAAATTTTTAATTAAATTTTATCTTGCTTAACTTTACAATATTGTATTGATTTTGCCATACATCAAGATGGATCCGCCACAAGTATACATGTATTCCCCATCCTGAACCCTCCTCCCTCCTCCCTCCCCATACCATCCCTCTGGGTCGTCCCAGTGCACCAGCCCCAGGCATCCATTATCAGGTATCGTACCTGGACTGGCGACTATTTCAGATATGATATTATACATATTTCAATGCTATTCTCCCAAATCATCCCACCCTCTCCCGTTCCCAGAGTCCAAAAGTCTGTTCTATGCATCAGTGTCTCTTTTGCTGTCTCATATACAGGGTTATTGTTACCATCTTTCTAAATTCCATATATATGCATTAGTATACTGTATTTGTGTTTTTCTTTCTGGCTTACTTCACTCTGTATAATAGGCTCCAGTTCCATCCACCTCCTTACAACTGATTCAAATGTATTCTTTTTAATGGCTGAGTAATACTCCATTGTGTATATGTACCACTGCTTTCTTATCCATTCATCTGCAGATGGACATCTAGGTTGCTTCCAAGTCCTGGCTATTGTAAACAGTGCTGCTATGAACATTGGGGTACACGTGTCTCTTTCAATTCTGGTTTTCTCCGTGTGTATGCCCAGCAGTGGGATTGCTGGGTCATAAGGCAGTTCTATTCCCAATTTTTTGAGGAATCTCCATACTGTTCTCCAAAGTGGCTGTACTAGTTTGTATTCCCACCAACAGTGTAAGAGGGTTCCCTTTTCTCTGTACCCTCTCCAGCATTTATTGCTTGTGGACTTTTGGATCGCAGCCATTCTGACTGGTGTGAAATGGTACCTCATAGTGGTTTTGATTTGCATTTCTCTGATAATGAGTGATGTTGAGCATCTTTTCATGTGTTTGTTAGCCATCTGTATGTCTTCTTTGGAGAAATTGTCTACCTAGTTCTTTGGCCCATTTTTTGATTGGGTCATTTATTTTTCTGGAATTGAGCTGTAGGAGTTGCTTGTATATTTTCGAGATTAGTTGTTTGTCTGTTGCTTCATTTGTTATTATTTTCTCCCATTCTGAAGGCTGTCTTTTCACCTTGCTTATAGTTTCCTTTGTTGTGCAGAAGCTTTTAAGTTTAATTAGATCCCATTTATTTATTTTTGATTTTGTTTCCAATATTCTGGGAGGTGGGTCATAGAGGATCCTGCTGTGATGTATGTCAGAGGGTGTTTTGCCTATGTTTTCCTCTAGGAGTTTTATGGTTTCTGGTCTTACATTTAGATCTTTAATCCATTTTGAGTTAATTTTTGTGTATGGTGTTAGAAAGTGTTCTAGTTTCATTCTTTTACAAGTGTTTGACCAGTTTTCCCAGCACCACTTGTTAAAGAGATTGTCTTTTCTCCATTGTATATTCTTGCCTCCTTTGTCAAAGATAAGGTGACCATATGTGGGTGGATTTATCTCTGGGCTTTCTATTTTGTTCCATTGATCTATATTTCTGCCTTTGTGCCAGTACCATACTGTCTTGATGACTGTGGCTTTGTAGTAGAGCCTGAAGTTAGGCAGGTTGATTCCTCCAGTTCCATTCTTCTTTCTCAAGATAGCTTTGGCTATTCGAGGTTTTTTGTATTTCCATACAAATTGAGAAATTATTTGTTCTAGCTCTGTGAAGAATACCATTTGTAGCTTGATGGGGATTGCATTGAATGTATAAATTGCTTTGGGTAGTATACTCATTTTCACTATATTGATTCTACCAATCCATGAACATACCAGTATTTTACAATCACCTTCGGTCTCCTCTTCACACACAGCGATGGTATCATATTGCTGAATGAATGAAAGGATAGGTTTTATCTGGATGCTGTGAAACAGCTAATTTTGTTACCTTGATAGATACACAATTTCCTCTTTGTGTATTTTTAATTTTTTTAACAAACAATATAATCTTCCAGATCATTAAAGAATTTCTCTTAAATCTTACATTCTGCCATTGAGACATTCTCTCCTCCCATGTGTCTTTTTTTTTTTTTAATAAAAATAAACAATAATTGAATACATAGGTGACCAGCTCTTTATTCTCAATTGTCCACATTTCCTATTCACTTCTTAACCTCTACTGATTTAGATTCCATTCCTTGAACCATTCCTTGGTTCAAGTCTCAGTTTTTTAAAGAATTTATTCTCCCTCTTTCATGTTGATTAATGTTCTTTCTTCAATTATTTCTCCTTCAGCTTTTTTGATATTTATTTTATTAAATGAATATTCATGGAATTAACTCTTAAAAAATCAAAATTTTGTAATATTTTATCAAAGTTGTATTTACACATAGGTTAAGAAAAGAAAAATAGTTTTATAAGTCTCATATTGTAAAACAGTGTTTTTCTGAGTTCCTCCAGACCCTGGAAATTTACTGCTTTTCAGAAGCAATCACTTATACTAAGTTTAGATGTCTCCTTTGGCATTTTTCTTTATCTTTCCAAAGTATTTGCAAAGTAGGGCTTCCCTGGTGGCTCAACTGGTAAAGAATCTGCCTGCAATGCAGGAGACCTGGGTTCCATCCCTGGGTTGGGAAGATCCCCTGGAGAGGGGAAGAGCTACCCATTCCACTATTTCAAGGAGCGTCCCTGATGGGTTTCCCTGAAAGGCTTCCCTGTGGGGCTTCCCTGATAGTTCAGTTGGTAAAGAATCCATCTGCAATGCAGGAGCCCCTGGTTTGATTCCTGGGGGGTCAGAGGGAGATTCCTTGGAGAAGGTCTAGTCTACCCACCCCAGTATTCCTAGGCTTCCTTGTGGCTCAGCTGGTAAAGAATCCACCTGCAACTCAGGAGACCTGGGTCCCATCTCTGGGTTGGAAAGATCCCCCTCAGAAGGGAAAGGCCACCCACTCCAATATTCAGGCCTAGAGAATTCCATGGACTGTATAGCCCATGGGGTCTCAGAGATTCAGACACAATGGAGTGATTTTCACTTCACTTTCCAAAGTATACAATATTTATTTATATGGCCATTTAATTTATTTAGACTTTTTGCTATCATCTGTTGGATATCCATGGTGAAAAATGAGACATTATTCTCTTATCCCATGCACACTCATATTCCCTCACTTATCTTCCTAACAATTACAAATTTTATTGACATACAAAACAATGACAAATTTTATTATATAAATACTTGTGTTTACATTGAGTATCTAAATATTATTTACAACTGATTCAAGAGATTTACTCTAATTATATACACTTAGCAATGTATTTTTTTTAAATAAGTAATTGACTCTCTTTGTGGCTTGCTTACTCTGCTATGTTCTACTCACTAATTTAATACCAAACTTCCTGCCAGAAATTTAAATCTTCTGGTTTGTTTTCTAGGCTGCCTGGGAAGGCAAGTGTTAACAGCCAGACTAAAACTTTCATTTCCCCCCTCAGGGCCACCTGAGGCAAGCCTGACCTTCATCAGAAGACCCTGAAATAATGCCTGAACTATAAATGTAGCTAAAAGATATATGAGTGTTCTTCAAGAACCGCCATATTATCAATCTAGGAATGCTTTCACAGGATACACCTAACATTCTTACTGTAAATAAACCTGCAATTCATTGATTAATGGGATACAGCTGCATGGAGGAATGAAAATTAATGTAATCATGTAATCAAAATATGACTTTGTGATAAACAAGGTTTATAAACTGAGAGACCCTAAAACTTGGCAGCTTGCCTGTGTTCACAGGGTCCTTGTTACTCTAAAACCAAAATGGAAAGGGAGTACAGGAATTTGAGTCTCAAAAATTTGGGATTCCAAGATATTGATATGATAAACCCTGTGAGTCCCTTCTTGGTGTTCGCTGCCAATCATTACTAATGCTTGTTGCTAGGTAGCGTTGCCTTTCCTTTGAGTTTGATCAGCCATTCAGGGTCTCTTTGATCCACGCTGCTATACAGCCATTACCCTGTTAATTCTGTGAATGGGAATTCTCCTCATCTTTCTGCTGTACTGAATTCCAGCTTCCTGATTCTTCTTGCTACTTAGTCTGCTTAGTCTCTCATATTGTAGAAATGGATTTCTTGGGCTTGAGTCCTACTATTTTCACTTGATAGGTGCTTGATCTTGGGGATATTTCTCAGTTTTTCTAGTCTCAAATTCCCTCCTCTATAAAATGAGGATAATAATATTTTCTATCATAATAGACATGTTATGATAAATAAATGAAATATATATAAAGCATAGAGAAAACTGTATGGAAAAATTGACCTGCACAAGACTGGTTATTGCTTATTATTATTATTATTGATGAAACATATCCTCTAGTAGTTTCTTGTAACTACTTTGCATGCTGGAGGGAATTTTTAAAACCATCATACTGAAAACTTCATTCTCACATCCTACTTGACATGATGGTTTAGTGGAGTAGGGAATTTCAAGCTGGAAAACATTTCCCCTCAGGTTTTGGAAGGTGTTTCTCCATGGTTTCTAATGTTTGTTGTTTTTGAGAAGACTAAATCCATTCTGATCCTAAAATTCTTAATGAAGACTTTAAAAAAATTTTCTCTAGATACATTAAAGTTTCTTTGTGTACAGTGCTGATAAATTTTGCAATGGCATGTTCCTTACTATGAATTCTTTTCTTTGGTCTTTTGAGAATTTGGTCAGATATTTTTAAATCTAGAACTTCAGGGGTTTCTCTGGCTGTCCAGCGTTTGAGAATCCATGTTTGCTTTGCAGGCAGCATGGGTTCGATTCCTGGTCTGGGAACTAAGATCCTGCCTACTGCAAGGTATGGCCAAAATACATATATACATGAATAAATAAATCTAGTCATGTTCTTCAGTTTTAGAAAATTTTCTTGACTTATTCTTGCTTAGTTTTTGAATATTTCTTAAATATGAGTTAGCCATACCCTGGCTTTCTAATCTGAGCTCATTTTCTTCTGTCTTTCATATTTTTCATCTGTAGTTTTCCCTTCTTAGAGTTCTTTTAGTTTAATTTATCTCTCTCTCTTTTTTTTTTACAATTTTTATTTATCCTAATATATTTTTATTTTCCAAGGGCTCCTTTTTAATTCTCCAAATGTTCCTTTTTATTGCAACCTGTTCTTGCTTCACAGTTACACAAAAACTATATCCTTGTATGTGTGTGTGTACTTAGTCACTCAGTTGTGTTGAACTCATTATGACCCTTTGGACTGTAGCCTGTTAGGCTCTGCTATCCAGGGGATTTTTCAGGCAAGAATACCGGAGATCCTTCTCCAGGGGATCGTCCAGATCCAGGGAGTAAACCTGCATCTCCTGTGTCTTCTGCACTGCAGGTGGACTCTACCCACTGAGCCATCATATGTGCAGATCAGATCAGTCGCTCAGTCGTGTCCGACTCTTTGCGACCCCATGAACTGCAGCACGCCAGGCCTCCCTGTCCATCACCAGCTCCCGGAGGTCACCCAGACTCACATCCATTGAGTCAGTGATGCCATCCAGCCATCTCATCCTCTGTCGTCCCCTTCTCCTCCTGCCCCCAATCCCTCCCAGCATCAGAGTCTTCTCCAATGAATCAACTCTTCACATGAGGTGGCCAAAATACTGGAGTTTCAGCTTCAGCATCATTCCTTCCAAAGAAATCCCGGGGCTGATCTCCTTCAGAATGGACCGGTTGGATCTTCTTGCAGTCCAAGGGACTCTCAAGAGTCTTCTCCAACACCACAGTTCAAAAACATCAATTCTTTGGCTCTCAGCCTTCTTCACAGTCCAATTCTCACATCCATACATGACCACAGGAAAGACCATAGCCTTGACTAGGCGAACCTTTGTTGGCAAAGTGATGTCTCTGCTTTTGAATATACTATCTAGGTTGGTCATTTGTGTACATATAAAATAATCTAAATAATATAAAAGTACAATATGCATATAAACATAGATACATATAGTTTTTTGGGTTAAATGTTGTCTCAAATGTTTAATAATCTTTGGCTATCCATTACATTTAAGAATTGGGTGCTAAAAAAAAATTGGAACTTGGAGTAATGAGCCAATTGTGAAAATCATGGCAACTCTGGGAAGAGTGTGACTACAGTAGTTGGAAGAGAAAATGCAGGAGCTTATCAGATGCTCTTAATGCTTTATTATTTTTTAACCTGGGTGATGGTTGAATTAGTTTTTCCTTTGTTGTTACTGCAAACTCCTGACTTGAGGGTTTTTTAAAATCTGTATTATATTTCAATATTAAAAAACAAGACAAAAAAACCTTCTACTGTTTCTGGGTTTTGAACCCACACTTTTCCCAGACTTCCCTGATTACATTCACAATATTAGCTCCAGATTCCAGTCCTTTGGGCTTGACCTCTCCAGAATTTCTAATTTGATATTTCAGCTTCCCTCGGCAGGGTTCCACATAAGTGAACCAGGGGAGCTTCAAGTTCATCTTGACCAAAATAGAACCTATTATTTTAGTTTTCCACTGCAAAAGATTAACAGACATTTGACTTTTTCAACTCCCACATTACTCCCCACTTTAATCCATTACCAATCCCTATTAATTTTGCCTTCATGATTTCTGGAAACTTTGACTTCTTTCTTTCCATTTCTATCATTCTGCCTCAGATCTGGGCAATCAAAATGGCCTCCTAAAGTTCCAGACTATTCTAAAAATATCTATCATGTTTTGATTACTTTGCCATTATGGGTAGAATCAAATTCAAACTTAACTTGACAAATTGAGATCCTTTAGGATTTCATCCTAGTAAAATTTTCTCATCTTATATTTTATGATACTTCTCTTAACTGACCCACAAGCTAGTTGCCACCACAGAATGTCTGACTCCACTGTATTGGGTAAAACACTTAATCTCTGTTTCCCTGGTTGACTTCCATTTCTCCTTCAGGGTGTTCCTCAATTGTCTTTGTCAGATTTTTTGCTTGTGTGTTCCTGTGCTATGCTTTGTTTTGGGTTTTTGTTGACACAGGTTCTCCTAGAGATGGCTATTTCCCTTCCTTGAGAATACCTATCTCTCTGTATCTTTTTAATACTCTAATTTGTCAAGGGTGAGGACTGAAGAGACTGTGGTTACTGTTAAGTTATGATAACATTCTTGTAGCAGTATATCTTTCTTTAGAGAAATAAGTTTCAATGACCAATGAGGAGATATCTTACACTTCAGATTTATAAGTATCAGGGTTTAAAAAAGAGTGATTGAAGAGTAGGCAGGTAATTAGTAAATGCTGTAAGCATTTATAAATCCCCAGCTGGTCATAGCCTTTCAAAGTCATATGAGAAACTCAGCACCTAAATCATATGGTAATGAAATTATCATGAATGATCTTCTGATATCAAATCAAAACTACTCATACCTGGGTGGGATGAAAATTTCTGAAAGAATAATCAAAATAAGACTAGAAAATATCATACCACAAACTTGGTGTCATGATGCCTTTACAATTCTTTATAAATATAAACCATTAAAGGTTCTTCAATAAAAGTTCCGAAAAGGCTGAATAGCATGCAATTTTCTTTGGCAAAAAAAAAAAAAAAAAAAAAAAGAGCCTGCTTTAAACACAGTGAAAAGGTTTGTATGGGTTCAAAAGGGGTGACAAAGACACTGTTTTTTGCTATCATTGGCTTGCTATTAACTTTTGTGTCCAAAACAAATGAATCTGTATGGAAGTAGTTAAAAGACTAAAGTGAAATAGTCTAATTCTTTTTAAGATATTATTTCTACACTATCCTCCTCCATTTGAAATCTATGTTGGGAGATAGAGACCACTTCAACTCAATGAGTCACTTCTACTTCCTAGCCAGAACAATTAAACTTCTTGTATAAAACATGACCTGAAGCCTGCTCTTCACCACATCATCCCACCTAAAAAACTCCCAGGGGTCCTCTCTGACATTTAACAGCTCGCAAATTCAATTTCTTAGCTCATGAGGCCAACTTCATGCTTTTTACAAATGAATATTAGGTTATTGAATGAATATTAAGAAATTTTCTTCTTCAACATTTTAGGTAATATATAAAATGTGTCGTCAGTTTGACTGCCAGCCTGAATAACATTACAAACTCCTCTTTATCATGGTGGCGATAGCATTTGTAAGTCAACTGCATGGAGAATGAGAAAAATCCTCCATCCTCCATGCCTCTATCCATACCTATTGACCCCCAAAGAAAGAAAGGAAAAAAGGAAGAAAGACATACTCCAATAAGTACAGCTGTATTGTCAATCTAGCCAGTATTCCTGCACTATCCTACTAGTTACTGAAATAGGTAATACATTTTGCAAATTTGTTGCTTCTTTATTGTTAGCAGCTGGACAGCTTTTTCCCTCCTTCTCTCAGTTGTACTTGATCCTCTGCCATAGTTTGCCTATAATTCCCTAACAGAATTAGTTCATTTTTACTCCAGTTTTGCAGATTAGATCATCTAGGTTATGTTCTTTGGTGTATTGGTGTTGAGTGTTGAATACATCTTAATTTTTCAGTCATAAAAGCATTCTCAACCATAACAGCTATTGAGTGAGTTTGATCTTCTTTTGCATCATGTGTTTGACATTTTTTCACATCGTGTGTTTGGCCTTCATACCAGAAGGGACCCCCAAATTTTCATTTATTCATTTGTTGTTATCTATAGCAGGTGGCTGAAGCTGAAACTCCAATACTTTGGCCACCTGATGTGAAGAGCTGACTCATTTGAAAAGACCCTGATACTGAGAAAGATTGAGAGCAGGGGGAGAAGGGAACAACAGAGGATGAGATGGTTGGATGATATCACCGACTCAGTGGACATGGGTTTGGGTGGACTCCGGGAATTGGTGATGGACTGGGAGGCCTGGTGTGCTGCGGTTCACGGGGTCACAAGGAGTCGGACACGACTGAGCGACTGAACTGAACTGATAACAGGTGGATTTACACGGAAAAGGAGAGGGGGTTTTAGATTACTTTCTGTTATTGCTCAATTGTATCTGAAGCCCATTCTATTCCTGGAAAGTATAAATGACATTACTGTAATGAAGGTTCCATTCCCATCCAGTTTAATATAACAAAGTCCTCTGCCACTTCATTTGAAAAGAGCTTTTCCCCTCTTTAAGACCACTCACTTTTGTTTACACTTTATTCAAGTGCATTCTATATTTCCTACCCAGGACTCAAAATTCAATTTTAAAGACAACTAAATTTAGTCAGGACTTCCCTGATTGGTAAACAATATTCAGTTGGTAAAGAATCCACCTGTGATGCATGAGACCCCGGTTCGATTCCTGGGTTGGGAAGGTCCCCTGGAGAAAGAATAGCCTACCCACTCCAGTATTCTTGGGCTTCCTTGGTGGCTCAGCTGGTAAAGAATCTGCCTGCAATGTGGGAGACTTGGGTTCTATCCCTGGATTGGGAAGATCCCCTGGAGAAGGGAATGGCTACCCACCCCAGTATTCTGGTCTGGAGGATTGCATGGACTGTATAGGGATAGCAAAGATAGATACCATGGGGTAGCAAAGAGTTGGACATGACTGAACAACTTTCACTTTCACTTTCTTTCAAATTTAATCAAAGACATTAACCGTAAGTTCATGAAAACATTGCAGCTTCCTAGCCCTAACCCTTATCAATGTACACAGGGTTTATGCAGTCTAATTGCAAGTTTAGTTACCACTCTTTAACCCCTCTTATCTCAATTTCAGATCTCAGAGTAAACCAAAGGTCTAGTGCTATCCTGTTTCCGAGTTTTTTCTTTTAGATACTTGAAGCATCATCACTAGATTTCTATCACTATTTCTATCTGGGTACTATTTGTCTTTATATCTTTATCTCCATCTGTGTCCATACCTGCATCACCATTTATTTATCTACCTGCAGTATGGGTGTACAAGACTTTCTGGTTTATTAGCTACCTGGAAGGGACAGGGCAAAAATAGAGCAGGACTCAGATTCTTCCCTCAACAAAGGTTGAGAGTAAAAGGTTGTTTTAAAAAGACACATTTTAATCAAATGGAGTAAGAGTGGGAATAAACGAAGGGATATGAGTGCCAATAAGACTGATTAGCTCTGCTTATGAACTGGGGAAAGTTTCAGAGTGGGCAAAACTTCCTGACTAATGAGTAGGAGTTTACAAAAGAGAAATAGGGGTGGTGGTATTAGAGGAAGAACCTAATGTGCAAAGGCCTGCTTAGTTAAATGTTTGGTAGGGAGTTAAATGCTTCGGCAAGGGAGCTGGGGTGGCTGGAGTTTGGGCTGTGTAGAATGGAATGGCACCAGCCCAGGCTACAGGATGGAAAAGACCTATGAGCTCATAGTCCCTTTTCCCCATCTCTTCCTTCTCTATCTCGAAGCCAAAGTGTCCATAGTGTTCTCATCCATGGTTGGCCCAGGAAAATGGATTTAATCTCTTTGAACTAAAAGAAAGGAGGTCAAGAATGAAGACAGGCTAGAAGCCAGGTCACAACCTTTCTTCTCCATAGCCAAAAACATTGGTTTTACATGTGAAGGCCTGTGTGCTTTTTAAATTTGAGTTACTCAACGTTTAGGTAATGTGCTATTTTTAATTTGTTTGCTAAAGTCTGCCATTCCTCATCCTTAACTCCATTTCTCTAGATCTAAAAAAGGATAAAATGTCATTTGATGTACCTTCATGAAATTGCACTTGACTTATTATTTGAAATTCAGTTCTGGCATTAAGATGAGTGATAAAAACAAATTATTTATTGAGCCTTTCCTCTTTCCCCCTGCACACAGTCAAAACATTTTCCCCTCCCCAAGACCAACCAAACAAGCTCTGTTATACCTCGACTAGGGGACAATTTAATTTCTTATTCTATTTTGCCCAAGCATGACCACATGCCTTTTAATTATAAAAGGTATTCCATTGCAGTGATGGCAGTGGAAATTACATAATTGTAATCCCAGATAATAGTCACTAGATTTCTTATTTAGGAAAACTTTAAAAATTGTGCTTCAAGAGATATCAAGAATTTAGTTCATGTTACCAAGAGTCCTAGGAAATTTAAAGAGCCAAATACATTTTTTCTCCATTTGTAAATATGAAGTTAATTATTAAAAAGGTATTGTGCTTTGTGAGATATAAAAATGAATGCCAAGTTACCCTTAAGAATCAAGTGAAAAGCCACAGTTAGATTTAAAAAGTATGACAATAGTGTTGCCGGAATAATATAGTAATATGTATTGAAATAAAAAAATCCAATAGGAAAACTGGCTATTTGCTTCATTTTCAAAACTTCTATAATGGGTAGACCAGTTGAAATGTGAAAAACAAGACCAAAATATACTAATGAGTCTTGAGTGTATAGTATTAAACAAAATTCATATTATAAAGCATATTTTGCCAAATATGATAATATGTGTTGCAGAAAATTAGAAATATGAAGCAGAAAATAGTTTTTTAAGTATAACTTTTAAAGTGTTCTTATGCCATGATACTGAATTTATTTTTCACATCAGCTTAAAGATACAAATCTCAAAAGTATTTTTCATGATATATAATTGCCTTTGGGGGTTGCAAAGAGTCAGACATGACTGAAGCAACTGACAGCAGCAACATTTAAAAACATTGTAACATACACAGTGTAATTCATCATTATTAGTGCTCATAATACTCTACTAAGGAATGATGTTTTGCTTATCCTGTGTTCATTTTCTGTTAGAGATTTTATGTAATTATATAAAGAGAAAAAGAGGGAAAAAATGAAACATAATAAACATAGATTCATTTATTGTTAGCCCCTCATAGTGTGAGGTTCAATAAACATGCACATATATGTGTGTGGGTGTGTAATAATTTATAATTTATATAACAATAATTTACTGAGTTACTACTTTGTGCCAGGCACTTTGTTAATTGTATACAATCATACATTCAATATTTATTTTCTTGGGCTCCAAAATCACTGCAGACAGGGACTGTAGCCATGAAATTAAAAGACACTTGCTCCTTGAAAGAAAAGCTATGACAAATCCAGACAGCATTTTAAAAAGCAGAGACATTACTTTGCCGACAAAGGTCCATCTAGTCAAAGCTATGGTTTTTCCAGTAGTCATATATGGATGTGAGAGTTGGGAAAGAAAGCTGAGCACCAAAGAATTGATGCTTTTGAACTCTGGTGTTGGAGAAGACTCTTGAGTCCCTTGGACTGCAAGGAAATCAAACAAGTCAATTGGAACAGAAATCAACCCTGAATATTCACTGGAAGGACAGATGCTGAAGCTGAAACTCTAATACTTTGGCCACCTGATGTGAAGAACTGACTCATTGGAAAAGATCTTGATGCTGGGAAAGATAGAAGGCAGGAGGAGAGGATAGAGGCAGGGGATGGCAGGGGACGAGATGGTTGGATGGATGGTTGGATCATCGACTCAATGGGCATGAGTTTGAGCAAACTCCAGGAGTTGATAATGGACAGGGAAGCTTGGTGTGCTGCAGTCCATGGGGCTGCAAAGAGACACAACTAAACGAATAAACAACAATATTGAATTGAATACATTCAATATAAGCTTTAAAACAGCTCTAGGAGATAGGGAACATTAACTCTGGTTCACAAAGACAAAAGAAAATGAGCCACAGAAAGTTTTAAGTAATCGGCTGAAGTTCAAAGCAGGAAACCTTGAATCTAAACGTGTCTGTTAAGGCTTATTTATGCCCAAACTCTTAATCACTGCTGTGTATTACCTTGCTGCCATTGAAGGGGTTGGCACTTAATCCTTAGCTGATACACATAGCAGTTTTCAATTTTTTAATTTTAAAATAAAAATAGGCAGTATTAAGTGGGTTATAGGAAGTAGAAACCAGTGTAGTAAGAAACAGGAATAATCAAATTAATGCCTTACTGTTGCTGCTAAGTCCCTTCAGTCGTGTCTGACTCTGTGTGACCCCATAGACGGCAGCCCACCAGGCTTCCTCGTCCTTGGGATTCTCCAGGCAAGAACACTGGAGTGGGTTGCCATTTCCTTCTCCAATGCGTGAAAGTGAAAAGTGAAAGTGAAGTCGCTCAGTCATGTCCGACTCTTTGCGACCCCATGAACTGCAGCCTACCAGGCTCCTCTGTCCATGGATTTTCCAGGCAAGAGTACTGGAGTGGGGTACAATTGCCTTCTCTGAATTGATGGCTTAAAATATAGTAATTTTCTATTCTTAATTATTTCCTCAGATAAACAGAAAATAATATATGGTCTTCATTGCATGTTCTAGGAAATTGAGAATCTAAATGTTGTCTTTACCTTTATGTACCTAATCAAAGTTACTCTTGTTATCAATTTAATTAATTTAAAACAAATTTCCTTTACCCTGCATGATTTTGGGAAGGAAATCAGTAATAATTGCTATCTACTCGCTATTCTATATGGTTTCATTTTAATTCTGGGGTCATTATTATTAGTTGTGAACTTCTGAGTCATAATATCATTTTTGAAAAAAGAAGAGATGGTGAACTATAGAGATGTAAAGCTCTTCAAAACATAGTATAAAGATGAGGTGTTTCAGCTGGTTAGCCATCTGTTTCATACATCCAGACTGAAAAACAGTAACTATCTTGTTGAAAACCTTAAGTGGGTTACATATTTCCCCATCTTTGGAAGAATAATATTTTAAACATAATTGAATGCTTTTTTGATATTGTGATGATGTCATCAGAAATGGGATTATTTTGCTTTATCTGATAGTCCTAGATTTTTATACTTTAAAAATTTTAATGTTTCCTTTTCACTGCATTTCTCTATTCCTATCATGCCATGGCCATGAACACTGTCTTGCTGTTATTGAGTATGAGATGAACTCGCCCACCCCACTTCCAAAAGCCCAATAACCTATTTTATCTACATATGCATCAACAGATTATTAGAAAAGAAAAGAACTAACCCTCAGTAAGTACCCCAGAGGTGCTATATACCATGATGTGTAACATATGTTATTCCATAGAAGCCTAATTACCTACCTAGGAAGTAGGGGTAATTAGCACTAATTTTCAGATGACCAGAGACTGAAGTGTCTCAGGTTGCTCTGTCCTTCCCCAGACAAGAATACTGGAGTGGGTTGCCATGCTCTCCTCCAGGGGTTCTTCCCAACCCAAGAATCTAGCCTCAGTCTCATTATTGTCTCCTGCATTGGCAGACAGGTTTTTTATTCCTAGGGTCACCTGGGAAATACCACTAATTTTCTCAAGACCAGTATTTTGCATTCTTCATGCTTCTCCTGCTATGACCTAGATTTTTGGTGTTGCTGGATGCACGAATATTTCTCCCATAAATATTGTGTAGATAGTCCAGAACACACCCTCTTGTTTTACAAAACTGCTTCTTTTTGAGAGACTAGGGATGGGCAGTGAAAACCTAGGCACCTTTTGTAACAGATTACTAACAAAACTAGTAATGATATTAATAAAAATATAAGCAGAGTGTAAAAATAAGTGTTTATTAAATAAATGTCACGGAAAATACTGAACTTACAAATCTGATAAAAAAGGAGCTTCAAGGAGGGAATACTAAGAAAAAATTGTAAAGAAGAAGGGTGCTGGATTATGGAGACAAGGGTAAAATGCATAAAAATCAGGGGAAACCATGCAGTGAACACTTCTTAGAGCACAGCCAAACTGAGATGGGGAAAAATAAATGGGGTGACTGGACACACAGGATCACGCTCTATTTCTTCATACTTTGCTGCTTTCAGCTAGGTTGGTGTGCTTTGAATTCGTTGCTGTGACTATATGGCATGAAATATTAACACAGTGGGAAAAACAATCGTACATGGTAAGCAAAACTTCTGCAGTCTGACATCATTTCCTTACTTTGTCATAGTCAGTCATGAAACTATGTATCAGAAACATTTATTGTACTAGAGCTGAATGTGTTTCTTAAGAGAGTGACATGGTAGTCTTTTTTTAATATCAAATATCTGGTAGTATGACTGTGTAGCCCCCCAAAATATAAAAAAGGCAATGCATTGGGAGAGTAAAATGGAAAGTCCTATGATTTGACAAAATACACACATCTTTCAAACAGTTGTATTGATATTATTTTGTCCCAAATGGTTTGATTTGTTAAAGGATTCCTGGGATGCTAAAAGCAAAAATCTTTTGTGTTCCCCATGCTGATTCCTTTTCTTTTTTTTAAAGTATTCATTTATTTGTTTGGTTGCATCAGGTCTTAGTTGAGGCACATGGGGTCTCTTGTTTCAGACTCTCTAATTGTGGCACCTGGGCTTAGTTGCCCTGTGGCATGTGAGATCTCAGCTCCCCGACCAGGGATCAAACCCACATACCCTGAACTGTAGGGTGAATTCTTAATAAGTGGACCAGCAGAAAATTTCTCCCTTGAGCTTTTAGGAGCATGTAGGGATCAATGCACAGCTGCGTCTTTTGGAAGGGGATTTCATTCAGTGCCTGCCATTAGTGACAAAACTTCATGTGGTGTTTGCTCCATCATTTAATAAACCTTTACTGCACATTCATTGCATTGAAGGCCCTTCTTACTGCTACCCCATGCTCCTAATCATGCTGGCACCAAATTTTAGTGGAGATCAGATGCACTTAATAGAGTAGAACACATTTCTGTCCTCCACTGGGGATGATAAGAGAATGGCCAGGTTTTTCGAAACTATGTGATTTTAGGCAAGTTAATTCATATCTCTAAGCCTTATTTTCCTCAACTGCAATATAGGGACAAATAATTCCCTGTAATTTCTCAGTTATTTCAAAGTTAATTTGTAAAAAGGAAAATGAAGTGCTTATTTGAAAAAAATCCACAACTACAGCTTAATAAAAGGTGATGGTGGGACTTCCCTGGTGGTCCAGTGGTTGAGAATCTCCCTTGGGGACATGGGTTGAATCCCTGGTCAGAAAACTAAGATCCCACATACCTCGGAGTAACTAAGCTCATATGCTGCAACTACTGAGCCCTTATGTGCCAGAGCCTGTGAGCCAAAAATGTTAATACTAAGCCTGTGTTCCACAACTATAGAGTCCATGAGTGGCAAAGAAAAATCTCACAAACCACAATGAAGATTCCACTCGCCACAATTAGGACTCAAGGCAGCCAAATAAATATATTGATTGATTTAATTAAAAAAAACTTTAAAAAGGAGATGGTTATGATTAGAGCTACTGATTATTGCATAGATTTTGATATGCCAACTGTCAAATGATGTACCCTTTATCAGAGCTAATATTCCCAACCCTACAACATCCTGTTTAGCTAAAGCAGAACTGTTTGACTAGCTTACAACTCCAAGGTCATAAACTTCAGTTCAGTTCAGTCACTCAGTCCTGTCCAGCTCTTTGAGATCCCATGGACTGCAGCACACCAAGCTTCCCTGTCCATCACCAATTCCCAGAGCTTGCTCAAACTCATGTCCACTTAGTCAGTGATGCCATCCACCATCTCATCCTCTGTCATCCCCTTCTTCCACCTTCAATCTTTCCCAGTATCAGGGTCTTTTCAAATTAGTCAGTTCTTCCCAGGTGGCCAAAGTATTGGAGCTCCAGCTTCAGCATCAGTCCTTCCAATGAATATTCAGGACTGATTTCCTTTAGGATGGACTGGGTGATCTCTTTGCAGTCCAAAGGACTCTCAAGAGTCTTCTCCAAAACCACAGTTCAAAAGCATCAATTCTTTGGTGCTCAGCTTACTTTATGGTCCAATTCTCACATCCATATATGACTATTGGGAAAACCAGAGCTTGACTAGATGCCCTTTGTTGGCAAAGCAATGTCTCTGCTTTATAATATGCTGTCTAGGTTCGTCATAGCTTTTCTTCCAAGGAGCAAGTGTCTTTTAATTTCATGGCTGCAGTCACCATCTGCAGTGATTTTGGAACCCCAAAACATTAAGTCTCTCACTGTTTCCATTGTTTCCCCATCTATTTGGCATGAAGTGATGGGACTGGATGTCATAAACTTATCTCAACACATTTATCGAATATCAACTAGGTGCTATACGTTTTTGCTAAGTGCTAAATAACGGATGATCCAGCAGATGGATCATCGAAAAAGCAAGAGTTCCAGAAAAACATTTACATTTGCTTTATTGACTATGCCAAAGCCTTTGACTGTGTGGCTCACAACAAACTGTGGAAAATTCTTAAAGAGATGAGAATACCAGACCACCTGACCTGCCACCTGAGAAATCTGTATACAGGTCAATAAGCAACAGTTAGAAATGGACATGGAACAACAGACTGGTTCCAAATTGGGAAGGGAGTACATCAAGGATGTATATTGTCATCCTGCTTATTTAAATTATATGCAAAGTACATCATGTGAAATGCTGGGCTGGATGAAGCACAAGCTGGAATAAAGATTGCCGGGAGAAATACCGATAACCTCAGATACGCAGATGGGGCTTCCCTCGTGGCTCAGTCAGTAAAGACTCTGCCTGCAATGCAGGAGACCCGGGTTCGATTCCTGGGTCGGGAAGAGCTCCTGGAAAAGGGAATAGCAACCCACTCCAGTATTCTTGCCTGGAGAATCCCATGGACAGGGAGGCCTGGCAGGCTACAGTCCATGGAGTCATAAGAGTTGAACATGACTTAGCAACTACACCACCACCACAGATATACAGATGGCACTATCTTTATGGCAGAAAGCGAAGAAGAACTAAAGAGTCTCTTGATGAAGGTGAAAGAGGACAGTGAAAAAGTTGGCTTAAAACTCAACATTCAGAAAACTATGATCATGGCATCTGGTCTCATCACTTCATGGCAAATAGAAACAATAGAAATGGTAAGAGACTTTATCTTTTGGGGCTCCAAAATCACTGCAGATGGTGACTGAAACCATGAAATTAAAAGATGCTTGTTCCTTGAAAGAAAAGCTTTGGCAAACCTAGACAGCATATTAAAAAGCAGAGACATTACTTTGCCAACAAAGGTCCATCTAGTCAAAGTTATGGTTTTTCCAGTAGTCATGTATGGATGTGAGAGTTGGGCTATAAAGAAAGCTGAGCACTGATGAATTGATGCTTTTGATCTATGGTTTGGAGAAGACTCTTGAGAGTCCCTTGGACTGCAAGGAGATCCAACCAGTCCATCCTAAAGGAAATCAGTCCTGAATATTCATTGGAAGGACTGATGATGAAGCTGAAACTCCAATACTTTGGCCACCTGATGCAAAGAACTGACTCATTTGAAAAGACCCTGATGCTGGAAAAGATTGAAGGTGGGAGGAAAAGGGGATGACAGAGGATGATATGGTTGGATGGCATCACCAACGTGATGGACATGAGTATGAGTAGTCTCTGGGAGTTGGTGATGGACAGGGAAGCCTGGCGTACTGCAGTCCATGGGGTCACAAAGAGCTGGACATGACTTAGCGACTGAACTGAACTGAACTGAACATAGAGAATAATAAACCTTGTTTTTTATTCTGAACTAACCAAGTGAAAAATGCTGTGCAGAAATTCATGCTAGAGAACTCCAAAGGTGAATATGGTAGAGAAAGCTTAGATTATAGAAGTTGACAAATCTGGGCTCAAAAATCTGATCTATTGTTGACCCCTGAGGAAGCTGACTAAACTTTAGGCCTTGTTAGGCTTTGTTTAGGCCTTGTTACAACTCAGGTAACAGGGACCTACCTTTGGAGAACTGAGTAATGTATCTAAAACCTAGGCACTTTAGCCAGGCCTGATTATGTAGTGTCATTCAAACAATATAACAATTCCATAACGATGAAGCAGATCATTTTGATGGGAAGAGATTAAGAAAGGCATTTTATGCAGAAGATTGGATTTGAATTTGGTCTCTAGGTGAAAAACCCATTCTAGTGTCAGATGCCTGGTATATATGAATATTCTGCTTGCTTTATTTATTTATTTTTAATTCCATGATTATTTTTAAGTAATTTAAGATTATTTAAGAGGTTGAAAGTAAATTCATTCCCATTCCAAACGTGCAGGGACTTCCCTGGTTGTCCAATGGCTAATGAGTTCACACTCCTAACACAGGGGCTCAGGTTCAATCCCTGGTCAAGGAACTAGATCCTACATGCAACTAAGAGTTCCCATGCTGTAGCTAAGACCTTAAGCAGCCACATTTATAAATAAATATGTATATTTTTAATTCTTAAAAAGCAAAACAACAACAACAAATAAATTCAAAACATTCAGATACAAAAATTCGAAGTGGACCTCAAAAAAAAAAAAAAAAAAAAAAAAGTCAAGTAAATTGGAGATGAGTAGAGTCAAATGAGAGCCTTATAGTCCTAAATGTATTTAGGAGGCCTTAGTTCCTACCTGGGGGAAGGCAATGGCACCCCACCCCAGTACTTTTGCCTGGAAAATCCCATGGATGGAGGAGCCTGGTAGACTCCAGTCCGTGGGGTCGCTAAGAGTCGGACACGACTGAGCGACTTCACTTTCACTTTTCACTTCCATGCATTGGAGAAGGAAATGGCAACCCACTCCAGTGTTCTTGCCTGGAGAATCCCAGGGACAGGGCAGCCTGGTGAGCTTCCGTCTATGGGATCGCACAGAGTTGGACACGACTGAAGCGACTTAGCAACAGCAGCAGCAGAGTCAAATGAGAGCCTTGTAGTCCTAAATGTATTTAGGAGGCCTTAGTTCCTACCTGGGGGAGCTCCTTGATCATCTCACTGGGAACAACACGTCTGCCTGGCTATCTCTGTCTGTGTTAAGAGCACTTGGCCCTGGTCAGACCACAGCTCTGCACTCTGGGGCAGAGAGACAGCAGGACAGGAGTTACGGGGTTTCTGTGATTGATTTCTCCGTCGTCTTTTTTTTTTTTTTTTTTCTTAAAAGGAGAAAAAAAAAGTGTTCTAAGAGAGACACAAGGCTTGACAAGTTGAATTTGGGATTTATTCCCGGTATTACTTGGATTTTCAAGAATTTTTGGAAATCTTGCCTTTCGGCCACAGCACTCCTCAGCAGTATGCACTATTTGCCAAATTCATTTCAAGCTCTTGAATTCACAGTTAAAAGAGAAATAAAAAAGTCTTTCATTTGTTCCTAAGCTGTTTCTTTTGCTTGTAAAACCAATCATAATGTCTACCCAATAAAAAAAGAAATGCATGAAAGTTAGAACTCCAGAAAAGTTAACTGTTGAAGCCTGAAATTCCCCCAGGCAAAGCCAGAAGTCATTTCACTGAGTTTTCTCTTTGAACTTGGGAGGGCACGAGCAACAGGAGAAAATTCTCCTTTATCCTTCTTTAGACTTCTCCTCTTTAAGAAAGAGTGTGACTAAGCTTGGGATTGGAATGGCCACCTTTTAAGGCCTGAGCCACAGAAAACTGGTAGCAACCTTCTATTACTTTCTAGCACCAGGAAAAGGCTTCGAGCCTAGTGTGCTGTGATGCTCTGTAATGCGGCCCAGCCAGGGTGGTGGCTTGGTACCCACTGTGACTGTGGGTGTGCTCTGGGTCCCCTTCAACCCCCTCTCCTTTCCCACGATCACCACCTCTCAGGATGGCTCATACACACACTCCTACATGGCAAGCTGGCCAGCTATGAGTCTGCAACCACAGATCCTAAAGTGTTATAAAATAGGCTTCTTTCTCTTCCTAAATGCCTAGAGCAAGGTTGACAGACACACTGAGAAGCACAATCCTGACAAAAATGAAGTGAAACACAAAAGGTAAACCTAAAAACTGCACCATCCTTTTGTTTCAGACCTACTAAGACCAGCACGGGCCATTTGGGATCCTGTTTTGCAGAAAATTTGAACACCAATCAAGGGTTTTGTTTCTTTGGGTTTAAAAACTTTTCATCACTTTTTCCTTCTAGCATGAAAATACAACACTAACTACTTTACCAGGAGAAGCAAAAGTGTTGGAAAAATAATTCCGCCCCTGCCAGCGCCTGCTATTGAGATCAGTGCCCGTTCCAATTTGTTCCTAACTCTCCAAATATATATTTTTTTCTCACTGGGAATTTTCTCCTTATGTGAATACTAAGGCAGAGCATCTGTGACAGAAACAAATCAGAAGATAAATGAACCATACACGTGGAAGCTCTGTTGTTGAGGACCGCTTTCCTTCCCTACTTTCTAGTACCCTGTTTCATCGGGGTGAGGCATTTCACTGGCAGGGACATTTCACTTGTGGGGAGCCACTCTGGAAGGGTCTGGCAGCTCAGGGTTGGCTCTTCCCTATGCCCTCCTTCAGATGGGGCCCAGCCCATACACTTGGCTTTATCATGGAATAACACACATGAAACACATTCTTTTTATCTTCAAAACACACCTCTAAGTCTTCATTCCTTAATTCTGCTTGTGGACTGGGTGACTGTTATTACTGCTCCAACCTCCCCTGCCCCCCACCACATAACTCTTTTTACTAGCCATCCTTCACTTGTCTCACCTCTCCTTTTACTTTATGCATCAACTTGCATAAAGACAAAACCAAAACACAACAGAAACTAAGAGTCAAAAGGGAAATGCTCTTAATACTGCCAGGTTCCTCTTGACTTTCTGTGTTGTGCGGATCACTGGGGGCCCTCAGCTTCTTTGAATGTGATGCTCACAGTACAGCAGAGGCATCAGAATGGAAATAGGCTCCTGGAATGAGGAGGATGTATTTCTCCAGATAAGAACTTGGTGAAATATTTAAGGGAAGGACTGTGACACAAGGGGGATGGATGTCATATAACAGCAGAATGCCTCCAGGTCCAGACCTTGGCGCTTTTCAGTATTGACTCAAGTGTGTCCCTGAGAAAGTTACCTAACCGCTCCAAGTTATAGTTTCCTTGTGTGCAAAATAGGTATAATAAACCCCACTACTTCATGGGTTTGTTGAAAAGATTTAGTGAGATCAAAGATGTAGAATGCTGGGAACTTCCTGGCAGTCCAGTGGTTGACTTTGCCTTCCAAAAGAATACATTTGAATCAGTTCTAAGGAGGTGGATGGAACTGGAGCCTATTATACAGAGTGAAGTAAGCCAGAAACAAAAACACAAATACAGTATACTAATGCATATATATGGAATTTAGAAAGATGGTAAAAATAACCCTATTTACGAGACAGCAAAAGAGACACTGATGTATAGACCAGACTTTTGGACTCTGGGACCGGGAGAGGGTGGGATGATTGGGGAGAATAACATTGAAATATGTATAATATTATATCTGAAATGTATTAATCGTTCAAACTAAACACTGTCATGTTACAATTTGTTCATATTAGATGTTTGTAATGTTTCTGATAATCAATAAAAGAGATTCTTGATTGAAAAAAAAAAAAGAATCTTAAAAGAGAAAAAAAAAACAAAACAAAGGTTGTGGATTCAATAACTGGTCAGGGAATTAAGATCCCACATGTCTTGTGGCCAAAAAAAAAAAAAAACAAACCAAAACAAAACATAAAACAGAAGCAATATTGTAACAAATTAAAAAAGATGGTCCACATTAGAAAAAAAAAAAAAAAAAGGATGTAGAACGCTTAGCACCATGCCTGGTACATAGAAAGATTCCAACAGACATGAGAGCTGAGGTTGGACGATGTTGCTGAATTCACACACTGGTTGGTGACTTTTTGCAAGATAACCCTGGGATTCTTGAAGATCTGTTCACACTTTAACCCCAAGGCGGTGGGATAGAGCATGCATTTCACAGAAATTGATTTAATATCATTCCTTCATCCATAGCAGGTCTACCTCCATGAAGCAATATGGCTTCTTTGAACTCTATCCCTCCCAAGGGTTATTTGGGGACTGAATGAGTAATATAACTGAATTGTTCAGCTGATAGTAGGCTCTAGTAAATGTGACTTTCTACCTTACACTTTTTATTCTTATATGCAGGGGTAGTTTAGAAAAATCCATGAGTGAAGAAGTTCTTTTCTATATTTGCTTCATGTCATCTTTTTAAAATAAAAATCCTTTTAATAAACCAGAGCATCAATGACAAAAATCAATCATTTGATCAGTAACAGTGATGCATAAGCACTCCAGTCAATGGGATTTTCAAGGTGGGGAGGACAAGATTTACACAATCACATTATTGTGAGAACTGAATGGAATAATATGTGGCAGATGCATAGAACAGTGCTTGATACACAGTAAATCATAAGTGCTATTACTTTAAATTTTATGATTAAACTGTAATGTTAAAAATTTAAAAGCCATTTTTCATCACTTTTTCAACCATAATATTCTTCTATAATGTATTTTAGTACTTACTATAGTTTCTGATACATAATTATGTGATTTCTCTGTCTACACTTGTTTTACCATGTATGCTGTGACAATTTATGTGTTACCTTATACAGTACCCAGATGTTTGGCTAAACGCTAGTCTGGATGTTGATGTGAAGGTACTTTTTAGATGTGAGTAACATTTACCATCAACTGACTTTAAGTAAAGCAGATTACCCCCCATAATGGGTGAGCATCATCCAGTGCATTAAAGACCCTAAGAGCAAAAACTGAGGCTTCCCAGAGTAGAAGAAATTCTGCCTCAAGACCGTAGCATCACTCACCACCAGAGTTTCCAGCTTGCTGGCTTGCTGTTTGAATTTTGGACTCAAGACTGAGACACTGACTATTACCTGAACTTCCAGCTTGCCAGACAGCTAATACATAGCAGATTCTATTGCCATGTGAGCCAGCTTTTTAAAATCTCTCTCTGTATTTCTACAACTATCTCTCCCTTATTGGTTCTGCTTCTCTGGAGAACTCTGACACACACACACACACACACACACACACACACACACACAGTTTCCTTATTTTCTTAATTACAGCAGGGTTGTCAGACTATGGTCCATCTGCCAAATCCTTTTTGACACCTATATTTGAACATACGGTTTTATAGGAATAGAACCATGTCTGTTCATTTATGCATTGTCTGTGGATGATTTTGTACTATAATTGAACAGCAGAATTAAGTAGTTGGAACAGGTAATAATGACCCACAAAGTTCTGTACCTTTACAGAAGAAGTTTACTGACATCCAAATTAGAGAATAAAAGAGTAAATGACATCAGAGAGTATGTTATCTTTTTTGTAAGGAAAATTTTGTAGGCCTTAGGTATTGCTAAGTTGCTTCCAAAACAACTAAGAAAGTTATGAGGTCTTATTTCTAGAGAAAAAATTATGAAAATGTTGATTTCTTTTAAATGCTGATCAAGATGTTTACCTGTCTGTGGACAAGTCAGCTAAACAAAATATTCTATTGAATAAGTAATCCTATTATTTTTCTTGTCATATATCTCCCTCAGAAAACCACAACAATATCCTGTACTATTAAGAATGTAATTTCCATTTAACCTTGTATTGTTTTCATTCTAGGAAATAATCTTAGGGCAATAAGTCTAATCTTAATATTTCTGATCAATATAGTAAGCTGAGTTGATCTAAGAATTCTCTCTTTTGAGTAAATTCATACAAAAATGTTGTATAAAACATAACAAAATCATGTATATCTTTAAGCTTTAAAACCAGAAGGAAAACTACCCAGATTTTCTACACAAAAAAACTTTAAAATCAAAGCATTGAATGGGAGCTAAAACTGAATGACTCAGGATCAAAACCTAGGGTGAATTTCAATGCCCACTTGTAGGAAAGTGCAGCATTACATCTGTGGAACTTATGCTCCTTGAATAACTAGAACTGAGGCTTCCTCCCTAAGGCTGAGGGTATGGAATATCTCCACAGAAAAACTCTGGGAGGTACTTGAGAAGTCACCACCTACCTTTGATTATGGGCTGGAAAAGAATTACCCCCCAAAGAAGTCAGAATTTTAACTTTAAAATGAGCATATGTCTCATATCTTACTAATCAAATGAGGATGGACATGGCCTGATCTGAGAAATTAACCTAGATATTCTCTATAACAGAGAAAATCTGTAGGTTCCAGGTAGGAGTAAATCTTATCAAATACTTTTTTTCAGTGATTATTTCATAAGGATTGAGGTATAAAAGTGAAAGCACTAGAATTCCAGTTGCAAATCCTCTTCTCTTAAGAAAGATTGTTTCTCCTTCAAGGTGCTGCTACGTTGCTTCAGTCCTGCCCGACTCTGTGCGACCCCATAGACAGCAGCCCACCAGGCTCCCCCGTCCCTGGGATTCTCCAGGCAAGAACACTGGAGTGGGTTGCCATTTCCTTCTCCAATGCAGGAAACTGAAAAGTGAAAGTAAAGTC
Organism: Tragelaphus eurycerus; assembly: GCA_935064755.1. Taxonomy (NCBI): domain Eukaryota; kingdom Metazoa; phylum Chordata; class Mammalia; order Artiodactyla; family Bovidae; genus Tragelaphus; species Tragelaphus eurycerus. Next base: position 16,136,289 of record CAKXYN010000003.1, read on the forward strand.
ACTCAGTCATGTCCAACCCTCAGCGACCCCATGGACTGCAGCCTACCAGGCGCCTCTGTCCATGGGATTTTCCAGGCAAGAGTATTGGAGTGGGGTGCCATTGCCTTCTCCGTCAAGGTGGCGCAATTCAAATGTCATTCTATGACTTTCTGTCATAAAAACCATCTCCCCCACTCCCAATTTTCTTCACCTAAATAAGCTTTTGCTCTCACAATCCTCTGTTCATCCCTTTCGACTAGAATTTTCAATTGACACATAGAGGATTTTGTACTCTTTCATCTCTCTTCTGTAAATGCACTGTTTGAGGTCAGGAATCATGTCTTATTTACATTTATGTCCTCTGTAGAGAACTTTAAAATATCTCTTGAAAGTAACAGTAACAATCATTTCCATTAACCTTTGTAAAGGATACAAGGAAGTAAGCAACGTTGACACTGATTATTTTCAGATCAGATCAGTCGCTCAGTCGTGTCCGACTCTTTGCGACCCCATGAATTGCAGCACGCCAGGCCTCCCTGTCCATCACCAACTCCCGGAGGTCACTTAGACTCACATCCATTGAGTCAGTGATCCCATCCAGCCATCTCATCCTCTGTCGTCCCCTTCTCCTCCTGCCCCCAGTCCCTCCCAGCATCAGAGTCTTCTCCAATGAGTCAACTCTTCACATGAGGTGGCCAAAATACTGGAGTTTCAGCTTTAGCATCATTCCTTCCAAAGAAATCCCAGGGCTGATCTCCTTCACAATGGACTGGTTGGATCTCCTTGCAGTCCAAGGGACTCTCAAGAGTCTTCTCCAACACCACAGTTCAAAAGCATCAATTCTTCAGCGCTCAGCCTTCTTCACAGTCCAGCTCTCACATCCATACATGACCACAGGAAAGACCATAGCCTTGACTAGGCGAACCTTTGTTGGCAAAGTAATGTCTCTGCTTTTGAATATGCAATCTAGGTTGGTCATAACTTTCCTTCCAAGGAGTAAGCGTCTTTTAATTTCATGGCTGCAGTCACCATCTGCAGTGATTTTGGAGCTCAGAAAAATAAAGTCTGACACTGTTTCCACTGTTTCTCCATCTATTTCCCATGTAGTGATGGGACCAGATGCCATGATCTTCGTTTTCTGAATGTTGAGCTTTAAGCCAACCTTTTCACTCTCCACTTTCACTTTCATCAAGAGGCTTTTTAGCCCCTCTTCACTTTCTGCCATAAGGGTGGTGTCATCTGCATATCTGAGGTTATTGATATTTCTCCCAGCAATCTTGATTCCAACTTGTGTTTTTTCCAGTCCAGCATTTCTCATGATGTACTCTGCATATAAGTTAAATAAACATGGTGACAATATACAGCCTTGACGTACTCCTTTTCCTATTTGGAACCAGTCTGTTGTTCCATGTCCAGTTCTAACTGTTGCTTCCTGACCTGCATACAGATTTCTCAAGAGGCAGGTCAGGTGGTCTGGTATTCCCATCTCTTTCAGAATTTTCCACAGTTTATTGTGATCTACACAGTCAAAGGCTTTGGCATAGTCAATAAAGAAGAAATAGATGTTTTTCTGGAACTCTCTTGCTTTTTCCATGATCCAGCGGATGTTGGCAATTTGATCTCTGGTTCCTCTGCCTTTTCTAAAACCAGCTTGAACATCTGGAACCTCACGGTTCACATATTGCTGAAGCCTGGCTTGGAGAATTTTGAGCATTACTTTACTAGTGTGTGAGATGAGTGCAATTGTTCGGTAGTTTGAGCATTCTTTGGCATTGCCTTTCTTTGGGATTGGGATGAAAACTGACCTTTTCCAATCTTGTGGCCACTGCTGAGTTTTTCAAATTTGTTGGCATATTGAGTGCAGCACTTTCACAGCATCCTCTTTCAGGATTTGGAATAGCTCCACTGGAATTCCATCACCTCCACTAGCTTTGTTCATAGTGAGGCTTTCTAAGGCCCACTTGACTTCACATTCCAGGATGTCTGGCTCTAGGTCAGTGATCACACCATCATGATTATCTGGGTCTTGAAGCTCTTTTTTGTACAGTTCTTCTGTGTATTCTTGCCACCTCTTCTTAATATCTTCTGCTTCTGTTAGGTCCATACAATTTCTGTCCTTTATCGAGCCCATCTTTGCATGAAATGTTCCTTTGGTATCTCTGATTTTCTTGAAGAGATCCCTAGTCTTTCCCATTCTGTTGTTTTCCTCTATTTCTTTGCATTGATTGCTGAAGAAGGCTTTCTTATTTTATGAATAGCATAATTTAATGAAGAACACTTAAGGTGTTTGGGTATCTAGCAAAAGAAATTAGGTAACAACTAGTGTCTGAAAACTGTTTGATTAATGATAGGAAAAATTAGGATAGACTGTAAGTTCTGCAGGAGTTCAGAAAATCAGTTTAGCTAGCTCACAATGGGGAAGTGTTAGAAGGTAAGGTCAGAAAGTTTGGATGATTGAGTGGGGCCAGATTACGAATAATTCAGGAATTTGGACTTAAATCTGTAGCTAGTGGTTGGGAAACCATGAATGCTTTGTGTGCAATGAAGTTAACATAATCAAAGATCTGGTTTAGGATTGTTAATCAGGCAGCAATGTGTAGGATGAATCGGATATGGGAAAGCACCCCAAGGCAAAGAATAGCCTGAAGGACTATTGCAGTAATTTAGGAATGAGTGATAATAGTTTAGACTGGGCAGTAGGGATGCAAAAAAAGGGGGGTGGGGAGAATTTTAGTAAGGACCACAAATGTTTTTTTATAAAAAAGACAAACTGGTTTAATTATTATGGGAAATCATGATAAAATATGCAAATTCTTCACAGGGCAGGAATACTATCAGAGATCAAACATATTAAGAAAATTATGGGAGATGATGAAATTATAATTTTTCTTAACACTTCATTCTTTAATAAGTGACAAAATAGATGTGAACACAGACCAAGTCAACATTTTTCATAGATATCCATGTAACATCTGTGTAACATGATCTACTTAATAATTCTTAGCCATCTTTTGTAAAATAATTATTTTCGTAGGATAGGGTTCTGAAAATGGGGAAATATGGAGGTCACATATGGTTTCATTTGATAAATTCTGGGTTATAAGAAGTTCACATTCTGCAAAGCAAAGATTTAGAAGCTCTAAACAGAGCAACGAAATTGATTTGTGATGTGATTGTCATTGATGCCAGATTAGCAACTGCCATGGTTAGGCAGAACTATCATATCATTTTGAAAGAATGCAAAAATCTTGAGTCTATGTAAGAAACATGACATTCACTCTGTAGAAGAAACTTGGGCTTAGCCAAATTGACGTGGTTTAAGTCAACATTTAACTTAGCTAGTTTCTTTCTTCTTTTAGTTCATTGCAAAGCTTTATCTGTATCAAATACTGTCCTCTTTTCTTCTTTATCAGTTGGGCAATCCACGAATACCATTCTTAGCCTTGAGTAAGTTCTCAGTCATATATGGAAGCCAGAGTTCAAAAGCTTTGGTGCATTATCATGAAATTCTATTTTTCTTCCCCTAATATAGTATAACAATTTAAAACTTTTCTGCTCTAATCATTGTCATCATAAATTAAGAGATCATAATCAGTCTAGAGTAGCAGGTCACCTACCGGGGTAAGTTCCTGGCATGACACACTGCTTAGTTAGAGGGAGAGCTATGATGATTCAGCCCATAGTTATTCTCCTCCTGGGGTATGTGGTGAAGAGAGGCCCAGGTAAAGCACAGATTTTGAAGTCAGACGAGCTGAAGTTCCAACCCAGTGTAGATCATCTATGAGTCGTGTACTATATGCATTTGCTAGAGCTGTCATAACAAAGCACTGTAGTTTGAGTGGCTTAAACAAGAGAAATTTATTTTCTCATAGTCCCAGAGATTAGAGGTACAAGGACAGGGTGGTCAGAGATGGTTTCCCTGAGGCCTTTCTCCTTGGCTTGTACATGGTTATCTTCCTGTGTCTTCACAAGGCGTCCCTCTGTAACTACCTATGTTCAACTTTCTCTAACAAGGATCCCAGTCATATTGGGTCACCTTCACTCCTTCATTTTAATTTGGTAATCATTTTAAAGATCTATCTCCAAATGCAGTCACATGCTGATGTCCTAAGAGTTAAAATTTCAACACATTCATTTAGAATAACACAATTCATCAAGGGAATTCCAGAAAAACCATCTATTTCTGCTTTATCTACTATGTTAAAGACTTTGACTGTGTGCTGCTGCTGCTGCTAAGTCGCTTCAGTTGTGTCCGACTCTGCGCGACCTCAGAAATGGCAGCTCACCGGGCTCCCCCATCCCTGGGATTCTCCAGGCAAGAACAATGGAGTAGGTAGCCATTTCCTTCTCCAATGCATGAAAGTGAAAAGTGAAAGTGAAGTTGCTCAGTCATGTCTGACTCCTAGCGACCCCATGGACTGCAGCCTACCAGGCTCCTCTGTCCATGCGATTTTCCAGGCAAGAGTACTGGAGTGGGGTGCCATTGACTGTGTAGATCACAACAAACTGTGGAAAATTCTTAAACAGATGAGAATACCAGACCACCTTACTTGCCTCCTGAGAAACTTGTATGCAGGTCAAGAAGTAGCAATTAGAACAAGACAAAGATCAATGAACTGGTTGAAAATTGGGAAAGGAGTATGTCAAGCCTATATATTGTCACCCTGTTTATTCAACCTATGTGCAGAGTATATCATACGAAATGCCAAGCTGGATGAATCACAAACTGGAATCAAGATTGTTGGTAGAAATATCAATAACCTCAGATATGCAGATGATGCCACCCTAATGGCAGAAAGTAAAGAACTAAAGAGCCTCTAGATGAGAGTGAAAGAGGAGAGTGAAAAAGCTGGCTTAAAATTCAACAGTAAAAAAAACTAAGATCATGACATCTAGTCCCATCACCTCATAGCAAATAGAAGAGGTAAAAGTGGAAAAAGAAACAGATTTTATTTTCTTGGGCTCCAAAATCACTGTGGATGGTGACAGCAGCCGTGAAATTAAAAGACACTTGCTCCTTGGAAGAAAAGCTATGACAAGCCTAGACAGTGTCTTAAAAAGCAGAAACATCACTTTGTCATCAAAGGTCCATTTAGTCAAAACTATTGTTTTTCCAGTAATCATGTATGGAGATGAGAGTTGGACTATAAGGAAGGCTCAGCACTGAAGAATTGATGTTTTCAAACTGTAGTGATTAAGGAAGACTCTTCATTGTCCCTTGGACATCAAGGAGTTCAAACCAGTCAATCCTTAAGGAAATCAATCCTGAATATTCATTGGAAGGACTAATGCTGAAGCTGAAGCTTCAATACTTTGGCCACCTGATGCAAAGAACTGACTCATTGTTAAGAATTTGATGCTGGGAAAGATTGAAGGCAAAAGGAAAAGGCGATGGTAGAAGATGAGATGGTTAGATAGCATCACCGACTCAATGGACATGAGTTTAAGCAAACTCCAGGAGACGGTGAAGGACAGGGAAGCCTGATGTGTTGCAGTCCATGGGGCTGCAAATAGTCCAACACGACATAGTGACCGAACAGAACAGAATGGTTTAGCTCATTGCACATAGCTTCAGGCAAATCACTTAGCTATTCATGTCCTGTTTATTTGGAATAAATTTTTTGGATTTAGTCAAGTCTGAAAAACTCCAGATACTGACTGTGAGGTGAAGACCATGTCTGACATACTCAAAACAGAGATCACTGTTCCAGTATATGCACATTCAGAGCAATAAATATGCTATGCTTTTCACCTTTAAGGCTAAATTGTTGTTGTTTTAATCATGCTGGCTTATTTGACATATTGATATTCAGGTATATGATTTTTTTTAAAATCTGTGTTTCTCAGAGGCACTGCAAAATCTAGCTTATTATGAATAATGGGATTTTTTTTTATCTAGGCTGAATTATAAGGATGTGAGATTTATTTAGAATTCATGTACTTGGAAGTTGCTGCATACCAAGATGGTACTGTGTCTTATTTGTTCCTGTATAATGATATTTGTTGGTTATTTCATTCCTTCATTACTCTCAACTTCTGCATCAAAAAGATCACTAGATCATTTACCATCAACTCTAAATATCCTGGTATCTTTTCCTCTCCATCTTCATTGCACCCAACATAGTAAGTCCCCAGCAATTTTTTGATGGCTGGAGTTTGGAGTCTGGACTGTTGCAAGAGTCTTCTCAGTGGTTTTTTGAGGTTTTTCTTCGTCTACCTAGTCTTGCTCTGTAAAACTTCTAAACACTACTGCCAAGCTAATCTTTAAAACCGCAAATGAGACTACATATCCAATGTATTTGTAATCTATCAATTGTTTGATACTATGCATAGCAGTTTCGCAGAAATTTTTCTTAGTCTAGAACAAAAATTGAAGATATAAAGATCAATATGTGAAGCATTAAAAATGCTATCAGAAGCTGTTTCATAACTAACATTGGCATGGCTGCTCTGTCATTCTTTTTTTGTCGTCTGTGTATGTGTTCTGAATCATCTTTTTACCGGTGAGAAAAATGAGGCTCAGAAAGGATAGTTAATGTACCTAAGGTCACATACTGGAGAAGGCAATGGCACCCCACTCCAGCACTCTTGCCTGGAAAATCCCATGGACGGAGGAGCCTGGTGGGCTGCAGTCCATGGGGTCACTAGGAGTTGAACACGACTGAGCAACTTCACTTTTATTTTTCACTTTCATGCATTGGAGAAGGAAATGGCTACCTACTCCAGTGTTCTTGCCTGGAGAATCCCAGGGATGGGGGAGCCTGGTGGGCTGCCATCTATGGGGTTGCACAGAATCAGACACGACTGAAGCAACTTAGCAGCAGCAGCAGCAAGGTCACATAACTAAGTGGATGTGTTGCAGAAAGGGGGACCCCTTCCAGTGCCAGAAAATGAGCTCTTGTCTAACACTTGGAAATGAATTGTCTGAGGAGACACACTTGCTGACAAAGCAAGAGATTTTACTGGGAAAGGGCACCCGAGGGGAGACCAGTATGGTAAGAGAAGCCAGGAGAACTGCTCTGCCGTGTGGCTCACAGTCTTGGGTTTTATGGTGATGGGATTAGTTTCCGGGTGGTCTTTGGCCAATCATTCTAATTCAGAATGTTTGGTGGTGCACGCATGGCTCAACCAAGATGGATGCTAGCGAGAGGGATTCTGGGAAGTGGATGGACACGCAGTGTCTCCTTTGACCTTTCCCGAACTCTTCCGGTTGGTGGTGGCTTATTAGTTCCGTATTCCTTACCAGGATCTCCTATCATAAAACAACTCATGCAAATGGTTACTATGGTGCCTGGCCAGGGTGAACGGTTTCAATCAGTGTGCTTCCCCTAACAGATGCACCAGGATTTGAACCAAGTTCTCCTGACTCCCCTGAAAGACACTGAAGAGGGATTAAAGCCAGGAAAGGTGACATGATAAATTCATAATCTTCTTTATTTGAAGGACAGTTGATTTATAATATCATATTAGTTTCAGGTGTACAGCACAGTGATTTAGTTTTATATATATACACATATATATGTGTATATATATTCCTTTTCATATTCGTTTCCCTTATGGCTTGATATAAAATATTGAATAGAGTTCCCTGTGCTATACAGTAGGTCCTTGTTAGTTATCTACTTTATATAGTAGTTCAGTTCAGTTCAGTCACTCAGTCTTATCTGACTCTGTGCGACCCCATGAATCGCAGCACGCCAGGCCTCCCTGTCCATCACCAACTCCCGAAGGTCACTCAGACTCACACCCATCGAGTCAATGATGCCATCCAGGCTTCTCATCCTCTGTCGTCCCCTTCTCCTCCTGCCCTCAATCCCTCCCAGCATCAGAGTCTTCTCCAATGAGTCAACTCTTCGCATGAGGTGGCCAAAGTACTGGAGTTTCAGCTTTAGCATCAGTCCTTCCAAAGAACACCCAGGACGGATCTCCTTTAGAATGGACTGGTTGGATCTCCTTGCAGTCCAAGGGAATCTCAAGAGTCTTCTCCAGCACCATAATTCAAAAGCATCAATTCTTTGGTGCTCAGCCTTCTTCACAGTCCAGCTCTCACATCCATACATGACCACTGGAAAAACCATAGCCTTGGCTAGATGGACCTTTGTTGGCAAAGTAATGTCTCTGCTTTTGAATATGCTATCTAGGTTGGTCATAACTTTCCTTCCAAGGAGTAAGCGTCTTTCAATTTCATGGTTGCAGTCACCATCTGGAGTGATTTTGGAGCTCCAAAAAATAAAGTCTGACACTGTTTCCACTGTTTCCCCATCTATTTCCCATGAAGCAATGGGACCAGATGCCATGATCTTCGTTTTCTGAATGTTGAGCTTTAAGCTAACTTTTTCACTTTCCTCTTTCACTTTCATCAAGAGGCTTTTGAGTTCCTCTTCACTTTCTGCCATAAGGGTGGTGTCATCTGCATATCTGAGGTTATTGATATTTCTCCCGGCAATCTTGATTCCACCATGTGTTTCTTCCAATCCAGCACTTCTGATGATGTACTCTGCATATAAGTTAAATAAGCAGGATGACAATATACGGACTTGACATACTCCTTTTCCTCTTTGGAACCAGTCTGTTGCTCCATGACCAGTTCTAACTGTTGCTTCCTGACCTGCATACAGATTTCTCAAGAGGCATGTCAGGTGGTCTGGTATTCCCATCTCTTTCAGAATTTTCCACAGTTTATTGTGATCCACACAGTCAAAGGCTTTGGCACAGTCAATAAAGCAGAAATAGATGTTTTTCTGGAACTCTCTTGCTTTTTCAATGATCCAGTGGATGTTGGCAATTTGATCTCTGGTTCCTCTGCCTTTTCTAAAACCAGCTTAAACATCAGGAAGTTTACGGTTCACATATTGCTGAAGCCTGGCTTGGAGAATTTTGAGCATTACTTTACTAGCATGTGAGATGAGTGCAATTGTGCAGTAGTTTGAACATTCTTTGGCTTTGCCTTTTGGGATTGGAATGAAAACTGACCTTTTCCAGTCCTGTGGCCACTGCTGAGTTTTCCAAATTTGCTGGCATATTGAGTGCAGCACTTTCACAGCATCATCTTTCAGGATTTGGAATAGCTCCACTGGAATGCCATCACCTCCACTAGCTTTGTTCGTAGTGATGCTTTCTAAGGCCCACTTGACTTCACATTCCAGGATGTCTAGCTCTAGGTGAGTGATCACACCATCGTGATTATCTGGGTCGTGAAGACCTTTTTTGTACAGTTCTTCCGTGTATTCTTGCCACCTCTTCTTAATATCTTCTGCTTCTGTTAGGTCCATACCATTTCTGTCCTCTATCAAGCCCATCTTTGCATGAAATGTTCCCTTGGTATCTCTAATTTTCTTGAAGAGATCTCTAGTCTTTCCCATTCTGTTGTTTTCCTCTATTTCTTTGCATTGATTGCTGAAGAAGGCTTTCTTATCACTTCTTGCTATTCTTTGGAACTCTGCATTCAGATGCTTATATCTTTCCTTTTCTCCTTTGCTTTTCACTTTTCTTTTCACAGCTATTTGTAAGGTCTCCTCAGACAGCCATTTTGCTTTTTTGCATTTCTTTTCCATGGGGATGGTCTTGATCCCTGTCTCCTGTACAATGTCACGAATCTCATTCCATAGTTCATCAGGCACTCTATCTATCAGATCTAGGCCCTTAAATCTATTTCTCACTTCAACTGTATACTCATAAGGGATTTGATTTAGGTCATACCTGAATGGTCTAGTGGTTTTCCCTACTTTCTTCTATTTCAGTCTGAATTTGGTAATAAGGAGTTCATGATCTGAGCCACAATCAGGTCCTGGTCTTGTTTTTGTTGACTGTATAGAGCTTCTCCATCTTTGGCTGCAAAGAATATAATCAAACTGATTTCGTTGTTGACCATCTGGTGATGTCCATATGTAGAGTCTTGTGTTGTTGGAAGAGGGTGTTTGTTATGACCAGTGTATTTTCTTGGCAAAACTGTATTAGCCTTTGCCCTGCTTCATTCCATATTCTAAGGCCAAATTTGCCTGTTACTCCAGGTGTTTCTTGACTTCCTACTTTTGCATTCCAGTTCCCTATAATGAAAAGGACATCTTTTTGGGGTGTTAGTTCTAAAAGGTCTTGTAGGTTTTCATAGAACCATTCAAATTCAGCTTTCAGTGTTACTGGTTGGTCTATGCCTTGGATCACTGTGATATTGAATGGTTTGCCTTGGAAACAAACAGAGATCATTCTGTCATAATCCTAATCTATCACCGCCCCCCCCCCCCACTTTTCCTCTTTGATAACCATAAATTTAAGTCTGTGAGTCTATTTCTGTTTTGTAAATAAATTCATCTGTATCATTTTTCCACTTAGGATCCACGTATGAGCCATATCATCTGATATTTATCTTTCTCTGTTCGGCTTATTGCCATTCTGTCCCATTATCTCAGAGTAGTCTAGGCCAGCACTGGCCCAGAGAGTCAAGTCCAAAATCCTTGTCAGGACCTCAGCAACAGTGATTGAGATTCTTCCAGCCCGGCTATTTCTGCCCTCCGATGATTTGGAAATCTCTGGCGTTCCCCTTGTTCCCTGTTGGAATTTCCTTCCTCCCCTTGTTCCTGGAAACATTCCATGAGCAGATAACTGTCTTCCTGTCTTGCCACAGCATTTCAGCAATACCTTTCACACCATGGATCAGAGCAAGCTCTAATGATATGGTTGCTCGTCAGTCTCCCTCCTTGCCTAGGACTTCCGCCATGGTGTTTCTCCACCCTTATGTATCTAGTGCATTGAGCAATGCTGAAGCGATAACCACTTCAGATGAAAAACTCAGTGAGGAAGTCAGAGATACTTTCTGTACCTAAATATTTTTCATTTTCACCCTGTTTATGGAGAGCCCCTTTTATAAAAAAATAAATAAATAAAAATTCAGAATTTTTTTGATGTGGACCCATTTTTAAAGTCTTTGTTGTTTTTTTTTTTTTTTACCACATTGCTTCTATTTTATGTTTTGTGTTTTTGGCCATGGGGCATGTGGCATCTTAGCTCCCTCCCTGATCAGGGATCAAACCTGCACCCCCTACATTGGAAGGCAAAGTCTTAACCACTTGACCAGCTGTGTCCCTCTGGATAGCTTCTCGAAGGAAACAGGATAAAGAAATCAAAGGGAAAAAAGAAAAAGAATTGAAAGAGAAAACAAGAAACAAGCTTGGCAATGGAGTAAGGAGGAGGGGTGAGGGAAGAGGGGCACTCCCTGGAAGCCTATCCCAAGCTTCACCCACTTGCCCGCCACCAGGACTGCACCTCAAAAAGGTGATGCAGGCATCTCAATTCCACTCACAAAGAGAGTGCTGAATTACTCTATGTTCCTCATGTCTTGTCCTATTTCAGAAAGTGCCCAGCTCCAGTTCTCTTCCTTTTTGCCTTCCTATTTTTGTCTTGATTCTGAACCTTGCCTAATCGAGCTCAGTCACTAAGCCCCATTACCTCCTATGGCAGTTCAGCCATCAGTCCAGAGATACCTTTGCTAGAAACTCCAAGAGAGAAGCTGGGAAGGAGGGAGTGAGGGAGAGAAATGAGAAGTGGGTTATGTGAAGGAAAAGGTTGTACAAATTCAAGGAAGAAGGGGGAAAAAGCAAGGGAAAAATGAAAAAGAAGGAGAGGAGGAAGAAAAAAGGCAAGGAAGAGGGAAAGGGGAATTAAACCATTTCATGGGGTGGATTGCTGGTCCTCTTCTCCTGTAAATTATAGTATTTCATGTTCTCCTATTTCTATTTGGATTATTCACTTAAATCTCATTCAGCATAAAAGCTGAAAAACTATTCCTTAAATGTCCCATAAGAATGGCTTTGATTCTGTACTTTTTGGAGATATCACAACATTGTGACTCAAATGAACTTGACTAAAATTGTTCCAAACGAGAATTATTATTACAAAGCTCTTGGCTGTGAAAATGACAAAGTGAATTTAGTCCAAAGAACGATTTGCTGGGAAAACCACACCCTTCTAATGCCTCTGAATTGAAGGGACACAGAAACTATGACGATAAGATAGGCCACACAACTTTTCATGGAACATGGTGGCCCCAAAGCTAAACAAATAACAGTCTGAAACAGCCAATCACATTTGTTTTTCTCATATGCAAAAAAAGAAAACAAAAAAAGATTTTAAGCACATTTTGCCAGTTCTTCAGCCCTGGGTCAGAGTATTGAGATAATCACATGGTGAATAAAGTTCATATTTTCTGGGTAAAATTCTTTTGAAAAGGATGTCAGAAGAAATTTTTCTTAATGATCCAGACAAACATTTAGCTTCCTCAATACATCTCCCACTTAATAAAGTTATTATCCCCTCACTCCTGCATTTCACATAGAAATGACTGAGCAGGTCTTTACTTGTAAGGATAATGGTCTAACGTTAACATTCCAATAAATCAATTTTTTTCCCTATTCTATACATTTTCTCTATATAGTTTTTCTATTCTCAAGACATCCAAAGATGTCTCTTTCAGGCTTACAGACATAGAGAGCAAATTTATGATTACTAAAGGGGAAAGGGGAGGGGACGGATAAATTAGGAGTTATGGATAAGCATATGTAAATTATATAAATTAGATAAGCAATAAGGTCCTACTGTATGGCATAGGGAACGCTACTCAATATTCTGTAATGACCTATATGGGAAAAGAATCTGAAAAAGAATGAATACATGTATATGTGTAGCTGAATCAGGGCTTTCCTACTGGCTCAGCGGTAAAGAACTTGCCTGCAGTGCAGGAGACCCAGGCTGGATTCCTGGACTGGGAAGACCCCCTGGAGGAGGGCATGGCAACCCACTCTAGTACTCTTGCCTAGAGAATCCCATGGACAGAGGAGCCTGGAGACCGCAGTCCTTAGGGTCGCACAGAGTGGGACACAACCGAAGCAACTAAACGACGGCAGCAGCATAGATGAATAATTTTGCTGCACACTTGAAACTAATACAACATTGTAAATCAATGATACTTCAAAAAAAAAAAAAAAAGAAAAAAAGACAGAGATGGTTCTTTAATCCTAGTTTCAGCAAATGTGTATTAAGCACAAACCATGTAATAAACCGTATGCTAGGAAGCAGGGAGATAATCCTCTTGGAGGTAAGAAGAATAAAGTTAAAGTATTGTTATTATTCCTTTTATTCCAATAGGGAATCTATCATTTTAAGAATCCAAGTTATTTTAATCAAGATCAATTTTGCATGTAAGGTTGGACAAACACTCTTGATGCTTAGAAAAATATTCCTTTTTTTTAATTGGAGGAAAATTGCTTTACAATATTGCATTGGTTTCTGCCATACAGCAATGCCAATCAGCCATAATTATACATATATCACTTCTCTTGAGCCTCCCTCCCCTCCCTGCATCTCAGCCTTCTAGGTCATCAGAGCACAAGGCTGAGCTCCCAGTGTTATATTGCAACTTCTCACCAGCAATAGAAAAACATTCTCTTTAGCCTCCTGCCAAAGTCAAACCCATGACCACCCAGTTGAAATGGACTTCCCATCTTCAGTTCTGGCAAACATTCTGGATACAACTTGATAACCATTTGAGGAGTCTACACGTTTGCTACAGGAAGTACAAGATACTTCCAGTCACAGGCAAACAGGCTTTGAGTACAGCTTGTTCTTTGCCTATTATTACAAGAGTTCTCTTAACTGAGCTCTATTTACAAACTCATCAGATTAGTGATCTTTCTCCACCCTCTTTGTAAATCATGAAGACGGATAGCCATAGTTCACAGCTCTTGGCTCTTCTGCAACATTTCTGTTTGTGCCTTTGCGTTGTTTCTCACAAGTCAGTTACGCTAGCTCCCAACTATGTTTCTGCCAAATGCACTTGTTCCTGTAACTAAGTAGGGTGTAAAGCAATAAAATATGAGCCTGGACAGCCGTGGAATACTTGGAAGAGGAGGGTCACTACAAATACTTCTGTTAAATTAGGTGTGGGCAAAATGATTGTAAAAGATAGGGATAAATTATAAACATCTAGAAGGAGTCTGGATTCATAATACTTTGCACATCTCCATACTTTAAAGGAACCAAAACTGAGAAATCATAAATGATGCAATAAGGGTGTGAGTCTATGAGGAGGACTCGCTGCTGCTGCTGCTAAGTTGTTTCAGTCGTGTCCGACTCTGTGCGACCCCATAGATGGCAGCCCACTAGGCTCCTCTGTCCCTGGGATTCTCCAGGCAAGAATACTGGAGTGGGTTTCTATTTCCTTCATGAGGAGGACTAAGAGGAGATTTAAATCTGTTGACCATGAATGACAAAAAGGCATGGGTCTACAAGAAAAAGACTGGAGAATCAATGTACCTTTATTAAATCGAAAAAAAAGTTGTAGGTAAGCATGCATCATTTTTATGACTCTGTCTTTATAAGGCTTCTTCAGACAACCAGCCAACTACAGATTCAATTACTTCCACAGTAAAACATGGGAATGACTGAAGTAAGTCTATTGTACATGCAGCAAAAGTCACACTGGTTTCTTCTCGGGCACTTTGAACAAGACACGCACTCTCAAAATTTCGATTTCATGTTTGCAAAATGAGAAAATACCTGTCTTCTTACTTCACAGGGTTTTTGTGAGGATCAAATGAAATAATAAATGGAAATATTTTATAAATTTTAAAATGCTAAAAAATAAGGCAAATAGATCTAATATTAATAGTAGGGGAAATGTCTTATACAACATCGTGTTCTGCAAAAACACATAAAAAGTTAAACCAATGTCTTTAATAAAGAAAGTAATGAATGGATGGCCCTATTCTCTGTCACAATTGTTGCACGTGGAAGCATAACCTTTGTGCCATGGTATCGTATTGGCTTGAGGGACATTTTCAAATCTGTCCTCATTCTGACGATTTAGGGCAATGTCTACAGATGAAATATGTACCAGCCCTCTTGTATAGGTTTATGTGGTACTTGATAGGTATTTATTGAACAGTTTTTATTGTCTGAGTCAATTAATGGATGAGTGAATGAAATGGAAGGTTTAGATCCTTTTCATGAGTCTTAATTTTTTTCACAGCTTACTCTGTCAAAGCAACAGGAATTGGTGGTTGTTCAGTTAACATAGCTGGCATTCAAATTGTTTACTGAATAAATAAATTAATGTGTAAATGCAATGTATGGACATGGAGATAAATCTCTTTTTTTCCCAGCTTTCTTGAGGTATACTTGACATATAACATTGTCTAAATTAAAGATGTACAATGCACTGGTTTGATACACATATATTGCAATATGATTACCACCATAGCATTAGCTAACACTATCACATCACATAATCGCCATTTCCTTGTTTTTTTTTTTTTTTTTTTCTTGCAGTGAGAACATTTCAGATCTACTCTCTTTGCAACTTTCAAGTATATAATAGAGTATTGTTAACTATAATCACAGCGCTATGCATTAGATCCCTGGAACTTAATCTAGAACTTAATCTAGAGCCCTAGAACTTACAAGTTTTACTCGAACCAGAATCTCCCCATTTCCACCCACACTCACTCCACCACAGGAAATCATCATTACTCTCTATGGGTTGGGCTTCTGTAGATTCTATATATAAGTGATATATAGTATTTGTATTTCTCTGATGTAATTCATAATGCCCTCAGGGCAACCTATGTTTTGGAAAATTGGTAAGATTTTATTTATTCTCATGGTTGAATAATATTCATATATATATGAATCTTTTCTATTCATTCATCTGTTGATGGACACTTAAGCTGTTTTCATATCTTGGGTATTATGAATAATGCTGTAATGATCATGAGAGTGTAGATATGTCTTTGGTATCATGTTCTTCTTTCCTTTGGATATACACTTAGAAGTGGGATTGCTAGATCATATGGTAACTATTTTTTTCTTTTTTTAGGAACCTCCATACTGTTTTTTATAGTGACTGTACCAATTTACATCTCTACCAAAGTGCACAAGCATTCCCTTTTCTCTGCATTCTTACTGACTTTTGTTATCTTTTGCCTTTTCGATGACAGCCATTCTAACAGGTGCTATCTCACTGTGGTTTTAATTTTCATTTCCCTCATTATTAGTGATGTTTAGCACTTTTTTTCATGTGCCTATTGGTCATCTGTCTGTCTTCTCTGGAAAACTATTTGGTTCCTCCATCCATTTTTTAATTGGATTGTTTGCTGTTATATTGTTGTTGTCAATGTTGTTATTGGGTTGTATGGATTCTTTATACATTTTTATATTAATTTCTTGTCAGATAAGTGATTTGCAAATATTTTCTTCCCTTCTGTAGACTGCATTTTCATATCACTGATGATTTTCTTTGCTGTAAAGAAGCTTTTTGAATTTGACATAGTCCCACTTATTTATTTTTGCTTTTGTTGCTTGTGCTTTTGGTTTCACAATCAAACTTTTATTGCCAAGATCAATATAAAAGAGCTGTTCCCCTATCTTTATTACCAGGAGTTTCACAATTCCAGGTTTTCATTTAAGTCATTAGTCCACTTTAATTTTTGCAAGTGGTATAATAATCACTGCATGTTAATTATTCAATTTGACAATATCATTTATAAACAGATTATTCTTTCCCCTTTGAATATTCTTACCTTCTTTGTTAAATATTAGTTGATCATATATACGAGAGCTTATTTCTGGGCTCTTGATTCTGTTTCATTGATTTATGTGTCTGTTTTTATGCTGGTACCATACTGTCCCAAAGAAAGGCAATGCCAAAGAATGCTCAAACTACCATACAATTGCACTCATCTCACACACTAGTAAAGTAATGCTCAAAATTCTCCAAGCCAGGCTTCAGCAATACATGAACCGTGAACTTCCAGATGTTCAAGCTGGTTTTAGAAAAGGCAGAGGAACCAGAGATCAAATTGCCAACATCCGCTGGATCATGGAAAAAGCAAGAGAGTTCCAGAAAAACATCTATTTCTGCTTTCTTGACTATGCCAAAGCCTTTGACTGCGTGGATCACAATAAACTGTGGAAAATTCTTCAAGAGATGGGAATACCAGACCACCTAACCTGCCTCTTGAGAAACCTATATGCAGGTCAGGAAGCAACAGTTAGAATTGGACATGGAACAACAGACTGGTTCCAAATAGAAAAAGGAGTACGTTAAGGCTGTATATTGTCACTCTGCTTGTTTAACTTATATGCAGAGTACATCATGAGAAGTGCTGGACTGTAAGAAGCACAAGCTGGAATCAAGATTTCTGGGAGAAATATCAATAACCTCAGATATGCAGATGACACCACCCTTATGGCAGAAAGTGAAGAGGAACTCAAAAGCCTCTTGATGAAAGTGAAAGTGGAGAGTGAAAAAGTTGGCTTAAAGCTCAACATTCAGAAGACGAAGATCGTGGCATCTGGTCCCATCACTTCATGGGAAATAGATGGGGAAACAGTGGAAACAGTGTCAGACTTTATTTTTTGGGGCTCCAAAATCACTACAGATGGTGACTGCAGCCACGAAATTAAAAGATGCTTACTCCTTGGAAGGAAAGTTATGACCAACCTAGATAGCATATTCAAAAGCAGAGACATTACTTTACCAACAAAGGTCCATCTAGTCAAGGCTATGGTGTTTTCAGTGGTCATGTATGGATATGAGAGTTGGACTGTGAAGAAAGCTGAGCGCCAAAGAATTGATGCTTTTGAACTGTGGTGTTGGAGAAGACTCTTGAGAGTCCCTTGGACTGCAAGGAGATCCAACCAGTCCATTCTGAAGGAGATCAGTCCTGGGTGTTCTTTGGAAGGAATGATGCTAAAGCTGAAACTCCGGTACTTTGGCCACCTCATGCGAAGAGTTGACTCATTGGAAAAGACTGATGCTGGGAGGGATCAGGGGCAGGAGGGGAAGGGGACAACAGAGGATGAGATGGGGGGATGGCATCACGGACTTGATGGACGTGAGTCTGGGTGAACTCCGGAAGTTGATAATGGACAGGGAGGCCTGGCGTGCTGCGATTCATGGGGTCACAAAGAGTCGGACACTACTGAGCGACTGAACTGAACTGAACTATACTGTTTGGATTACTATAGTTTTGTAGTATATTTTGAAACCAGGAAGTATGTGGCCTCTGATTTTTTTTCTTCTTTTCAAGGTTTATTTGGCCATTCAAGGTCTTTTGTGATTTTATGCACATATTACGATTCTTATTTTCTATTTCTGTGAAGAATGCCATTGGAATTTTGATTAAGATTACACTGAACCTATAGATAGCTTTGAGTAGTATGGACATTTTAGCAATATTAATTAGTCTAATCCATAATCATGGGTGATCTTTCCACTTGTCTCTTCTTCAATTTCTTTCATCAGCATCTTTAATTTTCAATGTACAAATCTTTCAAAGATAAGCTGGTCTTAAATCACTAAAGGTGATATAAAACCACTAGTTACTAGCTGTAATAGAATGCTTTTAAAAACTTTTGAGACTTGCATTATACACATGATACAAAAAATTCAAACTCTCCAAAAAATATATATAATGAAAA
Source organism: Tragelaphus eurycerus (assembly GCA_935064755.1). Lineage (NCBI taxonomy): Eukaryota > Metazoa > Chordata > Mammalia > Artiodactyla > Bovidae > Tragelaphus > Tragelaphus eurycerus. Next base: position 16,154,739 of record CAKXYN010000003.1, read on the forward strand.
GCAAGTATCCTCCCCAGATGGAATCTTAGACTCATACATTAGTGGAGATTGTTAAGTCTTCCTGCATATCCTTCCAGAAATTTTATATGTACTATAGAAACATAATCATGAATCATATATATAGAGCATATAAAGACAAAGCATCTTAGAAATTCTTCCTTATCAGCATGTGTTTAATTGTTTCACATTGGTTTATATTTGGTTTCATGTTCACTGCTATTCTGAATAATGCTGCAATAAGCACATTTGTGTACACACACACTCGTTTATATGCCTAACTGCATCTGTAAAATGAATTCTTACTCAACAGAGAAGAAATATTCATACATAAAAACACTACTATGTATTGATAAATACACTTGATCAACAACTAATAGTATGATTTCCACTTTGATTGAATGAAAATAGTTACAAATATGTTAACAATCTGTGTTAAAATTGGTACAAAGACCAATATTTCTATAAGCATAGTAAGTCCTTGCTATAATTTACTTGCGAGATTTAAAAAAATTAATTATAAGGAATACTTTTTAGAGGGATTAGCCTAGAGTTTTGCCCACAAATAGAGAGGGAAACAAAATCAATACAGAATTTTCCCATCCAAAACTGTTGGCTGAAGAGATAAATTGTCATTTGTTTATATCAGTTGCTCTTGGCCCTGATTACATATTAAAATTAAGAGCTTTAAAAAATATGAATATTCATTTGGATCACTTAAATCAGAATCTCTGGCTGAAGGAAGGGAGTAACAGATATCTACATTTTTTAAATCTTTGCTGATGATTCTAATATGTAATTGAGTTTTAGAACTGCTAGTTACAGTAAGATGAGGAGCAAGAATTCAAAATGAAGTCCTTCCTGATAAGTATAAGAACACCGAAGTGAGTGTGTGATAGATCACCTCTCATTGAATGCTGATTTACAAAGGAAGACCCCTAAGAGTCTGTTACATTTTTCTGGAGGCTTTAACAAATTCAAGAATATAAAGATAGGACAGATAGATGTTTAAGAACATTATGGTGACAATCTCTTTCAAGAGAGAGCTATGCTGGAGCCCTCATTTCCCCTCTGTAAAAGGGGCATGTTGAGTGCTCCCTTTGGCCTCAAACATAAAGAAAGGGTTTCAGTGATTATACTCAGAGAACTTGAGATATGTATCCTGTCCTGTCATCAGGAGACACAGGACTGCTGTCTGATTCGTGCCTTATCAAGAAAGGCAAATTAGTGCCTTATAAGAAAGCCTTATCAAGCATAGATTGGAGTCTGTTTTCTACCAGCCAATTGCTCTACTGGTAGAATCAACCATGTTACAGTGTGGAGATTATCCTGCCTCTCAAAGTGTGTTAAGGCAAGGCAACCATTAATGGTTCCCTGCTGAAGAACAGCAGTGACATGGGAGAGACCATGCATGCTTTCTAATCAACGTGGTTGACGGGAGATGTGAGACAAACTCAGCAGAAAGAGATTGATGGGTGTATCTTCAGATGGAAAGTGCAAGTGGCAGGCGGTCACCTGCAGCACTGTTAGAACTCCCTGGGTCAACAGAAGAGCAGAACTCTCAAAGATCCCACAAGAGCCACCTATGAGGGAAAGAGTCAGCTAAAATTATCTTCCAGGATGACATTTTAATCAGCTGGTAAAAAATCTGCCTGCAATATAGAAGTCCTAGGTTTGATCCCTGGTCAGGAAGATCCCTTGGAGAAGGGAATGGTTACCCATTCTAGTATTCTTGCCTAGGAAATCTCATGATCTGAGGAGTCTCACGGGCTATCGTCTATGGGGTTGCAAAGAGCCAGATATGACTCAGCAACTAACACTTTCATACTTTCAAAGCTGTCCATGTCCCCTTTCCAACTGGAGGCTGACATCTTGAAGCTAGGAGAGAAGAGTACAGAGTTAAGGGATATTCGATTTAAATTAGCAATCACACTCTTCCTGTGACTCCTGAGCTTGTAAGAGCAGAGCAGAAAGTAAAGACTGAGCTTTGGTCAACTGACACTCTGATTAATGATTTTAGGCTTGACATGACTTAATCATCATTTTACCTATTAGACTCATTTTGCCTTTTAGCTGAAATGTCTTTTAAATCTGTGGCTTCCCAGGTAGAGTTTCTTCATCTGTATCTTGCTTACTTGTATTTGTTCCATGTCCAGTTCTAACTATTACTCCCTGACCTGCATACAGATTTCTCAAGAGGCAGATGAGGTGGTCTGGTATTCCCATCTCTTTAAGAATTTTCCACAGTTTGTTGTGATCCACACAGTCAAAGGCTTTGGGATAGTCAATAAAGCAGACATGATGTTTTAATAAAGTAAAAATAGAAGCCAAAGGCAAAAGAGAAAAGAAAGATATACTCATTTGAATGCAGAGTTCCAAAGAATAGCAAGGAGGCATAAGAAAGCCTTCCTCAGTGATCAATGCAAATAAATAGAGGAAAACAATAGAATGGGAAAGACTACAGATCTCTTCAAGAAAATTAGAGATAGAGATACAAAGGGAACATTTCATGCAAAGATGGGCACAATAAAGGAGAGAAATGGTATTGAATTAACAAAAGCTTAAGATATTAAGAAGAGGTGGCAAGAATACACAACAACATCCATGCAAAAAAGATCTTCATGACCTAAATAACCACAATGGTGTGATCACTAACCTAGAGCCAGACATTCTGGAAAGCAAAGTCAAGTGGGCCTTAGGAAGCATCATTACAAACAAAGCTAGTGGAGGTGATGGAATTCCAGTTGAGCTATTTCAAATTCTAAAAGATGATGCTGTGAAAGTGCTGCACTCAATATGCCAGCAAATTTGGAAAATTCAGCAGTGGCCACAGGACTGGAAAAGGTCAGTTTTCATATCAATCTCAAAGAAATGCAATGTCAAAGAATGTTCTAACTATCACACAATTGCACTCATCTTGCATGCTAGCAAAGTAATCCTCAAAATTCTCCAAGCCAGGCTTCAACAGTATTGAATCCTGAACTTCCACATGTTCAAGATAGATTTAGAAAAGGCAGAGGAACCAGAGATCAAATTGTCAACATCTGCTGGATCATCAAAAAAGCAAGAGAGTTTGAGAAAAATATATACTTCTGTTTTATTGACTATGCCAAAACCTTTCACTGTGTAGATCATAACAAACTGTGGGAAATTCTTAAAGAGATGGGAATATCAGACCACCTTACCTGCTTCCTGAGAAATCTGTATGCAGGTCAAGAAGCAACAGTTAGAACCAGAAATGGAACAACAGACTGGCTTCAAATAGGGAAAGGAGTACATCAAGGCTGTAAACTGTGATCCTGCTTATTTAACTTATATGCAGAGTACCTCATATGAAATGCCTGGCTGGAATCAAGATTGCTGGGAGAGATATTAATAACGGCAGATATGCAGATGACACCACCCTTATGGGAGAAAGTGAAGAAGAATTAAAGAGCCTCTTGATAAAAGTAAAAGAGAGTGAGAAACTTGGCTTAAAGCTCAATATTCAGAAAACGAAGATCATGGCATCTGGTCCCATCACTTCATGGCCAATAGATGGGAAAACAGTGGAAACAGTGACAAACTATTTTGGGGGTTCCAAAATCACTACAGATGGTGACTGCAGCCATGACATTAAAAGACACTTGTTTCTTGGAAGAATAGCTATGACAAACCTAGCATACTAAAAAGCAGAGACAATACTTTGCCAGCAAAGGTCTGTCTAGTCAAAGCTATGGTTTTTGAGTAGTCATGTATGGATGTGAGAGTTGGACTATAAAGAAAACTGAGTTCTAAAGAACTTATGCTTTTGAACTGTGGTGTGGATAAGACTCTTGAGAGTCCCTTGGACTGCAAGGAAATCCAACCAGTCAATCCTAAAGGAAATCAGTCCTGAATATTCATTGGAAGGACTAATGTTGAAGCTGAAACTCCAATACTTTGGCCATCTGATGTGAAGAACTGACTTGTTGGAAAAGACCCTAATGCTGGGAAATATAGAGGGCAGGAGGAGAAGGGGACGACAGTGAATGAGATTCTTAGATGGCATCACTGACTGGATGGACATGAATTTGAGCAAGCTCCGGGATATTTGATGGACAGGGAAGCCTGGCGTGCTGTAGTCTATGGGGTCGCAAAGAGTCAGACATGACTGACCGACTAAACTGACTACTTGGATTTGACATCTAGTAGCTGATTTCTTCTTAACTCTCTCTTAAGAACACTAATTTCTCATTTGCTTCCCACTCTGATGAACAGTAATATTTCCCAATGACCCCCATGAATATTCAAGTCTTCACCCTGTGCACTGCCAGCCCTCACCTGCAGTGAGGCATGTTTCATTATGGAATAAAGCAAAATAGCTAACGAGCTATTTTACTTTCCAACTTGCTTTGCTAACATTTTGAAGATGTATGCAAACAACAATGTGCAACATAGTATATAAAGCTCATTAATGAGGCAAAACAGTATGCCCAGTGTGGAACTAAAGTAAACTGTTAGCTCATCCAAATTATAGAAATGCAAATTTAGTGTTATTTATATTTGATGAATTGCATATTAGTCAGTCAGGGCAGTTGTTCAGTCATGTCTGACTTTTTGCAACCCCATGGACTGCAGCATACCAGGCCTCTCTGTCCATCACCAACCACAGAGCCTACTCGGTGATGCCATCCAACCATCTAATCCTCTTCTCATCCCCTTCTCCTCCCACCTTCAATTGTTCCCAGCATCAGGGTCTTTTCAAATGAGTCAGCTCTTTGCATCAGGTGGCCAAAGTATTGGAGCTTCAGCCTCAGCATCAGTCCTTCCAATGAATATTTAGGACTGATTTCCTTTAGGATGAACTGGTTGGATCTCCTTGCAGTCCAAGGGACTCTCAAGAGTCTTCTTCAACACCACAGTTCAAAAGCATCAATTCTTCAGTGCTCAGCTTTGTTTATAGTCCAACTCTCACATCCATACATCACTACTGGAAAAACCATAGCCTTAACTAGATGGACCTGTTGGCAAAGTAATGTCCCTGCTTTTTAATATGCTGTCTAGGTTGGTCATAGCTTTTCTTCCAAGGAGCAAGCATCTTTAGATTTTATGGCTTCAGTCACCATCTGGAGTGATTTTGGAACCCCCCAAAATAAAGTCTCTCACTATTTCCACTGTTTCCCCACCTCTTTGCCATGAAGTGATGGGACCCAATTCCATGATATTAGTTTTCTGAATGCCGAGTTTTAAGCCACCTTTTCACTCTCCTCTTTCACTTTCATCAAGAGGCTCTTTAGTTCTTCTTCACTTTCTGTCATAAGGGTGCTGTCATCTGCATATCTGAGGTTATTGATATTTCTCCTGGCAATCTTGATTCCAGCCTGTGCTTCATCCAGCCCATGTACTCTGCATAAAAGTTAAATAAGCAGAGTGACAATATACCTGTCTTGACCTACTCCTTTCCCGATTTGGAACCAGTCTGTTGTTCCATGTCCAGTTCTAACTGTTGTTTCCTGACCTGCATACAGATTTTTCAGGACGCAGGTCAAGTGGTCTGGTATTCCCATCTCTTTAAGTATTTTCCACAGTTTGTTGTGATCCACATAGTCAAAGTCTTTGGTGTAGTCAATAAAGCAGAAGTAGATGATTTTCAGGAACTCACCTGCTTTTTTGAGGATCTAAAGCATGTTGGCAATTACATACAAATTTGGACACCTTCACTTATAGGTATTACTTTGCTTTTATATGCTTTTTTATTTATTTTATTTTATTTTTTGATGCAGCGTGTGACATGTGCAAACCTTCTGAACTAGGGATCAAACCTGCTCCCCCTGCAATGGAAGCATGGAATCTTAACCACTGGACCATCAGTGAAGTCCTACTTTGCCTTTAAAATGGAATAAACAACAGGTTTCAAAATGAAAAAAAAAATTCTGGTCAATTTTTTGCTCAGGACTTGAATTTTGATAAAGTAGGAAAGTCAAAATATTATTGCAAAGATGGTTTTTATATCCCCCAATAATGTAATTCTTAAGTACTGGAAATTATTTTCTTTTTACTTGCTATGATCTTTTCCAGTCTCTCTCACAAATTATTTTCCATTGACTTTCTGAGCCAGTCTCATATGAAACCTCTAGGGAAGGTTCAGTTGTAATATATAAAGCAGCAGTTTTGGTTCATTATTGGAATTTTCCTTCCTAAAATACAGAATTCTAATAATAGAGGCACCCTAGGTATCACATGTCACTGTGTTAATGAGAAAATTGGTAATGGTGACATTTAGTTAATTCACACAAACATTATTAAAAATACACACAAGTTAAAGTAATGAGGTATAGATTATTCCTATTAACTGCCATTCCATGAGTAAGATGGTTCTTGTATTTCTGCCACTTTCATTCATTATTGAACATTTCATTCAACAATTAACATTAGAGATATAAATTAGAGTTAGATATAATACTGCCCCTGCTCCACAATCTTGATGTATTTGCAGAGAAAGGCTTAAAAGAGATAATTTCAGTAGCTAAGTGTTATAACAAGTATACATAAGTCCAGTGATGAAACTAAAATGTTGTTGTTCAGTTGCTAAGTCATGTTTGACTCTTTGCAACCCCGTGGACTGCAGCATACCAGGCTTACTTGTCCTTTGCTACCTCCGATAGTTTGCTCAAATTCATGTCCATTGAGTTGGTGATGCTGTCTAACCATCTCATCCTCTGCTGCCTGCTTCTCCTTTTGCCTTCGATCTTTCCAAGCATCAGGGTCTTTTCCAGTGAGTCAGTTCTTCACATTAGGTGGCCAAAGTATTGGAGCTTCAGCTTCAGCATCAGCATCAGTCCTTCCAATGATATTCAGGGTTTTAGAAAATTAGGATTTAGGAGACTAAAATAAGCCCAAGTAATTGATTGGGAGGATTTGAGTGGGGAATGTTTCAGGGAGGAGGAGATCCTTGAATTTAATAACCAACTAATTCTTTTCAAAAATCTGATAAAATTTTTCAAATTTGCAATTGAATCTTCCAATTCTTCTCCGTTAATATAAAACAGAATTCAATAGGAGACATACTGTATAATTTCAAGTAATAATTTTACATGGCTTCTCTTAAGTTCAGGGTTGGAGAATAGCGTCTCATTGAGACTTAACTTTATAAACAAGAATTTAAGTTACTGTTATGGAAGAGTAGGTAAATCTTTAAAAAGAAAATCAAAGTATGTATCCCAAAGCTCCAAAAATTATTTGCTTTGGGTCATTCCCTATGAGTCATAGCTTTATTTTGCAAGAGGATGACAATTTTTTGTAGGTGTCTGATGGTTAGGAGGGTATAACTCTGCCAGAAGTTCTTCCTAAACTGCTCATGTTCAGGAAAAAGAAAAGAATCAGAGCAAAACTGTTCTGATCCCCATCTGTACTTCTCATCACAGGGAATGAAATTACTGAAAGTCTTGGTTAAAAGACTCATTTATCCCTCTCACCCTCAGCCCCACCCCTGATTTTAGGACCACGGTTGGTCTAGTTGTTGTTGTCATTTCCCATGTTGAACAGAAAAGTGAACACTTGCTGCCACAAGTGAGGTAAGAATAAGAATTAATACATCAATAAGAAGGTAATTGTTGATCAAAACTTGTGTGAGATACAACAGAGGATATTCAAAATGCATAAAAAAAGGTATCTCTTTGTATGGTGACAGACAGCAACTAGACTTGTCATGGTGACATTTTGAAAGGTATAGAAATAAATTACTATGTTGTGTTCCAAGAACTAACAGGATGTTGTAGGTCAATTGTACTTCATAAAGAAACAAACTCATTAAAAAAAAAAAAAAAAAGATCAGATGTGTAGTTACCAGAGGAGAGGGCCTTGGATGAAGGTACAAACTTACAGTTATAAGATAAATAAGGACTAGGCATAGAATGTACAACACAATAAAGATAACTAACACTGCTATATGTTTATGTTATAAATGAAAGTTATCGGGAGACTAAATCTTCACAAGGAAAATTTTTCTTTTCTATTTCTTCAGTGTTGTAATTATATGAGATGATGTTCATTAGACCATTTCACTGGACCTTCACTAGACCATTTCATGATGTATTAAGATAAATCTTTATATTGTATACCTTAAACTTACCCATGCTCAGTCGCTTCAGATGTGTCTGACTATTGTGACCCCATAAACTGTGGCATGCCACTTGAGATTTTCTGTCCATAAGATTTTCCTTGCAAGAACACTGGAGTGGGTTTCCAGGTCCTCCTTCAGGGATATTTCCCACCCAGGGACTGAATTTCCATCTCTTGCATTGCAGGTGGATTCTTTACCACTGAGCCAGGGGGAAGCCCTACATGGTGCTGTATGTCAATTATATCTCTATAAAACTGGCGGGTAGAAATATCCACTCTCAGTGAAGCATTATTTCATGTTAAGAGGAGATGGTTGGATGGCATCACCAAGTCAATGGACATGAATTTGAGCAAGCTCCAGGAGATGGTAAAGGACAGGGAAGCCTGGCTTGCTGCAGTCCGTGGGGTTGCAAAGAGTCAGACATGACTGAGTAACTGAACAAAGAACAACAACAAAAAGCAAGCTTATGGTAATTCTTTTAAAGGCTTATATTTCAGTCTAGTAATTGTCAGTCTGTCCTCTTTATTCCTGGGACTGTCATGCACCGTTGTGAAGTGAGGAATTCATTTATTCAAGCTTAATTGAAAAAATGAAAAAGGATGAAAAAAAATGGAAAAGAAAAATTAATTTTGAAGTACCTTACATATTACAGGGGCTTCCCAAGTGGCTGTACTGGTAAAGAATCCACCTAACAATTAGGCAATCCTATAGAACTGGACATGGGACAACAGACTGGTTCCAAATAGGAAAAGGAGTACATCAAGGCTGTATATTGTCACCCTGTTTATTTAACTTATATGCAGAGTACATCATGAGAAACGCTGGGCTGGATGAAGCACAAGCTGGAATCAGGATTGCAGGGAGAAATATCAATAACCTCAGATATGCAGATGACACCACCCTTATGGCAGAAAGTGAGGAGGAACTCAAAAGCCTCCTGATGAAAGTGAAAGAGGAGAGTGAAAAAGTTGGCTTAAAGCTCAACATTCAGAAAATGGAGATCATGGCAGCCGGTCCCATCACTTCATGGGAAATAGATGGGGAAACAGTGGAAACGGTGGCTGACTTTATTTTTTGGGGGCTCCAAAATCACTGCGTTACTGGTTGGGGCATAGACTTGGATTACTGTGACATTGAATGGTTTGCCTTGGAAAGGAACAGAGATCATTGTGTCGTTTTTGAGATTGCATCCAAGTACTGCATTTCAGACTCTTTTGTTGACCATGATGGCCACTCCATTTCTTCTGAGGGATTCCTGCCCGCAGTAGTAGATATAATGGTCATCTGAGTTAAATTCACCCATTCCAGTCCATTTTAGTTCGCTAATTCCTAGAATGTCGACATTCACTCTTGCCATCTCTTGTTTGACCACTTTCAATTTGCCTTGATTCATGGACCTGACATTCCAGGTTCCTATGCAATATTGCTCTTTACAGCATCGGACTTTGCTTCTATCACCAGACACATCCACAGTTGGGTATTCTTTTTGCTTTGGCTCCATTCCTTCATTCTTTCTGGGTTATTTCTCCACCGATCTCCAGTAGCATATTGGGCCCTTACTGACCTGGGGAGTTTCTCTTTCAGTATCCTATCATTTTGCCTTTTCATACTGTTCATGGGGTTCTCAAGGCAAGAATACTGAAGTGGTTTGCCATTCCCTTCTCCAGCGGACCACACCCTGTCAGATATCTCCACCATGACCCGCCCATCCTGGGTTGCCCCAGGGGCATGGCTTAATTTCATTGAGCTGGACAAGGGTGTGGTCCTGGTGTGATTAGATTGACTAGTTTTCTGTGAGTATGGTTTCAGTGTATTTGCCCTCTGATGCCCTCTTGTAAGACCTACCATCTTACTTGGGTTTCTCTTACCTTGGGCGTGGGGTATCTCTTCCCGGCTGCTCCAGCAAAGCACGGCCATGGCACCTTACCTTGGACGAGGGGTCTCTCCTCACCGCAGCCCTTCCTGACCTTGGAGGAGGGGTATCTCCTCACCGCTGCCCTTCCTGACCTCGGTCGTGGGGTAGCTCCTTTCGGCCGCGCTCTCCTAGTGCGCCGCGCAGCCAGCGGGGCGCTCCTAGTGCGCCGGTCGTGGGAAAGGTGAGGCGCTCCTAGTGCGCCAGTAGCGGGAAAGGCGAGGCTATGCCAAAGCCTTTGACTGTGTAGATCACAATCAACTGTGGAAAGTTCTGAAAGAGATGGGAATACCAGACCACCTGATCTGCCTCTTGAGAAATCTGTATGCAGGACAGGAAGCAACAGTTAGAACTGGTCATGGAACAACAGACTGGTTCCAAATAGGAAAAGGAGTACGTCAAGGCTGTATATTGTCACCATGCTTATTTAACTTATATGCAGAGTACATCATGAGAAATGCTGGACTGGAAGAAACACAAGTTGGAATCAAGATTGCTGGGAGAAATATCAATAACCTCAAATATGCAGATGACACCACTCTTATGGCAGAAAGTGAAGAGGGGCTAAAAAGCCTCTTGATGAAAGTGAAAGTGGAGAGTGAAAAGGTTGGCTTAAAGCTCAACATTCAGAAAACGAAGATCATGGCATCTGGTCCCATTACTACATGGGAAATAGATGGGGAAACAGTGGAAACAGTGTCAGAATTTATTTTTCTGGGCTCCAAAATCACTGCAGATGGTGACTGCAGCCATGAAATTAAAAGACGCTTACTCCTTGGAAGGAAAGTTATGACCAACCTAGATAGCATATTCAAAAGCAGAGACATTACTTTGCCAACAAAGATTCGTCTAGTCAAGGCTATGGTCTTTCCTGTGGTCATGTATGGATGTGAGAGCTGCACTGTGAAGAAGGCTGAGCGCCGAAGAATTGATGCTTTTGAACTGTGGTGTTGGAGAAGACTCTTGAGCGTCCCTTGGACTGCAAGGAGATCCAACTGGTCCATTCTGAAGGACATCAACCCTGGGATTTCTTTGGAAGGAATGATGCTAAAGCTGAAACTCCAGTATTTTGGCCACCTCATGCGAAGAGTTGACTCATTGGAGAAGACTCTGATGCTGGGAGGGATTGGGGGCAGGAGGAGAAGGGGACGACAGAGGATGAGATGGCTGGATGGCATCACTGACTCGATGGATGTGAGTCTGAGTGACCTCCGGGAGTTGGTGATGGACAGGAAGGCCTGGTGTGCTGCAGTTCATGGGGTTGCAGAGAGTCGGACACGACTGAGTGACTGATCTGATCTGATCTGAAATCACTGCAGATGGTGAATGCATCCATGAAATTAAAAGATGCTTACTCCTTGGAAGAAAAGTTATGACCAACCTAGATAGTATATTTAAAAGCAGAGATATTACTTTGCCATCAAAGGTCTGTCTAGTCAAGGCTATGGTTTTTCCAGTAGTCATGTATGGATGTGAGAGTTGGACTGTGAAGAAAGCTGAGTGCCAAAGAATTGATGGTTTTGAACTGTGGTGTTGGAGAAGACTCTTGAGAGTTCCTTGGACTGCAAGGAGATCCAATCAGTCCATTCTGAAGGAGATCACTCCTGGGTGTTCTTTGGACTGATGCTGAAGCTGAAACTCCAATACTTTGGCCACCTCATGCAAAGAGTTGATTCATTGGAAAAGACTCTGATGCTGGGAGGGATTGGGGGCAGAAGGAGAAGGGGACGACAGAGGATGAGATGGCTGGATGGCATCACCGACTCGATGGACATGAGTCTCAGTGACCTCCGGGAGTTGGTGATGAACAGGGAGGCCTGGCATGCTGCAATTCATGGGGTCGCAAAGAGTCGGATACGACTGAGCAACTGAACTGAACTGAACTGAACTGAACTGATAGACAGAGGAGACTGGCAGGCATAGGGCACAAAGAGTAGAACACGACTGAAGTTACTTAACACACATGCACATATTAGAAGAATAAGGAAAAACAAGAACATTTAACAAATCTAGACATGCATGATAAGAGACAGATGAAGAAAAGATAGAGGTTTCAGGGTGAAGTGGTGTCATCGTTATACACTATTTGAAAGAATAAAGACATAATCTAAGAGATGACATTTTACTCACAATTTTGACAGGTGACTACATTGAAATATCAAGAGTTGTGTTCATATTATCTCTTGTTTTCCAATCAAAAGTCCCAAATGCCATCGTTTGAAATCTCTGCATTTAATCAAGTCACAATTATTTGTGTCAAGGAAAGGAATAACTTAAAACTAATTTACTTTGGAATTGAAACAAACTATGTAGTCTTACTTGAAGTCTGTTTGTCCTTCTCCTTTTGGTTTGTTTGGGCTAATGGTAAAATAAACTTCTATTCTCTGAGCACAGAGAGAGCAGATACATGACTTGGCACTGGATGGGGGAAAGGGAAGCCACCCTGGGATAAAAAATGGCAAATGCCCCTGAATCACTTTCATGTTGTTGTGGCCAAACAGCCTCAGAACATCTGGGATTTCCTCATTTTAATTCCAAGTTGTCATATTTTCACACATTTTTGCCTTTTAGTTCTTGGGCTGAGGCATTATTTTCTAATTTGATTTGTGTCCTCTTGCTAAACTGTCGAGAATTCCCATCAAATGGGGACCTTAGATTTTCCCACATCAACTGTCTCTTATCATGGCAGCTGGTGTAGAAGAAGGAAAAGAAAGACTAAAGAGAAGTACAGAGAATTTCTGAGTTAAAATATAACAACATCAACAACAAACTAAATTGTTAAAGAAAATCTCCTCAAATCTTTTCTTTCATTTCAAAGGGATCTGTAATTTGAAAATGAGGGACATGGTAGCAAGACAGCTTCCAGACCACTTTGAACTTCCCTAGAATTTCACCCTACCCCACCCAAGTTTCACACTTTAGTCTCTCTCTTCCTCTTGAGGTTTTCCTTCAGCACTTCATTTTTCTAATGTAAAAGATACTTAACCTATTTTATCTTATTTATGCTTTGTCTTCACCACTTGAAGACCCCACTGAATATTCATTCACCACTAGAATGACTATTCCCCCATTTCTGCACAGTGCAGGAAATCTGAGGAAGAACACTGGTATTAACTTGGTGAAAGGATGAACAGACACTGTATAGTGAATATGTTTTAAGACTTGTTTACCCCAGAGTCACTTGTTTGCACTCTAGGGTACTAAAAACTCTGGAAATCTCTCATTCCCCTTCTCAAAGATTGGATTATATTCCAGAGTGAAGGACTCTCTCTCTGAAGGGAGGATGGGATCTTGTGCTAGCCACATTATTTAAGCTTTGAGTCTCATAATTTCCGAGTTCCTCTCTTATGGAACAAGCCTGATGCATGTTCAAGTGAACATCTGTCCTCATCGTGTTGCCCTGTGGGGGACTGGAAAACTAATGTTAAAATGCTCTGCGGGTAATAACAATCTGTCTTCTGATCCAAAGATTTTGGTTTCCTGTCAGAATATGCCTGTCTATCTAGCTAGCTAGCTATCATCAATCTATCTGTCATCTATCTATCTAAACTTAACAGACAAATGGACAGAAGGAGGGAAGAAAGGAAGGAAAGGAAAAAGATTGGTTGAATATTAACCTGTCAGAAATTCCTTATACTCCTACATTGGATGGAAAACTCTACAGATAATAATGGAGGTCTATTCAACTTCTAGATATAAATTATCCGATAGTTTCTCAGATCACTCATGGTAATTTTAGGTAATGTTTTCAGTTCCATGCCAACAAATGAGTCAAGTAAAATTCAATTTCTGATAAAAGAGTCAGAAAACTCAAGAGGATTCAAATGTTTGTTTTCAAAGTATTTACTAGAAAATGTGTGAATTGCTAAAAATAAAGAATAATTAATCATTTATACCTGACAAGTCTTAGTGAAAAATTGTTCAAGAAAAGGAATGGTAGTTAGAGGCAAATTAGTAAAGATAATAACAAAGAACTCCTTTCTGAGATAACACATAATTCCATAAAGATGATCTCTTAAAATAATTGAAAAGGGAAGAATCGTTTGGTATAAGTTTTCTTTGGGACATGCTCAAAATATAGTGAATTCCCCTCTGAACAGAAGAAATAGCAAAATCTATTAAACTAAAGATTCCAGAAACTTTTAACTTGCTTTTTTGCTGACATTTTGAGTCTTAAGAAAGCTTTAGTCAAATGAGCAACTTGTCAATTTATCTATGGGAATTTCAAGGTTTTTCTTTTTTTTTCCCCAAGTTCATTTAGGGTATAAAGTGATTCATGAAAAACTTCAAAAGGATTGATTAATGCAGTTTAGTTTCTGTTAAAATATCAGAAAGCTCTTTACTCCCCCTAAGTTTTATGGTGATTCACCTAAAAAAACTCTCATTGGCAGAAACACATGTTAGCTACATTTATACATTCAAGAGGAACACCATAGAGACCAAAATATTATGTTACTAAGTTAATGATATGCATATCTCATAGAATTTTCTGTAATCGATATCTGTGACCAAGTTGGCAACAGATCAAACAGTTCCCCAGACAAAATTCCTGGTAGGCCCCTCCTCTGAGTTCTTCACCCACTGACCATTGCAGAGCTTATTATATGGTTCACCTTCAGACAATAATTCACTGCCAGTGTATGATTATACTACAGCTGCTGCATGCATATTTGAGGATTTCTATCTTGGTGCTCAATGTGAATTATATATAATATTTACCCATATGCTAATAAAAGCACTATGTTCCATATATTGCATACATTAGCTATATAAATATTCTTTTAGAAATATGTATAGATATCTAGTGTTTCAAGCAAAAATTGTGTACCCCAACTTTGAGAGAAGATGGTACAAGGAGGTTATAAAAATGCTCAATGTAATTTTCTATATTTATCTGTCATGTCATTGAATGGTTTCAAAGCAGTTTCACTGGCATTTCATCTGATCTTCAGAACTACAAGGTGACCCACCTTTTGATTTTTAGGTCTATCGTGTGAGACTGGTTTAGCCTCATTCTAAATGATCCTACAAGGTAGAATCAAACCAACAGATGAAATCTGTAGAGAGTCAATAAAGGAGGCTTTTCAGCTTATTAGATCTCCATGGGTACAATAGCTTGCTTTGCTGTTAATGTGTTTCTCAATGAAAATATCTAACACAATGACCAAAAGAAGTCAAGTAGCCACTGAGTAGCCAGATGAGATGACCTTTCAAATAGCTTCTAATGTTGGTTGTTGTTCATCCGCTCAGTTATGTCTGACTCTTTGTGACCCCATGGACTGCAGCACGCCAGGGTTCCCTGTCCTTCACCATCTCCTGGAGTTTGCTCAAACTCACATCCATTGAGTTGATGATGCCACCTACCCAAATCATCCTTTTTGTTGCCCCCTTCTCCTCCTGCCCTCAATGTTGGAATCTTGGGTAAATGCTCTAGGATTCCTTTAGTTAAGGATAGGTAGTAGCTTGTTGTCCTTCAGATCCTAAAGGGAATCTACCATCCCTTTCTTCCTTGTCTATATTCTTCAGTGCTACTGGACACATGCCCAGTTAAGACGAAGAACAGTTCAGCCATGGGCTGCAGCTGCTGCATGGCTAATGGAAAAGGCAGCCAGGAATCCTCACTCTCTCTTTCTGCTCCATGCCAAAGGCTTGCCTGATTTGAACAAAAATCCAGTCAAGCTGCCTGCTTGGCACTATGCGACACATCTGGGGGCCTCACAAGATTTCTAACTGAAGTGAGGGTCTGATTTCAAACTATGTATTAATATTAATGTTAATATCAATATTAAATGCTCTCTTATCCACTGGGTTTTACCATAAGCCAGTGAAAGCTGGGAGCATGAAATGCTTGGGATCTTGGAGCAGCAAAGGATCTCAGAGATTTTCTGCTGTATTTTTCAAAACATATTCCATGGAAACATTGCCTTGTGAAAGCCTCCTAGGGAAGAAAATGATATGATATCAAAGAAATTAAGTAAATATTGTACATTTGGATCTTCCTAGAAGATTCACAGTGCACATTAATTTATTAAATGTTCTGAGAAGTCTTATTGCAAAGAAACTTCAGTAAGTGCAGAACTGACCAATGCCATTTTTCCCCTTGCATTATGGTCACTAACATTCCATAGACAATACCCTGGGATATAACAATATTTTAGTATCAAGCCTTTCTTCTTCCATATGAAGAAACTTAAGTCCAGAGAGATAAAGTGGTATGTCCCAGGCTGAATAAACTGACCGTTATGATGAGACTCAGGATTCCCTGCTCCTAATTGTATGGTCTTTTTCCTGAAAGATTGTCCATGATCACATTCTGGACTTTAATACTTCATTTTACCATGCCTAGGTCTGGTGCTCATCTTTAGACTGATCAGCTCTGGCTATAGGAAAAATCTGGGAAAAGCCTTTAGATAAGTATCAGTTCAGTTCAGTTCAGTTCATTTTAGTCGCTCAGTCGTGTCCAACTCTTTGCAGCCCCATGAATCACAGCATACCAGGCCTCCCTGTCCATCACCAACTCCCAGAGTTCACTCAGACTCACGTCCATCGAGTCTGTGATGCCATCCAGCCATCTCATCCTCTGTCGTCCCCTTCTCCTCTTGCCCCCAATCCCTCCCAGCATCAGAGTCTTTTCCAATGAGTCAACTCTTCACATGAGGTGGCCAAAGTACTGGAGTTTCAGCTTCAGCATCATTCCTTCCAAAGAAATCCCAGGACGGATCTCCTTCAGAATGGACTGGTTGGATCTCCTTGCAGTCCAAGGGACTCTCAAGAGTCTTATCCAACACCACAGTTCAAAAGCATCAATTCTTTGGCACTCAACTTTCTTCACAGTCCAACTCTCACATCCATACATGACCATAGAAAAACCATAGCCTTGAGTAGACGGACCTTTGTTGACAAAGTAATGTCTCTGCTTTTCAATATGCTATCTAGATTGGTCATAACTTTCCTTCCAAGGAGTAAGTGAGCTTCACCAAACTACAGGAGCCAAGAGGAGTCATACTATTAAAAACAAAAATAAAAACAATAATGTGTCAGATTGAGGAGAGATGTTCTACCAGATTTGGAATTAGTCACAACTAAAGAGTTATTCATCATTCCATGACTTATCTAACACAAGTATTTCCTCATTTTCACACAAAATTCCTAATGAACTTTTTGTTTAACCTGCTTTACCTGTTCCATGAACCTAAAGTCCACTCAACCCCACTCTACCAACTGTGAAGTAGACAATTAGAAATTACATCCTGTTAATGTTCCACCCTTATGGCAGAAAGTGAAGAGGAACTAAAAAGCATCTTGATGAGAATGAAAGAGGACAGTGAAAAAGTTGGCTTAAAGCTCAACATTCAGAAAACGAAGATCATGGCACCTGATCCCATTACTTCATGGGAAATAGATGGGTAAACAGTGGAAACAGTATCTGACTTTATTTTTCTGGGCTCCAAAATCACTGCAGATGGTGATTGCAGCCATGAAATTAAAAGACACTTACTCCTTGAAAGGAAAGTTATGACCAATCTAGATAGCATATTCAAAAGCAGAGACATTACTTTGTCAATAAACGTCCATCTAGTCAAGGCTATGGTTTTTCCAGTAGTCATGTATGGATGTGAGAGTTGGACTGTGAAGAAAGCTGAGTGCCGAAGAATTGATGCTTTTGAACTGTGATGTTGGAGAAGACTCTTGAGAGTCCCTTAAACAGCAAGGAGATCCAACCAGTCCATACTAAAGGAGATCAGTCCTGGGTGTTCATTGGAAGGACTGATGCTAAAGCTGAAACTCCAGTACTTTGGTCACCTGATGACTCAGTGGGCAAGACCCTGATGCTGGGAGGGATTGGGGGCAAGAGGAGAAGGGGACGACAGAGGATGAGATGGCTGGATGGCATCACTGACTTGATGGACATGAATTTAAGTAAACTCCAGGAGTTGGTGATGGACAGGGAGGCCTGGCATGCTGCGATTCATGGGGTCACAAAGAGTTGGACATGACTGAGCGACTGAACTGAACTGACTGAATGTTCCAGAAGTGACATGATCATCAGTTCAGAAATTCAAGATTCCTTCTCTAGAGGGCTCCTTCAGGTGCAAACAAAGCTCTTGAGGTACAAAAAATACATAGACTTAACATTCTCCCCTAATATAGCTCAAGGTGGCAGAGGGTGGGGTGGGGAGGGGAAGACAGCAGTAGTGAAAATTCCCATTTAAAGAATTAGACAGGGGAACGCCCACCTTGGACACTTATAGATGGTGGTAACAAGATGGACATTGGATGTGTGACTAACTTCTTTGATAACTGACTAAGCCTCATAATTGGTCAATATGGACCCCAAGATCAGACTCCTGGAAATATTTCCACTGTTTTTCAGGATCATCCATGAAAGAGGCATTGTAGAATCCCCAGCCTGTCCCAACTGAGTTGTTCAATTCTCTTGGTGGTGATTTTGGTGACTGTAAATTACTTAAGATGTTGAGAAATGTGGTCACTTTTTTTCAGTCTTGAGAATATTTTTGATCAAATAATTACCCTAAGACTATTTAAGTGGCTGCTGCTCAATACCATTATTGTAGACACTCCTTGCTAATTAATAATATAGGAAACTGTGTAGTATAATGTAGACTGAACTACAAACTAAAGACATTGTCCATTTTTATAATTTCTATTTCAACTTATCAGCCTTGGAGCATAAACAAAACACAGTAGGGCTGACTTGGGCAGCTAGATTTTTTTTTTTTTACATAAATGAATTTTATCAGAGCTATCTTATAAAATTTACCCCAGTGATGGAAATGCTGTTGTTTCATGCCATCCATTATGGTAGACATTAGGCATCAGGGTGTTTTCCACAGTGGTACCCCACTCCAGTACTCTTGCCTGGAAAATCCCATGGATGGAGGAGCCTGGTGAGCTGCAGTCCGTGGAGTCGCTAAGAGTCGGATACGACTGAGCGACTTCCCTTTCACTTTTCACTTTCATGCATTGGAGAAGGAAATGGCAACCCACTCCAGTATTCTTGCCTGGAAAATCCCAGGGACGGAGGAGCCTGGTGGACTGCTGTCTGTGGGGTCATACAGAGTCAGACATGACTGAAGCGACTTAGCAGCAGTAGCAGCAACTCTTTTCATGAGGTGGCCAAAGTATTGGAGTTTCAGCTTTAGCATCATTCTTTCCAAAGAACACCCAGGACTGATCTCCTTTAGTATGGACTGGTTGGATCTCCTTGCAGTCCAAGGGTCTCTCAAGAGTCTTCTCCAATACCACAGTTCAAAAGCATCAATTCTTCAGAGCTCAGCTTTCTTCACAGTCCAGCTCTCACATCCATACATGACTACTGGAAAAACCATAGCCTTGACTAGATGGACCTTTGTTGGCAAAGTAATATCTATGCTTTTGAATATGCTATCTAGGTTGGTCATAACTTTCCTTTCAAGGAGTAAGTGTCTTTTAATTTAATGGCTGCAATCACCATCTGCAGTGATTTTGGAGCCCAGAAAAATGCTGGGAGGGATTGGGAGCAGGAGGAGAAGGGGACAACAGAGGATGAGATGGGTGGATGTCATCACTGACTCGATGGACGTGAGTTTGAGTGAACTCCGGGAGTTGGTGATGGACAGGGAGGCCTGACTTGCTGCGATTCATGGGGTTGCAAGAGTCGGAAATGACTGAGTGACTGAACTGAACTGAACTGAGGCATACATAGCCACTGAGTACTTGCTAAGTGGCTTGAGCCAAAGAAGAACTGCATTTTTCACTTTATTTAATTTTAATTAATTTAAATTTATCTGGCCACATGTGGCTAGTGGCTGCCATACTGGACTGCACAGCTCAAGAATGATGGAATGCTAAGGTTAATTTCCATCCAGAACTGTATAATATAGCAATTATCAAAGGATGCTTTGTGAGATAAGAGGAGTAAGAGACTATGAAACTGGTGTTCTCTAATTCATCTATTTTTCTGCATATTCATATTTCAAATCACAACCCTGTGTTATCTTTAGTATCAGAAGTAGAGTTCATTAAAAAAACACTATACTAATCTCACAACTCAGAAAGACCAATGACAATTTGATCTTAAGCAGTTTAAGATCTTCCCTATAACAAAGTTATATACTTACTCCATTATTTCCAATTCTATTTTTTAGCAAAGTAACCTTGAACAGGAACTTGCCCTCTTGAAATGCATCTATGGAGGCCATCAGAAATATTCAGCAATTTCTGCTCATTTACTAATTTACTTTTGTTGTTGCTCAGCCCCTAAGTCATGTCCTTTCTAATTGTGGTACTGCAGAAGACTCTTGAGAGTCCCTTGGATGGTAAGAGATCAAATCAGTCAATCCTAAAGAAAATAGACCCTGAATATTCATTGGAAGGATTGACGCTGAAGCTGAAGCTCCAATACTTCGGCCATCTGATGGGAAGAACTGACTCATTGGAAAAGACCCTAATGCTGGGAAAGATTGAGGGCAGGAGGAAAAGAGGGTGACAGAGGATGAGATGGTTGGATGTATCACCAGCTCAGTGGGCATAAGTTTGAGCAAACTCCTGGAGCTAGTGAAGGACAGGAAAGCCTGGTGTGCTGCAGTCTATGGAACAACAAGAAGTCATGTCCGACTCTTTGTAACCGCATAAAGCCCACACCAGCCTCCTCTGTCCATTTGATTTCCCAGGCAAGAATACTGGAGTAGTTTGCCTTTCCTTCTCCAGGGAATCTTTCCAACCCAGGGATTGAACCTGCATATCCTGAATTGGCACACAAATTCTTTACCATTCAGCCACCTGGAAAGCCCAATAATTTACTACAAAATTATTAAAACTTCAACCTCGAAGAGCATATCTGATCTCAAGAGAAAAACCAGTTATTGCTACCAAAAATTAATAGTTTGTCATTCTATTTTTCATTCATTTTTGGAATGAGGAAATGGAAGCTCACTGCTTCCAGCCCTCATGAGTTAGTTCCATATTTTCTCCAAGGTTCTATTTAAAAAAAAAAAAAACAAAGAAAAGAAACACTTGCAGGTTTAAGTACTAGTGTGCTTTTGGTTGCAAGTGACAGAAACCCATTTAAGATACAAAAATCAAGAAAGCATGTATATTGGAAGGCCTCACAGAAGGCAAGACAGGAATACTCAATCATATTTACAAATAGGAGCTATCTTCCAGATATACAGTGACACCTGGTAAAATGCCTGGCATTTTATACACCCCATGCTGAACACAGAGATATAAACTGCTTTTCTTCTGTGGATAAATTTGCAGGAAGATTCCTAAAATCTTTGTTTTGTTTTTTATACAGACTATGTATTTTATTTTTTCTTAGTAGCTTCTAATCAAGAGTTTAAAATTCAGTTTTAATCCATATTTGTAGTTTACCAGGAGCTCTCAAGGACTGAACTTACCCTGTCACACTTTGTTCTCACTTGAGACTCACTTTATCTAATGAATCACATGCTTTGGATTCTTTGCTGTGGCTCCCTCCTCCATCAAATTACTTTTAGCTTCACTTTGTAAGACAAAAATTGCTCTTTCTGCCTGCTTTATACTCCTTCTTTTTGCCTTTTCACTTACATTTGTTTTCCATTTCTGTTAGTATTCCCTGAAGATGCCCAGAACAAAGGGACTGAAATACCAAACAACATGTCAACAGCAGCCCCCAAACTTTGAGCACTTAGTACAACTTGGAAAATGAGGGAGAGTAAGAGCAACATGAAGGTTAATGGGATTTAGTTTCTGCTACTGGGGACTGTCTGACAAAGACTCACAGCACAAATGCTAAAACACATCAGTGAAATTTCATAAAATCTGAGGGTACTCTGTGGCAATTAGAACAACAAAGCTGACGGTTCTGTTCTTGGAGAACCATTTGCCTTCAAAAGAAATTGGTTTACCCAATAATGGATGGACATGAAACCAGATTATCTGAAGAATGATTGAAGATATAGGAGACTTCAGCCTAGCATCAGAAAATTACACAACATAAGGGTCAAAATATTATATAACCAAAAGTCACTTCATCTAATCTTCTATACAATGTTTAAATTTCCTAACAACTACTTGCCCAACTAATGCTTAAAATGAGAATTAGTTTCCTCATTCCTTAAATAAACAAAGCAGCTTGTTGAATAGATACGTTTTGAAATAAGTTTTTACTGAGTTTTCACAAACATTTCACAAATTATAAATAGATAGCTCAATGAATGTTCAAAATGTGAACTTGCTCTCCTTTTTCTGTTCCTGAGGGCCATCTGTCTACTTGATTTATTTTAAAAAATATTGCGGTTTAACTGACATATTATATTAGTTTCAGGTATATGATATGATTCAATACTTGAATATATTGTGAAATTATCACCACAGCATCTAGTTAACATCCATCACCTCACAGATTTACAATTTTATTTTCTTGTGATGACAATTTTTTAGATGTACTCTCTTAGACACTTTCAAATTCACCATATAGTATTATTTACTATAGTTACCATTCTGTACATTATATCTGCATGACATTTATTTTGTATCTGGAAGTTTGTACTATTTTTATTGAAATAGAGCTGATTTACAATATTGTTTTAGGTTCAGGTGTACAAAACATCTTGGAAGTTTTGTGAGCATGGGTGCATATCCCATAGTCCACTAAATTATGAAACATTAGCAAGATAACTACTGATGTTAAAAGTTTGAGGACCAGTTGCCTAACAAAGGAGAATTCACTACTGGAAATGCTGCCCTAAGGGACCACTCAGAGGACAGTCAGCTGATCTTCCCTTGCAATACTGCGAATAGAGCCTGAACCAATCAAAACTTCTACAGTGAGTAGAGAGCTCATGCTTACATAGTACATAATCCACAGTGCCCTGAGTTCTTGCTCACCTTGTCAGCCACCAGATATGTAGATGGGCTTCCTGTGGTGGGAATAAGATGGGCAGGTTCCCTGTAGTCAGACAACAGGTGCAGCAGGAGAGTAGATAGTGAGAGCTCATGTCTTAGATTCCTTCCCCTCCTCAATCATCTAGTTTTTTCATAACTAGATTCTTTCCTTTATTTCCTTCCAGTCAGTGGGACCACTTCTGTGTGCATCTACGTCATAGAAATACAACATAAGTATCATTCTCACTGAATCCAGGACTCCCCAAACACTGAAATTACACATTTACCTAGTGTTCAATAGTCAAAGAAGATATATTCCTTTTACAGGAAAATTATTTAAAAAAATTTTAAAGGGCCTGAGGTAGTAACTCAAATGCTCTGAACACCAAATTTTACAGAGCATGGAACAGTGAATCAGCAGGTAGATATTTGCTGAGATAAAATCTTTAAAATGGTGACTGGCCTAAATCTCTCCCCATTTTGTGATTACTTTCTAAAAATAAGGTTGCTGCAGGGAACTCTACTTAATACTCTGTAATAACCTAGATACTATATATGTGTACATGTGTTTAGTTGCTCAGCTCTCCAGGGTCCTCTGTCCATGGGGATTCTCCAGTCAAGAATACTGGAGTGGCTTACCATACCCCCCTTCAGGGCATTTTCCCAATCTAGGGATCAAACCCAGGTCTCCCACATTGCAGGCAGATTCTTTACTGGCTGAGCTATCTGGACATGGAACAACAGACTGGTTCCAAATAGGAAAAGGAGTATGTCAAGGCTGTATATTGTCACCCTGCTTATTTAACTTCTATGCAGAGTACATCATGAGAAATGATGGGCTGGAAGAAGCATAAGCTGGAATCAAGATTGCCAGGAGAAATATCAATAACCTCAGATATGCTGATGACACCACCCTTATGGCAGAAAATGAAGAGGAACTAAAAAGCCTCTTGATGAAAGTGAAAGTGGAGAGTGAAAAAGTTGGATTAAAGCTCAACATTCAGAAAAAGATTATGGCATCTGGTCCCATCACTTCATGGGAAATAGATGGGGAAACAGTGGAAACAGTGCCAGACTTTATTTTTCTGGGCTCCAAAATCACTCCAGATGGTGACTGCAGCCATGAAATTGAAAGACGCTTACTCCTTGGAAGGAAAGTTATGACCAATCTAGATAGGATATTCAAAAGCAGAGACATTACTTTGCCAACAAAGGTCCATCTAGTCAAGGCTATGGTTTTTCCAGTGGTCATGTATGGATGTGAGAGTTGGACTGTGAAGAAGGCTGAGCACCGAAGAATTGATGCTTTTGAACTGTGGCATTGGAGAAGACTCTTGAGAGTCCCTTGGACTGCAAGGAGATCCAACCAGTCCATTCTGAAGGAGATCAGCCCTGGGATTTCTTTGGAATGACTGATGCTAAAGCTGAAACTCCAGTACTTTGGCCACCTCATGCAAAGAGTTGACTCATTGGAAAAGACTCTGATGCTGGGAGGGATTGGGGGCAGGAGGAGAAGGGGACAACAGAGGATGAGATGGCTGGATGGCATCACTGACTCGATGGATGTGAGTCTGGGTGAACTCCGGGAGTTGGTGATGGACAGGGAGGCCTGGCGTGCTGCGATTCATGGGGTCGCAAAGAGTTGGACTCGACTGAGCGACTGAACTGAACTGAGTAAGTTCAGTTCAGTTTCCTATATGGGAAAAGAATCTTAAAAAGAGTACATACATGTATATATATAACTGATTCACTTTAACAGCAAAACTAACCTAATGTTGTAAATTAACTGTATGCCAATGAAAATTAATTAAAAATAAAATGATGACCAGCTTGGTTGTTCTAGTCAACATCAGAACAGGACATCATGTCAACCAACAACACAAGGAGAGACCTATGGCTGTTTGAGCTATACACACCACACCACACTTACTACACTATCCAGTGTGACCACAACGTACACAGAGGATAGAACCCTCCCTCCCTCTCTTCCTTTCATCCTTTCCTCTTTCCTCTCTTTTTTTCTGTAACTATTTATTGGGTTAACTATGTGGCAGGTGCTTGGGCAGGACACAGAAGTGAAACAGCATGTTTCGGGTGATTTTTGAAATTTAAAATCTTATATGGTAAATGTGAATCCTTCAAGGGAAAACTCTTGTGGAAATAGACCTTGCATACCAGCCTGGGTAGCAAGGTGAAATTAGCTTACGGGGATGGGAGGAATAGGAAATAGTCTTAGCCTTGGTTCAATGCTAATTCACCACAGCTTCCCACACACAGCCATTATTATGAAACAATTTACTGAAAACATAAAACAACACATCATAAATGTCTACATTTTTGTGCCATGAGGATACCATATCTTTGTGACATCTTGTTTGCTGGAATATTTAGGTGAGTTACAAATGTACCAGCACATTGTCCTATGTTAACAAAGCGTCTAAGAATACACGTTTATACATTGCTCAAGGGCAAGGATATTTTACCATAAACTCCTCCTTCACCTCATTTAGCCTAGTAACTTCCTAATATATGCTGAAAACATGCAAGTCAAATGATACCCTGGTGCTGTCAACTAAATTGAAGAGTTTAAAATGAAACTGATCTCTTCTACCCTGTGAAATTTAGAGCTTAGGTATTTTTCTCATTTCCAGGCACCAGGATTCCAGAGTTCTTTCTAGAACACTAGGGACACATTATCAAGTTTACCAAAATAAGAAACACTTTTTTTTTTTTTTCCTTATAGGAGAATATATATCTTCGGTTTTAATCTCAGGTACACAGTCAATAAAATCATATGCTAATTACATTTTAAGAAGAATAATTCCAAGGAATGGATCAAATGGTCTCCACCTTTGTTCCTGTGGCATATTTCACGGTAGAAATGTATTATCTTAGCCCCTGACTCTGCCCATGTTACTTTACTTAGCACCCCCATTTCTGGGAAAGTCCAGCCAGCTCTACTTGTGTGGCATGGGAGAGAAGAAAATTCTTAAGTAGAATGAATTATGCAACTGAACGGATCAGTGATAACTGTGGTTTAAACTAAATTGAAGTGCAGCCAAAAATTAAACTGACCAAATTTAGTTCCATCTCAGCCTTACTTGAACTTATTTAAGATGTCCCTGACTGTTTAACTTTCTGCCTTATATAATAAAAATTAAAATTTTCTCTATTAGCACGGGGAACTATATTTAATATCCTGTGATAAACCAGAATGGAAAAGAATACAAAAAAGATACGTGTGTGTGTGTGTGTGTGTGTGTGTGTGTTGTGTGTATCTGAGTCACTTTGCTGTAGAGCAGCAATTAACACAACATTGTAAACCAACTATAATTCAACAAAATTTTAAAAAAATTCTATACTAATAAGCTAATAAGCAGGAAAGACCCAGAAAAAACAAAAACACTCTCCTAGATAGAATTCAATGAATTATTATTTACTGACAATGACTCTTCCTTCTAACTAGATTTTGATGCAGATTTGACATTTAAGGTCTGAAAAGTGCTTTAGAGTTTATATAAACATTAGTCCCTGACTCTGCCCTTGTTACTTTACTTAGCACCCCCATTTCTGGGAAAGTTCAGCCAGCTCTGCTTGTATGTTATCATGGAGGCAAAATTTTGCAAAATTATACTCAAGTTCATCACAACAACAGAATACAAACACACAAAAAAACATCTGGAAAAGAAGATTAAAAAGAAAGCACGGGTGGTCACTTTCCTAATCTATACTCTCCCTAATAAATCAGAGTTTGCTTCTATACAAAAATAATACATCATCTCTCACATCTTGAAAGTTGCTAGAACTATTTCGTGGAAAAGTGACCTAATGCCGAAACCATCTCAATCAATCCTAGAGATTCCTAATAAGAGCCAATGAGTGACACCTGTTTGGAAAACATTCGTTTGTTCCCTGGTACCATGCTGGCTACTTCTCTGCTTCCTATCCAATCTCTGATGTAGCTGGTGGATGACCACAGTCCTCTATTGTTTTTCTGCACATTTTACCATTGTTCCCTTATTTGTTTCTTTTGAATCTGATTTCTGCTATTATCTTTTGGATCTTTGGTTCAAATTCTTAGAAAAATCCTCCTGGAAAGCTGTTCTTTTCACTCTCTTATTGGTGCCTTGGAGAGCAATACCAATAAGAGACTAAGAATGAAACTAGAACAAATAATTTTATCTTTGAGTTGTGTGGCTACAATCAAAACCTCATTTGCGATACATAATAATGCAATATTTTACTTTCCCTTGTCAAAGTCAGAACATTCTCAAAACATTTGCACTGTCTGGCTTCATTCATTAGTGGTGGTAATAGTGGAGTGGGGTAGAATGGAAAAGAGGTTGAGGAAACTGAAACTCTTATCCCCCTCAAAAAAGTGAATTGTTTTGGAAGCAACAACTGAATTCAGTCAAAATATGTAAATCTAGTGGGCCTTAAAATAATCTGCATTTTTTTCAAAAAAGAGAAAGAGAACTGATAACCACCCATAAGAAATAACTGCCTGGGGACTTCCCTGGTGGTAAGACTCCATGCTTACTCCAATGGTAAGACTCCATGCTCCCAATGCGGTGGGTCCAGGTTCAATCCCTGGTCAGGGAACCAGATCCTGCATGCCACAATTAAGACCTGGCATAGCCAAATACAATTTTTTAAAAGAAATAACCACCTAGCTCTCTCTAGACATAGCCAATCCTTCCTAGATATAATATGTCCCATTTGGTGAATTACATTTGCAGAAAATGCAGATGTAATAACTACATCAGAGTTTTTTCTAATTTTCCATACAGTGCTGGAAAATTCACATGATTTTATGCACTTGTGCTGTTGGGTCATGTGTGTGTGTGTGTGTGTGTGTGTTTCCCCTTTCAAAGTTGCTCAGTTGTGTCTGTCTCTTGGTGAGCCCATAGACTGTAGCCCACCAGGCTCGTCTGTCCATGGTGCTTCCTAGGTAAGAATACTGGAATGGGTAGCCATTTCTTTCTTCAGGGGATCTTCCCAACCCAGGGACTGAACCCAGGTCTTCTGCATTTCTGGCAGATTCTTTACTGGTGAGGGATCAAAAGGCTGCCTTGATCACATGTGTATGCAAAAGCCATGGGGAAAGTACTTCTTCCTAGGAGAATATATTGCATTTGAAAAACTGCACAAATGAAAACATCATAAAACTTCTGGTAATCTCACTGAATGTGTGTTTGTATTCCTGGACACCCACGAACCCCTGTGCACATGGATATGAATTAACTGCCCTTTGCAGACAACAGTAACTGCTGGCTCTTTTGTAAAGAGGATGATGTGTCTTCCATTTTGGACACACACGGAAAATGTTCTTAAAATGCTTTCTGTTTCTATCGTTAAATGTGGGAATCTACCTAAAAACCACAGCAAAACTATTCTTCATGTGTGGTCTGAAACATTTATCCCCTTTTTCCTATAGAAGTAAGGAAATTCTATATTTAGTCTTTTGTGGTAGAAGGTAATAAATGACTTTGAGATCTGAAAATTACTAGAAGGTTTATTCTATTAATAAACTAATAATCTTGATGTTTAAGTTTTGCATGCGTAGGAACTTTTAATTAGCAATTTGGTCTTTGTACATTTAAAAAGCTAAAGCTAGATGCATGTTAACATATTATTCTATACTTCACCATTTATGGAACTGGACTCAAAGGTTCAAGACTTTTCTTTTTATTGGAAGGAAAATAAAGTCCTTCCTCTGACAAAATATACTTTTTTTTTTTTAAGAGCGTAAGGCATGGGAATAATGGAGAAAACTTAAAACGGAAGCTCAAGAGATTACAAATAAATGTTGAGTGAAAGATACTTAGTGACTATTCCATTCACACAAACCATCATCCTGAGATTTAGCAAAAATTGTATGGCTACTCAGGATCAAATATTGTTCCCCACTGCCTGGGCTTCCTCACTAACTCTTAGCCTCCCCCTTGGCTCTCATCATAAATGCCTGATGCTCTGGTCATATCAAACTAAAGAAGCTCTTCTGTCCAACAAGAGAGGCTCCCGTTGTCCTTAAGTCCAAAGAGAATAACATTGCTTTAGGCTCTTCCATGAGGAACATCAACACTTTAAAGCTTTTAAATCCACTATACTTTCCTCTGTGCTGAAGTATCATCTACTGACTTTTACTAAAATGGAATTTTTGTCTAGTTTGGAAATCACTAGGTAGATCATTTCCTCTCTGTTGATTTATCCAAAGCTTGTATACAACTTCTCATGTTCATTCAGTACCTAAGAGCAATAGTTTGTGGTCCCAAAGGGTACTGAAATAGGTAGCAACCCTAAGGGATTGGATGCTGGACAAACTGACCGATGGACTTGCTCTTGTCCATCAACCAGTGGTCCCAGGCTGAGAGAATGCCTTCCCTTCAAAATTTTCTCAAGGAACAGACTTCAGTATTCTCTAACAGGAGATAAAATAACTCAGATATGCATGCACTGGTTCAATATGATTGATGGGCCAAGTCCACTGGATTTCTACTGGAGTGGGTAGCCTATCCCTTCTCTATGGGATCTTCCCAACAGAGGAATCAAACCAGAGGCTCCTGCATTGCAGGTGGATTCTTTACCAGCTGAACCACAAGGGAAGCCCGAGAATACTGAAGTGGGTAACCTATCCCTTCTCCAGGGGATTTTTCCCAACTCAGGAATTGAACGGGGCTCTCCTACATTGCAGGTGGATTCTTTACCAGTTGAGCTACCAGGGAAGCTTCACCACCATGGTGTTGTCTTTTCCATTATCTGCTCAGGAGCAGATCCTTCTCTGGAGTGGAGGGGTAGAGTAGGGAACAGAAGACAGCTAAGTGAGCAAATAGCTTTCCCTTTGGGGTCTGGGGACAGGAGAAAGTTTGGGAATACCCGTATGTGAAGCATACTGTACTAAGTATAAACTAAGTATAGACTCTCTACAGGTATACATTTTTATTACAATAAAGCCAAGTTAAAATTGAAAGCTTTATTTAGACACTAAAAACCAACAAAATTCAAATTTACTACATCGATTTAATCTGAACATTAAAATTTTTTTGTTGAATCTAAGTTGACATATCACATCTGCTATCTTAGTACGTGACCGCTTCGAGTTGTGAGATATACACATGCACACACGCACACACACATATAATACACACACACACACACACACACACACACATATATATATATATATATACATATTGTATGCTCAGTTATATCCAACTCTTTGCAACCCCGTGGACTGTAGAACACCAGGCTCCACTATCCATGGGATTTTCCAAGCAAGAATACCGGAGGGGGTGCTATTTCCTCCCCTTGGGAATCTTCCCAACCCAGGGACTGAACCCTAGTCTCTTGCATTTCCTGCACTGGCAGACAGATTCTTTACCAGAAGCGCCACCTGGGAAAACCTACACACACGCACACGTGCACACACACACACACACACACACACACACACACACATACAGGAGGAAAAAGAAAGAGTAATAGATTGATGACCAGGTCTAAATTGATATAACCTACCCTTCTGGTTTTTTTATGAATGTTATCGGCACTGACAAAACCAGAGAGAATTTCTATCTGATCCATGCCACCAAAAGTCTCTGCTATTCGTTGTATTATGTCTGAGAAGCCACGTATAAGTTGTGTAGAGTGGGCACTAAAAGAATCCCTCATAGGATGATCCATGATGCTTACACCACCAGCTATCTGGATCCTTTCATCAAAGAAAATAACAGACACCATTCAGATTGATGCAGAGACTAGTAAGAACACCAGTTTCATCCATGTCCAAAGTTTGGAAACCTGATTTTGGTGATTGATGGTGCTGACCTGCTAATAACTGATATGGTCACCAACAGAGAGACATCCTGGCTCTTGAGATGTGGTTGATGTGAAAGATGTCAATGGCAGCCATTCTGCTAATCTGGCTTCCCGACGTTTTTGGTCTTGGCAAACACAACAAACTATGGATTTCTCTTAACCAAGGGAAAGATGGCTATCTCACCATTGCTGTAGACAGAAAGAGACTGGTCGCCAGTGATGGAGATGGAGAGCTCTTTGTGGCTAAGTAGAGATATTACAGCACAGAAAACAAATACAAAACCCCTTGAGAAAAGTGGTATCTTGCCATTGGTGTGGATTCAAATTCACCCTCCTTGAATTTATGTAACCTTTTGTGATGAAAGCTTCCAACACAGCACTTTCACAAAAGACTTTAAATTCTCAAACTGCCAGCCTTTTCTTCAATTAGTATTAGATCTGTGATTTTGATGCTAATCTTCTAGCCAGATACAGGAAACCTGACTTTCAGCCACAATCCTTGTTTGTCTTCGGCAGAAGAATTGTTGATTTCTTAGGTCCAGCCCTTTTCCCAGGCTGTTATTCTTTGTTGCTCAGAATCATACTTTCTGTCAAATGATTCTTTCCATATTCTGCAAATATTCTTGATTTTCTCATCATTCAATAGGAAAGAAACTTTGCATTTTATTACAAGTTGATCACTAAAGTGATGTTGCCTATAAGCTTAAATTATAGATCATGACCCATCTCTGGAAACCCTTCCCCCTAGGTAGTAAGCGTTAAGCTAAAATACTTTTGTTTAGCTCACAGGAAACATCGTGACTACGTCCACCTATGAATGACTGCAGCAAGGAATAAATTAACACATCTCCTCTGGAGGCTGACTGGAACCAGGAAATGTCTGATCTTACTTCCTCCTCTTTTAAAACAAATCTGAATTTTAACAGGGAAGATGGTTCTTTGTGACAATAGTCCACCATTTTCTCAGTCTTCTGTCTTTACAAATAAAGTTGCTATTTCTTACCCCAACAACTTGTCATTCAATTTATTGGCCTGTTGTACAGCAGGCAGGACCAGCTTGGACTCTGTAACAGTTTGTAATCACATTTAATTTCATTTCTGTTGAAGTCCCGTTTTTTTTTTTTTTTTTTACTATTTTGTACATATTACTGATTACTATATTAATATAGTTCCTTAATATATTACCTGTATTTATTATTATAGCATTTTTAGTATTTTTACTATATATCCAGGCCAGGAGGGAGAAAAACAAAAGTATGGATTTTGGAACAATTAAGCTTTCCTTTTCTTCATCCTTTTCCACATCTTTTACCAAAATGTCTATCTTCTCCTAAAATGTCACCTCCTTTAGAAATCTTCAAAGACCTTGCTGATGTGAGAGCATTCAGGGGCCACAGGAATTGTACCCCAGGGCTGCTTTACCCCTAGCTTCTTTCTGAACCATGCACTCTTCTTAGGCACCACCCCAAATTATAGTCAGTTCATCCTGAATCTTGTACCTGTATGCAGAAGCCTCAGAATGAGGAAGGCAGAGTGACCATTCAAAAAGAACTTGGACCCCTGACATTTCAAAATGGCCTTTGCAGGCTTGGTTTGCTTATTCCCAGATTATAACAAGGGAGAGAAAAAAACTCTAATACGTGAGAGTCACTAAGTTTAACAAAGCTATCAGTTGAGTTCAGTCACTCAGTTGTGTCCGAATCTTTGAGACCCCATGAATCGCAACACACCAGGCCTCCCTGTCCATCACCAACTCCCGGAGGTCACCCAGACTCATGTCCATCAAGTCGATGATGCCATCCAGCCATGTCATCCTCTGTCGTCCCCTTTTCCTCCTGCCCCCAATCCCTCCCAGCATCAGAGTCTTTTCCAATGAGTCAACTCTTCGAATGAGGTGGCCAAAGTACTGGAGTTTCAGCTTTAGCATCAGTCATTCCAAAGAAATCCCAGGGCTGATCTCCTTCAGAATGGACTGGTTGGATCTCCTTGCAGTCCAAGGGACTCTCAAGAGTATTCTCCAACACCACAGTTCAAAACCATCAGTTATTTGACACTCAGCCTTCTTCACAGTCCAGCTCTCACATCCATACATGACCACTGGAAAAACCTTGACTAGTCCGCCTCGACTAGATGGACCTTTGTTGGCAAAGTAATGTCTCTGCTTTTGAATATGCTATCTAGGTTGGTCATAACTTTCCTTCCAAGGAGTAAGCGTCTTTTAATTTCATGGCTGCAGTCACCATCTGGAGTGATTTTGGAGCCCCCAAAATAAAGTCTGACACTGTTTCCACTGTTTCCCCATCTATTTCCCATTAAGTGATGGGACCAGATGCCATGATCTTCGTTTTCTGAATGTTGAGCTTTAAGGCAGCTTTTTCACTCTCCTCTTTCACCTTCATCAAGAGGCTTTTGAGTTCCTCTTCACTTTCTGCCATAAGGGTGGTGTCATCTGCATATCTGAGGTTATTGATATTTCTCCTGGCAATCTTGATTCCAGCTTGTGCTTCATCCAGCCCAGTGTTTCTCATGAGGTACTCTGCATATAAGTTAAATAAGCAGGGTGACAATATACAGCCTTGACATACTCCTTTTCCTATTTGGAACCAGTCTGTTGTTCCATGTCCAGTTCTAACTGTTGCTTCCTGACCTGCATACAGGTTTCTCAAGAGCCAGGTCAAGTGGTCTGGTATTCCCATCTCTTTCAGATTTTCCACAGTTTATTGTGATCTACACAGTCAAAGGCTTTGGCATAGTCAATAAAGCAGAAATAGATGTTTTTCTGGAACTCTCTTGCTTTTTCCATGATCCAGTGGATGTTGGCAATTTGATCTCTGGTTCCTCTGCCTTTTCTAAAACCAGCTTGAACATCAGGAAGTTCACGGTTCACATATTGCTGAAGCCTGGCTTGAAGAATTTTGAGCATTACTTTACTAGCGTGTGAGATGAGTACAATTGTGTGGTAGTTTGAGCATTCTTTGGCATTGCCTTTCTTTGGGATTGGAATGATAACTGACCTTTTCCTGTGGCCACTGCTGAGTTTTCCAAAGTTGCTGGCCTATTGAGTGCAACACTTCCACAGCATCATCTTTTAGGATTTGAAAGAGCTCAACTGGAATTCCATCACCTCCACTAGCTTTGTTCATAGTGATGCTTCCTAAGGCCCACTTGACTTCACATTCCAGAATGTCTGGCTCTAGGTGAGTGATCACACCATCGTGATTATCTGTGTCGTGAAGATCTTTTTTGTAGAGTTTTTCTGTGTATTTTTGCCATCTCTTCTTAATATCTTCTGCTTCTGTTAAGTCCATCCCATTTCTGTCCTTTATTAGTCACTATTTTTTTGGCCCTTTGTTATAGCATCTGGAACCTATGTCATAATCAATACACAAATGGAATGGGATCTTGAAATAGAATAGAGAAGGAAATTGCATCCATTTATGGAAAATAGAGCTATGATTCTTGGACTTCTTAACTTGTGACCCAAGGTTCATATCTGCTACATGTAATTTAAAATTCTGGTAATTTCTAACATGGAAAAGAGCAAGATACTGCAATAAAGGATATCAGAGGGTAGACATTTTCCTTAGATAGTGCTATCAGAGGAAATCTCTCTGAAGAAGGGATGTTTAAACAGTGATTTAAAAGGTAGGAAGGAACTGGCTGTGTGAGGAACAAAGAGAAAAAAATCTTCAAAGAAGGTAATCTGCATGGGTGAAGATCTTGGAAGAGATAAACATTTAGATTACTAAGGAAACTGAAAGAATTCCAGATGACTAGACTTTGTAGGGAGATGGAAAGTGCGATGAGTTTGGTGAGCTAGGCAGGGGCCAGAACATGCAGGATCTTGCAGGTCAAGATTAGGAGTTGAATTTTATTTTTGGTGCAATGGTTAAGCTACTGAAGGGTTCTAAATAAGAGCATGATATGGTTTACGTTTTGTCCTAAAAAGATGCGTTTGGTTGCTCCGTAGTGAGTGGATTGAAGAGAAGAAAAACATTAGAGTGGAAGCAGCAGGAGCAGTTATAGAATCCTGATGAGAAATAAGAACTTTATGTAAGATCATGGAGGTGATATAGAACAGTGGAGAGAAATGGACAGATCTGATGTGTTTTGAGATACACTTCCAGAAGTTGGGTAAGACTTGCTGAAGCTCTGGATTTGGGGAATAAAGAAGAAAGGAAACAAGTGTTCCATTTTGAATATATTAGGGATGAGATGATTGCCAGCTGTTTTTATGAGTCAACTTAGGCTTCTGTAGAAAACAATCCCCCCCAATCCGTGGTTTATGAAAACGAAAGTTTATTTCTCACTCATGCAACAGACCACCATGGGTCTTCCAGACCACATAGGTCTTCTGGGAAATTCTTCCCTAGGTGGTAGCTTGGGGATCTTTTCATCTTGTGGCACTGCCTTTCTCTAGGTCTTTAGGATGT
The DNA here is from genome assembly GCA_935064755.1 of Tragelaphus eurycerus. Lineage (NCBI taxonomy): Eukaryota > Metazoa > Chordata > Mammalia > Artiodactyla > Bovidae > Tragelaphus > Tragelaphus eurycerus. The sequence goes on from CAKXYN010000003.1 coordinate 16,189,852, forward strand.
TGTCCATTCAGCCTGCTAGTGAATAGAGTAGGGCAAGCAGGGAGATATGTCTAAGAGAAATATACATACAGGCCTTTTCAAGCAATGGCATCATATCTACCATTATTGCACTGACCAACATCAATTACACGACCTAATCTAATTCCAAGAGATTCTGAAAAATCTAGTCTAGCCATGTGCCCAGGAGGAAGGGAAAAAGTAGAACAGCCTTGACATAATATTCAGAGGTGATGTGAAATAATCTCTGGGATATAAAGTCTGGAGCTGTTTTCTCTACTGAATTAGATGGAAGAGATAAACAAATGTCATCAAGTCCCATTTCTAATGATCTAACTTAGGCATTTCAAAGGATGCACAGATGAACACCTTTTTTTTACTACCCATAAGGGCTGTGTAAAGTAATTGAGATAAAAAAATATAAAAACCTCTGAAAAAGCTGTCAGTGAAAACATTGGAAGATTGTCAGAGAGCAGCAAGTATTACTAAATAAAAGATGTAGACAAGGTATATCACATAGTCAGGGAAGGGAAATTTATCACAGGCTAGAGTGATGTAGCAGGAAATGGCAACCCACTCCAGTGTTCTTGCCTGGAGAATCCCAGGGATGGGGAAGTCTGATGGGCTGCCGTCTATGGGGTCGCACAGAGTCGGACACGACTGAAGTGACTTAGCAGCAGCAGCAGCAGAGTGATGTAGGGAATTTTCTTATATGAGGAAGAATTTGATCATAAGGAATATTAAGAATTGTCCAGGGGGATAAAAAAGACACAAGGAAATGCATCAGTAAAAATAACAATTTTTTACCATTTAAAATTGAATTTTTATAATAATTGGCATTCTTTTTGAAATAACAGATTGAAATAAGTCAAATTACTAGCAATCAGCTACTAAAGAACTTTATTCAAAAATATGTTTATATGCCTTCATTTAATCTTTCTCTTTCCAAATAGGCTTAGGAGTACAACCTCAACAGCTAAACCAGACATGGGCTCACTGACATTCTCAGTTTGAATCTATTACTCACGGTCCTCGATCTCAGTCCCCTGCTGTACACAGTGGATGAGACCTCAGGGCTCCCAGGGCATCTAGGTCAGGTTGCTAAGGAGAGTTTCTACATAATGTATTACATACATTGACATGATTGCGTGAGGATCAGGAGAGAGCCTGAGCAACCAGCAGCTGAAGCAGAGGCAAGGAAGTAGAACCAGGGGATGGTTTGTCTTTTCAGAGGCAGACAACTTTTTTCAATTGCTCTATTTCTAATTGCCTACAATTAGGGTCAGACTCTCAGATCAAGCAGTCAAGCTTAGAAGATGGAGCCAGGTCTGAAGACAAGCACCATGATTCACCTCTTGGAGGCTGCCCTTGGCTACATGTGAAATAGGTGGATGATGATGGCAATGATGTTAATAATAATAATAATTTGCACTTACTTAGTAGCTTCAATGCTACATTTTCAAAGATGTTATAAACATTAATTATTTAAGCCCTACCATGGCCCCTAGGGTAGCTATTACCTGTATTGTGCAAATAATTAACTAAAGCAAAGTTAAGTGGGCAGCCTGAAGTTATACGGGAATCAAAGCTAGGGAAACAGAGATGGATTTCTAGCAGCAAAGTTGGCTCTTGGCTGTTGTTTCCTTGGGAAAGGAAGTGAACAGTTTGTAGAGCTCATTACAGGGGGAAAAGAGCCTAGATCTGAGGTTCAGGGGTATCCATGGGGGCTCTGTCAGAATTTCTCAGAAAGTCAGTAATCCAATACGGATGTGGACTTGAAGCACTGATGCTCCTGAACCTTGCCAGGATTGCCTTTCCAGGGAGTGTGTGTCTGCGCAGGCGCCTTCAGCAATGATCCAATTACACGCCTGGCTTTACCAGAATGCAGGAGAATTATATGTGGCAACGAAGATACTTACTTTGATCACACAACATGTAACACAGAGCCTGGCATATCATGCATATGATGTAATAAACATCATATTTTTTGAGTAAATAAATGCTTATATGAAAATTATTTTTGCAAACTTAGCCTGAGGTACATAAAAAGCACTGTAAAGTAAAATTCCAAAAAGCAATGAAATTACTGACTGAATTGAAAGGAAAGGAACCTTGATGTAGAAACCTATGGTCTTAATACTGATAGTAAACCCTGAGCTTGAAAGACATGTCCGAATTTGCTCTGATAATTGACCCTCTGTCATCTTCAGTTGGGGGAAGGCAATGGCACCCCACCCCAGTACTCTTGCCTGGAAAGTCCCATGGACAGAGGACCCTAGTGGGCTGCAGTCCATGGGGTCGCTAAGAGTCGGACACAACTGAGCGACTTCACTTTCACTTTCCACTTTTATGCATTGGAGAAGGAAATGGCAACCCACTCCAGTGTTCTTGCCTGGAGAATCCCAGGGACGGGGGAGCCTGGTGGGCTGCTGTCTGTGGGGTTGCACAGAGTCGGACACGACTGAAGTGACTTAGCAGCAGCAGCAGCATCTTCAGTTGGCTTCCCTGGTGGCTCAGCTGGTAAAAGAATCCGCCTGCAATGTGGGAGACCTGGGTTTGATCTCTGGGTTGGGAAGATTCCCTGGAGAAGGGAACGGCTACCCACTCCAGTATCTGGCCTGGAGAATTCCATGGACTATATAGTCCATGGAAAGAGTCAGGGTTGCAAAGAGTCGGACACAACTGAGCAACTTTCACTTTCGTCTTCAGTTGGGCTTCCCTCATAGCTCAGTCGGTAAGAACCTGCCTGCAGTGCAGGAGATCCAGGTTCTATCCCTGGGTGGGTAAGATCTCCTGGAGAAGAAAATGGCAACCCACTCCAGTATTCTTGCCTGGAGATTCCCATGGACGGAAGAGCCTGGCAGGCTACAGTCCATGGGGTCACAAGAGTCAGACAAGACTTAGCAACTAAACCACCGCCACCATCTTCAGTTTATTCATCTGCAAAAAGTAAGCAATACTATCAGCCTCAGAGAATTGTGGTAAGGGTCACATGACATAGTATATGAAGATCTCCAGTCCCTAGACCACTCCAAGTCCACAATAAATATTTAGGTTCTTTCCTCCTTTCAGTAAGCAGAAGTAAGGTTAAGTCCCCTACATGATATAACATTCAAACTGTAGACTTTCAAAGATGAGAACATGTGTCCGCATCTTGAACCACATAAGTTGGTTCACATGCATGGTATACGTTGTCCTGTTTATGCAACCTCTAAAAGTGGTTGTGCTTTTGTAAGCTTTACTGTACGGTACTGTACAGGGTATCAGATCAGATAGATAGGCAGGGTCCGACTTTGTGTACAGGGTATAGTAGCACATTATTTCCAGCCCAGGATGCCTGGAAACAAGTGTAAAAGCAGCAGCGATGTAGCTGGTAGAGTGTAGCCAACTGTTAGCTGGGTACCTAAGTTAGCTTTGTGGACTTACAAACAAATTAGACTTACAAACATGTTCTCAGAATGGAATTTATTCATATGTAGGGATTGTTGTTGTTCAGCTGCTAAGTCATGTACGACCCTTTGCGAACCCCATGGACTGCAGCACGCCAGGCCTTCTTGTCGCTCACTATCTCCCAGAGTTTGCCAGGGAGAACTGACTGTAGGGGACTTACTGTGTTACTAGGCCATCACAGTTGTAAACATTAAGTAATTTTCTTTCCTCTAGGTAGAAAAAACTATTTTCACAGGGAAAATCCTTTATCAGCAGGGCAATAAGAAGGATATACTGAAATATTTCACTCCTCAACGCTATATGAGAAAGTAAAGACTGAAGCACAAGAATTCTATTAAGTGCCATACTATGAGGAACATCTATGTAAATGAGAAATTTGGGAATTAGCTAATTTGCCTGATACTGTCCCCCATTAATTTAAGGACCTCATTTATCTAGTACGTGTGTGCGTGTGTGCTTAGTCACTTTAGTCACGTCCTTCTCTTTGTGACTCTAAGAACTGTACCCCACCAGGATCCTCTGTCCCTGGGATTCTCCAGGAAAGAATACTGCAGTGGGTTGCCATGCCCCTCCTCCAGGGGAACTTCCTGATCCAGAGATTGAACCCGTGTCTCCTGCATTGCAGGACGGTTCTTCACCCACTGAGCCACCCGGGAAGCCCCGCACCTATCTAATATAAATAGTGTTTATGCTAATTCAATTAAATGCAAGATTACAAAATCAATTTCTTCTAATCCTGTGGAGTCAATGTTTTAGGACTTGACAACAAAATAAAAAGAAATGCATTGGAGGAAGGGGTTGGGTAGGAAGGAGGAGGGGGAAGGGAGAAGCAAGGTCAGGGTCAGTGATGGGTGTAAGGGTAGGTGGTCAGGGAGTGCAGAAATGGAAGGTGAAGGAATAAAAGAATAAGAGGAAAACACACATGTACAAACACACACACTCACATTCCTCTCTTCAATCGCTTGTTTAATTTGTAGGTAACTTTGGCCAGATTTAAGCCTATAGAAGGTGAGAAGTAGGTTTTATTCATATCCTCTTTTGACTTGCTTCATATGAATAAAGTTAATTTCCTGTGTTATTCCCAACCATCTTGAAGGTCAGCCTATTCAAAATGGAAAATACAGTGGAAGCTTAGTTTCTGAAAAATTCCACTTGTGATAATAGCTTTTACCATTAATTTATATTGGGCTGGATGGTCTTAGCTTCCTCTCCTCAGCCTTTATGGGCTTAAACTTAGTGGGAGTTCAGGATAAACAGTGAGGATACCCTGGAAAGCTAAGCTGAGGAATTTAGGAGACAGGTTTATATGCAGGCTGATAATGCTTAGTTCAGTTCAGTTGCTCAGTCTGTCCGACTCTTTGCGACCCCATGAATTGTAGCACGCCAGGCCTCCCTGTCCATCACCAACTCCCAGAGTTCACTCAAACTCACATCCATCGAGTCAGTGATGCCATCCAGCCATCTCATCCTCTGTCGTCCCCTTCTCCTCCTGCCCCCAATCCCTCCCAGCATCAGAGTCTTCTCCAATGAGTCAACTCTTCGCATGAGGTGGCCAAAATACTGGAGTTTCAGCTTTAGCATCATTCCTTCCAAAGAAATCCCAGGGCTGATCTCCTTCAGAATGGACTGGTTGGATCTCCTTGCAGTCCAAGGGACTCTCAAGAGTCTTCTCCAACACCACAATTCAAAAGCATCAATTCTTCAGTGCTCAGCTTTCTTCACAGTCTAACTCTCACATCCATACATGATCACTGGAAAAACCATAGCCTTGAGTAGACGGACCTTTGTTGGCAAAGTAATGTCTCTGCTTTTCAATATGCTCTCTAGGTTGGTCATAAAAACCAGTTCTCTGGAATTGATACCAAAGGTTGTTTGTTGAAATAGGCCCTCTAGGAAGAAGTTGAACATTTTGTACAGACTATGTAGGGCACTCTTGTCTAAAGACACCGGGAGGCACTAAGTAAATTGTCCAGTTTTCTTCTGATTCTATAAATTTCCAAAACAATGACCTCAACTTTTTTTTCTTCCAATTTTCTTTTTTTGTTGTTGTTTTTTCTATGATAACATTAAAAAAAATTTTTTTATTTTACAATATTGTATTGATTTTGCCATACATCAACATGCATCCACCACAGGTGTACACATGTTCCCCATCCTGAACCCCCTCCCACCTCCTTCCCCTATACCATCCCTCTGGCTCATCCCAGTACACCAGCCCCAAGCTTCCTGTATCCTGCATCGAATCTGGACTGGTGATTCGTTTCTTATATGATATTATACATGTTTTAATGCCATTCTCCAAAATCATCCCCCCTCCTTCCTCTCCCACAGAGTCCAAAAGACCGTTCTATACATCTGTGTCTCTTTTGCTGTCTCACATACAGGGTTGTCATTACCATCTTTCTAAATTCCATATATATGCATTAGTATACTGTATTGGCAGAGAAGTCATGGCAACCCACTCCAGTACTCTTGCCTGTAAAACCCCATGGACAGAGGAGCCTGGTAGGCTGCAGTCCATGGGGTTCGAGAAGAGTCGGACACAACTGAGCAACTTCACTTTCACTTTTCACTTTCAAGCATTGGAGAAGGAAATGGCAACCCACTCCAGTGTTCTTGCCTGGAGAATCCCAGGGACAGGGGAGCCTGTTGGGCTGCCATCTATGGGGTCGCACAGAGTCGGACACGACTGAAGCGACTTGACAGCATACTGTATTGGTGTTTTTCTTTCTGGCTTACTTCACTTTGTATAATAGGCTCCAGTTTCATCCACCTCATTAGAACTGATTCAAATGTATTTTTTTAATGGCTGATTAATACTCCATTGTGTATATGTACCACAGCTTTCTTTATCCATTCATCTGCTGATGGACATCTAGGTTGCTTCCATGTCCTGGCTATTATAAACAGTGCTGCGATGAACATTGGGGTACACGTGTCTCTTCAATTCTGGTTTCCTCGGCGTGTATGCCCAGCAGTGGGATTGCTGGATCATAAGGCAGTTCTATTTCCAGTTTTTTAAGGAATCTCCACACTTTTTAAAATTTAATTCTTATTTTATATTGGACTATAGTTGATTTATAATGTTATATTAGTTTCAGGTGTACAACCAAGGGATTCAGTTATACATATACGTATATCCATTCTTTTTCAGATTTTTTTTCCCATTTAGGTTATTACACAATATTGAACAGAGTTCCTGTGAGATTGGTCCTTGTTGATTATCTATATTATATATAGGAATGATGTGCATATGTTAATCTCAAACTCCTAATTTATCCCCTGTCCCAACTCTTCTAATTTTTATATTGCTGTAGCCTTTGTTTTTTCTGGATTGTTTGATAGCTGATGCTATTCATTGTACATCTAGGGCTTCCAGGTGACTCAGTGGTAAAGAATCTGTTTGCCAATACGGAAGATGTGGAGTTGATCCATGGATCAGGAAGATCCCCTGGAGAAGGAAATGGCAACCCACTCCAGTATTATTGTCTGGGAACACCCACGAACAGGGGAGCCTGTTGGGCTACAGTTCACGTGAGTCACAAAAGTCAGACAGAACTTAGTGACTAAAGGACAACAACAAGGGGTACTTTGAAGCACTTTGCAATATTTTTAAACTTGCTCTGGATTCTACTACATGTGGTTTGAATGCCAAATGTATAACTTTGTTTCAGGAGAAAAATATCTTAGGTGGAATATGGTTAGAGAATAGCAAGAGACCTTTTCTAACTTCCTTGCTAAAATTGATGTGCTGAATTCAATTAATTCAGTTTGATGGATCAGTCCAAAAAAATGGAAGGTCCACAAACGATAAATACAGAATCTGTGTTGACCACAGCAAGTATAATGAAATTCAGTGTTTCACCTGGGAAAAAATATATAAGAATAATGATGGTTTCACTGATCTGAAACCTTGGTTGATTATATTACTTCTCTTATGAGGGATTTATTCCTAGGTGGGAACATAAACACGCAGATCAGAAAGTCAAGATCTAAAAAGACAAGATGACTCAGCATTTCCTGGGGTAACACACTTGATTTTCAGGGCCTTTGTTAGTGACCTCATATGTGAAAGATTTTCCTATTATTATACAGTCTCCAAGTTTCCTTCCGGCTTGGAATACTATGATTCCAAATGGGCCATTTGGAAAATAAAGAAATTTGAGTTCTATTAGGGTTTGGAATTTTTTATATGAATGATCAAGTTGACAAAAATAGCTTTTCAGGGAAAAAGAACTAAGCAATCAATAATGAGACAGAGGTCAGAACGATGTTGATACAAACTATTTAACTGTCATAAAAATCTTTCTGGGGCCTGTGTTGGGAGCTTGTGATTTCTATGATCATGCCTACTTTTTCCAGCGTTTCCTGGAAGAATCGACTTATACTAATTAGCCTCTTGCTACTCAGGTCGGAGAAGGCAATGGCACCCCACTCGAGTCCTCTTGCCTGGAAAATCCCATGGGCTGAGGAGCCTGGTAGGCTGCAGTCCATGGAGTTGCAAAGAGTCGGACACGACTGAGTGACTTCATTTTCACTTTTCACTTTCATGCATTGGAGAAGGAAATGGCAATCCACTCCAGTGTTCTTGCCTGGAGAATCCCAGGGACGGGGGAGCCTGGTGGGCTGCCGTCTATGGGGTCGCACAGAGCGCCTGCCGTCTATGGGGTCGCACAGAGACGGACACGACTGAAGCGACTTAGCAGCAGCAGCAGCAGCAGCTGCTCAGGTAGAGGTGGCAAAGTGGCATAGCTCCATGGATTTTCTTCTTGCTGAAATACTGTGGAGGAGGGTGATTGGAAATGAGAGAAATGAACCATACTGCCTGTCCAGAAGGCTTATAATCTGCTGTCCCTGGTCCGTTGGTCCTATGGTTCTACCATCTCTACCAAGTACCTCAGTCATTACTCAAGGGGCAGGGGAAGGGGCTCTTGAAGTAATGTAGGTAAATGATCACACTCCTTTCTTAAGAACTTCTCTGTCTTGCCAGTTTTCTTCTCTTTTGGACATGAATAAGTGCTTGTACTGATAGAGTAGCCATATCTCAAAACAGCACCAAGATGAAAAGAGATTTCAACTTTATATAAATTGTTCTCTAGTAACATACAGAGAGAGAAGCCTTGGAAACTTAGCCTTCAAAAAGAGTGACTCCAAAGGGAAGCTCCCAAAGGATGTGTCCCAGTTTCCAGATGTCTCTATTTCCTCATCCCTTCATTTTCCCAAAGACCCAGGAAAGCTTCGAGTCTGGCATCAACCCCTAGTCATCCTTTTAGCAAATTCCTAAAAAATTTTCTCCTCTTGTTCTTTTTTGAATTCTGCCAACCGTAGCACCATGGCTTTTGCCAAAATATTACTGAAAACACTCTTTGGCCTGGACATGGTGAGGGGAGGATTCTAGTCCTATGGGCAATAGTGATGGTGAACACTCCGATGCCAGTTCAGTCTCTCCATCATGGAGAGCTGCGGCTGATTTCCTCCCGGTTACTAAACAAGCAACATGGGCATTTGCCAAGGTGAGTATCACTTTCTTTTTTTCGTCTTAGTGGTTAGCATTCTAAGCTCATTGGAGAAAAGGATTGCCTAATATGACTTTGACCTTGTACCTTTGCAAAAAAACAAAAACAAAAACAAAAACCTTGATACTATTGTGCTAGTGAATATTTTGACTCCCTAGATCAGGGTTTCTCCTAATATTGACATCTGAGGTCAGATATTTCTTTGTTTTGAGGGGCTGTCCTGTATATTGTGTGAAGTCTAGCAGCATCCCTTGCCTCTACTGACTAGACAGCAATAACAGACCTGAGTTGCAATAATCAGCATGTTTCCAGACATTGGGAGAAGTCCGCTATGAGGACAAATCTCCCACATTGAGAACTACCATCCTAGACATATCTTACAAGAATCTTCACAATATTCATAAACGGCTTCCTCTTATCTATGCCAGGTAGCAACATTAACTAGGTTTTTTTTTGTTCCGAATTGTTCCACATTACCGAAAAAGTGTCGGACACTGTGTATTTAACAGATGTAAATGCATCACATTAACAAAACCTAAAATCTGATATTGAATTTGTTAAGTAAAGCCTATGCTGCTGCTAAGTCGCTTCAGTCGTGTTCGACTCTGCGCGACCCCATAGACGGCAGCCCACCAGGCTCTGCTGTCCCTGGGATTCTCCAGGCAAGAACACTGGAGTGGGTTGCCATTTCCTTCTCCAATGCATGAAAGTGAAAAGTAAAGTGAAGTCTCTCAGTCGTGTCCGACTCTTAGCGACCCCATGGACTGCAGCCTACCAGGCTCCTCTGTCCATGGGATTTTCCAGGCAAGAGTACTGGAGTGGGGTGCCAATGCTTTCTCCAAGTAAAGCCTATAAGAGTGCCCTATTGTTACCATCTTTTTTTTTTTTTTTTCTGAGGACTTCCAAAACTCGTTTACTTTAGCCTGATGGGAGGTTAACATTTACTGTACACCCATGGCGGATTCATGTTGATGTATGGCAAAACCAATACAATATTGTAATTAGCCTCCAATTAAAGTAAATAAATTTAAATTTAAAAAAAATTCCCAAATTAAAAAAAAAAAAACAAAACATTTAATTTCTCAGCTGTTAGACATTCTCTCTTAAAGGTTGGGCTTGTTTAGGACTTCCCTGGTGGCTCAGATGATAAGGTGTGTCTGCGTACACTGCAGGAGACCTGGGTTCAATCCCTGGGTCAGAAAGATCCCCTGGAGATGGAAATGGCAACCCACCTCCTCAGTACTCTTGCCTGGAAAATCCCATGGACAGAGGAGCCTAGGAGGCTACAGTCCATGGGGTTGCAAAGAGTCAAACACGACCAAGTGACTTCACTTTTCTTTTCTTTGTTCAGGTGACTGAGTTGCTCACAGAAAAGATCCAGTGAGGTATCTGTGGCCCCCTCAGCTCTTCCTCTGCCCTGACCCAAACTCTCTGTCAGGTTTACGTTATCAGTGCTGCAGAGCCCAGGAGAAGTGAGTTTCTACTGGTAATATAAAATAGTTCCTGAATCATGTGTATAGCGTTCTATGAATGGATATATTGTTGTTTAGTCGCTAAGTCATGTCCAGCACTTTTTTGACCCCATGGACTGCAGCCTGCCAGACTCCTCTGCCCATGACACTTCCCAGCCAAGAAAGCTGGAGTGAGTTGCCATTTCTTTCACCAGGGGATCTTCTCAGCCCAGGAATTGAACCTATGTCTCCTGTTTGGCAGGTGGATTCTTTACCATTGAGTCACCTGGGAAGCCCGAATGGATATATACATATTCTTTTAAAAACATATACAGGGATTTATATTTAAAAACTTGGAGAAAGGCAAACTATAATTGCCTTTGTCCCTTCTGCCCATCTCGGTCGGTTTCTAAGATTAATTTGAATATCATCCACTTAGGTCTTTTCTTGGAAAGTAGGTATTTTAAAAAAATCAGCTTTCAAATTTCCCCTTCAAATTTCATGTAGTTCAATGCCCTCAGGTTTCCCATAGAAGAAAATATTTATTACTTTTTGTTGGTGACCATCAAGGTGGAGAAAATGTTTTGGTCCTTTTAAGGGAGAAAAGGCTTCTGGAAAAATGCTAGCAAGTGTTTAAAAGATTATGATCACCCACACATAAAATTAAGGATTCTTAGAAATGCATTATGGTGCTTATTTTTTTTTCACCGTAGGGTAAATAAGGAACAGATTTTTCATTTTTCATTTTTTTAAGTTTTATTGGGGACATTTTATAAATCACTGCACAGTGAACGTCACCACATGAGTTGTGCTGGACACCTGCCACCACTCAGCTCCATAAAAGCACTAGCTCTCCTTTGAATTCAGAGAACGACTCTTGGCCCATGAGAACATCTGGGGCTCAAAGTTTTGGAAAGAAACCCTTCAGGTCCCTTTAGAAAGGCTCTTTCTGCAGCAGGAACAGGAGTGTACACACACTTAAAAAGTACCCATTGACCAGAGGCCCCAGCTTAGAGCTTCGTGTCTCAGAGAGATCAATGCGGGGCTCAAAAAAATCCCGCAAGAGGCCTCATGAAATCATTCAGTGGGACTCATGGGATTAGCATATGCTTTGCATCTCTTTTCTGTTATCTCTCTCTCTCTCTCTTTTTTTTTTTAAGTGCTAACCAGTGTCCAGTAGATTCTGGATCCTGGTATCTGAAACTAGTGATGAGGGAAGTGGGGCTGGGAAAGGCAGGGGCTGAGGATGCTTACAGAGGAGCCAAGGCAAATCTGGTTCTCACATCAAGTGCTGCCTGTGAAGTTTTTACAGTGATTTTAAAGGCACAGAGTGGAGAGGTTCACAGGTGAATAGGCTTTTCTAACAGTCGTGTGAGGGGAAGCCATCTCATAAACACAGAATGGCGGCTGTCTAATCTACCAGACAAGGGCCCCCTTCACTGCCTCTCTGTCTACCCACCCAGGGGGCTCTGACTCACCCACATCCAATAATGAAATCTCTTGCTCCCTGGAGGGGCAGGAGACAAAGGAAAAGGTGGGTGGAGGGAGGTGTGCCCAACCACAGGCAGAAGTATATTTATCTCCTGCAAGAATATTTCCTTTCTGACTCATTCAGGATGCCTTGAGATGAAGAGATACATTATTCATTCAACATAATTACCTGAATGATTTTAATTGCAAATCATTAAGGAGAGATAACCTTGTATTTTCTCAGAAAAGGAAGCACTTAAGAAATCAAATTGCTCCTTTCTCTGATCTCTTGGCTTTATGGACGCATGTTAGGAGTGTCCTTTGGATGAAGCCGTGGAAGCTCTGAGATAGAAAGTTAAATTATAGAACCAACAAAGTCAGATTTCTTTGGCTCACACATATTCTTTGTTTTGAGACCAAAGGCCACTGCCAAGCTCCCCAAGCCATTATTTCCGAGAGCCTCATGTGGCTTCAGTCATCAACCCAGGATTCCTTCTAATCTATACTCAACTACTTGGTGAGTCCATCAGGGCCTTTTGCATCCCTCACTGTCCACTATCTTTGCTGTCTGATTGTTTTGTGATTCCAAAGCTACCATGCTGCCTCAAGGCAACCTTCTCAATACTATTGCTACTGTGGTCTGACTCGTCTCAGGAGCTCAGAAAATGTCCAAACTCAGACTCTAGGCTACCTCTCAGGCCTCCAAACAGATCAAGGTGATTGGATTGGGGTTCAAATCCGGGCCCCACCTCCATATGTATCGGTTGTACACGGAAGCTATTTTCATTCATTTTATTTGCAAAACAGAACCAAGCAAAGCCATGGGATTGTAATCTACACATGCAAAATATGCATAACTTATAATAAGAGAACTGGATGAGCCAAAATTGATAATCACTTAACACTCCAATTTTATTTCACTTTGATCTGATTTTTATTTCTAGTTGGTATTAACTAAAGTGTGTATTCTCTGTTAATCCATATTAATTAATAACATAATGTTTTGTTTCCAGTCAAATAACATACCATTTTAATTAAAAATGTATTACATATAGTTGATTTACAATATTATGTTAGTGGCAGGTGTACAACATAGTGATTCAATATTTTTATGGATTATACTCCATTTAAAACTATTATAAAATACTGGCTATATTCTCTGTGCTGTACAATATATCCTTGTAGCTTATTTATTTTATATTTTGTACTTCTTACTCCTCTACTCTTATCTTGTCCTTCCTTCTTTACCTCTACCTTCTGTTAACTATGTTTGTTCTCTATATCTGTGAACCTGTTTCTGTTTTGTTATATTCACATTTGTTTCATTTGTTTAGATTTCACATATGACTAATAACATACAATATTAGTCTTTCTCTGACTTATTTCATTAAACATAATACCCTCAAGGTCTACCTATGTTGTTGCAAATGGAAAAATTTCACTCATTTTTATGGCTGACTACTAGCACATGGGTTCAGGTGAACTCTGGGAGTTGGTGATGGACAGGGAGGCCTGGCGTGCTGTGATTCATGGGGTTGCAAAGAGTTGGACACGACTGAGCGACTGAACTGAACTGAACTAGATGCTTACTCCTCGGAAGGAAAGTTATGACCAACCTAGACAGAATATTAAAAAGCAGAGATATTACTTTGTCAACAAAGGTCCGTCTAGTCAAGGCTATGGTTTTTCCAGTGGTTATGTATGGATATGAGAGTTGAACTATAAAGAAAGCTGAGCGCCGAAGAATTGATGCTTTTGATCTGTGGTGTTGGAGAAGACTCTTGAGAGTCTCTTGGACTGCAAGGAGATCCAACCAGTCCATCCTAAAGGAGATTAGTCCTGGGTGTTCGTTGGAAGGACTGATGTTGAAGCTGAAACTCCAATACTTTGGCCACCTGATGTGAAGAGCTGACTCATTGGAAAAGACCCTGATGATGGGAAAGACTGAAGGCAGGAGGATAAGGGGAAGACAGAGGATGAGATAGTTGGATGGCATCACCAACTCAATGGACATGGGTTTGGGTGGACTCCGGGAGTTGCTGATGGACAGGGAGGCCTGGCGTGCTGCGATTCATGGCATCGCAAAGAGTTGGACACGACTGAGTGACTGAACTGTTGTATTTAATATGTAAATCATATCTTCTTTATCCATTCACCTGTTGATGGACACTTAGGTTGCTGCCATACCTTGGCAATTGTAAATAATGCTTCTCTGAGTATTGGGGTACATATATCTTTTTGAGTTAGTGTTTTTTTTCTTTGGAAATATACTTAGCAGTGGAATTTCTGGGTCATATGATGGATCTGTTTTTAGCTTTTTAAGGAATGTCCATACTGTCTTCCACGGTGGCTGCACCAATTTACATTTCCACCAGTAGTGTTTTAGGGTTCCTTTTTTCTGCACATCTTAACCAACATTTGTTACTTGTGTTCTTTTGATGATAGCCAGTCTGACAGGTGTTGAGGTGATACCGCATTATGGTTTTGATCTATATTTTTTTGATGATTAGCAATGTTGAGTATCTTGTCAAGTGCCTGTGGGTTATCTGTATATATTATTTGGAAAAATGTCTATTCATCTTCTGCACATTTTTTAATTGGGATTTTTTAATATTGAGTTGAATGAACTATTTATATATTTTAGATATTAATCTCTTATCAATCATACCATTTACAAATAGTTTCTTCCATTCAGTAGGTTGTCTTTTGTTTGGTTAATGATTTCCTCCTTTGCTATGCAAAACTTTTAATTAGGTTCTATTTATTTTTGCTTTTATTTTCATTGTCTTAGGAGACAGATCCAAAAAATATTGCTTCAATTTAGTCAAAGAGTATTCTATGATTTCTCTTAGGAGTTTTATGGTTTCCAATGTTACATTTAGTTCTTTAATCCATTTTCTATTTATTTTTGAATATGCTGTTAAGGACTGTTCTAATTTTATCCTTTTACATGTAGTTGTCCAGTTTTCCCAGCACCACTTATTGAAGAAACTGTTTTTTTTTTTTTTCCTATTGTATATTCTTGCTTCATTTGTCACAGATTAATTGACCATCAGTGCATGGGCTTATTTCTAGGCTCTCTATTCTGTTCCATTGAGCTGTGTGTCGGTTTTTGTGCCAGTATTATATTATTTTGATTACTGTAGCTTTATAGAAGTCTGAAGTTAGGGCATGTGATATCTCCAGCTTTGTTTTTCATTTTTGTTTCTTTTTTCCCACAAGATTGCTTTGAGGGAAAAAAAAGTAATCAGGGTCTTTTGTGGTTCCATATGAATTTAAAGATAATTTGTTCTAGTTCTGTGAAAAATGCCGTGGGTATTTTGATAGAGATTCATTAAATCTGTGGGTTGTTTTGGACATTATGGACATTTTACAGATATTAATTCTTCTAACCCATGAATACAGGAAATTTTTCTATTTTTTTGTATCATCTTCAATTTTCTTCATCAGTGTTTTACAGTTTCAGAGTATAATATTTCAACTTCTTGGTTAAGTTTATTCTGAGGTATTTTATTCTTTTTGATGGGATTTTAAATGGGATTGTTTTCTTGCTTTCTCTTTCTAATAACTTATTAAGAGTGTATAGAAAAGGGTGTGTGTGTGTGTGTGTGTGTGTGTGTGTGTCCATGTTCAGTTGCTCAATCATGTCCAACTCTTTGTGACCCTTTGGACTGTAGCCCACCAGGCTCTTCTGTCCATGGGATTTTTTAGGCAAAAATACTGAAGTGGTTTGCCATTTTCTGCTTCAGGGGATCTTTTCAACCAGGGATCAAACCTATGTCTCCTGCATTGGTAGGCAGATTCTTTACCACTGAGCCACCTGGGGAGCCCAGAAAAGTAAAATATTTATGTATATTAAACTCATATTATGCAACTTCAATGAATTCATGTATTAGTTATAATTAGTTTTTTTAGTGGCAACTTTAGAGTTTTCTACATATAGTATCATGTCATCTGCAAATAGTGACAGTCTTACTTCTTCCTTTCCACTCTTATTAGTGGCTAAGTAGGTGAGTTTGAAATTTCTAGTTAACAAACTAGAAATGCATTTTTTTCTTTCAAATTTGAGTCATCAAAGACCAAGTATTTTCAAAAGTTCATTGGTATTTTGGAATACTGTTTCCAATACATACCTAGAAGTACAGATTTCAGTATCATAGCAAACGTTGGATCATCTGGCATTCTATCATGCAGAGAACAACTACTCCTGCCTATCAATAGAGTATAAGATGAATGAAATTTAAAATGAAAGTACTTTAACCTTCAGTAATTTCTAATTCAGTAGCTTTAGATCTTTCAGTAACTTCTGAATCATCAGTGAGTAAGTCAGGTTCAACTGAGTTTAGTGTATTTTTAGTGTACTTTGCTACCTTGTGTGCATATGTGTTCAAGGTCGCTTCAGTCATGTCCAGCTCTTGGTGACCTTACTGACTCTAACCTGCCAGGCTCCCATGTCCATGGGATTCTCCAGGCAAGAGTAGTGGAATGGGTTGCCATGTTTTCCTCCAGCGGATCTTCCTGACCTAGGGATCAAACCCTCTTGAATCTCCTGCCTTGACAGGCAGATTTTTTACTGCTAGCACCACCTGGGAAGCCCAGAAATTGATAATTTATGTACATTACACACTATGGGTATTAAATGATCTATTTGAATAACATAGTCACTACCCATAAAACACAACATAGGCTTCTCTGTGGTCTACTTATCTGATCTCACATGTGTTTTTGAACTGATTATGGGTACGTTATGAATAAGAAGATCTCTTTATTGACTCTTGCTTTCCGCTTAGGAGTCAGTTTATGAAATCCAGGCTGTCAGTAACAGTAACCAGAGGTCCCTGGACAAGCAGAAAACTAAAATGCTTGCCTGCCAAAGTGGTTATGGAACAACTTAAGATCGACTTGTTTGGAGTCGTCAATGACAGTTCTGATCTTTTTACCTCCTGGGAATAACAACAGTAACAGGAGGATGCTCTTACCTCCCACTCTCCTGCAACTCTCTCTCTCTCTCTCTCTCTCACACACACACACACAAACACCCTCAAAAGCCCTCCCAGCCTTGTGGAAATCTGAGAAGAGACTTCAAATTATGACAGCCATCATACTTCTGTGTTCGTCATATTTAGACCTATTTTAAAAGCCAAAACTTGAGAGCATTATTTATGTCTATAGTGCCATTCACGGAAGGAGAGTGGGAAGATCACCCTGACCTCTGCTAATAGCTATGGGCCCTGCATAGAGGTGGTGGGAGAGACTTTCCATACAATGGTACTACAGGAAGTCAATATGCAATAGGATACATTGGAATTAAACCCTTATAAAGAAACAACCCAACTAACAAATAAAGTAAACTAGTATGAATAAAGATGACTAACATAAAGAATGGTGACAGGGCATCTGTGAGCTATGTGGCTAGCCTGGCATCAAGAGACAAACTTGTCTCCACTTCTTTGCCAGCATTCATTCCTGATGTTCTTGGAAATGTGTGTTTTGCTTAATAAGACAGCTCACTATAGGATTGCTCCATAAGGTCAGAACTAAAGATTTTCTGATCTAAAATATAAGCCCCACAAGAGCAGAGACCTTTGTTTCTTTTATGTGTTGGTATATCTCCAGTGGGTTTCCCTGGTGGCTCAGTGGTAAAGAACCTGCCTGCCAGTGCAGGAGATGCACGTTCCACCCCTGTATCAGGAAGATCACTGGAGAAGGGAATGGGAACCCACTCCAGTATTCTTGCCTGGGAAATCCCATGGACAGAGGAGACTGGCAGGCTGCAGGCCATGGGGTTGCAAAGAGTCAGACACAACTTTGTGACTAAACAACAACAACTCCAAATAACTGACCAAAACTCCAAAACTGCTTTGTAACTTTTAAAGGAAATACCTGAGATAAATTGCCAACACCATGGGCTTTTGGTTTTTGTTTTTCAATATTAAAAGAGAGTGGATTATTGATTGTCACTTTTTGTAATCAGGAAATGCTTTTGGGGAGAAAAAATCTGCAAGCTCTTGGTCAGCATGACATCCTGAAAATGAAGCAGTTAACCTCATTTTCCTCTCTTGATTGTTAGTGGAACAAGTTAGACCTTAATCAATGTGCTTGTCAAATGCAACTGTTTTTCATGAAACATTGGGGTTACAAAGTTCTCATTCTCTAAATTAAACCAAGCTGAAATGAAGTTTTTGGGTCAGTGAACACGTGCTTCTTATGGCATGAACACATCATGGCATTCTATTGAGGAAAAGAGTAGTTGTTAAGAAAAGGGATTTGGCCATTTAATGTTATGGCTTAAATGTCCTAAAATTTACAATACAGCCAGCTTAAGGACTATTTTGACTTTGTTCCTTTGTCCCTGCTATGGGTATGAAAAGAAAGAATTCTGGAAACACTTGTACCCTTTATCCTCTATTAGAAACACTTATTGATTCCAAAGGGAATGTGTGAGGAAGGATCCTGCAGATGCCTCAGTATTACCATCTATAGGCTTCTAGTGTTTTCTATGGGCTCAAAGTGTACCAGGTCCAACCAGACTGTAAGGGAGGATGTGTGTCCTCAACACTTGCTCCCTACATTGTAGCCTGTATTCAGAAGTTTCTTTAAAAACTCTTTGCAAGTGTGGCTCTTGCCACCATGACTGTTGAACTGCTGGATCCTGGGAAAACCTGTATTATGATTTATGTAAACACAACACCCATAGATATATGGCAGGAGGAGCGGTAATGACAAATAAGAATGATCTCAAATGGAAAGGAGGTTATTTCCTTTATAGCAGAAAACCAAGATTTATTTCACTAACACTTGTACCTATGTAACATCAAATGAAATTAGGCTCAGCAAATTTTGTCTGCTGCTTCATGATTTAGGCAGAGATACATCATGATGTCAGTGGCATCATCCCAGACTGATTGGTGAGGAAAGCTCAGAGACATCACCCTAAGATCTGAAACACTTCTGCACTTTAGTCTGAAAATCTTCAGACTATCTCAGCACAGTATCAGTTCAGTTCAGTTCAGTTCAGTCGCTCAGTCATGTCCGACTCTTTGCAACCCCATGAACTGCAGCACACCAGGCCTCCCTGTCCATCACCAACTCCCGGAGTTCACTCAGACTCAACATCCATCTAGTTGGTGATGCCATCCATCCATCTCATCCTCTGTCATCCCCTTTTCCTCCCGTCCCCAATCCCTCCCAGCATCAGAGTCTTTTCCAATGAGTCAACTCTTTGCATGAGGTGGCCATAGTACTGGAGTTTCAGCTTTAGCATCAGTCCTTCCAAAGAACACTCAGGACTGATCTCCTTTAGGATGGACTGGTTGGATCTCCTTGTAGTCCAAGGGATTCTCAAGAGTCTTCTCCAACACCACAGTTCAAAGGCATCAATTCTTTGGTGCTCAGCTTTCTTCACAGTCCAACTCTCGCATCCATACATGACACTGGAAAAACCATTATACAGATTCCTTTAAAAAAAAAAAACAAACTAAACACTGAGTTACCATATGCCCCTGCAATCCCACTCCTGGGAATATTCAGAGGAAAACATTATCCAAGGGATACATGAACCCTAATATTCATTGCAGCTCTGTTTACAATAGCCAAGACATGGAAGTTACCTAAATGGGTGGATAAAGAAGATGTGGTGTGTTATATATATATATATATATATATGAATATTACTCAGCCATTAAAAAGATGAAATAATGCCATTTGCAGCAACATGGATGGAGCTGAGTGTGTCACACTGAGTGAAGTCAGAGAAGGAGAAATATCTTATGACACCCCTTACATGTGGAATCTAAAAATAAATGATACAAATGAATTTACTTACAAAACAGAAGCAGACTCACAGACCTAGAGAAAGAGCTTATGGTTGCCAGGTGGAAGGATGGGAGCAAGGGATAGTTAAGGAGTTGGGATGGACATGTATACATTGATAGATTTAAAATGAATAACCAAAAAGGCCCTACTGTACAGCACAGGAAACTCTGCTTAATATCATGTGGCAGTCTGGATGGAAGGGGAGTTGGGGAGAATGGATACATGTATATGTATGGCTGAGTCCCTGTGCTATTCAACCTGAAACTATCAGCTCTACTCCTATACAAAATAAAAAGTTTAGAATAAAACAAAAATCTCCAGTATTTCTGAAAATGCATTATGAAGCCCAAAAAATAATTTTAGAAAGAACTGGAAAATTTGGTCCACAGTCAGAATGGCTCTGCGAAGGTTGTTAACCCATTTGACTTTTTAAGTTAATGGAAGATGTCGAGTATGTATTACGTATGTGTTACTGTATAAATATAAGTCTACACCACACAAACATCAAGGCCTGAAGCATCCTGGCTCCTAGGGTGGCTTCATGTGAACTGGCAACTCTAAGCCAGAACTGCTTTTCTCTTTGAAGGTGATACTGCTCAGGACTAAAACCACTGCATAAACAAACTGACGGTTTGAAAAGAAACACCCCAGTTTTCATTCCATTTGGAGCTAAGTTTAGATCCTAATTCATCTTGCAACAGAATTAAATTTTTTAAAAAGATGTTTCTGATTTAAGCATTAGTGTTTCTGTATACAACAGAGGCAGCCCAACCTGTGTCAAGTTCAAGTACTTTCTTCTACAGCAGAGAGTGAAAGCTGTCACTTACCCTATACAAAAACAGAGTCCAGGAAGGTTGAAGAGTTCTGGTGGGGAGGGTCCTTTGGCTATCTTCTTTTCTATCACAGTTAAATACAGAGGTGCTGGAGGTTTGAGGGATTATCTCCAACTCCTATCCAAGCAAACAGCCCCCAGTTAGAAGATATCCCTTCATCCTTGTTGACATGTTTCTTAGATGCCCAACAATGAAAATATTCAAAACTCAAACAAATGTTATGTATGTAGACTGCTTCTCAAACTTCAAAGCACACTGAGACTGCTTGGTCTTATTTAGTAGAGATTCTGACTTGCAGATCTGGAACAGGGTCTGAGATCCTATGTTTCTAAGAAACTCTTGGGCAATGCTGCTGGTTCTCAAGCCATACTTTGAGATGCAAAGATCCAACACACCAATTTTACATTGGCTGCCTTGAATTGACATCAAAAAAAGGAGATTTTGAGTATAAATTCTGGCTCTTGGGGAAAGAGTGACACCATCTATGAGGGAACTTTGGTGGTGGCGGCTACAATAATGTCAGTGTTTTACTCCCCCTAGGCAATCAAAACAAAATCTCACCCCTCTATTTTTGGGGATAGCAAGTCCTAGAATTTATGTATTCCTTTACTTCCAAAAGAACTTAGAATTCCTTCATACTGATGAGATAATAAGGTGGTATAATTATGCAGAATTTTTTACAGATGGAGGAAGTTCCAATAGAAAGGTTAAGTATGGTAGGGAAGGTCAAGTAGAAAATCAAGAATACACCTTAGCTTTTCTGTCTCCTAAAATATTTCTATGATTACATTAGCCTGCAGCTCATTTTGGATATCAAATATATGTGAAATTGAAGCAGAAAATAAGTTGAGTTACATTCTTTAAAATCTTATATAAAAATTCGTACTTTGTGGCAAAAGGTAAATTAGGGAGAAATGATTCACATTTAAAAAGCAATGTTCATAGTAATTTCAGTAAATATATTTTAGAATAAATTAGTGTTGTGAGATCATATGCATATTTTTATGGAGCATATTATTCCATGTATATCCATTGGGGAATACTTAATAATAATCTTGGTGAAAACTGGATAGATATGTTATTGGAATGAAGGGGGCACTGGAATGGAACTGGATTTGTGTTCCTGCACTACCATTCTAGAATTGCATGAACTTGGGCAAGATATTCTGTGTGTGTGTATGTGTGTGTGCACACACACATGTGTACCTGCATGCATGCACATCCATGCATGTGAAGAATAATATTATTTTTGCTGTATATATTACTGGGTTATAGAGAGAACAAAATAAGATGATACAAAAGGCTCTATAAACTGAAAATACCTGTACAAATATTGTCATTATTTTCCAATTACAATCTTCTCATACATTCATCCATGTACTGTAGCAGAAAATATTTAACAATTTGTTTTGTGTGATTTGGTGGTGGGAGCGCTTAAGATCATTAACACAGTAGTACTGTCAGGTTCTGGGACTGTTGACGATGGGTCATTAATTTCACAATGTGTGTGTCTTTATGTGTGTATGTGAGACAGAGAAAAAGAGAGAAAGCAGAAGAGAATGAAAGAGACAGAGAGAGAAGCATTACTGAGAGATATACTTTTGACAAAAGTGAAGGTCATGGTGCTATTCAATGCTTGTTAATCGATAAAAACCAAAGTGGAAACAAGAGGAAATAAAAGTCAGTTAGCCACTAGGTTGAGAAAGAAAGAAACAGAGAAAATAAACAGGCAATTGGCATCAATATGACCAATCAAATTGGAAATACTGTTAGAAAGTCAAACAATTAGTGAAAACAATCCTAGTGTTTTAACTACTAAACGTCACAAGTTGACAAGCAAGTTAAAAATACCAATGTTACACCTCAGAAATTAATTTCTAAAGTTAGTCCAAATGCATCTCAAGAGTATCATTAAATTGAATCAACTGACCTATAGTTTTTTTTTTTCACTTTATTTTTTGTTGGAATATGATTGCTCTACAATGTTGTGTTTGTTTCTGCTGGAAAATGGATACTTAGCAGGAAGCTCCTGTGTGGCACAAAGAGCTTAGGTCAGTGCTTTGTGACCTACAGATTTTTAATAAAATAATAAATTCATTGATCTATAGATTTAAAGGACTTCCCAGTGGCTCAGCAGTAAAGAATCCACCTGCAATGCAGGAGCTGCAGGAGGCATGAGTTTGACCCCTGGGTCAGGAAGAGCCCCTGGAGAAGGAAATGGCAACTCATTCCAGTATTCTTGCCTGGGAAATCCCATAGACAGAGGAGCCCGGTGGGTTCCAGTCCATAGGATTGCAGAAGAGTTGGACATGACTGAAGAGACTTAGCTCACACATACACAGATTTTAAAAAATAGTTCCAAACTACTTCCGATTGCCATGACTATGGTAAGGACTACAAAGCAGATTTTGCACAAATTAGGAATTTAGGAATCCCTGAAAGTCTTCTCCCTTCAACCACTATCGTGTGTGGGTTCAGAATTACCCTGGAGCCTGGTGAGTTACAGTTCATGGAGGCCACAAAGAGTTGGACACTACTGAGTGACTGAGCAGTGTGTGCACACCACACACACACACACTCACACACAACCACTTCCAAATGATCACTGCACCTGAAACCAAATCTCTGTGAGCTTTCCAAGTAGGCTAAGCTTATTGTCAGTTGTCAGCTTCTCCTTTTAAAACATCTTTCTGTCTCTCCACACATCCCAGGTGTTAAATCTACTGTACTTAAACTTCTCCTGGTTCTCAGAACAAAATGCAAATGCTACCCCGAAGTGTCAGATATCTCATAGAATTTTGAGTAGTCACTTTTCCCACGAGTATCTGTGCTTTAGTAAGAAGCAACTGAACCCCCTACAAACAGAACTTACATAGCTTCCCATGTTTGTTTTTCTGGCACAGGGCAGGAGGCGAATAGTGCTGAGGACCAAAGGCTGATCTGAAAGCAGGGGTAAAGCACTGAGGTTTGAGAAAGACTCCGTCTTCTTCCCCCAAATTAATCTGCTCTGGAGGTCCAAATTTTTCCCATATTTTTTTGTCTTTATATCTGAAATTCTATCCAGTACAGATATATTGATGTTAACAAGTATGCTTGTCTAAAGACAAACATTACAACTAAAGTTGTGTCGCATTCACTTAGCATGTGTTGTTATAACTGGTTGTTCCTCCTTATTTTGACTACCTCAAAATGTATGATGAATTTTAAATAAGGAGTTTGGGCCCTAGAGATATAGGGTAAAGCTAAGGAGGCTGGATATAAAGGGATACACAATCACAACAAGTCTCAGAAACTAATAGGCAAGATGGATACAGATGTCTGGACCTAAGTAGGTATAGACTAGGTGTTGATATCTCCAGTATAAAGGTGCATCCATAAATCTAATGTCAGAGCAGTGTTAGATGTCAGAATTAGGTGAGAACATACGAATGAGTTCTGTTTTGAGAGTCCATTCATAAGTCCATTTTGTTTGTAAGTTCATCAAAGTTAGCCTAGTCAGATCGTCGTCGGTTTCCCCCCCCCCCCGTTATCCCCCCTCCCTCCAGGTACACAACTAACCCAGTTGGCTGTATAGTACTATACTGTAATAGGTTTACAATACTTTTCACACACACACAAACACAACAAATCAACACTTTTAATCTTACAGTACAGTACTATTGGACCTTGAAAAGTCCAATAGTACAATACAATAGCTAGCATACAGGTCAGTTCAGTTCAGTCACTCAGTCGTGTCCGACTCTTTGCAACCCCATGAATCCAGCGATGAATCCCAGCACGCCAGGCCTTCCTGTCCATCACCAACTCCCGGAGTTCACTCAGATTCACGTCCATCAAGTCAGTGATGCAAGCCAGCCATCTCATTCTCTGTCGTCCCCTTCTCCTCCTGCCCCCAATCCCTCCCAGCATCAGAGTCTTTTCCAATGAGTCAACTCTTTGCATGAGGTGGCCAAAGTACTGGCGTTTCAGCCTTACCATCATTCCTTCCAAAGAAATCCCAGGGCTGATCTCCTTCAGAATGGACTGGTTGGATCTCCTTGCAGTCCAAGGGACTCTCAAGAGTCTTCTCCAACACCACAGTTCAAAAGCATTAATTCTTTGGCGCTCAGCCTTCTTCACAGTCCAACTCTCACATCCATACATGACCACTGGAAAAACCATAGCCTTGATTAGGCGAACCTTTGTTGGCAAAGTAATGTCTCTGCTTTTGAATATGCTGTCTAGGTTGGTCATAACTTTCCTTCCAAGGAGTAAGCATCTTTTAATTTCATGGCTGCAATCACCATCTGGAGTGATTTTGGAGCCCAGAAAAATAAAGTCTGACACTGTTTCCACTGTTGCCCCATCTATTTTCCATGAAGTGATGGGACCAGATGCCATGATCTTCGTCGTCTGAATGTTGAGCTTTAAGCCAACTTTTTCACTCTCTTCTTTCACTTTCATCAAGAGGCTTTTTAGTTCCTCTTCACTTTCTGCCATAAGGGTGGTGTCATCTACATATCTGAGCTTATTGATATTTCTCCCAGCAATCTTGATTCCAGCTTGTGTTTCATCCAGTCCAGCGTTTCTCATAATGTACTCTGCATAGAAGTTAAATAAGCAGGGTGACAATAAACAGCTTCGACGTACTCCTTTTCCTATTTGGAACCAGTCTGTTGTTCCATGTCCAGTTCTAACTGTTGCTTCCTGACCTGCATACAGATTTCTCAAGAGGCAGGTCAGGTGGTCTGGTATTCCCATCTTTTTTAGAATTTTCCACAGTTGGCATCAATTGAAGAGGCAAGAATAGTTACTGACTGGAGGAGAAAGGGAGGTGGGAGATGGTAGAGCTGCAGGATCATCAGCAATAGAAGACAGAGGGCAAGCTGCAGTTTCTCTCCCTCATGATGTTGATGGCACAGGTTCTGGTTCCTTGCTGGATTCAGTTCTATCTACCCTCTTGAAAAGGATCCAATGGTGTCTGGGAAGGAACTCTTTTTATCTCTCGATAGATGACACAGCAGCACAGTAGCATCCTGAACAGTGGCTGCAACCTGCATGTCTCATTCCACGTTTCTGTTCTGTGTCTAAAAAACTAACAGTGCCTCATCAAAGAGATAAAATCCCCTTGCTAGTTCCTACACTGTGAACCTCCTCAGCTTTTCAGTTACTTCTTTTTTGCTTCTGTCTCTTTGTCCTTTCTCTGGGCATGTTCACATCTTTGAATCTTCACAAGTTGAAAGTTTGTACGTGGATGACTTACCCCATAGGTAAGATTCATGGGAGTAAGAAGTGTCTGGTAGATACTAGGTTGAAATTCTCTGTGTGTTAGCATTTTGTGAAAGGCAAAGTCAACTTAAGATTATAGTAAGTGATAACTGTGCCTTTCTGGGAGTTTGGACGTTATAAATTTAGAGATCAGGCGACAGAGAATTGAAACCTAGACTGAGAGTTTAGGCCATATGAGTAAACAAATTAAAAATTTTTTAAAAAGCTTCAAGAAAGAAAGCCCCTTATCTGAGTAAATATTCTCTATTACCTATAATTTGCCTTAACTATTTTCACAGCCAAACAGAAGCTTTCCAGAGATGTCCCACGGCTGGGATCCCATGGCAAAGCCAAGGGCATACCTAGAGTTCTCTCCAGTAAAACTTGTCATGGTTCCAGTTCACGGAGTCACAAGTGGAAAGAATCAAGTCAGAAATTCTTTTTTTTTTTTTTAAATACATCTTTTTTTTCTGATATGGATCATTTTTAACATCTTTATTGAATTTGTTACAGTATTGCTTCTGTTTTATGTTTCAGTTATTAGCCTTGAGGCATGTGGGATCTTAGCTCTCTGACCAGGGATTGAACCCATACCCCCTGCATTGTAAGGCAAAGTCTTAACCACTGGACTGCCCAGAAAGTCCCATGGTCAGAAATTCTGATATACGTAGGGGAAACATGTAACTTGCTGGTGGAGATAATATCTATCAACTTATCTGGGGGAAAATGCTACCCCATTTTTCAGTTGTTCTTAGAGAAGAAACAATCAACATGGATTTAACTGTGTTTAAGTAAGAATCAATCACTAGACATTTGATTTAATAAAGAAAAGGGTGGTGTGGTGGTTTAGTCACTAAGTCATGTCTGACTCTTGTGAGCCTATGGACTGTAGCCCACCAGGCTCCTCTGTCCATGGGATTTTCTGGGCAAGAATACTGGAGTGGGTTGCCATCCCCTTCTCCAGGGCATCTTCCCAATGGGATTCTCTTTTCAACTGCCTGTGCCATTAGTAACCAGCAACACCAATAACTTGAAGTATTCCCAAAGTTAATGACTTTATACGAATTAAGTTATAGCTTTGAGCCTGCCTGTTTCTTTTTAGGCCAAGCCCAAAGGAAAATAGTGTTTGAAACATCCCAAACTCTTCTTTGACATTCTTCATGATCTTGGTTAAATTACTGAACAGTTTTAGTTTCCAACCTTCCTTCCTAGAGAAATGATCTTCAGCTCTCTCTTTGTGTAAACTCTAGTGGTTTTTAAGAAGCCATCTCAGTTGTTTTAGTTTGAAAATATGGTACTAATGAGTGGAAGGCCACAATGTTAATCTCTGGGTGGGCTCTTTTACTTTGCTCAGTTACATGACCACACACTTTATCTTAACCAAGGACTTGGACCTAATAAAATATCAATTTGATTCAAGTTTATTTCAGAAACTATTCTGAAGCTCTAGCTTAATTCTGGTTCAGTGGCTTTCAAAAATATAGGGTTGGTTTCTGCTCAGAAGTTCTCACTGGATTTTAAAACAAAACAAAACAAAAATGTTGGCGTTACTTCTCCATGAGGATGCTCAGCTCAGCTTGGGGTTCGTTTAAGCAGAAGTTCATTCCAACTTTGCGTATAAATTGAGTTTATAGTTGGAAATGGTTCAGTTCTCAGCTTCTAATCTTCAATCAGAGATCTTCCAAATAATCACTTCCAGAGGAACAAGGTGGGTGAGACTGGAAAGATGTCAATGCTTTTCTTTAACCTGTGCTATAAAGATAAATCCTACTGAAAGTGGAAAAATCACATCATGTTATACAATCAGGACTCCTGAGGATTTGGTCATAAAAGTTCAGTCACAGTGTTTCCCACAGTATCTTTAAATGGTTTCAGTGGGAATATGCCTTCCTCTCACTTAGCATAAAAACTTGAGCAGCCTCATGGTTCCCTGGTCACTCTTAGGAAATAAGAAAAAGGTAAAAACACAATGTTCATTCGGTAGTTAGTTGTGTCTAGTGACAATCCCTGTAATAATCAAAACTTCAAATTTGATTTAAATCTAAATGTTCTACTCCACCCCACCTCAGCTGATCCTGCTGTGGGCGAGCTCCTTGTGCAGAAGAGGTCTGTCCCTTCCCCTCGCTCCCTGATTCTCTTCATCCTGCATTTGTCCCATTCCATGCAGAAACAGAGAATATAGGTTAGATATTACTAACAGGGACTGTTAAAGACAGTCACCCACTCTTAGCACCTGGTACATTTTGAAAGCTGACTTCCTCACAGAAATTTTTATGAGCTTCAGAGATCAAGGACCTCTTCTGTTTTGGTGCATTTCTCTGAGTTTCTCATGCATAATATGAGTGGCAAAACTCACAAAATACTGTGATAGAGTAATATAGGCATAAACAAATATAACTGAATGCATCCATGTGTATTGAGGTAGAGAGATGGAGTGAAAAAAGGGGATAATCTGACAAAGGCTTTGGAGATAATCAGCTTTGAGCAGCATTTTAGTTGCTAGAGGATGAGAAAGGTCATTCCAGGCAATGAGAACAGCATTAAATAGCCCGAGAGGGAAAGAGATATGACAGATATGTGAGGACGGTTGAGTGACTTTCCTAATGAGGGTAAATCAATGTCTAGCAGGAAATGGGAACCTGAGAGGTAATATTCATTATGAATAATGAGAAGATTTTAACTTGATTCATGAAGGAATTGTAAACCCCATAAGGATTTAAGAAAGAAAATAATTTGATGATTAAAATATTGAAGGAGATAATTTTGAAAATGGGGGAGGAGAGGATCAGAGAAGAGGGTGTTACTTGCAACACAGCTGAAGAACCAGGTCTGGTAAAATTAGAATAGTCTTGTGAAATCTAGATGGTCTCACATTTTCCACCTTAAAGAGATAAACAACATTTCCCTCTGTATTTTTTTCATAATTTTTTATTTCTTCCTGTTCTCCCATATTCTATGAATAGACCCTTTCTTAGTAATTGCTGAAGTAAAAATGGATGAGGTATTTGACAGTTTTGATGTATAGATAGTCACATTATTTTTTCAAACAGTGTATGAGCAAAATGTGACTTTATAGGAAAAACAGTCACATTTGAGTCATACAATCTTTAAAGTCCCAGTAGGAAGTGTTTATTCATATTCTATAGAAATGAAGAGAGCGTTTCTTTTTACCTTGGGCAATGGCCCCACTTCCCCTCTTGTCAAGAGTGTGTTGAGCACCAACATGTGGACATTTCATGGAGGCTTTAAAAGCACTGCACATAGCCCCTGCTCTCCAACTGTGGTTTACATGAGCACATCCATCCTGCAAGGTGTGACTTTGAATTGTCCAAATGGACCAACTCAAGTGCAGGGAGAACTAGTGACTTTTCCAAGTCACACACAAATAAAACACTGGAAATGCAGGGATTCAAATCCAGATCATCTGACTTGACATTCCAGGCTCTTTTTCTCGACACCAAACAGTTGGCATAAACAACTATTCATGTGTTAGTCATTAATCTCATGCTGTCTGCTTCATTTTATTAAATCATTACCCTGCGTCCTGGGGACAATGCGTGACTACACCATTAAGGCAAATTTGTTAATACAGACATGCCATGTTAAGTCATGAGGAGGCTAACTCAATTACCCCTCCTTTGATTTTTGGTAGGCATACAGTGGACATTTTCTTGTGGTTAGCCTCATGACATGCTGTAAACATTAGCACATACTATATTAACTGTCTAAAAAGGGCTGCAATCTTTTAAATGCATATTAAAGTATGAAAATATTAAGCTACATTAATATTAATAGTTTAATTCTATAGTCTCAATCAGGACAACCACAAAATAGCTCCTTGAAGGACTTGGGAACTTGGGAAAGAAAGATATAACTAGACAAGGAAACCTAATAGGTAGGATATAGGATTGGCCTCTGAAAGTTTGGCCTATGGTTTTAGCAATTCAAAGTAAACCAAGATAAGACAACATTCTATTAAGAAGTGCCACTTATCTGATTTTTCTCCTTCTAGGTATCAGAATCTTGATAAGGTTTATTTAAGGAGAATGAAACTAATGAATTAAATACTATCTTTTCTTTACCTTGTGATCATATAAATATTATAAATCAGTTACTGATCATGAAGAGCATATGCATTTTATGAGGCACCGTTGCATACAATTCTAGTGACATAAAAATTCACTTACATTACTCTAAGTTATGCAAATAAAACTTAATTTCTGCAATTTTCTCTAACTCTAATGTTCCTCAGGGATCTCCATCTTTTCATCAATAGGGAAAAATAACTGCTATCCAGTCGCATAAAAAATGCTCTATCAATCATTTAATTTCAATTACCAATATTTTAATTTAATTTCATCTGAAACATGTCCTTTTCCATCTTCTGCTCCTCTTGGGGGATGATGTTTGGTATCAGTGGGGAAGCTTCATGGCACCCTGTACTCTGGCTGTGGAAAAAGATAGGAAGACCATAGATTTCAGATTCTCTCACTTTCTGAATGGGGTCTTCCAGGTGGCTCAGTAGCAAAGAATCTGCCCATCGCAGGAGACGTGGGTTCAATCCCTGGGTCGGGAAGATTCTCCAGAGGAGGAAATGGCAACCCACTCCAGTATTCTTGCCTGGAAAATCCCATGGACAGAGAAGCCTGGAGGGCTACAGTGCGTGGGATCGCAGAGTCGGACACAGTGAGTGACTGAGCAGGATGAAGACAACTTCCTGAGAGACACAGCTATATTCGGGTTGGTTCTCTGGGCCAGTGATGGCTGAGGTAAAACTGATCCTGCTCAACATGTTGGCACGCATCCCAGCAGGCTGTGGTCCCAGCCACTGAGTCCCCAGCTCAAGATGGTCTCTTTTATCCAGCCCTAGGCTCCTGCTTGTCCTTTGTGCCTCTCAGCACTCTACTCTCCTTCATAGGAGCAAACGGGGATTTCTAAATTGCTTACCTGGTACACATTCCATGAGGAGCCAGGATACTGGGTGGGGCTCTATATATAGATTCCATCATCTACCAGTTGTGCTATTTTTCCCATGGGGAGGAGATAGCTCCGCAGCTTGCAAAGCTTCACTTAGTTTACCCTCCTCTCTGTTCTTGATTTCCTCTTGTTAATTTCAATATAGCTATGGGATTCCCTGGTGGCTCAGCAATACAGAACCCACCTGCAAAGCAGGAGCCACGGGAGACTTGGGTTCCATCCCTGGGTAGGGAAGAACCCCTGATGGAGAGCACGGCAACCCACTCCAGAACTCTTACCCGGAGAATCCCTTGGACACAGGAGCCTGGTGGGTTACAATACATAGGGTGAAAGAGTCCGACATGACTGCGGGACTTCGCACTCCCTCACCATGGCCACACTTGAGAAAGAGAAAGAAAAAGCAAAGGTATAAGAATGCTTCACATTCTACTTTTAACTTCTATCTTCCCACAAATCACTTGGGTAGGAAGAGTTGGACTTTTCACTTTTTCTCTTTGGCACAGACTTCTCTAACATAAAACATTCTGATTAAGTCAGCCAGACTTTTCATATAAAAGAATCAAAAGACATTTAAGAATCCCCTTCTCTCCTCCCAAGACATCCGGCAGGCCAAAGGTCAGCACTGATACCCAAAGGCTAGTGATGATGCTATCTTTGTTATAGGTGGCAAAGGCTGTGAGGTAATGTGGTTTTAGAAGGAAATGAAATAGGTTGATTTAAACCCCCTAAATCTCATCAAACCTCAAACTATAAACACTTTAATTTGAGGTTTTCATAGAAACTTCTAGATTCTTCTCATCACAGTTCTTGTGAAAATTATTGGGTCACACAACTCAGATGATTGCCATCTTCTGTTCTGGTGTGTCCTTCTGTTCTCTTAATTCTGATGATACTTTCCTGTGTTTCATGTGTTTTTTATTGCCAGTCTGCACCAATCTAAAATCTCTGCCTCTCCCCCTTATCTCCCTTTTTAATCTTTCGGTGTTTTTCTTTCTTCACTAATTTTCACACAAATGATATTTTATTTCTATTTATGAAAATGATTCATGCCACTCATGGGATATTCTTCAGTACAGAATGATACAAAATAAAATTATTCCAACTGCTAATGTACAGTCTCCTTGTAAGCTGTGTTCTCTTCACCCAGCAAGTAAAATCTAAACTGTTTTAAATCTTTTTAGTGAGAGGCACAAGCCAAATGCAAATGGCTCCCACACACTGGGAAGCAACACAGGTTTCTGACATTTCCTAGAAAACAGCATTAAAGCATCAGCAGCTCACTAAATGTTCCTGTTAATCTATTTCATGCTGTCTGGTACACAAGTGAAATCTTGCAAGACGAATTACAATACTGAGAACTAGAAATAATTTTATTAAAATATTCTTATCAAACAAACACACATGCATATGTTTTAGCAAAAAATTATTCTCCCAATCTTGCACTGATTTATTTCTTCACAGATCTGAGGTACTTATGTGTATTGTTTTATATATGTAGTTCTTCAAATCCCTAGGCAAACAACTCTCACAGAGGTACTGAAAATTGAAGAGGGGCTTCTCTGGTGGCTCAGTGGTAAAGAATCCACCTGCCAATGCAGGAGGTGCGGGTTCGATCCCTGATACAGGAAGATTCCACATGCCACAGAGCAACAAAGCCCATGTACCACCACCATTGAGCCTGTGCTCTAGAGCCCGGGAGCTGCTGCAACTTGCACGCCCTGGAACCTTGCACCACAACGAAGAGTAGCCCCTACTTGCCTCAACTAGAGAAATGCCTGTGCAGCCATGACGGCAGCACAGCCAAAAAAGAATGCATGAATAAATAAATAGAATCATATACGTATATTAAAAAGTTGAAAATAAGATGAGAGTTAAAGAAAACAAACAGAAAAAGTACAGAGGTATCAAAGTGAACACTAAGTTGACATAGCGCTGATAACTGCAGGAAGCAGCCCCCCATACCCCTTCCTTGGAGAAGAAGCCCAGTGGAGCTGTATTCATACCTCTGAGCAGGAGGTGCTGCCCAGCTGATACTGATGTGTCTAAAGAGGCATAAGGAGGCTGATTCTGTGAGTGACGAAAATGCTGCAAACTAGAATCATTTCCTGCAACTTGAATAGGCTGCTGATTTCAGTATGAAGAAACATTGCTAGAATAACACTGATTAGGAAAAGGAAGCAAAATCAGAAGCAGGAAGTAAACTAGAAGCTACGTCCTCTCTTCCTTCTCCAGTCTTAGATGCTTTGTCTAGCACCCCTAACAGCAGAGCCTACCAGGGAGCAGCCGGCAAAGTAGAAATGTGATTTACAGAGTTCCAGCTTTTGCCTCAAAGAGTGACTATAGGAGAGAGGGTTGAAATGGAGAGACAATAAATAGCTTAATAATTGGCTCACTCAGCTAGGCTATGAATTTCTACAGAGCAAGAACAATCTTACATGTATAAGGAATGAATATAGCATGTATAATAATATTAATGGAGACAGAAAGTGTTTAATTCTTAAAAGATTAATGTTAAATATCCATTTTATTTTACATCAAGCTTATACATTTATTTTGTTCCAAGATTTGCTAAAAAATTATCACTGTTGTTTTATTCATTCATTAATATATCATTCATCTAATTCTAAAAATTTAGCAGTATTATACAATAGGCTGTGCTCTGAAGGACTATAAACTAAGTGGTAGCCTGAGAAAGGTACAGTTATTAAAGAAAGCTTTGCTATGCAAAGCCATATGATACACTGGAAGTCTAATATAAACAGTGTTAGGGATTGTCATATTTTTTTTTTTCTGATGCAGTATTCAATTGTATCCCTCCTGTTCAACCTCTACTCCCTACAACGAGGTAAATGGGTAAAATTTATTGAATAGTCAATGAAATGTCATGTGAAAGATGTAACTAGGAAGTTATTCCTAATCTAAGACCAATATTTCATTCAATAGGAGCAAGATATATAACTTTGACAACTTATTTAACTTTCTAGAATCTCAAATAAGGAGGCCATGAAATTAAAAGATGCTTACTCCTTGGAAGGAAAGTTATGACCAACCTAGATAGCATATTGAAAAGCAGAGACATTACTTTGCCAACAAAGGTCTGTCTAGTCAAGGCTATGGTTTTTCCAGTAATCATGTATAAATGTGAAAGCTGGACTGTGAAGAAGGCTGAGTGCTGAAGAATTGATGCTTTTGAACTGTGGTGTTGGAGAAGACTCTTGAGAGTCCCTTGGACTGCAAGGAGATCCAACCAGTCCATTCTGAAGATCAGCCCTGGGATTTCTTTGGAAGGAATGATGCTAAAGCTGAAATTCCAATACTTCAGCCACCTCATGTGAAGAGTTGACTCATTGGAAAAGACTCTGATGCTGGGAGGGATTGGGGGCAGGAAGAGAAGGGGACAACAGAGGATGAGATGGCTGGATGGCATCACTGACTCGATGGACGTGAGTCTGAGTGAACTCTGGGAGTTGGTGATGGACAGGGAGGCCTGGCATGGTGCGATTCATGGGGTTGCAAAGAGTCAGACACAACTGAGCAACTGAACTGAGCTGAACTGAACTGAATAACCTCTTCTATTCATTTTCCTTCTGAAGCCATATCCTTAATCAGTTCAATAGTGGAATGAGGACAGTACACAATCACATCATCAAAGGGTTAACACACCTTTATTCTCTTCACAGCCCTGCATATGCAATATACGAAAATGAGAAGCAATCATCTTCTGGTAAATGAAGTAGCTTTTTTGACACCTACATCTTCTCATCTTTTCTCAATTCACAATAGCATACACCAACTTTGAGTCAACAAAAATGAGCATGCTTACTTAATGCAGGAGCTTGTCCACATATTGCTGATTTTCAGACCATCAAGTTCATTCTCATCTCAACATTTCTGAACATGTTGTTATGCCTAAAATGTTCATTTCCACACTTATCTCTTTTTAATCGTTACCTTTTAGAAATACCTTTCATTTGCACTATACATAAATCCCATCACTAACTCTCTCTGCCTGCTCTTCTTGCTTTAGTCTTCTCCAGAAACTTAGCACTTAATATGTGAAGCTAGATTCAGTTATTTGTGTTTCCTTGATCATTGAGCATTGGTCCACCGGAAAGTGTGCTTACACAACAATAGGAATTTTATCTGTTCGTGGTGTTTCTGAATTACCAGAGGAGTGAGTGACACAAAGTAGGTGTTTAATATTATATGTGTTATGTCTTTTCCTCATTCTTTTATATTAATTCTTGTGTTACTTAAGCAATTTTGATTGAATTAGTATATATGTTTGGAACTATTCTAGGAAGTAACAATAAAATAATTATGATTTTGCCTCCTAAGAATTTATAATCTAAACACTAGACATATCAATTTGTCATTAGAATAACTTCCGTTTCATACTCCAAAAAGAGTCAAAATAAGATCTTAAAGGGTCTAGAGGTGTCCTAGAACTCTACTAGTCACAAGAGACAGACATCAAACTCAAACTTGCTAAAGCAAAAAGGGGAGTTTATTTGGTGATATAACTGAAAAGCTCACTCTACCAAGTGGATATGAAAGCCCAACTGGTGTCAGCAACAGTATTTATTCTATTCTTGTCTTTGCCTTTCTGGGTGCATTATTTGGAAGGTTTTCCCCAAGAGGTAGCAAAGAGACCACCAGGTTTTCTGAACTTATGCTCCATTGGCAACAACAGAGTGTTTTTTCCTCCCAACAATTCCAGGAAGACACTCATTGGCAGAACTTAAATCATAAGTTAAGCCTATCCCTGAAGCCATTATATTAGCCGAATTGGTCAAGTTCAGGTTTTGTGTTTCACCATTGGCATGGTTTCATGGTCTGAGACTTGGCAAGCATCAATTCCATGGGAAATCAATTTTTCTTTTCTTTTTTTTTTTTACTAAATAAAGATGCTCTAAGGGACACAGAGCACAGATCTCCACTACACACTCTGTATTTACACCACAGGCCCTATATATTATGTATCACTTTTCCTTCAATTTATTAGTAGCATCTCAGAGTAGGCATTAAAGAGAGAGCAATGCCATCTACGTGGCAGAAAAGGAAAGGAAGATTATTCTGTCCGTTATGATTTATAGAAGAGTAGAAAATTCTATAAAGCAGTTTGCATGAGGAATAGAGCATGGTTATCCAGCTAGTAAAAACAATTAGGGTAAAAAAGATGATGAATTTAGTGAAGAAGAATGAGATTGCTAATGTAGATACAAGGAAGTAATCAACTATTGCAGAAACATGAAGGCAATGCCTTTTCTGATGGGATGGACAAATTTAATGTGTTGATATGATGATCAGTTCTGTCCCATTTATGTTGCTACTCCACCTCCCTAAATTATACCCTTTTTACCATTCAAGACAATACTAATAGACAGACACATCACACATTAATAATATTAAAAGTGAAAATAAACTGCTAATAGCTAAAGTGTGTACTACTAGAAATACTGTACATGTATCAAACCATTTAATCCTCACAACAACATCAGAAGCAGATACTATTATGGCCCCATTTTATCTGTAAGAAGGCTAAAACCAGAAAGGTTAAGTAACTTTCCCAAGATTACACAACAGTAAGTGCAAGAACTGGAATTTAAACCCACATCACCATTACCAAGAAACAGCTTACATCTGTATCATGAGGAAAATATCTCTGATTTTTCCAGTCACATTTATTACTTCATTCTCTACCTCATGTTATAGTTATTGTATAACACAATTAACATTTTACAATGTGTTATCCTTAACCTGCAAAGTTATACTTTGCTATACCTAATTTTCTTTTCTGATAGTTTAATGTTTGCCTACTC
Organism: Tragelaphus eurycerus; assembly: GCA_935064755.1. Classification (NCBI taxonomy): domain Eukaryota; kingdom Metazoa; phylum Chordata; class Mammalia; order Artiodactyla; family Bovidae; genus Tragelaphus; species Tragelaphus eurycerus. Next base: position 16,226,430 of record CAKXYN010000003.1, read on the forward strand.
TATTCAACTGGAGTGCTAAGCTAAGTAAAGAAAGCAAACACGTGAGTTTTGAATTTATTCCTCCTTTTCAATCAACTAACATCTTCTCAGGTATAAAATAGCTATTCAATATACACACAGTAATCAACTTTGCTACCACAATGTTTTTTTTTTTTAATTGTTAATCACAAAGATATAGCTTTGGTATTTTCAGAAATATAATGCATTCTTATTTTCCTTGTGTTAGAGTATTATCTTGTTGATGATTCCCGTGGTTTCTGAAGCTATGGAAAAAAGAGGGATTAAAGTCATCTAAAACAGCAATCGTGGCTTACGTACTTATAAGTATGAGCAGATATGTACAGTGATGCAGTGTTTTAAAGACAGGCCTTGATGTGAGAGTGGATACATGGACCACAGATTGTGTGCCCAAAGAGGGCTGAGAGCATGTTTTCACTGTCAATATCTAGTGCTATGCCTTGTGTGTAGCGAGCACTCAATGTATACTTGGGTAAAATAAATGAATAAGTAAATAATCACCTCCCTTGGAGAGAGGTAGTGTGCTGTGGCAATTATGTGGTATTTTAAAAGCAATTATGTGGTATTTTAAAAGATGTTATCAGGGTGTGTGTGTGTGTGTGTGTGTGTGTGTGTGTGTGTGTTGCAAACGCACATGCTAAGTCACTTCAGTTGTATCCGACTCTTTGCGACTCTATGGACTGTATCCCCTGACTCCTCTGTTCATAGGATTGTCCAGGCAAGAATACTGGAGAGGATTGTCATGCCTTCCTCCAAGGGGATCTTCCCAACCCAGAGATTGAACCTGCGTCTCTTACTTCTCCTGCATTGGTAGGCGGGTTCTTTACTACAGGCGCCACCTGGAAAGCTGGTTGGTTGCAAAAAAAAAAAGACAGAATCCATTCTGGTTATTTTTAACAGAAAATAAATGTAGAAAGTGACTTGGAATAGCTTAAGGAATGTCCAGGATGGTCAGAAGATTGGGTTTGGAGGCTGGACAACCAAGAATGTACCCTAGTGATACAAGAGGGCAATGCTGCCACTATTGGGGTTGAAACTATAGTTTTCCAAGTAGATGTTGGGCCAGAGATGTTCCTTTAGGCCTTCTGCCACTACTGCCAGAAAAATCAACTTCAGAGAGCATCTCCTTCACATTATTATCCTACAAATTAAACTGTTGCATGGGTACATCTGAGTGGAGGAGCCTACACCCCCAGCTGCAAGAAAGGCTGGAAGGCTGAATTTTCCTTTAGTGAGGTAGGATTCAAACACAGATTTCCCACATCTGAGAAAGCCTTCCAAAAGTTGCTTCTCCCTAAATTATGAGGGACTTTTTCTTTTTACTCTTCATAGAATTTTTAAAAAGTAAAGAATGACTAAAGGAGAAGACATTTTCATCTATATTGACAGTAGTAAAGCTTTTCAGTGAACATTTATGACCTTTCAGAACAGATGAATGTCTTGAGAGTGTAGCCTGAAACATATATAGTTCAATCTGAGGAGGTGACTTTATCCAAAGGTTGAATTCTGACTGAGTAGGGGTTTGCAAAATATAGCCAGACCAAATCAAACACAAATGAAAAACAAACCTGACATTCCCTCAAAGTATATATAATAGTGATGATGATAATGATATCCTCTACTTAAAACCATGATAAAAATCATACCTTCTGACTCTTGCAACATTTTGTAAAGAAAGAAAAGTGTCTTAATAGTTTGCTTAACAGGTTTGAGGCTGCAGTCAGAGATTTGCTTCTTAAGATGGTGAGTTTTACATGCCAGGATCTGTCACCCAAAGGTAACAAAGAAATGTGGTTGAACACCAATTACACATATCTGTCAACACACCATAGCCTTGGAAGAAATAACTCATATATAATTGACTATGTTTTGCCCTCTAAGAAGTCTATGAAATAAAAGGGGAAAAAAGCAAAACAAACTTGGCTCAACCTAATTGCTCCAATTCTCAAACAGTTCAAGTTTAATACATACACGAACTTTTCTTTGTAGAATAAATTGCTAAAGATTTTCATCAATTTTTCAGGGGTTCTAGAACCACTATCCTGACTACTTGGAAACAAAAGTGAACACACAGAAAATCTACCTTTACTCATCGTTAGGAATTAAAATGAAAAATTTAAATCACCAAAATCACAGTATATTAAATATGATTTCTGTGCCTATTGGAGACTTTATTTGGAAGTGTGTTTTTATCACTAAAAATATTGATTATGTTTAATTCGGTCTCATCTGTCTATTTTTGCTTTTGTTTCCATTACCGCAGGAAACAAATTCAAAAAAACATATTGCTACAATTTCTGTCAGAGAATTCCACCTATGTTTTCCTCCAGGGGTTTAACAGAACCTGGTCTTACCTTTAGTTATTTAATCCATTTTGAATTTATTTTTATCCATGCTATTAGAAAATGTTCTAATCTCAGTTTTTTACATGTAGCTGTCAAGTTTACCACTTAGTGGAGATTGTCTTTTCTCTACAGTGTATTTTTGTCTCCTTTGTCATAGATTAATTAACCATAAACTCTTGGGTTTATTGCTGAGCCCTCCATTCTGTTTCACTGAGCTATGAATTCTTCAATGATCTGTCCTTAAAATGAAGAATCCAAGACTTTTCTATACCATATATTGTTCATTAGAATTAGACCTCTAATCTTTGGGACCTGACTGCCCAGAGCCTCCAGACAATTACATTTTCAGTATAATCTCCATCCTGCTGCCAGAATTATATTTCTAAAACCAGATCAACACTTTAACATCAAAATTTCAATGACTTCCCCTTGTCTCTAAGATGAAATTTAACATTTTAAAAGACTTTGAACATGCCTCAAGTTTCAGATTACAGCTCCATTTCCTGACACTGTCAGACATGCACTTAATAGGCCAGTAAACCTAACAATTTTCTGGCCTCTGGAGCTACTATGTTCTTTGGTAACAAATTTCCTTGGCATATGGCATTTTCTCTGGCTGGCATGCTATTAATAATTATGATAATAATAAGAGTGACAAACATTAGTTGAGCATTTTTCTACCCAGTACTGACTGCTAAGCAGTTCGTATAGATCATCTCCTTTGATTTCATATTCCCTATGAATATCCCTACTTCACAGATATGAGAAGAGTCCTGCAGAGAATAAGTGAATAAATGGTTGGAAGGTGTTTTTTCATATAAATGAACAAAATAATCTGTCATTTGGAGAGTATGCTTAAAAATCAGAAGCCAAAGAACAAGATTTTAAAGTATTACTAAAGCATATGCTTTTTCGGTCTTGGAGCAGTTATGGGACTTCGGTTATTTTTTCCATCTGTAAAATTAAATAATCCTACTATGGATCTTTGGCGTGGACTCCCTGATACCCGAGGGCTTACCAGGTGGCTCTAGTGGTAAAGAACCTGCCTGCCAGTGCAGGAGACACAGGAGACATGAGTTCAATCCCCGGGCCAGGAAGATCCCCTGGAGCAGTAAACGGCAACCCACCCCAGTGTTCTTGCCTGCACCTCTGCCATGGACAGAGGAACCTGGCAGGCTACAGTCCACGAGACTGCAGAAGAGTTGGACAGGAATGAATGACTAATCACATCTGCACACACCCTGATACCCACTTACTAGGTAAAACTGCCTGGCTACTGAGGCAATGAGTTTACAGCAGATTTCAGATACAAATGTGAGGCAAAGACATGCAAAATAATGCATGTGTCTATTTCTCTGTACAAATCCAACCATTCCACACTGAAGTGAGGGTAGAGAGAGCTTACGTGTATTATTAATACATTAGCAAAGATTCCACTATATAGAGAATGGACTTAACGTTATTGGGGAGAAGAGTAGGGGACACAATAGATCGGGAGTTTGGGACTGCCATGTATACAATGCTATATTTAAAATAAATAACCAACAAGGGCCTGCTCCATAGCACAGAGAACTCTGCTCAATATTCTGTAATAACCACAATGGGGAAATAATTTGAAAAAGGATAGATATAACTGAAATATCTTGCTGTACAAGTGAAACTGACACCACATTGTTAATCAACTGTGAACATGAAAAGTGAAAGTGTTAGTCACTCATCCGTCGCTGACTCCTTGCGACCTCATGGACAGTAGCCTGTCAGGCTCCTCTGTCAGCCATTACCTTCTCCAGGGGATCTTCCTGACCCAGGTATCAAATCCAGGTCTCTCTCATTGCAGGCAGATTCTTTATCATCAGAGCCACCAGGGAAGCCCCTAATCAACTACACTCCAACAATATAAAATAAAAATTTTAAAAACAAATAAAGTTGCTATTTTTGCTTGGAAAAAAATTTTAAAAAAGATTACACCATACAGAAGGAGTGGGTAAAACTACCCCTTCTAAGCCTTTTTAGCTCCTGAAATGCAGGCTTCTTTTCCAGCACTTATAAATGCCATCTGGCCATATGTAGCAGATGCTGTGGAGAAGAAAAGAAATACACTTTTAATCAATTGCATGGGGCTGGGAAAATTTTTCCCGTGACCTCTTGAGGTATTCTATGGGAATCCATTAGAATTTTTCTGTTTGCTATAAGAAAACCCTATGGTAATCTGAAACTTTCATGTGACCATATTTAGTGAAAGAAGATACGTTCTGTGAAAGAGATCCCTGAGTTACAGACATTGTATTAGAATTGTCAAACAACAATGACAGTAACATTGGGTAGTTGGCTCCAAGTTTTCTTCTTCATAATGGAAGAAGATTAAGTGATGTAAGTTGGGCAAAGTGATCTCTTCTTCCAAAAAAGTCTATCTGGAAGATTTGTTTTTCCTGAAAGCCCAGAAATCAATCAATCATTAGCACAAAACTGCATTATTGTTTTCCTATTAATCTGTTTAAGCATTAAACACTGGTTGTTTTGTTGAAATTTCTTATTGACTTATTTTTCAGTGAATGGGATCTTCTTAGTAAGTCCTGGTTCTACAGGAAATTGTATGAAATGAAATTCCTCAAAGAGAGTCAAATCATGTCATTGTTATCGCATACAGTGATACCATTATTAGGCATTTGAAATTAAACATTAAACTGAAGAAATCTGTTTTATTTTCTTCTCAACACAGAAATCCCTGTATTCCAAACAGAATTTGGCATATAATAGAAGCTAGTGGAAAAGAGTGAAAGACTAATTAGAATAATTAAGAGTTAAACATGCAATCTAAAATCCACTAATTTCTCTACTCTAACCCAGTAGAAAATATTGAAGTTTGTATTTATAACTGTAATGATCAAGTGTTCACACAACAAACAAATATAATTTTTATGGGGACCATAATTTAACTTGTTTAAATGCTACTTACTACATGCTTCTCATGAAACATTGATCTTAATCAAAATGAGAATACTATCCACAACAGATAAATGTTAACAAGAATAAACAAGAAAACCAAGTTCATCCAGTATACGGTATTAAAAAAATATTCCACATAGCTGTGTCATAAAAAATCACTGCCCTAACTTTCAAATTTTTTTCTTTAAAGTGACTAAAAACAATAAGTTCAGATTTAGAACATCATTCACTATACTGCTATATAATATTTGAATAATTCCCATGAAAAAAATGTGTTCATGTGAATTATCTGTTTCAGATCCTTGTATTTCTTTCTATACAGTAAAAAAAGAAAAATGTAAATATTATAGTGGCAGTCTATCTTGGTTTAAAGGTCAAAGTGTAACTGTTTTATAAGGCAGCCTATTATATGTTGTAGGATTCTCTGGTGGGTCAGATGGTAAAGTGTCTGCCTGCAATGCTGGAGACCTGGGTTCAATCCCTGGGTCAGGAAGATCCCCTGGAGAAGGAAATGTCAACCCACTCCAGTACTCTTGCCTAGAAAATTCCATGGATGAAGGAGCCTGTTGGGCTACAGTCCATGGAGTCACAAAGAGTCGGATGCGACTGAGTGACTTCACATTCACATTATATGTAGTAATAGTCAACAAAAATTATTAAGTATCTATCATATCAAAGGAATTAGGCATTGGAGTACAGTGATGAAAACAAAATATGGCCTGTGTCCTGATGTAGATTTCATTTGTTTTTACATGATATTATAATCAGGTACACAGATGTCTGCAAAAGGTGTTAAATGTGACATAATGATCATGTGAAGAGCTGAAGACTATCCCTCTATCTAAATACCCAGATAAAATACATAATAATAGTTTTCATACTGACTTTCTCAAAGTCTACTGCCTCACTAGAGTTCATATTTTTTTCACATGATGTTTTGGCTAAAAAGAATTCTGCAAAACTAAAATGAAGCATAAAAGAACACAAATTAGGCAGCAATGTCATATTTTTAATTAAGGTATAAGAAACTTAGTTGTACCAGTAGATGAAGGTAAAGATCTAGTGTTTAGCTCAACCACTGAGCACCATCACCTTCTCTTATGGATCTTTTGGTTTCCTCTGTCATTTGAAACTACACCCTAGTAGGCAGAACATGAGATTTCTGGCCACTGAGAACTGGGTGCAAGTTCTAACTTATTCACTTTCTAGATGTGAAGTGAAGTAAAATCATTCAGTCATTTCCAACTCTTTGCTACCCTATGGACTGTAGCCTGCCAGGCTCTTCTGTCCATGGAATTCTCCAGACAAGAATACTGGAGTGGGTTGCCGTTCCCTTCTGCATGGGATCTTTCCAACCCAAGGATTAAACCCAGGTCTCCCACACTGCAGGCAGATTCTTTAATGTCTGAGCCACCAGGGATATGAGATCATGGTTAAATTGCTTTACTCTGAAGTTTTGCTCTCTGCTATGTAAAAGTAAGGCTAATTATACAACCATAATAGATTATGATAAAAAGAGAACAAAATAATTTATTTTAAAACACTTCATAAAATGTATGGTATTATATTAGCTGATCCATATTTTTATCTGAATGTGAATCTAAAGCATATGACAGAGACAAGTTTCACTTATTTTACTAACAGATGTGATGGTTATCTATTGCTATGGAACAAATACGCTTAAAATATAGGAATTAAAGAGTAGCTTAGCTGGATGGATGTGGTTCAGGGTCTTTCAAAAGGATTAAGTCAAAAAATTGGCCAGGATCAAGGCATATTAAGAGTCCACCTCCAAGATAGCTCACTCACATGACTGGAATGCAACACTGGCTGTTAGCAGGAGGCCTCAACTTCTTGTCGCGGGACCTCAATATAGGGCTGTTTGTGAGTCCTCAAAACACGGCAGCTTGCTTCCTCCAAAACTGGCTATTCAGAGACTGGAAGGCAGAAACCATAATGGAATGACTCATGACCTTCCTTTGGAAGTCCTTCTCCATTAAATTCCTCTATATTATTTTGGTTACTCAGATCAGTATGTTTTAATGTGGCATGGAACTACCCAAGGGAATAAACAGGAGGAGAAACACCATTGGAGGCCATCTTGGAGGATAATTGTTACAGTAAACTTCAAGGATTCCATGGCAAAGGTCTCAGTATCAGGAAAACAACATGTACTATTAGGTATTGCCATTGTATGGACACTTCTAAGGTCTTCAAGGACAGCTTTCTGGTCACTTAGGGAATTTTTAGGTGAGAGTTCCTGAGACTCTTGAAGAACACTGTAATTAAATTTTACTGCTTCCAGAGATGAATATTTCCACAAGATGCAAACATTTCTTCCTGAGCTAGCTTTCTTTCATTAGCACATACTCACCATATTTCCAAGTTTGGTATCAATGCTGAATGGACCTGGCTCAGGATTTTCTTATTGGTTTGCAGAACCTTGACCTATGGTTCCAAGAAGCTTTACCTGCTCATTTAGAGCAACCCAAATGCTCCCTAAATGCACCACATCTTTGTAACCAGCAGCAGTTGGCAGGCCAGCCAATGTGTCTTTATTGACCTTAATGGATTATATAAATGAAGAATCTGGACTCTACTCTAAGAAATCAGGTTAATACAGAATTACTGAGGGTCTCCTCCAAGCAAGGTCACAAGAATGAGATACAGTGAATTAGCCACAAGCTCTGAGAGCTTACAAGTAGCCACATCCAAGGTCAGGGACAGTAGCTGAGAGGAGCTATCCCCTGCCCAAGGCCGGGGGGGGGGGGGGTGGCTAGGAGGAGCAACCCCACTTACAAGGAGCAGTGGCTGCATGGGCACAGGAGGGCCTAGAGGAGCTATTCCACATTCAAGGTCAGGAGGGCTGGAGGTGAGGAGATACCCCTCATCCAAGGTAAGGAGCAGCGGCTGCACTTTGCTGGAGCAGCTGTGAAGAGATACCTCATGTCAAAGGTAAGAGAAAGCCAAGTAAGATAGTAGGTGTTGCAAGAGGGCATCAAGGGCAGAAACACTGAAATCATACTCACAGAAACTAGTCAATCTAATCACACTAGGACCACAGCCTTGTCTAACTCAATGAAACTAAGCCATGCCCTTGTGGGGCCACCCAAGAGACGGGTCATAGTGGAGAGGTCTGACAGAATGTGGTCCACTGGAGAAGGGAATGGCAAACCACTTCAGTATTCTTGCCTTGAGAACCCCATGAACAGTATGAAAAGGCAAAATGATAGGATATTGAAAGAAGAACTCCCCAGGTCAGTAGGTGCCCAATATGCTACTGGAGATCAGTGGAGAAATAACTCCAGAAAGAATGAAGGGATGGAGCCAAAGCAAAAAGAATCCACACATCCAGTTGTGGATGTGACAGGTGATAGAAGCAAGGTCCGATGCTGTAAAGAGCAATATTGCATAGGAACCTGGAATGTCAGGTGCATGAATCAAGGCAAATTGGAAGTGGTCAAATAGGAGATGGCAAGAGTGAATGTCAACGTTCTGGGAGTCAGTGAACTAAAATGAACTGGAATGGGTGAATTTAACTCAAATGACCATTATATCTACTACTGTGGACAGGAATCCCTTAGAAGAAATGGAGTGGCCATCATGATCAACAAAAGAGTCTGAAATGCAGTACTTGGATGCAATCTCAAAAACGACAAAATGATCTCTGTTTGTTTCCAAGGCAAATCATTCAATATCACAGTGATCCAAGTCTATGCCCCAACCAGTAACGCTGAAGAAGCTGAAGTTGAACAGTTCTATAAGACCTACAAGACCTTTTAGAACTAACACCCAAAAAAGATGTCCTTTTCATTATAGGGAACTGGAATGCAAAAGTAGGAAGTCAAGAAACACCTGGAGTAACAGGCAAATTTGGCCTTGGAATACGAATGAAGCAGGGCAAAGACTAACAGAGTTTTGCCAAGAAAATGCACTGGTCATAGCAAATACCCTCTTCCAACAACACAAGAGAAGACTCTACACATGGACATCACCAGATAGTCAACAACGAAATCAGATTGATTATATTCTTTGCAGCCAAAGATGGAGAAGCTCTCTACAGTCAGCAAAAACAAGACCAGGAGCTGACTGTGGCTCAGATCATGAACTCCTTATTGCCAAATTCAGACTGAAATTGAAGAAAGTAGGGAAAACCACTAGACCATTCAGGTATGACCTAAATCAAATCCTTTATGATTATATAGTGGAAGTGAGAAATAGATTTAAAGGCCTAGATCTGATAGATAGAGTGCCTGATGAACTATGGACTGAGGTTTGTGACATTGTACAGGAGACAGGGATCAAGACAATCCCCATGGAAAAGAAATGCAAAAAAAGCAAAATGGCTGTCTGAGGATGCCTTACAAATAGCTGTGAAAAGAAGAGAAGTGAAAACCAAAGGAGAAAAGGAAAGATATAAGCATCTGAATGCAAAGTTCCAAAGAATAGCAAGAAGAGATAAGAAAGCCTTCCTCAGCGATCAATGCAAAGAAATAGAGGAAAACAACAGAATGGGAAAGACTAGAGATCTCTTCAAGAAAATTAGAGATACAAAGGGAACATTTCATGCAAAGATGGGCTTGATAAAGGACAGAAATGGCATGGACCTAAAAGAAGCAGAAGATACTAAGAAGAGATGGCAAGAATACCCAGAAGATCTTCACGACCAAGGTAATCACGATGGTATGATCTTGTACAAAAAAAGATCTTCATGACCAAGGTAATCACGATGGTATGATCACTAACCTAGAGCCAGACATCCTGGAATGTGAAGTCAAGTGGGCCTTAGAAAGCATCACTATGAAAAAAGCTAGTGAATGTGATGGCATTCCAGTTGAGCTATTTCAAATCCTGAAAGATGATGCTGTGAAAGTGCTGCACTCAATATGCCAGCAAATTTGGAAAACTCAGCAGTGGCCACAGGACTGGAAAAGGGTCAATTTTCATTCCAATCCCAAAGAAAGGCAATGCCAAAGAAGGCTCAAACTACCACACAATTACACTCATCTCACACTCTAGTAAAGTCATGCTCAAAATTCTCCAAGCCAGGCTTCAGCAATACGTGAAATGTGAACTTACAGATGTTCAAGCTAGTTTTAGAAAAGGCAGAGGAACCAGAGATCAAATTGCCAACATCTGCTGGATCATCGAAAAAATAAGACATTTCCAGAAAAACATCTATTTCTGCTTTATTGACTATGCCAAAGCTTTTGACTGTGTGGATCACAATAAACTGTGGAAAATTCTGAAAGAGATGGGCATACCAGACCACCTGACCTGCCTCTTGAGAAATCTGTATGCAGGTCAGGAAGCAACAGTTAGAACTGGACATGGAACAACAGACTGGTTCCAAATAGGAAAAGGAGTACGTCAAGGCTGTATATTGCCACCCTGCCTATTTAACTTAAATGCAGAATACATCATGAGAAACGCTGGACTGGAAGAAACACAAGCTGGAATCAAGATTGCCAGGAGAAATATCAATAACCTCAGATATGCATATGACACCACCCTTATGGCAGAAAGTGAAGAGGAACTCAAAAGGCTCTTGATGAAAGTGAAAGTGGAGAATGAAAAAGTTGGCTTAAAGCTGAACATTCAGAAAACTAAGATCGTGGCATCTGGTCCCATCACTTCATGGGAAATAGATGGGGAAACAGTGGAAACAGTATCAGACTTTATTTTTGGGGGCTCTAAAATCACAGCAGATGGTGACTGCAGCCATGAAGTTAAAAGACACTTACTCCTTGGAAGGAAAGTTATGACCAACCTAGATAGCATATTCAAAAGCAGAGACATTACTTTGCCAACAAAGGTCCATCTAGTCAAGGCTATGGTTTTTCCTGTGGTCATGTATGGATGTGAGAGTTGGACTACGAAGAAAGCTGAGTGCTGAAGAACTGATGCTTGAACTGTGGTGTTGGAGAAGACTCTTGAGAGTCCGTTGGACTGCAAGGAGATCCAACCAGTCCATTCTGAAGGAGATCAGCCCTGGGATTTCTTTGGAAGGAATGATGCTAAAGCTGAAGCTCCAGTACTTTGGCCACCTCATGCGAAGAGTTGACTCATTGGAAAAGACTCTGATGCTAGGAGGGATTGGGGGCAGGAGAAGGGGATGACAGAGGATGAGATGGGTGAATGACATCACTGATTCGATGGACATGAGTCTGAATGAACTCCGGGAGTTGGTGATGTACAGGGAGGCCTGGCGTGTTGCGAATCATGGGGTCGCAAAGAGTCAGACACGACTGAGCGACTGAACTGAACTGAACTAAATCTAGTTGAAGAGACCAATGACTTCAGTATCATATGGCTATGTTCATTACAAAGTGGGGAACAGGATGCTAAGGAAGCACCAGTGAAGTACATGTAGCCCTTCAAAAAGACTTTCTATATGAGATAGTGTCTGAGACAAGTCATGAGATTTAGGTTGTCTAGACGTATTCTTGCCTGGAAAATCCCATGGATGGAGGAGCCTGGGAGGCTGCAGTCCATGGGGTCGCTAAGAGTCAGACACGACTGAGTGACTTCACTTTCAATTTCACTTTCATACATTGGAGAAGGAAATGGCAACCCACTCCCGTGTTCTAGCCTGGAGAATCCCAGGGACGGGGGAGCCTGGTGGGCTGCCATCTATGGGGTCACGCAGAGTCGGACACGACTGAAGTGACTTAGCAGCAGCAGCAGAAGACGTTATCTAGATGTCTAGGTAAAGGAATGTAGCAGGTAAAGGAAACAAAATGAGGGCAGTATGAGGGAATATGATCTGTCCAGGGAATTATAAACAGGTTAATGTCACCAGGAATCTTGTGTTTGGTTCCCTGGGAAACAGACTCTGAGACAGAGGTTTGTAAGCAGGAGGTTCATTGAGCCCTGCTCTGGAATGTTACCTGGAAGAGAGTGAGGGAGCGCAGTTGGGCAAATAGGGATGCTCAGTTGAAAAGCAGTGATGCCACAGAGAACTTGGCCAATCTTAAGGGAACTCTACAGCTGGGTTGGTCCTTGAGAGTCATCCCAAATTGATTCAAATGGTCCAGGCCTTTCTACCACTGCATCTGCCAGTCAGGGGATATGGACTGTCCCAGGACAGGAAAGGCAGCACTCTATGACTGAGGGATTCCTAGAGAGGAATATATCTGATCCATAAGCTGCCAGCACTCCAAACAGCTGGGAAACTGCATGTTCAGTCTTTAAGGGTAGCTTCTACAGCCTCCAGAGCATCCACTAGAAGAGGGTAAAAGATAAGCTGGGTATGTCAGGAAAAATGGGAGGGATAGCCAGGATCCAGGTCCAAAAAGCCTTGGAAGCCATTTTAGAATGATGAAGGCCAAGTAGGAGAGTGAGCACCATGGATTGGAAACAGTTTGGAAGGACTGCTGTACTGAATGGAGATTTCACCCATGTGCCCAGAAGTTTCTTCCAAAACTAAAACTCTGGTATCATCTCATGTGTATGCGTGGCTGTCGGGGTTCCTTGGTGGCTCAGTAGTAAAGAATCTGCCTGCCAATGCAGGAGACATGGGTTCTATCCCGGGGTCAAGGGAATCCCCTGGGGAAGGAAATGGCAATCCACTCTTGTATACTTGCTTAGGAAATCCCATGGACAGAGGAAACTGATGGGCTATAGTCCATGGGGTTGCAAAAGAGTCAGACACGACTTAGAGACTGAACAACAATCACAACATGGGCTACAGTCAGCTGAACATGAGTTTTGAGCTGATTTCTCAGTGGCAGAGGTGGGCTTAAACCATCTTTCTCCTAATAGTCCCTTTTTTCCCCCAACAGCTCCCTCACACTGTAAGTTCATTTCCATGAAATGCATAGGGAAGCTGGCCCATACAGAAACCCAAACCATCCCAGGCTACCCCAGCACTCTACTGAAGCCACTTTCCATGTGGTCACACACAACCACCTTTGGTGTTTTCACTTTCCAATTAATGGTTTGGGTGGTCCCTGAAGACAGAGCCTCATGATTCTGTTACTTTGCTACCTTTAGGTGTTGGTGATATTCTGGTGCAGTGATCTGTAAACTTTTTATAGATCTTTTTGGCAGACCAATGAAAGGTATGGCCCCCTTCCTAGGAAAATTCATGCCCATATATACACATATAATTTTTCATATAATTCCAAAACTCAACCAGACTTCCTTCTGGGATTAACATACCATAGTTCTAGAACCATTTGACTGGCAGGGCTTTGACTTGGAAATTAAGCAGACGACACATCCACTGAATCCTCAGACTGTAAAGGAAACCAGGGGCCCACCCAAACACTCAACACTGTCTCCAGCATAAACTTAAATTTCCAGGGAAATGGTCAAGGTCAAGTTACAAGTGGGTCACTGTTCCTAAAAGAAGAATGACCAGCGTTTACTCTCACCAGAGTTATCCATACAACTTTTGCATTTTTTAAAAAACCAGTGAGCACATAAGTGGGAATAATTGTACACACTATTTTGATTTATGGCTCCTAGAATTGATACTCTGCATTTTTCTTTCCAGGATATTGATAACTAGCCAAGACCCAATTCCCTTGAACCAGATTGATTTTCATTGCCTTCATTCACTTTTTCTTCTCTGCTTTGATGTTCTAAATGCTAAATCACAGGTATGCATGTGCACACATAAGTAGCTTCTAGACAGGAGGCTTTAATGACGACTGTGTGCCCAGATAAGTTGGCCTCATGATCAAAATCAGACATTTAAAAAGTTATTTCCGACCTGAGGCCATGTGCTTGCGGTCCACGCCTCCTCATCAGCACAGAGCCACGGTTTGCAAAAGATCCTATTTCTTTGATTTTATTTTGTGGTTTCAAAGGTAGGAAAGAATTCCACCTAGTTTGAAATTCCAGCTCACTGCAGGTAAAGAATGTTACTGTGTGTGCCCTGGTCCACGAGAGCCAAGGATAATATAAGGAACCAGCCCAAGACATTAAAATGTCTGCACCACTCATGGCTATTGTGTCTGGGTTGGGTCTCATTAGGGAGCAGCCCTGGTTGATGGATCTTTGTGTGTGGGCCTTATGTGCCAAGTGAGAACCCTCTAGCTAGTGAGGGGGCTGGCACCACCCGAGGGTTTGGGTACAATCGCTGAATCTGAAATCAGGTTCTGAAACTGAGTTCTAAACTTAATGGAACAGCTGTCTCCCTTTATTCTCAGTTCTGGAAACGCCAGAGAGAAGAAAGGCTTGGGTGGGGCAGGCGGGTAGGGAATAGAAGCTGAAAAAAACATTTCCCTTATGCCTGTGAATCGTGAATCTCTTGATCTTGGTTCTGAGTCCCAGCATCTTAGAGGTTTGTAAGGAGCAGGTTGGAATCCACTAGCTGATCAGCGAATCACAAGAATTCTTGTGCATACATAACAAAACAAAGCATAACATAAATAGATTAGAAAAGTATCAAAATGAGTCACAGGTAATAAGAGTAAGAATGAGTAAGAGCAAGAATCTCCAGGGGAATCTTCCCAATCCAGGGATCGAACCCAGGTCTCCCACATTGCAGGCGGATTCTTTACAATCTGAGCCACCAAGGATATGTTGTGTTTAATTATAATGTAGTTTACTTTTTATCATGAAGTGTTGGCCAAGAAAATTTGAAATCCATCTCTTTAGGTACTCAATTACAAGAACAAATGTCTTTCTCAGAACCTTATGGCCCTTTCTGGTGTAAACAGGAGAACAGATCACTCATTCTGCACTCCTGTTGGTTCTTTTTAAGGAAGCTATTCCTAAGTTAAATAAATCCAAATGAACATCCTTATCCCCTCCTCCTTCTTTCCCTGAGACCACCTCTGTTCATTAAAATCCGGTCTCCACACCAGAAGCCCCTGCCTGTCTGCTCCAACAATCTCTCCCTCCTTCTTCCTCCCTTTTCTTCCTTCCCTCCTTCCTTCCTCTGTTGGAAAACAGGAATGAATATTTCAGGCAGGAAGGTGTAGTAGCCAAGGCAAACTGTGGTTAGAAGCAGAAATTGTAGCAAACAAGCAATTAAGGTGGATACAATGCCCACCCCCACCCCAGCACCTCCCACTAGCATCCCCATCCTGGGGCGGGTCCACATCACCTCACACCTCCGTTATTGCCATGGCTCCCAGCTTGCTCCCCAACCTCAGTCCCTCCACACACAACTCCATCCCACCCACATATGCCAAATTAATGCCTTGAAAACAGTGTTTTCACCATGCAATTTTCCTTCTCAAAGTCATTTAAGGCTCCCATCACCTCCAGGTCAGGTCTGAATTCTGCAGCATGATATTCTGGACTCCCCCCAGTTTGTTTCAACCTATCTGGATAAACTGACCTCTGGATGCTTCATAACTTGAAGCCAACTCCTTCTCCCTACCCAATCTCATCATGAGTTGCCCCACTTCTCTTCACCCAGTTTTCCTATCTCAAATTACATAGATTTCTCCTCAATCTGAACATGTGCAAAATGATCTATATCATTTCTTCTGAGTTCTTTCCCATATAATCTCATCATTGTTTTTGATGGTTTCACACTAAGGTATCTGATCTCGAGTTACTCAAAAGCAAGTTAGTCAAGGGCAACATCTCTTTCCATGTCTCACTTGCCTATCAAGATGCTACATGATACCAACATAGTAAAACAATAGTTAACATTTAGTGAGCATTGCCAAAAACTGATGAGATGGAAGAAAGAGCAGTTAAGAGAAAGAGCTGTGAGAAAAACTAAGAGCTGTATACCTCTTTGGAGAGACAAGAGCCATCTGCTTCCTTGGAGAAACAGCGTATGTTTTCACCTACTGTCTTACAGTCCAAGAACTTATAAGAATATTGGTACTTAAATATTTTCAAGGCTGCAGTCTCACTCAAGAATCAGATAAAAGCTATAGAATGTCTCTTCAACAAAAACAAACAAACAAACTTGTATTGCACAGTAAATGTTTGCATTCAGTTTCTAGGGTATTGACTTCTAAGACCCATCTTTTGAGTCTACAGTGTCCATGGACCCGGGTTAGTAATTCTCAGAATGAGTACACACAGTATGACATTTGAATCAAAGCTTTCTGTGATATCTTCCAAAATCAACACCCTTTATACAAGCAAAGGCTTCCCTGGTGGTTCAGACCATGAAGAATCTGCCTGTAAAATGCAGAAGACCTGGATTCAATCCCTGGGTAGGGAAGATACCCTGGAGAAGGGAATGACTACACACTCCAGTATTCTTGCCTGGAGAATTCCATGGACAGAGGAGCCTGGTGGGTTACAGTCCTTGAGGTTGTAAAGAGTCAGACAGGATGGAGCGACTAACACTATACAAGCAAACTTTTACAGTATTATCCTAGAAATTGGAGACTTGATACAATGTGAATGGGAGATCTGGCTCTGTGTGTGTGTGTGTCTTTATAGTCTATCTATAAATTAAACAGGCAAGTTTTCTTTAGTTTCAGTCTTATTCCTATTTTAAAAATGCCAACCCTTATTAAGGGGATAGAGTACTTCATTATTATTTCTATTTGATCAATGAGGAAGCTAGCTTAGAAAAATTATTTGATTTACCTAAGATCACACTGGAGAAGGCAATGGCACCCCACTCCAGTACTCTTACCTGGAAAATCCCATGGACAGAGGAGCCTGGTAGGCTGCAGTCCATGGGGTCGTGAAGAGTCGGACATGACTGAGTGACTTCACTTTCACTTCTCACTTTCATGCATTGGAGGAGGAAATGGCAACCCACTCCAGTGTTCTTGCCTGGAAAATCCCAGGGACAGCGGGGCCTGGTGGGCTGCCGTCTATGGGGTCACACAGAGTCGGACACGACTGAAACGACTTAGCAGCAGCAGCAAGATCACACTGTCCTTTATTGTGCCCATCTTTGCATGAAATGTTCCCTTGGTATCTCTATTCTTGAAGAGCTCTCTAGTCTTTCCCATTCTATTGTGTTCCTCAATTTCTTTGCATTGATCACTGAGGAAGGCTTTCTTATCTCTCCTTGCTATTCTTTGAAACTGTGTATTTAAATGGGTATATCGGAGTGGCCATCATGGTCAACAAAAGAGTCCTAAATGCAGTACTTGGATGCAATCTCAAAAACGACAGAATGATCTCTGTTCGTTTCCAAGGCAAATCATTCAATATCACAGTAATCCAAGTCTATGCCCCAACCAGTAATGCTGAAGAAGCTGAAGTTGAACGGTTCTATGAAGACCTACAAGACCTTTTAGAACTAACACCCAAAAAAGATGTCCTTTTCATTATAGGGAACTGGAATGCAAAAGTAGGAAGTCAAGAAACACCTGGAGTAACAGGCAAATTTGGCCTTGGAACACGGAATGAAGCAGGGCAAAGACTAACAGAGTTTTGCCAAGCAAATGCACTGGTCATAGCAAATACCTTCTTCCAACAACACAAAAGAAGACTCTATACATGGACATCACCAGATGGTCAACACCGAAATCAGATCGATTATATTCTTTGCAGCCAAAGATGGAGAAGCTCTATACAATCAGCAAAAACAAGACCAGGAGCTGACTGTGGCTCAGACCATGAACTCCTTATTGCCAAATTCAGACTGAAATTGAAGAAAGTAGGGAAAACTACTAGACCATTCAGGTATGACCTAAATCAAATCCCTTATGATTATAGAGTGGAAGTGAGAAATAGATTTAAGGGCCTAGATCTGATAGATAGAGTGCCTGATGAACTATGGAATGAGGTTCGTGACATTGTACAGGAGACAGGGATCAAGACCATCCCCATGGAAAAGAAATGCAAAAAAGCAAAATGGCTGTCTGGGGAGGCCTTGCAAATAGCTGTGAAAAGAAGAGAAGCAAAAAGCAAAGGAGAAAAGGAAAGATATAAGCATCTGAATGCAGAGTTCCAAAGAATAGCAAGAAAAGATAAGAAAGCCTTCTTCAGCGATCAATGCAAAGAAATAGAGGAAAACAACAGAATGGGAAAGACTAGGGATCTCTTCAAGAAAATCAGAGATACCAAAGGAACATTTCATGCAAAGATGGGCACGATAAAGGACAGAAATGGTATGGACCTAACAGAAGCAGAAGATATTAAGAAGAGGTGGCAAGAATACACAGAAGAACTGTACAAAAAAGAGCTTCACGACCCAGGTAATCATGATGGTGTGATCACTGACCTAGAGCCAGACATCCTGGAATGTGAAGTCAAGTGGGCCTTAGAAAGCATCACTAGGAACAAAGCTAGTGGAGGTGATGGAATTCCAGTGGAGCTATTCCAAATCCTGAAAGAGGATGCTGTGAAAGTGCTGCAACTCAATATGCCAGCAAATTTGGAAAACTCAGCAGTGTCCACAAGATTGGAAAAGGTCAGTTTTCATCCCAATCCCAAAGAAAGGCAATGCCAAAGAGTGCTCAAACTACTGCACAACAGAATGGGAAATTGCTTGCTCCTTGGAAGAAAAGTTATGACCAACCTAGACAGCATATTAAAAAACAGAGACATTATTTTGCCAACAAAGGACCATCTAGTCAAAGCTATGGTTTTTCCAGTAGTCATTTATGGATGTGAGAGTTAGACTATAAAGAAAGCTGAGTGCCAAAGAATTGATGCTTTTGCACTGTGGTGTTGGAGAAGACTCTTGAGAGTCCCTTGGACTGCAAGGAGATCCAACCAGTGCATCCTAAAGAAAATCAGTCCTGAATATTCATTGGAAGGACTGATACTGAAATGCCAATGCTTTGGCCACCTGATAGGAAGAGCTGACTCATTTGAAAAGACCATGATGCTGGGAAAGATTGAGGACAGAAGAAGGGGCTGACATAGGATGAGATGGTTGGATGGCATCACCAACTCAATGGACATGAGTTTGAGTAAACTCTGGGAGTTGGTGATGGACAGGGAAGCCTGGCGTGCTGTGATCCACGGGGTCACAAAGAGTCAGACATGACTAAGCAACTGAACTGAACTGAATTGAAGCTCACAGTCAGTCATGTCCAGGCAAGATTACTGGGATGGGCTTCCCAGGTGGCACTAGTGATAATGAATCCACATGCCAATACAGGAGACACACCAGACGGGGGTTTGACCTCTGGGTTAAAAAGATCCCTTAGAGAAGGGAATGGCTTCTCCATGGACAGATAAACCTAGTGGGCTACAGTCCATGGGGTCACAAATAGTTGGACATGAATGAGTGTGCAAGACCATACTATGAAGATCACACAACTAACTCAGTTCTCTGCCTCTTCTCTGGGCCCTACTGATGCATGGACACCACCAAGGATAGATTACTGAACCAGAACAAAGCTGAAAGCAAAGAAATTGGAATTTGATGTTAAAAACCATTAACAATTAGTAGTTTCAGTGGTGCCTTAACAAGGATTCCAGATGCCTGGCCTTCATGCTTTCACCTGCAGGCGATGGCTGTCAATTTCTGCAGCCCATACAGGAGACCAAAGTGCTTTTTGAGAATGTGTAACGGCTGTTATGATATCTGTCTGTGGTAAGTGAGTCCATAAATGTCAATGTGCTTTTCAACGTAAACTGGGTTTCCAGGTCAAAAATCACCTGGCTTACTCCACGTTAGCTTTCTGGTGTAATAAGTGTATTTAAACACCAGAAAAAATGAATATCAGCAGTGGTTTATTTATAGCTCACTTCTGGCCTTACAAAGTCCCTGTTTCCAGAACTCTTTACATTTTCTGCCCCATGAATTCTTAATGAGTTCCAGTTGAAAGTGCTACAGTTCCACATTCAGGCTATTAAAAAAAAAAGGAGAAAAAGAGAGAGAGAGAGAAAAAAAAAGGAACCTGAAAAGTATGTTTCCCCTAACTACCAGGACTTGTAGCTGATATAGCCTACCCTTTTTCCTCCTTCTTGGCAAATGTTGGCAAATATGCTAGCAGTTGGACAAGCCAACTATGTTTTTAAATCCTTTTAATCCCCTTTATAGTAACAGAAACATTTGAGGCTGATCTTTGAAGACTCTGTAGAGCACAGAACACCTGCAGCTCACTGCTTTGTGCTAACAAACACCCCGTGTGAGCCTGACACAGTCAGGCAGGCTCAGTGTCGGCCCCCAGAATCCTCCCAGAGTAATAAGGGTCTCTCTTCCCCTCTGACCTTGACTTCTCCAGGCTTAAACCTGCTCTGGTAAATGGCACCTTTGCCCTCTGACCCTCGCCAAATGGCTCAATGAATCACATAAGGGCTCATAAAAATGATTTGCCAATATGTCAGGAAGCAGAAAAAACGAAGTCAGTTCTAGTTTAGAAATTGCTCAAATCACTAACAAACTCTCTTCTATCAGGTTGCTAGAAAAGTTGATTATCCCAGATTAAAGCCAATGTTGATGACAGTCTCACAACCAAGTGGGGGAAAAGGACATTATTCTCTTCCCTCTTTATGTCTTCCCTCAAAGAATGAAGCAGATGAACCAGTGTTGTTCACAACCTCTCTGATAGCAGTTGAAAGCTCTTCACACATTGTGAGATGTTTCTCTCTCTTCAGATCAGATCAGATCAGATCAGTCACTCAGTTGTGTCCAACTCTTTGCGACCCCATCAACCGCAGCACTCCAGGCCTCCCTGTCCATCACCAACTCCGGGAGGTCACTGAGACTCACATCCATCGAGTCAGTGATGCCATCCAGCCATCTCATCCTCTGTCATCCCCTTCTCCTATTGCCCTCAATCCCTCCCAGCATCAGAGTCTTCTCCAATGAGTCAACTCTTTGCATGAGGTGGCCAAAATACTGGAGTTTCAGCTTTAGCATCATTCCTTCCAAAGAAATCCCAGGGCTGATCTCCTTCACAATGGACTGGTTGGATCTCCTTGCAGTCCAAGGGACTCTCAAGAGTCTTCTCCAACACCACAGTTCAAAAGCATCAATTCTTTGGTGCTCAGCCTTCTTCACAGTCCAGCTCTCACATCCATACATGACCACAGGAAAGACCATAGCCTTGACTAGATGGACCTTTGTTGGCAAAGTAATGTCTCTGCTTTTGAATATGTGATCTAGGTTAGTCATAACTTTTCTTCCAAGAAGTAAGCGTATTTTAATTTCATGGCTGCAGTCACCATCTGCAGTGATTTTGGAGCCCCCCAAAATCAAGTCTGATACTGTTTCCACTGTTTCCCCATCTATTTCCCATGTAGTGATGGGACCAAATGCCATGATCTTCGTTTTCTGAATGTTGAGCTTTAAGGCAACTTTTTCACTCTCCTTTTTCACTTTCATCAAGAGGCTTTTGAGTTCCTCTTCACTTTCTGTCATAAGGGTGGTGTCATCTGCATATCTGAGGTTATTGATATTTCTCCCAGCAATCTTGATTCCAACTTGTGTTTCTTCCAGTCCAGCATTTCTCATGATGTACTCTGCATTTAAGTTAAATAAACAGGGTGACAATATACTATAGCCTTGATGTACTCCTTTTCCTATTTGGAACCAGTCTGTTGTTCCATGTCCAGTTCTAACTGTTGCTTCCTGAACTTCATACAAATTTCTTAAGAGGCAGATCAGGTGGTCTGGTATTCCCATCTCTTGAAGAATTTTCCACAGTTTATTGGGATATTTGTTCCCTACCACTTATGTCTATGTTCCTTTACTATCAATATCAGAGTGGGGAAAAAAAAAAAAAACTATTCCACCTGAAACAAGCTACACATTGTTGTTGCTCAGTTGCTAAATTCATGTCTGACTCTTTGCAACCCCATGGACTGTAGCCCGCCAGACTCCTCTGTCCTCCACTATCTCCCTGAGTTTTCTCAAATTCCTGTCCATTGAATAGGTGATGCTATGTAACCATCTTATCCTCTGCTGCTCCTTCTCCTTTTGCCTTCGATCTTTCCCAGCATCAGGGTCTTTTCCAATGGAAAGACCTATACATTTCAAAAATTATACTACATATTATTATAACTATACATTAAAAATTCACATTTATTGAAAACATACATGTATGAATGAATGAACATTGTTTAGTAAAGAGACTCATTATAATATCTTTTAGATGGAAAAAAAGCTCTATTGTCTTAAATATATTTGATGGAAAGAGAGAGAGATATCTGCAGTGTTTTTAGAAAAATACCCAGTATGTAAGAAACTTCTTAACTTTGTGTACTGCCAGGTTTATCTACTCATCAGCTGAAAACAAAAAGACACACACGATACTGAGATCAATAGGGAAACCCAAGCATATATAGTGTCCTGGGTCATCTGAAAAACAAAGCAAATAAGTACATTCTTCTTGGATTCTTCTCAACATAGTTATCGTGTTTGAATATAGTCATTGCCTCTAGTCTGGTCAGGTCTCTGGGGCCCAATCCAAACTCAGGCACGAACTCTAAAAGTTCATCCTATCTACTTTTCAAACTCAGCAAAAATGTTGCCTCTGCCTGAAGTTTATCCTTCACTCCCTCTCCCAACTAAAAACAGGTCTCTCTTCAGTTTGATTTGCTGTCAAGTCTCTCACAGACAGTCATAAGCCGTCACCTGGCACATCTGCTGTTGTTCACTGACATTGGGTTTGGGGTAGGGGGAAGGGGGACAAGAAGGGGCAAGAGGAGGCGGACGAGGGAAGGAGGAGGTGGGGAGAGAACGGGAAGAAGAGGAAATCTTGGCTAGAAATAAGAGAACATATTCAGATTCATTGACTAGAATAGTAGGAAAAAATGTCTGGGCACCAAATGCAAGGCTTCAGCTTTGATGAAGCCTATTTCAGTCTATTAATGGTAAGACTAAGAACATACATAATGGGCTTAGGGCTAGCATATGATGATGAAATACTCTACCTAGGTCAATCCAGAAGTATCTGTTAGATGGATATAGGGATAACACTATTTTTCACTGCTTTGAAACCCCACCCAAGAATAAAAAAAAGACATTGTGAAAGGCATTGTGAAAAAAGAAAGACATTTAATATGATGATAGTAAGCCTTTGCTATAGTAATATAGACACTATTTTCATCAAAGTAGTCTGTAAGCCATTCATCAGAAGGAGGACACAGATTATGTACTCTTAATACAGACCACATGCAAGTAGAAATGGAGAACTGCAAATAGCTACACAGATTCTTGCCACTTCATCCTGATAAGCACCTGAAACCTCTTTGATTTTTGCCCTGATGGACTTTTTACCTATCAGATGGTAAAAAATAGTCAAGAATGATACATTCCAGAATGACTTCAGTTTGTAACAAATGGTACCAGTAGTGAAAATGCCTTTTAAAATTACATTCAGAATAAAAGAAAACATTAAGGAGCCTTAATACAAGGGGTAGATAAACATACAATTAAGAGATAAGAAAAGGCAGAATTATTTAATTCCACTTTTTCTCCGTATTCTCTACTTAGGAGAAAAATCTTCAAATTAAAAAGACATTCATATCATTGTGGTTAAAAGACTTGGATGAAAAAAGAATATTCTCTACCACATGTTCTTCCGTCAGTGCAGAACAGACAGATCAACAAAAGATAGATTATTCTAAAAACCAAAAACTGTCATACAGAGAGAATTAAGTCAAGAATAAAAAATACCTTATATTAATGCATATATATGGAATCTAGAAAAATGCTACAGATGAGCCTATTTGCAAAGTAGAAATGGAGACACAGATGGAGAGAATAAATGTATGGACACAAAGAGGGGAAATGAGAGGTGGGATGAATTGGGAGATTGGGACTGATATCTACACAATTTTGATATTATATATAAAATAGATAACTAATGAGAACCTACTGTATGGCACAAGGAACTCTACATAGTGCTGTGGTGATGTAAATGTGAATGAAATCCATAAAAAGAGGGGAAATACGTATACATATGGCTGATTCACTTTGCTGTACAGTAGACACTAAAACAACATTATAAAACAATTATACTCCAATACAAATTATATATATATATATAAAGCAATGGCATCCCACTCCAGTTCTTGCCCGGAAAATCCCATGAACGGAGGAGACTGGTGGGCAGCAGTCCATGGGGTCGCACAGAGTCAGACATGACTGAAGCAACTTAGCAGCAGCAGAATATATGATAAAGAAGCTATCACACACAAATGGTTAAAGAAGAGATTATTAAGTTAGGGATGGGATGGTGATTTTTCTATACACACACACACACTGGGAGGATAAGCAAGGGCATCTTATTGGGCATGGAGGCTGCTTTGATTTAATTGTGTAGAGGGGCTCTCAGCAGTAGAGGTCACACCTCAAAGGTGGTTGCATTAAGTACTAGAGAGCCAGGGTATTTATACTCCAGTGTATTCAATGGTCATCAGTTAAGAGCTGACCCTTGTTTGCTGGCTTGATAAGTTGCTTCAGTCGTGTCCAACTCTTTGTGACCCCAAGGACTGTAGCCTTCCAGGCTCCTCTGTGCATGGGATTCTCCAGGCAAGGATACTGGAGTGGGTTGCCATGCCTCTAAGAAAACATTAATTCCCAGAAATCTTGCCATGAGCACAGGGAACATGGGCTCTGAAAGCCTAAGATAGTCCTCCAGCAAAGAGATGGTTGCCAGCTGAGAGAGGAAAAGCTCACCTGTGACCAGTGTGTAGGAAAAGGAAAGGGGATTTGAGGGGATTCCAGGGGAGTGCCAACAGCTGATTTTCCACTCCCTTGAGGGAGAGCATCACTCACACATGTAGGGACCCTGTTTTTTTCAGAGTTCTGACCAGCCAGTTGAAGACATACATAAAAAGGCCTCCCTGGTGGTTCAGATGGTAAATTATCTGCCTGCAATGCAGGAGACCTGGGTTCAATCCCTGGATTGGGAAGATACCCTGGAGAAGGGAATGGCAACCCACTCTAGCACTCTTGCCTGGAGAATTCCATGGACAGTGGAGTCTAGTGGGCTATAGTCCATGGAGTTACCAAGAGTCAAACATGACTGAGAAATCAGACATCAAATCTGTGAGTGACTCAGAAATACGAGAGAAATAGCTATTAACTTAGATCAAGATGGGAAAATCTTGAATGATAGGTGCAAACTAACAATGAAATTTGAAGAAGATAAAAATAAAGCCCTCCCACTTAGCTTCAAAAAATCATCTAGATAAGGAGCAAAATGAGGGAGAGGTGGATTGTAGCAATGTATTTGGAAAAGACAAAGGCCTTAGAGTTGACTACAAGTTCAGTATAAGTCAAGTGTGCCAAACTGGACAACACAGTGGATTCTGCACAGAGAGACAGTGAAGGAACTGAGGCTGCTTAATCCAGAGGAGAAATTGAGTGTGAAAGGAAGATTGTATTTACTCTGTGCTCTAGAGGAGAACTAAGAATGAGGGGAAACATCATAGGAATGCAGATTCTGGCTCACGATGAAGAACTTTCTTATCATTAGAGCTAGAAGACATGTCTTAGAAGGGTGTGAACTCTAAGTTGCTTGAAGTTGTCTGAACTGAGGCTGAATGAAATTCTGCATAGATAGCATTGTGGGGATTATTATACTGCATGAGGGAAAGAAGGAATTTACCCTTCCAACTTAATTATACTATGGGTCTATGAATTTAGTTGGTTAGTTTTCAATGAAATGGCTAATAGAAACACCACGGGGCCTGGAAACCCTCTTGATGGATATATAAGTTTCTGAATTATGGAAATTGGCAATACTTATTGAGCATCATTCAAAATTCCAGCTCAATTGTGAGTGCTTGGAAGGTAATGAGAAAGATTTGCTATCCTGGACACACCTATGCTTATGACCAAGCAAAGGAAGCCAAGGAGAGAAAAAGACTTGGAAAATCTCCTTACAGAGAAAAAAGGGAAAGTTGGATGCGTACAAGGAAAGGAAACACAATGACCCAAAAGGAGAGACATTGTGCATCTACTCACCTTTGCTCACCCCTATGTCCTACTCACTGTTGTTTTGGATGTGTTTAATTTCTTCTCCTCTGGGCCCAATCAACGGCTGACCACATCTGTTCGATTGGAAGTATATGTCATCTTGGTTTTGGAATATAGGCAAGTATGCACTTAGTTTTTCTGGAAGCCAGAAGGTTGCTCAACATTGAAGGATTCTGCCAGTGGAGAGCCAGAAAATAGGGAACAACAGTATTGAGACAGGGAGCTGAACAAGAGGGAAACTTAGATTGCCCTCATCTCACATGCCTGTGAGTGTTTCCTGGAATCTGTTCAACAGGGGGACATCTCATACATAAAGCAGAACCTCACATAAATTACAAAGATATGTTATACCTTATGAAACCTCCTTCTTCTAAGATCTCCAAGTACTTCACCTAATTAACAATCTAATTTTTATGAATTTCCTAGGGCGAGACTGCCACTGGGGCTTCCCAGGTAGTGCAGTGGTAAAGAATCCACCAGCCAAGCAGGAGACACAATACATGCGGGTTCAATCCCTGGGTCAGGAAGATCCCCTGGAGAAGGAAATGGCAACCAACTCCAGTGTTCTTGCCTGGAAAATTCCATGGACAGAGGAGCCTGGCAGTCTATAGTCAACGAAGGTCACAAAGAGTCAGACATGACTGAGCACAGCACAGCACAGATGGGTAGACTGAAACCATTACTACTATTTTTACTTTATGAATGAAGAGATTTAGAAGTTAATACTTAAATTACAAATGGAAGAATCTAGAGAGGAGTTTGCAAATCTCTTGAAATCCAATTCAAAAGCAACATAATATACCACAGAGACTTTCCTGAACACAGGTTTGTAGAACTGATGACCTCAATTAACAAATGTTACGATCTTGGGTAATAACTTAATTACCTGGAGAGATTTGTGAATAACAGTAGAATTACATAATGCCTGTTGGATTTGGCAGAGGAAACTTTAAAACTTGCTACAATATAAACTTCAAATGCTCTAGCCTTTTAGAAAACTGGACAGATTATTACCTTCTTTGGGTTTAAGTTTCTCACCCTACTAAGCATTCAGGTCCAGGGTATTTACAAACATTATTGTTTGAGGCACATGACTATTTAAATATTTAAACACACACTTATGCACAGAGAGGAAGTGATTGTTGGAAGGAAAAAATCTAATCATTTTATCTTCATGATTTTTTTCCAAGAGCAATCTGGGGAATTTTGAGGCTAAATATTTTTTTCATGATTAAGATATTGCTTGTATATTTATTTCTGTTTTCACTTCAGATTCAGTGGCAAGATAAACAAGCCAATGATTTACATTTAGAACATTCTTGTGCCAGGAGAGTGGAGATGTACTTTCAGAGTGAAATCAATGGATGGGAGAAGTACACGTGTCAAATGTTTGCTGCTTGTTTCCATGGTTATTGGTGGATATGGTGCTTTGGGGCAAAGCAGATTGAAAGATAAAATAATTTTTTCAGGTTGATGAGCATAATAGAAATGTAGTGGGCAAGATGTCTGCTCCTTGGAAGAAAAGCTATGACAAAACTAGATAGCATATTAAAAACCAGACATCACTTTGCCGACAAAGGTCCACATGGTCAAAGCTATGGTTTTTCCAGTAGTCATGTACGGATGTGAGAACTGGACCATAAAGAAGACTGAGCACTGGATAATTGATGGTTTAAAACTGTGGGGCTGGAGAAGACTCTTGAGAGTCCCTTGGACAGCAAGGAGATCCCACCAGTCAATCCTAAAGGAAATCAGTCCTGAATATTCATTGGAAGGACTGATGCTGAAGTTGATACGCCAACGCTCCACTTTAGCTACCTGATGCAAAGAGCTGACTTATTGGAAAAGACAGATGCTGGGAAAGACAGAGGGCAAGAGAAGGGAACAGAAGATGAAATGGTTGGATGGCATCACAGACTTAAAGGGCACGAGTTTGAGCAAACTCTGGGAGATAGTGAAGGACAGGGAAACCTGGTGCACTGCAGTACATGGGGTCACAAAGAGTTGGACATGACTTACCAACTGAATAACAACAAATGAGTTCACCAACTATCTGCAAGGGTAAGAAAAATAGGAATAAGTTAATGTTCGAGACATTTTAAAACTATTTTATTAGGTAATGATAAACAAAAATGTCTGAAATCCAATGTTCATTTGTTCTTTTACTGTCTTCCATGTGGAAGAGAGTGAGGAATATTCTCAGACAAAATCTGAAGCCAAACTACGAAAATAAAATTAATTCACCACAATGAAAAACAATGGGCTTCCCAGGTGGTGTGAGTGGTAAAGAATCTGCGTGCCAATATAGGAGACAGAAGAGATAGATGCCTGTTCAACCCCTGGATTGAAAAAATCCCCAGGAGAAGGAAATGGCAACTTATTCCATTATTCTTGCCTGGAAAATTCCGTGAATATAGGATTCTGGTGGGCTACAGTCCATGGGTTTGCAAAGAGTCAGACATGACTGAGCATACATGCACGGACAATAAAAACTCCTAAAATTTTACTTTGTCTCTTTAGAAGCTTTGGATTATTGTGCTCATTTGCATTTAATATTATTGCTAGGAGCTTGTTTCGTGACTATAAAAACTCTTTGCTTTTTAGTTGTTACAAATACTATGTACGCATAAGCAGTAAAAAAAAAAAAAAAATTACAAACTAAAGAACTTATGAATCCAAGGCTGAGAAATCCTAGATCTATAAAACTAGACTGAAAGAGCAACAATTAATTCCTATTCAAAATTCAGATGGAAAACACATAAATATGTTCAGTTAGTTGTTAATTAGAGCATTTGCTGAGTGTTGACTATGCATTGGATACCGCCTGTACTGTAGTTCTTAAACCGCAGAGCTAATTAGAAATCACCTGAAGAAGCTGTCATAGATTCAGATTCCCAAACCCTATCCTTAAAATTTCTTATTAGTAGGTCTGGGGTGAGGCCTATACATTTGCATGTTAATAAAACACCCTATATTATTGCTAAACAGATATCTTTTGACCAAATTCGTAGAGTCACGAGGTGGATCGGAAGCAGAGTCTTTGAGACATAATCTGATGCTGGGAGGGATTGAGGGCAAGAGGAGAAGGGGACGACAGAGGATGAGATGGCTGGATGGCATCACTGACTCGATGGATGTGAGTCTGAGTGACCTCCGGGAGTTGGTGATGGACAGGGAGGCCTGGCGTGCTGCGATTCATGGGGTCGCAAATAGTCAGGCACGACTGAGCAACTGATCTGATCTGTACCTCTTACTATTCGTATTGGACTCAAACCTGGTTTCTCCTATTTTGAAGTGGATAACAAAATGACTGCTACCTTCTAGAATTGTTATGAGGTTGTATATGTAAGGACCAGATACATAGTTGATGCTCAATTAACAATGATTTTGTTCCTCTCTTACTAGATCTGTAGCTTTGGTGCTGCTGCCGCTGCTAAGCCGCTTTAGTCTTTGAGAATTAAATGAGGCAGCATGTGCAATTCTTGTCTTTAAGGTATTTCTGATATGTTTAGTGGAATAAATTATTTGCCCCAAAGACATGAGGATCTTTTTTCACCTATTTCAATTAGATTGGATTAATCTCATTCAAAAGATAATTGATTCATATTTCATATTCAGAATGAAATACCTTTGGGGCACTGTCAATAAGTTGCATCTCTAAAACTTCCAGATATTAGTCAAAGAAGCTATCCCCTTTCTGTTCTTTGTTGATACAGAGTAGACACAGAGAGGTAGAAAGTGGCAACTCTATGCATATTTTTCACAAAGAAAATCAGGAGGCTACATTATTAAAGATCTGGTCTAATTTTTCAATGTCATTGAAGTATAATTTTCCTAGAAAAAAGTCAGACCCATTTTAAAGTCTACAGTTCAGTGAATTTTGACAGATGTATACATTCAAATAATCAACAATCTAACTAGGATACAGCACATTCCCAGTATCCTATAAATTCCACCCATGTCTGTTTGAAACTTTCTAATCATCAGAGGGAAGCACTGCTCTGATCTCTATCACTAGTCACCATGGATTAATGTTGCCTATTTTAGACTCATCCTTATTTTTGCAGCTATGAACAGTTCATGCATTTTTATTACTAGATAGCATTCTGCTATGTAACTATATCGCAAGTTGTTTATTCATTAACTTGCAGGTGGATATTTGGGTTACCTTTATTTTGAAACTTTTATGAATAAAAATGCTATGAATATTCATGTACAAGTCTTTTTACAGATGTATGCATTCATCTCTCTTGGAGTAAATTACTGGATTATATGGGTACATATAAAAGTGAAAGTGGAGAGTGAAAAGGTTGGCTTAAAGCTCAACATTCAGAAAACAAAGATCATGGCATCTGGTCCCATCACTTCATGGGAAATA
The DNA here is from genome assembly GCA_935064755.1 of Tragelaphus eurycerus. Lineage (NCBI taxonomy): Eukaryota > Metazoa > Chordata > Mammalia > Artiodactyla > Bovidae > Tragelaphus > Tragelaphus eurycerus. Next base: position 16,256,893 of record CAKXYN010000003.1, read on the forward strand.
GATGGGGAAACAGTGCAAACAGTGTCAGACTTTATTTTTCTGGGCTCCAAAATCACTGCAGATGGTGACTGCAGCCATGAAATTAAAAGACGCTTACTCCTTGGAAGGAAAGTTATGACCAACCTAGATAGCATATTCAAAAGCAGAGACATCACTTTGCCAACAAAAGTTCGCCTAGTCAAGGCTATGGTCTTTCCTGTGGTCATGTACGGATGTGAGAGCTGGACTGTGAAGAAGGCTGAGTGCCGAAGAATTGATGCTTTTGAACTGTGGTGTTGGAGAAGACTCTTGAAAGTCCCTTGGACTGCAAGGAGATCCAACCAGTCCATTCTGAAGGAGATCAGCCCTGGGATTTCTTTGGAAGAAATGATGCTAAAGCTGAAACTCCAGTATTTTGGCCACCTCATGCGAAGAGTTGACTCATTGGAGAAGACTCTGATGCTGGGAGGAATTGGGGCCAGGAGGAGAAGGGGACAGCGGAGGATGAGATGGCTGGATGGCATCACTGACTCGATGGATGTGAGTCTGAGTGACCTCCGGGAGCTGGTGATGGACAGGGAGGCCTGGCGTGCTGCGATTCATGGGGTTGCAAAGAGTTGAACACGACTGAGTTACTGATCTGATCTGATGGGTACATATGCATTCATTTCCCTTGGAAATGGAATTACTAGATCATATGAAACTTCTCCAGTAGTCATGTATGGATGTGAGAGTTGGACTACAAAGCTGAGCACAGAAGAATTGAGGCTTTTGAACTGTGGTTTTGGAGAAGAATCTTGAGAGTCCCTTGGACTTCAAGGAGATCCAACCAGTCCATCCTAAAGGAGATCAGTCCTGAATATTCATTGGAAGAACTGATGCTGAAGCTGAAACCCCAATACTTTGGCCACCTGATGCGAAGAACTGACTCATTTGAAAAGACCCTGATGCTGGGAAAAATTGAAGGCAGGAGAAGAAAGGGACAACAAAGGGTGAGATAGTTGGATGGCATCACCAGTCAATGGACATGAGTTGAGTAAACTCTGAGAGTTGGTGGTGGACAGGGAGGCCTGGCGTGCTGCAATCCATGGGGTCACAAAGGGTTGGACACAACTGAGCGACTGAATTGAACTGATGATACTTATGTGTTTAACTTTGTAAGTAACTGTTTTCCAAACATTCACTATTTTAAAACTCTTTAAAAGAAGTTTTATTCCTCTTTAAAAGAATCAGTGTTAACTTTCTTAGTTTTCTTTCTGTTGCCTGACTCAATTACATTTTATTTATTTATTCATTGCTTATTTCTTTTATTTGCTTTATATAATTTCCATTCTTCTACTTATTTTGTATATAATTTATTCTTTTTCCTATTTTATCTCTAGACTTTTCCAGTTTCTTAGGCTGGAAAACTGGGTCATTATCTTTTTTCCCCTTATAATAGAAAGTTTTGCTATAAATTTCTTCTGAAGTGCTTCTTTGCTTACACACCACAAAACTGTAAATGTTTTGTTTTCACTATTATTTGGTTTGAGCTTTTTCTTTTCACTTCTTCTTTAACTCACATTATTGAGAAAGGTGGCTTTGAATTTCCAAATATCTGGGGGATTTCTATATAGTTCACTAGTTCATGATTTTTTAAATTAAGTCCATCATGGTACTCCTGAACAACCAGAGGATCAAAGAAAAAAATAAGAAATAAAAAAGTTTCTTGAGACAAGTAAAAGTGAAAACATGTGTAACAGAACCTGTGGGTTGTAGCAGAAACAGTTCTGAGAGGGAAATTCATAGCAATAAACACCTGCGTTCAGTTCAGTTCAGTCACTCAGTCCTGTCTGACTCTTTGCGACCCCATGGACTGCAGCACGCCAGGCCTCCCTGTCCATCACCAACCCCCAGAGTTTACTCAAACTCATGTCCATTGAGTCAGTGATGCCATCCAAACATCTCATCCTGTGTTGTCCCCTTCTCCACCCACTTTCAATCTTTCCCAGCATCAGGGTCAGTTCTTCGCAACAGGTGGCCTAAGTATTGGAGTTTCAGCTTCAGCATCAGTCATTCCAATGAATACTCAGGACTGATCACCTTTAGGATGGACTGGTTGGATCTCCTTGCAGTCCAAGGGACTCTCAAGAGTCTTCTCCAAAACCACAGTTCAAAAGCATCAATTCTTTGGTGCTCAGCTTTCTTTATAGTCCAACTGTCACATTCATACATGACTACTGGAAAAACCATAGCTTTGACTAGACAGACCTTTGTTGGACCTTTTTTGGCCTACATTAAGAAACAAGAAAGGTTCCAAATAAAGAGCCCAACTCTATACCTGAATAAACCAGAGAAAAGAAGAACAAATGAGCCCAAAGTTAGCAGAAGAATAGAAATAAGATTAGAGCAGCAATAAATGAAATAGAGAACAGAAGAAACAAACAAACAAACAGAAAAGCCAATTAAGAGTTGGTTCTTTGAAAAGGTAAAATCAACTACTACAAGGAGATTGAATCAGTAATCAAAAATCTCTCAACAATAAAAAGCCCAGGACCACATAACTTCAACAGTAAATTTTACTAAACACTTTAAAAATTAACACCAATTCTTCTCAAACTCTTTGAAAAACTGAAAAAGAGGGAACATTCCCAAAGTCATTTTATTTTCTTTTATTATTTTTTCTTTTTTACACTGAAGTATAGTTGAGTGGGAGATTCCCTGGTAGCTCAGATGGTAAAGTATCTGCCTTCAATGCAGGAGACCCGGGTTCAATCCCTGGGTCAGGAAGATCTTCTGGAGAAGGAAATGGCAACCAATTCCAGTACTCATGCCTGGAAATTTCCATGGATGGATAAGCCTGGTGGGCTACAGTCCATGGGGTCAAAAAGAGTCGGACACGACTGAGCGACTTCACTTTCATAGTTGATTTACAAGGTTGTTCCAGTCCCAGATACACAGTAAAATGACTCAACTACACACACACACACACACACGCACACAAACATACACAATTTTCAGATTCTTGTCCCTTATTGATTATTATAAAATGTTAAATATAGTTCCCTGTGCTATACAGTAGGCCCTTGTGGCTTATCTATTTTATATATAGTAGTGTCCAAACTCATTTAATAATAACAGCAATATCCTGACACCTAAAACAGAAAAGAACACTACTGGGAAAGAGAACTACAGGTCAATATCCCTGCTGAAAATAGATGCAAAATTCTCAATAAAGTACTAGAAAACCAAATTCAGCAGCATATGAAGAGGATTTATTCCTGGTATGCAAGAATCATTCAACATACACAATCTATCAATGTGATACATCACATTAATAAAATGAAGGGAAGTAATCATGATCATTTACTTCAGTATTCTTGCGTTGAGAACCCCATGAAGAGTATGAAAAGGCAAAATGATAGGATACTGAAAGAGAAACTCCCCAGGTCAGTAGGGGCCCAATATGCTACTGGAGATCAGTGGAGAAATAACTCCAGAAAGAATGAAGGGATGGAGCCAAAGCAAAAAGAATACCCAGCTGTGGATGTGACTGGTGACAGAAGCAAGGTCCGATGCTGTAAAGAGCAATATTGCATAGGAACTTGGAATGTCAGGTCCATGACTCAAAGTAAATTGGAAGTGATCAAACAAGAGATGGCAAAAGTGAATATCGACATTCTAGGAATCAGCGAACTAAAATGGACTAGAATGGGTGAATTTAACTCAGATGACCATTATTATATCTACTACTATGGGCAGGAATCTCTTAGAAGAAATGGAGTGGCCATCATGGTCAACAAAAGAGTCTGAAATGCAGTACTTGGATGCAATCTCAGAAACGACAGAATGATCTCTGTTCATTTTCAAGGCAAACCATTCAATGTCACAATAATCCAAGTCTATGCCCCAACAAGTAACACTGAAGTTGAAGAAGCTGAAGTTGAACGGTTCTATGAAGACCTACAAGATCTTTTAGAACTAACACCCAAAAAAGATGTCATTTTCCTTGTAGGGGACTAGAATGCAATAGTAGGAAGTCAAGAAACACCTAGAATAACAGGCAAATTTGGCCTTGGAATACAGAATGAAGCAGGGCAAAGACTAATAGAGTTTTGCCAAGAAAATGCACTGGTCATAACAAACACCCTCTTCCAACAACACAAGAGAAGAATCTATACATGGACATCACCAGATGGTCAACACTGAAATCAGATTGATTATATTCTTTTCAGCCAAAGATGGAGAAGCTCTATACAGTCAGCAAAAACAAGACCAGGAGCCGATGTGGCTCAGACCATGAACTCCTTATTGACAAATTCAGACTTAAATTGAAGAAAGTAGGGAAAACGACTAGACCATTCAGGTATGACCTAAATCAAATCCCTTATGATTATACAGTGGAAGTGAGAAATAGATTTAAGGGTCTAGATCTGATAGAGTGCCTGATGAACTATGGACTGAGGTTCATGACATTGTACAGGAGACAGGGATCAAGACCATCCCCATGGAAAAGAAATGCAAAAAAGCAAAATGGCTGTCTGGGGAGGCCTTGCAAATAGCTGCAAAAAGAAGAGAAGTGAAAAGCAAAGGAGAAAAGGAAAGATATAAACATCTGAATGCAGAGTTCCAAAAAATAGCAAGAAGAGATAAGAAAGCCTTCTTCAGCGATCAGTGCACAGAAATAGAGGAAAACAACAGAATGGGAAAGACTAGGGATTTCCTCAAGAAAATCAGAGATACCAAAGGAACATTTCATGCAAAAATGGGCTCGATAAAGGACAGAAATGGTATGGACCTAACAGAAGCAGAAGATATTAAGAAGAGGTGGCAAGAATACACAGAAGAACTGTACAAAAAAGGTCTTCACGACCCAGATAATCATGATTTTGAGATCACTGACCTAGAGCCAGACATCCTGGAATGTGAAGGCAAGTGGGCCTTAGAAAGCATCACTACGAACAAAGCTAGTGGAGGTGATGGAATTCCAGTGGAGCTATTCCAAATCCTGAAAGATGATGCTGTCAAAGTGCTGCACTCAAGATGCCAACAAATTTGGAAAACTCAGCAGTGGCCACAGGACTGGAAAAGGTCAGTTTTCATCCCAATCCCAAAGAAAGGCAATGCCAAAGAATGTTCAAACTACCACACAATTGCACTCACCTCACACGCTAGTAAAGTAATGCTCAAAATTCTCCAAGCCAGGCTTCAGCAATATATGAACCGTGAACTTCCTGAAGTTCAAGCTGGTTTTAGAAAAGGCAGAGGAACCAGAGATCAAATTGCCAACATCTGCTGGATCATGGAAAAAGCAAGAGAGTTCCAGAAAAGCATCTATTTCTGCTTTATTGACTATGCCAAAGCCTTTGACTGTGTGGATCACATTGAACTGTGGAAAATCTGAAAGAGATGGGAATAGCAGACCACCTGATCTGCCTCTTGAAAAATTTGTATGCAGGTCAGGAAGCAACAGTTAGAACTGGACATGGAACAACAGACTGCTTCCAAATAGGAAAAGAAGTACATCAAGGCTGTATATTGTCACCCTGTTTATTTAACTTATATGCAGGATACATCATGAGAAACGCTGAACTGGAAGAAACACAAGCTGGAAAAGATTGGCAGGAGAAATATCAATAACCTCAGATATGCAGATGACACCACCCTTATGGCAGAAAGTGAAAAGGAACTAAAAAGCCTCTTGGTGAAGGTGAAAGTGGAGAGTGAAAAAGTTGCCTTAAAGCTCAACATTCAGAAAACGAAGATCATGGCATCCGGTCCCTTCACTTCATGAGAAATAGATGGGAAACAGTGGAAACAGTGTCAGACATTATTTTGGGGGGCTCCAAAATCACTGCAGATGGTGACTGCAGCCATAAAATTAAAAGACGCTTACTCCTTGGAAGGAAAGTTATGACCAACCTAGATAGCATATTGAAAAGCAGAGACATTACTTTGCCAACAAAGGTCCATCTAGTCAAGGCTGTGGTTTTTCCTGTGGTCATATATGGATATGAGAGTTGGATTGTGAAGAAAGCTGAGCGCTGAAGAATTGATGGTTTTGAACTGTGGTGTTGGAGAAGACTCTTGAGGGTCCCTTGGACTGCAAGGAGATCCAACCAGTCCATTGTGAAGATCAGCCCTGGGATTTCTTTGGAAGGAATGATGCTGAAGCTGAAACTCCAGTCTTTTGCCACCTCATGCAAAGAGTTAACTCTTTGGAAAAGACTCTGATGCTGGGAGGGATTGGGGGCAGGAGGAGAAGGGGACGACAGAGGATGAGATGGGGAGATGGCATCACTGACTTGATGGATGTGAGTCTGGGTGAACTCTGGGAGTTGGTGATGAACAAGGAGGTCTGGCATGCTGTGATTCATGGGGTCGCAAAGAGTCGGGCATGACTGAGCGACTGATCTGATCTGATCTGAATCATGATCATTTCCTCAGACACAGAAAAAGTGTTTGATAAATTTAACATCTATCCATGATAAACACTCTTAACAAATTAGGCAGAGAAGAAATATATTTCAATATAAAAAAGCCATTTTTGACAAGCCCGTGGCTATCATCAATGACAAATTGTGGAAGTTTTCCTCTAAAATCAGGAACAAGACAAGGGTGCCCACTTTCACCAGACCTATCCAAAATACTAGAAGTCCTAGTTAGAGCAGTCAGACAAGAATAAGGAACAAAAAGTATCAGAATTGGAAAGAGAGAAGTGAGAGTATCTCTATTTGGAGATGACAGATTTTATATACAGGAAATCTGAAAGACTCAACCAAAAAATTATTAAATCTAATCAACCAATTAAGTGAAGTTTCAGGATACTAAATTAAAATACAAAAATTGGTAGTGTTTCTACACATTAATTATGGATTTTCTAAAAGATAGTAAAGAAACCAATCAAAAACAATAAAATACTTAGGAGCAAATTTAACTAATGGGGTGAAAGATCTTTAAATCTACAAGACATTGTTGAAAGAAATCAAAGAAGATACAAATAAATTGAAAGGTATCCTCTACTCATGAACTGCAAGAATTAATATTATTGAAATGCCAATACACCAAAAGCCATCTATAAATTCAACACAATCTGTATCAACATTCCAGCAGTACTTTTTACAGATTTAGAAAAAATACTCCTAAAATTTATATGGAACCATAAACAACCCTGATACTGGGAACGATTGAAAGCAGGAGAAGGGGATGACAGAGGATGAGATGGTGGCATGGCATCACTGACTCAATGGATATGTTTGAGCAAACTCTGGGAGATAGTGAAGGACAGGGAAGCCTGGCAAAAGAGGGTTCAATCCATGGGTTGAGAAGATCCCCTGGAGGAGGAAATGGCAACCCACTCAAAGTATCCTTGCCTGGAAAATCCCAGGGACAGAGGAGGGTGAAAAAGCTGGCTTAAAATTCAACATTCAAAAAGTTAAGATCATGGCATCCAGGCACATTACTTTACAGCAAATAGATGCAGAAGCATGGAAACAGTGGCAGACTTTATTTTCTTAGGCTCCAAAATCACTGCACATGGTGACTGCAGCCCTGAAATTAAAAGAGGCTTGCTCCTTGAAAGAAAAGCTATGACAAACCTAGTGAAAGAAAGTGAAAGTGAAGTCTCTCAGTCATGTCCGACTCTTTGCCACCCCGTGGACTGTAGCCCACCAGGCTCCTCCATCCATGGGATTCTCCAGGCAAGAATACTGGAGTGGGTTGCCTTTTCCTTCTCCAGGGGATCTTCCTGACCCAGGGATTGAACTCAGGTCTCCTGCATTGCAGGCAGATGCTTTAACCTCTGAGCCACCAGGGAAGTCGGACAAACCTAGACAACATATTAAAATACAGAGATATTACTTTGCTGACAAAGGTCCGTCTAGTCAAAGCTATGCTTTTTCCAGTAGTCATGTATGGATGTGACAGTTGGACTATAAAGAAAGCTGAGTGCTGAAGAATTGATGCTTTTGATCTGTGGTGTTGGAGAAGACTCTTGAGAGTCCCTTGGACTGCAAGGAGATCCAACCAGTCCATCCTAAAGGAGATCAGTCCTGAATATTCATTAGAAGGACTGAGGCTGAAGCTGAAGCTCCAATACTTTGGCCACCTGATGCAAAGAACTGGTTCATTTGAAAAGACCCTGATTCTGGGAAAGAGGGAAGTTGGGAGGAGAAGGGGATGACAGAGGATGAAATGGTTGGATGACATCACCGACTTGATGGACATGAGTTTGAATAATCTTTAGGAGTTGGTGATAGACAGAGAGGCCTGGTGTGCTGCAGTCCATAGGGTCGCAGAGTCAGACGTGACTGAGCAACTGAACTGAACTGATAAAAGAATCCACATAGCCAAAGAAATTCTGAGGAAGATGAACAAATCAGGAGACATCACATTTTCTGATTTCAAGCTATAGTCTAAAGTTATAATCATCAAAGCTGTACAATTCCAGCATAAAAAGACACAAATCGACCAACACAATAGAATCAAGACCTCAAAAATAAGCCTATGCATGTACAATAAACTAATATTTGACAAGGTAGTCAAGAATATTCACTAGAGAAAGAACAATCTTTTCAATAAATGGTACTAAGACCATTGGATATTTACATGCAAAAGAATAAAATTAGACCCACATGGTAACTCTACTCTCAAAAATTTCCTCAAAGTAGATTAAAGACTTAAATATAACACCAGAAACCAAAAACTCATGAAGAAAACACATGAACAAAGATTCTTGACATGGATCTTGATAATGTTTTTGTGAATATGACATGTAAAACATAAGCAAAAATTAAAAATAAACAAGTGGGACATATCAAACTAAAAAAAAAAAAAAACACTTTTGCACAGCAAAAGAAATCATCAACAAAGTGAAAAGACAGCCTACAGAATGGGCAAAAAATCTTTGCAAACCATATATCTAATTAGGGGTTAATATCCAAAACATTCTGAAGGAAATCAGCCCTGGGATTTCTTTGGAAGGAATGATTCTAAAGCTGAAACTCCACTACTCTGGCCACCTCATGCAAAGGGGTGACTCATTGGAAAAGACTCTGATGCTGGGAGGGACTGGGGGCAGGAGGAGAAGGGGACGACAGAGGATGAGATGACTGGATGGCATCACTGACTCGATGGATGTGAGTCTGGGTGAACTCTGGGAGTTGGTGATGGACAGGGAGGCCTGGTGTGCTGCGATTCATGGGGTCGCAAAGAGTCAGACACAACTGAGCAACTGAACTGACCTGAACTGACCCAAAACATATAAAGAACTTACGCAAATCAGTAGCAGGAAAACAACCCATTTAAAAATGGGCAAAGGGCCTGAATAGACATTTCTCCAAAAAAGATACATGAAAGACCAACAGATGCATGAAAAGATGCTCAACATCACTATTCTTTAGGAAAATGCAAAGTAAAACCACAATGACAGGTCACCTCATGCCTGTTAGGATGGTCCTTATTAAAAAATACAAAAGATTGTAAGTGCTGGTATGGATGTGAAGAAAATGAAAACATTGTGCACTGTTTGTGGGATTGTAAATTGGCCCAGTAGCAATGGAAAACAGTACGGAGGATCCTCAGAAGTTAAAAACGTTATCTTGTTATCTACCATATAATCCACCAATTTCACTGCTCTTTCAGTATTTTCCCAAAGGTAACAAAAACACTAACTCGAAAAGATATCTGCACTTTCATGATTATAGTAACATTAGTTACATTAGCCAAGATGGGGAAACATTTTAAACATCTATCAATAGATAAACAGATAAAAAAGGTGGGAAATACATATATATATATATATACACATACATACATGCATATATATTTATATATGTGTCTATACCTATATTGGAGTAGGAAATGGCAACCCACTCCATTATTTTTGCCTGGAAAATCCCAGAGACAGAAGAGCGTGGAGGGCTACAGTCCATGGGTCACAAAGAGTTGGATGCAGTTAAGTGATTAAACCACCACCTATACCTATATACACATGAAATTTATATATATATGTAAAAACGGATAAAATGGATATACACATATGTATATATCACAACTTTATTTACATTTATAAATATATATGGAGTTTCTTATTTTTTTAATGGTTAAATAATATCCCATTTTATATACACACATATACTATTTGTGACAACATGAATGCGTCTTGAAGGCATTATGCAAAGTGAAATAAGTCAGACCAAGAAACACAAATATTTTTATGATGTCATTTATATGTGGAGTGTTAAAAAAAAAAAAACTCATAGAAAAAGAGTCAGACTTATGGTTACCAAAGGCACAGGGTGGGGGATGGGTAACTGGAGGAAGGTGGTCAAAAGGTACAAATTTCCAGTTAAAAAAGCAAGTACTAGAGATATACTACACGTTTATTTTCTTGGCCTCCAAAATCACTATAGATGGTGACTGCAGCCATGAAATTTAAGGATGCTTGCCCCTTGGAAGAAAATCTATGACCAACCTCAGATCAGATCAGTCGCTCAGTCGTGTCCGACTCTTTGCGACCCCATGAACTGCAGCACGCCAGGCCTCCCTATCCATCACCAGCTCTCGGAGGTCACTCAGACTCACATTCATCGAGTCAGTGATGCCATCCAGCCATCTCATCCTCTGTCTTCCCCTTCTCCTCCTGCCCTCAATCTCTCCCAGCATCAGAGTCTTCTCCAATGAGTCAACTCTTCACATGAGGTGGCCAAAATACTGGAGTTTCATCTTCAGCATCATTCCTTCCAAAGAAATCCCAGGGCTGATCTCCTTCAGAATGGACCGGTTGGATCTCCTTGCAGTCCAAGGGACTCTCAAGAGTCTTCTCCAGCACCACAGTTCAAAAGCATCAATTCTTCGGTGCTCAGCCTTCTTCACAGTCCAGCTCTCACATCCATACATGACCAACCTAGACAGCATATTAAAAAGCAGAAACATTACTTTGCCAACAAGGTCCATCTAGTCAAAGTTACAGTTTTTCCTGTAGTCATGTATGGATGTGAGAGTTGGACTATAAAGAAAGCTGAACACCAAAGAATTGATGTTTTTGAACTGTGGTTGAAGAAGACTCTTGAGAGTCCCTTGGACTGCAAGGAGATCAAACAAGTCCATCCTAAAGGTAATCAGTCCTGAATGTTCATTGAAAGGACTGAGGTTGAAGCTGAAGCTCCAGTACTTTGGCCACCTGATCTGAAGAGCTGACTCACTGGAAAAGACCCTGATGCTGGGAAAGATTGAAGGCAGGAGGAGAAGAGGATTACAGAGGATGAGATGGTTGGATGGTATCACCGACTCGATGGACATGAGTCTGAGGAAGTTCTGGGAGATGGTGATGAACAGGGAAGCCTGGTGTGCTGCAGTCCATGAGGTTTGCAAAGAGTTGAACACAACTGAGCAACTGAACAACAACATGTACTACATAGTGACTGTAGCTAACACTGCTGTTTGATATACTGGGTAGTTGTTAGGAGAGTACAAGCATACCTTGCTTCATTGCATTTCACCTTATTAAGCTTCACAGATACTGATTTTTTTTTTTTTTTTTTTACAAATTGAAGGTGTGTGGCAAACCTGCCTTTGAGCCAATCTATTGACTTCATTATTCCAATAGTATTTGTTCACTTCATGTCTCTTTGTCACACTCTGGTAATAATTCTTGCAATATTCCAAACTTTTTCATTATTATTTTGTTATAGTGATCTGTGAATAGTGATCTTTGATGCTACTACTATGATTTACTGAAGGTTCAGATGATGGTTAGCATTTTTTAGCAATACAATATATTTAAATTAAGGTATGCAGCTTTTTTTAGACAATACTATTGTAGAGTTAATTGACTATGGTATAAATATAACTTTTACATGCACTGGGAAATAAAATAAATTATGTAATTTGCTTTGTTGCAATATGTGATGTGGGTGTGTACCTGCGCAACTACATAATTCCATTAGTTCTATGTTGATAGGGTTTATGAGCATCAGTAATGAGCATATCCAGCACCAAATTTTGGCTTTAAATGCCAATACAAAAACTTCAAAAAATATTAATAAATAATAAGAAAGGTAGGGTATAAATTTAACTAGAATAATCAGTCTACAGTCTATAAAAATATAATCATAATAGTCTGAATTGAATAGAATTCCTTATTTATAATAATAACACACACAAAACACTTAGAATGAGCAAAACAAGAAATGTTAAAAACTATGTAATAAAAACTTTAAAACCATTAATGGAAAGCCATACCAGGTTCTTGGATAGGAAATTTCAACATAAAAGAGATACAAACTCCTTGAGTTTTATTTTCAAATATTATAAGACCACAGTTAAAATGCTAATTTTTTTGCAGTTAGTCAAGATCTTTCAAAAATTAAAGAGCACACAAAAAGGAATAGTCAAAGTTAAGAATAAAGTTCTTGTTTATTTTCCCCCAAGAACAGCATGAATTACTGTTCTCACAAATAACCACATTCAATAATATCCTTCACTTTACCTTAAATTCATTAGAGTGAGCTTTAGTTTTGAAAGCCCACAGCAGGACTCTAAGAAAAAAAAAAAAAAAGTTTTTTAATGGTTTGGGAAAAATAAGGGAAATAATATATATTGTTGTATTTATAGATTTGTTATATGTCCATGAACTTACTGGTGATATGTGCTGAAGTAGAGGTAGATGTAAATTTGATTAAATTAAAGTAGCTGTGTAAGTAAGCCAGAGGCTGAAAGCAAGGGGAGAGGAATTCTATTAGTTCACTGATTGATTATGAGTTGCCTACAGAGGCAATTTAAGGATTGGATATCTCCATGTGGGACTTTGAGTCACCAAAGGGAACTTGGTGATGCCCAAGGACTGTGCTGGAAATAGAAATTTCCAAAAGGCCAAAAAAGGAAATGGAAATGTAGCAAGAACCTTTACTCTCCCCTGACCTGAAGTCAGCCAAATTCCATATTTCACTATTCTTTTCCTCCAGAATTTTCTCATTGTACTATCATGCTTCCTTCTGCAAGCACTGAGTGTGGTTTAGTGAAAAAGAAGAACATTTTAGTGAGAGAATAATCAAAGAATATGAGATGGTTAGATAGCATCACTGACTCAATGGATATGAATTTGAGCAAACTCTAGGAGATAATGAAGGATAGGGGAAGCCTGGCATCTTGCATTCCATGGGGTCGCAAAGAATCTGACACAAATTAGCAACTGAGCAACAACAGAATCATTCATAATTCAATTCACTTTAACAGTGGAGAATGCACTGAATTATTTTTAGGTGCTTGACAGTAGACTGCAGTCTAATTTATTGGAGACCACAATAGCTAAAAGTCATTTGTGATTTTAAAAACATGTTTTCTAAATAAAAAATATAATTTGTCTTTCCTTATTGTTTTTTTAGACACAAAGAAAGCTTCATCATTAAGTAGAGACCCTGAAGATTTATTTAAGGGGAAAACTCTGGAGATTTTCAGTACATCAGGACTGATTTTAGCCAAATGATTCCATTTGTATCTAACGTCGGCTTTATTTACAAGTCATAAGCCAAGGATATCAAAGAGAAGTCCTTGTTTTGTCCTCTCTACTTTTTGCTCATCTCTCCAGTCAAGGGATCCTGGACTACTATTCAGCACTGGGCAGGATGCCAGAGTTCAGAGGTTGGCCAGGAAGGATGGGAACCCTCCTTAGATCAAGAGCTCCTAGTAACAAGCAAATGTAAACAAAGGAAGATGAAAGAAGGGTGGAGGCTGGATGTGAGTGGCTGACTTTCTGAGTTTCTATTTTAAATCCCTTGCATGGACTCTCTAGGGCGGATGCCATTTCTACACTATTATGAAGGTCACCAGAAATGGGATTTGGCAACTGGGTTCTCTTTCCACCTCGGCAAGTCCGACACTGAAGCTTAACCAGAAAAAGCACTTTAGCTCTTATTGTGAAAACATTATCTAAAGGTGTAGCCTTACATTTTACTTTGCCAGCAAACACAGAAAACTGAGCACATTAAAAACCTTAGATTGTTCAAGAATAGTAAGCACTCTATTGTAGAAAATATTTATCATATTAAAACCATTGTTATAGAATGTTAAGTCCTTTCTCTCTTGACTTTACTGAAATTATCTTCTCCATTCCTATGGTTTATCTTCTTTGATGTTTTCTGTCTTCTTGCTGTTTTCAGATGCTAGGTCCATGAATCCCCCAAAGGACATAATTCTGTTTCCTTCTCTATCTGCCCTTCTCTAGATGTATCAGTGAATCTCAGTTCCCACTTCCAGATAGTAGTTACCCAGCTTACATTCTGATCATGACTCCTCCTCTGAGATTCAAACTAGTATCTCCAATTAGCCAATATTTGAGCTTACCTGCCCTGTCTACCTAGATGAACTTGTTCAAAATACCTTAGATGAAACATTTGGGTAACAGTCCTTGTATAAAAAGCATGCATTTGTAGCTACAGATGTCCTATATTGGCTCTTATAATCATAACCTAAGCGTCTGCATCCTGAATGCCCCCAAATATTCAGACATCTGGGATTCTTTAATTATTAGAAGGGGGAAAAAGGCTGAAAGCCTCAACCCAATTAACATCCTTCTTGATCTCTCCAGGAATGTTTGCAGAAGAGAGAACAGGTGGGAGAAAATGGGAGCTTGTATTTCTACTAGTCACCTCTCTAGTCATCTTGTGCTCCAATTTCCTGCTTTGGTTAAATTCTGAGTCTTAAGGGCTGCTTTTTCCTTCATGCTGCACAGGTGCCAATGACTCCCAGATCTGATCTCTCCCTTGAGTGCTGGAATAAATTTCCTAAATGCCTTTTCAACACTCAACTTGGATATCTGATAAGCATCTCACACTTCAAGTACGCAAAACTGGACTCGCCCCCCCCCCCCCCCCCACCCCCCACTCCACACACCTGTTTCTGTAATTTTCCCCATCTCAGAAAATGGCAGGATCATTCACCTAATTCCGTGAGCTAAAAGTCCAAGAGTCATCCTTGATTGTTCTCTTTCCCACATACCTAGCAATCAGTCCACTCTATTTTTAAAACACATCCTGAATCCAAGGGTTTCTCATTCCCTCTGATATTTTCACATTCTCTCACCTGGACAGCAGCAATAGCCTTTTTATTTATTGTTTTAGTGTTTTAAGGCTTGCCACTCCACATTCCCAGCTCTTCACAAAAGTCACCATTCTAATCTATTCACAGAAGTTACCGTCCAAAACATAAGAATAAATTGTTGTTGTTTAGTCACTAAGTCATGTCTGATTCTTCACTACTCCATGGACTGTAGCCTGCCAGGCTCTTCTGCCCATGGGAGTGAGTTACCATTTCCTTCTCCAGGGGATCTTCTTGGCCTGGGGATTGAACCAGTGTCTCCTGCTTGGCAGGCAGATCCTTTACCACTGCACCACCTGGGAAGCCAAAGAACAAATTATCACTCCAGAATTCGTAACTATCCAGTGGCACCTCCTCCAAACACTTCAGCTTTAAGTCCTCTGTGATCTTGCAGACACCTACTTCTCCATCTTTGCCTCCAATCGTGCTCTTCATTGTTTCTTAAAGTTCCAGACACTGGTGCTTTCTTATTTTTCCTAAAACACAACAAGCTCTTTGCATTTCAGGGCATTTGTACTTGGTATTTTTCTATATGGAATGCTCTTTGACTATTTTTTTAAATTTTATTTTATTTAACTTTACAATATTGTATTGGCTTTGCCATATATCAAAATGAATCCACCACAGGTATACATGTGTTCCCCATCCTGAACCCTCCTCCCTCCTCCCTCCCCATACCATCCCTCTGGGTCGTCCCAGTGCACCAGCCCCAAGCATCCAGCATTGTGCATCGAACCTGGACTGGCGACTCGTTTCATATATGATATTATACATATTTCAATGCCATTCTCCCAAATCATCCCATCCTCTCCCTCTCCCACAGAGTCCAAAAGACTGTTCTATACATCAGTGTCTCTTTTGCTGTCTCATACACAGGGTTATTGTTACCATCTTTCTAAATTCTATATATATGCGTTAGCATACTATATTGGTGTTTTTCTTTCTGGCTTACTTCACTCTGTATAATAGGCTCCAGTTTCATCCACCTCATTAGAACTGACTCAAATGCATTCGTTTTAATGGCTGAGTAATACTCCATTGTGTATATGTACCACAACTTTCTTATCCATTCATCTGCTAATGGACATCTAGGTTGCTTCCATGTCCTGGCTATTATAAACAGTGCTGCGATGAACATTGGGGTACACGTGTCTCTTTCAATTCTGGTTTCCTCAGTGTGTATGCCCAGCAGTGGGATTGCTGGATCATAAGGCAGTTCTATTTCCAGTTTTTTAAGGAATCTCCACACTGTTCTCCATAGTCGCTGTACTAGTTTGCATTCCCACCAACAGTGTAAGAGGGTTCCCTTTTCTCCACACCCTCTCCAGCATTTATTGCTTGTAGACTTTTGGATCGCAGCCATTCTGACTGGCACGAAATGGTACCTCATAGTGGTTTTGATTTGCATTTCTCTGATAATGAGTGATGCTGAGCATCTTTTCACGTGTTTGTTAGCCATCTGTATGTCTTCTTTGGAGAAATGTCTATTTAGTTCTTTGGCCCATTTTTTGATTGGGTCATTTATTTTTCTGGAATTGAGCTGTAGGAGTTGCTTGTATATTTTTGAGATTAGTTGTTTGTCTGTTGCTTCATTTGCTATAGTTTTCTCCCATTCTGAAGGCTGTCTTTTCACCTTGCTTATAGTTTCCTTTGTTGTGCAGAAGCTTTTAATTTTAATTAGGTCCCATTTGTTTATTTTTGCTTTTATTTCCAATATTCTGGGAGATGGGTCATAGAAGATCCTGCTGTGATGTATGTCAGAGAGTGTTTTGCCTATGTTCTCCTCTAGGAGTTTTATAGTTTCTGGTCTTATGTTTAGATCTTTAATCCATTTTGAGTTTGTTTTTTGTGTATGGTGTTAGAAAGTGCTCTAGTTTCAGTCTTTAACAAGTGGTTGACCAGTTTTCCCAGCACCACTTGTTAAAGAGATTGTCTTTTCTCCATTGTACATTCTGTCTCCTTTGTCAAAGATAAGGTGTCCATATGTGGGTGGATTTATCTCTGGGCTTTCTATTTTGTTCCATTGATCTATATTTCTGTTTTTATGCCAGTACCATACTGTCTTGATGACTGTGGCTTTGTGGTAGAGCCTGAAGCCAGGCAGGTTGATTCCTTCAGTTCCATTCTTCTTTCTCAAGATCAGATCAGATCAGTCGCTCAGTCGTGTCTGACTCTTTGCGACCCCATGAACTGCAGCAAGCCAGGCCTCCCTATCCATCACCAGCTCTTGGAGGTCACCCAGACTCACATTCATCGAGTCAGTGATCCCATCCAGCCATCTCATCCTCTGTCGTCCCCTTCTCCTCCTGCCCTCAATCTCTCCCAGCATCAGAGTCTTCTCCAATGAGTCAACTCTTCGCATGAGGTGGCCAAAATACTGGAGTTTCAGCTTGAGCATCATTCCTTCCAAAGAAATCCCAGGGCCGATCTCCTTCAGAATGGACTGGTTGGATTTCCTTGCAGTCCAAGGGACTCTCAAGAGTCTTCTCCAACACCACAGTTCAAAAGCATCAATTCTTCGGCGCTCAGCCTTCTTCACAGTCCAGCTCTCACATCCATACATGACCACAGGAAAGACCATAGCCTTGACTAGGCGAACCTTTGTTGGCAAAGTGATGTCTCTGCTTTTGAATATGCTATCTAGGTTGGTCATAACCTTCCTTCCAAGGAGTAAGCGTCTTTTAATTTCATGGCTGCAGTCACCATCTGCAGTGATTTTGGAGCCCAGAAAAATAAAGTCTGACACTGTTTCCACTGTTTCTCCATCTATTTCCCATGTAGTGATGGGACCAGATGCCATGATCTTCGTTTTCTGAATGTTGAGCTTTAAGCCAACCTTTTCACTCTCCACTTTCACTTTCATCAAGAGGCTTTTTAGTTCCTCTTCACTTTCTGCCATAAGGGTGGTAGCTTTGGCTATTTGAGGTTTTTTGTATTTCTATACAAATTGTGAAATTATTTGTTCTAACTCTGTGAAGAATACCGTTGGTAGCTTGATAGGGATTGCATTGAATCTATAAATTGCTTTGGGTACTATCCTCATTTTCACTATATTGATTCTTCCGATCTATGAACATGGTATATTTCTCCATCTAGTAGTGTCCTTTTTGATTTCTTTCACCAGTGTTTTATAGTTTTCTATATATAGGTCTTTAGTTTCTTTAGGTAGATATATTCCTAAGTATTTTATTCTTTTCATTGCAATGGTGAACGGAATTGTTTCCTTAATTTCTCTTTCTATTTTCTCATTATTAGTGTACAGGAATGCTAGGGATTTCTGTGTGTTGATTTTATATCCTGCAACTTTACTATATTCATTGATTAGTTCTAGTAATTTTCTGGTGGAGTCTTTAGGGTTTTCTATGTAGAGAATCATGTCATCTGCAGACAGTGAGAGTTTTACTACTTCTTTTCCAATTTGGATTCCTTTTATTTCTTTTTCTGCTCTGATTGCTGTGGCCAAAACTTCCAAAACTATGTTGAATAGTAATGGTGAAAGTGGGCATCCTTGTCTTGTTCCTGACTTTAGAGGAAATGCTTTCAATTTTTCACCATTGAGGATAATGTTTGCTGTGGGTTTGTCATATATAGCTTTTATTATGTTGAGGTATGTTCCTTCTATTCCTGCTTTCTGGAGAGTTTTTATCATAAATGGATGTTGAATTTTGTCAAAGGCTTTCTCTGCATCTATTGAGATAATCATATGGTTTTTATTTTTCAATTTGTTAATGTGGTGTATTACATTGATTGATTTGTGGATATTGAAGAATCCTTGCATCCCTGGGATAAAGCCCACTTGGTCATGGTGTATGATCTTTTTAATGTGTTGTTGGATTCTGATTGCTAGAATTTTGTTAAGGATTTTTGCATCTATGTTCATCAGTGATATTGGCCTGTAGTTTTCTTTTTTTGTGGCATCTTTGTCCGGTTTTGGTATTAGGGTGATGGTGGCCTCATAGAATGAGTTTGAAAGTTTACCTTCCTCTGCAATTTTCTGGAAGAGTTTGAATAGGATAGGTGTTAGCTCATCTCTAAATTTTTGGTAGAATTCAGCTGTGAAGCCATCTGGACCTGAACTTTTGTTTGCTGGAAGATTTCTGATTGCAGCTTCAATTTCTGTGCTTGAATGAGTCTGTTAAGATTTTCTATTTCTCCCTGGTCCAGTTTTGGAAAGTTGTACTTTTCTAAGACTTGTCCATTTCTTCCATGTTGTTCATTTTATTGCCATATAATTGCTGATAGTAGTCTCTTATGATCCTTTGTATTTCTGTGTTGTCTGTTGTGATCTCTCCATTTTCATTTCTAATTTTATTGATTTGATTTTTCTCCCTTTGTTTCTTGATGAGTCTGGCTAATGGTTTGTCAATTTTATTTATCCTTTCAAAGAACCAGCTTTTGGCTTTGCTGATTTTTGCTATGGTCTCTTTTGTTTCTTTTGCATTTATTTCTGCCCTAATTTTTAAGATTTTTTTTCCTTCTACTAACCCCAGGGTTCTTCATTTCTTCCTTTTCTAGTTGCTTTAGGTGTAGAGTTAGGTTATTTATTTGACTTTTTTCTTGTTTCTTGAGGTATGCTTGTATTGTTATGAACTTTCCCCTTAGGACTGCTTTTACAGTGTCCCACAGGTTTTGGGTTGTTTTATTTTCATTTTCATTCGTTTCTATGCAAATTTTGATTTCTTTTTTGATTTCTTCTGTTATTTGTTGGTTATTCAGCAGTGTGTTGTTCAGCCTCCATATGTTGGAATTTTTAATAGTTTTTCTCCTGTAATTGAGATCTAATCTTACTGCATTGTGGTCAGAAAAGATGCTTGGAATGATTTCAATTTTTCAGAATTTACCAAGGCTAGATTTATGGCCCAGGATGTGATCTATCCTGGAGAAGGTTCCGTGTGCGCTTGAGAAAAAGGTGAAATTCATTGTTTTGGGATGAAATGTCCAATAGATATCAATTTGGTCTAACTGGTCTATTGTATCATTTAAAGTTTGTGTTTCCTTGTTAATTTTCTGTTTAGTTGATCTATTCATAGGTATGAGTGGAGTATTAAAGTCTCCCACTATTATTGTGTTGTTGTTAATTTCTCCTTTCATACTTGTTAGTATATTTGCCTTACATATTGTGGTGCTCCTATGTTGGGTGCATATATATTTATAATTGTTATATCTTCTTCTTGGATTGATCCTTTGATCATTATGTAGTGACCTTCTTTGTCTCTTTTCACAGCCTTTGTTTTAAAATCTATTTTATCTGATATGAGTATTGCTACTCCTGCTTTCTTTTGGTCCCTATTTGCATGGAAAATCTTTTTCCAGCCCTTCACTTTCAGTCTATATGTGTCCCTTTCAGTCTGTTTTGAGGTGGGTCTCTTGTAGACAACATATGTAGGGGTCTTGTTTTTGTATCCATTCAGCCAGTCTTTGTCTTTTGGTTGGGGCATTCAACCCATTTACGTTTAAGGTAATTATTGATAAGTATGATCCCGTTGCCATTTACTTTATCGTTTTGGGTTCGAATTTATATACTCTTTTTGTGTTTCCTGTCTAGAGAATATCCTTTAGTATTTGTTGGAGAGCTGGTTTGGTGGTGCTGAATTCTCTCAGCTTTTGTTTGTCTGTAAAGCTTTTGATTTCTCCTTCATATTTGAATGAGATCCTTGCTGGGTACAATAATCTGGGCTGTAGGTTATTTTCTTTCATCACTTTAAGTATGTCTTGCCATTCCCTCCTGGCTTGGAGAGTTTCTATTGAAAGATCAGTTGGTATCCTTATGGGAATTCCCTTGTGTGTTATTTGTTGTTTTTCTCTTGCTGCTTTTAATATTTGTTCTTTGTGTTTGATCTTTGTTAATTTGATTAATATGTGCCTTGGGGTGTTTTGCCTTGGGTTTATCCTGTTTGGGACTCTCTGGGTTTCTTGGCCTTGAGTGATTATTTCCTTCCCCATTTTAGGGAAGTTTTCAACTATTATCTCCTCAAGTATTTTCTCATGGTCTTTCTTTTTGTCTTCTTCTTCTGGGACCCCTATGATTCGAATGTTGTAACATTTAATATTGTCCTGGAGGTCTCTGAGATTGTCCTCATTTCTTTTAATTCATTTTTCTTTTTTCCTCTCTGATTCATTTATTTCTACCATTCTATCTTCTAATTCACTAATCCTATCTTCTGCCCCTGTTATTCTACTATTTGTTGCCTCCAGAGTGTTTTTGATCTCATTTATTGCATTATTCATTATATATTGACTCTTTTTTATTTCTTCTATGTCCTTGTTAAACCTTTCTTGCATCTTCTCAGTGCTTTTCTCCAGGCTATTTACCTGTGATTCCATTTTGATTTCGAGATTTTGGATTAATTTCACTATCATTATTCGGAATTCTTTATCCGGTAGATTTGCTATTTCTTCCTCTTTTGTTTGGTTTGGTGGGCATTTATCCTATTCCTTTACCTGCTGGGTATTCCTCTGTCTCTTCATCTTGTTTAAATTGCTGAGTTTGAGGTGTCTTTCTGTATTCTGGCAGTTCGTGGAGTTCTCTTTATTGTGGCGTTTTCTCACTGTATGTGGGTTTGTACAGGTGGCTTGTCAAGGTTTCTTGGTTAAGGAAGCTTGTGTCGGTGTTCTGGTGAATGGAGCTGGATTTCTTCTCTCTGGAGTGCAATGAAGTGTCCAGTAATGAGTTATGAGATGTCTATGGTTTTGGGGTGACTTTGGGCAGCCTGTATATTGTAGCTCAGGGCTGTGTTCCTGTGTTGCTGGAGAATTTGCTTGGTATGTCTTGCCCTGTAACTTGTTGGCCCTTGTGTGGTGCTTGGTTTCAGTGTAGGTATAGAGGCATTTGATGAGCTCCTGTCAGTTAATATTCCCTGGAGTCAGGGTTTGGACTTAAGCCTCCTGCTTCCAGTTATCGGTCTTATTTTTACAGTAGTCTCAAAACTTCATCCCTAGATAGCATATTCAAAAGAGAGACAACTTACCACAAGGCGCCAGTCGGATTGTTTCTGTGGTATGTATGGAGTGAGAGCGGAGAGGGAACGCCGAAGATGATGGAGGTGGGAGAGACTGAGATTGACGAGAGACACAGTCAGAGGAGATCAACTGAGGGATGGAAGCTGAACAGGGCACCGCGGAGTGACATGGAGAAGATGATGGGAGGAGAGGGAGGAGGAGAAGGGGACGACAGAGGAGAGATGGTGGAGGAACGACGAGGAGGAGCGGGGACCTCGGGAGGGTGATGGACAGGGAGGCCGGGGGCATGGGGCGAGGGAGCGGACACGACTGAGCGACTGATCTGATCTGATCTGATCTCAAAACTTCTCCTTCTATACAGCACCATTGATAAAACATCTAGATTAAAGATTAAAACTTTCTTCATCATGAGGGTCACCCAGAGAGGTTCACAGCGTTACATAGAGAAGAGGGAGGAGGGAGTTGGAGGTGACCCGAATGAGATGAGGTGGAATCAATAGAGGAGAGAGCAGGCTAACCAGTAATCACTTCCTTATGTGCACTCCACAACTGGACCGCTCATAGATGTTCACAGAGTTACACAGAGAAGAGAAGAGGGAGAAAGGAGACTGAGGTGGCCAGGAGGATAAAAGGAGGGAATGAAAAGGAGAGAGACAGATCCAGCCAGTAATCAGTTCCCTAAGTGTTCTCCACTGTCTGGAACACACAGAAATTCACAGAGTTGGGTAGAGTAGAGAGGGGTTAGGCAGGAGACACAGGCAACCTGGGGGAGAAAAAGGAGAGTCCAAAGTGGGAGAGAGCAGTCAAGCCAGTAATCTCGTTCCCTAGTAAAAAATGGGTACTGAAGATTGGGTTCTTAAAGGTACAAAATTGGTAACAAATACATAAAAGGAAAAATTAAAAATCTAGAGTAGAGTTTGGAATTTCAAAAATACAATGTTAAAGAAAAGAAGAAGGAAAAGAAAGAGAGAAAAAGAAAAAGAAAAAAAAGTCACAAAAATTATAAAGAAAATATAGGTACAAAATTGATAACAAATACCATAAAGCAAAAGTTAAAAATCTAGAGTAGAGTTTGAAATTTCAGGAATACAATGTTAAAGAAAAGATGAAGAGAAAGAAAGAGAAAGAAAGAAAAAAGTCACAAAAGTTATTAAAAAAAAATAGGTACAAAATTGATAACAAATACCAAAAAGCTAAAATTAAAAATCTAGAGCAGAGTTTGGAATTTCAAAAATACAATGTTAAAGAAAAGAAGAAAAAAAAGAGAAAAAGAAAAAAAAAAAACAAGGTCACAAAAGTTATAAAAATATATATATGAAGTTTGCTTTTAAAAAAAAAAGGGTCTTTTTTTTTTTTTTTTTTTTTGCAAAGTAATAGTAGGTTATAAAAGTGAAAATTGGTGTTGGAGAAGACTCTTGAGAGTCCCTTGGACTGCAAGGAGATCCAACCAGTCCATTCTGAAGGAGATCAGCTCTGGGATTTCTTTGGAAGCAACGATGCTAAAGCTGAAACTCCAGTATTTTGGCCACCTCATGGGAAGAGTTGACTCATTGGAGAAGACTCTGATGCTGGGAGGGATTGGGGGCAGGAGGAGAAGGGGACGACAGAGGATGAGATGGCTGGATGGCATCACTGACTCGATGGATGTGAGTCTGCGTGACCTCTGGGAGTTGGTGATGGACAGGGAGGCCTGGCGTGCTGCAATTCATGGGGTGGCAAAGAGTCGGACACGACTGAGCGACTGATCTGATCTGAAAGTGAAAATTAAAGGAGTAATAGAGGACTTAAAATTTTTTTAAAAATTTTAAAAAAGAAAGAATGATTGTAAAAATAGTAAAAATATATATAGGACTTTCTCTGATGTTGTTGTGGGTATTGTGGGTTCAGTTCATTTTTGGCTACTTCCTTGTTTTGGCTTATATTTCTCAAGATCTATCGGCCCCTTCCTATGTAGTCGGAACTAACCACGGGGTTTTAATATATTGCCTGTCGCTTCCAAGGCAGTTTACTCTGTTATAGCTTCTTCTGTTTGCTGATCTCTTCAGTGTCTGATTTCTTCCCTGATACAAAGGGGGCGGTGGTGGACACCGTTTTTTTTTTTTTTTTTTAAGGCTCACTTGTTCAGTCGTGCTGTGGGGAGGGAGGGACGCTGCAAATAAATAACACTGGCGTGTGCTTACAGTGTCTCAGCCACACTGGGCCTGCCCCTGCTCACAGCGTGTGTAGCCTCCCTGCCCACACTGCTCAGGCTCTAGGTTTCTCTGTCAGGAACCATCTGTGGCCAGCCCTGGGCTGCTTGCACCTCACAGGTCTAAGCCGCTCAGGTTCAGGCACTTGGGTAGTCCTCAGAGGCACAGACTCGGTTGGCCCTGCGTTTTGTGCCCTTACCAGGTCCGAGCAGCACAGGTGATGAGGTGTTTGGTGAGCATGTTTGCTGCGACTTATTGCCTCCCCACTGCTCGGTTATCTGGGTGTACAAATGGCGCACCTTCTCAGGCGGATGTTGACTGTCCAGAACCCCAAGAAGTTTTAGTTAGCAAAGAAGACTGCTTAGTTTTGTAGATAATGTCTCTGGGGCTGCAATTGCCCCCTTCCAGCTTTGACTGCCTGTCACGGGAGGGGGACGGTCTGCAGCCGGCTATCTCTGTACAGTCCTTTGTTCTGTGTGTGGGCCTGGCGGTGTCTTAGGTTAGGGCTGGCTTTTCGCGTGGTAGATATCCCACAGTCTGGTTTGCTAGCCCAAATTATTTCGCTCAAGTAGCGCTCGGGGTATTCAGGCCAGATCCTTACTCTAAGCGACGCAGCCTGCGCCGCTCCTCCCTGCCCAGCCCCCGATTGCTAATGGTGGATGCAGGCGTCTGCGCTGCTTCTCTGCTGGGGGACTTACCTACCGTAGGGCTCGTAATCTGTGGGTTTTAGTTGTTTATTTATTTTTCTTCCCTGTTATGTTGCCTTCTGTGCTTCCAAGGCTCGGCACAGACTCGGCAGTGAGAATGTTTCCTGGTGTTTGGAAACTTCTCTGTTTTTAAGACTCCCTTCCCAGGACAGAGCTCCATCCCTTCCTCTCTTGTCTCTTTTTTTGTCCTTTATATTTTTTCCTACCTCCTTTCGAAGACAATAGGTTGCTTTTCTGGGTGCCTGATGTCCTCTGCTGGCATTCAGAAGTTGTTTGTGGAATTTACTCAGCATTTAAATGTTCTTTTGATGAATTTGTGGGGGAGAAAGTGTTTTCCCCGTCCTATTCCTCTGTCATCTTAGCTCCTCACTTTCACCATTTTTTACTTTTTATGATTTAGTTTAGATTTCTTCATCCCGACATGATTATTTGTGATTAATTTTAAAATATACTGTGTGTTTTTAGTGTTGAATTGCTCTAAGCTAGACTGTACACTCCTCATCCATGTTCTATTTATTCCCTTAGCCTTTAATTTCTTTCTTTATAGCATTTATTATAACTATAAATTCTATTACATATTTACTTGTTTACCTTTTCATGGTCTGCTCCCCCATCACTCCATAAAATATAAGTTCCACGAGGGTGGCTTTGGGACTGGCACCCAACGGCCACCCAGTATACATTTATAGACTGAACATATGGGACTCATCACTCAACTTTTTTAAACTTCACTTTTCTCATTTGTAAAATACAAAGAGTAAAAAGGTCGAGGGAAGTATACCATACCCCTGAATACGTGATATTCCCTTTTCTATTTTTCTGTCCAGCAATTCAGTTCTCTTTCCATCTGATGCATCTTGGCTACACCCTGTGTACCATCACCATTCATATAAAGGATCCTATCAGTGTACCTTAAACTAAAGATAGTTTTATATGTTGAAGGAATTCTGATTCCTTTTAACAATTTTTTATTTATGTACATATTCTTTCTACGTTTGTATGTATTTAGATGGGATTACCTATGTATGCTATACATGTATGTACTCTATATTATATTTTACAGAACAACTAAAGTTTGGTGGATATTGTTACCTTGCATATTATTTACTACAAATATTCCTCCAGTATGATTGGGAGTGGCAATAACAGTACTAATTGAAGCCTTTGCTTTTGTACTATAAATAAAAGGCAGTTGTGAGCTTATACACTGCTCATTGTTTCATGCTTCAGATTAATTTGAGAAATATCAAGCTGTGTAATTCAGCAACTTTCTTAGTGTCTCCTCAGCATAAGGATGTTACATTTTTTCCTCTTAGCCTCCCTCATCTGATTTATTTTTCCAGAAGAAATGGCAAGAGATAGCCTGGAAAAAGCCAAGTAAGTGCAACAGGACTTCACCAAATACTTTGGTAGCTTACCCCAAACCATATTATTTTGCATATTCACTAACTATGTAATATTTGAGTGTTTTTTTTTTTTTTTTAATCTTTTCCATTGCTGTTTTCAGGCTTCCCTGGTGGCTCAGTGGTTAAGAACCTGCCTGTCAATGCAGGAGACACGAGTTCAACCCATGGGTCAGAAGATCCCCTGGAGGAGGAAATGACAACCCGCTCAAGTATTATTGCCTGGAAAATCCCATGAGCAGAGTCTGGCAGGCTACAGTCAATGGAGTTGCAAAGAGTCGGACATGACTGAGCACACAAACACTCACACACACGTTATTTCCACTTTGTAATTTTTTTAGCCTGAATCAAGACTATCTGACTAATTGCCCTTAGAAATCCCCTGATAATTAATTTTTTACAAGTCAATTATTTTACCAATTAGGATGGGAACACTCCTGTTCTTTGAATAGATCATTTCCTTTCACTGGTTACTGTTTCTCCTTTGCAACTAATGTTTTAGGAAATCGTTTTCCATGACTATGGTTATTTATTATTTCCTATGAGTGAGTGGCATATCCCGTGATCACTTGCTTAATTAGGAATAGAGAGTAGCCTTCATGAAAACAAATGTCACAACCTGCAGTTTCAGACAAAAGGATAATCTGATAAATTGCAAGGATCAGGAGGGGATCCAACCAAACTCAACATGGAAGAACTGTTATCCAACAGCCATCTAAGCATGATAATAATAATTTTGGTGATGACAATAACAACAGTTTAATAACTATGTAGAGATGCCTATATTTATGTTTTATTCCAAACACTGTCCCCACTCCACACTGGATGATATTAAGGCTAAGATGAAGGCAGATATCTAGTAATAGAAACCATAGATGGAGGAACACAGACCTTCCTTTCCTAGCACATCTCCCCTGACTGTGAGACCACTTCATTACTTTGGATACTCCCAGTACCTCTAAAAAGTTTTTGTGTTATTTTTCAATTATTAATACCATCTTCCAACCCTTAGGTCAAGACCTTTGTGGACATTAGCCCATTAATAATCACCAACATCCTTCAGGAATTAGAAGAAAACTCATTTTGCAGCTGAGAAAACAGAGGCTGAAATCAAGTTACTGGTTCAAAGTCACCTATGTAGTTAAGAGGCAGAGCTATTTTGCATCTGATTCCAAAGTCCAACCTCTAAATTCTCGGCAACAGAGCTCAACTTGCCCCCACTCCACTCTACTACTCAGTGGCACATGGAGGGCTTGGTGGACGTTGGTGAAAGCCCTGGACCCAAAGTTACCAGACCTGGTTCTAAGCCTGGCCTGCCACTTGCCGGTTATGGGCACCTTGCCTACCTTTCCTTGTGTAAAATGGGTTTTGATAACATTAGCCTTACCTTCCTTATCAGCACCAATTTCAATAGCACATGGGAAATGCTTGGCCAGCTGCAACACACTGTTTAAGTACGTGGCATTGTGTTACTTTGGAAACATTATTTTAGATTTTTAAAAACTGAAGCATAGTTAATTTACAATGTCATGTTAGTGTCAAGTGTACCACAAAGTGATTAAGTTACACATATATACATATTCCTTTTCAGATTCTTTTCCATTATAGGTTATCACAAGATAACAAATACGGTTCCCTGTGCTATCCAGTAGGTCCTTGTTTATCTTTAGGAAGCATTCATAAGTCACTTTTTAGTGCATATTTTCTTTGTCTGAAAATGGATAGTAAACTCCCCATGGTTAGATAGCATCACTGACTCAATGGATATGAGTTTGAGCAAACTATAACGGAGAACAGAGGAGCCTGGAGTGCTGTAGTCCATGGGATCACAAAAAGTGGGCTACGACTTAGCAACTGAACAACAAGTGTAGAAATTCATCTATCATTTCCTGTGGCTCTTTGCTCCCAGAATTCACATTATGCTCAATAGAAAAGCCCCTCCTACCCCACTCCACTCAGGTTTTCATATTTATTTTACCTGATTATCACACACTCTGTCCCTTGGAGAGAAAAGGCAGAGGGGAATTGCAGAAAGTCCAAGACTGGGTGCTGCTGCTGAGTTCTAGAATGTGCAGTGAGGTGCATGTATACTGAGGAGGCATGGATTGAAGAAGGAGAAAGCTCAAACAGACCCAACTTGTGCAAGCTCTGGTTTATGTCTCTTAAAATAAAACTATTACCAGACTTCTGTTCCTTAACATAATTTCCATCCCTCTCTTTCTATTAGTCAATTTGCTTTCTATTAGTCAATAGCTTTCCTGAAATGTCTAACCATTTTTTCCTCTATGTATTTATCTATTTCACCTTTTACATGGTCTGCATTGATTATCACTTTTTCTCATGACTTCCCCATAGTGATCTGTTCCATAAGTATGTGTGGAATACTTGGGCACCTGGATATTTTTCTGATCTTCTCAGCTTCACTCCAGTTAGAAGCTAAGTGAAACATTACCTAAAAATTCCCTTGTAGTAAAAATAGCACCAGTGTCCTGGTGTGCCTCAAGATCCTTTCTTTTTTTTTTTTTCCTATTAGAGAAAAATGCAGTTCCAATGTCTCTCTCTCATACGTGTATATGTATAATTTTTTATTTAAATAAGCGTATATATATGTGCATGCTCAGTCACTCAGTCGTATCTCACTCTTTGTAACCCATTGGACTATAGCCTGCCAGGCTCTTCTGTCCATGGGATTTTTTCAGGCAAGAATACTGGAGTGGGTTGCCATTTCCTCCTCTGAAGTATCTTCCTGACTCAGGAATCAAACCCGAGTCTTCTGTGTCTCCTGCCTTGGCAGGTGGGTTCTTCACCTGCTGAGTCATCGAGAAAACTCACACATATATAAGATTAATCTTTGTGGGATCAGTGAGACTACTCTCCATATGCAACTCACAGAGTGATACTGAAGAAAGATCTTATCCAGCGCAACACAGGACATGGTTTCTTTCTCTCTGAAGTGCTAATCTTAGGGTTCTCTGTTAATTTCCCAGAACCACCATAACAAAGCACCCTTCATTACATGCTTTAAACAACAGAAATGTATTTTCTCCCAGTTCTGAAGATCAGAAATCCAAAATCAGGGTGTCAGCAGGCCCACACTCTCCCCAGAGGCTCTGGGGGTCCATCCCATACCTTCGCTTAGGTTCTGGTGATGGCGGCCATCCTTGGCCTGTAGCTGCACAGCTCGGTCTCTGCTGCTCTGGTCACATGGCCATCTCCTTGTGTCTCCACGGTGTCTTCCCTTGGAGCATGCCTGTCACTGTGACCCTCTTCCTCTTCTTATATGGATACGAGTCCTATTGGATTAAGGCCCTAATCTATTCCAATAAGACCTCAATTAAACACATTACATCTGCAAATATTCCATCTCTGAGTAAGGTTACAATCTGAGGTTCTGGGAAAGATAGGAATTGGGGGCTACCCTGCAACCCAGTCAGATTCCCTCTGAGGCAGCAGTAGAATTCAAACCTGCTATTTCTTTGTTGTTTTGAAGGGATATTTGCAATGACTAAGTTAACCTGAGAGGGCTTCCCTGGTGGCTCAGTGGTAAAGAATCTACGTGCCAATGCAGGAGCCTAGGGCTCAATCCCTGGGTTGGGAAGACCCCCTGGAGAAGGGAATGGCAAGCCACTCTAGTATTCTTGTCTAGAAAATCCCATGGGCAGAAGAACCTGGCAGGCTACAGTCCATGGGGTTGCAAAGAGTCAGACACGACTCAGGGCCTAAACAAAAATAAGAAGTTAACCTGCAGAGGCTTCAGGAGCAGGTTCTGGTAGAAAGAACATGATCAGGGCTGACCCTTTTGGCTACACATCAGAACTCTTTTTGCATGTGACTTGAACCTAAGACCTCTTTAGTCAGGTATACAGTGTTGCTATATAATACCTGAGGTCCATCGACACAGAGTTTTATACTTACATTCACAATCTCCCATCCTTGAGTCTAGAATCTACAAAGAACTGAAAGCTGAGTTTTTGTTTGTTTGCTTTTTTTTTTCTAAATTGAATAACTGACTACCAATTCTCTTCTAGCAGCAAAACCTGGCTTGAATCAACATAGGCCACCTTATAATGTGAAGATATTTACATATTTCATTGGAAAAAATATTGTTTTTATATCAAGGGGTACTATCCAGACACCCCCTTAATACTGGGAGTTTTATGTTTTATAGTGTAGACACTCACTATTCCTTTTTTAAATTCTGAAAAAATAAATCCTAAATATGAATTCCCAAAGGATTTTGGAAAAGAAAATACAGGCCTATTTTTTCAATTATTTTTAATCCAATCAAGAAGAAAAGCTGCCACCATTGCTTTGAGTTCTTCTGGTTCAGTGGTTCTTAAACCTACCTGAATAGTGCAGTCACCTGGAGAACTTTATAAAATCCTAAGGCCTAAGCTTAAACACAAACGAATTTAATCAGACTCACAGAGTGCGGGACCTAGGCATCATCATTTCTGAATCTCCTTAGCCAATCTCAATGTCTACTCAAGTTTAAGAATAACTGTCTGGTCCTAACTTGGTCCTTCCCACAGTCCTTTCCTGTTGAGCCCATCAGAAGTCCATAGCAGCCACCTCTTTGACCAGACCTTGATAATATCCCCTACCAAGAGGCACAGACATTGCAAACAACAACCAGAATTAGTAAAAACAAAAGGAGTTCACAGGTTATGGTTGAATTGTGGCCCCCTTTCCAAAATATATGTCTTAACCTTGAGGACCTTATATGAAAATATGGTTATTTGTCAACATAGCTTAGAAGAAGTCCTACTAGAATGTTGTTGTTCAGTCACCAAGTCATGTCCAATTCTTTGTGACCCCTGGGCTGCATACTAGAATAAAAGTGAAGTCGCTCAGTTGTGTCCAACTCTTTGCGACCCCATGGACTGCAGCCTGCCAGACTCTTCTGTCCATGAGATTTTCCAGGCAAGAGTACTGGAGTGGGGTGCCATTTCCTTCTCCAGGGGATCTTCCCGACTCAGGGATTGAACCTGGGCCTCCCGCATTGCAGGCGGACGCTTTACCCTCTAAGCCACCAAGGAAACCCCATACTAGAATAGGATGGGGCTTTAAGCCAGTATGACTAGCATTCTTGTAGGAAGATTAGATGAAAGACACACAGAGAGGAGAAGGCCATGTGAAGATCCAGAGATGCACAGGGGCAAGATAGTCACATGACAATAGAGGCAGCTACTGGGGTGATGGATCTAAAAGATGCCAAGGATTTCTAGCAGGCACTAGAAGCTAAAAAGAGGCAAGGAAGGATTCTACAGATTCAGAGGGAGCTTGCCTGGCCAATACTCTGATTTCAAATGTCTGGGTTCCAGAACTACAAGAAGAAATTTCTATTGCTTTAAACCACCCAGTTTGTGGTACTCTGTAATGCATCCTGTGTGTGGGAATGAAGCACAGGCCGGTGTTTGGAATGTCCCCAGAGCTCTCAAGCCCCACCATAAACAGCTAGTCATGGATGTCAAAGCACTGAACTAGAGATGAATTGAAGGGGACAGCTGGCCTACCATGAGAAATGGAAATAGTCATACGTAACTAACATTTATTGAAGGCCTCATACCTTCCAGGCACACATGACCTGTTCATGTGTGTTCACTTAATCTCAAAAAAAACCCCACTATTTTGATCATCATATTAGAAAAGAGAAAGCTCAGGTTCCCACAGAGGAAATAACTTGCCCAATGTGCTCCAGTAATGAGAGGAAGAACCAGGACTTGAACCCAGTTGTACCTGACCCTAGCGCAGTGCCTGCTCTTCGTGTCAGCTCAGAAGAGCCCTGGTGACTCCAGAGATCTCATCAAGGCGACTTGAAGAATCAGAGGCTTTGTTCAGCCCGCTGCACTGCAAGAGTGGGAGCCCTGGCTCTGCTGTGACAAACACAGGAGTTTGGCATCCGGCTCTTGCAGCTGCCAAAAAGAATTAAACCCAGTGAGTGAAAGCACAGGAAAGGCAACAACAAAAATGCCAGCACCAGCAGCAGCAGGAGGGAGGACCCAATTACTACTGGTTGAAGTGTGAGGAAAATTAAAGTTGGTGATGGTTCAAGGTTCTGTTGAAATTCCAAAGCAGTGGGCTTGCATAACCATGAAACATGGAAATTAAAGTATTACTGATGTTCACACTGTTTATTTCAGGACTTCATTTTCCATCTCGCTTTGTCTCAACAAGTCTCAATTCAGTCACGTGCTAACCACCACAAAGAAAGGAAAAAAAGATGGAGATGTGTGTTGTAACGTGTGTGTATGTGCGTCTCTCTGTGTGTGTACGTTAAACGTAAATAAATTAGAAAGAGGGAAAATGACAAAGAAGCATAATCTACTTTGTTTGCTGCTGGCTCTGCCCATGCATATTAAGTAAATCACAACCATGATAAGGTCCCCACAACTTTAAAACATTCTTCAGGCAAAAGTTTTCTGAATTCACCGACCAAAGGATTGATAATTTCTGAATCCTTGACAATAACAGCCCCTAAATACACGGAGCATTTCCTACGTCCCAGACACACTTAATCCCCATGTGAGCCTTCCAAAGAAAGCACAGTTATCACCATTTTGGAGAGGCAGAAATTGAGCTTGCAAAGCTGGAATAACTGGCACCAACCAGGTAATAAAGCTACTAAGGGGAAGAAAGAAGATTTGAAACCAAGGCTTTCTGCTCTGAAAGCTAGATCTCCAAGGCACCACGGCATTTTTCTCCCACTGTACTTCTGCCCTCTAGCTGACAGTATCCACTCTACACTGTTCAATGTTTCTCCCTCACGTGGCACAGCGTATAGTTCTATAAGTGCTGTGTGTGTGTCAATGACTAACTGCATGGCTTTCTTTTTCTCAGACTAAAGATCTGAAGTTATCGAATCAGCTACCCAGGCTTACCTTCGCACTCATTTGATAACAATTGCCTTCCTCAGAGGAGAAGGCAATGGCACCCCCCCACTCCAGTACTGTTGCCTGGAAAATCCCATGGATGGAGGAGCCTGGGAGGCTGCAGTCCATGGGGTCGCTAAGAGTTGGACACGACTGAGCAACTTCACTTTTGCTTTCCACTTTCATGCACTGGAGAAGGAAATGGCAACCCACTCCAGTGTTCTTGCCTGGAGAATCCCATGGACGGAGAAGCCTGGTGGGCTGCCGTCCATGGGGTTGCACAGAGTCGGACACAACTGAAGCGACGCAGCAGCCGCAGCAGCCTTCTTCAGAGTATTTGTACTTGAGGCAAACAATAGTTTTTTTCCATAGCTTTTTTTATAAATTGGAATACAGTTGCTTTACCACATTGTGTTAGTTTCTGCAGTACAGCAAAGTGAATCAGCTATGCATATGCATATATCCCCTCTTTTTTTGTTGTTGTTTTTTGGATTTCCTTCCCATTTAGGTCACCACTGAGCATTGAGTAGAGTTCTCTGTGCTCTACAGTAGGTTTTCATTAGTTATGTATTGTATACATAATATCAAGTGTATAGATGTCAATTTCAGAGCAGAGCAATTTCAACTAAGGCTCCTATTCAATTTTCCTAACATAGTATTCACCAGCCGATTTGTAGTTTGAAAATATTTTATATTATATCTGCATAACAAAATTTGATTCCATTTGATTCCCTTAAACAAAAGATCAGGGCAAAGATCATTGTTGCTGACTCTGTCCTTCCCAATTACAGAACAACACAGCACAACACAGTATGTCCCTGGGAGTATAGCAAAGAGTAGATTTCTTTTTTTTTTTTTTTAATCCCTCATCCTTTCAGAATATGGATAAAAGACTAAAATATCAAATCCAGCAAAAGAAATACACTTTAAGTAATCTAATCATCTTTTTAAAGTTCAGGAATTTCATAAAGATTTACAAAAATGAAAAAAGTAAGATAGCGAATTGGAAAACGTAATATAAAAATTTCCAAGTTCAGCCTAAACAAACACTATTTGGAGACAATTTTGCCTCACTAATTGTGATACATTCTGATCATGTGACAAAGATGGTTACAGAAAAAGAGTCCTGGGTCACAAACAGTGCTAAAAGTTCACTGCATCCTGTTTCATATTCTTCATTCTTCAAAATAATAAGCTATATTTTCCCATCCCTTGAAGGGTGGTGAAGTCATATGGTAAATTCTAGCCAATAAAAGTGAATGGAAGTCAAGAGCCCCTTCCAAGATGAGGCTGCAAGGAGGAAATTCAATTCTCTGTTGTGCTCCCTCAGTGATCAAAGAGGTCGCATAGGAGTTAGGTGTGTGCTGTGTTGCTTCAGTCATGTCCCACTCTTTAGGACCCCATGGATTGTAGTCCACCAGACTTCCTCTGTCCATGGGATTCTCCAGGCAAGAATACAGGAGTGGGATGCCATACTCTACTCCTATGGATGGAACCCATATCTCCTACATCTCCTGCCTTGCAGACAGATTCTTTACTAGCGCCACCTTGGAAGCCACATACCGAGACTCTATAGACAAAATCTCCTGCACTGTTGAGTTTGGGAAATGTTTCCCTATGGAGCCACTACCACCTGGAGCACATTTTATATGAGTGAGGAATATAATTCAACAGGAAAACCATTGGGCCTGGTGTTTTTTTTTTTTTGTGGAAAGGGTTTCAGTAAGGGACTTTGTTTCTTTAATAAGCAGTGAAGTGAAGTGAAAGTCCCTCAGTCGTGTCCAACTCTTTGTGACCCCGTGGACTATACAGTCCATGGAATTCTCCATGCCAAAATACTGGAGTAGGTAGCCTTTCCCTTCTTCAGGGGATCTTCCCAACCCAGGGATCGAACCCAGGTCTCCCTCATTGCAGGAGGATTCTTGACCAGCTGAGCCATGACAGAAGCCTGAGAATACTGGAGTAGGTAGCCTATCCCTTCTCCAGAGAATCTTCCTGACTCAGGAATCACACTGGGGTCTCCTGCATTGCAGGTGGATTCTTTACCAACTAGGCTATCAGGGAAGCCCTTAATAAGTAGTGATATCTTGAAATTAAAGTATTATTGATGTTCACAATGTGTATTTCAGGATGTCATTCACCATCTCAGTTTGTCTCAACAAACCTTGATTCAACCATGCACTTAACACCTTATTTATATAAGAACTTTGTCCATTTTTACTATATTTTTATTTTCTTTTATTTCATTGACTATATTACTCTTGTATTATTTCCTTCTTTCTACCTCTTTTGGATATTTTTTTCTAGCTCCCTACAGTGGAAAGGTTGTAAAGACTTCTTGGGTCACTGATATTAGACCCTTGTTTTCCAATAGAAGCTTCTAGTCTTCATATGTACTTGAAAAAAGTACATTCTCTAGCTGTTGGCTGGAGTGCTTTGTGACAGTTAGGTCAAGATGATTGATGGCATTATTTATTGAATCTTCCATATCTTTAATATCTTTTTTTCTTAAGTATTTTTATTGACTGCTTAGAAAAGGGTATTAAGAATCCTTCTCTATAATGGTGGATTGTATTTTTTTATCTCTCCCTTTGTTTCTGTCAATTTTTGTTTCGTGCATTTTTAAGTTCTGTTATTAGGTGCATATATATGTTTCCTGATAACTATCATCACAAAATATCCCTGTATCTCTGGGAATCTTTTGTCCTGACATATTCATTGTTTGATATTGATATTTTTATAGTTTATGTTTCTGTTTGGATTTCATAACTTTTCAGTAATTAGGAACATAGTTTTCTTTATACTTTAGCATAGTTTTAATAGTTGCTTTAAAATCCTCACCTACTAATTTCAAACAATCCCACCCTACCCTTGCCCCAGATAACATATTCTTTTGTGTGTGTGGGGTGTGTGTGTGTGTGTGTGTGTGTGTACTCTGGATTATGTTATTTCCTTCAAGAACTATTAACCATTATATAGCAGATAGTTAAATTAGCTGGAACTGCAACAACAAATTCTCTCTCCTCTGAACTTGACAGCAGCAGACTCCCACTTCATTCTTCCAGCCTTTGCTATGTTGTTTGGAATTTGGTTCTTTGGAATTTGGCTCTTGAAGCCAAAGTCTGACGGTTTTCTAGTTGAGTTTTAGCCTGATGGGCTTCCCCAGTGGCTCAGGTGGTGAAGAATCTGCCCACCATGCAGGAGACATGTCTTTAATCCCTGGATCGGAAATCCGCCTGGAGAATTGAATGGCTACTCACGCCAGTCTTCTTGCCTGGAGAATTCTTTGGACAGAGGAGTGTTTACACTAGGGACTGCTATCAGCCTAAGAGTACTTAAACATTTGGAAATTCACCCTGTGTTCTTCCCTTCTTATAAGTGTTGATACTGCTCCACTATTTTCCTGGTTTGGCCATTTGCACAAGCTTTCAAGGGATTAGTTTCTAAAATTTTTCCCACTGTTTACAAGTATTACCTGATGTAGGGTTAGTTCAATAAGAGTTACTTGGCTATTATGAGAAGTAACACCCTGCCATGAGTGAAGAATAAGCTTTGTGTTACTCAGTGGATTAGGAAGTTTCTTGTACTATAGCATGATTTAGGCTGTCTTCATTAGTACAAGGTACCAGCCGCAGTATTTTTATTTTTTAATAATTCAGTTTGGTTTGGAAGCAGAGCTTCTTGAATTTTTATATAAGGTATTCACAGGCATAATATCATTTTTATTGACTTTCATAAGTTTGCTGGGACATCAATATTGCAAGACAAAATTTGTTAGTCATGGTACTTTTCAGAAATGTAACCCCTAAAAGTATAATAGATTATTCATTCATCACTGATTTTCTTCATCTTAGCACCCTACATCCTACCCACTAAGAACTCCCTGAGATATCCCATTTTCTTTTCCTCACAGTTCAAATTACTCTAGACATTTTGTATTTCACCATTTTAAAACTTAAAACTTTTAACCAAACCAGCTAATTCTTTGTGTCAATATTTTGTTTCATTATAAAATTATGCTGGGCTTCTTTCCCCCTTTATAATATATGTCCAGGAGCCTGAATTGATAAAACTACTTTTATTTCAAACAATCCAATAGAATTATGAAACGTGAAAGTCGCTCAGTCATGTCCGACTCTTTGTGACCCCATGAACTGTACGGTCCATGGAATTCTCCAGGCCAGAACACAGGAGTGGGTAGTCTTTCCCTACTCCATGGGAATCTTCCCAACCCAGGGACTGAACTCAGGTCTCCCACATTGCAGGCAGATTCTTTAACAGCCGAGCCACAAGGGAAGCAGTCATTAAATAGCTCTTGCTTTGAACTTTTATTTAACACCCACTGATAAAATATCGAAAACTTACTATTTAAAAATCCATCATTTTACTCTAATCATGGATAGGCAAGGGTAGGGCCGCCTGTGTTCACGTATTCACTGTTAGTAAATAAAACACACAATGTCTAGG
This sequence comes from Tragelaphus eurycerus, assembly GCA_935064755.1. Taxonomy (NCBI): domain Eukaryota; kingdom Metazoa; phylum Chordata; class Mammalia; order Artiodactyla; family Bovidae; genus Tragelaphus; species Tragelaphus eurycerus. The sequence continues at coordinate 16,294,545 of CAKXYN010000003.1, forward strand.
AAATATAATATTGTACAACGTCACATATTGGGATTATATACTTTAACTTATAAAAAATATTCTCAAGACAAGTTGGAGATTTAGGTAATTTCCCAGATTCTCTTACACATTCAAGAATGTCATGTCTCTATTCTTAAATATCGTTCTGTTATTTAAAGTAAACTGAGAAGTTTTCCCCCTATTTATCCCCTCTCTCTTCTTTCATTTACTTGGTCTTTTTGTTTCTTACCCCTGTGGTCCCACATTTTCTCTGCTAATTGTCAGTTCCACTTCCAAGGGCTTTCCGCTGCAGTGGTACAGGTTATTATAGTTTCTTTTTTAAAGGAAAGAGAAGAGAAAAGAAACCCATTCTTCCCTCAGAATGTGGGGGGTCAGTGAGAACATTTTTTCACACCATCAAGATTACTTATTCTATGAGCATTATATGAGAAACTCTGCACCCTTCTCATATTCTCACCTGGTACATGTTCCAAGCTGCTGGAAGAAAGGAGAAACTACAACAGCGTGACTCCTACACCAGGTGTTGCAACAGGTACAGTGGAGCAGTGGTGAATGGTGAGTGAAAACTCAGTCTAGTGGGAAATCAGGCACATATACAAATAATTCTAACATAATGAGGAACAGATCAGAGTAGCAGGATTAACAACATCATCAAATACTGGGAAAGGAGTACAACTCTGCTACTTTGGCTGGAGGGTTTCAGGAAAGTTTTTAACACAGAGATGTGACATTTGAACTGACCTGAACTAAATCACTGGAGAAGGCAATGGCACCCCACTCCAGTACTTCTGCCTGGAAAATCCCATGGACAGAGGAGCCTGGTAGGCTGCAAGTCCATGGGGTCACTGAGGGTCGGACACGACTGCGCGACTTCACTTTCACTTTTCCCTTTCATGCATTGGAGAAGGAAATGGCAACCCACTCCAGTGTTCTTGCCTGGAGAATCCCAGGGACGGGGGAGCCTGGTGGGCTGCTGTCTATGGGGTCACACAGAGTCGGACACGACTGAAGTGACTTAGCAGCAGCAGCAGAACTGAATCACACCTCTAGCCCTTAGTATGACAATTCTTTCCATGATGATAAACTCTGCCACTCTCTATCACAGCCCCCTCTTGATCTTCTTCCTACAGTTAATCCCCTTCTTTACTGGTGATGTATTTAATCACTTTTTTGTATTCATTCATTTATCATCTGCTTTGCCAAGTTGAATATAGGCACAAGGGCAAGAATCTGCATCTTAGTCACTATTATATATTCCTAGTGCCTAGCCTCATGTCTATCACATTGCAGGTGCTGAATAAATATATAGTGATTATATATTTAATTATATAATATATATATATATATAATTACATATCATATACATACATACACACATTGATTTTAATATAATTGCTTGTAGGTATGTCTGTCATTTCCATTAGATTCTGAACCTCTAAAGAGAATCCAGTTATAATCAGTTTGCGATTTATTTTTTGTATGGCCATTCCTCCTGCCCTCTCATAACATGGTAGGAGCTCAACAAGTTCTTTGTGCATAAATAAATACACACATTGTTCCTTATCCACTACTTTTGTTGGAAGGAAGTCTTGAAAAAGCATCCTAGGTTGGATTTTTTTTTATCAGAAAGTTTTAGGAAAAAAATAAGTTGTACTACTCCAATTTAAGCAAAAACAGTTCTGCCATCTCACAAAAAGAAAAACAAAGACAACTTTTGAGACCACTTTCTATATTTGATTGGAAAGAAAATAGTGACAAGATGAAACATTCAAGAATGTGACCACTAAATAGAACCCTGTTGAAAATGTTTTGACTTTTATCCTTGGACATATCTTGGTAGGTTAGCAGTTTACAAAGTGACCAGAGATGACATTTCCTCCCTGCCAATGTTGGGTACATTCCCTTTGTCTGAAATGTGGCAAATACCTTGAATTTAAGCTTTGATATCCCAGTCTTCAGATGACTTTTCGAGGCCCTTCAAGTGACAAATCTACCTGCTTGAAGATGATTCAGAGCCAACAGAAGTGTAAAGTTTTAAGATTAAGGTCTGCCTGATTTTAAAACTTACATTTAGTCATCATAAAACTTTTTTTTTTTTAGTTCTATCCGCTAGTGGGACTTTATAAAACTTTTTGCCCATTTCCATAAATACATATGGAATCCAGAAAGATGGTACTTATGAACCTGTTTGCAGGGCAGCAATGGAGACTCAGACATAGAGAACAAACTTATGGACACGGGTGTGGAGGGAGGAAGGGAAAAGTGAGATGAACAGAGAGAGTAACATAGAAACATGTACACTATCATATGAAAAATAGATAGCCAATGGGAATTTGTTATATGACTCAGGGAACTCAAATGGGGGCTCTGTAACAACCTACAGGGATGCAATGGGGTGGGAGGCAGGTTCAAGAGGAGTGAACATATGTGTGCTTATGGTTGATTCATGTTGATGTATGGCATAAACCAATACAATATTATAAAGCAATTATCCTTCTATTAAAAATAAAAATTTTTAAATAAATAAATTTATATATTAACTTGACAAACAAAAAAAGAATCTGCTATAGAGGTCAATTGAATGATATTTAAACATTTTCCCAAAACTTTTGCTTTTGAGTGAACTTAAAATGAACAAATATTGAGTACCTACTATGTACACAGCCAGAATCAAATAGACATCACTGGTTCCGTCATTGCATGCAGTCTAGTGGGAGATGCTGACATCATAGCAGACAATTACATTTCCACATGATGAGGCTAGACTAGTACATACATATTATCTTGTGACAGTTCTTAGGAAGGCCACTTAATTCACATGCAACCAGGAAGAACATTCCCTATCTGCATGTCAAATACTATAAAAGATATTTTGATCTCAGCTTAATTTTTCCAGAATAATCTACATCATCTTCAGAATAGATTTTTTTAAAACATTGCCATCACACTCTTATTTACAAATTTTGTCCTTAGAACAGAGCTTCCCTGGTAGCTCAGTTAGTAAAGAAGCCACCTGGAATGCAGGGCACACGGTTTGATCCCTGGGTCAGCAAGATTCCCTGGAGAATGAAATGGTAACACTAATATTCTATCCTGGGGAATTCCATGGATCCTGGAGCCTGTTGGGCTACAGTCCATAGGGTCAAAAGAGTAGGAGCAGTTCAGTACAGTTCAGTCGCTAGTCATGCCCGACTCTTTGTGACTCCATGGACTGCAGCACGCCAGGCTTCCCTATCCAAAACCAATGCCCAGAGCTTATTAAAACTCAGGTCCATCAAGTCAGTGATGCCATCCAACCATCTCATCCTCTGTCGTCCCCTTCTCCTCCTGCCCCCAATCCCTTCAAGCATCAGAGTCTTTTCCAATGAGTCAATTCTTTGCATCAGGTGGCCAAAGTATTGGAGTTTCAGCTTCAACATCAGTCCCTCCAATGAATACCCAGGACTGATTTCCTTTAGGATGGACTGGTTGGACCTCCTTGCAGTCCAAGGGACTCTCAAGAGTCTTCTCCAACACCACAGTTCAAAACCATCAATTCTTCAGCACTTAGCTTTCTTCACCATCCGATTCCCACATCCATACATGAGTACTGGAAAAACCATGGCCTTCACTAGATGGACCTTTGTTGGCAAAGTAATGTCTCTGCTTTTCAATATGCTATCTAGGTTGGTCATAACTTTCCTTCCAAGGAGTAAGCGCCTTGGAATCACCATCTGCAGTGATTTTGAAGCCCCTCAAAATAAAGTCTGACACTGTTTCCACATCTATTTCCCATTAAATGATGGGACCAGATGCCATGATCTTAGTTTTCTGAATGTTGAGCTTTAAGCCAACTTTTTCACTCTCCTCTTTCACCTTCATCAAGAGGCATTTTAGTTCCTCTTCACTTTCTGCCATAAGGGTGGTGTCATTTGCATATCTGAGGTTATTGATATTTCTCCCGGAAATCTTGATTTCAACTATGCTTGTTCCAGCCAGCATTTCTCATGATGTACTCTGCATAGAAGTTAAATAAGCAGGGTGACAATATACAGCCTTGATGAACTCCTTTTCCTATTTGGAACCAGTCTATTGTTTCAGGTCCAGTTCTAACTGTTGTTTCCTGACCTGCATATAGGTTTCTCAAGAAGCAGGTCAGGTGGGTCTGGTATTTCCATTTCTTTCAGGAATTTTCCACAGTTTATTGTGATCCACACAGTTAAAGGCTTTAGCATAGTCAATAAAGCAGAAATAGATGTTTTTCTGGAACTCTCTTGCTTTATCCATGATCCAGCAGATGTTGGCAATTTGATCTCTGGTTCCTCTGCCTTTTCTAAAACCAGCTTGAACATTTGGAATTTCACAGTTCATGTATTGCTGAAGCCTGGCTTGGAGAATTTTGAGCATTACTTTACTAGCATGTGAGATGAGTGCAATTGTGCGGTAGTTTGAGCATTCTTTGGCATTGCCTTTCTTAGGGATTGGAATGAAAACCGATCTTTTGCAGTCCTGTGGCCACTGCTGAGTTTTCCAAATTTGCTGGCATGTTGAGTGCAGCACTTTCACAGCATCATCTTTCAGGATTTGAAATAGGTCCACTGGAATTCCATCACCTCCACTAGCTTTGTTTGTAGTGATGCTTTCTAAGGCCCACTTGACTTCACATTCCAGGATGTCTGGCTCTAGGTGAGTGATCACACCATCATGATTACCTTGGTCATGAAGCTCTTTTTTGTACAGTTCTTCTGTGTATTCTTGCCACCTCTTCTTAATATCTTCTGCTTCTGTTAGGTCCATACAATTTCTGTCCTTTATCGAGTCCATCTTTGCATGAAACCTTCCCTTGGTATCTAATTTTCTTGAAGCGATCTCTAGTCTTTTCTATTCTGTTGTTTTCCTCTATTTCTTTGAATTGATCGCTGAGGAAGGCTTTCTTATCTCTTCTTGCTATTCTTTGGAACTCTGCACTCAGTTGCTTATGTCTTTTTTTTTTTCTCCTTTGCTTTTCACTTCTCTTCTTTTCACAGCTATTTGTAAGGCCTCCTTAGACAGCAATTTTGCTTTTTTGCATGTCTTTTCCATGGGGATGGTCTTGATCCCTGTCTCCTGTACAATGTCACGAACCTCATTCCATAGTTCATTTAAGGGCCTATCAGATCTAGGCCCTTAAATCTATTTCTCACTTCCACTGTATAATCATAAAGGATTTGATTTAGGTCATACCTGAATGGTCTAGTGGTTTTCCCTACTTTCTTCAATTTAAGTATGAATTTGGCAATAAGGAGTTAATGATCTGAGCCACAGTCAGCTCCCAATCTTGTTTTTGCTGACTGTATAGAGCTTCTCCATCTTTGGCTGCAAAGAACATAATCAATCTGATTTCAGTGTTGACAATCTGGTGATCTCCATGTATAGAGTCTTCTCTTGTGTTGTTGGAAGAGGGTGTTTGCTATGACCAGTGCGTTCTCTTGGCAAAACTCTATTGGCACGTGCCCTGCTTCATTCTGTACTCCAAGGCCAAATTTTCCTGTTACTCCAGGTGTTTCTTGACTTCCTACCTTTGCATTCCAGTCCCCTATAATGAAAAGGGTGTTAGTTCTAAAAGGTCTTGTAGGTCTTCATCAGATCAGATCAGATCAGTCGCTCAGTCGTGTCCGACTATTTGCGACCCCATGAATCGCAGCATGCCAGGCCTCCCTGTCCATCACCAACTCCTGGAGGTCACTCAGACTCACATCCATTGAGTCAGTGATGCCATCCAGTCATCTCATCCTCTGTCATCCCCTTCTCCTCCTGCCCCCAATCCCTCCCAGCATCAGAGTCTTCTCCAATGAGTCAACTCTTCGTATGAGGTGGCCAAAATACTGGAGTTTCAGCTTTAGCATCATTCCTTCCAAAGAAATCCCAGGGCTGATCTCCTTCAGAATGGACTGGCTAGATCTCCTTGCAGTCCAAGGGACTCTCAAGAGTCTTCTCCAACACCACAGTTCAAAAACATCAATTCTTTGGCTCTCAGCCTTCTTCACAGTCCAGCTCTCACATCCATACATGACCACAGGAAAGACCATAGCCTTGACTAGGCGAACCTTTTGTGGTAAAGTAATGTCTCTGCTTTTGAATATGCTATCTAGGTTGGTCATAACTTTCCTTCCAAGGAGTAAGCATCTTTTAATTTCATGGCTGCAGTCACTATCTGCAGTGATTTTGGAGCCCATAAAAATAAAGTCTGACACTGTTTCCCCATCTATTTCCCATGAAGTGATGGGACCAAATGCCATGATCTTCATTTTCTGAATGTTGAGCTTTAAGCCAACTTTTTCACTCTCCACTTGCACTTTCATCAGGAGGCTTTTTAGTTCCTCTTCACTTTCTGCCATAAGGGTGGTGTCATCTGCATATCTGAGGTTATTGATATTTCTCCCAGCAATCTTGATTCCAACTTGTGTTTCTTCCAGTCCAGCATTTCTCATGATGTACTCTGCATAGAAGTTAAATAAGCAGGGTGACAATATACAGCCTTGACATACTCCTTTTCCTATTTGGAACCAGTCTGTTGTTCCATGACCAGTTCTAACTGTTGCTTCCTGACCTGCATACAGATTTCTCAAGAGGCAGATCAGGTGGTCTGGTATTCTCTTTTAGAATTTTCCACAGTTTATTGTGATCTACAGAGTCAAAGGCTTTGGCATAGTCAGAAAGCATAGAACCATTCAACTTCAACTTCTTCAGTTTTACTGGTTGGGGCATAGGCTTGGATCACCATGATATTGAATGGTTTGTCTTGGATACAAACATAGATCATTCTGTGGTTTATGAGACTGCATCCACGTACTGCATTTTGGACTCTTTTGTTGACCATGATGGCTACTCCATTTCTTCTAAGGAATTCCTGCCCACAGTAGTAGATATAATGGTCATGAGTTAAGTTCATCCATTCCAGTCCATTTTAGTTCGCTGATTCCTAGAATGTCGATGTTCACTCTTGCCAATTCCTGTTTCACCACTTTCAATTCATGGACCTGATATTTCAGGTTCCTATGCAAAATTGTTCTTTACAGCATCGGACCTTGCTTCTATCACCAGTCACATCCACAACTGGGTATTCTTTTTGCTTTGGCTCCATCCCTTCATTCTTTCTGGAGTTATTTCTCCACTGATCTCCAGTGGATATGGGTACCTACTGACCCAAGGAGTTCCTCTTTCAGTATCCTATCATTTTGCCTCTTCATGCTGTTCATGGGGTTCTCAAGGCAAGAATACTGAAGTGGTTTGCCATTCCCTTCTCCAGTGGGCCACATTCTTTCAGACCTCTCCACCATGACCTGTCTCTTGGGTGGCCCCACACAGGCACGGCTTAGTTTTTTTGAGTTAGACAAGGCTGTGGTCCTAGTGTGATTAGACTGACTAGTTTTCTATGAGTATGGTTTCAGTGTGTCTGCCTTCTGATGCCCTCTTGCAACACCTACCGTCTTACTTGGTTTTCTCTTACCTTGGACGTGGGGTATCTCTTCACAGCTGATCCAGCAAAGCGCACCCACTGCTCCTTACCTTGGACGATGGGTATCTCCTCACGGCCACCCCTCCTGACCTTGAACATGGAGTAGCTCCTCTCAGCCCTTCTGCACCCACGTAGCCACCGCTGCTTGGACATGGGGTTGATCCTCTCAGTTTAGAATACTCAGAATACCCTTAGAATACTCAGTCTTAATTGATACTCAGTCTACCTTGTCTAAATTAAACTAGTGCTCATATAACAAAGCCAGCTCTGAACTCTACATTATGAGAGCTCCCTGCTGCTAAAAAAACACAAGTTAAGTCTACCTTTGTCACTCACTCAATAACCAATCTTCAGTGTATGAGAAACAAGACTGATAGGCTTTATATCATCAGAGTATTTGTTATAGAAAATGTGTGGTGAATTAAACTTTTTGAATTGGTGGGGTCTGAATTTATGAGATGAACTAAACTTGCTATAGAAAAACAAATTTTGCAAAGCACAGGTAAGTTATAGGAGAAAAGCTGAATTCACAGTCACATCAGCATAATACAAGTTCTAATGTGGCCTGTCAGGAGAAGTTTCAGGGAAGAAATCTCATGGAGATACTAGTCACGGGAGACAGTATCAGTTCAGTTCAGTCACTCAGTCATGTCCGACTCTTTGCGACCCCATGAATCACAGCACGCCAGGCCTCCCTGTCCATAACGAACTCCCGGAGTTTACCCAAACTCATGTGCATGGGGTCAGTGATGCCATCCAGCCATCTCATCCTCTGTCGTCCCCTCTCCTCCTGCCCCCAATCCCTCCCAGCATTAGGGTCTTTTCCAATGAGTCAACTCTTCACATGAGATGGCCAAAGTATGGGAGTTTCAGCCTCAGCATCAGTCCTTCCAATGAACACCCAGGACTGATCTCCTTTAGGATGGTATAGTTAGATTGAAAAATTGTATCTCCTGTATTCATATAACCCACTAGTACTGAGCACTCACCTTCTCCCAGGAACCAGGGCAATTATAATTTATTGAATGTATTGGCTTAGATGTTTTTCTTTACTATTAGGCTGAGAGTTTCTTGACAGTTGGGATCAAGTCTTTGAATCCTAAAACCTAACACAGTAGTAACATAATTGTGGTATATAACACAGGTTCAAACAGCACTGTCAAATAATTAATTCATTGGTTGAAGAATTAAATATAAGTGCTGAACACTATGCAAGTTAGATAGCTCCCTGATGACAGCTATCTCTGTGGTCAGTTTGTTTTGTTCACACTTGATTCCAGAGCACTTAAGACTCTCAGTATGATTTTTTGTTGAATGGCTGAGTCTCTCATGTCTTTGTAATGTAGATATGTCTCTAAAGACAAAATTTTGTCAACAGAGTGAGTATCCTGCAGATATCTAAAAGATATTTAGAGTTGTAGGAAGTACCCATGCCGCTGCTGCTGCTGCTAAGTGACTTCAGTCGTATCTGACTCTGTGTGACCCCATAGACGGCAGCCCCAAAGGCTCCCCTGTCCCTGGGATTCTCCAGGCAAGAACACTGGAGTGGGTTGCCATTTCCTTCTCCAATGCCTGAAAGTGAAAAGTGAAAGTGAAGTCCCTCAGTCGTGTCCAACTCTTCGCGACCCCATGGACTGCAGCCTACCAAGCTCCTCTGTCCATGGGGTTTTCCAGGCAAGAGTACTGGAGTGGGGTGCCATCACCTTCTCCAAGGAAGTACCCATAGAGGTTCCTTAATTCAACTTCTCATGTCTTGGTTAAAGGAAAAGGGACACTTCCCTTACCTGGATATTTTCTTTGCCTGTCCACTCTGCTGGTAAGACGTGAACTTCAGTAACGAGAAGTGGGAATTATATTTTGTATGAGCAGAAGATTAAGGAATAGGGTTTTCCAGCCTCCAACTGAGAAACACAATTTACTTACTTAGGATGGAATTTTATTTGCACGTCAAGATCTATCCAGCCAGGATTAGAGCCATGTGAGACAGAAAAAAATAAAAACCCAAAACCCAACCATCACAACACTGGCAAAAAGACACATTTTCACAGGTTAGCAATAAAGCAAAACATTTTTCATTTTTGCCTCAAATTTTTGGCACAGCCAAGGGACAATTTTCTCAAACAGAATGGAAGAGCACAGAGGAGAATGGCAATATGTAAGTGGACTGTTCATAAACACTGGAAAAGGATGAACATTCTAGATGCTAGTCAGAGGCGTGATTTTTTTGAGAAGTCTTTAGCAGGGTGTCTTGCTTGCTTTCCATGTCTGTTTCTTTCTTTCCTTTTAATGGAAAGGCATATTTTCCTATCCATTAAGATTTATAGTTTTCTGCCAACTACTTCACTGGAATAAGTTTTCCCTTTAACAATGCACATACTAGACTGTAATGTACCCATAAAAGTTGCTTCTCAGATAGTGCTTACAAAATGCATTTCTTTAGGACGCAAGACAAATAGAAATACAGTATGTGCCATTTAGGACCAAGTATGACTCTCATTTATTAGGAGAATGTGTTGGAGCCATCGTTGTTTTATCAGAAGATCAAATTCAAGAAATGAAACATCTCCAGGTTGGGACAAACACATAAACTAACAGTTTTTGAGAAAAATTAAGACTGTCACTGAATCCTCTGGCTCATTGAATCTTCTGTATGGCTTACCCATTAGCTGGACTGCAAGAAATGCATCTTCATTTTCCCATCACTGCCAGACCCATGAACTTGGTGGCATTGACCATAGCACTCGAAAAATAGAGGTTTAAAAAAGAGATTTAAAAACAGAGAAAATTTTTTAATCATGCTTTCATAACTTTTGGTGAACAGTTGGTTTAAATTTCCAAATAACTCTTTTCAAAAGGATAGTATCAAAACACATGCAAAAAATAAAAGACTAAATAAAGCACAATAAATTATTTCACTGCTAAGGTATTAGATTTCAAAGAGAGAAGAGAGTACACATAAGGATATTAGAGTGGACTCTATTGGATCTTTGGGAATTGCTGTCAGATATTGATGAAAACAGAAAGACTGTAGGAGATCAGATAAAAGAGAGAAATGATTACATTTGGAAGAACAATGTGGACTACGTGGCCAACAGAGATTTCAAATGTAAGCTAATAGCAGCCCACGAAAGAACAAAGTTGGAGCCAGTCCCACATCTTTAACCACATTTACAATCATTCAGCATCTGTAAAAATTTTTACATAGCATTTTTGCTCATTTTGAAATTTGCAAAATACATATTTAATAGGTTTAGCATGTCAGTCAGTCATTTCGTCCACAGGCAGTGAAAAGGATTTGTGTTTTTAAAAAATGAGCTGGGTTTTTGATGCCTCTGCCCTTTCAGCTCTGCCCCAGCCAGCTGTAATCACAGCTGATTCACAGCCCAGAGATGCTGTAAACAATGTGTTCTGTACATTTCAGCATCCACGCTGCTGAGAAAAGCCATCATCTTGTACTTTCATCTTCTTTCTTCCAAATTTCACATCCCAGCAACCTGGAACAGAGAGACCATTTTCAAATTGCTTATTGTCCTCTTTACCTTACCAAATATCACCGAAGAGAAAAAATTAAAGATACATATTTTCACAAAACATATTTTCCTATCTGATAGGAATATTAACTGCTACATTTGAAATGATCAGAGATGACTCAAACTGAAACATAATTTGAAAAAATAATAATTGAAAAGCCAGCTGGGGCAGTAACTGGGAAATTGAGCTAGGTCTGCCAGTTCTGCAAGAGCAGGGTTGTCAAATACACCTGGACTGAAAGTCCCTTTTGTGATGATTTCATTATATTAAGACAACCTGAAGTAGTCACAGCATGAATGGCTATCTGTTTCATTTCAGTTATATAGATGTTATTTTACTACAAGACTCAAGCTTTTCAAAGTGTCCCTGAAACTTTTCAAAGGATAGAAATGGATTCCATCCTTTCTTCCTATCTCTGGTCGTCTTTATTTACACTAAGTCAGCAATTGAAAAGAAAAGAAAAAAAAAGTCGATATCAAAGGCATGCTAGAAAGGCATCCTGAATTAATTAGTAGCATAGATCCTACTCTTCCTATAGCTTAGGATCTATTACAACAGATATTTGCTTCCAGATGGGGCATCAATACTTCAATTATGGGGTATGAGAACCTCAATTAATAAGTGACTGGATTAGAGACCTTTCTTATCTTTGTGGGCAACAGAAAAGAAATACAAACAGAAATACGTAGGTGAGAATCTCTCAACACTACCCAAATTTTGTTATCACTTATAAACCCTAAAGTAATTTGATATCAAAACTTCCTTTGGTGTTGCATAAACAGAGATTTGGAAAGCTGCTCCACACAGTTCATTTCATCTGCCATCTGTAACAACTTCATACTGACTCCATATTTATGTGACTCTATACCCAGAAGTTCATAACAGATTACTGTGACTTGCAGCTGAATTACAAAAAGAATTATGCAGATACGGTATAACACAGAGCATTTCTTTCATGGAGATTGTTTAGGAAGGGGGCTTATTTTCATCATCTGCCTTCCAATTTAACTGGAAGAAGAAGACATAGCTCAGGGTAATACAAATTATTAGAGAATTTACATCTGTTGGTACTTTTCAGTAATATCTTTAAGATAGATTTTTGAATTTGTTTCAATCTTGATTAGAGTTAACACAATGAACAAAAAAAATATTTCTACACAATGGCAAATCCTAACTGAAAATAATATTGTTTTAGTTTGGGGGGGAATATTTTTCAAGGAAATCCTTTCACTTTGTATTGTGAAAGAAAAGAAAAAGTACTAATGAGAATTAGTATCTTCCTTGTAAGAAGCTACATTTTCATCTGAGATGATTTTAGGTGGCATGGTGGTAAAGATATGAGCAAAATAACCATTTAGTGAAAATGTCTTGCAATTCGATAATGAATGAATGTCACAGCTTTTTGGGTGTTTTTCTTCCCAGGGTCTCTCATCACATTCTAGTTTCTAGATTACAATCTAGTATTGTGGTAGTAAAGTGCTCTGGAGTGAGACATCAGATCTCAACCAACTACTTATAACTGTGTATTGAGCAAGTTACTCAACTTTCCTTATCTATAATATAGTGGCCTTATTTTTTCCATTGTAAAATTATTGTGAAATTGAGACAATATGTAAAAAATGGTTTATTCACCGCTAAGTATGTAGTAATTGCACTATATTTAATATTAAATTGTCAAAATTTTTAAAGAGTGATTATCTGCTGCTTAGCAATCTGGCTAAGGAAAACTACAAGCCTTGTACAATGTCAAGGACCCCCCACCCCCAGGACAAGACCCTCAGCCTTTCAGAATGTGGTTACTACTCATGACCCCAACCTACATCGAGTCAATATGGTATTACTATTTTATCAAGTAAGTTCAAACTTCTCTCCTCTTAAATCCACACCCTCCTCATTGGTCTAAGCACTCCATGCCTTAATGGGCAGGACAACTTTCTCTCAATGTTTTATTTCATTTTCAATCTACTCTAATGACCACTCCTCAAGTCCAAGTGTATTATCCTGGAACTATTATTGTTGCAAATCAAATTCCCAAGAAAAACAGTATCAGTAGATTTCTTTTCACTTAATGTATTATCAGACAATACGAAACATAGATCTAACAAAACACATCTCCTCAATCTGTGAAGAAATGCCCTTAAGTTGAACCACAAATTTGGTTTCATATCACTAACTCTTCTAAGAAATAGAAGCAAAATAAGAACAGACTGCCCTTGCTGATTTTATTTAAAGAACCTCCCTCATGAGATAAGAGAGGTGTTCGACTCTTAAGAGGCTTTTCAGATGGGTATTGTTTAGTTGGTTTCTTATTATTAAATTGTCTGTTTTTATTCATTTTAAGGGGGTAACAGATGAAACTATTCAGCTGTCAAAAGCTCATATATGAGTTATCTATTGCTGTATAAAAACTACCTCAAAACTTAATGACTTACAGGAATGACCATTTTATTTGCTTATTACTCTACGTGTTAGCCATTTGGGCTGGGCTCAACTGGGAGGCTCTTCTGCTTCTGTTACCTACGGTCACTTACGAAACTGCAGTCAACCAGTAGTGAAACTGGAGTGTCATGGGCTAACGTGGCCTCACAGAAATCTCTGGAAATTATCAGTAACAGTTGGCTGGGACACATGTCTCCAGCAGGAGAGTCTGATCTGGTGGCTAGGTTCCAGGGTACAAATACAGAAGCTACAAGACCGCCTGAGAATTAGATTCACATGCCATCATTTCTACTTAATTCTGTTGGTCAAGGCGTCATGTGGCTAAACCCAGAGACATGTATACACAGAGAGGAATTACAGCATCCACTGTAACTATTCTGCTATGCCACATAAACCTTTGTAAGATTCAATTAAAATCCATGCTTAATTTCTATTCATCTTCCTGATTCACGTAGATGACTGTTTTCCTTACTATACACTGTGTGCCAGGTGCTAGTGATACAGAAGAAGCTATATACGTATGCATGTGTGTGTATCCGGTGTGTGTGTGTGTGTGTGTGTGTGTACAGCTCTTGCTCTAAATGATTTTGTCTCTGCCAGAAAGTAAAGTTTAGTACATTTCCTGGATGTGAAGTGGCTCAGTGACCATGTGACACAATTAATTGTGTTCAGCTGAACTGCTGAACCCAACCCAGGCACTGCAGAGATGTATGCCATTCATGACAAAATGGACTGGGCAAGAAGTTTACATGTGCCTTTACAAACTCAACCTCATTACTTCGTAACAGTAAATGAACAGAAGCAAGCAAATCAAATACTCTTTTTTTTTTTTTTTTTTTGCTAAGACTAAATTAATTACATTGTCATCACACTTGCATGACAAAACAGGTTTTGATCCCCATTGAAGCAGATTAGGGTGGTAGTTAAGAACTTGGTTATACAAAAGAAAACATAAAAAAGAAATATATATATATATATATATATATATTCTTTTTTCATATATAAGTGAAGTCTCCACATTCTCACCAAAAAATAGAAGCTATACTATAATATATCTCATACAATTATATTGTAGAATAGAGAAGAGAAACCATAAAGTGTATAAAACTCTTCATTACATATATAACAGTATTATTATTTTATAACTGGTGAAGAAAAAGGACCCTCATTTAGAACTGTTTGCTGAAGATTCAGAATCTGAACTTACCTAAGTGTCAATGGTTTCTCTCTTACCCACTACCTTTCAAGGATCTTGGAAAGCCAAACAAAAATTAATAGAAGAAGGTTTAAATGTAGTATACTGGTTTGAATTGGGATCAACTGTCTTTTCCTGAAACAATGTTTTTTTAATTGGGTGGAACATAAAAAAAAAAAAAAATGTGTGTGTGTGTATTTACTACTGATGGTGGCAAATGACTTCTGATTTTCCTTTTTTCTGACAGAAAAAAATCTTTGCTTTCTTGTAATACATTTTATTTTTCTAATCCCTTACTCCACAAGATGTATTGAGTATGGAATAATAGAGAACAAGAATACCCACTTGACATACTCTACATTCATTCCAGGGCCAAGAACTGCCAATTTAGAAATAAGGACTAAAATTCATGACATTAAGAAGGAAGGTCAGATTTCAGTGTTTTCAGTAAAGATATGCCAGGAACCTGATATTTAGGGCCAAATTCCAATTTTAAAATTTAGCTTTTATCTACCCCAAAGTTGTGATGCTGTACCAATTAAGGAATAAAATATCCCTCTGCACTCTGGACACCACCACCCCGATGCTAGAAGATTCTTGCAGCTGACAATGCCTGACTCTAAATTTGCGACTGTTGGACTTCAGTTGGTTATGTCATCACTTGAGCATTATTTAAATATGTTTCTCCTTTTAATTCAATTTCCTGTTTTGTTTTCTAAAAACCATAAATTGTCTCTTAAGAAAGTTTACAAAATGCATATTGTTTTCCCCTGAGACCTGTGCTATTCCTCAACTGGGTACTGCCTGCCTGCCAAATGACTTTTTTTTTTTAAGTTTCCCTTTATTGGTTTTGCATAATGGTTGCAACAATTTTAAGTAATGAAAAAAGAATGAAGATTGTATGTCCTTTCCAGCAGAGAGCCACAATGTTAATGTTAAAACAAAGCAAAACAAAACAAAACTCCACCCTCCAAGTGGTCTTGGACACCCAGCCACCCTCTTCCCAGTTCCCTTATTTGGATTTCAAGATGTTTCTTATCATTTTTCCTCTTGTTCAAAATAAACCACTTATGCCCAGAGAAAATCTGCCATGTAGGACATTTATGGTAACGTTCTTGTGGTTTGGGTTGGACCCTAGATCCGCTACCAACTAGTGTAGAATCCTTGGGGGATGTGACCTAACTTCTCTGAACCTATACTGTGTCAATTGTAAACAAAGAATAATGGCGCTTACTCCACTGGATTGTTCTGAAGATTAAAGATGTGAATGTGAACGTGCCCAGTACAGTGTAAATTGAAGCTGAATGTGAATCAGTTATCTGTTTTATGGGTGAAATGACCATTTTCTGCCCTCAAGGCACATTGGGTAGATGGAGAAGGAGAAGGACATGGGGAGAGAGACTGTGATGAAAAGCAAGTGAACTGGAGAGACACACTGACCTGATGGGGAGGGACCAGATCCTGTCCTGCTGGATGCCAGAAACAGATAACGGATCTGCATAAAATGGGATTTTAACCCAGTTTTGCATCCACAGTAGCACATAATATGCACTAATGATTGTTGAATTTTTTTATAGCCCAAAACAAGTATTACCATACACAGGAACCTATAATGGAAGTCCATAAGCCATAGCCATAGCTTGTGACCAAATCTGGCTCACTGTCTATTATTGTAAATAAAGATTTATTGGGATGGAGCCACACATCTTTATCTAAGTATTGTTTATGTGGCTTTTATGCTACAATGGAGAGTTAAGCCTTCTCTGCAGAGACCTTTCATGGCCCACAAAGCCAAAAATAGCTACCATCTGGCCCTGGTCCTGTACAGAAATTTTACCAAACCCTGGCCTACGGAATTGAGTTACCTATTCACTTCTGCCTGAATAGTGAGAGAGCTCTTGGAGAACCTCTAATTCACATACCATGTGGTTTTTTGAAGATTATATTTTGAGGTTGAAGCTTCATTTTCCCAAGGGAATTATTTGCTCAATGCTTTTTTAAAGGAGAACCTAATTTTATTAAAAACAAACAAAAAACAAAGAGTACCGATGATGTGCTGAGACATGTCACTAGCAATAGTAGGCATCTTGATGTGGAAAGGGTACCATAATGCAGAGGATGAACTAACAGCCTTGGGATGGACCCCTCCATGCTGACTTTCAATATAAAGCCAAAGCTAAGGTAAACACAAAAATAAAAATGAATACCACTGATTTTATTTTCATTCCCAATCTTCCTCTGGATCTGCATGTCTACCCTGGTGCATGCATGTGTGCTAAGTCCTTTCAGTTGTGTCCAACTCTTTGTGACCCTATGGATTGTGGCCTTCCAGGCTCTCTGTCCATGGGATTTTCCAGGCAAGAATACTTGAGTGGGTTGCCATGCCCTCCTCCAGGGGATCTTCCTAACACAAAGACTGCACCACCCTGCATTGGCAGGTGGGTGCTTTAACACTAGCACCAACTGGGAAGCCCGTCTACCTTGGACTCACGTGAAATATCACCACATGGAGACACTGGATAATCATGTGACAAAAGACACAGGTTCATGGAAACCTAACTTGTAGATCAGAGGCCCAGTTACAGTAGTCATGCCACACAAGGGCTGACATTTCTACTTTGGCAGAAATTCTGTACATGTGGCCCCTCATTCTCCAAGGTCACATTCTGGGTGCTAGAACACGATGTGCAACTGTGTTTGGCTGGCCTAAGGAGGAGCTAAAACAATTGATAATTGACTTGAGGTCATATCCTCTCTAAATGGCAGCTGCTTATACTGTACTTACTGTACAAGGAAGGCCAAGTTGGCATGGCTTTTTAACTCTCTCTGCAAAATCCATTTGGATCCATTTATTTTACTACTATCAACCTGAGGGACAAAGGAAAATTCAGCCCTAGGAATGTACAAACCACTGTACTTAAAATGATATCCTTTGCTTATTCATTTTAAGTAGAAGGCCACACAGACACAGAAAAGCAGTGGGCTCATGAATTGAGATTTAAGGTCCATTCTGGCTAAAGGGTCCTCCCTGATGCTCAATTCTAGAGGCAGTACTCCTCAGTCTTGAATAATTTCCAAACCTTCCAGGCCCAGGAGAGTTTTGCATGTTGAAAGACTGCAGGATGGGACCCCATAACATTCCCCAGAAAGTTCAGGCTGAAACTGCATTCAGGCCAAGTGTGTATGGTGCATTGCTCTGTAATTGTTGGGTTTCTTCCAGAAGGCTCTCAACACATGGGACTCCAATGAAGTTCAGCATGTGGAAAGGGCTGAAGCCTGAAGCCTGTGTGTTTGTAATGGAAACAGAGCAGTGACCCTGTGATCCAGGTCTGTATCTGTGCCGCCATAAATTGTGTTTCTCTAAACAGAGCAGCAGAAATGCCCATGATGGGTGGGGACAGGGAGAGTCTGTAAAAGGCTCCCTCAGGTAGGGAGGTGGCAGAGCCTCTTAATAAGAAAACAATGAGTTTAAGAAGGTCTTTACAGTTTGCAAAAGTACCTTCACAATAAGATTCTCAGAACAAGCCTCTGATGTGGGTAAGGCAAGCATTGTTTTCCTTCTTTTATACATGAAGCATCTGAAACAGAAAAGTCAAAGGTCTTTCTCAAGGTTCATAGACAGCCAGTCAGAATCAGAGCTAATGTCCTTTGATACCTAGTTCAATATTCTTTCTAATGAATTATTCTCTGATTTTTGTTTCCATGTGACTGTCTAAAGTTATCATAAGTATTCAAACACAATACTTGTCCATGAAATAAATCTTATGCAAACACTCTCAAAGACTTGACCAACCTGGGGCAAGAGTGAAGGACAAGAAACATTTGCCAATCATAATGATTATATTAATAAATGGCCTTGAGAACATAAAGCTTCTTTTATGAAATATAATCTAGTATAACTAGAAGTTTGGAATGGTCCCTTCAATCTTGAATGAGAATGATTTAATCATCATTGATGAGTAGGAAACAGAGCTGAGTCAGGCACCACTAGCCAGTAATTCTGTAATAGATATCAGCCAAGACTCAAAGAACTGAGTTACCTTAAAGCAGGGGTCCCCAACCTCCAAAATCTAATGCCTGATGATCTAATGTGGAACTGATGTAATAATAATAAAAATAATGTGCACAATAAATGTAATAATGCACTTGACTGATCCCAAATCCCTCCCTCCACATAGTCCATGGAAAAACTGTCTTCTACAAAAATCAGTCCCTGGTACCAGAAAGATTGCTGGGATTGCTGCCTTAGAGGACACACAGATGTCCAAGAAGACAGCAGAGAGGAATAACGTTAAGACCAAAAGTGAGGCCCCATGGGAAAGCCCACTCCACAAGAGGAACAGACATGGCTTTCTTCTTGTACACACACCCACTGAGTCCTATCATGATTAAGTAAAAAAGCCCTTGAGCTTGCTCCCCACGACTTAGTGCATCAAACATGCAATGCATTCCACTGTCTGATACTCCTCAAGCTGCTCAGGTGGCCTGGACTCCACTGTTCCCCTTTGTGTTTGTCCCACCTGACTCCATGTTCCCTCTACCCTGTCAACAATCCAAAGATATGGAAGAGGAAATCAGAGGGATGCAGAGCGCTATGGAATATATGGTACTGAAAAACAAAGTCTAGCCAAATCACAAGTCAAAAAGATATGGTATCAATTAGGTATCAAGGAAATTCATGCTAAAATAAGGGAATTCAGCAGCCAGACCCTGAATTTAGGTTAGCTGGGTCTTTTCTGCCAGTCTGTGCCTTCTCTCCACAGATACTTGCATAATCACAGTGCTCCATGCATCTCCCTTAGAGAGTGAGAATATGAACATTTTTATTTCTTTTCTTTTTGTATTTTTTAATATGAATAAAGCTGGAATTCACATCAGATCAGATCAGATCAGTCGCTCAGTCATGTCTGACTCTTTGCGACCCCATGAACTGCAGCACGCCAGGCCTCCCTGTCCATCACCAACATAGCACTAACTAAAAATAAATGTAAACTTTCAGTTTCCCAACATAGAAGAATATCAAACATTGGTTTGACAGAGGTAAAATAAAACAGAAGTTATACTACATTAGCCAGAAACTTATTTTTCAAAAAAAAAAAATTATGTGTTTGAAGAAACGAGGACTAAGTGGCATAGCTTGTTTTGTAACTTCAGTACTTGTGATTGGTTTGTTCATATTTTCTTTTTCTTCCTAATTCAGTCTTAGAAAACTATATTTTTCTAACAATTTGCCCATTTCTTCTAAGTTGTTCATTTTATTGTAGCAGTCTCTTATGATCCTTTGTATGATCTTGGGTGTCAACTTCTCCTTTTTCAGTTCTAATTTTATTGATTTGAGTCCTCTTCTTTTCCTGGGGAGTTTGGCTAAAGGTTTAACAATTTGGTTTGTCTTCTCAAAGAACTAGCTTTCAGTTTCATTGATCTTGGTTATTGTTTTCTTCATGTCTATTTCATTTATTTCTGCTCTTACCTTTGTGATTTCTTTCCGTATACTAACTTTGGGTTTTATTTGTTCCTTTCTCTAGTTGCTTTGGGTATAAAGTTAAGTTCGTTATTTGAGATTTTTCTTATTTCCTAAGGTAATGCTGAGGCTGCTGCTGCTAAGTCACTTCAGTCTTAACTTCCGTCTTAGAACTGTTTTCATTGCACCACCTAGATCTTAGACTGTCATCTTTTCTTCGTCATTTGTCTTTAGGTTATTTTTTATTTCCTCTTGGATTTCTTCAGTGAGCCATTGGTTGTTTAGTTAGCTTGTTTTTTTAATGATGAAATCATTCATTCAAAATATCATCTTTCTATGTAAGAAGACAGATAGATGGCCAACAGGAATATGAAAAGATGCTCAACATCACTAATTTTTAGAGAAAAGGAAATCAAAAATACAATATGGTGTCACTTCACTCCAGTCAGAGTGGCCATCATCAAAAAGTCTACAAATAATAAATGCTGCAGAGGATGTGGAGAAAAGGAACCCCTCCTACACTGTTGTTAAAAATATAAATTGGTACAGTCACTATGGAGAACAGTATGGAAGTGTCTCATAAAAACTAAAAATACAGTTACCTTATGGTCTAGCAATCCCAGTTCTGGATATATATCTAGAAAAGATGAAGACTCTAATTCAAAAAGATACACACACCGCAATGTTCATAGCAGCACTATTTACAATATCCAAGGTATGGAAGCAATGTACGTGTCCATTGACAGATGAATGAATAAAGAAGACATGGTATATATACACAATGGATATTACTCATCCATAAAAAAGAATGAAATAAGACAATTTGCAGCAACATGGATGGACCTAGAGGTTAACATACTAAGTGAAGTGAGTCAGGCAGAGAAAGACAAAGATCATGATATCACTTATATATGGAATCTAAAAAAAGAGATACAAATGAACTTATTTATAAAACAAAAACAGATTCACAGACAGAAAACAATCTTATGGTTACCAAAGGGAAATTAGGGGGAGGGATAAATCAGGAGTTTGACATTAACAGATACACATAACTATATATATGATAGATAGACAAGGATCTACAGCACAGGGAACTATATTCAAAATCTTGTAATAGCATATAATGGAAAAGAAACTGATAAATAAGAGATATATATCACTTTGTTGTGTATCTGAAACTAACACAACAGTGTAAATCAACTATAGTTCAGTACAAAAAAGGTTTTGATCAGAACCACGGTTCATCCAACTCCATAAATTAGCATGACGGCCTTATGATGAATCAGTGGTTGCCCTCTATGTTGCCACTTTTCAACTTCATGTTCTTTACATAAGTAAGAGGCCTCAAGATCCCTGGTGCTCTGTACAACTGTTTAGGGTGTGCCCTGCATAAGAGAGCCTGTCCGGCAGGCTTAGATCTCACTCTTGCACTCAAGGAATTCACCTGGCATCCATCTCTAAGGGGGGAAATTTTCTAAAAATTAGATCAAAGGTACTGGGTGAGCTAGCTTGGAGCTTGGCCATCAGTAATCTCAGCTTTGATTAAAAATAAAATCAGGAAAGTTTATAAAACATGTCAAGGATCATATCGCCAAAAGTCTCCCTTTGAGAGTAGGGTCATAAGTGACACTGTAAGAGTATCAGAGGGAAAGAGGCTTTATTCAATGATTTAGCATGAAGAATTTATGAGCATTACCATTTTTCATCAAAAGTGGCATTAAATTACTATCACCTGCTGTGCAAGAACAGTAGCTTTAGTTTGTGATAGCACTGAAAGTTATTACTGAATCAATATCTGTACACTTCCTCCTTCCCAACTTCTCCCTCCTTCTCTATCCTAGCATTTCTGTCTCTCTGCTTACATTGTCCATTTTTTCTTGCATGCTGTCTACTGTATCTATTAGTGCTCTTAATCTATTAATCATCTTTATTTTAAATTCCCCTTTTGATAATCCCAGCATCCTGGCATGTCTGGTTCTTATGCTTGCTCTGCCTTCTCAAACTGTGTTTTCAGACTTTTGATATGCCTTGCAACTTTTTCTTGATATTCAGATATCATGTAAAAGACAAAAGGGACTACTATAAATAGGCCTTAGTAACATGGTGGTGAGATGGGAAGGGAAGTGTTCTATAGGTCTTGATTAGGTCTCAGACTTTTAGTGAGCTGTGCCTCTGGGCTATGAACTTCACAAGTTTCTTGCGTTTTTTC
The DNA here is from genome assembly GCA_935064755.1 of Tragelaphus eurycerus. NCBI lineage: Eukaryota > Metazoa > Chordata > Mammalia > Artiodactyla > Bovidae > Tragelaphus > Tragelaphus eurycerus. The sequence continues at coordinate 16,316,857 of CAKXYN010000003.1, forward strand.
TTAGTTGAGGCAGGATGGGTAGAGCTGGATAGAGTTGTGTTAGTTCCCTGCCCCCAGGTCAGTTCAGTTCAGTCACTCAGTCCTGTCTGACTCTTTGTGACCCCATGGATTACAGCACACCAGGCTTCCCTATCTATCATCAACTCCTGGAGCCTACTCAAACTCATGTCTACCATGTCAGTGATGCCATCCAACCATCTCATCCTCTATTGTCCCCTTCTCCTGCCTTCAATCTTTCCCAGCATCAGGGTCTTTTCCAATGAGTCAGCTCTTCGCATCAGGTGACCAAAGTACGGGAGTTTCAGCTTCAACATCAGTCCTTCCAATGAATATTCAGGACTGATTTCCTTTAGGATGAACTGGTTGGATCTGCTTGCAGTCCAAGGGACTCTCAAGAGTCTTCTCCAATACCACAATTCAAAAGCATCAATTCTTTGGCACTCAGCTTTCTTTATGGTCCAACTCTCATATCCACACATGACTACTGGAAAAAGCATACCTATGACTAGATGGACCTTTGTTGGCAAAGCAATATCTCTGCTTTTTAATATGCTGTCTAGGTCAGTTAATTTCTGATAATAATGCCGCAGGAGGGTAGGCTCTAGTTAACTGGTTTCCCCTGTTGGCAGAAAAACTGAGTCCTCTGTTGTATTTCAAAATGGTTCTTCTTCCAACTTCCCCCTGCAGGTAGTTCTAGGAGATTTTTCCCTAGTATTTACTGTGGGAATCTGGTGGAGCTCCTGGAGGTAAATGTCACAGTGTTGTGGGAGCCCTACTGTGACTGGATCCCCTGTAATTGTTAATTCAGAATTTTCCAGTGAGCCTCCAGTAATCCATCAATTGCCATTTAGGTTTTTAACTCCTGCAGTGGTTTCTACGTTGTGAGTTTCCACTCTGGGAAACCTAGACTCCATGCATAGACTTGACTGTCTCTCCAAGTAGTCTGCCTTGTGTCTACCCTTCTCTTGTGAATACAAGAAGAGCTGTTGTTGTTGGCACTCTCTTCAGCTTTTTCTTTTTAGGACAAAGTAGTAACTCCCAAGCATCTAATGTGAAAACCCAGAAACTGGAAGTCTCTGTCCACTGGAAAGGATTCTGGATTTCTATGTCACCTTTCATGCTCTTTGTCATACTGAAATCTGGATAGCCAGCTATTTCACCAGCTAATCAATGAGAGGCAGTTCAGTTCAGTTCAGTCGCTCAGTCATGTTCAACTCTTTGCAACCCCATGAACTGCAGCACGCCAGGCCTCCTTGTCTATCACCAACTCCCAGAGTTTACCCTAACTCATGTCCATCGAGTTGGTGATGCCATCCCACCATCTCATCCTATGTCGTCCACTTCTCCTCCTGCCCTCAATCTTTTCCAGCATCAGGATCTTTTCCAATAAGTCATCTCGTCATATCAGGTGGCCGAAGTATTGGAGTTTCAGCTTCAGCTGAATATTCAGTGAATATTCAGGACTGATTTCCTTTAGGATGGACTGGTTGGATCTGCTTGCAGTCCAAGGGACTCTCAAAAGTCTTCTCAAAAACCACAATTCAAAAGCATCAATTCTTCGACATTCAGCTTTCTCTATAGTCCAACACTCACATCCATACATGACTACTGGAAAAACCACAGCCTTGACTAGATGGAGGCAGAGTGGAAATTTTACTCCCCAACACCTCGGCTCAGAGGAGCAGAGAAAGTAAAATTGTGAGATAGTGAGTGGCATGGATTATTTCAATGAGAACAACTAGGGTGTATATTTTTAGCTGCCACTCTGAAATACGGAATTTTGGGAGGAAGGGGAAGCTATCCAGACAATATTTTCAGGAAGCATTCCTTGTGTCATTTAGAGTAAAATCCCTACCTCACATTCTTTCAGAAAAACTGTAGGAAAAAGTCAACATTATTTCTCAAGGCTTCTTCTTCTTCTTCTTTTTTTTTTTTTTTTTGCACATTGTACAGGTTTATTTTTCCAAGACCACAAAGACACACAAGAGTAGTGCTTTCCCTGGCAGACCAGTTTCCAACTGTCCCCTCTATGAAATGCTCTATGCAAAGAAGAAATCAAGTGGGGACCCAGTGATATTTATTAGAGTTATTCCTCTTTTGAATTTAGGATGGTGCTAGTGAGAAAGAACCTGCCTGCCAATGCAGGAGACTTAAGAGATGTGGGTTCAATCCCTGGGTCAGGAAGATCCCCTGGAGGAGGGCATGGCAGCCCACTCCAGTGTTCTTGCATGGAGAATCCCACAGACAGAGAAGCCAGGTGGGTACAGTCCATAGAGTCGCAAAGAATTAGACACGACTGAAGCAACTTAGCATGCATGCATGCAAATAGACATTCCTCTATTGGGTCCTAATCATTGTAACATTTGCAGATTAAGAAGCTTGGAAATATAAAAATTCCAAATATAAAAATAATGCACAAATTACATTATTTGAGGTAATAATTTAAAGCTCTTGAAACAATATTTTGTTGAATTCGATGAGTTACATTAATTTTAAAGTTTAGCATTAAAAAAGTAAGAACTGGCATCTAGTAGAGAAGAGCTTTCTAAGCATCATGCAAAAATCATAAAGGAAAACAATGTATTTGAGGAAAAAAGTTAAAATTCTCTCTACACTAAAAACACTAGAAATAACATACTGCTGCTGCTGCTGCTAAGTCGCTTCAGTCGTGTCCGACTCTGTGCAACCCCATAGACAGAAGCTCACCAGGCTCCCTCTTCCCTGGGATTCTCCAGGCAAGAACACTGGAGTGGGTTGCCATTGGAGTAATATTTATAAAATATGTGGTAGACAAAAGGTTACTATCCTTAATTATAAAAAATAATACTTCTTTTACATCAACAGGAAAAAGAGGAGTTCTTAATTGAAAAAATACACAAAGGACACAAAGAAGCAAATTACAAAGGAAAAATAAACAAATGAGTCTATGTTCAACTTTACCAGCATTGCACAATGAGTTCCATTTTCAGCTATCAAATTGGCAAAGGTTAAAACCAAAATGAATTCCCTGTGATGGTAAGATTATGGGAAAGCATGTGCTCTTACAGGCTGCCAGTTCAACAGGACTTCTGTGTAGCAGGACAAAAGTGAATAAGAAAGTCAGATTCAGCCCCTATGTTACTCTAGGTCTATGGGGAAAACATTGTAAACAGAGATAGGCATTAAATAGTCAAAGCGTTTAAGACCTTAAGTCTTCAGAGTAGGATACACATATATTATCCCACTGCTCCCCTAACGCTGTGGTTTGGGCACAGACTAGAAAGGCTGGAATCCAATCATTTAGGGGTGCATGTGATGTATAAGGTATAGCTCAGTGTAAAGAAGCAATGTTACACAGCAGAGCATCTCTCTGTGACATCCCCAGAGGCGGGGAGGGGGCAAGGCCAGAGAATGGAACACTTTTCCTGCTAATCAACATTAAAAATGAACAAAGAAACAAACAAGCATAAAACTATTTCCTCTTCTTAGAAGAAAAGGAAACTGTAAATATTTATAATTTAATATAAAGTTTGACCTGACACATTGAATGTTTTAATTCTGGCATCCCAAGCCAATTCTTACCCTTAAAAATGGCTTTCCTCCCACCCCTGTTCTTAGCAATTCCCTCATCTTGTGCATAAGGGAATTTTCCTGTGAGGGGCTCCAAGCAGTTTCAGAAATGCGTGAATAGCAATTAAATGGTTTCCAGGCCTTGGGGGTCTTTATTTCTAACTCAGTTCAATACTGTATCCTGGGATGTTTATTGCACTCTGGAAAGTAACTCTGTCAAATGCGAAGGGATAGAAGATCCCCTTCCTGTGTTCCATTTTCTTCAGAAATGGTATCATGAAGGAGCTGTCAGCTCTGGGAACTGTCAAACTTGATTTCTGCCATCTGCAAAACTAAGGTGGGAAGATTTTTACAATCACTCTTTCTGATCAGTAAGGAAGTTCTGTAAGAACTTAAAATTATTATAGCCCTTCTGTTTTCTCTTCAGCTCTGAATACAAAGTACAGAAGTGTCTAGAAATTAAAGTAGAATCTTTAGGGTTTCTTCCTTCAAGGTAATTACCATGAGTTGGGTAAAACTTAAATAGTCAACAAGGATGGGTGTATTAGCAGATATAGTCTTCTAGAAGGAAAACAAAATTGACAGTATGTGTAAATAACTTTAAACTGCCTACGTATTGACCCACTAGCCCTAATTCTGGAATTTATCCTAAGATGACAATTAAAAAGATGCTCAAAGTTTCATGTGCAAACATGATCCTCTCAGTATCGTTTAAGATAATAATATTTAAACAAAAATACAACAGCCTGCAAACTATTTAATAAAAGATTACTATGAAATAATGTTTTTCTTTTCTAAGACTTCTCTGATACAGAAAAATGTTCTAAGAGTATTTTAAATCAAAATTAGTTTGTAAAACAGTATGTTTACTAAACCAAGTATTTTTACAATGTTAATAAAAATGAAAATAACCAAAAGTATATGAATTAAAGTGTTAAAAACAATTCTCCCTGAGTGCTAAAAATATCAATGTTCTGGCTTATATTTTGAAATTTTATATATTTTATAAATGTTTATATGATATGATAAGTCACTTCAGTCGTGTCCGACTCTGTGTGACCCCATAGACGGTAGCCTACCAGGCTCCCTGGTCCCTGGGATTCTCCAGGCAAGAACACTGGAGTGGGTTGCCATTTCCTTCTCCAAATAATGTTTATAAACATAAATGTTTATAGACAGGAATAATTGGGAAAAACATAATTATTTCAAGCATTACTTTTCTGGATTTATACACACCATTTTATTTCTCAAAATGGTGAAAGATATAAATGATTAGGATTTTCCTTTTTATGATCATGAGTTATCAGGAAATAATTGTAAAACTTAACTCTTTAAAAAAAAAAATGCCTTTACTTCTTAGTAGAAAATTGCAACCTGACTTTAACAGTTTCTGTTATTTTCATTTAGGGAAGATAAAAGACTAAAATTACATCCCAGACTATATGAAAAGACCCACATTTTAGTGTTTAAGTAAGTTACTCCCATGTGTGGTTTTAAGATGTCCCAACCTGTTATTTCCAATGAATATTTCTGATATTATTTCATATTTCTCAAAGAATTATCAAAATCTGTGAACCATCTTTTACCTCACCCACTCTTTAATCTTTCTTATGTAACCTGATGAAAGTTCTCCTTGATGCCTCTTTTTAAAATTGAATGGTTATCTTGGGCAATTTTTAAAACATTTAAACTAGACTTTAACATTTAAGTTACTTTTAATTGCAAAAGCAGTTTCTGATCAGTGTAGGAAAGTTAGAAAATACTGGTAAACCAAAAGAGGAAAAAATCATAATCCAATAGTCCAGACAAAGTCACTCTAAATCCCATAGTATATGTTTTCTCAGACCTGGCCTTTTCACATGCATAGATTTCCACACACATGTAACAGAAACACACACTTTTTTTTTTTTTATGAAAATAGGATTAAATTACATATACATTTTTGTTGTTCAGTCTTTTCACCTAATAATATATGGTGAACATTGTCCCAAACCAATAAAAATGCATCTATAATATTATCTTGAAGTATAAAACATACTCAATTGTATAATGTTTCTCATTCAATTAATCCTGTAATAATAAAAGTTTAAATTGTTTCCAATAGTTACCATCATGAAGAGCATTGCAATGGACACCTTTGTTGTTTAAATTAAAATAAGCCATCTGGATTAAGCTATAGTAATTTTATAAATGTTAGGGTTACAGTCCTGATGGTACAAAATTACCAAAGACCATTAACATTTCTTTCCTTTATATGTGATGTGCATTTTAAACCAGAGGTTCTTAAATTTAAGAAAAGTGTGAATCTCTTTTAAAGGAAAATATTTTTGAAGAATGTAACTTGAATTTAAATGTTTTAATCAAGTGCTTCTTTAAGACACACACACAAAAAAGACATACAAACATAAAATAGGTATAAACTACGAACAGAATGGTAATCTAATCAAACAAATTTTGTAAAGATAAAATTTTAGGACTAATACAATGTGAATGAATGACAGTTTATCACACCAAATAATGCTGCTTTTGCTGAAATTAAATACCATGGTGCAGGTTACCCTCTATTAAGCACACCTGGAAGACTGTGGGTATCCTGGGATGGTTCTGTGTACTTTCTCAACTTAAATAGATTATCTTAACATCACTTAGTCTTTGTTTGCTAGTGACCATCATTTGGTTGCTGGTTGCTACTCATTTACCTCACCTTCACTAACTCAACAATAAAATAGCCCTGTTTAGCTTAAGGACCATGAAAATCCTAGACATAAACGCAAATACAGACACTAAATTTACAAGGAGATTAGACAGTGTAGACACTGAATTCACAAAGAGGTCAGATAATCCAGGATATAGTATTTTTTAGGATGTCACTCAAATGAAAAAGTAAAACATTTATTATTATTTTTTAATAATTGCTGCTGCTAAGTCACTTCGGTCATTTCTAACTCTGTGTGACCCCATAGACAGCAGCCCACCAGGCTCCCCCGTCCCTGGGATTCTCCAGGCAAGAACACTGCAGTGGGTTGCCATTTCCTTCTCCAATGCGTGAAAGTGAAGTCGTTCAGTCGTGTCTGAGTCGTAGCGAAAATTCCCCCAAATCCCAAGAATACTCTAGGGACAAAAGAGAAGAAACGGGTATCACTGAGTCAAAGCAGGTTTCCTCCATCTTCTTAGGTGGAGGAGGAACGTTTGATTTTTGTCAAGGAGAAGGAACAGATCTAGACCACCAGGGAGGCTTAGGGAAAGAGTCGGACATGACTCAGAGACTGAACTGAACTGTAAACCTGAATGGAGGAGGCATAACATACATGAGGCCTTCCCTGGTGGCTCTGATGGGAAAGAATCTGCACTCAATGCAGGCAACCTGGCTACCCACTCCAGTATTCTCGGGGCTTTCCTGGTGGCCCAGACTCTGGAGAAGGGAATGGCTACTCACTCCAGTATTCTTGTTTGGACAAGTCTATGGAGAGAGGAGCCTGGTAGGCCCCAATCCGTGGGGTCACAAAGAGATGGACACGACTGAGCGACTAACATACACGAAAATGTATGTTCCATTTTCAACATACATTTGGGCTCCTTCAAGGGCTTAACTACATTCTGGAGGCAGAGTGTCCAGGTGTTTACCTGAACAACAGGATTTGGAGACAATCAGAATAAAGATAAAATATAGATTCTGGGTCTTTTGATTTTATAGTCTAGAGTACAACCCTCTTAGCCCAGTTCTCTGAAACTACAAAAATACTAACATTACCTTTCAGGTTTGCAGTGAGAATCAAATGAAATTTTAAGTGTAAAGAAATTGTCATATAGTATAAAGTCCAAACTCTTTGCTGTGCCCTGTGAGTCACTGTCTCTCTGATACCATCTCCTCCCATTGTTTTCATAATTTATGCTGGAACTTATTCAACTCTTTGAATAGTTCAAACTCCTTTCTGTCTCAAGAATTCAAAGGACGTACTCTTCAGTATCTTGCCAATGTCTGCTCAGACATCACTCTTGCCTCAAATAGTTCCCTTCTCTCACTGAATGAATCCTTCCCATCTAAACTTTGCTTTATTTAATTCCCATAGAAGTTATTATTCCCTGAAATTATATTATGTATCTGCCTATGTGTCTGTCTCTCTGTTGGTTGCATATAAATATCTTGACAATAGAAACTTTGTTTTGTTTCTACCATATTCCCAGCCACAATTGTGTTTTCTGAAAGAGAGTACTCAACATTTTTTACTACCTATGAAGTAAGACTTGGCATCTTTTAGGAAATCGGAAGCTACTGTTTCAGTCTATACAGCCAGGAAATATCAATCTTCTATACAATTATAAGTTAAATTAAAGTCAACTACTAAACTCCTCTCACATGCTTAATTCTGTGATAAGAGCCTTGAAGAATGGCGAATGAAATGTATGTCAAGGAGCTCAAGTATGGAACATTGGAGATATTAGGCATATTAGGCATATCTTCTGATATCACTATACAGACGATCCAAGGATTTTTCACTTAAAGTATGCTAATAAAATGGATGTAAATAACAGGTAGAAAGAAGAAAATTATAGAACAAAACACAACCATAACGACAATTTTATGTTTTATTTTTTTGTAGGTACTTAAGTCTGTAAGAATAAAATAGCTTTACAAAATGATGCCCCAATTCAGTGACTTAAGTCAATAATAGTTTCATGAGGGACTCTGTTCATACAGTTGTTCAAGGACAAAGTTTCATGACATCTTGAGGCTCTGTCTTCTATACTATTGCATTCTTCTCCATTTAGCCAATGAGTGAGAAAAAATAAAAAGCAAAGACTACATGATTTACATGAACCAGGCTTATATATTACTTATATATTACTGTTATATATTCAGATCAGATCAGTCACTCAGTCGTGTCTGACTCTTTGCGACCCCATGAATCACAGCACGCCAGGCCTCCCTATCCATCACCAACTCCCGGGGGTCACTCAGACTCACATCCATCAAGTCAGTGATGCCATCCAGCCATCTCATCCTCTGTCGTCCCCTTCTCCTGCCCCCAATCCCTCCCAGCATCAGAGTCTTCTCCAAAGAGTCAACTCTTCGCATGAGGTGGCCAAAGTACTGGAGTTTCAGCTTTAGCATCATTCCTTCCAAAGAAATCCCAGGGCTGATCTCCTTCAGAATGGACTAGTTGGATCTCCTTGCAGTCCAAGGGACTCTCAAGAGTCTTCTCCAACACCACAGTTCAAAAGCATCAATTCTTCGGCACTCAGCCTTCTTCACAGTCCAGCTCTCACATCCATACATGACCACAGGAAAAACCATAGCCTTGACTAGACGAACCTTTGTTGGCAAAGTAATGTTATATATATTACTTCAGCTCAAATTCTATTGCTGGAACCCAGTCAAGTGGCCAAAGTAAAGGCTAGGCCTGGGAGTAGTCTAGCTGTGAGACTAAAAAGAGAATTAACATAGATCTGGTGAGCAGTACAATCTCTACCACAGCATTAAATAATAGCTATCATGCCATTTAATAATATTGTTTAACTGATAGCTTTAAATCTGGAGATACACTTTGCCTGAGAGAGGTTCCTGTCATAGCAGGAATGAACGTATCAAATCATCAGATTATTTCCATAATAAGCTAAACAACGTGCAATGAAATTGCTTCAGGTTTTGACTCAGGTCTAACAATGGAAGGCATTGCCATGCTGTACACTTTTTTTACTGATTCATTTTTGTGATCGGTTCAGCCATCTGTGATGCTAGAGAAATTATTATTATAACTCTTGCAATGACATTCCCTTAGGTTGACCTATGAGGTGGCGCTAGTGGTAAAGAGCCCACCTGCCAATGCAGGCAATATAAGAGAGGAGGGTTAGATCCTTGGGTTGGGAAGATCTGTGGAGTAGGAAATGACAGCCCACTCCACTATTCTTGCCTGAAGAATTCCACGGACAGCAGAGCCTGGCGAGCTACAGTCCATAGGATTGCAAAGAGTTGGACACGCCTGAAGCGACTTAGCACTTAGTGGATCACCCAGCACTCCTCATACCTGTGCATACATTTTTTCACTCATAACAGGGTTCAGATGGACTCTATTTCTAGGACAATTGTTCCAAATATTCATGTGCAATTTATTCTCCAAACCTTTGTATATCTCATGATATTTTTCTATTGCTTTCACATATGAGGATTAATTGGCTGTGAATGAAATGCAAATTTCTGCCTTAAAAATTGTCAGTATGGCAGAAAAGTGAAAAGTTAGACTGAGTGTTTGTTTCTTCATATTATCTTACATTTTCCCCAAATAACATGCAAATTCTTGTTTTCATTAGTTTTGCCAAGAATGCACTGAGGCCTTTGAATTTCATAAATAAACAATTTTTAGCTCCACAAAATTTTCTTTAACTATGTTATGTCTTCTGTTCCAATTATTTTGATTCTTGTCCTGGAAAACCCATAACCCTCACTAATGATGCCTGCTATTCTCTTTTCATTACTTTCATCTAGTTTTCCTTTTCCTTTGTATTCTTAGAAAGCTTCTTAGGTTAATTGGATCCCTATTTTAATGGAATGATGGAAAATGAAGACATGAAGATATTACACTGAGAGTATAACTTAGTGTGAATTATGATAGAACTTTACATAGTATTTGTTGAATCAGAACTGCAAGTGTGTTTCATTCTTCTGGAAATGTAAGTCTGGGAAGACTTCAGAGAGGAAGCACATGTGCAGAGACCTGGAAGGATGAATAAATTTTCATCAGGTGAACAAAGCAGCAAAGGTCATTTCAAGCAGAAGAAAGAACGTATTTAAGGGCATTATGTGTCATTGCATAATGTAATGTCTCTAGGGGCCATGGAGAGGTTCACTGGGATGAAAGCATGCAGTCTGTGGAGGGGGCAGTGGGGAAGGAAGCAAGAATGTGGAATGAGGTGAGATTGTGATATGTGGTGTGATGAGGACGGAGAAAGGCAATGGGTGAAAGCAATCAAGGGGAGAAGGAAGACTCTAGCATTCTAGCTCAGAAGACTGGGTAGATCTTTTCTACAGTAATTAAGATTTCTGGAAGATAGCTAGTTCAATTTAAAAATACCAAATGCATAAGACATGGGAGTCAAACTATCAGTATGAACCTAGAACTATGAGCACTGAACTGAGAAGAGACGAGGGCAGGGGATGGAAAGTTAAAGCTGGTATGCAGTTGTTATATCTCTGTTTAAGATTATCCACAGTAAGTACTTAAGGTCTTCCCAGGTAGCTCGGTGATAAATGAGGAGGTAAATACATTCCTCCAAAGCAGGATATGCCGGTTTGATCCCTGGGTTGGGAAGATTCCCTGGAGGAGGGCAAGGCAACCCGCTCCAGTATTCTCGCCAGGAAAATCTCATGAACAGAGGACTCTGGGGGGCTACAGTCCATGAGGTCACAGAGTTTGACATGACTGAGTGACTGAGCAGAGCAGAGCAGCAAGGACTTAAAGTCAGAAAGGAACCAATGTTGTACAACTCAGGAATATGTCTAATTCACAGAAGTCAGTAACAAGAGAATGTCATGAAGGAGAAAGTGATCAATGGCATGAGTACCTCAGAGTGATCGAGCAAGAGGAAGAATGGAAAATGTCATTTTCCCAACTTGCAATCAGAGACAATTGAGACCAGGATGAAAGCAGCTAGAGCATCAACAAATTCTGATCTCTGCAAAAGGCAGAATTTTAAGCAGAGCAGTGAAGGGGAGGTGAGGAAAAGAAGGCAATGAAGCTCTTTCCTAGTAATAAGGAACAACTGTGACAACTTTCCTGATATATCATGTCACACTCCAAACATTTACCAGTTTTCCTGCAGCAGAGTGTTTGCATAACACTTCCACTTTCTGTTGATGAACCACAGTGCTTCCCACAAGGGAATGAAGCTGCCAATTTCCCCAGATCCATCTATACATACAAACTCCTGCCTGGATACCATGTTATACATAGAATTATAATTACAGTAGAGAAGCACAGTGGTACGGTTCAAATGAAGGACCTAAAGTTTTAGAAATATGCCAATAGAGACTATTTACAAACCACTTTATATATGAATAGTCTAATACTATAGCAGGCTCGGAATCCCCCTAGGATCTCAGCTCCCATAGACCATTCTGTTGCTCTCATTCTATTCCATATTTCTACTTTTCACTCTCATCTGTTTGTCCTTCTTCAGTCCTCTGACCTAACTCTGGTACATTTGTTCCAGCACTCAACAAGGAGCTCAGAGTCCCTTAAGAGCTTCCTATTCACCAGACATGCAGAGGTTCCAATCTGAATCAAGCTACATACTTTTTCCCCAAACTCCTCTTCCCATTAGCTATCCATCCTCCAGTAGAGCCCATAGAAATTTTTCATGCTTGTTGTTTTAAAGGATGTGCATGTGTGCCAAGACACTTCAGTCATGTCCAACTCTGTGTGACCCAATGGACCATAGCCCACTAGGCTCCTCTGTCCATAAGATTCCCCAGGCAAGAATACTGGAGTTGGTTGCCATGTCCTCCTTCAGGAGGTCTTTCCCACCCAGGAATCGAACCGATGTCTCACATCTACTGCACTGACCAACAGGTTCCTTAGGACTAACGCCACCTGGGAAGCCCCTTTTAAGAACTTACTCTATTAATTTTAGTTGTCAAGGCATCACAGCCTCAAGTATAAAAAGGATCTCCTCTTACCCTTCCACCCTCCAGAAATTATAATCCATGGCTCAGGTAAACTGCTCTGCTGATGAAAAGATATTTATCTTCACCAATCTTATCTGTTTACTTATTATATATCTTTTAACTCTTAACTACAATGTAATACTGTTCATAGATAAAGCTGGAAAATTCCAAAAAAGCATAATGAAGAAACAATTCTACAGTAATTCTACAAAGCAGAAAAAATATAAAATGGTGTAGAGCTTTCAAATTTGGCTTTTGATCTGCAAATAGGCCATGACCCTCCTGGCCTCTGTCTTCTCCTCTGCACATCTGCCACAGCTCCTGGCCCCCGGCTGTTTGGACCGCATCTGTCACAGTCACCAGTTGTTTCATGTGTGTGGGATCCTGGCCACACACGTGCAGATGGAAGCCATCATTCTGGACAAGACTCTGAGGAAGGAATGGCTCCTGGCCCATTCCAGGCCCCTGTTGTTCTCTCAGATAGCCAGAGCCATACTGCTGTGCCTTGTCTTCAACCTCAACAATGTAATTTATTTCTCAGCTGCTCTGTATCTGATTCCTGAGCCAGAATTACATAAAAAGGAACATAATTCAGACCATAAGCTTTTCATGCCAAATGTCAACATTAAGCTACAGCATCTTAACCACCCTAAGCCAATGGCATGGCACCAGTTTTAACAATGGCCTAAAATATTTATAATGGTTGCTGTCTTGGCATTTTTGAGTGGGTTCATGTCAATAAGGTATTTAACTGGGGTCATTATGCATTGGTCCCATATGTGTGATTTTAAAAGGAGAACATGGGTTCAAGTAAGTCCTCATTTAATTTATTTAAAGTGAGTTCTCCAGTTCTGTTTAAACAGTTGGATTAGGCATACCACCCTTATAGCTTTACTATTAAATAGTTGACTTAAGCCTTATTGGGGCTTCCCAGGTAGCTCAGTGGTAAAGAATCTGTCTGCCAGTGCAGGAGATGAAGGAGACACAGGTTCAATCCTTGAATCTGAAAGATCCCCTGGAGGAGAAAATAGCAACCCACTCCAGTTTTCTTGCCTGGAAAATCCCATGGACAGAGAAGCCTGGTGGGTTACAGTCCACAGGGTCACAAAGAGTCAGACATGACTAAGCGACTGAGCACACATTCTTCAAATATTACACACAGAGAAAAATACACATATACACAGATGAATTCTACCAAACATCTAAAGAATAGTTAATATCTATCTTTAAGCTATTCCAAAAAATTGCAGAGGAAAGAGCACTTCCAAATTCATTATCTGAGATCAGTATCACATTGATACCAACACCAGGCAAAGATATCACAAAAAAAAGAAAATTACAGGCCAGTATCACTGATGAGTACAGATGTGAAAATCCACAACAAAATACTGGCAAAATGAATCCAACACTACAGTAAAAGGACCATAAATCATGATCAAGTGGGATTTATCCCAGGGATTTTTCAATATCTGAAAACTGGATATATTTTTGGATTATAAAATTGGATATATTTTTGTATCATATAATTGATATACTTTTAGATTATATAATTGGATATATTTTTGGATTATATAGTCAGATATAAAATTTTGGATATATTTTTCAATGTATCCAAAAATGTCCAAAAAAATTTTGAGATTTTTCAATATCTGAATATCAATCAATGTGATAGACCACATTAACAAATTGAAGAATAAAGGCCATATGGTTATCTCGATATTGAGAAAGGTTTTAATAAAATTCCAATATCCACTTTTAGTCAGCTTTTTTGAAATTTAAAAGAATATGCATGGATCAAGCACCAACTACATGAAAAGTTAGACATTGTAATCAAAACTTTATCTTCTATCCCAAATCCCCAGTCCAGTTTCCTAGAGGCAATCACTTTTGCAGTTTGTTCTTCAGCCTTCCAAAACATATTCACTTTCAAATAAGCTTAATATCTGTTATACTATACATGCAAAATTTTCCTGCCTTTTCACTTAGCTCTTAAATATTTTCAAAAAAAAAATAGCTTTTTAGATTACTTTTATTCATTGCATATTATATATTTATTCACCCAATAAATATTTATTATCTATTATGAACAGGCACTTTTTTGCTTTTGTGATATGGTACTGAACAAGACAGAAAAAATTCCTGTCTCTAACAGAAATCTATAATTGCACATTTTACATTTTTTTCCAACTTTCCGCACTGTAACCATGAATCTTTGGGTGTTTATCATTATTTTCTTAGGATATATTCCTAGAAATGCTTTTATTATATAAATGGTATAAACATATTTAAACTTTTTTACAATAATGCCAAAATACCTCCCAAAAGGCTTGTAAAATTTATATTATACCCCGCAAATGTACAATCACGACTACTTCAATATTCCCTGACAAACAGGATCTCTTTCAATTAAGACAAAATTCACCTTAAACAAAGACAGGAAAATAAAAGTACACAAGTTATTTCAGATATGTAACCAAACCACAAACAAGCAAACAAAAATCTCTTAGTTTTCAGCCTAGGTATATTTGTATTCAATGTGAGAAATTTAAACCTACTCATCATTAGAAACAATCTCAATCATTATTTGTAAAGATTATCCCTAAAAACTTCAGATACTCCTTCAAAACAAAGACTTCATTAAAAAAATACAAATAAAATAATAGTGAGAAGAAGGGAACAGACTATCTTGGCCAAAATTAAGTCATTCTCATATTTTGGGAAAACTGGAAGCCTGTCTGCCTCCTACAAGTAGTGATTCATTAATACTAATTGGTGATTTTTTCCAGGCAAGGGAGAAAACTGTTTCAGATCCTAATCACTCCTCATTATAGGAACAGCAGGCTGTATTTAATCTGCAGCTCAACTTTTCAGTTACAGAATCAGTTGACCTATAATTAAAAGACATTTACGTCTTAGGGGGAAAGAAAAACAATTCCTAATGACAAACAGATAGCAGCGATATAAAACCCTGCCTGCCTTGCCTGCCTCTGCCCACCTCTGCGATCCTGCAGTCAACTTGACTCAATTTTGTTCAGGGGAAATGGAAAAACTACTCCTTCTCCACTCTAAAATTAAAGTCTAAGAATGAGCATGTGGCATTCAGAATGACATGGATAGCCAAATATGTTGTACTGAAATTATACTTTTTATATTTAATGTGCTTTTTACTCTTAAATATAAAAGTAATGGGCTTCCCTGGCAGCTCACACAGTAGAATCTGCCTGAAATGGAAGAAACCTGGGTTCGATCCCTGGATAGGGAAGATCCCCTGGAGAGGGGAATGGCTACCCAATTCCCCTCTTGTCCAATTGGTATATATATATATACCAATATATATATATATATTCACTCTTTTTTAGATTCTTTTCCCACATAGGCCATTACAGTGTTTTGAGTAGAGTTCCTTGTGTGATATAGTAGTGTTTATGTGTCAATCTCAATCTCCCAGTTTATCCCTCCCCTCCCTTACTCTCTGGGCTTCCCTGGTAGCTCAGCTGGTAAAGAATCCGCCTGCAGTGCAGGAGACACCGGTTTGATACCTAGGATGGGAAGATGCCCTGAAGAAGGGAACAGCTATCCTCTCCAGTATTCTAGCTTGAAGAAGTCCATGGACAGAGGACGCTGCCAGGCTACAGTCCATGGGTTTGCAAAGGGTAGGACACAACTGAGTGACTTTCACTTTGCCTTACTCTCTGGCAACTAAAAGTTTGTTTTCTACATCTGTGATTCTATTTCTGTTTTGTAAATAAATTCATTTGTGCCATGTTTTGTTTTGTTTTGTTTTTTTAGATTTCACACATAAGCAATATCATACAATATTTTTCTTTCTCTGTCTTACTTACCTGACTTAGTATGACAATCTCTCGGTCCATCCATGTTTCTGCAAATGGCATTACTTTGTACTTTTTTGTGACTGAGTAATATTACCTTATGTATATATATGTACCACTCCTTTATCCATTCCTCTGTTGATGAACATTCAGGTTGCTTCCATGTCCTGGCAAATAGTGCTATAATGGACACTGTAGGGCACGTATCAAAAATCTCACTTTACTCCTTGGAAGAAAAGTTACGACCAACCTAGACAGCATATTGAAAAGCAGAGACATTACTTTGCCAACAAAGGTCTGTATAGTCAAAGCTATGGTTTTTCCAGTGGTCATGTATGGACGTGAGAGTTGGACTATGAAGAAAGCTGAGCACTGAAGAATTGATGTTTTTGAACTGTGGTGTTGGAGAAGACTCTTGAGAGTCCCTTGCACTGCAAGGAGATCTAACCAGTCCATTCTGAAGGAGATCAGCCCTAGGATTTCTTTGGAGGGAATGATGCTGAAGCTGAAACTCCAATACTTTGGCCACCTCATGAGAAGAGTTGACTCACTGGAAAAGACTCTGATGCTGGGAGGGATTGGGAGCAGGAGGAGAAGGGGATGACAGAGGATGAGATGGGTGGATCACATCACTGGCTCGATGGACGTGAGTCTGAGTGAACTCAGGGAGTTGGTGTTGGACAGGGAGGCCTGGCGTGCTGCGATTCATGGGGTCGCAAAGAGTCGGACATGACTGAACTGAACTGAATTGACAATATTTTCTTACATGTTATTATTGCTATTCAGTGGCTCAGTTCACTTCAGTTCAGTTGCTCAGTCGTGTTCAACTAGTTGTGACTGCATGAACTGCAGCATGCCAAGCTTCCCTGTCCTTCACCATCTCCCAGAGTTTGTTCAAACTCATGTTCATGAAGTCAGTGATGCCATCCAACCATCTCATCCTCTGTCATCCCCTTCTCCTCTTGCCTTCAATATTTCTCAGCATCAGGGTCTTTTCTAATGAGTCAGTTCTTCACATCAGGTGGCCAAAGTATTAGAACTTCAGCTTTAGTATCAGTTCTTACAATGAATGTTCAGGATTGATTTCCTTTAGGATTGACTAGCTTGATCTCCTTGCAGTCCAAGGGACTCTAGAGAGTCTTCTCCAACACCACAGTTCAAAAGCATCAGTTCTTTGGCGCTCACACTTCTTTGTGGTCCAACTCTCACAATATACATGACTCTGGAAAAATGACAGCTTTGACTAGATGGAACTTGGTCAGCCAAATAATGTCTCTACTTTTTTTTTTAATTTTATTTTAATTTTATTTAATTTTACAATATTGTATTGGTTTTGCCATATATCAAAATGAATCTGCCACAGGTATACATGTGTTCCCCACCCTGAACCCTCCTCCCTCCTCCCTCCCCATTCCATCCCTTTGGGTCGTCCCAGTGCACCAGCCCCAAGCATCCGGTATCAGGCATCGAACTTGGACTGGTGACTCGTTTCATATATGATATTATACATATTTCAATGCCATTCTCCCAAATCATCCCACCCTCTCCCTCTCCCAGAGTCCAACAGACTGTTCTATACATCAGTGTCTCTTTTGCTGTCTTGTATACAGGGTTATTGTTACCATCTTTCTAAATTCCATATATATGCTTTAGTATATTGCATTGGTGTTTTTCTTTCTGGCTTACTTCACTCTGTATAATAGGCTCCAGTTTCATCCACCTCATTAGAACTGATTCAAATGCATTCTTTTTAATGGCTGAGTAATACTCCATTGTGTATATGTCCACTGCTTTCTTATCCATTCATCTGCTGTTGGACATCTAGGTTGCTTCCATGTCCTGGCTATTATAAACAGTGCTGCAATGAACATTGGGGTACATGTGTCTCTTTCAATTCTGGTTTCCTCAGCGTGTATGCCCAGCAGTGGGATTGCTGGATCATAAGGCAGTTCTATTCCCAGTTTTTTGAGGAATCTCCATACTGTTCTCTATAGTGGCTGCACTAGTTTGCATTCCCACCAACAGTGTAAGAGGGTTCCCTTTTCTCCACACCCCCTCCAGCATTTATTGCTTGTAGACTTCTGTCTCTACTTTTTAATACTCTCTCTAGTTTTGTCCTAGTTTTTCTTCCAAGGATTAAGCATCTTTTAATGTCATGGCTACAGTTACCATCTGCAGTGATTTTGGAGCCCCCCAAAATAAAATCTCTCACTGTTTCTATTGTTTCCCTATCTATTTGCCATGAAGTGATGGGACTGGATCCCATAATCTTAGTTTACTGAATGTTGAGTTTTAAGCCAACTTTTTCACTCTCCCCCTTCACTTTCATCAAGAGGCTCTTTAGTTCTTTGCTTTCTGCCATAAGGGTGGTGTCATCTCCATATCTGAGATTATTGATGTATCTCCCAGTAATCTTGTTTCCAGCTTGTGCTTCATCCAGCCTGGCATTTTGCATGATGTACTCTGCATATAAGTTAAATAAACAAGGTGACAATATATAGCCTTGATGTACTCCTTTCTCAATTTTTAACCAATCCATTGTTCTATGTCTGGTTTTAACTGTTGCTTCTTGATCTACATACAGGTTTCGCAAGAGCCAGGTAAGGTAGTCTGGTATTCCCATCTCTTTAAGAATTTTCCCCAGTTTGTTGTGATCACACAGTCAAAGGCTTTAGCATAGTCAATGAAGCAGAAGTAGATATTTTTCTGGAATTCTCTTGCTTTTTCTATGATCCAAAATATATTGGCAATTTGATCTCTGGTTCCTCTGCCTTTTCTAAATCTAGCTTCATTTCTTATATGGGTGTACTATATTGAAAATTTATTATTATTATTTTTGGGCATTTAGATAGTTTCCAGTTTTTCATTATAAATAGTACTATTGTGAACTCTATTTTTTTAATCTCATTATTTCTAAGGAGATGTTTCGATTTTGAAATACTGAGGCTAAAGGATTGAATGTATATAAAGCTTCTTGACACATAGACCCCACGTGGCTCTCAACAGCTGTAGGGTGCCCCTCTCCCAGTGGCGCAGTAGTCTCTGGTTACCAATACACTTGCCAACACTGGGTACTTTCATATTTTTTTTATTGTATTTATTGGACAAGTGGAAAAAAATGAATCTAACACTAATTCAACTGAAAATTCTTTTATTAAAGAAGCTGAACATTTTAAATCCTGTTACAGTCCAATTCTGTCACCTATTTAATGACTCTTCCATTCATTTTTTTTTTTTTTTTTTGGTCCATTTTTTGGGGGGTATTAAGTTTTACCTTTATTGATTGATAAATGAAATTTGTTTATCAAGCATGTTTCCAGTTTTTAATTGAATATTATGAATATCTATTTCAGTGCTTTTTGGTCTTTAAACTTTGATTTTGGTCTTTCTGACGTACTGAGTTTTACATTTTCAAGGAGTTAAATTTTTCTATTTTTCCTTCATGTTTGTATGTGTGTGCTTAGTTGCTCAGTTGTATCCAACTCTTTGCAACCCCATCGACTATAGCCTGCCGGGTTCCTCTGTCCATGGGATTTTCCAGCAAAAATACTGAAGCGGGCTGCCATTTCCTCCTCCAGGGGATTGTCTTGACCCAGAGGTGGAAACTACCTCTCTTGGGCTCCTGTATTGGCAGGTGTGCCAACCTGGGAATCCCCTAGTTTCTTCATATCTTTTTCCCCTCTTTACCACTGCGCCATCTGGGAAGCCCTTAGTTTTATTCATATTTTTCATGTTTATCATTTAGATGGTCTTTTTCATCAAACTTTTTAAACTGCTGGTTAAAAATCATCAATACAATAAATCAGTACCATGCTGATTTGTATCTCATGTAACAAGTATGACAACAAAGAAATTCTCCTTTTAATACAAACAAGAAAGGAAATGTACTTTTTTGGTTAATCGTGGATACTTGCCAGGACTAACCCAAAATTTATCTGATCAGGTTAGTACATTCATGATATGTACCAGTATGGCAGCCAATTTGAGTAAACTAGACCAATTAACAAAAGTGGATTTCTTTGTAGATTTTCTCTTTTGAGAATTTTTATAATAAAAAAAGCTAGGAACTTCCCTGGTGGTCCAGTGGCTAAGACTGTATGTTACAGGGGGCTTAGGTTCCATCTCTGGTCAGGAAACCCCCACATGCTGCAACTAAGATTCTGCAAGCCACAATGAAGATCGAAGATCGAAGGTCCTGTGTGTTGCAACTAAGACCCAGCACAACCAAATAAATAAATATAAAAAAGAAAAGAAAGCTAGTGACAAGTTTTTCTAATAATGCTAGGGATGAAATTGATAAACATATGACTTAGATCATGAGTGAAAGAATGGTCTAGATTAAAAACAAAAGTCCACTTGTGCATATTACAGAATTACAGTACGTTTATGGAATGAATGTTCACTGTAAAGTACTCTGAGGCTTAGCAAGAGCTCCGTGGTCAAAAAGACTGACTGACTGACTTGCAAAGTCTGTCCTGGGGGTATGAGGTAAGAAAACCAGATGTGTGTAAAATGGACACCCCCTTTATTGGTTCCTCTGAGGGTCCATTTTATTTCTATAGCTTTATAAAGAAATTTGTTCTATTTTGTTTTCTAATGAACACATGCTTCAAAAAATCCTAGCCAAAAAACAAACAAAAGTTTCTCATTGAAGTACAGTCCTCTCCTACCAGCACTAGAGTACTCGAAATGTGCTTTTTAGAAAGGAATACACTTCCCTAAAGCGTCCTTCTGCATTCTTTTCAGGTCTTATTAAAAATAGGGACTTCTTAAAGTGTTAACCTCTGTCAAACTGGCACATTGGGTTTCTCAATTGACTTCAGGGTTGTGAGATTATAGGTTATAGGTCAAAATGATGCCATCTTAGTCCAGGGCATGGACTTAAAAAAGCAGTTATGAACACATCCCTGGGTGAAAAGGAACCTGAAAGAAAGATTAGCGTTGGAAGGAGCCTTGAAATCATCAAGTCCATTATCCAGATGCTGAGGCCAACTTTATAATACTTCCACTAAGTAATGAGCTTACTGAGGCTTAAACACCACTGATTGCTGGGAGCTCTCCTGCTGTCAGAGAACTTGCATTTACTAAGCACCTGCCAATTTTCAGGTATTACACTAGACTCTTTACACAGTGACCCTGCAAAAGTGATTTTTTTTTCTATTTACAGCTGGGAAAATCAATGCAGACGAGTAAGGATTTTAAAACAGATATATGACTTTTTTCTATGATGTCATAATTCTTAGCCTTACCAAGAACCCCAACCTTGAAAAGTTATGAAAGAAAGAATAGACCTCTATTTAAGTACGTTATTAAATAAGTCAAAATCAATTCCACTATTTTGAAGAAACTAAAGGGTAAATGGATAGAGTTTCATAAAGTGTATCAAATTCCCCACTGCCACCCCTCCCTACCCAAGCTCAGGGTGAGCCTCTATTTTATTCTTCAGTATACGAATTTGATCTGTTTCTATTAGTACCAAATTGAAGTCTTAATTGTCTTACTTTAAAGGCTAAACTAGACTAATTGAACTCTACTGATTGCCCATATAAAAGCAGCTAAAAGATTTGAAAAACATTTGGAACTTTTAAAGAAATGAAGTATTTTAAACTCCAATTCTATGCTTTTAATTAGGTCACATGGAAAACTATACAGACACAGAAAAAATCAGTTTCTTACTGTTTCTTCACTAACTAGAATTTACATCTCTTTCATCCCTGGTAGGCTGACAAATTCATTCTCTTGGGTTGGCCAAAAAGTTCATTCTGGTTTTACAAAACCTGAATGAACTCTTAAGCCAACCTAATATAACTTGCCCGCATGGTTTGTACCTCTAACTCTTGTTTTCTGAAATATTACAATTTGACTCACAGCTCTATATCAATACATGCACAAGCAAAACAAGCAGTAAGGCGTGTAATTATAGTTTTTCAGTTTACACATGAAACTGCTTATTTGTAGTTAATAGATGATGCTATCCTACAAGTGATTTAGGGCAGGATTGCCAAGGTCACAACCTAATCAAACTTTGTTGGTTTCACACTTTGAAGTAAACATTAGTTCTTGGGCATATATATAGGTGTTGTTCTCTTCTACTATTGGCAGAATAGAACTTTCTGTTTCTAAGAAAATCAGTAATAAAAATCTTCTTGGACATTTAAATTGTTTTGCAAAACATCTTGATGAGTTAAGTATAAATGAAAAAGAAACATAAGGCTTACATTTCCCTTAAACACACCAGGGATTATAAATAAAGGGAGAATGTTCATGGAAACAAGTTTGGGAATATGCTCAAACTTTGAAAAATAGTTCAGGACATTGGATGAGCCCAAGTGCAGCTGGGTCTTTGCTCATCCATGACTCTTTTTTTAAAAGGTAATGAATTATAAATAAAAACATATATTAATAATTCACACAAGGGATGATAGCAATGGAAGAGAAAAATCCCTCTGCATTAGTCATGCAGCTGGAAAAGTTCTCCAAGACAGACTTAAAAAAATAAAACATGAGAAAACTGCAAAGTTTTCTCTTTCACATAACATAGTTGCTTTTCCTACAAAACACAACAGAATTACAAAATCCAGATGATCAAAATGTTGAGGATTAATGGAGCATCAGGTATGACTGTCAAATGGAATTGGTTCCTATCCTCAAGTGGTTCTAGCTGAGCACTGGATCTTTTCCCATTGAAATATGTGAGAGATTACACACACACACACACACACACACAGACATTGTACTAGATTTTACAACCTTTAGGGAACATGAAATTAGAAAATCTCCAAATATACCTGTGTCAATAAAAGAGCAATGAAGAGAACTGATGTGTGGACCTTATCCCAAATGTTCTCCTACTTTTGTCAATGCAAGATTCATACTTTAATGTAACTAGAGACAAGGTACATTACAGTGAAAGCTCTGGTCATAAGATCTCATTGGTATTTCTTAAATCAAAGTTTCAGGTCTGTGGATTGCACAGCTTTAGAATAACCTGCACTTTGGGGAGATTCTGAAGGGAATGTAGTGAATTAGCACTACCAGATAACATATGCAAAGGCAAGTTCAAGTTTTCTTCCATAAATAAAGCATAGCCTTACTAACTGGCACAATAATTTATTCACTCTTGCATTCACTAATTTAATACATAATGATTGTACAAATACTACTAGTACTATTGGTGTGCATATGAGCTCAGTTGTGACCCGATGAACTGTAGCCCACCAGGCTCCTCTTAAAACACAGTTTCTTGCAAGTTAGGAGTGTCTTCTGTTATTTGTAATGAGCCCCACTCTACCACACTAGAGTTTACAACTGATGAGGTAACCCACCAGTGGGCTCTTAGTTTCTACAGAGGGGCTGGTTGCCTAGAAATGATACCAAGCATCTGATTGAATGGCATCATCGACTCAAAGGACAGAAGTTTGAGCAAACTCAGAGAGACGGTGAAGGACAGGGAAGCCTGGCATGCTGAAGTCCATGCAGTTGCAAAGAGCCAGACATGACTGAGTGACTGAACAACAATCTGATTGGAAAGCCAAAACTTTCAGCCTCACTCTCTGAAGCTGGTGAGGGGAAAGGGGCTAGAGACTGCATTTAATCATGTGGCTGGTGATTTAATCAAACAAGTAATGAATTTCCAGATTAAACTCTGAAAACAAAGAGGTTCTTGGAGTTTCTGGGGTGTAGGCACATCAGTGTGCTGGGAGGGTGGCATGCTTGGAGAGGGCAGGGAGGTTCTGTACACGGCTCCATCTTCCATTTGACTGTATCTTTATAACATAACTGTATGTATAGTGTTTTCAGTGAATTCTGTGAGTGGTTCTAGAAGAACATCAAACTTAAAGATGGGTCATGAGATCCTCTGAACTTGCAGAAAAGACAGTTGATCAGAATTATACATAGACTGAGGACCTGGGCTTGTACCTGGCATTTCAAATGTGGACAGTATCATGAGAATAAATTCCTTAACCTGTGGGTTCTAACTCCAGTTGGTTATATATAATATATTATTATGCTAGAATTGAATTGATTTGTTGGACACCAAATTGGTGTCATAAAATTGCTGTTGGAATATACCCCGAGAACCTCCAGTTTAGGAGAGGAGAGAGACACATTGCTAGAGGAAGTGAATTTTTTGTTTTGAAAATGAAAGTGCCAAAACTGTCCTCAGTTGAAGTAGAAATTTTAAATAATCTCAATTATGAGAGATGAACAAGGAGGAGTACAGAAGCATAAGCCCCAGAAGGTTTCACAGGGAAATTCTATCTAAACTTTAAAAAATAGAAAATCTCCATTCTACTTAAAACTAATGCAGATGATAGAAAAAAAATGAAATAAAGGCTTCTAAATTTATTTTATAAAATTAGTAAAGAGATTCCCTGATGGCTCAGTGGTAGAGGCCGTGTGCCAGTGCAAGAGATATGGGTTCAGTTCCTGGTCTGAGAAGATCCCACATGCCATGGAGCAACTAAGCCCAGGCACTACAACTACTGAGCCAGAGCCCAGAGCCCAGGAGCCACAACTGCTGAAGCCCACCTCCCCTAGAGTCTGCGTTCTGCAACAAGAGAAGCCTCCACAGTGAGAAACCCACGCATCGCAACTAGAGAGTGGCACCTGCTCGTTACAGCTAGAGAAAGGCCTGTACAGCAACAAAGACCCAGAACAGCCAAAAATAAATAAATCATAATACAGAATTTTTAAAATTAATAGGGCATTAATTCTAAAATTTAATAGGGCATTGATTCTAAAAATATGTCAAAGATTGCACTGAAAAAGAAAACTATAAACCAATCTCATAAGTGTGACTGTCCATGTAAAAATCTTAAAATATTAGCAAACTAACAAGCAGCACATCAAAAATAACACAGCACATTCGAGAAGTGATCACTTCAGGAAAGCAAGGATGATCTGAAATAAGGAAATCCATTAGCGTAATATGGTATATTCCTAGATATAAAGATCATATCTTAAATGGAGAAGAGGTATTTGACAAAATTCCATACTACTTCACATTAAAAAACATTCAAATATTCCTATATATCAATGCAAAATGTATAATGATTATTCTTCCCACTGTTCTGCCAGATCCATGGGAGGATCTTTCTCAGAACCTCAATATACCCCGCAACCATGAGGAATTTGACAGTCTCAAAATTACTATTTCAGGGTTCCTACCAGTTAATAACTCCCGTGGCTTCTGATCCAAACAAGCAGAACTCAATTGTAACTCTTTCCCCTGTCTCTCCAGATTTCAGGGTGATTATTTGCCCAGGAACCTCAGTTTTCTCATGGGTCTAAAAAAAGCCATTGATCTTCAGTTTGTGCAGATTTTCTTGCTGTAAGGATGGGAGTGATAACTTCTGAACTCTTTACATGTTAGAACTGAAAACCAGAAGTCAGATTCAATTTTTATACGATGGGCTTCCCTGGTGGCTCAGATGGTAAAGAATCTGCTTGCAATGAGGGAGACTCGTGTTTGACCCCTGGCTTGGGAAGATCCCTGGAGTACACACGAATAAATTCAAAATGAAACAGAGACTTGTGTATAAAAACAAAACCAATTAAAAACAAATGATAGGTAAATTCCTTTATAACTTTTGAGTAGGAATAAATATTCCTAATGATGAATGAAAATCTAGAAACAATAAGGATCAAGTATATATATTTAATTATAATTTTATATGTAGAATGACTCTTCACAAAGTAAAAATAAAAATGATAAAATGAGCAAAATATTTAAAACTATATCATAGTCAGAGGGTTCATATTCATAACATATAAGAAACTTCTGAAAATAGAAAAAGAAAAATTCTCACTGCCCTGTGGAATAAATTAGCTAAAAAAGCAGACTGTTCAGATGAGGAAAAAAGAAATAAAAAATAGGAAAAAATGACTTTTTAATATGAAAAGATAAAGATGACTTCATAATAAGACTTCATTCATAATAAGAGAATGCATATTAAAACTACCCTGTGCTACCATTTCTTACCAGATTGGCAACAAAATATAAAAGTATGACAACATACTCTGTTGAGGCTGTGGGAAAACAGGAACTTTCATACACTGCTGGGATAAATGTTAAATGATACATTCCCAGTGGAAGGCAATATGGCATATCTAGCAAAATTATGAATATATTTCTCAGTTAATTCGTAAGTCCATGTTTTATGATCTTCCTTATATACAGTGGCAAAACTATAATATATGTATGAATAAAGATATTTATTGTAGGATGTTTTATAGTAAAAATAGAATGAAAACAATTCAAATATTCTTCTATATGGGGAAGATTAGAATAAACTATGGTACACAATGGAGTACAGCCTTAAATATGGATGTGATGATATCTCTACATATCATTATGGAATTATTTCAAAGAAGTATTGTCTAATGAAAAAAAAGGAAGGTGGAAAAATGCATGTATTGTGTCCTCCCTGTTAGAAATGGAGAAATTGAAAACAAGTTTATATGGTAAGATAATGATTACAAGAGGAAAGAAATGTAGTGGAGAGTATGGGGATAGACAGATTTCTTTAATATAATTTTTTGTTGTAGAATGGAAAACACTAGAGATCGCACAATTGCACTCATCTCACATGCTACTGAAGAAATGCTCCAAAATTCTCCAAGCCAGGCTTCAGCAATACATGAACTGTGAACTTCCAGATGTTCAAGCTGGTTTTAGAAAAGGCAGAGGAATCAGAGATCAAATTGCCAACATCCACTGGGTCGTGGAAAAAGCAAGAGAGTTCCAGAAAAACATCTACTTCTGCTTTAATGACTATGCCAAAGCCTTTGACTGTGGATCACAATAAACTGTGGACAATTCTGAAAGTGATGGGCATACCAGACCACCTGACCTGCCTCTTGAGAAACCTATATGTAGGTCAGGAAGCAACTGTTGGAACTGGACAGGGAACAACAGCCTGGTTCCAAATAAGAAAAGGATTATGTCAAGGCTGTATATTGTCACCCTGCCTATTTAACTTCTATGCAGAGTACATCATGAGAAATGCTGGGCTGGAGGAAGCACAAGCTGGAATCAAGATTACAGGCAGAAATATCAATAACCACAGATATGCAGATGACACCACCCTTATGGCAGAAAGTGAAGAGGAACTAAAAAGCCTCTTGATGAAAATGAAAGAGGACAGTGAAAAAGTTGGCTTAAAGCTCAACATTCAGAAAACTAGGATCATGGCATCTGGTCCCATCACTTCATGGGAAATAGATGGGGAAACAGTGGAAACGGTGTCAGACTTTATTTTGCGGGGTGGCAGGGGTTGGGGGGCTCCAAAATCACTGCACATGGTGATTGCAGCCATGAAATTAAAAGACACTTACTCCTTGGAAGGAAAGTTATGACCAACCCAGACAGCATATTCAAAAGCAGAGACATTACATTGCCAACAAAAGTCTGTCTAGTCAAGGCTATGGTTTTTCCTGTGGTCATGTATAGATGTGAGAGTTGGACTGTAAAGAAAGCTGAGCACAGAATAATTGATGCTTTTGAACTGTGGTGTTGGAGAAGACTCTTGAGAGTCCTTTGGACTTCAAGGAGATCCAACCAGTCCATCTTAAAGGAGATCAATTCTGGGTATTCATTGCAAGAACTGGTATTGAAGCTGAAACTCCAATACTTGGCCATGTGATGTGAAGAGCACTCATTTGAAAAGACCCTGACACTGGGAAAGATTGAGGACAGGAGGAGAAGGGGACGACAGAGGATGAGATGGTTGGATGGCATCACCAACTCAATGGACATGAGTTTGGGTGGACTCTGGGAGTTAGTGATGGACAGGGAGGCCTGGCATGCTGTGGTTCCTAGGGTCACAAAGAGTCGGACATGACTGAGTGACGTGAACGGAACTGATGTTAGGTTTAATTTTGGATTCAGGTAAACATTTTATATAATTATGAAACATTTAATTAAGAAGAAAGAGCCAAGCATCACTATGGGTGGTTCTTTTCTTGGCCCTGCTATTTTTTATTGTTGTTTTCCCAGCTATGCACCCTGGTTTTCTGGCCTGAGTTCTGAGTTAGGCAAGGCTATCTTGTGTCAGTCCTTTAGAGAGCCCCTAGACTGGTGAGAATGGACATACACAATCATTTTCAAATAAGGTCAGCAGTGCTCCCTCCAAAACCAGGGACTAGAGTCCCACTCTGCCAATACCAGCTGCCATTTCAGGATGGCGATGCAGCCAAAAACCAGTAAAAATGACACAAAGCTTTCTACAATTTTCAGATTCCTTCTGCCTTTATTCAGCATTCACTGGGTGGTTATAAATCACTGACTGTTTTCCAGAGGTCTAACTAAGTTGCTTTGACAGCTTCTGCTTGTTTTTTGATCTGTCTGTGGGGGGATGAGAACATGGACCAGCATACTCTGCCATATTACTGAAATCACTCTAAACTGTGGGGGGGCTGGGGGGGGGTAGCGGGGGGGGGGGGGGGGGGGCGACGCGCATTTGTATAGAGATTTCTTTTCAGCAGATTGTGAGCTGCCTGAAGGCAGGAACTTAGTTGTGTGGGTGTTTTTTGTTTTGTTTTGTTTTTTTGTATTTTGCCTCAGCAGGCTGTAACCTTGCTAAATGTGATTACTGGTTCTTGTATTTCTTATTTAAAATCCTAACTAAGTTACTTAGGATTGTCTATATACACAGGCGTACTGTCTACAAGTAAAAAAGATTTTTAATTCTTTACATCCAATTTTTTATGCTTTTAAAAGTATTTTTCTTGTCTTAATGCACTAAGACCTCCAATACAGGCTGAATGCTGTTGCTGCTAAGTCACTTCAGTCGTGTTCAACTCTGTGTGACCCCATAGACAGCAGCCCACCAGGCTCCCCCATCCCTGGGATTCTCCAGGCAAGAACACTGGAGTGGGTTGCCATTTCCTTCTCCAATGCATGAAAGCAAGAAGTGAAAGGAAAGTTGCTCAGTCATGTCTGACTCTTCGCGACCCCATGGACTGCAACCCACCAGGCTCATCCATCCATGGGATTTTCCAGGCAAGAGTACTGGAGTGGGGTGCCGTTACCTTCTCCACATGCTGAAGAGATGACCCTAAAAACAAAGCTGTATTTTCCTCAGTTTATTAAAACTAGGCCAGTTTTTGTATAGATGCCCTTTTTTCATAGATTGAGGAAACTCCTTTCTATTCTTAGTTTGATAAGAGTAGTTTTATCTTGATAATGTTCAATAAGAAACAAATATTTTTGCTACATTTATTGAAAGGATATAGTTTCTCATTTATTTCATTAGCGTGGTGAAATACATACCCAGTTCAGTTCAGTTGCTAACATGTCTGACTCTTTGCGACCCCATGAATTGCAGTACACCAGGCCTCCCTGTCTATCACCAAGTCCTGAAGTTCACTCAAACTCATCTCCATAGAGTCGGTGATGCCATCCAGCCATCTCATCCTCTGTCATCCCCTTCTCCTCCTGCCCCCAATCCCTCCCAGCATCAGAGTTTTTTCCAATGAGTCAACTCTTCACATGAGGTGGCCAAAATACTGGAGTTTCAGCTTTAGCATCATTCCTTCCAAAGAACACCCAGGACTGGTCTCCTTCAGAATGGACTGGTTGGAGCTCCTTGCAGTCCAAGGGACTCTCAAGAGTCTTCTCCAACACCACAGTTCAAAAGCATCAATTCTTCAGCACTCAGCTTTCTTCACGGTCCAACTCTAACATCCATACATGACCACTGGAAAAACCATAGCCTTGACTAGACGGACCTTTATTGGCAAAGTAATGTCTCTGCTTTTGAATATGCTATCTAGGTTGGCCATAACTTTCCTTCCAAGGAGTAAGCGTCTTTAAATTTCATGGCTGCAATCACTGTCTGCAGTGATTTTGGAGCCACCCAAAATAAAGTCTGACACTGTTTCCACTGTTTCCCCATCTATTTCCCGTGAAGTGATGGGACCAGATGCCATGATCTTAGTTTTCTGAATGTTGAGCTTTAAGCTAACTTTTTCACTCTCCACTTTCACTTTCATCAAGAGGCTTTTTAGTTCCTCTTCACTTTCTGCCATAAGGATGGTGTCATCTGCATATCTGAGGTTATTGATATTTCTCCCAGCAATCTTGATTCCAGCTTGTGCTTCCTCCAGCCCAGTGTTTCTCATGATGTACTCTGCATAGAAGTTAAATAGGCAGGGTGACAATATACAGCCTTGACATAATCCTTTTCCTATTTGGAACCAGTCTGTTGTTCCCTGTTCAGTTCTAACTGCTGCTTCCTGATCTGCATGCAGGTTTCTCAAGAGGCAGGTCAGGTGGTCTGGTATTCCCATCTCTTTCAGAATTTTCCACAGTTTATTGTGATCCACACAGTCAAAGTCTTTGGCATAGTCAATAAAGCAGAAATAGATGTTTTTCTGGAACTCTTTTGCTTTTACGATGATCCAGCAGATGTTGGCAATTTGATCTCTGATTCCTCTGCCTTTTCTAAAACCAGCTTGAACATCTGGAATTTCATGGTTCACATATTTTTGAAGCCTGGCTTGGAGAATTTTGAATCAATATCCCTCTTTTATTGGGGGATCAGGGTTATGCTGGCCTCAAGAGTTGGGATGTGTTCTTTATTTTCAGAAATAGTTTGTTATGGGTTGAAGTGTTAGTTGCTCAGTTGTGCCTAATTCTTTGAAACCCCACGGACTGCAGCCAGCCAGGTTCCTCTGTCTGTGGGTCCTCCCAGGCAAAAACAGTGGCGTGGGTAGCCATCAATTCTCCAGGGGTTCTTCCTCAGCAAGAGATCGAACCTAGGTCTCCTGCACTGCAGGCAGATTCTTTACCATCTGAGCCACCAGGGAAGCCAAAATACATGTTGAAGTCATAATCCCTAATACCTGTGACCATGATCTTTTGGAAACTGGCCATTTGCAGATATTTGGAAAGTGGCCATTTGTAGATATTTGGAAAGTGGCCATTTGTAGGTATTTGGAAATTGGCCATTTTCAGATATAATTAAGCTAGATCTACTGTGGACATTAGGTGGGCCTTAATTTAATACGACTGATGTATTTTTTTAAGAAAATGAAAAGAAACGGAAGTAGTGACACATAGGGAGAATGCCGTGTACAACGGAGGTAGAATGGAGTGATGCTTCTACTGGCCAAGGAACACCCAGGCTTACTGGCAACACCAGAGGCTGAGAGAAAGGTATAAACAGATTTTCCCAAGAGTCTGCAGGAACACCTTCCTGCTGATACTTTAATTTCAGACGTCTAGCCTCCAGAGCTGTGGAAGAATAAAATTTTGTTGTTTTTAAGCCATCGTGCGGTAATACTTGTTTCCAACAGCACTAGGAAACTAACGGAGGTTTTATTTAAACTGACATTATTTTTTTCCTTAATTATGTAAAATAATTCACTGGTAAAATAATCTGGGCCTGAACTTTTCTCTGTAGGAAAGTTTTAAACTACAAATTTAAAATTTAAAACAGATACACATGTATTCTTCTATTAATTAACCAGTGAGTTTTAGTACTATGTCTATTTTTCTAGGTTGCTGAATTGGTCTAAAATTTTTTATAATGTTTCATTATTCTTTTAATATTTATAGGCTCTGTGGTGTGTTTCCTTTATTATTATTATTAGTATTATGTGTTTTCTATTTATATTTCCTTGATCAGAGTTACTAAAGGCTTACTAAATTTATTTTTGCAAAGAACACATTTTTGGCTTTCTTTCTCAACTGTTTATTTTCTATTTTACTGATACCTTTTCTTATCTTTCTATTTCCTTCTTTCAACTTACTCCGAGTTTAATTTGCTCCTCCTTTTGTAGCATAAGTTGGAAGTTTATCTCATTGATTTTGAGGCCTTTTTTCTTTTCAAACAAACACACTTACACCTATAAATTTCCTTCTAATTATTGCTTTTGTGATATTTTGCAAATGTAGGAAAAATTTTATCATTCAGTTCAAAATATTCTTTCAACATCCTTAACTCACTGTTTAGTGGTAAAGGTAAAACTTGAGCGAATTCACTTGTAGATCATTGGCTCCCTCACCTTTATGAATTCCTCTTCACAAAGATCTTCTTCCTCAGTTCTTGTATATTCTGGAAGCTCCTAATTCCAATCTCTGATTTGTTAGCCAGCAAGAATGTCACTTTCTTGTTGGTCTCTATCCCTCATATATAGCACAGGCTAGGGGTCGCTAAGAGTTGGACACAACTGAGTGACTTCACTTTCACTTTTCACTTTCATGCATTGGAGAAGGAAATGGCAACTCACTCCAGTGTTCTTGCCTGGAGAATCCCAGGGACAGGGGAGCCTGGTGAGCTTCCATCTATGGGGTCGCACAGAGTTGGACACGACTGAAGCGACTTAGCAGCAGCAGGAGTGTGCTCATTGAGAAGGTGGTCAAACGTGGATCTCATCCTGAATGACTTCTTTCCTTCGTGTTTCTGCTTTCTCTAGTCATTTTTCGATCCCCTTAAAGAATTATTTTATTTATTTCATTTTTTTTTTAGTCCAGAGTCTAAGATTTATTGTTATGAAGATTGGTTTGATATAAGCTCTTATACAAGAAACTGGAGATTCTCTTTTGATCTTGATTTTTATATTGCTTTCTATAATGTTTGGTACATGTAAGGTGTTAATAAATGAACAAGTAAATGAAGATAGCAATACACACAATTTTTCAGAGGAATTTGTACATGAAATAGGATACAAGCTTTTTATATTTAAGCATTTATTTTTCTGTTGAAGTAAGAAATTTATATTTTTTATTAGAATATAGAATGAGTCATATTCCCTTTGTCGTAGATATTACCCTCTCAGGTAAAATAGGATGGCACCAACTCAAATTATTTTGGTTGCTTTTGTTTTGGTTTAGATACTTCTTTTCTTTGAAAACCAAAGAAAATGGCTAGATGTTTATTATGCATTTGAAGAGTATGACAATTTCAAGTGGAATTAATTTGAACTTTAAATTGTACTGTTTATGATTAATCTACGCATTGATGTAAAGTGATAAAAGTCAGTCTGCTTCATTAAGACAATGATAATCATATAGAATATATTCATGTAAAGTTTTAAGTCATTTTTGGCTGCAATTCATGTCACCTAAAAGAAAGGTTAATGTTCTACTATGTTTAAATAATTCCAGCGAGACAACTTTTTGAACAAATTGAAAACTATACAGCCATAACCAAAAACAACATTAAAATTTTCTGATTATAATCGTGGCCCATATGAAACATATTAATCCTTGCTTTTCCAGTTTAAGTGGAACATGAATTACTCATATGTTTAATCCAGGACTTACTATTGCTTCTTTTATATAGTAAATATGAAAGATTGCTGCCATGGAGTGTTGTTAATAATAGTAAACACAGATTAAGCGCTTAACTATATTTTATTTGAAACATAATATATTTAACTCTTGAGGATTGCATTGACTTACTACAAGAGTTATATTAAATGGAAAAAATAAATATTAATATAACTTATAAGTTACTATATCCATTTGACAGCTATTTTTGGCTTTGACCACTTTTGAGCATATGCAAACATTCATTGAACCATGTTACATTGAGAACTTGGGGAGAGAAACTGATGAACCCATTTATACAAACACTGCTATAGTTCCTTGTTTTAAAATGTTTCTCAAAATATAATGGACTGTGGTGAAAGATATAATTTCTTTCAAAAAGAATTTCATCAGTTTGTAAAATTATAGGATGTCAGCAGCAACCTCAATTTCTAAATGATGTATATTTAATTTACATTTCAGTTATCTCTTTGTAGAATAGTTACAACCTATAAATAATTGTTAGAAGAGGGAATGCTTCTTATTTCTTTAAATAAAAATAAAAATTAGTTCCTTTTACTACAGCTACAGAAATATTTATTAGTATTGGAAGTCAATTGTTTTGATGTATATTTTCTTTTTATTTCTGTTCACTCACTTACTGATAGTTTAGTCAACCCAAAATAATTGCTGTTTATCTTTTCCATTTTGAAAATTTCTTCCTCTTTCTTGGTGAGAGGAAGAGAGAAAGATAGAAAATTAAGTGCCTAGAAATAACTGGTAAAGAGAGTACTATGTTAGGGAACTTCTTTGGGACATTGAAAACTTTCTAATATAGAGTTGACCTGCAATCTTAGATTTGTATAATAGAGAATGGAATGGATGTTTCTGATGTCTGAATGGAAAAAAAACAAATTTTAATTGATAAGCTGGTGGTACTAAAACAAGCATGAAATAAAAACTGGAAGGCTTTTCAAAATGCTAATAAATCCTTGTTGTATACATCTGCAATTCTATTTGGATTACCCATTAATTTTTATTTTCCCCATTTTTTTGTTTTAATTTTTTTGGCTTCTGATTCTGTTTTTCTTTTTAGCTTCTTTCATGCAAGGATATATCTGTCAACGCATTTGTTGAACATGACAGAAAGGAAAACAGACTTTGGTGACCACAGGACAAGAAATTCAGATTTTGCAAAAATAGCTTAGAAGAATATCTGAACAAATGGACTACAGCCTTCAACAACCAACTAAGACAGCAAACCCTAGGGAGAGGGGAGAATCTGATTACAGTTACCACAGTATAACATTTAAATGTCCAGATTCAAACAACAACCAAAAATTGACAAAGCATACAAATAAACAGAAAGTATACTGCATTCAAATGAACAAAATAAATGAATAGAAACCATCCCTGAGGACACCAAGATATCAAAGTAACTAGCCAAGTATTTTAATTGTTATAAACATGTTTATCGGGCTAATGGAAGTCATGAGAAAAGAACCAACAGAAGTAAGGAAAATGATGTTTGAGAAAAGAGTGAATATAAGAAAATACAGAAAAGTGTAGAAAGGAACTAGACATAAATTCTGGCTTTAAGATATACAATACTTGAAGTAAAAAAACAAATTCACTAGAGGAATTTAAAAGAAGATTTGAACTGGTAGAAGGAAGAATCAGCAAACGTGAGTATAAGCCAACTGAAATTATTGAGTATGCTCAGTAGAAAAAATATGAATAAAAGTGAATTCAGCCTAAGAGATTTGTAGGATACCGTCAAGCAAGCCATCATACATTTTATGAGTCTCAGAAGAAGAAAAAGAAAATTGTAGAAAGAACACTTGCAGAAATAATTGCTAAAAATTTCTAAAACTTGATAAAAGACATAATTCTATAAATATAAGAAACCAAATGAACTCCAAGTTGAATGAAAAGAAAGATGCCCCCTCTGAGACACATTATAGTCAAACTCTTAAAAGCTAGAGAATCTGGAAAGAGAGAAGAGAGAAGTGACTCATCATTTATGAAGGGCTCTCAATAAAATTAGCACTCATTTTCTCATCTGGAACCACAGAGGTACAAAGGCAGCAGGATGTCATATTTAAAGGCTGAGAGGGGAAAAAAATTTTTTTCAACCAAGATTGTAACAAAATTGTCCTTCAAAAAATGACAGCGATTAATCCCTTGTCACTGCATCATTTGCAATTTTTTTTTTTCTCATTCTGTAGGTTGTCTTTTCATTTTGCTTGTAGTTTCTTTTGCTATGCAAAAGCTTTTAAGTTTAATTAGGTCTCATTTGCTTATTTCTGTTTTTATTTTCATTACTCTAAGAGACAGATCCAGAAAGATAGTACTATAATTTATGTTATGGTATTCTGCATATGTTTTCCTCTAGGGATTTTATAGTAGCAGTCTTATATTTAAGTATTTAATTCATTTTGAGTTTATTTTTGTGTGAGGTATTAGAGACTGTCCTATTTTACATGTAGCTGTCCAGTTTTCCCAGTACCTTTTATTGAACAGACTGTCTTTAATCTCCAAAATATGCAACAATCTCATACAGCTCAATATTAAAAAAAAAAAAAATCAAAACATGGGCAAAAGATCTAAATAGACATTTCTTCAAAAAAGACATACAGATGGCGAAAAGGCACATGAAAAAATGTTTAACATTGCTAATTATTAGAGAAATGTAAATCAAAACTACAATTAAGTATCACCTCACACCAGCCAGAATGGCCATTATCAAAAAATTTACAAATAATAAATGTTGGAGAAGGTGTGGAGAATAAAGAGCCCTCCTACACTGTTGGGAACATAAACTGGTGCAGCCACTAGGAAAAACAGTATGGAATGTTCTAAAAAAAAAAAAAAAAAACTAAAAATAGAGCAACCATATGATCCTGCAATCTCACTCCTGGGCATATATCCAGAGAGAACAATAATTCAAAAAGATGCATGAACCCCAATGTTCATGCTGCTGCTGCTGCTGCTAAGTCGCTTGAGTCGTGTCCGACTCTGTGCGACCCCATAGACGGAAGCTCACCAGGCTCCCCTGTCCCTGGGATTCTCCAGGCAAGAACACGGGAGTGGGTTGCCATTTCCTTCTCCAATGCATGAAAGTGAAAAGTGAAAGTGAAGTCGCTCAGTCGTGTCCGACTCTTAGGGACCCCATGGACTGGAGCCTACCAGGCTCCTCCGTCCACGGGATTTTCCAGGCAAAAGTACTGGGGTGGGGTGCCACTGCCTTCCCCGCCAATGTTCATAGTAGCACTATTTACAATCGCCAAGACATGGAAGCAAAATAAATGTCAAAAAACAGTTGAATGGCTAAAGAAGATGTGGTATGTATGTTGTTGTTCAGTCGCCCAATCGCGTCTGACTCTTTGCGACCCCATGGACCGCAGCACGCCAGGCCTCCCTGCCCCTCACCAACTTCCGGAGTTTGCCCAAGTTCATGTTTATTGCATCAGTGATGCCGCTCAGCCATTTCATCCTCTGATGCCCTCTTTTCCTTTGCCCTTATTCTTTCCCAGCACCAGGGATTTTTCCAATGAGTCATCTCTTCATATCAGATGACCAAAATACTGGAGCTTCAGCTTCAGCATCAGTCCTTCCAGTGAATATTCAGGGTTGATCTCCCTTAAGATAGACTGGTTTGATTTCCTTGCTGTCCAAGGGACTTTCAGGAGTCTTTTCCAGCACCACAGTTGGAAGGCATCAATTCTTTGGCATTCTGCCTTCTTTATAGTCCAGCTTTCACAACCATACGTGACCGTTGATATGTGGATGAGACCACTCTAATGGCAGAAAGCAAAGAGAAACTAAAGAAGCCTCTTGAAGAGGGTGAAGGAGGAGAGTGAAAGAGCTGGCTTAAGACTAAATATTAAAAACAAACAAACAAACAAAAAACCAAGATCATGGCATCCGGCCTAGTTACTGCATGGCAAATAGAAGGGGAAAAGGTAGAAGCAGTGACAGATTTCCTCTTCTTGAGCTCCAAAATCACCATGGATGGTGACTGCGCCCATGAAATCAGATGACGATTGCTTCTTGGCAGGAAAGTGGTGACAAACCTAGACAGTGTGTAGAAAAGCAGAGACATTACTTTACCGACAAAAGTCTGTATAGTCAAGATTACGGTCTTCCTTGTAGTATGTATACAGTGGGATGTTACTCACCCATTAAAAAGAGTGAAATAACGCCATTTACAGCCACATGGAACCTGAAGATTATCATACTAAGTGAAGCAAGCCAGGCAGAAAAAGAGAAATATCATATGATACTGCTTATATGTGGAATCTTAAAAATAACACAAATGAAATTATATACAAAACAGAAACTGACCCACAGAAACAGAAAACAAATTTATGGTTATCAAAGTGGAAAGGAGGGGAAGGTGGTGGAAATTAGGAGTTTGGAATTAACA
Organism: Tragelaphus eurycerus; assembly: GCA_935064755.1. NCBI lineage: Eukaryota > Metazoa > Chordata > Mammalia > Artiodactyla > Bovidae > Tragelaphus > Tragelaphus eurycerus. The sequence goes on from CAKXYN010000003.1 coordinate 16,354,587, forward strand.
TATATACACTACTATACATAAAATATATAACCAACAAAGACCTACTGTATAGCATAGGGAACTACACCCAACATTTTGGAGTAATCTATAACAGAAAAGAATCTGAAAGCAATATATACATACACACACAGACACACACACATATAACTAAATCACTATGTTATATACCTGAAACTAAGACAATACTATAGGTTAACTATATTTCAATATAAAAATGATAGTGAAGTTAACAAATTTCTAAATAAACAAAGGCTGAGGCAGTTTGTTATTACTGCTGCTGCTGCTAAGTCGCTTCAGTCATGTCCGACTCTGCGCGACCCCATAGACGGAAGCTCACCAGGCTCCCCTGTCCCTGGGATTCTCCAGGCAAGAACACTGGAGTGGGTTGCCATTTCCTTCTCCAATGCATGAGAGTGAAAAGTGAAAGTGAAGTCGCTCAGTCGTGTCCGACTCTTAGCGACCCCACGGACTGGAGCCTACCAGGATCCTCCGTCCATGGGATTTTCCAGGCAAAAGTACTGGGGTGGGGTGCCATTGCCTTCCCCATTGTTATTACTAGACGTCTCATAAAAGAAATCCTAAAAAGAATCTTCTCGGTTGAAATAAAAGAGCACCAGACAGTATGAAAACATATGAAGAAATAAATATCCCCAGTAAAGTTTAAAAAAATGGGTAAATATAATAGCTAGTATTGTTGTACTTCTGGTTTATAACTTTACTTTCTGTTTCTTATATAATTTAAAAGATGCACACAGAATAAATAATTATAAATTTATGTTTTGGGGAACATGTGTATAAAGGTGTAATTTATGAAAACAACAAAAAAGGAGGACCACAGGTTTTGTAAGCTATTGAAGTTAAATTGATATAAATTTGAATTAGATCATTATAATTTTAGAATTTTAAATGTAATCTCATGGAAAACAGAAATTTAAAAAATGTAGCAAATACACAAAAGAAAACAGAAGTGAATCAAAACATTTCATTATGACAAAAAACAAAGACAAAAGGAATCAGTAATGGAGGAAATAAGAAACAAACAAAAAAATACCAAGCATATATAGAAAATAGCAAAATGAAAGAAATAAGTTCATCCTTAATCAGTAAATACTTTAAATGTAAATGAATTAAAATATCCAATCAAAAGACAGAGATGGGCAGAATGAATAAAACAAAAATAAACATGATCCAACTGTCTTATGTCTAAAAGAGACTTGCTATAGATCCAAGACAACAAATAGGTTGAAAATGAAAGGATAAAAATTCTATGCAATATTACCCAGAGGGCTGCATAACATATATTAACGTGCTAATGTGCTTAGTTGATCAGTTGTGTTCAACTCTTTGTGACCTCATGGACTGTATCTCTCAAGACTCTTCTGTCCATAGGATTCTCCAGGCAAGAATACTGGGGTGGGTAGCCATTTCCTTCTCCAGGGGATCTTCCCAACCCAAGGACTGAACCTGGGTCTCCTGCACTGTAGGCAGATTCTTTACCATCTGAGCCACCAGGGAAGCCCTCAACTATATTAATCAGATCAGATCAGATCAGTCGCTCAGTCGTGTCAGATTCTTTGTGACCATATGAATCGCAGCACGCCAGGCCTCCCTTTCCATCACCAACTCCCAGAGGTCACTCAGACTCACATCCATCGAGTCAGTGATGCCATCCAGCCATCTCATCCTCTGTCGTCCCCTTCTCCTCCTGCCCCCAATCCCTCCCAACATCAGAGTCCTTTCCAATGAGTCACAACTATATTAATACTTCCATACATTTCTCTTACTCAACCTGACTATATCTGCAATGTTTGTTCAAATGGAATAAGACCTATTAAGTGAACACACCCAGAATTTTCTACTCTGTGTTTGTTTACTTTCTTTTCGTCTATCTTTGCCCACCAAATATAACATTTAATGAATGGAACTTTCTTTTTCTGCCTTTTAAGACCTAATTCAAAGCTCAGCCCTATTGAAACCTTCCTGCAAATTCCAATGTCTTACTTACCTCTCAATGCTCTCTTCTAATGCTTATACTTAGACTATAGTACTTACTGAATTCTATCCAGATTCGAAATTTGAATGTTTAACATGTTCTGTTTTTACTTTTTATTTTTGTCCCATGCTGCACAGCTTGCAGGATCTTGGTTGTCCAATCAGATACTGAACCTGAGCACTGAGTCTTAACCACTGGACCACCAAGGAATTCCATGTTCTGCCTTTTTATCTTGGATCTTCCACTTAACTGTGCAAGCTTGGGCAAGTAGGTGAATATACTTATATTAAAGAGTATCTAATTCAGAGCACTGATGTGGGGGTACTACATGCCTACTCTAGAGTCTTCTTCTATATTAAGTTAGCTCTGCCAAAAATGTCTTATACAGATGATTGCACACCAGTAGGTAGGTCTAGCAGAATTTGGAACTGTCATTGCTTTAGATACAAATTATGATGCCTACTGAGAGAAAGCATGGGCACCTACCAATGTAGGAATAGCTACTCTAACCACAGTCGAGTTTTTCACTTGAGCCTAGAGCCCTGACGTGAGTTCTAGTCTGTAGTCCAAAACTCTTACTGCTGCAAAGGCATGCAAAAGGCTAGGACGTTTTCTGATCACAAAGATTTGAGAGGTCAGACATTCTTTCTGGCCAACTTTAATAGGATTAGTGCTCCCACTTCTTAATTTTAAATTGAGTAGGAAGGCATAGAGATTTCCTACACGATTTCCTATAAACTCCATTTACTGTTGTTCAGTCACGTCCGACTCTTTGCAACCACATGGAATGTGGCATGCCAGACTTCCTTCCTGTCTTTCATCATCTCCCAGAGCTTGTTCAGACTTAGTGATGCCAACCAACCATCTCATCCTCTGTCATCCCCTTATCCTCCTGCCTTCAATCTTTCCCAGCATTAGGGTCTTTTCTAATGAGTCAATTCTTCACATCAGGTGGCCGAAGTAGTGGAGCTTCAGCTTCAACATCAGTCCTTCTAATGAATATTCAGGACTGATTTCCTTTAGGATTGACCAGTTTGATCTCCTTGCAGTCCAAGGGACTCTCAAGAGTCTTCTCCAACACCACAGTTAGCCTTCTTTTTGGTCCAACTATCACAATCCATACATGACTATTGGAAAAACCATAGCTTTGACTAGACGGATCTTTGTTGGCAAAATGATGTCACTGGTTTTTAACATCCTGTCTAGGTTTGTCATAGCCTTTCTTCCAAGAACAAGCATCTTTTTAATTTCATGGCTGCAGTCACCATTTGCAGTGATTTTGGAGCCCAAGAAAAGTCTGACATGTTTCCACTGTTTCCCCATCTATTTGCCATGAAGTGATGGGACTGGTTGCCATGATCTTCTTTTTCTGAATGTTGAGTTTTAAGCCAGCTTTTTCACTCTCCTCTTTCACTTTTCATCAAGAGGCTTTTCAGTTCCTCTTCACTTTCTCCCATAAGTGTGGTGTCATTTGCATATCTTAGGTTATTGATATTTCTTTCAGCAATCTTGATTTCAGCTTGTGCTTCCTCCAGCCTGGCATTTCATATGATGTACTCTGCATATAAGTTAAATAAGCAGAGTGACAATATATAGCCTTGATGTACTCCTTTCCCAGTTTGGAAGCAGTCTGCTGTTACATGACTAGTTTTAACTGTTGCTTCTTGACCTACAACAGTTAAAGGCACACAGTTTGAATATAATATGCCTGTGTGTGTATGTGTGTGTGTGTGTGTGTGTGTGTGTGTGTGCACTTAGTCACTCAGTTGTATATGACTTTTTGTGACTCTACAGACTGTAGCCAGCGAGGCTCTTCTGTCCATCAGGTTCTTCAGGCAGGAATACTGTAGAGGTTTCAAATGCCCTCCTTCCGGGGACCCTCCCAAACCAGGGATTGAAGTCAGCTCTCCCACATTACAGGCAACTTCTTTGCCGTTTGAGCCACCAGGGAAGCGCAATGTGCCTAGGCATTGATTATATTTTTGGCCTTCATTCTGCTTGGTGTTCTCTGAGCTTCCCATATCTTCAGTTTGATCTATGACACTAATTGGGGGATATTCTCAGTTATTATTACTCCAAGTATTTTTTTTTTCTCTATTTTGCTACTGATTGTCCCACTATGTGTATGATACATATTTTGGAGCTGTTCCAAATTTCTTAGATATTATGTTCCACTTTTTCTCTTTGTTTTTCAGTTCTGGAAGTTTCCATTGACATATGTTCAGAGATTCCACATTTGTGTCTTGTCTACTAAGGAGATCATTGAAGGTATTCTTTACTCTGACTGATGTTTTAGATCTACCACACTTCTTTTTCATTCTTTTAAAAAATTTCTATCTTATATTACCTATCCTTGCATGTTGTTTATTTTTTCTATTAGAGTCCTTTTAGCATATTAATCATAGTTATTTTATATTTCTGGTCTAATACTTCCAACTGAGGTATACTGCCGTATCTAAGTCTGTTTCTGGTACTTGCTCTCTCTACAATTAGGTCTCAGTTTTGGTAAGCCTATGGTCCTGGATTGTGAACTTCACCCTCCTTTAGGTGGGACAGAATGCCTGGAATAGGCTGGAACTATTTCTCATCTCCACATATGGAAGGCTAAAGGGAACTGGAGTTGAATATTTTGCTTCCCTAAGGTTGGTTAGGCTCTGGGAAAAAAAAAAAAAAATCCAGTATGTTAGACTCTGGTAAAATAATTTCTCTTGAACTCAAGCCTTGTGAAGAACTAAATGCTCTGGAGTAATTCCAAATAAAAACGTTTCCCTTCCCCTGCTGTTGTCTACAGTGATTTGTTTATTATAGTTTAGATTTTCCAGCACTGATTCGTGGAACAGTTTTTGTTTCAGTCAGTCAGGACTCTCTGTGTTCTCCTGTCTCTCCAAGTTTTAGGACAGCAGTTTGCCCTGTGACCCCACTCCTCTAAGTGATCTAAGAAGAATTGATAACTTTTAAGTTTGCTCACTTTTTTCATTGTTGTTAGGGTGGAATGGTGACTTCCAAGCTCCTTACATGTCAGATTGGAAATCAGAAGTAGTAATCCTTCATATAAGATGTTTCCCAGCATAGAACAATTCTTTATTTGGTATATATTTTGTAAATTAATCCTCTTTCTATGCTCCCTGCCTTTTTTTCATTTTAAAAAAATGTAATAATAACATGTATTTATATTTGAATTTTTGCTCTCTTCAAAATTATTTTACTTATGGAACTTTAGCCCTGTTCCCACCTTAATGCTAAGGATGTGATATGCTCAAATTAATGTCTTCACAATTGTTCTCTGACAGGTGAGTCCTAAGAGAGAGGAAGTAGAGAGAAAGTACTCTGATTAGCTGAAAAGATGGTACCGCAAAAAAAAAAAAAAAAATGCTGCCAAGTTTTCTGTTTAGTGTAGACCTTAGGCCCTCTGTCGAAAAATTATGCAAAATAAAGAACAAAATATAGAATATCATTCAAGAGCCTCATAAGAATGTACATGAAGATTATTTATTAGAAGAAAGAAGAAACTTTTTTAGAAAATGGTTTTAAAATAATGGTAATCCTATTGACCATTATTAACAGAATTCAAGAAAAAAAAAAATACCTTGAAAGAGGAGAAGAAATTCCATTAGGAGAAAATAAGATGCCAGCAGGAAGATTTTTAGAGAGGGAAAATTGTCCCCTTTAATGCTTGGCAACTAAACCTGTTCCTAGCAGAAGTGCATGAAAGGAGTATTCTGCCAAGCAAACATTTCTCTCAGATCCTAGAAGTAAATTGATGCTCGGTCCAGGTGTTTGAGGTTGAGGAATTTTCATATTTTTCTCTGCCTGCATAAGTATTTTAATGGGAATTTGGGGGAGGCAAAGTTAGGGACTTCTAGCTAGTTGCCGTATCCATAAACTTTCTCTTTTAGTCCTGAACAGTATCTTCAGGCAAAAACAAATGTTTTATCCAGTGAAGAACATGGATAAGAATCCAGAAATTTCAGGGTCAGTGGTATTTGGCCTCTAGCTTCCTCCTTCACACCATTACTGTCTACTGAGGCCAGACTGAGGTACTTAATCTGTTAGGCCAGATTCTAACAACTCGGATAATTAAGAGTTATTAAGTTATTTATTTATTTAAGTTCATTAATACATTAAGATTTAAGATGTATTTTTCTCTCTAGATTAGTAGGAAAAGTTCTGAGGAAAAGGAGTTTGGGGCCAAGTACATAGGGTCTTAGATACTATATCTGTTAAACTATAATAGCACTACCCTTGCCATACCTACTGTCAAGGGTATTGTGAACACACTGATATACAAATAATTGGGGGGAAAAGAGTGAAACACAAAGTATCTTTCTCTGGAATCTTGAATATGATGCTAAAATCAAATTATAAGAAGATACTTAGCCTATGAATTCTAAATCCCAAATTATGCAGTCTGGTAAACACATCAAAAATAAATGGGATGTCAGGAAACATTTTTCTTCTCATAAATCTAAGTAATACAAATATTCAAAATCTGATCACTGAATGAAAAAAATGCATGCTGAGTAAACTCTGTATTCTTATCAATAAAAAAAAATTAAATCCAAAGGAAGTAAACAAACAACATATTTTTCTCTAGTATGGATTGTATAGCATTGCTTAAATAATAAGTGACCATTTCTGGATCTGGTTTTGTCTGTGACTTTAATTATTCCAAGACAGACTGTGAGAAAAGAAGTGCAGCACAAGGATTATCAAACCAAAGCAGATAGCTTGAAAACCTACCTCCTGTGTAATTGCCTTGGATGGAAAACAAATGTTGATATCAGTAAAAATGATATATGAAGCCTCTAAATAAAGTGTATAATTCTCACATCTTCATTTCACAACTCATTTCTCTGATTTGGGTAACAGTATTTTGGTCTCTTTCCATTTTTAATTTCTTAAACTTATGTCCATGCTTTGACTCTAAACAAATATTTTAGTAAATTCAATTTTTCTTGTTGCCCTCAAAGAAATTAAGTGGTAACAATTCACAACACACATTCTCAAAAATCATTCCTTTATTAATTTTTCTGACGTTTTCAGAAAACAGACTTTGCTATTAGAAATATTACCTATTATCAAAGTGGAAACCTCAGTTTCAAGCATTTATTTTCACAACCACTTATTTTCCCATTATTTATTTAATAATCAAGCTAAACCTTCAGGCAATGAGATACCAATTGCTTCTAATTTAAGATTTTAAGGCTATAAGATGAGATCTTCTCAAGGTAACATAACACTTCACTGACAAAATACAACTCAGTTTTGAGTGAAAATCAGTGCCTTGATCATATGTAATCATTTTATCTAAACTTAGGATGAGTTCGACATTCAACCGTATAACTATAGTCCCCATCTTTTCTTTTTTTCTGATATTCTGCTTTAGAATTTGGTCAGAACATATAGACTACATCCCACAGTTTTCTCTTGAATGGGATTCTTCAATCTTTCCATTTATCTTGGTTTCATTTTTAAAGTAAGACGTTAAAATCTTTCATGTGGCAGAGTATGTTTAACTCTTAACCGATTTTTCCTATGCATCAGGATTTTCTTTTATAATCTAAGTTTTTAATTTTATGTAAGTTTTTAATTTTATTTTTGCTTTGTTCCTATTTGGAGATGTTTTGTGTTTTCTTTTAACCCTAATAGGGAAAAGAAAAAGAGGTATGAGGTTAAAGTGCATGTTTATGAAGCCTTAGTTTATAGGAATGTAGAGAAGGGGATTATTCACAGGGAGATCATATGCACCCATCTTTTGTAAAGAGGACTGTAGATTTTCATACTCTTTAAACTAAAGAATACATTTAATGTTACCTCTTTAGGATGTGATGGGGACATGATTAAGGTCTCAGGTGTGCTAAATGTCCATTGACAGATGAATGGATAAACGAGGTGTGGTGTATGTATATATGTGTGTGTGTGTGTATATATATATATGTGTGTGTGTGTGTGTGTGTGTGTGTGTGTGTGTATGTAATGGAATGGGGCTTCCCTGGTGGCTAAGTGGTAAAGAATCTGCCTACAATTTCTCTTCAAGAAAATTAGAGATACCAAGGGAACATTTCATGAAAAGATGGGCTCAATAAAGAACAGAAATGGTAGGGACGTAATAGAAGCAGAAGATATTAAGAAGAGGTGGCAAGAATATGTAGAAGAACTGTACAAAAAAAGATCTTCACAACCCAGATAATCACGATGCTGTGATCACTCACCTAGAGCCAGACATCCTGGAATGTGAAAGCAAGTAGGCCTTAGGAAGCATCACTACGAACAAAGCTAGTGGAGGTGATGGAATTCCAGTTGAGCTATTTCAAATCCTGAAAGATGATGCTGTGAAAGTGCTGCACTCAATATGCCAGCAAATTTGGAAAACTCAGCAGTGGCCACAGGACTGGAAAAAGTCAGTTTTCATTGCAATCCCAAAGAAAGGCAATGCCAAAGAATGCTCCAACTACCACACAATTGCACTCATCTCACATGCTAGTAAAGTAATGCTCAAAATTCTCCAATCCAGGCTTCAGCAATACATAAACTGTGAACTTCCAGATGTTCAAGCTGGTTTTAGAGAAGGCAGAGGAACCAGAGATCAAATTGCCAACATCTGCTGGATCATCAAAAAAGGAAGAGAGTTCCAGAAAAACATCTATTTCTGCTTTATTGACTATACCAAAGCCTTTGACTGTGTGGATCACAATCAACTGTGGAAAATTCTGAAAGACATGAGCATGCCAGACCACCTGACCTGCATCTTGAGAAACCTATATTCAGTACAGGAAGCAACAGCTAGAATTTGACATGGAACAACAGACTGGTTCCAAATAGGAAAAGGAGTACATCAAGGCTGTATATTGTCACCCTGTTTATTTAACTTATATGCAGAGTACATCATGAGAAATGCTGGACTGGAAGAAACACAAGCTGGAATCAAGATTCCCGGGAGAAATATCAATAACCTCAGATATGCAGATGACACCACCCTTATGGCAGAAAGTGAAGAGGGGCTAAAAAGCCTCTTGATGAAAGTGAAAGTGGAGAATGAAAAGGTTGGCTTAAAGCTCAACATTTAGAAAACGAAGATCATGGCATCTGGTTCCATCACTTCATGGCAAATAGATGAGGAAACAGTGGAAACGGTGGCTGACTTTATTTTGGGGGGCTCTAAAATCACTGCAGCTGGTGACTATAGCCATGAGATTAAAAGATGTTTACTCTTTGGAAGGAAAGTTATGACCAACCTAGATAACATATTGAAAAGTAGAGACATTACTTTGCCAACAAAAGTCCATCTAGTCAAGGCTATGGTTTTTCCAGTGGTCATGTATGGATGTTAGAGTTGGACTATAAAGAAAGCTCAGTGCTGAAGAATTGATACTTTTGATGCTTTTGAACTGTGGTGTTGGAGAAGACTCTTGAGAGTCCCTTGGACTACAAGGAGATCCAACCAGACCATCCTAAAGGAGATCAGTCCTGGGTATTCATTGGAAGGATTATGAACTGTGGTGTTGGAGAAGACTCTTAAGAGTCCCTTGGACTGCAAAGAGATCCAACCAGTCCATTCTGAAGGAGATCAACCCTGGGATTTCTTTGGAAGGAATGATGCTAAAGCTGAAACTCCAGTATTTTGGCCACCTCATGCGAAGAGTTGACTCATTGGAGAAGACTCTGATGCTGGGAGGGATTGGGGGCAGGAGAAGAAGGGGACGACAGAGGATGAGATGGCTGGATGGCATCACTGACTCGATGAATGTGGGTCTGAGTGACCTCTGGGAGTTGGTGGTGGACAGGGAGGCCTGGCGTGCTGCGGTTCATGGGGTCGCAAAGAGTCTGACATGACTGAGCGACTGATCTGATCTGATCTGATCTGATGTTGAAGCTGAAACTCCAATACTTTGGCCACCTGATGCGAATCAAGAGCTGACATTTGAGAAGGCCCTGATGCTGAGAAAGATTGAGGGCAGGAGGAGAAAGGGACGACAGAAGATGAGATGATTGGATGGCATCACGAACTCAATGGACATGGGTTTGGGTGGACTCCGGGAGTTGGTGATGGACAGGGAAGTCTGGCGTGTTGCAGTTTATGGGGTCGCAAAGAGTTGGACACAACTGAGCGACTTTACTGAACTGAACTAAAAAATGCAGGAGACATGGGTTCTTTGGGTCAGGAAGATCCAATGGAGAAGGAAATGGAGACCACTGCAGTATCTAGCCTGGTGAACCCCATGGAGCGAGGAGCCTAGCAGATTACTGTCCACAGGGTCACAAAATAGTTGGACATTATTTAGCAACTAGACAACAATAGTGCAATGGAATACTACTCAGCCATAAAAAGAATGATATAATACCATTTGCACCAACATGGATGTTAGTAGAGAGTATCATACTAAGTGAGGTCAGAGAGATAAAGACAAATATCATATAGTATCACTTCTATATGGAGTCTAAAATATGACACAAATGGAGTTATCTAGGAAAGAGAAACAGACTCACATACACAGAAAACAAATTTGTGGTTGCCAAGGGGGAGGAGAAGTAGAGGGATGGATTGAGATTTGGGGATTAGCAGATGCAAACTATTATATATAGAATGGATAAACAACAAAGTCCTACAATATAGCACAGGGAATTATATTCAGTATCCTGTGATAAACCATAATGGAAAAGAATATGAAAAAGAATCGCTTTTCTATACACCAGAAACTAATGCACTATAAATCAACTATACTTCAATAAAACACATTAAAAAAAAAAAAGTCTTGGTTGTCAAAATAGTTTAGAGTTAGGCTACAATTATTTTGCTGTGCTACGGCCAGTTTGGATGAAAAGGTTGAAGACTACTGATGATTTTTTAATGAAACAAGCCTAATGATATATTTGCCTCTTTGTCTGACTTCAGATGTTTCAGGGTGTAAACCAGTTTCCTTCCTGGTTATGAGGTAAATATTTTCCTAAGTCTCTCGAAGCCTTTCTCATTGGAAATAAGGATCCCTAGACAGGAGTAAGTGTTAAGGTCAAAGCAATGGGGGTAATGATGAAACAAAAGCATAGCTCCAGAGTTCAGAACATCAGAGATGTGTACAGGGACAAATAACACATATAAACAATGAAGCTATTAGGAATCTAACATTGCCTGGATCTGTAAAATTATTGCAGTGACATCTATCTCAATGAAAAGGAAAATAAAACACCAAGGACTTAGTGGAAAAGCTGAAAAAATAAAATAAGCAGGTCTTCTGATTTGCTTACTTTATATTGTATCGAACCTACCCAGAAAATGACTACTGTGACTAACAGAACCTGAAGACTTATGAGTGGGGAGAGGGTGTGCAAAAAAAAAAGTGACAAATGAACATTTTATGCAAGAGTGCTGCTGCTGCTGCTAAGTCGCTTTAGTTGTGTCCGACTCTGTGCGACCCCATAGACAGCAGCCCACCAGGCTCTGCTGTTCCTGGCATTCTCCAGGCAAGAACATTGGAGTGGGTTGCCATTTCCTTCTCCAGTGCATGAAAGTGAAAAGTGAAAGTGAAGTCGCTCAATCATGTCCGACTCCTAGAGACCCCATGGACTGCAGCCTACCAGGCTCCTCCGTCCATGGGATTTTCCAGGCAAGAGTACTGGAGTGGGGTGCCATTGCCTTCTCCATTCTGCAGGAGTAATCTATGGCAATTGAAGGAGAATATACAAGCAACATTTTTAAAAGTTCATAAATATAATAGGAACATATACGGATCATACCTGGTGGTCTAGTGGCTAAGAATCTGTGCTTCCAATGAAGGGGGAATGGGTTCCATCCCTGGTCAGGGAACTACAATCCCACATACTGCATAGCACAGCCTCTCCCTGCGAAAAGGAACATATAAAGAATCTAATGATCTTTTTACAATGTTGAATATTTAAATAAATACACTTATTCATCATTTATTTGATGACAACACAAGGTACTGTACAAAAAGAATTGAATGAAACTTCAATTTTCTACCTAAATCAGAAATTACACAGATAAACTATGAGAGAGCATGAAGATATACAATTATCTTGAGAAAATATAAACAAAATAATATTGAACATAAAAATGGCTAGTTATTCTACTGTAACATCTCTTGGTTCAAAATGTGCCTATTGGCTCTTCTTCATAGTAATAAGGAACTGAAAACTCCATGTATTCAAAAAAAAAATCCCTTTACAACTATTTCATTTCCAATCCACAAAAAAAATTTTTAGTGTTTGTGCCCAAATTAGAATAATCTTTATTATTTTTCTATGATCTTATCAGGCTAAAAAGATATGCAGCGATCTTAGTGAAAAGATACTATACCTAAACAAAACCAGAATTCACTAATAGCCATGCAATTTAATTTCATTTCCTCCCCGTACACCAAAAGTTATAGCTATAAAATTAAAAAAACTTCTCTCACTGAATAAGTTTTCTTCCTAGTCACTGTTTACTTTGCACATAACCCGGAAAAGATTGTTGGCTGCAATTCTTGCAGAGTTACTGAAATATTTCTTTAACGTCCCAAGCTAATATAGTGTATATGAACAGATGACTAAGACAGAATCTGAATTCTCATATTATTCTTTATCACATGCATACAGGGATTCAAAATTTGGCAGGTTTTAGTAAACAATATAACTGTGTATGAGTGTTGGTTCTCTTTACTCCACCATTCACAATTTCCCCCTTGTTTCACATTTAATTAAATTTCCTAATTCAAGTTCATGTTTGTTCCAAACCATAGAATTCCAGTTATAATTCATGTATTTTGGTAAGAAAATAGAACACATGATCTATAAGCACATTTTCCATCAATTATGTTTGTCAACAGTTATTGAATAATACTTAAATATTCACGTATCTGAATTTGAAAATCTAACTCATTAGTACTGAAACTCTTAAAAACTGAAGTTTTAAGTAATTCATTTTCTGTCTCAGTTTAAACCTTTAAAAAGTACCAAAATACTTCTGAAGTAAAAGAAAAACTTAGAAAATTCACATGGAAATTAGTTACTGAAGGTTTTTAATCATGTGAAGGTGCTATGTTTAAGGGAATAAGAAGTTTTGAATAAGTATCTGAATTTTTGCTTCTGAGCTCAAAGTAAATCTTGCAATAATTTTTCATCACCAGCTTTCAACCTAAAGCAAACCCAGAGAACTGTAACATAATAGCTTCAAGGAATACCTTTCGTTATCAGGAATTATTTCTTAGGATAATTCTAAATAAATTTTCAATATTTGTGCCTGGTGTGCAATCTATATATGTAGATCTATTTCAGTTTAATTCAGTCACTCAGTCCTGTCTGACTATTTGCGACCCCGTGAATCACAGCACGTCAGGCCTCCTTGTCCATCACCAACTCCCAGAGTTTACTTAAACTCATGTATATCAAGTCGGTGATGCCATCCAGCCATCTCATCCTCTGTCGTCCCCTTCTCCTCCTGCCCCCAATCCCTCCCAGCATCAGAGTCTTTTCCAATGAGTCAACTCTTCACATGAGGTGGTGAAAGTATTGGAGTTTCAGCTAGCATCAGTCCTTCCAAAGAACACCCAGGACTGATCTCCTTTAGAATGAACTGGTTGGATCTCCTTGCAGTCCAAGGGACTCTCGAGTCTTCTCCAACAACACAGCTCAAAAGCATCAATTCTTTGGTGCTCAGCTTTCTTCACTTTGCAATTTAAAAGTACACAGAAAAATAAGCAAATAAAAATGTTAGTTATTAATTAAATATATATATATTTTAAATTTTATTTTATTTAACATTACAATATTGTATTGGTTTTGCCATATATTAAAATGATTCTGCCACAGGTATACATGTGTTCCCCATCCTGAACCCTCCTCCCTCCTCCCTCCCCATACCATCCCTCTGGGTTGTCTCAGTGCACCAGCCCCAAGCATCCAGTACCGTGCATCGAACCTGGACTGGCGACTCGTTTCATATATGATATTATACATATTTCAATGCCATTCTCCCAAATCATCCCACCCTCTCCCTCTCCCACAGAGTCCAAAAGACTGTTCTATACATCAGTGTCTCTTTTGCTGTCTCATATACAGGGTTATTGTTACCATCTTTCTAAATTCCATATATATGCATTAGTATGCTGTTTGGTGTTTTTCTTTCTGGCTTACTTCACTCTGTATAATAGGCTCCAGTTTCATCCACCTCATTAGAACTGATTCAAATGTATTCTTTTTAATGGCTGAGTAATATTCCATTGTGTATATGTCCCACAGCTTTCTTATCCACTCATCTGCTGATGGACATCTAGGTTGCTTCCATGTCCTGGCTATTATAAACAATGCTGCGATGAACACTGGGGTACACGTGTCTTTCTCAATTCTGGTTTCCTCAGTGTTATGCCCAGCAGTGGGATTGCTGGATCATAAGGCAGTTCTATTTCCAGTTTTTTAAGGAATCTCCACACTGTTCTCCATAGTAGCTGTACTAGTTTGCATTCCCACCAACAGTGTAAGAGGGTTCCCTTTTCTCCACACCCTCTCCAGCATTTATTGCTTGTAGACTTTTGGATCACAGCCATTCTGACTGGCGTGAAATGGTACCTCATAGTGGTTTTGACTTGCATTTCTCGCGACTGATCTGATCTGATAATGAGTGATGTTGAGCATCTTTTCATGTGTTTGTTAGCCATCTGTATGTCTTCTTTGGAGAAATGTCTACCTAGTTCTTTGGCCTATTTTTTGATTGGGTCATTTATTTTTGTAGAATTGAACTGTAGGAGTTGCTTGTATATTTTTGAGATTAGTTGTTTGTCTGTTGCTTCATTTGCTATCATTTTCTCCTATTCTGAAGACTGTCTTTTCACCTTGTTTATAGTTTCCTTTGTTGGGCAGAAGCTTTTAAGTTTAATTAAGTCTCATTTGTTTGTTTTTGCTTTTATTTCCAATATTCTGGGAGGTGGGTCATGGAGGATCCTGCTGTGATGTATGTCAGAGAGTGTTTGCCTATGTTCTCCTCTAGGAGTTTTATAGTTTCTGGTCTTACATTTAGATCTTTAATCCATTTTGAGTTTGTTTTTGTGTATGGTGTTAAAAAGTGCTCTAGTTTCATTCTTTTACAAGTGTTTGACCAGTTTTCCCAGCACCACTTGTTAAAGAGATTGTCTTTAATCCATTGTATATTCTTGCCTCTTTTGTCAAAGATAAGGTGTCCATATGTGCGTGGATTTATCTCTGGGCTTTCTAATTTGTTTTATTGATCTATATTTCTGCCTTTGTGCCAGTACCATACTGTCTTGATGACTGTGGCTTTGTAGTAGAGCCTGAAGTCAGGCAGGTTGATTCCTCCAGTTCCATTCTTCTTTCTCAAGATAGCTTTGGCTATTTGAGGTTTTTTGTATTTCCATACATATTGTTAGAAAAGTACAACTTTCCAAAATTGACCAGAAAGAAATAGAAAATCTTAACAGACCCATTCAAGCATGGAAATTGAAACTGTAAACAGAAATCTTCCAGCAAACAAAAGCCCAGGTCCAGACGGCTTCACAGCTGAATTCTACCAAAAATTTAGAGAAGAGCTAACACCTATCCTACTCAAACTCTTCCAGAAAATTGCAGTGGAAGGCAAACTTCCAAACTCATTCTATGAGGCCACCATCACCCTAATACCAAAACCGGACAAAGATGCCACAAAAAAAGAAAACCACAGGCCAATATCACTGATGAACATAGATGCAAAAGTCCTAACAAAATTCTAGCAATCAGAATCCAACAACACATTAAAAAGATCATACACCATGACCAAGTGGGCTTTATCCCAGGAATGCAAGGATTCTTCAATATCCACAAATCAATCAATGTAATACACCACATTAACAAATTGAAAAATAAAAACCATATGATTATCTCAATAGATGCAGAGGAAGCCTTTGACAAAATTCAACATCCATTTATGATAAAAACTCTTCAGAAAGCAGGAATAGAAGGAACATACCTCAACATAATAAAAGCTATATATGACAAACCCACAGCAAACATTAACCTCAATGGTGAAAAATTGAAAGCATTTCCTCTAAAATCAGGAACAGGACAATGGTGCTCACTTTCACCATTACTATTCAACATAGTTTTGGCCACAGCATTCAGAGCAGAAAAACAAATAAAAGGAATCCAAATTGGAAAGGAAGAAATAAAACTCTCACTGTTTGCAGATGACATGATCCTCTACATAGAAAACCCTAAAGACTCCACCAGAAAATTACTAGAACTAATCAATGAATATAGTAAAGTTTCAGAATATAAAATCAACACACAGAAATCCCTTGCATGCCTATACACTAATAATGAGAAAATAGAAAGAAAAATTAACGAAACAATTCCATTCACCATTGCAATGAAAAGAATAAAATAGGAATATATCTACCTAAAAAAACTAAAGACCTATATATAGAAAACTATAAAACACTGGTGAAAGAAATCAAAGAGAACACTAATAGATGGAGAAATATACCATGTTCATGGATTGGAAGAATCAATATAGTACCCCCATAGATTCAATGCAATTCCTATCAAGCTACCAATGGTATTCTGCACAGAGCTAGAACAAATAATTTCACAATTTGTATGGAAACAATTATATATATATCTTTAAAAGCTAAACAGAAAAGAGAGTACACAAAGAATGCTAAATAATGTAGCCATGAAACACAAATACATGCCTCATTTTTTTCATTTTCAAGACGCTTTCTCAGTTCAGTGGGCACTTCTTGTTTCACTCTGTCTTTCATCAATAGCCATAAAATGTTAACAATATTTATGTCACCAAAATTACGATCTAAGAGAATGCAGAGATATGTTTCCTCCTGAGAAGGGCATTCCCCTGGGTAGCCCCTGGTCCCAGAAGGATCCATGGAGCAGACGTGAAGTTAACCCCACATACTGTGGAAGAGCTGCCCATTCAGACTGTAGATTCTTAATTGAGAGATAAACGTTCAATTTCACAATGATTGAAATTTGACTGTCCTTTTTTATGTAGCATTCTCAGATATGCAGATGATACCACCCTTATGGCAGAAAGTGAAGAGGAACTAAAAAGCCTCTTGATGAAAGTGAAAGTGGAGAGTGAAAAGGTTGGCTTAAAGCTCAACATTCAGAAAACGAAGATCATGGCATCTGGTCCCATCACTGCATGGGAAATAGATGGGGAAACAGTGGAAACAGTGTCAGACTTTGTTTTTCTGGGCTCCAAAATCACTGCAGATGGTGACTGCAGCCATGAAATTAAAAGACGCTTACTCCTTGGAAGGAAGGTTGTGACCAACCTAGATAGCATATTGAAAAGCAGAGACATTACTTTGCCAACAAAGGTTCGCCTAGTCAAGGCTATGGTCTTTCCTGTGGTCATGTATGGATGTGAGAGCTGGACTGTGAAGAAGGCTGAGCGCCTGAAGAATTGATGCTTTTGAACTGTGGTGTTGGAGAAGACTCTTGAGAGTCCCTTGGACTGCAAGGAGATCCAACCGGTCCATTCTGAAGGAGATCAGACCTGGAATTTCTTGGGAAGGAATGATGCTGAAGCTGAAACTCCAGTATTTTGGCCACCTCATGCGAAGAGTTGACTCACTGGAGAAGACTCTGATGCTGGGAGGGATTGAGGGCAGGAGGAGAAGGGGACGACAGAGGATGAGATGGCTGGATGGCATCACTGACTTGATGAATGTGAGTCTGGGTGACCTCCGAGAGCTGGTGGTGGATAGGGAGGCCTGGCGTGCTGCAGTTCATGGGGTCGCGAAGAGTCGGACACGACTGAGCGACTGATCTGATCTGATAAGGTGGCAGAGTGGTAAAGAATCCACCTGCCAATGCAAGAGATACAGGAAATGTAGTTTTGATCCTGGGTCGGGAAGATCCTCTGGAGGAGGAAATGGCAACCCACTCCAGTATTCTTGCCTGAAATATTCCATAGAAAGAAGAGCCTGCTAACTACAGTTCAAAGGACCACAGAGAGTCGGACTTGACTGAGTTACTGAGAGCACACACACACACTGTAGCAGAACCTGATAAAAAGCAGTTAGCTAAATCATCTATTCCCTTGATTCTTAAACTTATTCATCATGAAAACACAGTAGTAGTAGTAGTGTAGTCGCTCAGTTGTGTCCGACTCTTTGTGACCCTGTGGACTATAGCCCACAGGCTCCTGTGTCCATGGGATTCTCTAGGCAAGAATACTGGAGTGGATTGCCATTTCCTTCTCCAGGGGATCTTCCTGACCAGGGATCGAACCTGGGTCTCCCACATCACAGGTAGATGCTTTACCCTCTGAGCCACCAGGGAAGCCCTAGATAATGATTAAATAATTTAAAAATCGAGAGAAAATATATATACATATATGTATATGTGTGTGTGTATATATAGAGTACCAAACTAAATGGCCAAAGGATTAACTAAAAGATGTGAAAGTGTTTACTTCTGGAGAGAAAAAAATGGAGCAAGGATGGTGGGTTTGGGCTCCTGCTTTTACTTTTAGCAAACCTAATAGAACTATTTCATCTTTTACATGATATGAGTATATGACTGATAAAAAATAAAAACTATAAAAATAAACAAATTAATGCTTAAATAAAGAAGCAACAGGCCCAAAATGGAGTCACTTTTGCTAAACCACAGGTCAGAAAACCAAGACTTAAAACCTAATCTAATTTCAATTTCAGGCTCTCCCAGGAGGTAAAATTTAGCAAATTAACCTGGAATTACCTGGTCAGTATTAGTGAGGTAATCCACCCAATAGATCCTTCTGTTTCCCATAGGAAGGTGACCCTGCCTTAAACAATTATTCTTTGCTAGAATTTCCTTTTCCCACCTCCTTCTGCCTATAACAACTTCCATTTTCTATAGCTCCTTAGAGTTCCTTTCTACCTGTTGGATGAAATGTTGCCCAATTCATGAATTACTGAATAAAACCAACTGAATCTTTAAATTTACTTTGATTTTGCTCTTTAACAGACTTGATGGCAGCAGTGAGACTGAAGAAGACTTCCAATGGCATCAGAGACAACAAAAACACACGTGTTACCTGCAAACCCGTTTGAGTTCTCTTTCTTGCCATTTCCAACAGCCATGGATAAGTTCCTCCAGGTTCTGAGCTATAATCTCTTTTCATCAAATTCCTCATCTATCTTTTGAGTTAGTTCCCCATTTGACTGGAATCCTTAGTTCCACATTGGGAACCACTGATTGATCAGACCATATCCCCCCATTTGATTGGAAATCCCAACTCTTAGTTCTGTCCCCAGATTCCACATTGGAAATGTCACGTGAGTGTATGGTCCTGGTTCTTTGTCTCGTCACAACAAAGATTTGGAGCGACGGACATTAAAGCCCTTGGTGCGTCACAGCTCTTGGGTCTTGGACAAACCGTGTTATAGCTCTTAGGCAAATCAGTGTTACAGCTCTATTTTATTTAGAAGATAGCAGGAGAGAGAGAGAGAGAGCGCGGGCATGCACACGGGAGAGAGAGTCTGTGAGAAAGTGCTTTGGCTCCTCCTTTTATATGTTTTTTCCTCCACCTGGGCCTGCCCTATGCAAATTGGGCTTAGCCAGGAGTGCTGTTTGTTCTGCCTGAAGTCTTCACTCTGGTCCTCGGACCTTCCTTGTCTTTTAGCCACCACCATTTTGGACTCCTTTTCCCTATTCTACTTACCTAACATTCTCCCCTCAAGAGATGGGAGGCCCAATTCTTTGGGAATAGGGGTGTCGAGGTCTTTCTGGCTACTTCCTGCTGAACTGGGATGGCGAGGGGTATTGGGCCTCCCCCTCTTGCTAGTCTCAAGCCTCAGAGTCCTTATAGCGATGTCCAAGGGTGTGTGATATTTTCTGTGGTCGGCTGTAGTTTTATATCTTTGTTGAACTGGCACTGCATGTTGTAGCTGGTTGACCTGGGCAGAGACAAAATAGGTTAGACAATTGACAATACATGGAATAATCATAAGCATCATCAATATAGCATAACAAGGACTAGTAGGGACATTGGTCAATTTTAAATTCACATGCCCAGGATGGCTCAAGTCCATCCTTGTTCAGGGATCAGAAGATCTATCTCCTGTCTGTTTTGGAGTACAGTCTCTGTCAAAGTTGGCTCTTTAGGGTTATCCTGACAAATTTTATCCCCAGAAACCAGATTTTGGGGGTGTTCATTAGAATGGCACTCATTGGTAGTCCTGAATAGGCAGCTGAGATCTCCCAGGGGCTCACAGGTATACTGAGTGTCCTCTTCTGTTTTATTCCACAGCTTGACTCGTGAGTAGTGAATCCAGGAGTCAGGTCCTGGTACCCTGACTGCTGTGGGTGTAGAAAGTATTACAGGGTAGGGGCCCTTCCATGTGGGCTGGAGTTGAGCCTTTGTGGACCCATCTTTCCAGACTTTAGTTAGGACTTGAGTTCCTGGAGCATATAGTGGTGACTCTTTAGAATTTTTTGGGTCCTCATTCATACCCCACAACCATATATCCTGTTGGAATTGCCCAATGGCCATGGTATAAGACTGCAGGGTCTGAACCTCTGGATCTAGGAAGAGGTCATTGACACAAACAAAAGGTCTCTCATATAACATCTCATAAGGACTAAGACCAACCTGTTCCTTAAGGGCAAGGCAGGTGTGGAGGAGAGCTATTGGTAAAGCCTCCTTCCATCCCAGGGAGGTCTCTTGGGTTATCTTTTTTTTTTGCTGATTTTAAGAATTGATTGGCTCTTTCTACTTTTCCTGAAGATTGAGGCCTCCAGGCACAATGGAGATAATAAATAATGCCCAATGCTTTTGAGACCCCTTGGGTGACCTTAGAAGTGATGTCCCATTGTCACTTAGTAATGACCTGGGCAGACCAAATCTTGGAATGATTTCATGGAGCAGTTTTTTTTACCACCTTCTCAGCCTTCTCAGTCCGGGTGGGAAAGCCTTCAATCCATCCTGTGAATGTATCTATCATAACTAATAGGTATTTATACCCTTGAGAAACTGGCATCTGGGTGAAGTCCATCTGCCAGTCCTCTCCTGGGTAGGCCCCACATCTTTGGATGGGCTGGGCCAGCTGGGGTCTTTGAGCTCCTTGGGGGTTGTTTAATTGGCAAGTGGGACAAGAGAAGACCACCTGTCTTATAGTTGTTTGGAAGCCTGTTCCTCTAAAGGACCTTTCTAGTAATCTTTGGAGGACCTTTTCTCCTAAATGAGTAGTGGCATGTAAGGAGTTAACCAACTTCCATTGGAGGTTCCCAGGCAGAAAAAGGAACCACCCCATACCATCTTCTTGAAAGCCCTCTCTCTTAGCTTTAAGAGTCTCACCTTCCGTATATGAAGGAGTTTCTGGCAAATTAGTCTGTGGAACTAAGGTGGCAATCCCTATTAAGTCATGGTTCTGTAATGCTGCTCTCCTAGCTGCCTGATCAGCTGCTTGGTTCCCTCGTGCCACGTCCGTGTTCCCTTCTCGGTGTCCTTTACAATGGGAGACTGAAACCTCAGTGGGCAGATGGATTGCCTCCAAGAGTCGAAGAATCTGATCACCATATTTGATCGGGGACCCTCGGGTGGTCAGGCAGCCCCTTTCTTTCCAAATAGCCACATGTGCATGTAGTACCAGAAAGGCATACTTGGAGTCAGTGTAAATGGTTATTCTTTTTCCTTTTCCCAGCTCTAAAGCTCGAGTCAGGGCTATGAGCTCAGGTAATTGGGCAGAAAACGAAGATCATGACATCTGGTCCCATCACTGCATGGGAAATAGATGGGGAAACAGTGGAAATAGTGTCAGACTTTATTTTTCTGGGCTCCAAAATCACTACAGATGGTGACTGCAGCCATGAAATTAAAAGACGCTTACTCCTCGGAAGGAAAGTTATGACCAACCTAGATAGCATATTCAAAAGCAGAGACACTACTTTGCCAACAAAGGTTTGTCTAGTCAAGGCTATGGTCTTTCCTGTGGTCATGTATGGATGTGAGAGCTGGACTGTGAAGAAGGCTGAGTGCTGAAGAATTGATGCTTTTGAACTGTGGTGTTGGAGAAGACTCCTGAGAGTCCCTTGGACTGCAAGGAGATCCAACCAGTCCATTCTGAAGGAGATCAGCCCTGGGATTTCTTGGGAAGGAATGATGCTAAAGTTGAAACTCCAGTACTTTGGCCACCTCATGGGAAGAGTTGACTCATTGGAGAAGACTCTGATGTTGGGAGGGATTGGGGGCAGGAGGAGAAGGGGACGACAGAGGATGAGATGGCTGGATGGCATCACTGACTCGATGGACATGAGTCTGAGTGAACTCTGGGAGTTGGTGATGGACAGGGAGGCCTGGAGTGCTGCGATTCATGGGGTCGCAAAGAGTCGGACACGACTGAGCAACTGATCTGATCTGATCTGATCTGAATTGGGCTGAAGTACCTGGTGGCAGAGGCTTAGCCATATGGTCTCAAAATTGGAGACTACTGCATACCCGGCTCTTCTTTTTCCATTCAAGACAAAGCTGCTTCCATCTGTGTACCAGATTTCCTCAGGATTGGTCAGAGGATCTTCTGGCAATCTCTCTGGGGGTTTTGTCCAGTGGTCCAAGGTTTCTAGACAAGAGTGAAAGGGGAGAGAGCCCTCAGGGGTAGGTAGGAGGGTGACTGGGTTAAGAACCCTCACAAGGGGATATAGTGAGGCCTGGATTTTCCATCAGCATTACTTGATATCTGAGGATTCTTTGGACAGACATCCATAAATGGCCTCTCCCATTTAGGAGTTATTTTACTTGGTGGCTGGTAAAAATAGTTAGTTTGCCCCCAAAGAAGAGTTTTAAAGCATCTTCTATCATGATTGCAATAGCTGCAAGATTTCGAAGGCAGGGGGGCCAGCCTAGGGTAGTTGGATCGAGCCTCTTGGATAAGTAAGCTACAGGCTGGGGCTCAGATCCCAACCTTTGAGTTAACACTCCCAAGGCTATTCCCTCTCTTTCATGGACATAAAGTTGGAATTCATTTTCTGGATCTGGCAACCTCAAGGCAGGTGTCTGAGTTAAGGCCTGTTTTAGTGTATCCTTTGCCTTCTTTTGAGGAGTTCCCCACATCAGTGGGATTGAATCATCTCGTCCCTTTAAGCTTTCATATAAGGACTGGGCAATTAGACCATAGTTGGGTAACCAGATTCTACAATAACCAGTTAGCCCCAGGAAAGCTCGCAATTGTTTTCGAGTCGTGGGGGAAGGCAATTGGAGGATTCCTTGTACCCGATCAGAGGACAGCCTCCTGGACCCGTGTGTAATCTGAACTCCCACGTTCAGATATAAGTGACCTTTGTCTCGACCATCTGTGTCTTAACACGGGAGACTTTATATTCCCTTTCTGCCAAGAAGTTTAGAACCTAAATTGCATGTTGTTGGGCACTTTTCTCATCTGGAGAGCAGATTAGTAGGCCATCTATGTATTGCAATATTTTCCCATTAGGTCCCAGGTCCAGATATAGGAGATTTTGGCTAAAGCCCTGTCCAAACAGGTGGGGGCTATCTCTGAACCCCTGAGGTAATACTGTCCAAGTCATCTGTTGGTGTTTTTCTCCTGGGGCTTCCCACTCAAAGGCAAAAATGTATTGGGATTCTTTAGCCAGTGTGGACTGGAAGAAACAGAAGTTGGAATCAAGATTGCCGGGAGAAATATCAATAACCTCAGATATGCAGATGACACCACTCTTATGGCAGAAAGTGAGGAGGGGCTAAAAAGCCTCTTGATGAAAGTGAAAGTGGAGAGTGAAGAGGTTGGCTTAAAGCTCAACATTCAGAAAACGAAGATCATGGCATCTGGTCCCATCACTGCATGGGAAATAGATGGGGAAACAGTGTCAGACTTTGTTTTTCTGGGCTCCAAAATCACTGCAGATGGTGACTGCAGCCATGAAATTAAAAGACGCTTACTCCTTGGAAGGAAAGTTATGACCAACCTAGATAGCATATTCAAAAGCAGAGACATCACTTTGCCAACAAAGGTTCACCTAGTCAAGGCTATGGTCTTTCCTGTGGTCATGTATGGATGTGAGAGCTGGACTGTGAAGAAGGCTGAGCGCCGAAGAATTGATGCTTTTGAACTGTGGTGTTGGAGAAGACTCTTGAGAGTCCCTTGGACTGCAAGAAGATCCAACCAGTCCATTCTGAAGGAGATCAATCCTGGAATTTCTTTAGAAGGAATGATGCTAAAGCTGAAACTCCAATATTTTGGCCACCTCATGCGAAGAGTTGACTCATTGGAGAAGACTCTGATGCTGGGAGGGATTGAGGGCAGGAGGAGAAGGGGACGACAGAGGATGAGATGGCTGGATGGCATCACTGACTCGATGGATGCGAGTCTGAGTGACCTCTGGGAGCTGGTGATGGACAGGGAGGCCTGGCGTGCTGCGGTTCATGGGGTCGCAAAGAGTCGGACACGACTGAGCGACTGATCTGATCTGATCTGATGCAAAAAAAATGCATCTTTGAGATCCAAGACTGTAAACCACTTGGCACTGGATGGGATTTCTCCCAAGATTGCATAGGGATTGGGTACTGTGGGATGGAGGGGAACTACAGATTCATTTATGATCCGGAGATCTTGAACCAGTCGCCAGGTTCCGTCTTTTTTCTTTACTGAGAGGATTGGGGTGTTACATGGCGAACTGGTGGGGACCAATAGCCCACAAGCAAGGAATTTATTTATTAAAGGCTGTAGTCCCTCCCGAGCCTCTCTTTTGAGAGGATATTATTTCCGGTTAGGAAACCGAGTGGGATCTCAGAGGACAATGATGACTGGTTCAGCTTGGTGGGCTCGTCCAGGAATCCCCTGGTCCCACACCTGGGGGTTAATTTTGTCTTCCTATAGTTTTTGGTCCCTCTCTATTGAAGGTGTAATGGGTTCTTCAGCAGTAACCAGGAGCTGTAGAGCTTTAGGGGCTGAAAAACTTCCCATCACAAAGGTGGTCCCCAGTTTAGTGAGTATATCTCTTCCCAATAAGGGGGTAGGACACTCGGGGACCACCAGAAACTGGTGGGAAAATATTTGTCCATCCCAGCAACAAAGAAGTGCTTGGGTGAATCTTTTAGTAATTGCTTTTCCTGTAGTACCCAGAATGGTACAGGTTTGGGAGAAGGCTCCGGAGTAGGAGATCAAGACAGAGTAGGTAGCCCCTGTGTCAACCAAGAACTTCTTGGGCCAACCTGCCACATCCAGTTGCACCCTTGGCTCCAGCCCTGTGATGGTTATCTGTGACAGGCGGGCTGGCTGGATCGGGCCGCTTCAGTCCTCTTGAACCATCGTGAGGGTAGGCTTGGCGCTTGACCTTGAGGCTCTTGGGTCCCAAGGGCAGAGTGCCGCCCAGTGTCCCAGTTGATGGCATTTGTGGCAAGCCGTTCTAGGAGACTTGTCACGGTTTGGACACTCTGGCCCAGTGCCCTGCCTGTCTACAGATCAGGCATTTGTCTTGTGCCTTGTCCTTCAAGGACTCTGGGTTTGCCATAGGGCTTCTCTGGAGGGCGGCCAGCATCTGGGCATGCCTTGTCTCCTTTTTTCTCTCTTTTTCCTGGGCCTTGGCCTCCTCCTCCTGTTCTCTGTTATAAAAGGTATTGGTGGCTGTCTGGACCATCTCATCTAAAGAGGCAGCAGGGTCCTGCTGTTGTAGCTGCTGTAACTTAATTCTGATATCTGATGCACATTGGGACAGGAATTTGTCCTATAAAATCACGCGTCCCCCGTAAAAGTCTAAGTCCAGGTTGGTAAACTTTTGGAGTGCCTCTTCTAGCCTCTCCAGAAAGGCAATGGGGTTCTCACTGGGCTCCTGAGTTATTGCTGAGACCCGGGCATAGCTAATTACTTTTTGTTGGGCTGCTTTCAATCCTGCCTTCACACAGATTAGAAAATTATCTCTTTCCCAGATATGCTCAGGGTCATTATAATTCCAATTAGGATCGGAGGAGGGGACTGCAGTTTCCCCTACTGGGTATCTATCACTGGACATGTGGAGCCCTGTTGCATACCTCCGGGCTTCCTTTAAGACCCTGGTATGTTCAGGATCAGATAAAGTTTGACTAAATATGACCATGATGTCTTTTCACGTCAAGTCAAAGGCCAAGGTAATATGTTGGAATGTATCTATATATTTGCCTGGGTCATCTGTATAGCTTCCCAGGTCTTGTTTGATCTACCTTAGTTCTAAGAGGGAGAAGGGCTTATGGACCTGGTTTGGTCCGAATTCTCCTCCAGTTTCAACTAAGGGACATACTTTAGCTGGCTTTTGTGGATGGGGTGCTCCTGGATATGGGGGCACATTTGGGTATGAGGAAGGAGCACCAGGCAACTCGGGAGCTGTGGGAGGTGAGCCTTCACGAGGGAGTTCCTTTTCTTGGTTACCTGTGCCTAACACCATTTGCCTAGTGAGCTTTCTTTTAGGGTGTACTACAATTCCATACTTAAGACAGAATTCCTTCATATCTCTTAGTCAGAAGAAAATTTGGACATATGGGGTCTCTGTCCATTTCCCTTGTCTTTTGCAGAATAATTCTAATTGCAGGATGGTATTGTAATTTAAAGTTCCATCCTCAGGCCAGTGTTGCTCATCCCCCAGTGGATACTGTGGCCATGCAGTGGCACAAAAGAATTTCAAATGACTTCTCCTTAGAGCTAGAGGGTCGAACAGCTTCAAGTTATCAAGGATGCATCACAAGGGCGTCTGCCGGGAAATGGATTGGTTATTTCCCATCTGAAAGACAGTCATGACAGGGAGAAAAGAAAAAGACCTCTTTTGATTTTTAGGGGTGGACTTCCTTAGGGTTGAGTCTTTCTGAAGCTTATCCTACCCAGAACTGTTGCAACCTGAGAGCCAGGCGTCCCCAAGTCAGGATGCAGATCCCCAGAGAGGCTGAGGCATGACAGCCTCCTAGAGATCGAATCCCTGGGGCAGGTCGAGGCGTGACGGCCTCCCAAGACTTGGGTCCCTGAGCAGGTTGAGGCGTGACAACCTTTCGAGGACCAGATCCCTAGGCAGGTCAAGGCGTGATGACTTCCTGGGACCCCTCAGACTGGAGTTGGGCGTCCCCAAGATCTCCAGTGTGACCAGTATTGGGTAGGATTAGGGAGTTGGATATTATAGAGTATTTCCCTCCCAAGGCCAGCTATTTTCTGGTTGTTTCTTCAGAAGATCGTAGAGGCAACCTTGAGGGTCTGGATGGGGCTTAGAAAAAGAGCATGAAACAGGAGGGGGGGGGGGGCGGCAGAGCACAACCTTAACTGGAAGTCTTCTGGAATCTGAGACTGGGCCACGTGAGCTTTCTGCTGAGTTCGTTTTTCACTGTCCCGGTTTCCAGCACAATGGGCCTTCCTCTGCAGTGGGTTTCGTCGCCTTCTGCTTCTAGCGTGGGAGCTTCGCTGAGTTTGGTCCTGCTGTGCTTGGCCTCTTCCATGAGGAGGTTGTTTCAGCCAGGTTAAATCCGAGTCACTGCACCATAGATGTCACACGAGTGTATGTTCCTCGGTTCTTTGTCTCGTCACAACAAAGATTTGGAGTGACGGACATTAAAGCCCTTGGCGTGTCACAGCTCTTGGGTCTTGGACAAACTATGTTATAGCTCTTAGGCAAATCAGTGTTACAGCTCTCTTTTATTTAGAAGATAGCAGGAGAGAGAGAGAGAGGGAGAGAGAGAGAGAAAAAAGAGCACACGTACGTGGGAGAGAGGGAGTCCATGAGAAAGAGCTTTGGCTCCTCCTTTTATATGTTTTTTCCTCCACCTGGGCCTGCCCTATGCAAATTGGGCTTAGCCAGGAGTGCTGTTTGTTCTGCCTGAAGTCTTCACTCTGGTTCTCGGACCTTCCTTTGACCTTCCTTGTCTTTTAGCCACCACCATTTTGGACTCCTTTTCCCTATTCTACCTACCTAACAGAAACTTCTGGGTTTAGTCTAAAGTTTCCCTGGTTATTTGGAATCCTTCCTAGATTTCACATTAGGAACTACTGTTAGCAGCTGTAGTTCCCCATCTGTTTGGAATCAGTCCACAGTCCCCATTCTTTAGGGTCTGCTTGTTTTGTTTTTTCCCCCCAAATCTCAGTGGCACATTGGGAATTGGTGGTGCACCCAGAGTCTTCTTTTGGCCAAGTCAAAGTAACATCTCTGGTTACTGCTATATATTACGGTGTACATGTTTGTTTGTCTTGGTCTGTGTAGATAGAAGCTACATTAATGGGAATCAAAAAGCCACAAAAAAGTCAGTGAGCACTGATTGAGCATTTAAAAGCTATTAGGATACTTTCCACCTAATCCAAAAATTCCCATGTTAGGATAAGTTGGTTACAGAACAAGTTAGATAGACACATGTCACCCACCAACCTCAAGAAAATTACCATGTAATGAGATATATTGGGAAATTAAAGTTTCACAACCCAGTGGTCGGAGAAGGCAATGGCATCCCACTCCAGTATTTCTGCCTGGAAAATCCCATGGATGGAGGAGCCTGGTGGGCTGCAGTCCATGGGGTCATTAGGAGTTGGACACGACTGAGCGACTTCACTTTCACTTTTCACTTTCATGCGTTGGAGAAGGAAATGGCAACCCACTCCAGTGTTCTTGCCTGGAGAATCCCAGGGACTGGGGAGCCTGGTGGGCTGCCATCCATGGGGTCGCACAGAGTCGGACACGACTGAAGTGACTTAGTGGTAACCCAGTGGTACAACCCTTTTAGGTTTTAATTTGGCACCAAGAAATCCAAAGACTTAGCTAAAAAATTAACAGAAAATAATTTTAATAGTTTTAGTTTTAAATAATTAAGAAATTAATAGCAATTTTAATTTTTAATAATTTTAAGCTCCAAAGAGTCAAGCAAGGCACATTCAATATATATGCCTATTTTAATCTAAGAATAATGATTCCAGAAGTTATATGTGTCTTGTTGCTGTTCAGTCGCTTAGTCATGTCTCACTCTATATGACCCCATGACTGCAGCACACCAGGCTTCCCTGTCCTTTATTATCTCTCAGAGTTTGTTCAAATTCATGTCTCTTGAGTTGGTGATGCCCTCCATCTCATCCTCTGTCGCTCCCTTCTCCTTCTACCCTCATTTTTTTTCCAGCATCAGGATCTTTTCCTAAGAGTTGATTCTTTGCATCAGGTGGCCAAAGTTTCGGAGCTTCAGCTTCAGCATCAGTCCTTTCAATGAATATTCAGGGTTGGCAGGGTTGGTTTCATTTAGGATTGACTGGTTTGCTCTCCTTACAGTCCAAGGGACTCTGGAGAGTATTCTCCAACACCACAGTTCTAAAGCATCAATTCTTAAGCAAGCACTCAGCCTTCTTTATAGCCCAACTCTCACATCTGTACATGACTACTGGAAAAACCAGGTGGCAAGTGCTGTCTCTGCTTTTTAGTGCAATGTCTAGGTTTGTCATAGCTTTTCTTCCAAGGAGCAAGCATCTTTTAAATTCATGGCTGCAGTAACCAATGCAGTGATTTTGGAGCCCAAGAAAAGAAAATGTCACTGCTTCCTCCACTTTTTCACCTTCTATTTGCCATGAAGTTTTTTCATGTTGAGTTTTAAGCCAGCTTTTTTACTGTCCTCTTTCACGCTCATCAAGACGCTCTTTAGTACAAGAATGTAAACAAAAGTCCACCAAATCAGTGGACTTACAGGACTCTCAAGATCACACTCAAAGGTGGGAACCCATATGGGTTTCTGCCAGAGTTGGTAGGACTCTGAGGGAGTTTTCATTTTCCCCTTAGTCAGCTAAATGGAAACTGAAAATTCTAATTAATGAAATCTTTCCTAATTCTGGTAGATATCAGAGTTACATTCTCTACTTTAAACTTCACTTAAAACTTACAGATGGGAACCTGGGAAAACTGGCAAAAGCTGGCTAGTGATGAGAATTCTCAATATAGTCAGCTCTCCTGGATCTCAGTCCCTAGTTCTCAACAGAAAGAGGAAAATAAATGTCCTTTGTACCGTCTTTGGACATACTTCTTGAGTCTAAGGGATGATTTAATACTGCTGGAAATGTGTACTGTTTGTCCCAGCTGAAAACTGACCAGGTATTTAAAAGATTTTTTCTGTTTTTCAGTAGTTGGTCAAATTAAAGATTGATACTCAGAGTCTAACAGAAAAATTTTTCGGCCTCCTTCCTCAAGCTAAAATAAAACTATGTACCCATAGGGAAAGAAAATCTTTCTAAAGTCTTTGTGGAAGGATTTACTAAAACATTCCAAAGACAAGCAGCTCTAAACCCAGAACACAGAAACCTTCTGATTTCCATTTTAGTTGGAAATTTCCCTGATATAAAAAAGCAAATTAAAGATAATGTGACTGGAAGAGTGGAACAAGCTATGATGTCATTTAAGATGCAAACCAATAATTTGAGGAATTAAAAGCAATTGTCCCTATAGTACAAATCTTTGCAAAACCAGAAATGCAGTTCTAGAAACAATC
Organism: Tragelaphus eurycerus; assembly: GCA_935064755.1. Classification (NCBI taxonomy): domain Eukaryota; kingdom Metazoa; phylum Chordata; class Mammalia; order Artiodactyla; family Bovidae; genus Tragelaphus; species Tragelaphus eurycerus. The sequence goes on from CAKXYN010000003.1 coordinate 16,384,982, forward strand.
AGAGTCCACCTACCTTTTTAAACAATTATCCTATAGCATTCATTCCCTGCTGTCTGCCTGCAGTGCTGGAAACCAGGGGTTGATCCCTAGGTTGGGAAGATCCCCTGGAGAAGGAAATGGCAACCCACTCCAGTATTTTTGCCTGGAAATGTCCATGGACAGAGGAACCTGGAAGCCTACAGTCCATGGGGTCCCAAAGAGTTGGACAGGACCCAACAACTTCACTTTCTTTCTTTCTTCTTCTATTCATCTCAAAAGGCTTACAGGTATTGTAAAAATTTTAGCCATAGGAAACAAAAGTCCTTCTTAGAGGAACTAGCATTCTTTCCCTGTGCCTTTGATCTCTGCATGAACTCTTATTTAGGTCATCTCTTTAAAATACAAACTTCAGGGAGGTAATTCTTATCAGAAGAAAAAACAAAAGGAGGAAAGGTTATTTTAGAACCTAGACAAAATGAAAAAAATCTTAAAGTGTCTTCTTTGTAAGTATTAATAAAAAAACTTTAGCCAGTTGAGGTTGAGCGGGTAACCTTAAATTATACATCAAAAATGTCATTTGGATCCAACTTCTCTTATAACTAGTGAGTTTTGTATTATTGCACCTGATTCGTGACTGCAATTTTCAAAAAAAGCCTTATGGATTTTGTGTCTATAAGTTTATGTATGGCCATGTAGATGTGTGATATTTTTTACCTGTGAATGGTATTACTAAAAATTAATTTGTATTACTAAAAAAAATTTGTAAATTTTATTGGCTTAAAGAAGATTAAGTTCTTCTATGAATGAAGGATTCTTAAAACTTCCAGAAAGATAATAGAAACGAATCCAAATGCTTTTCAAATTTACATGATCTAGAAATTTATTTGGAATTAAAGCTAGTCATGGGGGTTTAATTAGAACAGGCATGTTGTTAGAGTTTTCAATATTAAATATAATATTTTATTCTACCTAGATTTAGGAAAGGTCAAACAAGTTCATGTTATCTTTTACAAAATTTGTCAGCAAGAAAAATAGTTTAAAATGATGTCTAATTTTGTCTAATATCTCAGTAAGTTTTTATCGCTAGTCTATGTGTAATCATTGGAAACAGTGAATTAAATAGCTGAAAGAGGAACAAAATTTAGAAGCAACTTTTCAAGGATGTAGAGACTTTAATTTCTAAAATATTTGGGTAACTTGAAAACTTAGGTTCCTCTGAGTTGTTTAATGATGGAAATTCAAAATCTAGATAATTTCTAAATAAGATAAAATAGTAAAATACTAAAACATTAATTATTGAACTTTTATCCACTTTTGGCTTCCTTTTGAATCAGGAATCTGAGTTTTTGTTCACAGGGCCAAAGAATGAACTTCAAGAACATACAAATACTCATGGTAGCAAGAGAACAGGATTTATTAAAGAGAAAGAAAGTACAAAGCTCTCAGCATAGACACTGAGAAGGGGTAAAGAGTTCCCCAAGGGCAGGACTTTTTATATCTTTAATCTGTGCATTTTTGGTGGGCTCCTGTCCTTAAAATACTTAATTTTAACCCATCAGTTCTCAAGATGTTTATGGCTTCTCTCTATCTTCAGATCACCTTTTACATGTTCCTTGGCCATTTCACAATGGACCAGATGTATGGTTTTAAGATTAATGATCACCAGTTATTTTTCCCTCAGGCATATGGAACAGAAGTTAATTACTGCCCTTCCCTGGATCTGAGTGCTGATAATTTATCAGACCAAGGACACATTCCAGGAGTGTGGGACAAAGGGTATAGCTTTAGGCTAATGGAACCAGATGTTTATTAAAAACAAGACCAAGGTCTCAGCATGCTACACTGACTGCCTAGCAATTTCTCTTTCACTTTCACAGATAAACCAATTACACTGGTATCAATTAGTAAATGTACTTTGTGCCACACTAAAAAAGTTAGTATGAAAAAGCATGGGAACACAAAGCAAGGGTATCCAAAGTAAAACTACCTGTGTGGTTGACAGACTTTTTAAGTTTTACTGGCCTCCATGGCTGTCACCTTTCAGCCCAGAGCCACAGACTCAAATGGGAATTACCAAGAGGTATTCTGACAAAGGTCCGTATACTCAAAGCTGTGGTTTTCCCAGTAGTCATGTACAGATGTGAGAGTTGGACAACAAGAAGGTTGAGTGCCCAAAAACCTATGTTTCCAAATTGTGGTGCTGGAGAAGACTCTTAAGAGTCCTTTGGACTGCAAGTAGATCAAACCAGTCCATCCTAAAGGAAATCAATACTGAATATTCATTGGAAGGACTGATGCTGAAGCTGAAGCTTCAATACTCTGACCACCTGATGTGAAGAGCTGACTCATTGGAAAAGATCCTGATGCTGGGAAAGGTTGAAGGCAAAAGGAGAAGAGGGCAGCAGAGGATGTGATGGTTGGATAGCATCACCAACTCAATGGAAATGAATTTGAGCAGATTCTGGGAGATAATGAAGGACACAGAAGCCTAGCATGCTGCAGCTCATGGGGTGGCAGAGTTGGACACGACTTAGCAATTGAACAATAACAACAATTCATGATTCAAAATTTGCTTCCTCTGGAAGATCACTGATCCCCTGAATAGGAGTAAATGTAAATGAAGGTATGATGGGACCCTCTCCTTAATTCTGGAAAGTATTGCAGAATCTGCTGCTAAAGCAACAACTGCCCAGTACAAATCCTCATACTCTCTGGCCAAAGTAGTTCCTGATCATAGGATGGCCTTTGATTATCATTTAGCTGAGCCAGGAGGTATCTGTGCTGTGGCCAACCTGGCCTGCTACACCTGGATTAGCACTTCTGGGGAAGTTAAAACTCAGTTAGTTATGTAAGATCACTGAGAAAGACACTTGGCCTAAAAAGATGACTCCTTCAATGGAGCCTTTCTTTGATCTATCTGATTTTGATTGGTTAGGATTTGGGGGACAGTGGATCTGAAGTGCTCTCTAAATATTGGGAATTATAATAATCATAGTTTTCTCCCCTATGCTCGGTATTCTCTTGAAAGCTTTAAATCCATGATCACAGCTGGTAACCACCAAGTAAATAATCTAAGACTGGAAGACCAAAAGTGAAACAGAGAATGACCAACTTAAAACACATGAATCTAAATTTGTGGCCTGTGAATACCACAGAAATTCAGCAAAAAACATCATCACTTATGAATATCAAGCAGAGGATCCAGGAAAACTGTGAGAAATACCAAGCAATATTTGAGAGTTAGCACTCTTTAAATGTTGATCACACCTCTTATTTTTGAGTCTTTCAAAAGTCTATCAAAACTGGGGAAACTGTTAAAAAAAGAGAGAGAGAAGAAAGAAAGAAAAACACCAGGCCCAAAATGGAGTTACTTGTGCTAAACCTCAGTGAGCAAACAAAGACTTAATACCTAGTCTAACTGTGATTTCAACCTCTCCCCGAAGTATGACCTCTAATCAGTCAGGAACTATCTGGTCAGTACTAGTGAAGTAAACTGTTCAAAAGATCTCTCCTGACCCCCACAAGAAGATGACCTTGCCTGAACAATTCACTCTCTGCCAGAAACTTCTTTTCCCCTCCCTCTTCAGCCTACAGAAGCTTTCCATTTGGTACAGCTCCTTGGAGGTCTGTTCTATCTGCCAGACTGGATGCTACCCTTTTCATGAATAATCAAATAAAGCCAATTAAACCTTCAAATTCACTCAATATTGTTTTTTTTTTAACACAAAGAAAACAGTAAGATATACACACATGATATTAGTAATTACCATAACTAAAAATAAAACAAAATATCACCTGAGAATTTTCCAGAATTAAATTAAAAAATGATTTGAGTTCTCATATTGAAAATCCAAACACCAAGGAGGTAGTTTTTGTTCTCTAAACTGTTTCAAATGTCTTCTAAATGACTTCCCTCATTCAAATGATCCATACTGATCTTCTTATATCATACAGACCACTTAATTTTCTATATCCTCATATTTTCTTAACATCTTTTAGCTTATCAAAACCTTGGATCAAACTCTTCTTCATTATGTTATTTTGACCTCCTCATTTCTCCTTTTTCATTTTCTTTGTAGTTTTCTGAGAGCTTTGCACCATTGTATGTACTCTTGCCTGGAGAATCCCATGGACGGAGAAGCTTGGTGGGCTGCAGTCCATGGGGTCACTAGGAGTCTGGCACGACTGAGCGACTTCACTTTCACTTTTCACCTTCTTCGTATTGGAGAAGGAAATGGCAACCCACTCCAGCGTTCTTGCGTAGAGAATCCCAGGGACAGAGGAGCCTAGTGGGCTGCCATCTATGGGGTCGCAGAGAGTCGGACATGACTGAAGCGACTTAGCAGTAGCAGCAGCAGTAGCATGCAACAGACCACATCACAGAAAGAACAACTTAATAAAGTAGAATTATTGAAAAGTAGTGAAGGGAACATGTGATGGATATTTCTCATAAATATCATCCATAACAACTTTGGTTATTGATTATTACTGCACTATCTAGCTGTGAAACAGAACTTTCAAGAGTATTTTGAATACATCAGGAGAAATATGAAGTTCAGGCCTTCAGTTCACCCTAAAGTTTTCTCCATTTACATTAGCAACATTCTCTAATCCTTAATCCTCAGACATGTATGCTCAGTAAAATCACAGAATCATGTATTGATTAAATTCAGCTGTATAATTACCCAAAGCACAGTTCTAACAGCATCCTGTTATCAGTCAAAAATATTTTAAAACCTTAACACAAAACGTTACAAATTGATTATTTGTAATATCCTAAATCCCTCTATTGCATCTCTACAAGTCCCACACTTTTTTAGCCCTCACTTCTTAACAAGCACTTTCAAAAAATCCTAGAAACACATTAATTATAAAAGAATCCTCAACCTTGTTTTCTTCAATGATTTACATAAGCTCCTTTTTGAATCCTCTTCTTTGCCAGGCCTTTCCTTAACCTTTTCTATGACACCCTTTTTCCCTAAGATCATTTGAAATGGAACTTTCACTGGAGCAGGGAGGAAGTGGAGCTTTAGCCCTTCCCTGACCTCTTGGGGACAGACTGCACTGTACTGCAGGCTCTTCTCTTTCATTAGAACCTAATGATGCCATTGCCTATAATCCTAATTGCTGTTTGTCTGTAACAAAGTTTTCTGAGATTTTTGCCTTTGGTAGTGAAAGTGAAGTGAAGTTGCTCAGTCGTGTCCCCCTCTCTGCGACCCCATGGACTGCAGCCCACCATGCTCCTCCGTCCATGGGATTCTCCAGGCAAGAGCACTGGAGTGGATTCTGTTTCCCTCTCCTTTGCCTTTGGTAAGCCAAGATAAAAAGCTTCTTAGAGACAAGTACAGAAAATAGACAAATCCTGTTTTAGGGGACTTCTCTTCTAGGTTTGGGTTTCTGCCAGAGGTCCCTTCCTTTTGTAACATAATCCAATCCAAGATAGAAGAGTGTTTCCCACAGCCTGATGCCCTATGATCAATGTAGGCTTGCATATTTCATAAATTTAGAACCAAGGTTTTAGTTGTAGGTGTTCCTTATAAAAGTGCCTTTTTAAGAAAACTGGATCTGTTGACTTACTGAACATTACAGAGATTTTATGAGGTAAAATCTCATATGATGATGAATTAGCTATAAAAGCAGAAGGATTTACAGGTTCTAATTCCTGTTAAATGCATATCAGTTTAAAAAAGAGGAGATAACTGTGCTGTACAATATGTATTCAAATTTTGCCAAATCTAGATGTTTGAAAACTGGTTTAAGGTGTTAGCCAAACCAAAAATGCAGTTATAGTCACCCAGTTCTGATTTATACCATGTATTTAAGCCCATTTTCCCATTGGGCTGCTTCCCAGAATGAGCACTCTCTGTTGACTGCTTTAAAATATAGACCAAGTTCAGCAAAACATTACATAAACAAAGGGAATTATTCTGGTTCTCTGCATCTGACTGAAATACAACCCAATTATGATTTATTGTCCATATGAGTAGGCTTGATTTTTAGTGTAGGTCAAAAACAAGTGTCTTTTAAGAAAATAAACTTATGGATACCAAGGGGGATGCAGGCTGGGGAGGTAGGGGAGATATACTGGGAGTTTGGGATTAATAGATACTACTACATATAAAATAAATAAACAACAATGATTGTATAGTAGAGGGAACTATATTTAATATCTTATAATACCTTAAATATGTTATAATACCTTTTTCCTGTGGTCACGTATGGATGTGAGAGTTGGACTGTGAAGAAGGCTGAGCGCCGAAGAATTGATGCTTTTGAACTGTGGTGTTGGAGAAGACTCTTGAGAGTCCCTCGCACTGCAAGGAGATCCAACTAGTCCATTCTGAAGGAGATCAGCCCTGGGATTTCTTTGGAAGGAATGATGCTGAAGCGGAAACTCCAGTACTTAGGCCACCTCATGCGAAGAGTTGACTCATTGGAAAAGACTCTGATGCTGGGAGGCATTGGGGGCAGGAGGAGAAGGGGACGACAGAGGATGAGATGGTTGGATGGCATCACTGACTCGATGGACATGAGTTTCAGTGAACTCTGGGAGTTGGTGATGGACAGGGAGGCCTGGCGTGCTTTGATTCATGGGGTCCCAAAGAGTCGGACATGACTGAGCGACTGAACTGAACTGAACTGAATACCTTAAAATGTAAAAGAATCTGAAACGGAATATATATGTGTGTGTGATGGCTCCAGTGGAAAAGAACTCACCTGCCAATGCAGCAGACATATAAGAGACATGAAGTTTGATCCCTGGATTGGGAAAATCCCCTGGAGGAGGAAATGGCCACCCACTCCAGTGTTCTTGCCTGGAGAATCCCATGGGCAGAGGAGCCTGGTGGGCTACAGTCCATAGTGTCTCACAGAGTTGGACAGGACTGAAGCAACTTAGCATCCATATACACACACATACATCTGAATCACTTTGCTATACACCAAAACTATCACAATGTTGTAAATTAACTATACTTCAACTTAAAAATGGTTAAAAATATCTTTTAGGTATATAAATTGTGAGCCATTATTTTGTATTATAAGCAAAACACTTATTGATCTGCAGCTGGGAGAGACTTATTGTCAATGTTGTCTTAATACTTCTGATATTCTTTTCACATTTCACTGGAATATTACTGTAAAACTAAGATGTAAATACATAAGCATGTTAATCCATTAAACACTGGGCAAAAACAGATTACATGATTATTTAATTTCACCTCTAACCAATATAATGATAGCACAAAAATCTATGTATTTTTTCCATTTCCTCTTTATTATATACAGAAAATATGAAAGGTCAGTATATGAATGTATATGAATGAATATACATTATATATACAATATATACAGAAAATGAATACCACTATGGTTAGTGTTCTCAAATGATTTAGTCTTTAGGAGATGAACTGTTGTACACTGTATTCAGTTTGGTTAAAAAACCACCCCCAAAGTTCAGATAAGTATCTGAACTTTATCCGAACTATCAAAACTTCCTTTAGTTTGTGATTCAACTCTGAAAATCTCATGAGAATAGATGCTCTTGTAGCTTGCTTTTACTTCCTGCTTTATTGTGATGACCAGGTTTCCACAGAAATTCTTACACGCATAAGAAGTCTGAATGCATGATGCTCATTGGGGACATTTTCTCCCATGTAATTTAAGATTTGTTATTGCTTCTATCTAGTTGAAATTTCAGTTCTTTTCTTTCTTATTATCTCCATGATGTTCTGAACATTTTGACCACGATTTTTAACTTGAAATTCTTTGTCCTTAATCCTCCATGGCATTAATTTCTCTTGATGTTCCATCTGTCTTTCTGGTCTTCCTTCACTTTTTACTCTGACCTTTACATAATCTAAATACCCTTCATTGTTTGGGATTTCCTAGGCTCTTAAGTCATAGAATTAATATATATTAAGTACTTCCTATGTGCCTAACACTGTTGTAGGCGCCCTGTTTATAGTAATAAACAAAGCAGGAGCAAACAGAAGCCTGCTCTCATGGATTGCAACTTTTTGAGAGGGTAAATCGTAGGTAAAAAAACAAAAAGAAATAAAATATTTAATAGACTCAATATTTTTAAGTTCTATCACGGGAAATAAAGAAGAGTTATAGAGGCAAGTTCCAGGAAGGCATCCAGTAGAAATAGGGTTGTCAAGGCATCTCACTGAGATACCATAGGAACAAAGACCTGTAGGAGGTGAGGGTGGGGTCACGGGCTATCTGGAAGAAGGCCACTCCAGGCAAAGGGAACAGCGTCTGGAAAAGAGCTTGGAGACTGGTGTATGTCTGGTGTGCCTCTTGTCTTCCTTTTCTTCTTACTCTATTCATTGCCTATTCCCATGGACTGAGTTATCAGCAAAAATGCCTATGCTGCTGCTGCTAAGTCACTTCAGTCATGTCCGACTCTGTGCGACCCCATAGACGGCAGCCCACCAGGCTCCCCCGGCCCTGGGATTCTCCAGGCAAGAACACTGGAGTGGGTTGCAATTTCCTTCTCCAATGCAGGAAAGTGGAAAGTGAAAGTGAAGTCATTCAGTTGTGTCCAACCCTCAGCGACCCCATGGACTGCAGCCTTCCAGGCTCCTCCATCCACGGGATTTTCCAGGCAAGGGTACTGGAGTAGGGTGCCATTGCCTTCTCCAAAAATGCTATAATACTCCCTCAAATCTGTATCTTTACATTGAGTGCCAGACTCTAACTTCCTGCCAGACACCTGATGTCTTAGGAATATTTCAAACTCAAATCTAATATGCTTTTTCCCCCTCTTGAAACATAAACTGCCTTTGGCCTTTCTTTTATTATTACACAAATACTCACACAAAGATCAAGTAAGAAATATAGGAATCCTTTCATGTTTCTCCTTTTTCCCCTATTTTCCACATCTAACTTGCTTTTCCATTTAACACTATTTATTAAGAAATTGCATTGTGTTAGCCTTTGTGAAATATGCTGTGGTGAAAAGATTAATCAGTATGTTGAAAGTGAAAGTGAAGTTGCTCAGTCCTGTCCGACTCTTTGCAACCCCATGGATTGTAGCCTACCAGGCTCCTCACTCCATGGGATTCTCTGGAGTACTGGAGTGGGTTGCCATTTCCTTCTCCAGGGGATCTTCCTGACCCAGGGATCGAACCTGGGTCTCCAACATTCCAGGCAGACGCTTTAACCGCTGAGCCACCAGGAAAGCCCCCAATGTTGAGTACCTACTAAATGTTTTTTTTCCCCTCTATATTTGTCTACATCTCCACGGCGACAGCCTAAGCTTGTATCAGGTTATAGTAACACTCTCCCAACTGGTGTCCTGTCTCAACGTGCTCACATTTTCAGTCCTGGGATTTTTGCTCCCAAAGGTATCCTTTAAAGATAAAAATTATAAACAAAGACAATAAAGAAAGGAAATTCTTGTATTTTGACATTTAGGAAACAATTCTACTTTAACTTTAAAAAAATTCCCTCCTTTTTTTTTTCCTGGGAAAATCTGCAAAATACAATAGATGCTTCTATGAACAAGACGGAAGGAGCATTTTGAGCAGCATGTTGTCACACAGTAAATGGTCAAGAAGTGTTCCTTACTGTTACTTAAGTAATGACAACTCCTTATCATGCTTATGAGAGTAGCTGGACAGATAGCTCCAGTAATGATGACTGCACAGACACTTGCCTATCATTGGGATGAATTATATGTTTTCAAATATCCATGAACAAATAATCTCACCTGTGCCCACCTAAATCCTTGCCTCTTCAAAATAAACAGATTAAACTAGATTGTAACTATATACACTTCTAATCCTTATTTTCAACAAAGGTCAATGGAGAGGCACTACTATAATAATACTGGTCTCATAGGAAGAGATAGATTCTATACCTGGTAGCAGATAACACTATACATTTTCTAATCCAGGATAATGATAAATCTTGCCAGTTTTTACCTTTAGACAAAGAAGGATATGACCTAAAGTTTGGTGTAAATTAGCCTGTAGAAAATGAAAAATTCTTCCAGATGGTTTTAATATACTAGAGAATGTTCCAGAAGGTTGCACAATACAAAATCATGGTAAGGATAAAGAAATAATAGGAAAAGAAAAGGACAGACTAAAAGTGAAAACAAGAGGAGTACAGCAACTGATTAAGTACTATGTAAACTAGGAAATCATATACGATGACTCCACTTGAGAACTTAAAGACCAGAGCAATAGATAAATGGACATCAACCCTAGAATAAAGTACTCTCAGCCCCAATATCACACTCACTTATCAAAGCCTTGCTAAGAAAAAAGAAAGTCGCTGAATGTTTAGGAAAGCCCTGGGAAATTTTAAATCCCATTTCTCTTTCTAGCATTATTAAGGAATTTATTGAAGATTCATTGTAGTCATAAAAATATTTAGAAGATTTTTTCTAATTTTCTATTTCAGATAAAGAAATTACAAATTCCAAAATTTATATATCTACTCATACCCTCTTCCCTAAACTCCATCTCCATTCTGATATGTACTAAGTATATAAAAATTAATGTATCAAAAATAACTCCCAGTTTCCCTTGCCACTATACCACTCCTAGCAATCTGCTCCCTTTCCTGATTCCTCCATCTCAATGAATGGCACCATTGAGCACCAATTTTCTCAGGCAAACAATCTAGGAGTCATCCTTGATCACTCTCCTTCCCTCACTTTCATTTGCAGAGACAGAGAAAACCCACTCTATCTGTAAATGTATACTGAATTTGAATCATATCCTTCCCCATTGTCATCTTCATAGTCACATCTGTGTTCATCTTCTCCCTTGACTATTTCAATTTCCTAACTTGCCCCCTGTTGCTTCTGTCTCACTGTAGTCTATCCTTCACAAATCAGAGAAATTTTTTCATAAAAAAAAATAATTTTGATAATAAGAATTTTCTCCTTAAAGTTTCCCTATCAGAATAAATCCTAAATCCCTTATCATTGTCTACAGAGTCCTACACGATACGGTCCCTTCCTATTTCTCTACCTTTGTGTTCACTCAAATGTAATTCCATCACCTCCACTAGCTTTGTTCACAGTGATGCTTCCTAGGCCCACTTGACTTGCATTCCAGGATGTCTGGCTCTAGGTGAGTGATCACACCATCATGATTATCTGGGGCATGAAGATATTTTTTCGTAGAGTTCTCTGTATTCTTGCCACCTCTTAATATTTTCTGTTTCTGTTGGGTCCAAGAAGAGAAGCAAAAAGCAAAGGAGAAAAGGAAAGATATAAACATCCGAATGCAGAGTTCCAAAGAATAGCAAGAAGAGATAAGAAAGCCTTCCTCAGCGATCAATGCAAAGAAATAGAGGAAAACAACAGAATGGGAAAGACTAGGGATCTCCTCAGGAAAATTAGAGATACCAAGGGAACATTTCATGCAAAGATGGGCTCAATAAAGGACAGAAATGGTATGGACCTAACAGAAGCAGAAGATATTAAGAAGAGGTTGCAAGAATACACAAAAGAACTATATAAAAAAGATCTTCACGACCCAGATAGTCACGATGGTGTGATCACTGACCTAGAGCCAGACATCCTGGAATGTGAAGTCAAGTGGACCTTGGAAAGCATCACTACAAACAAAGTTAGTGGAGGTGATGGAATTCCAGTTGAGCTATTCCAGATCCTGAAAGATGATGCTGTGAAAGTGTTGCACTCAATATGCCAGCAAATTTGGAAAACTCAGCAGTGGCCACAGGGCTGCAAAGGTCAGTTTTCATCCCAATCCCAAAGAAAGGCAATGCCAAAGAATGCTCAAACTATCGCACAATTGCACTCATCTCACACGCTAGTAAAGTAATGCTCAAAATTCTCAAAGGCAGGCTTCAGCAATATGTGAACCGTGAACTTCCTGATGTTCAAGCTGGTTTTAGAAAAGGCAGAGGAATCAGAGATTAAATTGCCAACATCCGCTGGATCATGGAAAAAGCAAGAGAGTTCCAGAAAAACATCTATTTCTGCTTTATTGACTATGCCAAAGCCTTTCACTGTGTGGATCACTATAAACTGTGGAAAATACTGAAAGAGATGGGAATACCAGACCACCTGATTTGCCTCTTGAGAAATTTGTATGCAGGTCAGGAAGCAACAGTTAGAACTGGACAGGGGACAACAGACTGGTTCCAAATAGAAAAGGATTATGTCAAGGCTGTATATTGTCACTCTGCTTATTTAACTTATATGCAGAGTACATCATGAGAAATGTTGGACTGGAAGAAACACAAGCTGGAATCAAGATTGCCGGGAGAAATATCAATAACCTCAGATATGCAGATGACACCACCCTTATGGCAGAAAGTGAAGAGGAACTCAAAAGCCTCTTGATGAAAGTGAAAGTAGAGAGTGAAAAAGTTGGCTTAAAAACTCAACATTCAGAAAATGAAGATCATGGCATCCAGTCCCATCACTTGATGGGAAATAGATGGGGAAACAGTGGAAACAGTGTCAGGCTTTATTTTGGGGGCTCCAAAATCACTGCAGATGGTGACTGCAGCCATGAAATTAAAAGACGCTTACTCCTTGGAAGGAAAGTTATGACCAACCTAGATAACATATTCAAAAGCAGAGACATTACTTTGCCAACAAAGGTCCGTCTAGTCAAGGCTATGGTTTTTCCTGTGGTCATGTATGGATGTGAGAGTTGGACTGTGAAGGAGGCTGAGTGCCAAAGAATTGATGCTTTTGAACTGTGGTGTTGGAGAAGACTCTTGAGAGTCCCTTGGACTGCAAGGAGATCCAACCAGTTCATTCTAAAGGAGATCAGCCCTGGGATTTCTTTGGAAGGAAGGATGCTAAAGCTGAAACTCCAATACTTTGGCCACCTCATGCGAAGAGTTGACTCATTGGAAAAGACTCTGTAGCTGGGAGGGATTGGGGGCAAGAGGAGAAGGGGACAATAGAGGATGAGATGGCTGGATGGCATCACTGACTCGATGGACATGAGTCTGGGTGAATTCTGGGAGTTGGTGATGGACAGGGAGGCCTGGTGTGCTGCGATTCATGGGGTCACAAAGAGTCGGACACGACTGAGCAACTGAACTGAACTGTTGGGTCCATACCATTTCTGTCCTTTATTGAGCCCATCTTTGCATGAAATGTTCCCTTGGTATCTCTAATTTTCTTGAAGAGATCTCTAGTTTTTCCCATTCTACTCTTTTCCTCTGTTTCTTTGCACTGATCACTGAGGAAGGCTTTCCTATCTCTCCTTGTTATTCTTTGGAATTCTGCATTCAAATGGGTATATCTTTCCTTTTCTCCTTTGCTTTTGGCTTCTGTTCTTTTCACAGCTATTTGTAAGGTCTCCTTAGATAGCCATTTTGCTTTTTTGCATTTCTTTTTCTTGGGGATGGTCTTGATCCCTGTCTCCTGTACAATGTTACAAACCTTCATCCATAGTTCTTCAGGCACTCTGTCTATCAAAGCTAGTTCCTTAAATCCATTTCTCACTTGCACTGTATAATCAATCATAAGGGATTTGATTTAGGTCATACCTGAATGGTCTAGTGGTTTCCCCTACTTTCTTCAATTTCAGTCTGAATTTGGAAATAAGGAGTTCATGATCTGAGCCACAGTCAGCTCCAGGTCTTGTTTTTGCTGACTGTATACAGCTTCTTATCTTTGGCTGCAAAGAATATAATCAATCTGATTTCGGTGTTGACCATCTGGTGATGTTCATCAGATGGAAAATGTCAGTTTTCATTCCAATCCCTAAGAAAGGCAATGCCAAAGAATGCTCAAACTACCACACAATTGCACACATCTCACACACTAGTAAAGTAATGCTCAACATTCTCCAAGCCAGGCTTGGAATATGTGAACCATGAACTACCAGATGTTCAAGCTGGTTTCATAAAAGGCAGAGGAATCAGAGATCAAATTGCCAATATCTGCTGGATCATCGTAAAAGCAAGAGAGTCCAGAAAAACATCTATTTCTGCCTTTTTGATGATGCCAAAGCCATTGACTCTGTGGATTACAATAAACTGTGGAAAATTCTGAAAGAGAGGGGAATACCAGACCACCTGATCTGTCTCTTGAGAAACCTGTATGCAGGTCAGGAAGCAACAGTTAGAAATGGACATGAAACAACAGACTGGTTCCAAATAGGAAAAGGAGTATGTCAAGGCTGTATATTGTGACTCTGCTTATTTAACTTATATGCAGAGTACATCATGAGAAACCCTGGGCTGGAGGAAGCACAAGCTGGAATCAAGATTGCAGGCAGAAATATCAATAACCTCAGATATGCAGATGACACCACCTGTATGGCAGAAAATGAAGAGGAACTAAAGAGCCTCTTGATGAAAGTGAAAGAGGAGAGTGAAAAAGTGGGCTTAAAACTCAGCATTCAGAAAACGAAGATCATGGCATCTGGTCCCATCACTTCATCGCAAATACATGGAGAAACAGTGGCAGACTTTATTTACTTGTTATCCAAAATCACTGCGGATGATGACTGCAGCCATGAAGTTAAAAGACACTTACTCCTTGGAAGGAAAATTATGACAACCTAGACAGCATATTGAAAAGCAGAGACATTACTTTGCCAACAAAGGTCCATCTAGTCAAGGTTATGGTTTTTCCTGTAGTCGTGTGTGGATGTGAGAGTTGGACTTTTAAGAAAGCTGAGTACCGAAGAATTGATGCTTTTGAACTGTAGTGTTGGAGAAGACTCTTGAGAGTCCCTTGGTCAGCAAGGAGATTCAACCAGTCAATCCTAAAGGAAATCAGTCCTGAATATTCATTGGAAGGACTGATGTTGAAGCTGAAAATTCAATACTTTGGCCATTTGATGCTAAGTATTGACTCATTTGAAAAGACCCTGATGCTGGGAAAGACTGAGGGCAGGAGGAGAAGGGGACAACTGAGGATGAGATTGTTGGATGGCATCACTGACTCAATGAATATAAGTTTAAGTAAACTCTGGGAGTTGGTGATGGACAGTGAGGCCTGGCATGCCACAGTCCACGGGGTCTCAAAAAGTCGGACATGATTGAGCAGCTGAACTGTACTGTGTTCATTCACTACTCTATATATTATACTACCTTTAATGTTAGAAATGGGTGGGAATGTTTTTAGCTGCAAGTTTATAGAATATCTGACAAACATTGGCTTAAACAATAAGCACATTAATAATTTACTTACCCCAAATCCCATAAAGAGGTAAACTCATAATTCGCCCCCAAAACAATGTGATCAGGAATCCAGGTTAATTTAAGTTTCTATTCTACCATGCTTAGCATGTTGGATTATGGGCCTTAGCCTTATTGCCTCATGGTTACAGTGTGGCTGCTGTCATGCCATCCTTCACATCTGCATTCTAGGTAGGAAGAGAAGGGAAGGGAGAGAAGCTGTAGCTATCTTTTTATTTGGAAAGGAATAACTTTCCCTTTGCTCAGTCATGTCCAACTTTTTGCAACCCCACAGACTGTACCCCACCAGGCTCCTCTGTCCATGAGATTTTCCCAGCAAGAATATAGTCAGTGGGTTGCCATTTCTTCTCCAGAGGATCTTCCCAATCCAGGGATTGAACCTGCATCTCCTCCATTGCAGGCAGATTCTCTACTGCTGAGCCACTGGGGAAGTTTTCCCTTATGTCTCATTACCCACAAATAGACCTTTATGTAAGTCTCATTGCTTCAAAATAGGCTAATGATCAACCTTGTAATAAGAGGTATTGGGAAAGTTATTTTCTAACTTTCAAACACCATATTGGTAAGAGGCAGGTGAGAAAAAAACTGTCTACTAGATAAGTCAAATAATATTATCTGCCACACTGGCCTTTCTATTCCATAAATGCACTAAGCTAGTGCTGCTGCTGCTGCTAAGTCGCTTCAGTCATGTCCGACTCTGTGCGATCCCATAGATGGCAGCCCACCAGGCTCTCCCATCACTGGGATTCTCCAGGCAAGAACACTGGAGTGGGTTGCTATTTTCTTCTCCTTTAAGGCCTTTGCATACGCTATCCCCACTGTCAGGAATGCTTTTCCCATATAACTTTTCATGTCTTCCTTCTTTTGGTCATCCAGGTCTTACTTCAAATGTCATCCCCTCAAAGAAACTCTCTCTGACTACCCTGTCTACAACTGTCCTCCCCAAACCTAAGTTACTCTTTATCCCATTACACTATTAAAGCACTTAGAATGAAGAGGATGCTAGAGTAGAAGAGCAACTACTTCCCTACACTCCAAAGATACAGAAGTAAAAAAAGAAAATTGCACATTAGCTGAGAAACAAACAAACATGAAAAAGTAAAATCGAGTTAGTTTCCCTTTTACCAAATATCCATGCTGCCATATCCACGATCCTCCCACCCCTCCACCCCCACTTCTTGTTATCCACTTTCTAGTCCAGAACTAGAAGTAACTGACCACTCCGGGTGTGCTGAGCAGATGACACGGAGATTGCCTGAAAAGGAGGTGTTCTGTGCTGACCCACTGCCAGAGAGGAGTTGTTTCAAAAGGACAGCTTGCTTCTGGCATTAAATGCTAAAATTAAGACTTGACTTCTCAGCCTCCAAAGCCTAAATGTTTGGCATCAAAAGTAGAAATCTAGTATTTTCAATGCTCATATGTCCAAAAGCTGGAGAGCTGGAAAAAGCTAGCAGTCCCAAATTGGTGTCCACTTTGGAATATTTGGCCCAGGAAAATGTATATCCTCATGCTGCAGGAAGTTGGTTTGCAAAAGAAGGCTGAATTGGGGCCAAAAAGCAAGCACCATTTGCCAGAGTGTACATGAAATATGATAGTTTGCTGCACAACATTTCTTTTTGAAAGTTATTTGCAGCTGCCATTACACATCTTTTAAGCTGTAATAGACAGAACTGTTATTTAGAAATTCCAATGGAGGGAAACAAATCTCAGTTCTTTACATTTAAACGTGATATAGTGAGATACTAAGGGATAAATGTAAACATTATGGATCGGACAAAGCAAGGCATGTGGGCAGTGCTCAAATCACTGCAAAGACTGAACCAGTCCAGAGCAAGAGCAGAAATGTTCATCTTCATAGAAAAGCTATATTTACTATTATCCTACTTAAGCTTTATGATGCCTCACTGAGAGAAAATACATTGTCTTAGAAAGTTTAGAGTCAAAGAAATATGACGATGGAGCTCCACTGCTTTTTAAAAGAGTTTTGATTCTTCAGAAATAGTAGAAAACTCAATCACACTTTTTATTCCTTTTCATAAAAGAAGCATGCTTATAGAAACTCATTATGTAAAATTTACTGGTTAACAAAAAGCATTCACTGTTTGATTTGAAAAGTTAGAAACTATATGTCAGCAACACTGGACTATTAAAATAGATTAAAATTTGGCAAGCAGATAGGAAACAGAGGATGTCTGCAGAAACTAGTTTAAAACAAAAAGAGAAAGATAAGGAGAGAAATGCAGAAGACAAATGGGAGAGATTTTTAATATTATTTTTCAGTTTATTCTATTGAAGAATAACTGAGAGTATCAAGAGGCAATTTCTAATGAAATTTCTATTCTCTAGTGACATCAGTAGTAATTTAAGGTGCAAAGCACAGATGTAAACATCTAAGGAAATGGTTTATTCTAATTAAAAAAAAAAAAAAAAGGTTTTGAGTTCCTTGTTGAATTTGTAATTGAAACTAATGGTATAAAGAGCTTTAATATTCTTCATTCCCTGTCTGGTCACCATCCATACACACTTGCCCACTGATCTGTTGCTATTTCTATGAGATGTTGTTAATTGCAGAAATGCAATTTTCTAGTGATTATAAAGAAACATACCTGGGCTGATTTATTTATTTATTTAGTGGCTTTATATTGATCTTCACCTTACAACACAAAAGCAAAGTTCCTAGGTCTGGAGCCTAACTTCCCAGATTCCAAAGTGGCCCTATCACTCATTCACCATGTGACCTGAGACTAGTCATTTACCATCTTTTGCCACAGTTTCCCCACTTGTACAATAGAGGTAATAATAATAATGCCTACCATAAAAACAGGTGAGTACTGCATGAGATAATGCAAATATAGTGCTTAGAATGGTTTCCGGAGATTAGTAAGTCCTCAGTAACTCGGAACCATTATATGATCATCATATGCCATGTAGCTGATTGGGGAACAAATATTAATAAACAAACTTTGATTGAATCTGTTTCTCCTGTACTCATGTAACAAAGCACATTATCCAGCTCTCCAATTCCAGTCTCTGATTGCATCAGAGACATTTAGTCTTTACCAAATAGTCCATACAACAGACCAGAGGTAGTCCTTACATTTATTTGCCAGTCACCCTTGCTGTTCACTGAGACCACTTCCCAGGTGGCACTAGTGGTAAGAAACCTGCCTGCCAATGCAGTAAGAGCTCCGTGGGTTCAATTCCTGGGTCGGGAAGATCCCCTGGAGCAGGGCGTGGCAATCCACTGAAGTATTCTTGCCTGGAGAATCCCACAGACAGAGGGGCCTGGCGGGCTATAGTCCATAGGGCTGCACAGAGTCGGACACAACTGAAATGACTGAGCACTCGGCTGTTATTGAGACCATATTGTAATAATCTGGCCAGGGCATGGGAGAATGCGATGGATGTCTCTTCCAGGCCGATCCAGCTCTCTCTCCCACAGAAACAGCTCAAGATCACGAAATCTGTATGGTGAAGCTGCCAGATGAAGGACAGCATTCCAACACACATCAGAATTTTCATGAATGAGAAATAAACCATTGTGGATTAAGCCACCGAGAATATAGTTTGTTCCTGTAAAGTTGCCTAGTGTTATACTGACTATCACAGAGATCAAAATCATGCATAGTTCCTTAGTAAAGGGGTTACAAAAACAAGACATTATTATTCCACTCCCTTAATAATGACCGGAGAAATCTGCTTTCTCAATTAAAGAAGATTCAATACCTCTTTCTCTTCTACATTTCTCACTGGTTCAGTGGCCAATCTGATACAAAATACTTTTATATCCAACTAGTGTTCTTTATTTCAAATCTGAGAGGCATATTTACTATGGCCTCAACTCTCTAAACTGATTTTTGGAGTTAAACATTTAAATAGAAATACAATTAGTGAATTTCTGCTGACTCCACTCACGGGAGGATGTGGAACACATCACAACCATTTGAAATATCAGCAACAGTTCACATAAAAAGGTGATGTCAGAATGTGGCACTTGTACCTTTCAGGGACTCAATCTGCCCTCTTAATGTGGTCTCACTGGTTAACATTTATCTAAGGGTTTCTTCCTTTTATAATCACTAGGCATGATATTACTCTATTTCGTGTTTATCTGGGTCACTAGTGGATTTATGCTTGGTGAAAAGATGGATGCAATGTGATGAAGCTCAATTGTTAAAACTTCATTTGAGAAGTTATGGTTTTCTTTGTCTTCAGAGTTCTAAAAAGTAGTAATAAAAAACAAGTAAAAATCTATGAAAAAAAAGATCTCTCTTGGCCTACCCAAAAGGCTTAGTGCGTACTTAAAAACAAAAACAAAACAGTAGACTGGGAAATGAGAAGTCAAGGACTAAAGCTATAATGATGACTGGAAGTTTGATTTGTATGTCCTGAGGTTTTTAAGGGCAGACATTGATAAATCAGGGGTTTGCCTTAGGGACCATGACAGTCCTGTAATCTAAAGTACAGGAACTCGTTTAGGGAAAGAAAATACATAAAAGAAATTATCCTGAAAGTCACATAAAGTGTTCAAGACTAAATTTTTGAAAGTGAGTTTCTGTTGCCAGGTCTGTTTTTATAACATTATTCAATCGAAAGTTTTAAGAGGCATATTTGCCAAGTTCTTATAGGACCTGGGCAGCTAAGAACTCTGGCTTCTGACATTTCAGTGAGAAGCCCAAGGTACGGTCATCATTATTCATATAAAATATGGATTTATAAACAGAAATAAAAAGGACAAAATATTGTTAAAAGTAGTGCATTTTGAGTGATTAAAAAAAAAAAAACACTGCTGTATGCTGTCTCTTTACGCACTCATACTACTTAATAAATATAGGAAAATGAATTAGAAACATTTCAGCCTTTTCCACCTGAATAAAAATAGTCTTCTTATAATATGTACAAATAGCTCCTTGCTTGTTGTCTATTTTTAGCTTAAATATGCTTTGATTACATACCAATGAGAAAATATGTTAACAAAATGAAGTGAAGGAATTGAGTGGTTGTACAGATAATTTCGTTTTTGTAACTTTTCACGTAAGATATTAAAATGATTTAATCTAAAATATTTTAAAAAACACTCCTGTAAAATGAACTGTAGACCTGAATTCAGCAGTTACCTAGACAGGAGATATCTGTGTGGTGAGCTACCACAAAACAGGAAAAAGGAATTTTTATTGCTGATATAAATTATCTAGTTTTCCTGCTGACATAGCTTCTTTTCATTTTACCTCTGAGGATACAAGTTACAGGAAATTATGGCTCTTTGGGGATATTCTAAACACTGTGACTTTCTCATGAGGTACACTTTATTCATAAGTTCTCTGTTTAGTTATTTCTTATTCTCGGTAATCCCCTGAACACTAGTCTATACCAGGACATTCTATGAAACATCAGTAAATCATTTCATATTTGATTTGTCTTCTACATGTGAATCTGGGAAAGAAAATTATCCTGAAGCTTGTTTGGGTACTATGATGCCTAAATTCATGTATCAAATTGTCTGGGCCATGGGATGTCCAGTGTTTAGTCAAACATCATTTCGAATGTTTCTGTAAGGGTGTTTTTTGAGGACATTAATACTTAAATCAGTGGACTTTTCTTAAAGCAGATTGCCTTCCATAATGTAGGTAGATGTCATCCAAAGACTTTGCTAGAACAAAAACACTGGTTTTCCCTGAGCAAGAGAGAATTCTACAGCATACTGCTCTCAGATTGGAACTGGAGCATCAGCTCTCGAGTATCCAGCCTTCTACCAATCCTGTAGATTTTGAACTTGAACTTGACAGTCTCCATAATTATGTTAGTCAATTTTTTATAAATTTTTTGCATTTAATTTTATATATATTAAGCTATATATAATATAGTTATAGATATAATCCCTATTGGTTCCAATTCTCCAGGAAATCCCAACTGAAACAGTACTAAGTACAGAAGTACATAAAGGTTATCCTCATCCAGCTCTTGGGAATATGTTAATAGGACAATTCAGATCAGTTCAAATCATGGTCAGCAGTCATGGCATGACTATATTTTTTATAAGAAAAGTTAGATAATCAAAACCATTTACAATTTTTTGAATTTCATGTTTTCACCAGGTCACTTGGATTATTCTCTTCTCTAGCCATGGGGAACACTTTCTTGTTCTGCTTTAACCTCAACTACCTAGAAAAATGATAAGGAAAGAGATCTCTGTTCTAAATATCTAATAAACCATCAGAGTATAAATTTCTAGAAGACCAGTCTAACTCTGTTCAGCTCTCTTGGAAGTAAGCTGTACCCTAATCATCTGAGAGTTAATTCCTTTTTTTTTTAATTGTTTTTTTTTTTTAATTATTTTTTTAATTTTTCTTATCTTTACAATATTGTATTACTTTTACTATACATCGAGATGGATCCGCCACCAGAATACACGTGTTCCCCATCCTGAGCCCTCCTCCCTCCCCCTTCCCACACCATCCCTCCAGGTCATCCCAGTGCTCCAGTCCCAGGCATCTGTTATAGGGCATCGTACCTGGACTGACTCGTTTCAGATATGATATTATACATATTTCAATGCTATTCTCCCCAATCGTCCCACCCTCTCCCAGTCCCAGAGTCCAAAAGTCTGTTCTATACATCAGTGTCTCTTTTGCTGTCTCATAAGCAGGGTGATTGTTACCATCTTTCTAAATTCCATATATATGCGTTAGTATACTGTATTTGTGTTTTTCTTTCTGGCTTACTTCACTCTGTATAATAGGCTCCAGTTCCATCCACCTCATTAGAACTGATTCAAATGTATTCTTTTTAATGGCTGAGTAATACTCCATCGTGTATATGTACCACAGCTTGCTTATCCATTCATCTGTGGATGGACATCTAGGTTGCTTCCACGTCCTGGCTATTGTAAACAGTGCTGCTATGAACATTGGGGTACACGTGCCTCTTTCAATTCTGGTTTTCTCAGTGTGTATGCCCAGCAGTGGGATTGCTGGGTCATAAGGCAGTTCTATTCCCAGTTTTTTGAGGAATCTCCATACTGTTCTCCATAGTGGCTGTACTAGTTTGCATTCCCACCAACAGTGTAAGAGGGTTCCCTTCTCTCCGCACCCTCTCCAGCATTTATTGCTTGTGGATTTTTGGATCGCAGCCATTCTGACTGGCGTGTAATTGAAGTATAGTTGATTTACAATGTGGTGTTGGTTTCTGATGCACAGCAAAGTGATTCAGTTACATATATATGATGTGTGTGTGTGTATGTATGTATGTATGTGTATATATATATATATATATATATATATATATTTGGAACTTTCAAATTCTTTTCCTTTATAGTTTATTATAAGACACTGAATACAGTTAGTTACCTGTGCTATGCAGTAGAACTTTGTTGTTTATCTATTTTTTATGTGTGCTGTGCTTAGTTGCTCAGTAGTGTCCAACTCTTTGCAATCCCATGGACTGTAAACCCGCAAGGTTCCTCTGTCCACGGGGATTCTCCAGGCAAGAATACTGGAGTGGGTTGCCATCCTCCAGGGGATCTTCCCAACCCAGGGACTGAACCCAGGTCTCCCTCATTGCAGGCGGATTCTTTACTATCTGAATCACAAGAGAAGCCCATTTCGTGTATAGTAGTTTATATCTGCTAATCCCAAACTCCCAATTTATCCCTCCCTCACCTTTGGTAACCATAAGTTTGTTTTGTATGTCTGTGAGTCTGATTGTGTTTTGTAAATAAACACATTTATACCATTTTTTTAGATTCCACATATAAGCAATATGATATTTCCTTTCTGTATGACTTACTTTACTTAATATAATCATCTCTAGGTCCATTCATGCAAATGGCATTATTTCATTCTTTTTTATAGCTTAGAGAGTTGATTCTTAATAAATGCTCCTGAGGACACAAAATTGAGAGTACAAAACAAATCAACTAACTAAGTGTTCATCGTCACAACACACATTTTTCCTTCCATGAATTTCATTAATTTATAAAAGGCAGAGGATATAGGAGACAAAGTTAGAATGCAAGGCTCTGTAGTACTATTTGAAGGAACAATGTAAAAATACTTGGAAAATCAAGGAATCGTGACAGGCACTTGTTATTTTGTAAAGCTTCAGAATGTCAACCAAAGGTATATTCCAAAGGTAGGATCCAAACAAATAAAATCTTTAGGATATGAGACAGAATGAATGGGGAGGCAGAATATGCTAGAAATGGGAGGAAGGTTTAGAGTGAAAAGGTGTATTTTTTTCATTCAACAGACATTTATTGAACACAGACTGTGTGTCAAGCGCTGTGTTATTTGCTAAAGTACACCAGTTTTGACCTGGGATTGAAAGACCCGATACTAGGCAAACATAGATGTAGTTTTTATCTTCATTTGCTACAAATTGTCCAGTCACCACTAGCACTCAATGTTTAAAAGAACATATTTAACTCAGACTCTCATACATAAGAATGAGGTATGTGTTTTAAAAGTATTCCTCTCATCTAAATGTTTGTTTTTAAAGTAACTTAAGTCAAAGAAAAGATTTGAAAATGATGATAAGTTTATAGAGGAAGGAAAAAGAAGACAGAGTAAAGGGAGAAATAGAAAGAACAAAACGGGATAGAGAAAAACAATTAAGGGAACATATTTAAATCTTCTCATTCTCCTTAAACACATCCAGCACATATTTAGCCAGTCTACCAGATGGGCCAAGAAACACAGGGAAGTGTATCCCAAATTCAATATGAAAGACTCATGTGAAAAATTGTTCTTTATTTTTAGTGTCTGTGTGTGCACGCACATATGCATGCACATACACGTATATTTATAGCAATTAAATTCTGATTTTATTTGCAAGTGCTAAGATTTAACTTTACACTAAAATATCTAGATAAATAACAAAGATGGGGTAATAATAAAATTCAAATTGCTTTTAAATTTAAAGTTTTCTTCTAAAGAACTTTTACATCAAGGAGAAAACCAAAACACAACTGAAAATATTTAGAAAATGACAACAATAACAAACCAAAGACTATAAGATAAACCAATGTTTTACTAAAATGAAAACTGATAGCCTTAAATATGTTTATTTCTCAGCAAGAAAATAAAATTAAATTAATAATTTAAATAAGAAGTTAGAAAAACTACAAAGTGGGCATAAGAGAACAATACAAGGAACTTCATATACAAAAACAGAAAAAAAATTAACTATAAACAGAAATAGTAAAGATAAATCTAAATGCTAGTGCTTTTAAAAGTTATTTACAAATCACGTCAGGAAGAAAATCTAATTAAAAAGTGATCAAAATGCCTTCACAAGCATATGAAAGATAAGTTTTATCTCAATAATTAAAGAAGTACATATTAAAACAATAGATTTTTGCAATGAAAAATTTTAATAAATTATATCTACTATTGATATATGTGTGGTTTTTTACAACACTTTAGGTAATCAGGCAGCAGCTATTAACATCTTATTCCTGTGTATGTTTTGACCTAGGAGTCTTACCTTTGAAGAGTTTATTCTACAGAATAATGATGTACATGTGCACAAAGATATAGATCCAAAAACACTCATCAAAATGTTTCTAACAATCAGAAATGGGAAATAACTTAAATATTTATTAATATGTGGATAAAATTATAGTACATTCCTAAAATGGACTATTACAACATTTGAAAAGAATGAAGTTGGTGTATATGATTAAATAAAACATGTAAGAGAATTCAAGATACACTGTTAATTTTTATTTTATAGTAAGTTTAGTATACTATAGAAATAGTAATCCAAATTTTAAATAATAACTTTAGAATACAAAAATATTCATAGATATAAAGAAAAAAAGTTAGAGATATTTTTACCAAACTTAATAAGGATATTTCCAAAGGGCAACATTACCAGAGTTTTATACTTTGTATTATTTATATTTCTGGACATTAAATTTTGCATAACATTTTTAAAATTGTAAAAGAAAAAAGAAAATGAGTAGAACAAAACTAAATGTTTGTAAAACTTCCTTGTATAAAAATAATCAGTTACCCTAATTATCTTAACTATACAGTCAAATGAAGATACCTGTTCGGCAATACCTGGACTGATCATTGTGATCAATCTAAACAAAAACTTAGATTTTTGTTTTGTTTTGACTATGTGTTTAGTAGTGAGATACTTAAATCAGACTAGGCCATGCATTCTGAAAGGGAGATGCTTTCTGAGATTGTAGATGGCCATATTTATAAGCAATGAAAACTATGCTTTAATTCACTAGTAATTAAGGAAGCACATATGGAAACAATATTTTTTAAACCATTAGAAATTTTAATAAATAATGTGCACTACTGATATAACTGTGTACCACTCCATAATAAATCATGAAGTGATTCTTATTTAGGGCACTATAAAGACAAGTAAATGGAATCACCCATTGATTTGAAATCATATTGTGAAAATTTTAGTAGATGTTATATTTGCAAAAGGAATGGCACATAGCTCTAATTACAAAGCAATTATAAAGTACTGATGAGAGAAAAGGCCACTTGCCTAATGTCCATTCTCCCCTTTCTTCCTCATTAAGAATATTCAAGTCTTTTTCTAGGACATAAATATTCCTCAGTTGAGTCTTCATTTGCAATCTTCTTTGCAGACAAAAGTGGTTCATGGGATATAAAAGTCACTGAATAGGGTTTCCAGGAACGACTGAGGGCGAGGAGAAGGGGACGACAGAGGATGAGATGGTTGGATGGCATCACTGACTCAATGGACATGACTTTAGGTAATCTCCGGAAGTTGGTGATGGACAGGGAGGCCTGCCGTGCTGTGGTTCATGGGGTCGCAAAGAGTTGGACACGACTGAGTGACTGAACTGAACTGAATAGGGTTTCATGCAAAACTTACTAGCAAATGTCTGTGAATACCAGTTTCCTTATTAATTGAAATAAAAAATTCAGCAGTGGCCACAGGACTGGAAAAGGTCAGTTTTCATTCCAATCCCAAACAAAGGCAATGCCAAAGAATATTCAAACTACTGCACAACTGAACTCATCTCATATACTAGCAAAGTAATGCTCAAAATTCTCCAAGCCAGGCTTCAACAGTACATGAACCGTGAACTTCCAGATATTCAAGCTGGACTTAGAAAAGGCAGATGAGCCAACATCAAACTGGCAATGCTGGACCATCGAAAAAGCAAGAGAGTTCCAAAAAAACATCTATTTCTGCTTTATTGATGATGCCAAAGCCTTTGACTGTGTGGATCACAATAAACTGTGGAAAATTTTTAAAGAGATGAGAGTACCTGACCTACCTCCTGATAAATCTCCATGCAGGTCATGAAACAACAGTTAGAACTGGACATGGAACAACAGACTAGTTCCAAATCAGGAAAGGAGTACATATATTGCATAAGGCTGTATATTGTCACACTACTTATTTAACTTATATGTAGAGTACATCATGCAAAATGGTGGGCCAGATGAAGCACAACCTGGAATTAAGATTGCTGGGAGAAATATCAATAACCTCAGATATACAGATGACAACACCCTTATGGCAGAAAGTCAAAAAGAACTAAAGAGCCTCTTGATGAAAGTGAAAGAGGACAGTGAAAAAGTTGGCTTAAAACACAACATTCAGAAAACTAAGTCATGGCACCTAGTCCTATCACTTCACGGCAAATAGATGGGGAAACAATGGAAACAGTGACAGACTTTATTTACTTGGGCTCCAAAATCACAACAGATGGTAACTGCATCCATGAAATTAAAAGACGCTTGCTCCTTGGAAAAAAAGCTATGACCAACCTAGAAAACACATTAAAAACCAAAAACATTATTTTACGAACAAAGATCCATCTAGTCAAAGCTATGGTTTTTCCAGTAGTCATGTATGGATGTGAGAGTTGGACTATAATATAGAAAGCTGAGTGTCAAAAGATTGACGCTTTTTAACTGTGGTGTTGGAAAAGACTCTTGAGAGTCCCTTGGACTGCAAAGAGATCCAACCAGTCAACTGCACTGAAATCAGTCCTGAATATTCATTGAAAGGACAGATGCTGAAGCTGAAACTCCAGTACTTAGGCCAACTGATACGAAGAACTGACACTGGATGCTGGGAAAGATTGAAGGTGGGAGGAGAAGGAGATGACAGAGGATGAGATGGTTGGATGGAATCACTGCTGCAATGGACATGAGCTTGAGTAAGCTTTGGGAATTGATGCTGGACAGGTAAGCCTGGAGTGCTGCATTCCATGGGGTCGCAAAGAGTCGGACATGACTGAACTGAGCTGAATGTGCTTACTAACGTTTAATACAAAGGATCATAAGACCTTACTACAAACAACTATATGCCAATAAAATGGAAAACATTAAAAAATGGACTGATTCCTAGAAATGTACAATCTCCAAGACTGAGCCAGAAAGAAAGAGAAAATATGAAGAGACAATTTACCAGTAATGAAACTGACTCAGTAATAAAAAAGATTCCCAACCAACAAAATTCCAGGACCAGGTAACTTCACAGGTAAATGCTACTAAACATTTAGAGAAAAGTTAATACCTATTCTTCTCAAACTGTTCCAAAAAAATTTCAGAGGAAGGAATACTTCCAAACTCATTCTAGGAAGCCAGCATCACCCTGATACCACAATCAGACAAAGATTTCACACAAAAAAATAAAATTGCAGTCCGATATCAATAACAACAATAGATGCAAAAATCCTCAACCAGGTATTAGCAAATGGATCCAACAATACATTAAAAGAATCATCCATCATGATTTATCCCAGAGATGCTGCTGCTGCTGCTGCTAAGTCGCTTCAGTCGTGTCCGACTCTGTGCGACCCCATAATGCAAGATGGTTCAATTTCTGCAAATCAATCATTGTGACACACCACACTCACAGACTGAAGAATAAAATCTGTAAATTTAATTTCTAATTATAGTTGTGTTTAATAGCCAGCTACCAACCTAAAAATTCACTCTCATAAACTAGCACGAGCTAACTCCAGTACACCACTGTTTAAACCTTCATCTTATAATTGCTAAGAGTCCAATTTGAGTTATATTCTCATATTATTCACATCATCCTTTAATATGTTTCTGCACTACACACCATAACACATCTCATGTCGAACCAACATTGTTGAAATCTGTTAAACATGGGAGAAATCTATGAAACATTTAAAGAAGAATTAACACCACTCTCAGATTCTTCCAAAATATAGAAAGGAAGAGAATGCTCCCAAAATCATTTTATAAAGTCACATTGTCCTGATACCAAAGCTCGACAAAGACACTAAAAGAGAAGAAAACCACAAACAATATGTTGATGAGCATAGATTCAAGAATTCTTAATAAAATATTACCAAGTTGAATTCAATAGTACATTAAAATGCTCATACACCATTACTAGGAGGAATTTACTTGGGGGATGCAAGGATGGGTCAACTTATGAAAGTAAATCAATATGATACACCACAATACAGAACAAAGGAAAAAATCATGTAATCATCTCAACAGATACAGACAAAGCATTTGACAATATTCAATATCGTTTTGTATAAAATCACTAAATAAACTAGAAATAGAAGAAAATGATCTCAACAAAATAAAGGCCACATATAAAAACCCAACGTTAACACATTCAATGATGAAAAGATGAAAGCTTTTCTTCTATGATTAGGAACACGAGTGTCCCCTCTCACCTCATCTATTCAACATAGTACGGGAAGCCTTAGAGAAATTAAGTAAGAAATAAAAAGTACCCAAATTGGAAAGGGAAAAGTACAATTATTTGTACTTTTTTAATCCATAATATGTATACATACTTTTTAATAAAAGTACATATATACTTTTTTATGTATAAGATGACATGATCTTATATATAAAAATCCCTAAAGATTGCAAATGCAAAAATCTGTTAGAACCAATAGTCAAACTCAGTAAAGTTGTAACAAAATCAACATTTCTACACACTAATAATGAACAACCTAACAAGGAAATTAAGAAAACAGTCCCATTTATAATAGCATCAAAAAGAATAAAATACTTGTGAAGGTGAAGGGCATGTGCAATAAAAAATACAAATCATTGCTGAAAGAAATTAAAGACAGAAATATATGAGAAGACATCCTATGTCCATGAATTAGAAGACTTAATATTAAAATGCTTATACTTCTCAGAGTGTTCTATAGAATTAATACATACAGAATACAATCCAAATATTCACATGGAAACACAAAACCCCCTCATGAGTCAAAACTATCTCAGGAAAGAAGAACAAAGCCGAAGGCTTCACACTTGCTGACTCATAAAACATTACAAAGCTGCAGTAACCAAAACAGTATCTGCTGCTGCTACCACTTTTCAGCTGCTAAGTCATGTCTGACTCTTTGCAACCCCATGGACTGTATGCCTCAGGCTCCTCTATCCATGGGATTTTCCAGGCAAGAATACTGGAATGGGGTGCCATTTCCTTCTCCAGGGAATTTTCCTGACCAAGTTATCAAACCCAAGTCTCCTGTTTGGCAGACAGATTCTTTACCATTGAGCCATCTGGGAAGCCCAACCAAAATAGTATAGTACTCGCATAAAGACAAACGTGTAAACCAATGGAACAAAATGGACAGCCCAGAAATGAATTCAAGCATGTATGGTCAAATGGTCTTCAATATGAAGCAAAGACTATACAATGGGGAAGGGTGATTCCTTCACTAAATTATCTTGGAAAAACTATAGCCACATACAAAAAATTGAAATTGAATTCTTATATACAATAGTCAACTCAAAATGTATTTAAGAGTTTAATAGATTATCTAAAACTACTAAACTCCTAGAACAAAATACAGGGGGAAATCTTTGTAATACTGGTCTTGGCAATAATTTCCTTGATATGACACCAAAAGCATAGGCAAAAAAAAAAAAAAATCAAAATAGATGAGTGGGACTATATAAAACTAAAAAGTTTTGTTCACCAAAAGAAATAATCAAGAGTGAAAAGGCAACATACAAAAAGCTAAAACATATGTGCAAGTCATATAACTGGTAAGCATTTAATACTCAAATGTATCAGATCAGATAAGATCAGATCAGTCGCTCAGTCGTATCTGACTCTTTGCGACCCCATGAACTGCAGCACGCCAGGCCTCCCTGTCCATCACCAACTCCCGGAGGTCACTCAGACTCACATCCACCGAGTCAGTGATGCCATCCAGCCATCTCATCCTCTGTCGTCCCCTTCTCCTCCTGCCCTCAATCCCTCCCAGCATCAGAGTCTTCTCCAATGAGTCAACTCTTCGCATGAGGTGGCCAAAATACTGGAGTTTCAGCTTTAGCATCATTCCTTCCAAAGAAATCCCAAGGCTGATCTCCTTCAGAATGGACTGGTTGCAGTCCAGTGGATCTCCTTGCAGTCCAAGGGACTCTCAAGAGTCTTCTCCAACACCACAGTTCAAAAGCATCAATTCTTCGGCGCTCAGCCTTCTTCACAGTCCAGCTCTCATATCCATACATGACCACAGGAAAGACCATAGCCTTGACTAGGCGAAACTTTGTTGGCAAAGTAATGTCTCTGCTTTTGAATATGCTATCTAGGTTGGTCATAACTTTCCTTCCAAGGAGTAAGCATCTTTTAATTTCATGGCTGCAGTCACCATCTGCAGTGATTTTGGAGCCCAGAAAAATAAAGTCTGACACTGCTTCCACTGTTTCCCCATCTATTTCCTATGTAGTGATGGGACCAGATGCCATGATCTTCGTTTTCTGAATGTTGAGCTTTAAGCCAATCTTTTCTCTCAAATGTATAATGGAACTCTTACAAGTCAGTAACAAAAAATAAAAATAATAACAAAAGTAAATACCCCAAGTAAAAACTGGGCAAGGAACCTGAACAGACATTTCATTAAAGAAGACATACAAATGACCAAAAGGTGTAGGAAAGACCTTCAATATCACAATTTGGAAAAGCAAATAAAAACTATAATGAGATATTATCTTTCACTTATTAGGATGACCATATTAAAAAAAAGAAAATAAAATAACAAGTGTTAGTGAAAATGTGAAGAAATTGCACAGTATAGGTGGGATTGTAAAATGGTGCAGCTACTGTGTAAAACAGTATGGAATGTTTTTAAAAAGAGTAAAAACTAGAGCTAGCATATGTTTCAGCAATCCTGTTCCTAGATTTTCATCCATAAAAATTGAAAACAGGATCTTGAAGAGATATTTCTGCTCCCTCCCTTGTTCCTTGAAGGATTATTCACAATAGCCAAGATATGGACACAACCTACATATCTGTTAGCAGATGAATGAACAATGATAATGTGGTATCATGTTCTTTATATAAGTACAATGGAATGTTGTTTAACAATCAAAAACAAACAAAGGAAATCTTGCTATTTGTGATGACATGGATGAATCTGAAGGACGTTACGCTAAGTGAAATAAGACAGTCACAGCCAGGCAAATATTGTATGATTATATTTATATAAGATATTTAAAGTAGTTAAACTCATTGAGCAGAAAGTGGAATGGTGGTTGCCAAGGCCTGAGTGGAAGAGGGAATTCCTGTAAAATGGGTTTGTTTCAGTCAAGCAACACAAAAAGTTCTAAGAAATCTTCTGTACAAAAGACACTATATAGCATATCATTAGCATACTATAGCATACAACATAGGGTTAGCATTATACATAGCAGCATACGCTAGCATTAATAATACTGTACTATACACTTAAAATTTTGTTAATAAGGTATTTTTATGTCATATGTTTTATCTTCATAAAAGAGATTATAATCATATAAAGTGTGATCTGTGACCACAACAAAATTAAAACTAGAATAACATGAAGTTATCCCCCCAAATCTCAAAAATACATGAAAATAAAACAATGTTGTTGGTCAAGGAAGAAATTACAAGGGAAATTAGAAAATAGTTTGAACTGAAGTATAAACAAGTGCATCAAGTCAGGTTTCAATCAGTATCTAGAAATCACAGCAACAGACAAAACTGAAGGTTAAGAATCTTTAACTAATAAAAGGCAATGAACTACAGAATATACTAATAGCAAATGCCAGAAACCATCTACTATTTCTACAGCTAAAGAAGAACACATCAGGAAGAAGCTTAGAACTGGGAAGAAATCCCCCTTACGCAACTAGTGTAATTTTAAGATCTTATTGGAGGGAGTATGACTGCTACAGGAAACTGCAACCTGCCTGTGACAGACAAGTTTGCCAGAGGCTTAAGCCAGTAAGAGGAGCCCACTGAGTGTCTGAAAAACTCAACAGAGGGTACAGGCAGGATGGAGCTATTCTATAGAAATTACATGCAGGGGACCATAATGTGACCACAAAGCAAGTTGAATAGTGCAGGCTGGCCAGAGCTGGTCCAAATAAACAGTCCTTTCACTGGTAGAGAAGTGTACTGTAGATGCCAGTGGGTCAGAGAGCTTCTGTAGAAAGTGGCCTCCATTGGACGCTGGTAGTCTGGAGCCGTGCCACCAGAAACAGTCCACTAGAGTGCCGCAAAAAATTCACTAGTGATTGAGAATTTAAAGCCTTCTTCACAGCACTGGTTGGTATGGGAGGGATATCACATCAGAAGGAATGCTCTATTGCTTAGGTCATTTAGTCTTCTAGAACCCACTGTTGACTAATGCTAACATCACATTAACTGGCTAATAGGAAATTTTTACAGGACTCATCTTCAGTTTCTCAAAGTAGAACAAAGAAAGGTAAATCTGAGGTGAGAAGCAACAAATTAGTAATCAGCACAAAAATTACCAAATTTCTAGACTACAGAAAAGCAAGGTTTGAAGAGATTTATAACAAAAACAAAACATATATATTATGAAAGAGAAGATCTCAAATCAGTGACATAATCTTCCACCTTAAAAATAGGTAAATTAAACCAAAGTGAGAACAAAAAAAGGAAAAACTAAAAATAAGCATGGAAATCAATGAAATAGAGAAAGGAAAAACAATGGGAAAAGTCGATGAAACCAAAAACTTGTTCTTTGAAAGGATCAATAAAATAGATTAAAAAAACCAATCAGACAGACCACAAAAAGAAAACTATCTGGAAAAGAGGAAACATCATTCCAGATCCTATAGAAATTAAAAGGCTAATGAGGAAATGCTATATCTATAAACCATGAAATTAAATTCATACTTTAAAAATTTTGAACCTAGAATTAAAACTCTGGGCTTGAATGCTTTCATTGGTGAATTTTAAAAATGTATATTATTTAAGTAGAAAATAGATACCAAGAATTCTGTACAAAATTCCAGAAAATAGATGAATTTTCTCAACTCTTTCTTTTTACAAGGTAAGCAATAACCAGATATCAAAAAAATGACAAATACATTGTAAAAAAAGAAAACCAAGAACAAATATTCCTAATGAACACAGTCATACTTGTTAAAGTTAAATTAACAAATATAAATAATAACAATAAATTAAGATCACTGGCTTTATCCCAGGAATGCAAGGCTAGTTTTACATTTGAATTTTACCTCACTGTTTTTAAGAATTAAAAAAAAATCCATATGATCATATCAATAGATGTAGAGAAAGCATATGACAAATTTCAACACTCATTTATGATAAAACTTTTAGCAAACTAAAAGTAGAAAAAACTTCCTCAAGCTAAAAAATTATATTTATAAATATATGTATATTCATATATATTTACTATAGTTAAGTAATACTTATTAATGAAAAACTGAGAGGTTTCCCTTAAAGATCATTCCTATTCCTGATACAGTATCTATTCCTGATAAAAACTCTCAGCAAACGAGAAACTGAAAGGAACTTTCTCATTCTAAAGAGAACTTCACAAAAGTTCTACTGTTGACATTATACTTAATTGTAAAACAGTGAATGATCATGAACAAGTCAAGAATGGCTGCCCTCACCAATTCCTTTCAATGCTACACTGAAGATTCTAGCCAGAGCAAAAGATATGAGAAAGAAATAAAAGACATACAGACTGAAAAGGGAAAGTAGAAATTTCTTTCTTAACAGACGCCACGATTGTGTAAGCTGAAAACTTTTGAGAATATGTGAATTAGCATGATCATAGCCTATAACAGAAGTAGAAATATATATTTTGTTGTTGTTTAGTTGTAAAGTCATGTCCAACTCTTGCAACCCCATGGAGTGTAGCCCGCCAGACCCCTCTGTCCATGGGACTTCCCAGGCAAGAATTCTTGAGTGGGTTGCATTTCCTTCTCCGACTAATATATATATGATTTATACTTTAAAATAAAAGTATTTACAATACATAAAATATGAATTACAGATAAATTTAACCAAATACATGTAACTCCTTTATACTGAAAACTTTATACAGATAAATGTAGAGAAAAATTAAAGGAGGCTTAATAAATGGAGATATATGCCAAGTTTATTGATTGGAAATCATACTATTAAGATGTCGCCCCAAACTGATTCTCAAGTTAATTCCCCCAATTGATCAACAGGCTTATTAATTAAAATTGCCAATCCCAATAAAAATTCTGGCAGACTTACTTATTGAAACTGTCATATTGATTTTACATTTATATGGAAATTCAAAGGATCCTAAATATTCAAAATGGTTTAGAAAAAGAAGAACAAATTTAGAGGACTAATACTATCTGATTTCAAGGCTTACTCTATTTCTATAAAGATAGACATACAGATACATGGGCCAGAATAGAGAGAATATAGACACATACATGGTCAACTGATTTTGAACAAAGATGTCAAGGAATTCAGAAAGGAAAGGGTTCAGTTCAGTTCAGTCACTCAGTCGTGTCTGATTCTTTGAGACCCCATGAACCACACAGCATGCCAGGTCTCCCTGTCCATCAGCAACTCCTGGAGTCTACCCAAACCCATGTCCATTGAGTCAATGATGTGATCCAACCATCTTATCCTCTGTCGTCCCCTTCTCCTCCTGCCCTCAATCCTTCCCAGCATCAGGGTCTTCTCAAATGAGTCAGCTCTTCGCATCAGGTGGCCAAAGTACTGGAGATTCAGCTTTAACATTAGTCCTTCAAATGAACACCCAGGACTGATCTGCTTTAGGATGGACTGGTTGGATGTTCTTGCAGTCCAAGGGACTCTCAAGAGTCTTCTCCAACACCACAATTCAAAAGCATCAATTCTTTGGTGCTCAGCTTTCTTTATAGTCCAACTCTCATATCCATACATGACCATTAGAAAAAGCATAGTCTTGACTAGATGGACCTTTGTTGGCAAAGTAATGTCTCTGCTTTTTAATATGCTGTAGTAAGCATCTTTTAATTTCATGGCTGCAATCACTGTCTGCAGTGATTTTGGAGCCCTAAAAAATAAAGTCAGCCACTGTTTTCACTTCCGCTGTATAATCATAAGGGATTTGATTTAGTTCATACCTGAATGGTCTAGTGGTTTTCCTTACTTTCTTCAATTTAAGTCTGAATTTGGCAATAAGGAGTTCATGGGTCTGAGCCACAGTCAGCTCCTGGTCTTGTTTTTGCTGACTGTATAGAGCTTCTCCATCTTTGGCTGCAGAGAATATAATCAATCTGATTTCGGTGTTGACCATCTGGTTATGTCCATGTATAGAGTCTTCTCTTGTGTTGTTGGAAGAGGGTGTTTGTTATGACCAGTGCATTTTCTTGGCAAAACTCTATTAGTATTTGCCCTGATTCATTTTGTATTCCAAGGCCAAATTTGCCTGTTACTCCAGGTGTTTCTTGACTTCCTACTTTTGCATTCCAGTCCCCTATAATGAAAAGGACATCTTTTTTGAGTGTTAGTTCTAAAAGGTCTTGTAGGTCTTCATAGAACCATTCAACTTCAGCTTCTTCAGCGTTACTCGTTGGGGCATAGACTTGGATTACTGTGACATTGAATGGTTTGCCTTGGATACGAACAGAGATCATTCTGTCATTTTTGAGATTGCATCCAAGTACTGCATTTCGGACTCTTTTGTTGACCATGATGGCCACTCCGTTTCTTCTGAGGGATTCCTGCCCGCAGTAGTAGATATAATGGTCATCTGAGTTAAATTCACCCATTCCAGTCCATTTCAGTTCACTGATTCCTAGAATGTCGACATTCACTCTGACCATCTCTTGTTTGACCACTTCCAATTTGCCTTGATTCATGGACCTGACATTCCAGGTTCCTATGCAATATTGCTTTTTACAGCATTGGACCTTGCTTCTATCACCAGACACATCCACAGCTAGGTTTTGCTTTTTGCTTTGGCTCCATCCCTTCATTCTTTCTGGAGTTATTTCTCCACTGATCTTCAGTAGCATATTGGGCCCCTACTGACCTGGGGAGTTTCTCTTTCAGTATCCTATCATTTTGCCTTTTCATACTGTTCATGGGGTTCTCAAGGCAAGAATACTGAAGTGGTTTGCCATTCCCTTCTCCAGTGGACCATATCCTGTCAGATCTCTCCACCATGACCCGCCCATCCTGGGTTGCCCCACGGGCATGGCTTGGTTTCAATGAGTTAAACAAGGCTGTGGTCCTAGTGTGATTAGATTGACTAGTTTTCTGTGAGTATGGTTTCAGTGTGTTTGCCCTCCGATGCCCTCTTGCAACACCTATTGTCTTACTTGGGTTTCTCTTACTTTGGGCATGGAGTGTCTCTTCACAGCTGCTCCAGCAAAGCACAGCCACTGCACCTTACCTTGGACGAGGGGTCTCTCCTCACAGCCGCCCTTCCTGACCTTCAACGTGGGATAACTCCTCTAGGCCCTCCTGAGCCCACACAGCCAGGATTCCCTGGAGGTTGGGTTGGTCTTCCCAGTAACAGCCCCTGGCCTCCGGCGTGGGATTGCTCCTCCCGGCCTCCCTTGTCCTCGGGCGTGGGGGCGTGGGGTAGCTCTTCCCACCGGCCGCCCCTGGCCTCAGGCTTGGGGCGTGGGGCATCTCCTCTGAGCCGCTGCCCTGACCTCGGAAGTGGGGTAACTCCTCTCGTCGCCACCCCTGACCTCAGACGCAGTAACTCCTCTCCACAGTTCTTGCCCTGTCGCAGTCTGGTACTCTGGCCACTGCCCCTGACCTCGGACGTGGGGTGGCTCCTCTAGGCCCTCTTTAGCACCAGACGCAGCCGCCTGCGCTTTAGCATGCCCGCCACAGCTGCCTTACAAATAGCTGTGAAAAGAAGAGAAGCAAAAAAGCAAAGGAGAAAAGGAAAGATATAAGCATCTGAATGCAGAATTCCAAAGAATAGCAAAAAGAGGTAAGAAAGCCTTCCTCAGCGATGAATGCAAAGAAATAGAGGAAAACAACAGAATGTGAAAGACTAGGGATCTCTTTAAGAAAATCAGAGATACCAAAGGAACATTTCATGCAAAGATGGGCTCGATAAAGGAAAGAAATGGTATGGACCTAACAGAAGCAGAAGATATTAAGAAGAGATGGCAGGAATACACAGAAGAATTGTACAAAAAAGATCTTCACGACCCAGATAATCACGATGGTGTGATCACTGACCTAGAGCCAGATATTCTGGAATGTGAAGTCAAGCGGGCCTTAGAAAGCATCACTACAAACAAAGCTAGTGGAGGTGATGGAATTCCAGTGAAGCTATTCCAAGTCCTGAAAGATGATGCTGTGAAAGTGCTGCGCTCAATATGCCAGCAAATTTGGAAAACTCAGCAGTGGCCACAGGGCTTCAAAAGGTCAGTTTTCATCCCAATCTGAAAGAAAGGCAATGCCAAGGAATGCTCAAACTACTGCACAGTTACACTCATCTCACATGCTAGTAAAGTAATGCTCAAAATTCTCCAAGCCAGGCTTCAGCAATATGTGAACCGTGAACTTTCCTGATGTTCAAGCTGGTTTTAGAAAAGGCAGAGGAATCAGAGATCAAATTGCCAACATCTGCTGGATCATCGAAAAAGCAAGAGAGTTCCAGAAAAACATCTATTTCTGCTTTATTGACTATGCCAAAGCCTTTGACTGTGTGGATCACAATAAACTGTGGAAAATTCTGAAAGAGATGGGAATACCAGACCACCTGATTTGCCTCTTGAGAAATTTGTATGCAGGTCAGGAAGCAACAGTCAAAACTGGACAGGGAACAACAGACTGGTTCCAAATAGGAAAAGGAGTACGTCAAGGCTGTATATTGTCACCCTGCTTATTTAACTTCTATGCAGAGTACATCATGAGAAACGCTGGACTGGAAGAAACACAAGTTGGAATCAAGATTGCTGGGAGAAATATCAATAACCTCAGATATGCAGATGACACCACCCTTATGGCAGAAAGTGAAGAGGAACTCAAAAGCCTCTTGATGAAAGTAAAAGTGGAGAGTGAAAAAGTTGCCTTAAAGCTCAACATTCAGAAAACGAAGATCATGGCATCCAGTCCCATCACTACATGGGAAATAGATGGGGAAACAGTGTCAGACTTTATTTTGGGGGGCTCCAAAATCACTGCAGATGGTGACTGCAGCCATGAAATTAAAAGATGCTTACTCCTTGGAAGGAAAGTTATGACCAACCTAGATAGCATATTCAAAAGCAGAGACACTACTTTGCCAACAAAGATTCATCTAGTCAAGGCTATGGTTTTTCCTGTGGTCATGTATGGATGTGAGAGCTGGACTGTGAAAAAGGCTGAGCACCGAAGAATTGATGCTTTTGAACTGTGGTGTTGGAGAAGACTCTTGAGAGTCCCTTGCTCTGCAAGGAGATCCAACCAGTCCATTCTGAAGGAGATCAGTCCTGGGTGTTCTTTGGAAGGCATGATGCTGACGCTGAAACTCCAGTCTTTGGCCACCTCATGTGAAGAGTTGACTCATTGGAGAAGACTCTGATGCTGGGAGGGATTGAGGGCAAGAGGAGAAGGGGACGACAGAGGATGAGATGGCTGGATGGCATCACTGACTCAATGGATGTGAGTCTGACTGACCTCCGGGAGTTGGTGATGGACAGGGAGGCCTGGCGTGCTGCGATTCATGGGGTCGCAAAGAGTCGGACACGACTGAGCGACTGATCTGATCTGATCTAACTGTTTTCAGTGTTTTCCCATCTATCTGCCATGAAGTGATGGGACTGGATGACATGATCTTAGTTTTCTGAATGTTGAGCTTTAAGCCAACTTTTTCACTCTCCTCTTTCACTTTCATCAAGAGGCTCTTTAGTTCTTCTTCACTTTCTTCACTATCTGAGAGCACTTCAGCGTGCTGTTATTTGCATATCTGAGTTAATTGATATTTCTCCCGGCAATCTTCATTACAGCTTGTGCTTCTTCCAGCCCACTGTTTCAAGCAGGGTGACAATATACAACCTTGACGTACTCCTTGTCCTATTTGGAACCAGTCTGTTGTCCCATGTCCAGTTCTGACTGTTGCTCCCTGACCTGCATACAGGTTTCTCAACAGGCAGATCAGGTGGTCTGGTATTCCCATCTCCTTCAGAATTTTCCACAGTTTACTGTGATCCACACAGTCAAAGGTTTGGGCATAGTCAATAAAGCAGAAATAGATGCTTTTCTGGAACTCTCTTGCTTTTTCGATGGTCCAGCAGATGTTGGCAATTTGATCTCTGGTTCCTCTGCCTTTTCTAAAACCAGCTTGAATATCTGGAATTGCACGGTTCACGTATTGCTGAAGCTTGGTTTGGAAAATTTTGAGCATTACTTTACTAGCATGTAAAATGAGTGCAATTGTGCAGTAGTTTGAGCATTCTTTGGCATTGCTTTTCTTTGGGATTGGAATGAAAACTGACCTTTTCCAGTCCTGTGGCCACTGCTGAGTTTTCCAAATTTGCTGGCATATTGAGTGCAGCACTTTCACAGCATCATCTTTTAGAATTTGAAATAGCTCCACTGGAATTCCATCACGTCCACTAGCTTTGTTCGTACTGATGCTTCCTAAGGCCCACTTGACTTCACATCTTCAACAAATGTTACAAAACAATTGGATATTCACATGCAAAAAAAAAAAAATTTCCCTTACCTCCCATGGTATAGAAAAATCAATCTCAAATTCATGCTATGCTATGCTATGCTGTGCTATGCTATGCTATGCTATGCTAAGTCACTTCAGTCGTGTCCGACTCTGTGTGACCCCACAGACGGCAGCCCACCAGGCTCCCCTGTCCCTGGGATTCTCCAGGCAAGAACACTGGAGTGGGTTGCCATTTCCTTCTCCAATGCATGAAAGTGAAAAGAGAAAGTGAAGTCGCTCAGTCATGTCCGACTCTTATCGACCCCATGGACTGCAGCCTACCAGGCTCCTCCGTCCGTGGGATTTTCCAGGCAAGAGTACTGGAGTGGGGTGCCATTGCCTTCTCCAATTCATGCTATACCTAAATATATGAGCAACAATTTTCTAGAATAAAGCAAAATTCTTGTGACCCAGAGCTAGAAAAGCTTTCTCAGATAGGAACGAAGAGCACTAATCACAAACAATGGTAAGCTGAACTTCAAAAAACGTTTAGATAATGGAGCCGTTATTTTTTAAAAAATGTAGGTTACATACTAAGAGACAATATTTGCAAAATACATATCCGATAAAGTACTTGTATGTAGAATACATAATGAATACTTTCAAGACATAATAAAAAATAAAGTTATTAGCAAAATGGGCAAAGATTTGAACAAATTTACCAAAGAAAACATGCAAATGGATAATACAGACCCAAAAAGATACTTAACATCAATAATGATTAGGGAAATGAAAATTAAATCCGTAACAACATATTTCTACACATCCACTGAAATGGATAAAATTTAAAAGACTGACAGTTATACATGGTGAAGAGGATATGAAGCAACTGGAAACTGCAGGTATTACTAGTGGAAATGCAAACTACTGTACCCACTTTAGAATGAAATATGACAGTTTCTTAGTTATATGCCCCAGCAGTTTCACTCCTAGATATTAGTTATGAGAAATGAAAATATATCCACAAAATCTTTGACTTGAACACTCAGAAAGCTTTAGTCTTAATACAGCTTCAAGATGGAAACAATGAAAATGTCCATAATATGGTGACTATATCATACATTTTGTTATGTCCATATGGGAGATTATTGTGTATGCTCAAATTTCTTTCTTTTAGTTGTGTCCAACTCTTTGCAACCCCATGGACTATGTAGTCCATGGAATTCTCCAGGCCAGAATTCTGGAGTGGGAAGCCTTTCTCTTCTCCAGGGGGTCTTCCTAACCCAGGGATCGAACCCAGGTCTCGTGCATTGCAGACAGATTCTTTACAAGCTGACCTACAACGGAAGCCTTGGGAGATTATTATTCCATACTAAAAAAGGTTGAATTATTGATAAATGAACTTCAAGAACATTATGCTAAGTGAAAGAAATCCAACACTAACCAACTTCACAGTGATATACTGCATGATCTATATGAGTACATTTGTGTGAAATTTAAGAAATGACAGAGAGTAACATAAGAAGATGAATATCTATTTTGGACTAGGGGTTTGAAGACTGACTCAAAGGATATGAGGGAAAATTGAGGAAGGATGGAAATTTTTATATCCTGATGGTGGTGGTGGTTATATAACTGAACTTGTCAAAACTATTCCAATCATACTTTTATAAAGTTGGTAAATTTTTGTAAGTTTATTATACTCCAATGAAAGCTAATTAAATGAAAAAAATCAGAGTAAGCCCCTAGCCTCAATATCTTCTATTTATTTTTAAATCCCCAAGTGAGAGGAGTCCTCTTGCTTTTCCTCTTCTTGCGTAATGAAGTTGTATGTGTTCTGGATCTATGTTTAAATCTTAAAGTGTCTCTGACACTTTCAAAATTCACATTCTACCTTCAGAATCCAGTGGTCTCAGAGAAACAAGAGGAGCTGTTAGGGTACAAAGAAATTCAATAAATAATATAGCTATTATATCTAGAATAATGTTACAAGTGAATGTTCCTAGAAAATATTATGATTCTGTAGAGTAAATGTGTATCATCCTGCATAATGTTTAAAAATAACATCAATTTTTGGTGACATGTTTAATAATTGGTCACTGCTTTCCCCAAAAAGCATTCAATTTTCAAGTTATTTTCATTCCTTTTCACTCAGGATCCTTGAAAATTTATTCTGTCAATTGACTCTGAGAAATCTAATCCTCACATCTATCTACTGAAGCCTGGGATTTTTCATGCTAGAAAACCCTACACATTACAAATATTTTTATCCATCAGGCTCATTACAATTTAATCTGTTTTGTGATTGTATAAAATTTCAGATAACATATCACACTGGTGTTTAGATTTTCCGTGACTTAAAAATAATTTATAATTAAATCACATTTTGGATTTAAAACAATGATCAGCAACACACTTAAGCTGTATAAGATTTAGTTTCTTAAATATTGTGTAAAAATAAAAATCATAAATGGAGTTCATAAAAATCTTTAGAATATATTACATTGGAATTTATATTTTTTTCATTTTGTTTTTCTAATAAAAAAAGAAGAGTAATTTTAAGAGTAACTGAAAATACATACTGAATGAAGACATCTATGAAATCAGGTATTTCCAATCAAAATTGCTACTTCAATAATGGATATTTGTTTTTCATATGTATGTGTTATAATATTATAAATATCTTTGGGCTAAAATTTGCATTTTCATGAAGAAAAATAATGAGTTATAAGGAAGAATAAAATAGATATTATTACTCCATGTGTTTCCTGGTGGTAAAGAATCAGCCTTCATTGCAGGAGACCTGGGTTCACTCCTTGGTTCAGGAAGATCCCTGGAGAAGGGAATGGGAACCCACTTCAGTACTCTTGCCTAGGAAGACCCATAGGCAGAGAGGCATGGTGGGCTACAGTCCATGGGGTCACAAAGAGTCAGACAGGACTGAGCAACTAATGCTATTACTCCTTGGTATGGTGTTCAATGATGAGCTTATCTATTTCTCTTAAGGATCTGATTGCATTTTGAGTATGGAGTTCTGTAGCAAGGGAATATCTGAGGCTCAAACTGCATACAGATATGCACATTGGAACTCAGTTTTAAACCAATGTTCAGGGCCTTATCTTCTTTCCTACTG
Source organism: Tragelaphus eurycerus (assembly GCA_935064755.1). NCBI lineage: Eukaryota > Metazoa > Chordata > Mammalia > Artiodactyla > Bovidae > Tragelaphus > Tragelaphus eurycerus. The sequence continues at coordinate 16,428,112 of CAKXYN010000003.1, forward strand.
CCAAACTAGTTTCCTTAAGTGCGGCCTTTTGGGTTGGATGGTGTATGTTCATCACATTTACAAACCTATCTGAAAATATTTTGTTATTGTACTCAGCCTGTTGGCATTACTTTGCCAGCAAAGGTATGTCTCGTCAAAGCTATGGTTTTTCCAGGAGTCACATATGGATGTGAGAGTTGGACTATAAAGAAAGTTGAGTGCCGAAGAACTGATGCTTTTGAACTGTGGTGTTGGAGAAGACTCTTGAGAGTCCCTTGCACTGCAAGAAGATCCAACCAGTCCATCCTAAAGGAAATCAGTCCTGAATATTCATTGGAGAGACTGATGCTGAAGCTGAAACTCCAATACTTTGGCCCCCTGATGCAAAGCACTAACTCATTGGAAAAGACCCTAATGCTGGGAATGATTGAAGGCGGGAGGAGAAGGGGATGACAGAGGATGAGATGGTTGGATGGCATCACCGACTCAATGGACATGAGTTTGAGTAATCTCCAGGAGTTGGTGATGGACAGGGAGGCCTGGTGCACTGCATGCAGTCCATAGGGTTGCAAAGAGTTGGACATGACTGAGCAACTGAACTGAACTGTGGCACAAATGCCAGACCTCTCTTGTACCTTGGCCTGGCTTGGTTTGCATGAGGCCTGAGGTCTTTGGAAGGAAGAGCAGTCACTGTTTGAATGGACCACAACAGACCACAGAGGAAAGGAGCTCAGTAAACAAGCAGAACTGGCCCATTGCAGGAGGAGTAGAATTGTGGAGCAGTCCCAGAGAGGGAGGGGGTGGGAGAACTATTTTGCAGTGGAAACAAAGCCAAATGGACTGACAGAGTTCATTCAGGAGCCAGTGGGAAGGTGTAACTGAAGCGCCAGCAAGTGATGCCTAGGACTGAAGGTGTGGAATTGGGCTGAAGCTGCCCAAAACAACAGTGATGTTTAGTTTATTTCTCTTGGAGAGGTAACAGGGTCAAGACTACACATTCTATAAGAACGATTTTGCCATTTTAAACAAATCAACACTCACAAATCAGATCCCTCCCTGCCCCGTGGTTCATCTGCCCCATGTAATCCTTTGGTTACAGAAAGCACTTCAGAACAAAAAATGCAGGCTGGCTGTAAAGCTTCTTTCACCAAGGCCCAGCCTCGGGGCTAAAATGGAGAGTTCTGCCAGCCATCAAACTTAACAGCCTTTAAACATGTGCAACATTTCTCTAAGCAAATTGGTTCCTTAATATGGTAAAATGTGCAGCACCCAAGGGGAAATGCTGGTGATCTCATAGCCCAAAACTGATGGAGTCACAGCACTGTATTCCTGAAAAGCACTCATACTTTCCACTTTGATAAAACCAGAAGCACATAGGAGAGTCAGTAGGTTTTGACATCCATTGTTTATTCTCAGTGAACTTTTCCTCCCATACAGCACAGCACAGTGGTTTAATTCAGGGCTTATGAGATATTTTTTTTTAATATAAACCATTCAAATTTTTTCTATATTAATCAGTGGTTTCTAAAGATCCACAGGGATAAATAAACCCTGCAAGCTGGCAGGGGCTTTTCATGGCACAACCACTGGTAGTTATAAACAGTAAACAAAACATAGTAACCATTTTAAGCACAAGAGATTGCTGTATCACAGGGGGCATAAATCATTAGCTTAATAATTTCAGCAGCAGTGTCTCTAAAGCAAAATTAAGCCAACAGTTCCCCCTGTGGCAATAATGAAGTACTGTCATGTGAAAAGAGAAAAACAACCCAGAGAAGGCACGATTGTGCCTTGGCTATGACTGAAAATCCAAGTTCAACAAATAACTGTAGAACTCTTGTCTCCGTGCCGCTCTTTTGAAAGGTGGGAAGAGGGTTGCCTCCAAACCCCAAGACCATTCTTGTAGACATTTTGACAAGCACAAGCGTTCACATGGGTTCAAGGCCCCTGTGGCTAGCATGTGCCAGAGTTAGGGCATGAAAGCGATGACATATTACAGTTGAGAAGATGACAAATTTCTCTCAGCTGTACAGGCAGACATTATTCACAGATTTCGAGAGAGCCAAAAGAATGAGAGACCCAGGACAGGAGAAATGACAAAGCTCCCCTTCTCGGGGGCTCGCAAACTAAATGGTCAGCAGTCTGATAGGAAACACTGCAATTTTCAGTCAGGCCATTGGACCCAGCCACAAGAGTAGAACTGACCTGTCTTTCCCATGAATTGTACCAAGTGCCAAAGTTCACTTAAAAAAAGTGTTAATAGTTTGTTCATTCTGGTTAAGGGTCCTTGACAATAGGACATTTCCAGGCAAAAGGAGTTCAGGGAGACCATCTTGATCTCTCTGCTGTGTTGAGTCAATATTACAGAATCTTCCTTTTTTCACCCTGATTTCTTTATCTCTTTTATGAAATCAATATAGTCTTGTCATTATCCTTACAAAAGAAAGTTTTGATTGGACACGATTTTTTTTCTCCCCTCAATAATACCACTTCTTTAATGGAGCATATTACCTACTAACAATAGTCCCTATGTTTTTAGAGTACCTATTACGGACAAAACTACCTCTTAACGCATGTTTTTGGTTTTAAAACTATATTATTCAATCAAGCAGAAACTGTATTATTTGCACAAAGCTGACTTCCAGTTTGACTACCTTTTTCTGTATTCCTATCTTCCTTTCTAGAATGTAAGCTTCAAGATATTGCTTTGGGTCACTGCTGTATCTGCATGACGTAGAACAGCAGAGTGCCTGGCGCAGAGCAAGGGAGGCACTGAAGAAATGTTAGATGAGAGAGAAAAAAAATGGAGTAAATTTTTTTTTCTCCATTAGACAATGTGGGAGAAAACTAACACTAGAATTACGTATACTTAAGTCAAGAATAAGTCGTCCCTTAAGCCCTCCCTCCCCTTTCTGGTGACTTGCCTGTAACCCTGTGAGCTCTGAGCACTTATGCACCCCTGGCCCTAACTGCTCCAAAGGTCAGTGTTTCTGTTCTACTGAAAAATCCCCTCAAGTGTTTCTGAACCCAATCTAAAATCCTAGCCCTTATTCCCAACTGAATTATTTGCTTGAGAGTTTGGCTTGAGAATCTAAGGTCTGACCTGGAAATAAATGCTGATTACTTGTGATCTTGTGGCCAAACCAAAAGGCCAAAGGTCTTTTCCCTTTCTACTACTGTGAATTCAAAATGGTATTTTGGCCAAACTAAACATTTTATTATGCACTATAAGGGGCATGTAAGTCAAAACCTCTGGCCTTAGGAATAAGTTAAACTGGTCATAGAGATCCTTAAAAAAAAAAAAAAAGCTTCTGTGGCTTCATTTCTGATGATATGCTTGTTTTGTCCTAAGTTTGATCTTAGAATTCATTTTTAAATAGCATGTTATGTAGGTCTATGTTGCATTATTCCTATATTTCTGCTGCCATTATGTATTTAAACTTATTTAAATTTCCTTTCAGGGCTTCCCTCCTGTCTCAGAGGGTAAAGAATCTGCCTGTAATGTGGGAAATCCCTGTTTGATCCCTGGGTCAGGAAGACCCCCTGGAGAAGCAAATGGCAACCCACTCCAGTATTCTTGCCTGGAGAATTCCATGGACAGAGGAGCCTGGCTCAGAAAGTAGGATTTAAAGAACTAGGCAAAATTAATTTGAAAAATTAATTATGAAAGCATTTCTAACATACAGTTCTGTCACTAGAATCTAACCATTTGAATCCACAAAGGCAATGAGCGGTAACTGTTCCTCATCTTTTCACAAGCTCCCTATTAGTTGAATGTGCAGAGCTCTTTTATGACTTATTTCTACTGAAACCTCTGTTTCAGTATGATTTCAACTGAATAAAAATTTCTGGGGGGAGTGTGGGAAGACTGATATTTGCCTTAACCCCACGTACCCTTTAGTGATGGCCCTGATGACAACACACATCTGGATGTTTTGAATCATCCCAATGATTGATTCGATTTTTCCACTCTTCACCTAGACTTTTGGCATTGCACAGACAGAGCTGTATCATTTTGGGCTTTAGTCTGTAACTTGCTTGCAGCTGCATGCTTTGCACTACACTCTGCTTCACCTTTCTTCTTGGCTACACTTAGCCCGGCCTCTGAATGTTTCCGCCCCCTCTCCCCTTGCATATGTCATCCCAGCCTAACTGAGCACCAAGCCTCTTCTGCTCCCTGTCCAAGACACACTTCTTTCTTGAATCCTTGAACCTAGTCATAAGTCACTGGGTGTCGAAGTATTCCTTTATAGCTTTACAGGAGATTGCAATGGGTAAGGCGTGATCAGAAATGCCCACTCCCCTAATCTAGCAATCAAAAGTGTTTATCGAGCACTTCCTTTATGTTTAACGTATAACCAGGTCCTGAATTCTGAGGGCCTAATTTATGAATTTCCACTCTCTAATCCTACCTCCTCTCTCAGTGTGAGCTGCATGGAACAATTCAATTTCATTTAGCCAAAGCTGACTTCAATGTCTGTTTCTTGAAAGGCATACTACAAAGATGCCTCAGGGGTTACAAAGATAAATTGCATATATCCACTGACCTCAGACCAATTTCGCAATACATATAAATGGGATTCAAAATTATGAAAAACTTGAAACTGTGGGATTAAAAAAAGGATTGTGCCTAATTTGAACCAATGAGAAATTCAATTTACTTATTTCTTGAAAAACTGCCCAATTTGAAGACTGACTTAATTGCAAACTGTGTTTCTGTGATTGCCATCACCTATAGCACTAGTGAAAAGAAACACAAGCCCTCCTTTGTCAGTATTATGAGAACTCTTGGTTACTTGTATTTGAATTTCTGAAAGTGAGCTTTGGTTTTATAACCTAAGCAAACACTGTTATTATCATTTCAAATCTCATTTTTTATAGCCTTTCACAGTGTTATCCAACTTCATTAAGTGGTGCTGCCAGAGCCAGTGCTGAAAACAGACCAAAAATCAATAACTTTGGAATAGAAGTAAGAAGGGATAAACCACTAGAAGGAGAACAAACAATCACCAACATTAATTTTGGAAAGAGCCCTCAGCAAAATAATAAAGGAAATGTAAAAAACAACTTCAAAGCAAACATACACTAAAATAATTATGAATTTTTATAAGTTCCAAAATGCGTGCTCCCTTTGGGAAAATTTGTTTTGAATTATTTGAGTTGTAAGTTATATAAAGTCTCCAGGAATAACATTTCTCTTATATGAAAAGCAAGTGCCCTGTACTTAAATTTTATTTCCCACTGCTCTCCCTTACAATCCCTACAGTTTAGTTAGCAAAGTCCCTTTATTATTCCACACATCCTCTGCCAAGGAAACCAGTATTATTCCTTTCACTATTTCTTTTATTATTTTTATGATGCTCCTCTTCCTGTTTTAAATATCTTCACTCTTCCTACCCACTAATCCAAATATATGGCCCCGCTTCAAAGGCCCAATCAAACTCCACCTCATCGGCAAAGTTCTACCTGACTTAGGAGAGTCATAGGATTTTATAGTTGGAATGGATCTTAGAGATTATCTAGTTCAAATATTTTCCAACTGTGCAAAAGAGAGACACTTAGGAATATTTCAAAAGACAGTCAGAAATGGAAAGAGCAGTTTAAGTGGGCAGCAGACCCTAGGGCCCTCACCCTCTTTCAACCAACACTGCTTTCATCATATCAATTGTTTTACCTTTCCAAGAAAGAAATTGTATGAACAATAAATTTTGGAGATTTGGGGAGGTAAAACCCATGGTCCAAAATGACAAATAAACCAAGGCTGTCCACTGAATATCTTATTCTGGTTTATAGTCTATGACAAAACTAGGCTAAAATTCTAGGATCTTTGAACTTCCAGCCTAGCTACACTGATTTACTGTATCACTAGAATTTCCTACTAATGACTCAATAGGGCCTTTTGTTACTTACACATTTGTGGTTTGTCTGTCTAATAACACTGAATGAGGCTGCCTCATGTCAAGGTGTAATTTTTATTCTTCTATTCTTCTCTTAGAAGAGGTCTAGGTTCAGAAAATACATTTGCTCTGTCTTTCCTTTCCAGAAGCATAGACATTAATGTCAGGATATTGCAGATGACACTACCCTTACGGCAGAAAGTGAAGAGGAACTCAAAAGCCTCTTGATGAAGTGAAAGTGGAGAGTGAAAAAGTTGGCTTAAAGCTCAACATTCAGAAAACTAAGATCATGGCATCTGGTCCCATCACTACATGGGAAATAGATGGGGAAACAGTGTCAGATTTTATTTTGGGGGCTCCGAAATCACTGCAGATGGTGACTGCAGCCATGAAATTAAAAGACGCTTACTCCTTGGAAGGAAAGTTATGACCAACCTAGATAGCATATTGAAAAGCAAAGACATTACTTTGCCAACAAAGGTCCGTCTACTCAAGGCTATGGTTTTTCCAGTGGTCATGTATGGATATGAGAGTTGGACTGTGAAGAAAGCTGAGTGCCGAAGAATTGATGCTTTTGAACTGTGGTGTTGGAGAAGACTCTTGAGAGTCCCTTGGACTGCAAGGAGATCCAACCAGTCCATTCTGAAGGAGATCATCCCTGGGATTTCTTTGGAAGGAATGATGCTAAAGCTGAAACTCTAGTACTTTGGCCACCTCATGCGAAGAATTGACTCATTGGAAAAGACTCTGATGCTGGGAGGGATTGGGGGCAGGAGGAGAAGGGGATGACAGAGGATGAGATGTCTGGATGGCATCACTGACTCGATGGACATGAGTCTGAGTGAACTCCGGGTGTTGGTGATGTACAGGGAGGCCTGGCGTGCTGGGATTCATGGGGTCGCAAAGAGTCGGACACGACTGAGCGACTGAACTGAACTGAACTGATTGAAATTCCATTAACTCCATCCTTTATAGAAATTTTTCTATTTCCAAACAATGCATTAGAGTTGGCATAAATGGTGTTCAGTAGAGCCTTTCTTTCATTATAAAACAATAATTGATATCTCTAGACTCAGATGTTTAACCTCTTGTGTTTATAAGTCTAGGCTTAATCAGTTAAACGCCTTGTTCCAAGTGCACTGTTTTTAACCTTTGAATGTCATATTGCTGACCTTTTACAATTGCAGTATGACATATTAACAAGAAAAACTGACCTCTACTCTTATAATTTTCTTTTTAATTTTTAAATAATTTAAATATTTCCTCTATTCTTGATCCATTGTAAACTCCTTCTTCAGCTTGTCTTTTCTTCTGATAACTCTTGAAAGGATGCTCTGCACATGCTATCTTTGCTTCCTCTGCAGCTCCATCTTCAGGTTCTATACTTGTTCAATCATTAAGTCATGTCTGACTCTTTGTGACCTCATGGACTATATGCCAAGCTCCTCTGTTGTCCATTATCTCCAAGTCTGCTCAGATTCATGTCCACTGAGTCGGTGATACTATCTAACCATCTCATCCTCTGTTGCCCCTTTCTTCTTTTGCCTTCAATCTTTCCTCGCATTAGGGTCTCTTCTAATATGTTGACTCTTCACATCAGGTGGCAAAAGTATTGGAGCTTCAGCACCAGTCCTTCCAATGAATATTCTGGGCTTATTTCCTTTAGGATTTACTGGTTTGATCTCCCTGCAGTCCAAGGTGCTCTCAAAAGTCTTCTCCAGCACCACAGTTCAAAAGCATCAATTCTTCAGCTCAGCCAACTCTCACATTCATACACAACTACTGGAAAAACCATACCTTTGACTACATGAACCTTTGTCAGCCAAGTAATGTCTCTGCTTTTTAATATGTTGTCTAGGTCTGTCATAGCTTTTCATCCAAGGAGCAAGCATCTTTTAATTTCATGGCTGCAGTCACCATCCACAGTAATTTTGGAGCCCAAGAAAACAAAATCTGTCATTTTTTTCACTTTTTCCCCTTCTATTTGCCATGAAGTGATGGGACCAGATGCCGTGATCTTAGTTTTTTGAATGTTGCATTTCCGATCAGCTTTTTCACTGTCCTTTTTCACCTTCAAGGGACTTTTTAGTTCTATACTGTTTATCTGAAAAGTTTTATTGTTACATCTCTCTCCTTTCTCTGTACACTCTATTTCCTTCCCTTGAACATGTTAGACTCCCAAATCTGCTTTTCTAGGAATGCCTTTTCATCACTGCCTTTATATTAGAGCAAGCAGAGCCCTCTCCTGAAATTCAAACTGTAGACACCTGCCCTTCATGAGCGGAGCAGCCTGCAAGCCCAACAGGCTGTGCTCATCTGGAGCCTACATCCTTCCATCCAAACCACACTCAGGTGCCCAGGATCTCAGAGTTCTTACTTGAATCTCACTGAGTCTTTTCTTCTTGAATCTGAGTTTATATTAATACTTATGAAGTGTAAAATGTTTTGTGAGATGCTGGAGGTGGCCAAGGAGTGGGTGATGGTGAGAAAGGCAATTGCAGACAACAGGAACGTAGACAGGGCTTCAGCCTTCAAGTTGGGGCTTCCCAGAAGTGCACTTGAGATCCGTTCCAGGGTTGGAAGATAAAGGGGAAGCTCTTTCTTAGCTAGCCTCCAACATTTTAGTACAGAATTCTAATTCAAACCTGGCCTTCAAGGTTGATATGAAGGAATTTTGTCATGGTAGGAGGGTAGGCTACATTTCATTTAGCAATCCTGACTTGATTTCTAGCTTTTAAATATTTAGCATATGTTATGCAGTCTTCCATGTTTGCTTTTACCTGAGGACCCACAAATCTTAGGGAAAGACATGAGTGTTTTTTTATCTAAAGTCAACATGAATTTCTGACTTCATACTGGTCTTTTTAAAAGATGGACATGAAACTTAGAATATCAAAAGCTAAGTCAATATCTTCCTTCTCATCTTATACCTGCCTGTCCATGTTGGTGGATGGTTTCATCACTTTTCTTAGTTAAATAGCTTCATCATCCATATGCTGCTGCTAAGTCGCTTCAGTTGTGTCCGACTCTGTGCAACCCCATAGACGGCAGCCCACCAGGCTCCTCTGTCCCTGGGATTCTCCAGGCAAGAACACTGGAGTGGGTTGCCATTTCCTTCTCCAATGCATGAAAGTGAAAAGTGAAAGTGAAGTCGCTCAGTCATGTCTGACTCTTAGCGACCCCATGGACGAGCCTACCAGGCTCCTCCATCCATGTGATTTTCCAGGCAAGAGTACTGGGGTGGGGTGCCATTGCCTTCCCCGCATCATCCATATAGTCACTAGCTAAAGGTCTCTGAGTCATTTTCAACCTTTCTCTTACCTAACCTTCAGGATTCAATCGGAGATAAGATATATCTCATGTCAAATATCTGACTTCATCTTCTTCCAAGTCTGTGAGCTAACTCATTTTATTGGCCATTTAACTGCTCTATTTCTGTCCTTCCCTCTTTAATCACATTTCTACCAGAATCAGCATGTTCACTTCATCACCTTGTCCCCCATCCCTGCCCCATTTTCTACAGAAAACAAATCCATTTTCAGTTTTAAGATCTTCACAATCTGACCTCCGCCTACCCTTCCAACCTTACTGACTGCCAACAATCATTCTTGTCTCTTAGCCTTCATATTCTCTATACAGCCATACACATATGCTTTACAATCTAGTCAATCAGACTACTGACTAATCCCAGATGATTTGCTCATTTATAAATCTGTCATATACATGTACATTTCACATACATGTACATTTACTTAAACGACTCCTTCTGTCTTCACTGCTTCCTTCCTCCTTTGACTTCTGTAAACATCCAATTAATTATTCCATTGCCATTCACTCTATGAAGCTTCTACAACAACTCTACCAAAATTACTCTGTATTTTATGCTCACTTAACATTATTTATACCACAATTACAATGCTTCCATGTTTTGCAAGTTATGAATGGGCACCTTTCTGTCCCTTAAATAAAATTCCATTTACTCAGGGAATAGTTGGCACTCATTTCTGTATATTCTTCATTCCTTGCATATTATCTTCATGCCTTGTATACTATGTCTCCTACACAGTAAGTGCTTTGTAAATATTTGTTTAATTTCTAAGCCAGATTTAAACAGAGATTGGTTTTAACAGAAATACAAAGCACACCATACATCAGATTCAGGGAAGGAGGACTATCAGGATGCCTTTGTTCTATTCCAATCTACTGTGCAACCTTCAAACATTGACTTTGTCACAAGATTCTAAGATTTCACTCTCCAGAAGGGGTTTCACATCTCCTCTAAGAGCTAAAGTGCTGTGTCTGCAAAGCTTGTTGGAGAGCTCTGAGGAAAGGTATCGTGGAGCTGCAAGCATTATTACAGAGAGGTGCAATGATCAATCCAGCACCAGCCACCTGTGGAGCCCCGGGTTTCCAAAGATGACTCGCACACTTTAGCCACAGATTCCCCCAAATCACTTATGACTCTGCCCATGAAGCTCCTTGCCTGAAGGCCATCTGGATATGCAGAGTTTTCCATCCCTAATGCCTCTAATTTTTTAATCACCTGCTCTGGCATAAATGTGGTTGCATTTCATATTTATAGCATTTCTCCTGGACAGTTTATGAATCTGTTTCTGGTACTTTCCCTCAAATCATCTTGGGAATCACAGAATGAAGAGGCAGTCAAAAATTCAAGTCAGGCTGTTTAATTTCCTGCCTGGGGATTTCCATATCCTTTTGGTTGGTAGAACTGTGACAATAAAATGCTGTCATTTTACTCAACCAATATGCAAATGAAAACCACTTGAGTCTATCAAGTACTAGATAATGGTGACAAACCACGTAACAGTTTCAAAGTGACTTTCACATGTATTACCTAATTTAATTCTCGTTAGTCTTGTGACGTATGAGCCCTGTTTCACAGATCAGAAACAATGGTTCACCGATTTTTTTTTTTTCTTTAATTACAGAGCTGTTTAATTAAATGGTTCAGCTTGGAGTCCTGATGAACCTACTTGCAGGAAAGGAGTGGTGATACAAACATAGAGAAAAGACTTGTGGACACAGCGGTGGAAGGACAGGGTGGGATAAACTGAGAAAGTAACCTTGGCATACATAGACTGTTGTTCTTTAGTCAGTAAGTTGTGTCCAACTCTTTTGGAACCCCATGGACTATAGCCAACCAGGCTCCTCTGTCCATGGGATTTCTCAGGTAATACTGGAGTGCGTTGCCATTTCCTCCTCCAGGGCATCTTCCTGACCCAGGGATTGAGCCCACATTTCCTACATTGGCAGGTGGATTCTTTAACACTGAGCCACCTGGGAAAAGCCCACACATACGCTGAAAGTGAAAGTCAAAGTCACTCAGTCATGTTGTTTGGAGCCCCTTGGACTATACAGTCCATGGAATTCTCCAGGCCAGAATTCTGGAGTGGGTAGCCTCTCCCTTCTCCAAGGGATCTTCCCAACCCAGGGATCAAACCCAGGCCCCCCACATTGAAGGCAGAGTCTTTCCCAGCTGAGCCACAAGGGAAGTCCAAGAATACTGGAGTGGGTAGCCTATCCCTTTTCCAGCGGATCTTCCTGACCCAGGAATCAACTAAGAACTCCTGAATCACAGGTAGATTCTTTACCAACTGAGCTATCAGGGAAGCAAGAAATAGCTACCTAGTGGGAAGCTACTGCATAGCACAGGGGGCAGGGGCTCTGTGAGACCTAACTGGGCTGGGATGAGGGAGGTTGGAGGGAGGTTCCAGAGGGAAGGGAGATATAGGAGCAGGGGCTCCGTGAGACCTAACTGGGCTGGGATGGGGGAGGTGGGAGGGAGGTTCCAGAGGGAAGGGAGATATAGGAGCAGGGGCTCTGTGAGACCTAACTGGGCTGGGATGGGGGAGGTGGGAGGGAGGTTCCAGAGGGAAGGGAGATATATATATATAATTATAATTGGTTCCACGTGTTGTATGGCAAAGACCTACACAACACTGTAAAGCAAGTATTCCCCAATTTAAAAAAAAAAAAAAAAAAGTCTACTGAACGTAAATCCCATGGAGTTTAGTACAGTGTTACATAAGGAAATAGCCAAATAATTAAAAACCATACCAGCTATCTTACAGATAAACAAAGTAATTCTTCATTTGAAGAACTAAGCTATTTCTAGTATAATATATTCTCATTCACATATCACAAACTGTGCTTATGAAAAAGCACAGCTCAATGAGGAAAAAAAGAAAGTCTACATTACACTCTATTAAGGGAGTGCTGCAGTCCATGGGGTCATAAAGAGTCGGACAAGACTGAGCGACTGAACCGAACTGAAAGGCAGTTTTGTATATTAAGGCATTACACTATATTAAGCACCAAAGAATTGATGCTTTTGAACTGTGGTGTTGGAGAAGACTCTTGAGAGTCCCTTGGATTGCAAGGAGATCCAACTGGTCAATCATTAAGGAAATCAGTCCTGAATATTCACTGAAGGACTGATGCTGAAGTTCAAAATACAATACATTGACCACCCAATGCACAGAGCTGACTCACTGGAAAAGACAGTGATGCTGGGAAAGATTGAAGGTAGGAGGAGACGGGAATGACAGAGGGTGACATGGTTGGATGGTATCACCGTCTTGATGGACATGTTTGAGCAAGCTCCAGGATTTGGTGATGGACAGGGAAGCCTGGCATGCTGCAGTCCATAGGGTCACAAAGAGTTGGACACTACTGAGCGACTGAACTGGTACTGATGCTAAAGGCAGTTTTATGACTGATCAGCATGGTTTGTAGGATAAACTGAAAAATAGATGAACAATATGTAAAAGAGAAACAATAATTTTCACCAGGCCATTATTTCTTTACAATTACCAAAGTTAACATTATAATTATTACTATTTTATATATTCTATGTAAAAGTTGTCATAGATTTTTATAATGCTAAAGAAAGTTCATTATAGGATATGTTGTGTTCTGTGCCCCACAATATGCTGTTTGGTTTTTCTCTGTAATAATTTATACTGTTTCAAATATTGTTCATTATAAGGCATTAAAGAATCTGAACTTTAAATATCAATTTAGCAATATTAAGGCCAGTTTAATTTAGAGACTGGGGTAATTTAATGGTATTCATAATGGTTAGATCTATTTCTGGTATTACCTTCTTGATTTGGGGTAATAATCTGGTCTTTGGTGCCTCTTTTTTGGCCATGTGAGTATGAGCAAGACAGTGTGATTTCATTTTTCCCTGTATGTGATAAACAAAAGGTAGACGTGGAGAATACTCATGGTCTATTTGCATGTCCTGTGCTAAGATCATCTCTTAGATTATGTAAGGACCTATTGATGTCAGTTATCTAATCAAATGAATTTATTTCACCTTCCTTCTATTTCATAAGAATTTACTGTTTAAATTTTTGTTGTTTAGAAATCAATCCTGAATATTGACTGGAAGGACTCATGCTGAAGCTGAAACTCCAATACTTTGGCCACCTGATGCGAAGAATTGACTCTTTGAAAAAGATCCTGATGCTGGGAAAGACTGAGGGCAGGAGAAGAAGTGGACAACAGAGGATGAGATGGTTGGATGGCATCATTGACTCAATGGACATGATTTTGAACAAGGTCCAGGGGTTGGTGATGGACAGGGAGGCCTGGTAGGCTGCAGTCCATGGGGTCACAAAGAGACAGACACGACTGAGAGACTGAACTGATACTTAAAATTAATCAGCCTCTTCTCAGTATACTTTTATTTCTAATATTAATACCTAAGAATATAAATCAAAACATTGCATTAGCAGTATTTTCACAAGTTTTGGTATGTAGTGTTTTCATTGACATTCAGTATTAAATACTGAGTGATTGCCATTATGATTTATTTCACCCACAAATTATTTAGACTCATGTCTTCTGGTGTTTAAACATGGGGAAGGAAATAAAGGTATATATTTTTATTGATTTCTATTTTAGTGTGATCAGTGAACATCATCTACCTAGACAAGAACTGGTATTTTGGAGACTTTCCTTGTGTTCCAATAGAGGTTTAGGTTCTATATATTTTAAAAACAAATCAGGAGTTTTGGATTAACATACACACACTACTGTATACAATATAGATAAAAAACAAGGGCCTACTGTATAGCACAAGCAACTTTACTCAATATTCTGAGATAACCTATATGAGAAAAGCATCTGAAAAAGAAAAAAATATATGTATATGTACAACAGAATTACTTTATTACACACCTGAAACTAACACATCATTATAAATAAACTATAATCGAATACAAATTTTAAAAGTAAAAGCATGGGAATTCTTTTAAATACTGTGTATTGCCACATTATATGTGGTTCTAAACCTGTACATTAGATTGGACTTGTTAAGTATATTGTTCAAATCTCTTATACTTTGCTGGATCTATCAGTTTTTGAGAGAGTTAAGTTAAAATCTACTATCATTCCTTTTAATTGCCATTACTATTATTTATTTATATTTTGAGCCTATTTTCTAGGTTATGGACATTTTAAATTATTCTATTTTATTAGTGAAACATTTCTTTTATCACATATGAAAGCATTTGTAAGAATGCTGCAAGTCTTAAAAGCAATTAATCTTGTTTGATAATAATATCACTAAAGCTTTCTTTTAGTTAGCATTTGACTAACAGACTTTTTTCCATGCTTTCACCTTTAGCTTTTTTGGGCCATTACTCACAGAAAACTAGTCAGTCTAATCACACTAGGACCACAACCTTGTCTAATTCAATGAAACTAAGCCATGCCCGTGGGGCAACCCAAGATGGGAGGGTCATGGTGGAGAGATCTGACAGAATGTGGTCCACTGGAGAAGGGAATGGCAAACCACTTCAGTATTCTTGTGTTGAGAACCCCATGAACAGTATGAAAAGACAAAATGATAGGATATTGAAAGAGAAACTCCCCAAATCAGTAGGTGCCCAATATGCTACTGGAGATCAGTGGAGAAATAACTCCAGAAAGATGAAGGGATGGAGCCAAAGCAAAAAGAATACCCAGCTGTGGATGTGACTGGTGATAGAAGCAAGGTCCGATGCTATAAAGAGCAATAGTGCATAGGAACCTGGAATGCCAGGTCCATGAATCAAAGCAAATTGGAAGTGGTCAAACAAGAGATGGCCAGAGTGAATGTCAACATTCTAGGAATCAGTGAACTCAAATGGACTGGAATGGGTGATTTTAACTCAGATGACCATTATATCTACTACTGCGGGCAGGAATTCCTCAGAAGAAACGGAGTGGCCATCATGGTCAACAAAAGAGTCCGAAACGCAGTACTTGGATGCAATCTCAAAAACGACAGATGTTCTCTGTTCATTTCCAAGGCAAACCATTCAATATCACAGTAATCCAAGTCTATGCCCCAACCAGTAACGCTGAAGAAGCTGAAATTGAATGGTTCTATGAAGACCTACAAGACCTTTTAGAACTAACACCCAAAAAAGATGTCCTTTTCATTATAGGGGACTGAAATGCAGAAGTAGAAGTCAAGAGACACCTGGAGTAACAGGCAAATTTGGCCTTGGAACACAGAATGAAGCAGGGCAAAGACTAACAGAGTTTTGCCAAGAAAATGCACTGTCATAACAAACACCCTCTTCCAACAACACAAGACTCTATACATGGACATCACCAGATGGTCAACACTGAAATCAGACTGATTATATTCTTTGCAGCCAAAAATGGAGAAGCTCTATATAGTCAGCAAAAACAAGACCAGGAGCTGACTGTGGCTCATGAACTCCAGACTTAAACTGAAGAAAGTAGGGAAAACCACTAGACCATTCAGGTATGACCTAAATCAAATCCCTTATGATTATACAGTGGAAGTGAGAAATAGATTTAAGGGCCTAGATCTGATAGATAGAGTGCCTGTTGAACTATGGAATGAGGTTCATGACATTGTATAGAAAACAGGGATCAAGACCATCCCCATGGAAAAGAAATGCAAAAAAGCAAAATGGCTGTCTGGGGAGGCCTTACAAATAGCTGTGAAAAGAAGAGAAGCTAAAAGCAAAGGAGAAAAGGAAAGATATAAACAACTGAATGCAGAGTTCCAAAGAATAGCAAGAAGAGATAAGAAAGCCTTCTTCAGTGATCAATGCAAAGAAATAGAGGAAAACAACAGAATGGGAAAGACTACGGATATCTTCAAGAAAATCAGAGATACCAAAGGAACATTTCATGCAAAGATGGGCTTGATAAAGGACAGAAATGGCGTGGACCTAACAGAGGCAGAAGATATTAAGAAGAGATGGCAGGAATACACAGAAGAACTGTACAAAAAAGATCTTCATGACCCAGATAATCACAATGGTGTGATCACTGACCTAGAGCTAGACATCCTGGAATGTGAAGTCAAGTGGGCCTTAGAAAGCATCACTAGCAACAAAGCTAGTGGAGGTGATGGAATTCCAGTGGAGCTATTCCAAATCCTGAAAGATGATGCTGTGAAAGTGCTGCACTCAAGATGCCAGCAAATTTGGAAAACTCAGCAGTGGCCACAGGACTGGAAAAAGTCAGTTTTCATTCCAACCCCAAAGAAAGGCAATGCCAAAGAATTCTCAAACTACTGCACAATTGCACTCATCTCACACGCTAGTTAAGTAATGCTCAAAATTCTCCAAGCCAGGCTTCAGCAATATGTGAACCGTGAACTTCCTGGTGTTCAAGCTGGTTTTAGAAAAGGCAGAGGAACCAGAGATCAAATTGCCAACATCTGCTGGATCATGGAAAAAGCAAGAGAGTTCCAGAAAAACATCTATTTCTGCTTTATTGACTATGCCAAGGCCTTTGACTGTGTGGATCAGAATAAACTGGAAAATTCTGAAAGAGATGGGAATACCAGATCGCCTGATCTGCCTCAGAAATTTGTATGCAGGTCAGGAAGCAACAGTTAGACCTGGACATGGAACAACAGACTGGTTCCAAATAGGAAAAGGAGTATGTCAAGCCTGTATATTGTCACCATGTTTATTTAATTTATATGCAGAGTACATCATGAGAAACGCTGGACTGGAAGAAACGCAAGCTGGAATCAAGATTGCCAGGAGAAATATCAATAACCTCAGATATGCAGATGACACCACCTTTATGGCAGAAAGTGAAGAGGAACTAAAAAGCCTCTTGATGAAAGTGAAAGTGGAGAGTGAAAAAGTTGCTTTAAAGCTCAACATTCAGAAAATGAAGACCATGGCATCCGGTCCCATTACTTCATGGGAAATGGATGGGGAAAGAGTGGAAACAGTGTCAGACTTTATTTTTCTGGGCTCCAAAATCACTACAGATGGTGACTGCAGCCATGAAATTAAAAGACACTTACTCCTTGGAAGGAAAGTTATGACCAACCTAGATAGCATATTGAAAAGCAGAGACATTACTTTGCCAACAAAAGTTCATCTAGTCAAGGCTATGGTTTTTCCTGTGGTCATGTATGGATGTGAGAGTTGGACTGTGAAGAAGGCTGAGCACCGAAAAATTGATGCTTTTGAACTGTGGTGTTGGAGAAGACTCTTGAGAGTCCCTTGGACTGCAAGGAGATCCAACCAGTCCATTCTGAAGGAGATAAGCCCTGGGATTTCTTTGGAAGGAATGATGCTAAAGCTGAAACTCCAGTACTTTGGCCACCTCATGAGAAGAGGTGACTCATTGGAGAAGACTCTGATGCTGGGAGGGATTGGGGGCAGGAGGAGAAGGGGACGACAGAGGATGAAATGGCTGGATGGCATCACTGACTTGGTGAATGTGAGTCTGAGTGACCTCCGGGAGCTGGTGATGGACAGGGAGGCCTGGCGTGCTGTGGTTCATGGGGTCGCAAAGAGTCAGACATGACTGAGCAACTGATCTGATCTGATGCTTTGAAAAGTTCCTTAGAAAATATTTTTTGTTATTTATTTAATATCAGAATTTCTATTTTTTAGAAGACAAGATGATTTACACATATTTGTGGATTACTCATATATTTAGATTTATGACGTTTTTCTTTACTTTTTTCCCCTCTTCTTTCTTCTATTAATTCAGTTCTAGTCAGTTTTTTCTTTCTTGTTACTGGTTCATGTTTAATATTTTGTTTCTATCCTTTAGTTTTTGTTCTCAAAAGTTTAACTTACATGCTTAAATTAACAGTCTAAAATTAATCAGTATTAATTCTCCTGTTCCTATAGGGAATAAAATTTCTTTTATAAAATCTGCTACTGCTACTGCTACTGCTAAGTCACTTCAGTCGTGTCCAACTCTGTGCGACCCCATAGACGGCAGCCCACCAGGCTCCCCTTCCCTGGGTTCTCCAGGCAAGAACACTGGAGTGAGTTGCCATTTCCTTCTCCAATGTGTGAAAGTGAAAAGTGAAAGGGAAGTTGCTCAGTTGTGTCTGACCCTTAGCAACCCCATGGACTTCAGCCTACCAGGCTCCTCCATCCATGGGATTTTCCAGGCAAGAATACTGGAGTGCGGTGCCATATTCCATATTCACATCTATATTTTCATTACTAATTTTTTTACAGATTTATTGATATGATTCACACATCATACAATTGCCCATGTAACAGATACAATTCAAAGAGCTTATAATATATTTATATACTTAGAGATCTGCAACCACCACCACAATACATTCTAGAATACATTTGGAATATCTTCCAAAGATATTCTCCATTCCTTAGACAGAAATCCACATGCCCCAACCCTCAGCCCTCAATTCAGTTCAGTTGTTCAGTCATGTCCAACTCTTGGCAACCCCATGGCCTGCAGCACGCCAGGCTTCCCTGTCCATCAACAACCCCCAGAGCTTGCACAAACTCATGTCCACTGAGTCAATGATGCCATCCAACCATCTTATATTCTGTCATCCCCTTCTCCTCCTGCCTTCAATCTTTCCTAGCATCAGCGTCTTTTTTTAATGAGTCAGCTCTTCCCATCAGGTGGCCAAAGTATTGGAGTTTCAGCATCAGTCTTTCTAATGAATATTCAGGACTGATTTGCTTTAGGATTGACTGGTTTGATTTCCTTGCTGTCCAAGGAACTCTCAAGACTCCTCTCCAACACCACAGTTTAAAAGAATCAATTCTTCGCCACTCAGCTTTCTTTATAATCCAACTCTCACATCCATATATGACCACTGGTAAAACCATAGCTTTGACTAGAAGGACCTTTGTAGGCAAAATAATGTCTCTGCTTTTTATTATGCTGTCTAGTTTGGTCATAGCTTTTCTTCCAAGGAGCAAGCTTTTTCTTTTAATTTCATGGCTGCAGTCACCATCTGCAATGATTTTGAAGCCCAGGAAAATAAAGTTTGTCACTGTTTCCATTGTTTCCCCATCTATTTGCCATGAAGTGATGGGACCCTCAGCCCTAGGAAACCACTAATCTAATTTCTATTTCTATAGATTTTCCTATTTGTACATTTCATATAAATGAAATCCTACAATATGTGATCTTACATATCCTACAATATGTATCTTTCACTTTAACATGACTTTTCAAGATTTTTTCAGGTGACAGCATGTACTAGAATTTCATTTCTCTTTTTTTGCTGAATAATATTCCATTGTATGGATATACCCTATTTTATCTATCATTCACCAGTTGATGGACACTTAGGTCATTTCTCCTTTGGTTAGTATGAAAAATGCTATTATGAAGATTTGTGTACATATTTTTGCACTGACATACATTTTCATTTCTTTTAGGTATAAATCTAGATAGGAGTGGAATTACTCGGTCACATATACCTGTACGGTTAGCTTTTTAAGGAACTGAGACGATTTTCAAAATAGAAAAGCCATTTTGCATTCCTGCCAACAGTTTTCATTCTTACCACATCCTCTCTACCACTTAAACTGTCTTTTTGATTGTAGCCTTCATAATGGGTGTGAAGTAGCCTTTCACTTTTGAGTTTGATTTGCATTTCCCAAATAACTAATGATTTTGAGCATCTTTTCATATACTAATCACTTGTATATCTTCTTCAAAGAAATCTCTCTTCAGATCCTTTGCCCATTTTTAATTGTGCTATTTTTCTTTCTATAATTGAGTTATAAGAACTCTGTGAATTCTAGTTACACGTCCTTTGGGAATGAGATGACAACATGGGATGCCTTACCATTTACTTTTTTCTTACTTTAGCAATGTTGAATAGTTTTTCAAATATGTTTTATAGTTCTTTTGTTAATTTTATTCCTATTTCATGGTTTTTGATTTTTTGCAAATGAGACTTTTTTATTAGTTTCATTTTTGGTTTGTTCATTGCTACTGTATAGAGATATAATTGATTTTTGCATTCTGATCTTGTATCTGATGGTCTTCCGAGGTAGCTCAAGTGGTAAAGAACTCTCTTGCCAATGCAAGAGATGTGAGTTCAATCCCTGGGTCAGGAAGATCTCTTGGAGGAGGACATGAGATCCCACTCCAGTATTCTTGCCTGGGAAATCCCATGGACAGAGGAGCCCAGTGGGCTACAGTCCATGGGGTTGCAAAGAGTCGGACACGACTGAGCAACTTCTCTTTACTTTCATATACACAAAAGAGGTGCAGACCACAAATAGTATTTTTTTTAATTGGAGGATAAATGCTTTATAATGTGTTAGTCTATGCTGTACAACAGTGTAAATCAGCCATAATTTTGCATATATCCCCTCCCTCTTGAGAGCCTCCCACTCCCCCCTCATCCCACTCCTTTAGGTCATCACAGAGCACAGAACTTAGCTCCCTGTGTTATACAGCAGCTTCCCCCTAGCTATGTCACACATGGTAGCAACTTCACTTTCACTTTTCACTTTCATGCATTGGAGAAGGAAATGGCAGCCCACTCCAGTGTTCTTGCCTGGAGAATCCCAGGGACACGGGAGCCTGGTGGGCTGCTGTCTATGGGGTCGCACAGAGTTGGACATGACCAAAAAGACTTAGCAGCAGCAGCAGTGTATATATATATGGGCTTCCCTGGCGGTTTAGACAGTAAAGAATCTGTCTGCAATGTAGGAGACCCAATTTCGATCCCTGGGTGGGGAAGATTCCCCTGGAGAAAGGAATGGCTACCCACTCCAATATTCTTGCCTGGAGAATCCCCTGGACAAAGGCGCCTAGCGGGCTACAGTTCATGGAATCGCAGAAGAGTTGGAATTGACTAAGTGACTAACACTTATTTACTTAGTGTATATACGTCAGTGTTACTTTCTCAATTCATCCAACCCTCTCCTTTCCCTGCTGTGTCCACAACTCTGTTCTCTATGTCTGTGTCTTCATCCCTTCCCTACAAATAGGTTCACCAGTACTATTTTTCTAGATTCCATATATATTCATTAATATATGGTATTTGTTTTGTCTCTTTCTGACTTACTTCACTCACAAAGAGCATTTTTATGGGCCATAGTCTCTCAAGGGGCTTCGCAGGTGGCCACAGTCATAAAGAACCCACCTGCCAGTGCAGGAGATGTAAGAAACAAAGGTTCAGTCCCAGGGTCAGGAAGACCCCCTGGAGGACAGCATGGCAACCCACTTCAGTATTCTTGCCTGAAGAATCCCATGGACAGAGGAGCCTGGTGGGATACAGTCCTTAGCATCGCAAAGAGTGGAATACAACTGAAGTGACTTAGCACACAGCACGTAGCCTCTCAAAATGAATTAACAGTTTCACTACTTTACTCTCTACTGCAGCCAGCCAGCATGCCTGTCTTAAAATTTAAATCAGATCATGTCTCTCTCACTGGTTTCCTATCTCATCAAACATAGAACCTAGTTCTCCCTATGAATCTGAAAAGGCCTGAAAATCTAGCCCCTCTTACTACTCTCCTAGCTCATGTCACTGCAGCTGTATTAGCCTGCTTCTGTTTCCTCAACATGCTATGCAAATCCTATCTCAGAGACTTCAGTCCCATTACTTGGAATGGACTGAACAGGCCATTCACTCCCTAACTTTCCTTAGTCCTTTGATCAGAAGTTCCTTTCCATGTCAGTCCAACATAAGGTAGAAATCAACACACACACCCCATTCCCCAGTTCTATTTTTTCCTTTCACAGCACCTGTTAGCACCTGACACAGTATCCATATACTTGGTTATTTGTTTTTGGTTCGCCCTCTTCCCATAGAATATTCGATCCAGAATGACAGATTTGGGTTTTTGGATCCTTTTTATTTTTCTGGAGCTTTAATCTCCAGGGCCCAGAAAATTGCTTAACACATAAAAAGGTTAAATCTGAGAGTTAATAAAGGAGTACTATAATATACACTTTTGAAAAACAAAAAGAAGCATGCGAACAAAATTTATTAAGACTATTTACTAGATATACACATACATATTTACATTAAAATTTTAATATATATTTCAATATGTTTATTTCATTTTATATTCAATATATTTATATATAAAATACACACGCACACACATATGTTCATTATTTGATCCAAAAGGATGGGTTTATGAATTTAACTGATTAGAAATCCTTAGTTAAAAAATAATGGAGAAAAAGTGGTCTTTTTTGCAATAATTTCTTCAAAGAACTTTTCATCTTCATCTCATACATGTGAGAAACACAAATAACGTCAAAAAAGTCTTATTATCTAAGCCATTGCTAGTACCCTCTCAGAATACAGAAGAGAATATTCTAGGACAATGATCTCAGTGTAACCCCAGGAAGGAGAATCTACAGAAAGCTAGTGTTACTGCTGTGAATACTCAGAGAAACTGTTCCATGCCATCTGTGAGTCAGAATAAGGATTAAAATGAATACTAGGTGTTAAATATTCTTAAGTTTTTATGTAAAGTGATGATGGTTGAGGAAAATAAGCATTCCCATGCCTTAATACATTTCTCAGCTATGAGTTATTATTAAGTATTTGGGGAAATGCTATTGAAATATTAACTTTCTGTCAAAACGTTAAAACTTAAATAACATAAATAGCAGCAGATAGAGGGAGAAAATGTAGAAATAAAGTAATGTTTAAATCCCTGAATAGCTAAGAGCTCATCATTTTATTTAGCAAAAAATAGAAAATAGTACTTTTAAATAAATGGTAGGTTTTTTTCAGATATTTTTTGATATGGACCATTTTTTAAAGTCTTTATTGAATTTCTTACAGTATTGCTTCTGCTCTGTGTTTTGTTTTTTTGGCAACAAGGCAGGTGGAATCTTAGCTCCCCAACCAGAGATCGAAACCACATAGCCTGTGTTGGAAGATGAAGTCTTAACCACCAGACCAACAGGGAAGTCCCAAAGGTTGGTTTTTGAATGAGAAAAAAAATTTTAAATCTGAAAGAAGAGGCATCTTTTGATAATCAACATTCCCCAACTCAGGTGGATTATCAGTGGCATATGATGGAAAAACATGGAACTTGGAGAGGTAGGTCCATCCCTTGCTAGAGCAGAGACTTTAGTTATGAATGTATCACGTAATGTATCAGGTCAACATATCAAGCTGGAACTTGATAAGAACAATCAGTGGATAACTGCACCTTTCCTTTTTCATTCACTTAATTGCATATAAATACATCAGCAATCTTTGCTACTCTTCCCTCACTCGATCAAATTTGGTTGTTGGCATGAGCCAGAGAACAACCAATCTATTATTTAATTTGTCTTCAAAACACAGAGTGTAAGCCAGAGTGCAACAATGAACAAGAAAGCAGATTGCCTTCAGAGGCCATTTTTAAGGAAAAATAAATAAATTCTTGCAGCTCCCTCTTTTATATACTTATCTATAGACAAATCCAGAGAGCAATCTCTTCTGTCTCTGAGGAAATAACAGGCAGAATGAGGAATTCTTGGTTTTCATCTCAAAATGTATTTCCCTAGATCACTCCTGTGATTCTTTTCACTTTGTTTATACAGATTTATACTTCATTTGCCAAATTTTCATGGCTCTTTATGTCATGTGGCAAACACGAGTATTTTTACCAATATATTTCACCTGGCACAGGGCAGCTGAAATTAGCACTTCTCCCTTGACTTTCTATCGCCATTGTACTCTCAAAAAATGAGTCCCTGTTGAAACATAAGAGTTTAATTTGATTTGGGCACCTGGCTACCACTTGTTGGACCCTTGTTGCTCTTCTGATAGAGCTTGAATTGCTATAGCTTGGTCAATGTCTCTATTGATAGGAAGAGAGAAGAATACGAATAACTAACACCTAAATTGCTTCTTGTCAAAATATCCTCACTGCTTTATTTCACTTAAATTTGAATGGAACACTTAAAGCACTGAAGTATTCTAGTCTGGGAAAAACCAAGAAATAACTACAAATGCCAGTAATGTGTAATTCGGCAACAAACATATTAAAGATGAGGTTATTTTATATATATATATATATATATATATATATATATATATATGCATTATTGGTAGAGTAAACTTTTTACATCAACAAGAGTACAGGTTTTTTTTTTTTCCCACTGCAAATTAATAGATTATAAAATTGTTTTTCATGAAAGCAATTAAGAAAAATGGAGGCAGAAACAACTTCAATCTTCTAAGAATATTTTGTCTTTAAAATAACTTTCTGTAAAATCACCTAAACTGAAATATGTTAACTCTGATTCCATGAGTTCAGTGGAGTCAAATGAAAGATGAAAACATCTTTCATTTCTATAGCTACTTTATTATATTTACACAAGACTACAAAAAATTAATTGGGTGATTTAAGTGAGTCAACTGTCACATATATCATGAGGTCTGCATGTGTGTGTTATGAAGCAATACTGACTGACTATGAGTTCAGTCTTTTGCCAATTTATTTAGCCAAGATTGCTAGAAGTTACTTAATGAGCATGAACACACAAAGTCTCAGTAAACCTACAGGAAGAAAAGTGGTCCATGACCTAAAAGGACCCCTCTGTTAGGCCAGGGAGATGATGAAGGATGTTGTCACTGGTCCCTGTGTGTGATGCTTGTTTATGTTGCCAAGGCACGTGTAGCAAATTTGCAGAGTTGGGGCGGGGGTAGGGTAGGTGGCTAGGAGAAAACCAGTTTTTAAAAAGTTTTTTTTTTTTTTTTTTTAAAGAAATACCATGTATTTCTTAAAAGCCTAGGAGAAGTACTTTTTGCCAATTAAAATTTAAGAATGTATGAATATTTGCAGAATCTAGTCTTTGACCTCCCAGTACCTTTACCTATTCTTTGGCAATCTGTATTGATTCTTTCAGTTTATAGGATATTACAGTCAGGGTGAAGAGGCTTAAAAGTTATCTGTTGATTACATATAATGGTTAAGAGCTGCTGATCAAGAAGCTGGCTTGCATCCTGGTTCCACCATTAACAAGCTCTGAGGCTTTAGGGCATAACATTTAAACTCCTGAAGCCCCAGCTTCTTTATCTGTTAAATGAGGAAAATAAATAATGCCTACTGAAAAAAGAGTTGTAAGATTAAGTAAACTAAAAATAGAAATTAATATACTGTCATTCCCTCAGAAGTATTACCTTTTTACATTTGTCAGGGTTTTCAGTTTTAAGTAAGTAGGAACTGACTTTGGCTAAATTAAATAGAAAAGAAAATTATTCAGCAAGATACCAATAACTTAGAAAACCAACTGAAAGAGTAGAAAGCAAGGCTCTTGCAGAAAACCAAGGGAAGCTATGTTTATACATCATAGTCTGTTTAGGACACAGAAACTGATTTTATTGCTGCTGCTGTTGCTAAGTCACTTCAGTCATGTCTAACTCTGTGCGACCCCATAGACGGCAGCCCACCAGCCTCCCCCGTCCCTGGGATTCTCCAGGCAAGAACACTGGAGTGGGTTGCCATTTCCTTCTCCAATGTGGGAAAGTGAAAAGTGAAAGTGAAGTCGCTCAGTTGTGTCTGACTCTTAACGACTCCATGGACTTTGGCCTACCAGGCTCCTCCATCCATGGGATTCTCCAGGCAAGAGTACTGGACTGGGGTGCCATTGCCTTCCCCAGTTTCTATTGCTACTAGATTCTTAATGCCACACCAATGACCTCTCAACAACTCATGCTGGCTAGGAAAAGTCTCTAACTGATCCTACTCCTGTCTTATTCAAAGCCACAGGCAAGAGAATCTTATTAGTTAAGCCAAAAACATGTATCCATATCTAAAGACTGAAGAGTTAATACAGACCCCTTGTGTTTCTAGAGTGGAAGGCGGGCCTGTCTCCCATCTTATAACTCCTCCAAATAGGAATGGAATGGAATATGGGGCACACCAATGGCCTGTAAAACAAGACTCAAAACGTTTCAAGGCATTAATATCAAATGAAATGCATTCTGTGACCACAATTCCAATTCTATTAAATTAGAACTCAGGAAATAAAAGATATTCTAGGTATCTGCAATTTTTGGTGTTCATTTAAAAATAATTCATTCAAAACAGAATTCATGAAGAAATTAAGAAATATTTAGAAACGAAAAAGAATGTAAATATCAAAACATGAGATGCAATAAAATGGGCATTTTGAGGGAGATTTATAGCCTTAAAATGCTTATTTCAGAAATAAAGTAGAAAAGTAGTGACCTAACTGTCCAATTAAGAAAAAAACAATAGGATAAACTAAAATATTGTTACTTGAAATAATAAAGTAGACTTCTGATACTAAGGAAAGAAAACTCTCACACAATTTTTAGGAGTGAAAACATGGACATATATACAAAATAATAGGGATTTTTAAAACAAGAAGACAAAATCAACACTGGAAAGCTGATAAATTCAAAATTTTAGATAAAAGAAATTAATTCCTAAAAATTAATACCTTACCAAATGGACTCAAGAAATGAATCTAGAGTCGATAAAGTTCAGTGCATATTAAAGTAACTGAATCTGGCTGAAGTTCCTCCTACAAAGAAAAGTACCAAATTCAGATGATTTAACTGACTTCTAAGAAGCAGGTCCCTATACTGTATCACAGTTCCTTTAGAATATAGGAAAATAGGAACTATTTTCCAACTCATTCTATGAGTCCAGAATTTCCTTGGTACCCAAAGCACAGCAAACACAATAGACAAAAGACAGCTGTGATTTTTTTCTCACTCACAAAGAGATTTAAACTTCTGGAAAAAAAAAAAAAAAAAAACAAGAACAACAAAACTACCAAACTGAATCCAGCAGCATATACAGACAATCACCTGTAACCAAGCTGAGCTTTATTGCAAACTTGCAAAATAGTTTGTATCAGAAATCAATACATGCCATTCATCAAATAAAAAATTGAAATACAATATATTATATCTTCTATGAAGATATATCTTCTACGTAGAAGATACATCATATCATATCTTCTATGAGCTTGCCAGAGATCAAATTGCCAACATCCGCTGGATCATGGAAAAAGCAAGAGAGTTCCAGAAAAACATCTATTTCTGCTTTATTGACTATGCCAAAGCCTTTGACTGTGTGGACAAAAAATAGAATGAAAGAGATGGGAATACCAGACCACCGATCTGCCTCTAAGAAACTTATGCAGGTAGGAAGCAACAGTTAGAACTGGTCATGAACAAAGACTGTTCCAAATAGGAAAAGGAGTACGTCAAGGCTGTATATTGTCACCCTGTTCAATCAGAGGAGAAAGCTGGAGAAGAAACAAAGTTGAACAAGAGGGGAAAATATCAATAACCCAGAGGAACACCACCAGAGAAGTGAAAGGGAAAGGAAGGAAAGAGAGGAAAAGGCAAGCCAACACAGCGAAGAATGCACTGTCCCACACGAGAGGGGACAGAAATGTAGATGCGCCCAAGACCGAGAGTGACTGCAGCGAAGACGCACTCTGGAAGGAAAGATGACCACAGAAGCAGGAAACCCAGGGCCAGTCAGGGTGAGAGAGAGAGGAAGGGAGGCGAGAAGATGTAGTGGAGACTGAGAGGAGCAGAAGACAACCAGTCATAAGGAGAAGCCTGGAATTGGAGGAAGATGCAAGCTGAAACTCCGTTTGCCACCCGGAAGAGTGACGAAAGACCGAGGGGAGGAGAGGGAGGAGGAGAAGGGGACGACAGAGGAGAGAGGTGGAGGCACACGAGAGGGTGGAGGGGGACCTCGGGAGCGGTGATGGACAGGGAGGCCGGCGGCTGCGGTCTGGGCGAAGAGTCGGACACGACTGAGGACTGATCTGATCTGATCTGATCTGATGAGCTTGCCTGGTGCCTCAGATGGTAAAATATTTGTTTGCAATGCAAGAGACCCAGGTTCAATCCCTGAGTCAGGAAGATCCCCTGGAAGAGCAAATGGCTACCCATTCCAGTAGTCTTGCCTCGAGAATTCCATGGACAGAGGAATCTGGCAGGCTACAGTCAATAGGGTTGCAAAGAGTCAGATATGACTGAACAATGAATGTATTATTTCATGAAGAAAACTTATAAAAGTTATTCATAAAAACCCATATTCATTATAATTCCTCTTACCAAACAAGAATGGAAAATGACTCCTTCATCTTAGAAAATGTGTCTCCCCAAAACAAGAGATCATTCAGTGTGAGAAAGCACTGGGAAAATTTCCTTCTTCCTATACCACAACTTTTATTCAACATTTTCCTGGAAGTCCTACCAGAACATGATAAAAAAAAACAAAATTCAAAGAAATGCATATTGATTAACAAGAAAAAAAACCTATCATGACTTTTAAATGATATAATTGTAATCTTTCAATATCTCAAAGAACCACAAACAAATTATTAGAAATCTTGAGAACTTAGGAAGAGAGCTAAGAAGGAAATCAATAAACAAAAAAATCAATTTTATTTGTACATATTCTCAAGAGTTAGGAAGTATAATTTGAAAAGTCGACAGTTTTCGTAACAGCCATGAAAACCATATGACACCTGAGAATGACCTAATAAAAGATATGTAAGACCTGTATGGAGAAAATGATAGAAATCTATTAAAAACATATTTTAAAGATGTTGGAGAAACACTAGTTTTGGGATAAGAAGATTTAAAACTATAAAAATATTACTTCTTGCCAAATATAGACTGAAGTCAAGTGAAATTTGACAAGCTAAGTCTAAAATTTATGTGGTAGAATAACCAAGATGTTCTGAAACAAAATTAGAAAGTAAGCAAATTTTTGCATTACATATTTAGAAATAGTTCTATAAAACTGTGAAGTAGGACACATGGGCAAAGAGAGATAAATCTGACAATAAAGAATAGAAGGATGGGACCTCAATATTTATGCAACATTGATATATGAGTGATACATATACAGCAGGTCAACAAAGAAAGGTGAGGCTTTCCAATAAATCTATCACAAATCATTATCCACAAAGAAAAAAATGAAAAAGAACTCTAGGTAGGTGAAAAATTTAATGTAAAAAGCAAAGCATTTGGTTGAAAATATAGAATAATATTTTTATGATTTAGTTAACACAGCCTTTTAATATACAATACAAATTCACTAATCTTAAAAGTAATATAATAAAATTAACTACATTAAAACAATGAACACCTTTATCAAAAGATATCACAGAATAACAAAAAAAAAAGTCACAAACAAAGAAAACACTTGCAATACATACTCTTTTCTCAACAAAGAACTGGAATCCAAAACCCATAAAGAACTCCTATAAATTAATAATAAAAATAAAGAACTAGAAAGTCAAAAGAAAAACTGATATGAACATACGTTTCACAAAAAAGAAATGGCTAAATATATGTAAAGGTGCTTAACCTCATTAGGGATCAGGGAAATAACTATTGACACCAGAATCAGAAATCTTTTGTGGCTAAGACAGTAAAGAATCTGCCTGCAATGTGAGAGACCTAGGTTCGATCCCTGGGTTGGAAGATCCCCTGGAGGAGGACTTGGCAACCCACTCCAGTATTCTTGCCTGGAGAATCCCCATGAACAGAGGAGCCTAGTGGGCTACAGTC
The DNA here is from genome assembly GCA_935064755.1 of Tragelaphus eurycerus. Lineage (NCBI taxonomy): Eukaryota > Metazoa > Chordata > Mammalia > Artiodactyla > Bovidae > Tragelaphus > Tragelaphus eurycerus. The sequence goes on from CAKXYN010000003.1 coordinate 16,457,788, forward strand.
TATGTGGTCACAAAGAGGCGGACACAACTGAGCAATTAAGTGCACACACACGCACACACGTATCCAATAAATGTGTACAGATTAGCAAGTGTGATCATACCAAGTGTTGGAGAGTAGTCACATAAACTACTCTGGGGATTGTAAGTCAGGAACTTGTTTAGCATCATCTTCCAAAGTTGAGCACTGCATACTCCACAACCCAAGGATTCTACTTTTAGATTTATATCCTAGAGTCTCCTGCTCTTAAATACCAGGTGACTGAAAAAGTGTTTATAGAAGCACTCTTTATAATATTAGAAAACTGAAAACAATCTAGTGTCCAAAAGAAAAATAGATATGAAATTACAGTGTAGTCACATATTTGAACATCACACAACAATGAAAATGGAAGAACTATGTGTGCTCTGCCTCTCAATCATTTTCGACACTTTTAGACCCCATAGACTATAGCCCTCCAGGCTCCTCTGTCCATGAGATTTCCTAGGCAAGAATACTGAAGTGGGCTGCCATTTCCTTCTTCAGGAGATCTTTCCGAGAGGGATCACACTTATGTCTCCTGCATCTCAGGTGGATTCTCTACCACTGATCAACCTGGGAAGCCTCTGAAAGAACTATTACTATAGGTAATAACATAGATGAATTATAGAAGAATAATATTGGATACAAAAACAAGGCCCAGAACACCACATACAATATAGAATCACTTGTAAACTGTAAAACAGGCTAATAAAGTATCTGTTAGCTCAGTTCAGTCGCTCAGTTGTGTGCGACTCTTTGCGACCCCATGGGCTGCACCACGCCAGGCCTCTCTGTCCATCACCAACTCCCAGAGTTTACTCAAACTCATCTCCATTGAGTCGGTGATGCCATCCAACCATCTCATCCTCTGTTGTCCCCTTCTCCTCCCACCTTCAATCTTTCCCAACATCAGGGTCTTTTCCAATGAGTCAGTGCTTTGCATCAGGGGGCCAAAGTATTGGAGTTTCAGCTTCAGCATCAGTCCTTCCAATGAATATTCAGGACTGATTTCCTATAGGATGGACTGGCTGGGTCTCCTTGCAGTACAAGGGACTCTCAAGAGTCTTCTCCAACACTACAGTTCAAAAGCATCAATTCTTCGGTGCTCAGCTTTCTTTATAAGTCCAACTCTCACATCCACTGGCTTCCCTGGTGGCTCAGATGGTAAAGCGTCTGCCTGCAATGCGGGAGACCAGGGTTCAATCCCTGGGTCGGGAAGATCCCCTGGAGAAGGAAATGGCAACCCATTCTAGTACTCATGCCTGGAAAATCACATGGATAGAGCAGCCTGGTAGGTTACGGTCCATGGGGTCACAAAGAGTTGGACATGAATGAGTGACTTCACTTTTCTTTCCTTTCCTCACACCCATACGTGACTCCTGGAAAAACCATAGCCTTAACTAGATGTACTTGTGTTGGCAAGGTAATGTCTCTGCTTTTTAATATGCTGTCTAGGTTGGTCATAACTTTTCTTCTAAGGAGTAAGTGTCTTAATTTCATGGCTACAGTCACTATCTGCAGTGATTTTGGAGCCCAAAAAAATGAAGTCTGCCACTGTTTCCACTGTTTATATATATGAGTGAAAGAGAAAGTCACTCAGTCGTGTCCAACTCTTTGTGACTCCATGGACTATATAGTCCATGGAATTCTTCAGGCCAGAATACAGGAGTGGATAGCCTTTCCCTTCTCCAGGGGATTTTCCAACTCAGGAATTCAACCAGGGTCTCCTACACTGCAAGCAGATTCTTTACCAGCTGAGCTACCAGGGAAGCCCGTGTGTGTGTGTGTGTGTGTGTGTGTGTATTTTTAAAAGATAGTTTAGACATACATGCTAACACAATAAGACTTTTTAAAAGAAAGAATAAACACAACATTGACAGAGAATGTGGGGAAAAAACAGAAGCTATGAAAGAGACTCAGATATATTCAAGGTATTATTTCAAAGCCCTTGTCATGATGTCTCCAAGTAAAACTGCATTATCCAGTAAAACTGTTTTATAATCAAGCATATGGAGCAATTCCTCACCTTTATGTTAACTGCTTTGCCCTTGAAAACAGTACCTTCTTAGTACCTGATATTGAAGGCCATGAAGTGTTGGGAACAGAGAGAAATAAGATCCAGTCCCTATCCCCAGATAGCTCATTCAGGTCCATTCATTCATTCACAAATTTTTCTACCCATCAAATTTTCTTCAAGGGCCTATTATATGCAGAATCAGAAGAGGCACGGGGGCTAGATGGTAAACAAACAGTCTCTGCCTTCCTGAGGGTTACATTTAGTTTTCTTCTAGGAAAAGCAGGTGGCAAAGTGGTGGAAGAATCTGCCTGCAATGCAGGAGACACAGGAGAACTGGGTTCAATTCCTGGGTCACAAAGATCCCCTGGAGGAGAAGATGACAACCCATACCAGTATTCTTGCCTGGAAAATTCCATGAACAGAGGACCCCATGCGTCCTGGGGGTCTCAAAGAGTCTGAGTAACTAACACAAAGGAGAAGCAAACTCTGAACTATTCATCCAACAATTACTAAATTTTATTTCTTATAAATTGTCATATTGGATAAGTTCAATCGCTGAGGAGACAAAAACACAACCACAATTTAAAGTGTTAAACACTGAAACACAGGGCATTACAGCAGCAGAGAAGAGTCACCAAACCCAACCTTTGCAAGACTGGGAAGATGGAGTGATTGGCAGGAGAGCAGGCTGGAGTCAGGGAAGAAATTTCACAGAGGCAATCCATTTTAAACAAGTTACTGCAATGAAGAAGGAAGGGGATCATGGCTTCCATTTTTCTCTTTCCATATAGGCTGCAGGGAGAATTATTTAAAAAATAATTATTTTCTACTCCAAACTATTTTGTTTTCCTGACATATAGGATTGTCCCAATTTTTATGAACCATCCTTCTCCACATGAATTCAGAAGGGTGTGCAGCTAAAAAGTGCACTGGGCACCACCCTTGCACCATCTGCTTCTAATTAGGTAATTCCGGCTGTCCCTGGGTGAATGACTTAGCATGACTCTGCAGCCTAATATTTTTTAAAGGAGCCTGATTATTTTATGACACAAACAAGTTACACTAAACAAAGCTAATCCATACTCTGTTGAAGAAAAAATATACTTCCCAGCCATGAACAGTGAGGTTACATGACATAAAGTGCATGTACCGACAGTTGGATTCTAGATTTTTTAATTTATCTTTAAACTAAGAGCATGTACTCTGATAAGTCCAGTCTGAGTTTGCAGTTTTGGAGGGTTCTTCCTGTAAGATGACTTCTTTCAGCAGCCTCCCCTGTTCATTTTTATGAGTTAAATCCAAGTTGCAAATAAATGGATCTGTCATCATTTCTCAGAATGTGTTGTTTTCAATATGACCTGCTGATTTTCCCAAGTGCTCTCTGTTACTGCGGAGTCATGGTAGCATGGCCCATCAACCCCTTTTGCTTGCTCCTTGGCCACTGAACCCCTTGCCTTTCCTTTGACCTCCACCCAAGTATATAGCCTTGCATCACTCTCTTTTCCAGATGTCTCTACTTTTTATTTGATTCAAGTCCAAAGTATTTTAACTTGAATTTCTTGACTTATCCTAAGACTAACAATGCTGCTGGACAAAAGCCCAATCTTGCACAGTGAAATCTAGGTAGCAGCACTCCCTCACGTGCACAGCAACTTCCCCGTCATATTTCTGAAAACAGCCCCTCCAATGTTCTTTCACTCCCTGTGGTGTTGTTAAGAAAGTCAAATGAGATCCAGTATGTGAAACTGCTTTGTACACTGTAAAGGCATTTGGATGGATAACTTTCTTATAGCTTTAATCTTTAGTTGATGTAGCTTGGTTAATCTGGTAAACAATAAATTCAATGAATGGCTTATCTTGCTAGATCTGTGCTATGGATTGATATAAATTGTGACACTTGCTTTATATACTTGTTTCCAGGAGTCTACTGTGAACCTTGATTCTCAACTGAGCTCCACGTTAGAATCCACAAGGAGATTTTAAAAATCCTGATGGCCAGGCCACACATCTCGGAGAAACACATCAGACATTCTGGAAGTAGGATTCAAGCATCAGGTATGTTTTCTTTTTAAGCATCCCAAGTGATTCCAGTTTGTGGTCAAGCATGAGAGTCATTAGTCTTTGCTCCTTAACATCATATGCAGACCTCGTCACAGCCCTTAGCACACTGCATCAAATCTGTGTCCTTGTGTCTACCTGCCTTCCTCGATAATAGCTTCCTCCTTTATTTATTTCACTTCTTTTCATATCTAGAACTTAGCACCATGACTTTTACACACCAAGTGTTCAATAAATGTTAAATTAAATGAAAGAGAATTATAAATTGGTCTAGATCCCTTTGGATGATTTTTCCTATTATATTGACTATTATAAGGCTCAAAAAGAGGTTAAGGAAAAATGAGTGAGTAAAAGCTGAACTTTTGTTTATTTTAAACATTTTTTAAGCTATTGGCTGTGACTTCTAAAAGATAGTTGGAAAAGCTATTACAATTTCATCTCTGAGAGAAGAACAACATCTTTTTGATATGCAACATTTAACTTTAAGAGTGAAAGTTACTGAACTGAAAACCAGGTGGTGAATTTATTAATAAATTTTAACCATCTTAATTAAGGAAGATTTATTAGAGTTCTCTAATAGGAATTTTCTCTCGATGTTCTAAAACATTGGTCCCAGTACCTTAGTATACTTAAGAATGAACTTGCAACTTTGTTAAAAGTTCAAAGTCCTTGGCATTAATCTCAGAATATCAGATTTAGGAGGTCTAGAATGGAACAAAACATTTGTTTGGGTTGTTTTGGTGTTTTATGAAGCCCAAATAATATTTTATTCTCTACACAAATTTATACGATCTCAGGCTTTAATCAAGATGTTAAAGAAGCAATATCAATCAGAAATTACCATATCAAAAAATAATACCCTGCTATTAAAATTCTAATGCTAGAATATCCCTACAGTAAAAGATTTCCAAGATCAGTATTCTAAACCACATTAGGGGCCTTATTTTGTATGAAATTAATTAAAGGCATCATCATTCATCCTCAAATAATATTGTTGGTCATATAAGATTAAATTAATACAGTCAAAACTAGCTAGCTCAGTCTCCTTTAAAAACGTTTCCCTTCATGGCTGTGCTCTTGTTATTATACAATTTGGTTTGCTCCCAGTTGAAACTGGCTGCTGGTGCTGTCAATCCTACAAGAGCAATTATCAGATACACTAATATTCTTAGTTGTGATAACAGAATCCACTCTACTTACTTGAAGCAGAAAGGGTTTTATTACGAGCTTTGGGTGGCTCACAGAATCATCAGGAGGCCAAGGAAACAGACTTTAGGCGAAGTTCCAGGAATGACTCCCAGAATCACACTCCCAACCGGCCCACCCAGGAAGCTGATGTGTCTGCCAATGTAAGGGAGCTGGAGATGCAGGAGGCTGCTATTAACAGCTCTGCCACAGCCCACTCTGAGAAATGGAGGCATCACACTCACTGGCTCTCAGGTCCAAACCAAAATCTTCCCCAGGTGCCTTTGATTTCTAGAAACCAAATGCCACGTTTGTTCCCAGCAGGGAGGGATTCTCCTTTGAAAAGTGGGGTTTACATTGCAGGGAACTACACTCATGGAGACGTGGCTTTCCGAAGTTTTGGGGTAGCTGATGCCACTGTACCATCTAGGCCATTACAATGATTAACTTTTTGCATCCCAAAACACTCTGAAGTGCTTTTTTGCTTTCTGTTGCCTATCTTGATAAAAATCCCTAGGTGCTCCTCTAAGCATCCTGGCTGCTTCAAATCAGTGATTGGAACATTTTAGTTTCACTTGGACTATTTGTTTCACCCATAGAGATGGGTTTCTTTTTTAAATTTTTTATTGGAGGTTAATTGCTTTACAATATTGAGCTGGTTTCTGCCAAACATAAGAATCAGTCACAGGTGTACATATGTCCCCTCCCTCTTGACCCTACCTCCCTTCTTCCACCCCATCCAGAGCCACTGGGTTGAGCTCCCTGTGGTGGGACAAATTGAGAGAGTAGCATTTTCTGGTTTTATATGGGCAATGAAATTAATTTTGATAGAAATGGTTGAGTCAGAGCCTCCATGTAGACACAGTTTAGGCTGACACTTCACCTTTGAAAGTATACAGATTTTTTTTTCTTATTTTGAGAGTATACTAAAATTATTAATTCTTGGGAAGAAGGAGAAGAGGCTGGAAATAGAATAGCCAATGTTAAAATTAAGAATGTGTATCTATAACAAAAAGTGGAAAAAAGATGTCAAAAGTGACAAGATGACCAACATTATCTTATATTAACCAGCATACAAGTATGATCCATAAATAAAAACATAGAAAGAAAGGGGAGGAAGTGGGGAAAGAAGGAAGGGAGGGAGGGATGGAGGGAGAAAGAAAGAAAACAAAGAAAAGGCTATTTATATTAGTTTAGATAAAGCCACCTGACATTTGGGATGGATGCCAATTAAAGAAGTAGGCAAAATCCAGTTGAATCTGAAAATTCTATAAAGCAGCATGAGTTTCCTTTAAACAAAAAGGGAGGTGGCTTGAAATTAATACTGGGCTTAGCTCATTGCCGCTCTCTTGTGTGAATTATCTAGTACAAATACAATGCATGTGAAGAGCTTCTAGGAGTCCATTATCACTTGCTATTGGAATCTCTGCATGTGCACTTAATGAAAACTTTCCAAATCATCTCATGAAACCCAGTTTTCTTACACTTCGCTTCTAGTGAAAACTTTTTTTTTCCTTATTGTACTACTTGGTCAAGACTTTGAAGTAGTCAAAAATCTTTATTCTCAATAATCTTAGTCTCCCTATCTGGGAGCTTAACTAGCTTCTTTGCTCTTACCCAGGGGACGAGGATCTTTATACAATTACCTACCTTATCCCTCATTTCAAATACATTATCTGATTTAATTCAAGCTAAGAAAAAAAAAAAAAAAGGACTGATAGCTTAAGGTTCAATATCATATCAGGAAATATCTGAGACAAGTCTTACACTCAAAAACAACAACAACAACAAAGACACTAATGGTAGTCTAGTGTGTCACACAATAAACAAAAGATTTAATAAGGGTTAAAAGAAAGATAGATATGCATATAAGAAAGACATCTCTCCATTTACACCTGAAACTGAATGTATCTATAAAGGAACACATATGAATATGATTGCCTTTCCAAAAAGCCCTAAGCCACATTTTTTAAGAACAAATAATTCATAAGGAACCCCCTATTTCCACCCCTCACCATCACTAACTCAATTCCAACCATTACTGCATAGCTTATAGTAGGACAGAAAAGCCTCCAGCTAGGACTCCAAGTTTCCAGGCCTTCCATATCACCACCAGAGTCATCTTCCAAAAATAAATATTATTTTTGGTCACCTTTCAAAATTCTTTAAAGATTCCCAGATACCCAAAGGATAAAGCCCAGATTTCTTATGATGAAATAGCAGACTCTAATTAATATAGCAACAGTCTATTCAGGCCCTATTCAGCCATAGGTCCTGAGGATTTTTCACTGCAAAGATATAGCCCTGCTTGGGTTTAGAACTGACCCTGCACAAGCCAGTTATCCTTTTGGGAGAACTGGACTGTTCGGGTCTGGAACTTGTCCTGCTGCCCTAAGACTGGGCTTCTGCTGTGTTCTCTCCAATAGGTCAGATTCTCTAGTGTATTGGTTGTAACTCAGATAAGACCAACTGAGCCTTGTGAAGACAACAGTAAGGGTAATTTCCTAAATCCTAGCTGTTCCTGCTCCAGGATTACACCAACTGTATTAGTTTGTAACTAAGAGATCCTAATATGCTTTTGGCATACTCCACATCAGTGATAGTCGTACAGTCTAGCTGCTGATTCTCTAATGCACTACCATGTCTTTTGTACATAAGCCCTGGCCCGTGTTATACACCCTTCTTAGGCTTTCCTTACCTTTGTCCAATCATCCAACCTCTGCCAACCTTTCAAATGCCACTCCTATGAAGTCTTCATTAAAACCCTAAAACTTGCTCCCACTTGGCACATGCTTTGACTATAGAACTTCTCAGGTTGTGTTGTAATTTTTTTGTTCTCACATATGTTTACCCCAAGAAGACTGAGACATCCTTAAGGACTAGCTTAGCCCTTACTAGCTCCTTCCTCACTCACAGCTGAGACCATATGTGCCCTATAAAAATGTCCCTGGGGCGCCTCCAACATTTCATGGACTATGTCCAGGATCTACTCCCACTCTTTTGTCCAAATCCCTCATCCTAGTCTAGTACTCTCTTGCCTTCTATCTGAAGGCCTTATTCTTGGTTAAACTGGTGGGTTCTGCCCCTCTGCTTTGCCTCCTAAGGTTGAGCCCTTACACTATTTTCCTGGCTTTTAGTTTTGGTTCCATCCTTGAAGCTACTTGAGTAACTTTCTCATGCACCCCTACTGGCCACAAATACACCAACCAATGTCCAATGCAGCCTCTAGGGACTCTAACTTAGGTTCTGCCTGCTCAAGTAGAGAGTTTGGATAAAATAAACTAAGATGTCTGAGGTTTATGAAGCAGTTCCTAACGAAAGAGAACAAACGATTTTTCTTCACAAGGAGCAATTCTTGAAAAGAGCGTTGGAGAGATACCTGCACAGCAATCCATGACTTCAACTCAAGTCAAGGGCTCTAGAGGTCCCACAGATGAAACCCAAAGTGACAGAAGGTAAAAACAAAGACCGTTTTGGCTATTGATTTATTCGATGAAAACAATGACAACAGTAAGAACCAGTCATGGAAAGACTTTATCACTTCATCCTTCACACCTCTCACCCCATCACACTGACTTTTCTAGGTTCCTCAAGCATATCATGGTTTTCTCATGCTGTTGAGCCACCTATACACACTACCTTAGAGGGTCTTGCTTCTATATCTATTTTTCCTCTCTGATCATCATTTTCAGCTTTCAGATTTCAGATAAATATCATCTTCTCTTGGAATCCTTTTTCGGCTTCATTATGGCACACAGTACTCCTCTCATTAAAAGACATTTCTTTGTTTGCAACTCCCACTAGACTTGAAAACTCAGGACAGAGATTGTGAGTCTAGATATCGCAGGATCTAATACAAGTTGTACATTTAATTTATGTTCAATAAGTAGTCACTGAGTGAATTACTAGATGATAGTCCTTACTATCTATACATGATATGGCTGGTCACAAGAGGCAAGAAGGCAGGTGCACAGATGAAGCCAAAAGAGACGAGAGGAATGATGGGAAGGTGGGGGAGGACAGACAAAGGCCACTGATCTGGAGAAGTCACTAAGCAGAGCCTGATGAGTGACAGAAATCAGGGCCAGAAGAAACTGCTGATATCAAAAGACACAGCTGAGAGAACACAAGATATTGGTCAATGGGAACACAGTAACAAGGAACCCTGGATCAGGAAATGTTCACCAGTGTTAACTTTAGAGGTATCTTTGGGAAAGCAACAAGTTCACATTAACAAGAACAGAGAGTCAGGACACTTTAATGATCCTATAGGGAGCCCACAGATGTAATAGAGAAAGACTGGAAAATTGCACACATCAGCAGAGTTTGTGAACAAGCATGGGAAGGAGAATGGCAAATACCCAGTTTTAATAACTGTGTCAAAAGATAGTGATTCTGTGTCAAGGGAAAGTTAAGAAGTCCAATCATTAGTGCTGTACAGAGGCAACACCATGGAAACTCATCTTCCTGCTTTTCTTCTTTCCCTTAGGATATGCTGGACACAGAAGTCTGAGTTATCCCTGTAATATGTACATCAGATCCCATTACTTTTCTGCCTAAATGCCTACATTGGCTTCCCATCATCAACAAAGTCCAAAAGCTTATGATAGCCTACAAGATAACACATGACCTAGCTCCTGCCTGCTTGTCTGACTTTATTTCGTAATATATTTCCTCTTACAATCTCAAGTCCAATCGTCCTTATGCTTCTCCCTTCCTCAAACACATTAAGTTTGTTCCTGCCTCAGGGCCTTTTCACATACTGTCTTTTCTAAAAGTATTTTCTCTAAAAATATTTGCATGACTTGCTTCCTTCCTTCCTTCAAGTCTTTAGAGAAAAGTCCATTACTCTTTAGGGAAAATGTCTCCCCTCAGAGACAGCCTTGCTAAACTAAATATCATGCCACTGCCTATTCTTTATCCCCTATAATGCTATAATTTTTATAGTCTTTAACATTTCTTAGCATCACACTGTGTATTTATTTTGTAACCATTCTCCCAGTAGAATGTAAGCTAATGAGAGCACAGATCTTGCCTGTTTAGCTAATTAGTCTAGCTTTAGCGCCTAATACATGGCAGGTACTCAGTCAATATTTATTAACCAATGACATAAGTTTTCCTACATCATCCATGGCCAATTTGGTTGTTTTCCTTTTCTTCCATCATGGCAGTTGGTATGGAGTAATCAAAATTTATCAAAAACTCACTTCTCACTTTAAAGAGATTTCACAGGATAATAGCAGCATCCTAAATCCAAATCTTTGCACAAACTCTCCTCAAAATTCATAAGATCAAAATAAGAAGCACAAATAAAACCATACATGAATCATGCTTTCTGCCATATCAGGAGATAATAGGGACCATGAATTTCAAATTCATGTAAAAAGAAAAATAAAACTGAATTTCCAACAGGACTCCCACTGGAATGCCCACCACGGATGCCAGCCTGTGGATGCAAACATTGGCAGCAGGGAGTTTTAAGAGGCTGTAGAAAAGAAGAGAGGAAGCAGTGGGTAACAAAGGCAAAGCATAGAAAAAAATCATTGCTATAAAAAGAAAGACTATCACTATGCCCTGAACTATAGATCTGGTTTGACAGTTTATAGCAACAGGTATAGGAAGGTTTCTTGAAAGTGAGCAAGGCCCAGAGAAGGCAGTACCAGAGATGGAGGGCTTCCAGGGGATAAAGAGGCAAAGACAGAAGGATACCTTCATACAAGTAGCTGTAAGAGGAAAAGAGGGAAATAAGAAGACTATTACAGAGCTTCCTTGGTGGCTCAAATGGTAAAGAACCTACCTGCAGTGCAGGAGACCTGGGTTCAATCCCTGGGTTGGTAAGATCCCCTGGAGAAGGAAATGGCAACCCTCTCTAGTATTCTTGCCTGGACAATTCCATAGACAGAGAAGCCTGGTGGGCTACAGTCCATGGGGTCGCAAAGAGTTGGACATGACTGAGCTACTAACTTTCAGTTTTCAAGGAGCCTATAGAAACAAAAAAGAATCACAAAACATGCCAATCTCTACCCATTCCTACCACCAACAATGTCATCCACTAAAGAAATTATGCTTCACTATTCTGAGAGAAAGGTTGCTACTGAACTAGGATGTCAATCTATAACATCACTATGAGTACAAAAAAAGCAGTCAAATTGCATACAAAATGCATACAAAGCTACCAGAAAATTTGAATCAAAGTATTTTACTGGATAAAAATTTCTACAGCAAGCAACCAAACATTAAGCACTGTTTCATATCTCTCCAAGCTGAGTTAAATAAACTCAAATAACCATTTAGAGACTTAAGTCAGAAATATAAAAACTAATGGAAAAATCAACAAAAACATCAGGAAAAATGTAATGTCAGTTGCTTGGTTTCCTAGACGATATTAAGGTAAAAGATAAAATGACTTCAGAAACTGAGAATAAATTTCAAGATACCCAAGGGATATCTGAATGAAATTTGAAGGAAGATGTAATAAGGAGCACTAAAGAAAAACAAAACAAAAAAGCACAAGAGAATGAAAATAAAGAAAACAGTCCAGGGAAAAGTGTCTGAAATGAAAAATAGCAACAGAGAGTAACAAATCCATGGACCACACCAGCATTTAAGAATAATAATAAAAACAAAAACTTTCTACAAATAAGAGAAAACCGTATCTACTAAAAGTGTTTGTCTCCTACAATGCAGCCTACTGTGTTGGCAGGCATCCACCTGGGGCCACCAGCTTTGCCCTGTGGGACTTAAATGCGACTGATGGAAAAATGAAACTCTAGCTTCTGCTTTTACCAGTTAAGACCTTCGTCTCTAACCCAGGAATCTCATGTCTTCTACTAGTACCCACGAGACAATAGCAAGCTAATAACTTGTTAGCTTAAAAATATGGCAAAATTTAGAGTTATATATTGTTGACAACCAGAGAGTCTCAATACTACATAAATTTTTTCAAAGCATGGAAAATAAAACTTCTGAATCATTTTTATGAAATAAATGTAATGCCAATAGCTAAACCTAATAAACGATGCAAAAATGAAAATCACAGACCAATATACTTATCAATATCAAAGCAAAAATAATAAATGAAAATTTTACTGACTCCAACACCATATTAAGAAAACAATCCACCATAACCAATCTACGGTATTTATATCAGAAGTGTTAAAACTGCTCAAAATTAAGAAATAAAGTAATTTAATTTAGCAAATTAATAGATCTAAGGAGAATTGCTTTTCTCCGAAAAAGCTCTAATATTCAATATCCATTCCTAGTAAAACAGGATTTGCGGCTATTTCCTTAACATGAAAGAATGTACATGCCTCTTTTCTAAACCCAATATACAGCTTAAAAGGAAAAGCAAAAAAGGAAAAAAATAAGCAAAAACTACAAGTATTGCTATTGAGGAGAAGAAAAAGGTAAGAGAACCCACTATTTCTACACTATTTAACAATGGTACTAGAAGTATTAGCTAATGCAATTAGATAAGAGAAAACAGTGAGAGACATAAAAATTGGGGAAAATGATTGAATAATAACATGAGTGTAGCTGGAAAATGGATAATAAAACTAACTAAAACAATAAAAGAATTAATCACATAACAATATAAAATAAACATGCAGACAGAAAAATTCTTCTTGTACACAGATAACTAGATAAAGGATATAATGGAAAAGTTCCATTTAGAATAGTCATATAAAAATGAATGAAATATTCATAAATGAAGTTACAAGTAATATGTAAAACTGATGTGAGGAAAATGATAAAACACTTACAAAGGACCAAAAACAGACATGAACAAATGGAAGGCTCTCCTTTGTTCTTACACAGTACATCTCAGTATCATCAATTGTATCAAGTTCTTCCAAAGTTAATTTATAAAGTAAATGTTATCCTAAAATAATATTCCTGGGCTTTTTACTTAAGCTAGGCAAGATGACAATAAAATTCATATGAGAGAAAGAAGCACATAAAAATAGCCAGGAAAACATTTAAAAGGAGAAGAGATGAGCAAGAACTAGCCATACCAAACGTTAGAACATGCTACAAAGCTTCTTTAACAACAGCTGTCCAGTAGCATTTTCTGTGATGATGGAAACCTTCTGCACCTGCACTGTCCAACATCGTAGCCACTAGTTGTGTATGGCTAAATGAACACTCAAAAATGTAGCTAGTGCAACTCAAGAACTGGATTTTTAATCTTATTTAATTATAGTAAATTTAAAATTAAATGCTACATGTGGCTAATAACTATGAATTAAATAAAATAGCTTTATAATCAGTTGAGTATGGTACCGGTGCATGAGTAACAGACCAATCAAGTAGATGATAATGTCTAGAAATAGATTTTCTCTTGCTCTTTTATCGTATAGGTATGAAAATTTGTTATGTGAAGGGTACTATGTCCAATCAATGGAGCAAAGATGACCTTTTAAAAAATTGTGCTGGAACAAGTGGGCAGTCGTTTAGAAAAAGATAAAACTACATTTAGTTCTCATACCATAATCAAGAATAAACTCCAAATCAGTGATTTAAATGTAATAAATGAAACCATAAATGTTCAAGAAGAAAACACAGGTGAATTCTTCATTATTAACCTTGATATAGAGGAAAACTTTGTATGACTCAAAGTCCAGATAGAATAAAAGATTGATAAATTTGACCATACATTTTTTTTAAATTGTGAATTGGAAAAAAATCTTTAGGAAAATCAAAGACAAATGAAAATAGGAAAAAACTGCAACAAATATCAGAAAAATGCTAATACTATTCATATATAAAACAAAAATTGAGGAAAAAATATTTTATAAATGCCATGGAAAAGGGCAAAGACATAAAAATATGATAAGCCAAAAAGTGGCCCTTAAATGTATGATCGATGTTTCATTTTATTCATAGGAAGAGACATGCACATTAAAACTGAGTGAGATAACTTTTCTCAGCTATTGCATTGGCATAACTTCAAAAGCTTATAATACAGTGTCAGTAAGATCTACCCAAAAGTTGCTGATGGGAAGACAATATGTCACAACATTTCTGAAGGGGTATGGATTTGGCAATATTTAACAAAACTGTATATGTATTTGTCTTCTGATGCAGTATTCCCACTTCCTGGTATTTTCCCAGAACAATATGAAGATATATGCAAGAGATTATTCATTGTCTCATTATTTATAATTGCAAAATATTGGAAACAACCTCAAAGTTCAAACATCAGAGACTGGTTGAATATACTGTTACAAGCACACAATGCAGTAACATAGGAATGTATAGCTGCAAAAGAGAATCCAGGAAACTTCAGTGAAGCAACAGGAGATGAAATCCCAGAACATATGAAGTGAAAAGAGCAAAGCGTAGGAGTATACATCAGTTTTACATTTCCTAAATCTGATTATTTTAATGTGGCTATATGGGAAATATCTTTGTTCTTAGGAAATACACAGAGTACTAAAGAGTACAAGGCAATGATATGTCAACCTACTCACAAGTAGTTGGATGGTATCACCAACTCAATGGATTAATATCCATTGAGCAAACTCCAGGAGATAGTGAAGGACAGGGAAGCCTGCTGTACTCCATCGGGTAGCAAAGGTCAGACAGGAGGTAGCAACTGAATGACTGCAAGTAGTTCAGAAAAAGCAACAAGAAAGAGAAAGAGAGCAGGAAAGCAAATGTAACACAATGTTGAAAGTAGTGGATCTGGATAAAGCTAGTAAGAGGTAGCAGGCAGAACCAGGACATCTCTTAAGCACTCCCAGAACAATCTGTTTCCATCTTTGTTCGTCACTGATTGCAAGTTGCTGAATTCTCACTCACCTTTGTTTCCCTATCACTTCCAGCAGGATCTGATACAAGGGAAGCTCTCAATTACAGTGTGAATGACTGATAAATTAGAAAAGAGAGGTCATGTGGATTGGCTTCTCCAGAAAAGGGATCTCAGAGAAGGTTAAACTTAAAAATTTATTTTAAAAATTGCTAAAGCTGGGGGAAGAGGAGGAGCAGAGGGCAAGGGGGAACAACTTCCCCTGCACAGAAGCAGGAGTGAACTGGGTAGAGTTGGAGACAGAACTGAGGCCTTGGAATGGAATTAGTATCAAATAAGTCTGGAGAGCTGATGAAGAGAATCAGACTACAGAGCCTACCAATGGAGGCAGGAAGTTTGGAGAGGCCTGAGAAATTCCTCTTGGGTTCCCAGGTAACAAACAACCCAATATCCAAAATACACAGCTCCTCCTGTTGGTCTGTTCACACTGGGGAAAAAAATAGGCCAATGGTGAGGACTCTGGCTGTTTCCCTTTTCAGGGCTGGTCCCTGATCAAGCAGGCTTCCCAGCTGTTCAGACCCTCCTTTTGAATTCTTACACAGCAATCCAGACAGATGGCAGCTTGGTTTGACTTTGCCATTACACAGCCACAGGAAAATGTTGCCGTTTTCTAGATTTTATTGTGTTTGTGTGTTTTTTAATCCGCTGCCCTAACCACATTGTTTCATGCTCTGCAAGTTTTGCTTTGATGAGACAGTGTGAAAAAAGAAAAGATAATCTTAAATAGGTTTTGGCTTTAAAGAGCAGAAAGTAAGAATTTCAGTTCCTATGATTAACTAGGCACGGCTTATACTCTATGAAGTGCCAAAGCTTAACTTGAAAGATGTTAAATGCTTCAAGCTGTGTAATCATGTATTTCTTCAAATGGGCAGAAGTGAAGATCGTGAACACAGGCAAAGCTTTAATTGAGGGGTGTACACAGTTGCCTCCGTTACATACATACATGTTGCTGCTGCTGCTGCTGCTAAGTCGCTTCAGTCGTGTCCGACTCTGTGTGACCCCATAGACGGCAGCCCACTAGGCGTCCCCGTCCCTGGGATTCTCCAGGCAAGAATACTGGAGTGGGTTGCCATTTCCTTCTCCAATGCATGAAAGTGAAATGTGAAAGTGAAGTCACTCAGTCATATCCGACTCTAGAGACCCCATGGACTGCAGCCCACCAGGCCCCTCTGTCCATGGGATTTTCCAGACAGGTCTACAAATTATGTATTCATTCATTTTAATTTTCCTGTAAAAATCAACATTAATCCATGTCTATGGATTATGTCTATGGTATATGTCTATGAGAGATTCAAGATATGAGGATATAACTATAAAATACAGACAGTAATCAAATTGACTTCAGATTGCATAATCATTTAAAACTAAGAGAACAAACTGCTATTCTTTACTCTTGCAGGCCCAGGCAGGAGAGGAAAAAAAAAATAAGTTGAAATTCAGAAAAAGATCATTTATACGTAGAATCTAAAATATGATACAAATGAACATATCTACAAGACAAGAATAGACTCACAGACATAGAGAACAGACTTGTAGTTGCCAAGGAGGGAGAGGAGGGGAAGAGAAGGATTGGGAATTTGGGATTAGCAGATGCAGACTAGTATATATGGTATGGATAAACAACAAGATCCTACTGTATGGTACAGGGAACTATATTTAATATCCTGTGATAAACCATGATGAAGAAGAATATGAAAAAGAATACATATATATCAGATCAGATCACATCAGTCGCTCAGTCGTGTCCGACTCTTTGCAACCCCATGAACTGCAGCACGCCAGGCCTCCCTGTCCATCACCAACTCCCGGAGGTCACTCAGACTCACATCCATCGAGTCAGTGATGCCATCCAGCCATCTTATCCTCTGTCGTCCTCTTCTCCTCCTGGCCCCAATCCCTCCCAGCATCAGAGTCTTCTCCAATGAGTCAACTCTTCGCATATACATAAAAAAATTGAGTCACTTTGCTGTGGAGATGAAATTAACACAACACTGTAAATCAATTGTTCTTCAATAAAATTTTTTAAAAAGACACAGCCATTCAGTCTTTCATTTGATGCCTTGCTATTAGATTAAGAAGGTGTTTATTTCTCAGCATGTCTAGAAAAATATATCCTCAAAATATCAATAAACACCTCTAAAAAGTCCCATATCCTTAGCTGTTTACATGCTGACGCATTTGTAAATCAAGTATATAGTTGCTCACTCAACAAATATTTAGTAAGTACTTCTTCTTCCTCTGAAGTCACTCAGTTGTGTCCGACTCTTTGCGACCCCATGGACTGTAGCCTACCAGGCTCCTCCATCCATGGGATTCTCCAAGCAAGAATACTGGAGTGGGTTGTCATTTCCTTCTCCAGGGGATCTTCCCGACCCAGAGATCGAACCTGGGTCTCCTGCATTGGAGGCAGACGCTTTAACCTCTGAGCCACCAGGAAGTGTTAACCTAGAAAAAGATGTTAATCCATAAAGACAATGCCTTATCTCATAAGAACTAGCTATCAACAAATTGGATTACTACAGCTAATAGGAAAATTAGTAGTATGGTAAGTACTTAGGAAGTGTCAAATACTTTTCTGTGCACCAGGGATATGATAGGGAAGACACTGATGAAGATAGAATTCCTGCCCTCCAAAACTTACACGCTAGTAGTGACAGATAAGACACCGAACAGCATAACTAAATAGAAAGTACAATGTGCTGCTGATGGTAAAGAAAAATGAAGCACAGGGAGACAGAGTATGCTGAGGAGGTGGCAAATGTAATTAGGGTTTTGGGGGAAGTCTCTCTGAAGATATATTTGAGAAAGGACATAAAGGATGTGAGGGGATGAGCCACGGGGAGAGCTGAGGAAAAAAGTCAGGAAAGGGAAGCAGGGAACACCCCCGACCCGCCTGCTGCATCCTCAGAGGGCAGGAGGGCAGTGTACCCGGATCAGAAGGTTCAACTTAGAAGTCAGTGAGGAGCCTGATCAGAGCTGTGGCCATTTCAGATAAGGGTGTTGGCTTTTATTCTGAATAAAATGAGGAGCCAAGAAGGACTCTAAGTAAAAGAATGACCACTCAAAAAAAAAAATCACTCTGGTGGTTGCAAAAAGAACAATCAACAGGGAAACAAAAACAGGAGCAGGGAGACCAGTCAGAAGGCTACTGAAATAGCCCACAAAGAAGATGATGCTGTCTACAAAAAAGGAGGTGCAGTGATGTGGATGTGTTTTGAAAGTATACTGATTTTTTAAAAATCAGTTTGCTTTCTCTTAGATAAAATATTTACACTGAGGCAAGAGCTGTTTTTATGAAGTAAAAGAAAAGAAGAAACAATCTAAGCAATGTACTTCAGGAAAAGGATGGGTTTGGATGGGCTAAAGTTAGGAGGAAATGTGAAAATAGGGCAAAACAAAATCTCAGGCTACCTAGAAAACCTAAAATGAGGCATCCTAGAAGGGGAAGGATATGAAGAGGTGGCAGTGCTTCACAGATAAATTGGCCCCTGTATAGAGCCTGTGTGTAAGCCATACCTGTTAGGCCACTGGATTTTTCCACTGTCTTTGAATGTCAGCCCAGGGGGCTCAGTGGTAAAGAATCTGCCTGCCAATGCAGGAGACACAGGAGACACGAGTTTGATCCCTGGGTGGGGAATATCTCCTAGAGTAGGAAATGGCAACCCACTCCAGTATGCTTGCCTGGAAAATTCCATGGACAGAAGAGCCTGGAGGGTTACAAGTCCATGGGGTCACAAAGTCAGACACAACTGAGCATGCACACACACACACACCCCAATTCAGCCCCAACTTATAGCCTCTAGGCAACCATAACTAGGTTCATAAGAGCTGTAGGTAAATCAGGGAAACAGAGAGAAGTACAGAGAAAAGAAAAAGAAGAGAGAGAAAGGAAGATGTTCAAGAAGGAAAAAAAGGGAGTATAGAAAATACTTGAAGAGGTTACAAGCCATTGCCCTGGCCACTGTTCTGCAACACTCATGGTCCCATCAGCAGACCAGATCAAGGGCATGCCAGAAAAACCACTGAGCGAGGAGGAAAGATTTCTTTCTAGATGGATCTGATGAACTTTGTGCATGTAGGGTCAGCTCAGGTGGTGCAGTGTGTAAAGGATCCATCTGCCAATTCCGCAGAAGGGAAGAGACGCGGGTTTGATCTCTGGGTCAGGAAGATCCCTTGGAGGAGGAAATGGCAACCCACTACAACAGTCTTGCCTGGAGAATTCCATGGACAGAGGAGCCTGGCAGGCTACAGTCCATGCGATGCAAGAGTCAGACACTAGTGAGCATGCGCACTCAGGCACGCACATGCATGTAGAGGACTGGATGGCTGGTGTATGTCAAATATAATCACAGATTCTTATTATAATCATTATACAAAGGTAAAGATACTTTATATTATCACTAAATCATCTCAGAGTGTTTTAATTGCCTTTGATTGTATGGCTATTTCAACTCAAGATGTAGAAAATAATTGATTATAAAAATCAGGACTGGATGAAATACCAACAAAAATTTCATTGGACTGGATTTATCTGATCAAGTTAGACAGCTCAAATAGAACATTCAACCCTCTGAGTGGATTTTTTACTCAGTGGATCAAGTAATCATACAAAAATGAGTAATCCAGTGTGGCTGTCTGAATTGATCAAGCAAACCAGGTAATTGCAACATTTCTCCCTTATTTGTGCTGTGTAGATACAGTTCAATTGGAGAAAGGCAGCTTTAAAAAAATTGTAAGGGGATCATGTTGGCCGTGGAGTTTCCCATGCCTTAATTCTCAGCATCTTCTCCTAAAGACTTATTTGAACAGAAATGTGGTTTGTGATCCAGGATTGAGGACACATGGTGCTGGACTGTTTATTATTATTTTGTGGGCTCTTTCAGCTTTTTTTATCGCAGTTCACGTCCCTGTCATGATCCTAACATCAAGTTGCTGGGTCATTACTTTCCTTCCTCCTCTTCCTGTCACACATCTGGAAACTCACCAGCCTTTTTCCTATCCAACCACTGACCGGGCCTATTTAGAAAGTCAGCACCAAGCAGCAATTGTGAGGAAACACCTTCTCCCTGACCTTGAATTTCTCCCTTTCTCTGGCCCCGGCACATGCTGTGCCATCCTCCCCATGGCAGCAATCTGGCTTAACACCATTCTCCACCATTAAGGCCATGCCAAGTGCCACCGAGAACCACGGTGCACCTACACATCTGCATTGCCCTTTTCCCCATTACCAGCTCTTTTCCACTTCATAGGGGGCTTACATTATAAATCCCATTTCATTGCTCTTCCCCATTATATAAATAGCTGCCTTAAGGTAATAATGATAACAGCAAACACATCAGTGCCTAATAAGTGCCAGGCACTCTTTTAGCCACTGTTTGAGTGTATAAACAAAGTGGCTAAAACACACACACACACACACACACATATACTGGCTTATTTGCTCTCCATGCAAGCATTGTGCAATAGACACTTACTGGCCACATTTTATAGATGAAAGAACAGAAATACCATTAAGTAACTCGCCTGGTCTCACACAGTTCACAAGCAGGAACTCAAGGCCAGGCAATCCCCAGGCTCATAAGGGCCTTCCCCCAACCTGCCTCTCAGCAGAGCCTGCTATAGCAATGTACACATCTCCTGGACTGCCAACAATTGAGGGGTTTTCTCTGCTGGTTTTCCTTTAATGATAGACTAGTTCTCATCCGCTGCATGGAGGAAATGTGGTGGTTTCCTCTCTTCCCAAGACCAGGAGGGAGGCAAGGGCACAAGGACAGCCCCGCTTGGAGCTGTGACTGCAGACTTAGAACCAGCATTGATACAGCTGAGCCCTTGCTTCCCCTAAATTCTTCTCTCCCTCTGTTCTCAAAGACTGTGGAAGCATCAGAGGAACTAGAAGAGCAGTTGTAAGTTGTTAAATCCCCATTCTAGTGGCCAAAAAAGTTACCGGTTGATGTGTGGTATAGACTCAGAGGTCTAGCTCAAAGGAGGCTCGCAGAGCTGCTGGATTCATTCATAGCACTGACTAATGTGCCAGGTACTAGACTGGCTGCTGGTGTTCAGCAGGCTTGTATGTTTCATTCCATGACAATCTTTAGTTCTTCTTTCACGCCTCTTATATTATTGACTCAATAATTCATTTGACTGTCATTAAACACCTATTGGATAGGATCAGGTAAGTTTCTAAGTTGGAAGATATGAAGTTGAAATATAAGTCTCTAGGACTTCCCTGGTGGCTCAAATGGTAAAGCGTCTGCCTGCAATACAGGAGACCCAGGTTCGATCCCTGGGTTGGGAAGATCTCCTGGAGAAGGAAATGGCAACCCACTCCAGTATTCCTGCCTGGAAAATCCCAGGGACGGAGGAGCCTGGTAGGCTACAGTCTGTGGGGTCGCAAAGAGTCGGACACGATTGACCTACTTCACTTCCTTCTTCAGGCTGCAGTTGCTCATGTCAACTGAGGATTCATTGCATGATGACTCTCACCATACTCAATATCCTCTTTTATGGTAATGTATATGTCTTTGCTCATACAGCCTCAAAAAAAAAAAAAAAAAAAAAGAGTAACTTCCTGAATACCAAAGCTTTGAACATTAAAAAGCCCTTTGAATACTAAACTATAGCCAAGGCTTGTATGATTTATCACTTTGGAGCTTTCATCTCTCTGACATTTTGCAGAACTCTCCATTTAAATTTATTGAACTTACTTGACCTATATGCAGGTCAGGAAGCAACAGTTAGAACTGGACATGGAACAACAGACTGGTTCCAAATAGGAAAAAGAGTACATCAAGGCTGTATATTGTCACCCTGCTTATTTAACTTTTATAGTACATCATGAGAAACGCTGGGCTGGAAGAAGCACAAGCTGGAATCAAGATTGCCGGGAGAAATATCAATAACCTCAGATATGCAGACACCACCCTTATGGCATAAAGTGAAGAATAACTAAAAAGCCTCTTGATGAAAGTGAAAGAGGAGAGTGAAAAAGTTGGCTTAAAACTCAACATTCAGAAAACTAAGCTCATGGGATCTGGTCCCATCACTTCATGGCAAATAGATGGAGAAGCAATGGAAACAGTGAGAGACTTTATTTTGGGGGGGTCTGAAATCACTGCAGATGGTGATTGCAGCCATGAAATAAAAAGATGTGTACTCCTTAGAAGAAAAGTTATGACCAACCTAGACAGCATATTAAAAAGCAGAGACAATACTTTGTCAACAAAGGTCCATCTAGTCAAGGCTATGGTTTTTACAGTGGTCATGTATGGATGTGAGAGTTGGACTATAAAGAAAGCTAAGCACTGAAGAATTGATGCTTTTGAACTGTGGTGTTGGAGAAGACTCTTCAGAGTGCCTTGGACTGCAAGGAGATCCAACCAGTCCATCCTAAAGGAGATCAGTTCTGGGTGTTCATTGGAAGGACTGATGCTAAAGCTGAAACTTCAATACTTTGGCCACCTGATGCAAAGAGCTGACTTCATTGGAAAAGACCCTGATGCTGGGAAAGATTGAAGGTGAGAGGAGGAGAGGACGACAGAGGATGAGATGGTTGGATGGCATCACCAACTCAATGGACATGAGTTTGAGTGAACTCCAGGAGCTGGTGATGGACAGGGAGGCCTGGAATGCTGCAGTCTATGGGGTTGCAAAGAGTCGGACAGGACTGAGCAACTGAACTGAACTGAACTGAATCCTCTCACTCATTAGCATATGAAATTACCCTGCCTATAAAAACCTAACCACAGCACATTTTGAGACCACACTTGGCTTCTGTGATGGCCCACATTCTGTCTGTGGAGTACACTTCTCTCTGAATCTGAATAAATCCATATCCTACCTATCACTTTGTCTTTGATTGAATTCTTTCTGTGATGCGAGATCAAGAACCCAGGCTTGATTAGGCCCTGAAACCAGGCACTGTGGTTTGGGGCTGGGTTTGAGTCCGAGCCATGTGGGTTTCGAGTCCCAAGCAGGATTTTGGCTGAGTTTGAGTCCTAGCCACGTGGGTTCGAGGCCCAAACTGGGTTTCAGCTGTGTTTGAGTTTCAGCATGTGGGTTCAAGTCCCAGTCTGAAGTAAATGATTTCAATTGGCCTCTCAATTCCCTCACAGGAATATAGCGCTTACTTTTAGCATGTATTAATTTTTTTCTTTTTTCATTTTAAAGTATCCGTGGGTAAGAATCAGTTCAGTTCAGTCATTCAGTCGTGTCTGACTCTTTGTGACCCCATGGACTGCAGCACTCCAGGCTTCCCTGTCCAGCACCAACTCCTGGAGCTTACTCAAACTCATGATGAACCCACATATTTCTGCTCACTAGCAGAAGCATTTCAAAAAGCCATGGTAACAGCTAGACTGAGAAAATGCAAGCTTCAGAGGCCTAATTTTACATTATGTTAAAAAGTATTTGAGGTCAAGAAACCACAAGAAAAGAGAAACATAAATATATTTTATCCAACTTTTAGGAAAATATACATAAGATAACTAAGTATGTGTCCAATAGCCAGTTACAAATATGTTGGGAATATTTAGAGAACTGACTTTTAAAGACAGACAGAAGACCCCAATCTGGTTTTCTGCGGGTTCCTGGAAAGCCTACTATATAAAGATGAAATACATTTAAGAAACTGTTAAAGATCCAGCATTTGAAAATGTTTCAAGCTAAAACTAAGCAGAGTAAGAATAATACAGGCCACTACAGTAAAGTGGGGAAAGGGATATAAAATTTTTATATGCAGAAAGCCTTCAAAAAATGTATAGAAAGCTAGTACAAGGATTTGGAGGTGCCATATGTAAAAATAAGTAGAAGCAAGGCAAAAGATTTTAGCTTTAGCAGTGAGTGAAAGGATTATATGCCAAACCACAGAAAAATATTCCAGTGAAAAATAATGGGCTCTTGAAATAAATTTTCAGAATAAAGGAGTAAAGGTAAAAGCTGTTTTCCTGACAAAATATTAATGAGAAATTAGAGACGGGAGAAAAAAATAACATGAATACCAATTCCAGTGATTGTTACTTCCTTGAGGAGGAGGATCAAGAAAAAGGGAGTTGGCCAGCACTGGGAACCCATTTCCTGGAATAACTGGAAAAATGTTTTAAAGTGAGATGATGGAAATTAAAACAGCAGCGAAAAGGCCAGAAACAGATAAGGCAAAATAGATACCAGGTCTTAATACGATACCCTTATTATTACTAGATCAATAGCATACTGTTCTACTATGTCAACATCTTTTGGAGCAAAGGGGTCATATAAAAGGATCAATAAAACAACCTTTTAAAACAATAAAGTAAACATATTCCACATGTTTTAGAGGAAATGAAGAAAAAATTAGTTTAGATGTAAGCTTGTTTAGGTATCTTATGCCAGGTTAGATTAGTAAAAATTCAAACCAGAAGTAAACCCTATTTTTCTAAAGAGAATCTAAAATCAAAGGAGGCGCCCAGGCAGGGTGTACCAAAGATCTGGTAATTTTCTGGTTAATTTGTTTAATGTGGGTAGCTTCCTAGTCCTTTTTTTTTTTTTTAAACTTGTACTATTAAAATTATCTTCTATAGTATTAACTGTGTAATACCAGGTCCCTCTTTGTGCTTTCTGAATATAGCACAAGAAGTACAGGTATTTGATTAAGACTTTTCAACAATATTTATATACCAATAAGTTATGAAATAAACTGTACAAATATATGTATTAAATTCATACAATGATGAATCCGAGAAAATACATACAGATCTACATCCTTTATACATATATTGAGTCAGTTATTCCTTACAAAAAGCCTGTAAGTAGATTTATTATCATCGCCATCTTATAAGTTGAAAACACAAAGGCTCCAAGATTTGAGTGACTTGCCCAAGATCACAGAGCCAGTCACTCTGATTTGAATTTGAATTGAAATTTGAATTTGAATCTCTCAGCCACTATGCTATGTAGCTATCAAATAAACAGCGAGGTACATAGCCTTATGATGTTGAGCTGTTAAAAGTATGAAAAACATGGTGTGAGAGCAAAGGAAGGCATATCTAACTCTGGTGGGAAGCAGGTTTAGGAAATTCCTTGAAAGGTAAGCAGGAATTCACTTAAGTAGTATTGATAAATTGGAGGCCATCTCTTACAGAGATGCAAATATATGGTGTGAGAAAACATTCATCTGAGGAAGGGTGATACAACTAACAGTTAAACGTCAGTGGCACACAAAACAGAAGCATGTACAGTCACTAACTCTTATTAATTTCTTTTTGCAACTTCACTGCAAAGCAAGTCTTCATATGCTAAATGTATCTTTCTTAATCTGAAGCCAAAAATGTATTTTCTTACGGAAGTAAAGTAAACTTCCAAATTAACTTCAGGAGATAATTAAGCAATTGTTTGGTTCACTGGAGGTAGATTTCATTTCATCAGGATGGCTTAAGTGACTGGCTGATCATTATAAATTCCAAGTATTGTGACTTTACTGAACAAAAGTCACAGGAAACTAGATAAAATATTTGATTCAGTTGTTGATAAAATATCTGATTCGGTTGTTGGCAAGTCTAAACTGTATGGAGACAGAGAATTCAAAAAAATCATTTTTTACACCCTTTTCTGTAGAATCCAACCTTAGAAATATTTCATCTTCCTAAAGAACATAGCTCTCCTTGTTTCTATTAGCATTAACTGGTTCTACAATCCCTGTTTTCAAGTTATTTGAGAAATTTTTTAAATGCCACACTATGGTCTGTTTTCTCACAGAATCTTTAGTGAAATGAGTAAGAATACAAATATAGACAATGCTATAATGAAGCAGCTTCATCTATTATAAAGACAGACTAGCCTGTTAACAATTAAAACATCTTTCTGTTAGTCCCTCCCATCCTTAAAATCATTGGGGTCTTTTTTATTGTATTCTCAATGAAATATTAATAGGTTTCTTAAAATGCTTTAGAATTTTCTCTGAGTTAATGTTTAACATTTTATTGGATAATTCACATATTAAATAAACAGACAATTTTGTGATGACCAAATTTCACGTTCACTTCTTACTAGTATCCCAACACTCTATTCCTATTTGAATTCCTTGTCATTTTCTTGGAATGAAACTAGACCTTAGTTTTGAAACTATGGTTGGGCCGCTTCATTCCCATCACTGTTTCTACCACTCCCCCAATCCTGCTATACCACAACTCAATGATTCACACAGTTCTTCCTAATTGATAACACCCAGCTGTGCACTTCTGCTGAAAACCAAAGCCCTTGAAGATTCAGCTCCTGCACTTACTCATACCTACTGCTGAGACCACCTACTGATGCCAGACAAGCCAGAATCAGAGTTAGTCATGTTTTTTAAAGAGCCCACAGTTCCTGCTGCACAGTTCATTCCCCACAACTGCCCCTAAACATCATTCTCATAAGTCCTGCAAATGACACACTTCGTAGCTAAAAACATACTAATAATGAAAAACGCCTAACACCTTGCCTGATTCCCATCACAGACTGGGAGTTCTGGTATTCCACTCCTCTACTCTTCAAGTATACTCACAGCAATAAAGTTGCTCCCTATCTTCCTCATACACACATGCTCCCAGATGCCAGCCATAACATTGAGATTTCCCTGATACATCCATCTCTCCAATGGGATTGAACTCAATCAGAACATCTGCTTCAGGGACCCTAACTACCTAGACACTGCCTAATGGCAGAGACCCTAAGTTACCATAGCTCCAGAATAAGTTCAGATGGAGGGAGTTGCCTCTATCAAGGACCATTTGTAATGGGGAAGAACAAATCTAACTCTATATTAGATCTGTTCCTGTTGCTTTAATCTTTCTGCTCTGTTGCCTGAGTTTATTCATGCTGGCTCTGTATCTTTTATAAAAAAAATGTTGCCTATAGCCTGAAATATACAGGATAGTCTATTCTCAAGACTCTGACCCTTAAAAGTCCATTCTATAGAGATGAAGCGTCACTAAGAGTTGGAGACAACTGAGAGACTTCACTTTCACTTTTCACTTCCATGGATTGGAGAAGGAAATGGCAACCCACTCCAGTGTTCTTGCCTGGAGAATTCCAAGGACGGGGGAGCCTGGTGGGCTGCTGTCCATGGGGTCACACAGAGTCGGACACAACTGAAGCGACTTAGCAGCAGCAGCAGCATAGAGATGAAAAGTAACAAATAACGTTTGTCTTGTTGAAGATTTACAGGAACATCGTGAACTGACCTATAAGGACAAAGCAAGAACAAAGGATTCCTACACCAAGAAGTTTGCAACAACTCACCACGTCCCTCCTTCACACCCAATCAAAAAATGGGCCAAAGAACTAAATAGACATTTCTCCAAAGAAGACATACAGATGGCTAACAAACACATGAAAAGATGCTCAACATCATATCAGAGAAATGCAAATCAAAACCACAATGAGGTAGCATTTCACGCCCGTCAGAATGGCTGTGATCCAAAAATCTATAAGCAATAAATGCTGGAAAAGGTGTGGAGAAAAGGGAACCCTCTTACACTGTTGGTGGGAATGCAAACTAGTACAGCCACTATGGATAACAGTGTGGAAATGCCTTAAAAAACTGGAAATAGAACTGCCATATGACTCAGCAATCCCACTGTTGGGCATACACACTGAGGAAATCAAAATTGAAAGAGACATGTGTACCCCAGTGTTCATTGTAGCACTGTTCAGTAACACATTGACTGACAGATATTGTCAGCCTAAGATGTGGCCTTTTCCTTAAAAAAAAAAAAATAAATAAATAAATAAAAATGAGGTAAGAAGGAAAATGGTCTCTCCAAGGCATCTGGAAAGTCTGAAAATGATGAACACCATGACAACTGTATTTTTATATGGAGGTAAGTCCCTCAGTTGCAGCCATGAAATTAAAAGATGCTTACTCCTTGGAAGGAAAGTTATGACCAACCTAGATAGCATCTTAAAAAGCAGAGACATTACTTTGTCAACAAAGGTCCACTAGTGAAGGCTATGCTTTTCCAGTGGTCATGTATGGATGTGAGAGTTGGATTATAAAGAAAGCTGAGCACTGAAGAATTGATGCTTTTGAACTGTGGTGTTGGAGAAGACTCTTGAGAGTCCCTTGCACTGAAAGGAGATCCAAACAGTTCATCCTAAAGGAGATTAGTCCTGGGTATTCGTTGGTAAGACTGATTTTGAAGCTGAAACTCCAATACTTTGACCACCTGATGTGAAGAGCTGGCTCATTTGAAAAGACCCTGATGCTGGGAAAGATTGAGGGCTGGGGGAGAAGGGAACGACAGAGGATGAGATGGCTGGATGGCATCACCGACTCAATGGACATGGGTGTGGGTGGACTCTGGGAGTTGGTGATGGACAGGGAGGCCTGGTGTGCTGCGGTTCATGGGGTCGCAAAGTTGGACACGGCTGTGACTGGACTGAACTGAAGTCCCTCGATGGATACACCTACACAAAATTTAAATAAAAAATATAGCTTGATGAGATTTTTTTTTAGAATTATCTTGTATTAATTTCTGATACCTAAAGTAAAGATTTCCTTTTCTTTTTATGGTTTGGATGAAACATGGTTCTGAGTGATTTTACATTAGTACTAGAAAATAGATAAGAAGTTAAGTTGCCCTCTCCTGACCATGTATTCATTTCTGCATAATATGCTTTAGTGGAATTAGAGACTTTCATTTAGGATTACTCTAAAATGCCAGTGACAAAAATAAAATGTAATTGATCCAATCTTCCCTTTCACTCAGATGACTATTACTTAAAAATTCAGACCATTTTTAAGAATTTTATATAGAGGATAATTTCCACTTATGTTTAAAATGAGAAAAGATACCTTTTAGAATATATTAAATTACAAAAATATTAATTATATGAAAGTTTGTCACTTCTGCACAAACTTCTTCTGGATAGGACTCTTCCTCACTTTAGGAGAATCACTTTACAAAGAAATCCTACAATATTGCTTTAGCTGTGCAATAGGAATACGATATACAGCACAGACTAAGTCTTGTATATTCCTTGAGAGCATGATCCATGTCTGATTTATTTACTTTTTAAAATTTTCCTGGTCCAAAAATACCTAGGGACAGTGCCTTAAACACTACTAAATACTGATGTTGAATTAAAATAGTAAAGGTACTTGAAATGATTTAAGTTCAATATATTATATTACTTTGACTTTACCATTTTACAAAGTAGCCTCTTTGCAATTGACCCAAATTCCCCAGAGTTTTCAATATACTTGAATTATGTCCAACTACCACATCATTAGCTGAGATAAATTTCATTACATGGGATTAATATAAGGAAGTAGATGGGTAAATTCACTGTGAGATATTTATTTACAGATTTATCACATCACATGAAAAAGTGAGTTTAAGGCAATTGAGAAAATCCACTATTAAAGAAGAAGAATAAACTGGAACAGACTCACCAGAAAATGTTAAACTATTTTGGTGGATTTTGGTTTTGTCAAATTCTTAAATATGTTTGGCCTAACACATTTCCCTTTAATTCCCTTAATATACCCTGTGGATTTCCACAGAAATGTGAACCGTATGTTTCTGATTCATTTATACTTAACTCATCAACATGTTTAGTAAGAATGATTTGAAGCACAAAGCCTCATGAACAGTTTCTGTGGGCTCTTTCACTTTACTTAGTAAACAATGAGAACCTGAACCCAGAAATCTTGGGGCCTCATTTAATACTCAGATTCCATAAAGAAGGAGAGAGTTCTTAAGTGGATCAGGCACACTTTGCCTTTGACGGCACCTCGCTCCAAATCTTGCAGCTGGGAGGAATTATTTTGATAGCTGGCTCTATTTTTTGTCACTTTTATTTTAGAGACTATAAGCCTTTGATGGTGCAAAAGTTGTTGGACGTGGGACCAGCTGACACCCAATCAGCTCTGTTTGTTTACGCAGGATGAGGCTCCAACTGCCAGGGAAGTCTGTTCATCCAGAGTCTGAAAAGAAGGCTTTCCTCTACCAGTAGTAAATTAAAAGGATCAAGCAGTATAATCTTATAATCTCTCATGACCCAACCACTACAATTATTACAGTTTGCTTATCTAGAGAGAGACAAATTTTTACCTGACTCTCTATAGGATATGAGTGAACAAGTACAAAATTATCTATTTAATGACTTCATCAAGCTGATAATTCCTTGGTTTTTCTCATCTAATCCCAGTATATTAGATAAAGCATGGGGACACATGCATTTCCTTTCTTTACCAACTTGGAAAAACATACACTAAAGGTCTATGTCTGAGCATTTAATGAGAGATATTTGCTCCCCCATTGGCTAGTATGTCTCTTAGCCTACCATCACATGGGATTTTATTTTTCTCATTAAAATGGCTGACATCTGGGTTTAGGAAATTAGCAACCATACCTCCAGTTCCTCCTCCTCCTTCATGGGCATTCCTCCAACAGCTTGTCAGATCCCAGTTTCCCTGTGGTTTGTGTTTATAAGAACCCTTAAGGCTCTGTAATACATTAGAGATAATCTGCTTATAGTGATATCTACTTTTCCCTCCACCCACCCCTGCTTTGTCCTTCTTCACCAAACTCCTTTTGCCCCTGTTCCATCTAAGGACTCTTTTGGAGACAAAATCTTGGTCCAGAGGCATTCCTTTCTTCTGCTCCTCATTGAAAAACAGAAATAAAAGTCCTCTGGCTATGAGATATATGTAATTTCTGTAGAAGAAACTTAAAAACAAAGGATTAGCATACTGAAATAAGAATAATCTGAAGGAAATTCCTAGGGAGAAAAACAGCTCTCTTTCATCAACTTTCTCTGGAATTAGAGATGAAAGAGATATGTGTGGTATTTGCAGGGGGAAAAAATGTTCTTTTCAATACAGAGCATAAAATGTACCTCCTGAGTTTCATAAATGAAGATCGTGAGTTTTTCTTTTATCAAATGAAAGAGTGGGAAAAAAAATTTATCAGGAAAAAAATACAAAGAAAGAAAATCCTGCACAATGGGTCCTAAACCACTCGTTTAATAAAACATTCCTGGACCAAGGTGTTGTGGAAAATAAGGCACTAGGGATGGAAGTGTGTTACCCTTCATTATTAATCATTAAGAACTTTTTATTTCACTGTTTACATAAATCATTCTGCCTTATTAAGATCAAAGTCTGCCTATTAAGAACAAAGTCCAAAGTAGGAAGAAGAAGAAATCCTAGAACTTCTATATATTTTATTTTTTAACCTCATGTATACTGAAAGAGGAGAAGGCAATGGCACCCCACTCCAGTACTCTTGCCTGGAAAATCCCATGGACGAAAAAGCCTGGGTCGCAAAGAGTCAGACACGACTGAGTGACTTCACTTTCATTTTTCACTTTCATGCATTGGAGAAGGAAATGGCAAACCACTCCAGTGTTCTTGCCTGGAGAATCCCAGGGACAGGGGAGCCTGGTGGGCTTCCGTCTATGGGGTTGCACAGAGTCGGACACGACTGAAGCGACTTCGCAGCATTCTGAAAGAGATGGGAATCCCAGACTACCTGACCTGCCTCTTAAGAAACCTATATGCAGGTCAGGAAGCAAGAGTTAGAACTGGGCATGGAACAGACTGGTTCCAAATCAGAAAAGAGTACATCAAAGCTGTATATTGTCACCCTGCTTATTTAACTTATATGCAAAGTACATCATAAGAAATGCTGGGCTGGAAGAAGCACAAACTGGAATCAAGATTGCCAGGAGAAATATCCATAACCTCAGATATGCAGATGACATCACCTTTATGGCAGAAAGTGAAGAGGAACTAAAAAGCCTCTTGATGAAAGTGAAAGAGGAGAGTGAAAAAGTTGGCTTAAAGCTCAACATTCAGAAAACGAAGATCATGGCATCTGGTCCCATCACGTCATGGCAAATAGATGGTGTAACAGTGGAAACAGTGTCAGGCTTTATTTTGGGGGGCTCCAAAATCACTGCAGAGTGTAATTGCAACCATGTAATTAAAAGACGTTTACTCCTTGGAAGGAAAGCTATGACCAACCTAGACAGGTTATTCAAAAGCAGAGACATTACTTTGCCAACAAAGGTCTGTCTAGTCAAGGCTATGGTTTTTCCAGTGGTCATGTATGGAGGTGAGAGTTGAACTGTGAAGAAAGCTGAGTGCCAAAGAATTGATGCTTTTGAATTGTGGTGTTGGAGAAGACTCTTGAGAGTGCCTTGGACTGCAAGGAGGTCCAACCAGTCCATTCTAAAGGAGACCAGTCCTGGGTGTTGATTGGAAGGACTGATGTTGAAGCTGAAACTCCAATACTTTGGCCACCTGATGCAAAGAGTTGACTCATTGGAAAAGACCCTGATGCTGGGAGGGATTGGGGGCCAGAGGAGAAGGGGACGACAGAGGATGAGATGGCTGGATGGCATCACTGACTTGATGGACATGAGTTTGATTGAGCTCTGGGAGTTGGTGATGGAAAGGGAGGCCTGGCATGCTGCAATTCATGGGGTCACAAAGAGTCGGACATGACTAAGTGACTAAACTAAACTGAACTGAACTGAAATGTTCTTTTAAAAATATAATGTATAATGTGAATATACTAGTTGCATAGTACATGTATATATTTCACAGATACACTGGCATTAAAAGCAGAGGCTCCAAATGCCCTTTGTTTTGTTTTACTAACAGAGATGCAAAATCAAAAATAGGTTTGGGGTCTACAAACTTATGAAAATAAATCCTATCTGACAGAGAAAAATAAATACTGTAAGATATCACTTATATATGGAATCTTAAAAATACAATAAACTAGTGAATATAACAAAAAAGAAGCACATCACAGAGAACAAACTCAAGGTTACCAGTGAGGAGAGGGAACTTCAGTTCAGTCTCTCAATCGTGTCCGACTCTTTGCAACCCCATGACTCGCAGCACGCCAGGCCTCCCTGTCCATCACCAACTCCCGGAATTCACTCATTGAGTCCATCGAGTCGGTGATGCCATCCAGCCATCTCATCCTCTGTCGTCCCCTTCTCCTCCTTTCCCCAATCCCTCTCAGCATCAGAGTCTTTTCCAATGAGTCAACTCTTCACATGAGGTGGCCAAAATACTGGAGTTTCAGCTTTAGCATCATTCCTTCCAAAGAAATCCCTGGGCTGATCTCCTTCAGAATGGACTGGTTGGATCTCCTTGCAGTCCAAGGGACTCTCAAGAGTCTTCTCCAACACCACAGTTCAAAAGCAACAATTCTTCCATGTTCAGCTTTCTTCACAGTCCAACTCTCACATCCATACATGACTACAGGAAAAACCATAGCCTTGACTAGATGGACCTTTGTTGGCAAATTAATGTCTGCTTTTGAATATGCTATCTAGGTTGGTCATAACTTTCCTTCCAAGGAGTAAGCGTCTTTTAGTTTCATGGCTGCAGTCACCATCTGCAGTGATTTTGGAGCCTGAAAAAATAGTCTCACACTGTTTCCCCATCTATTTCCCGTGAAGTGATGGGACCAGATGCCATGATCTTTGTTTTCTGAATGTTGAGCGTTAAGCCAACTTTTTCACTCTCCTCCTTCACTTTCATCAAGAGGCTTTTTAGTTCCTCTTCACTTTCTGCCATAAGGGTGGTGTCATCTGCATATCTGAGGTTATTGATATTTCTCCTGGCAATCTTGATTCCAGCTTGTGCTTCTTCCAGCCCAGCATTTCTCATGATGTACTCTGCATATAAATTAAATAAGCAGAGTGACAATATACAGCCTTGACATACTCCTTTTCCGATTTGGAACCAGTCTGTTCCATGCCCAGTTCTAAGTCTTGCTTCCTGACCTGCATATAGGTTTCTCAAGAGGCAGATCAGGTGGTCTGGTATTCCCATCTCTTTCAGAATTTTCCACAGTTTATTGTGATCCACACAGTCAAAGGCTTTGGCATAGTCAATAAAGCAGGAGGAGAGGGAAGTGGGAGGGGCAATTTAGGGGTAGGGGAGTAAAACGTACAAAGTATTAGGTATAATAAGCTACAAGGATATGTTGTACAACATGGGGAATAGTAAATATTTTATAATAACTATAAATGTAGTATATTCTATAAAAATTGTGACACTATATTGTACACCTGTGACTTTGATAATATTGTACAGCAATTATACTTCAGCCTATCAATCAATCAATCAAATCAAATACCAGGCTGGTAATTCTGGACCTGAGGCACAGTTTCTGACCTGTTACTATTCAGCTGCTTTTCCTTGGATAACTCATGTAGGTCTCTGAATTTCCATTTGAAGGTCCAAAATTAAATTAGGTACTGCCTGTGGTCCCTATTGGCAAAGTGTCAACTGTACACTGCACACATTAGGACCAGGGACTTGAAATTCTCAGGGACTTGCCACTGAACAGGTAAATAAGACTGTCATCAAAGAGCTGGGAGTCTAAGAGCAGAAGAAAATTTAAAAGCTTAATAAATTTTCCAATTCTGTTGCAATCTTTATAATGAGGGTACCAAAACAGCTTATTCTACTTCCTGACAGTGACACATTGGACATGGCAGTGTCTCCTTCAGGAGAAGTTTTTGAGTTTAAAGACACAGTTGAATAAAGTGGCTTCAAATTGAGAGCAAATAAAGGCTCAAGGTCAAAACTGAAGAAAGAAAGAAAATAATTAACAATTTAGAGTCAGCTTTTATAAGTATTTGTCTAAACCTTCCATAGTTATGTCTTTATATTTCTACCATAGAGAACTTCCTGGGTTGTATGGTTTATTCAAGGCCCATTTTCTTAATATATTATGATTCATAGTCTTAAATTAAGATTCATGGATGTGTCCCTTTGGAGTTTAGAGAGGCAGTTTTTATGTTCATCCAACTAACAAGTTCAACCAGCTAATTACACTGCTCAGCTGCAAACAATATGGAGTATTTTTATTAATATTTCCTTTCAAAATGAAAATATCTTTACAGGACATAGCTTCCTTAGTATATTTTTGGTTTCTTGAAAAAAACAGAAGTAGTTTTTAACTCACTTGGATCCCTCAAAGCACCAAACATGACTTTTTTTCACAGAGCAAGTGCTCAAAACATATATTGAGTGAATGAAGGTACACGAGAGAGAAAGGTGGTAGTAACTTACCAAAATCAAGAAGAGTCTTCCAAAATGCAATTGGTAGACTGTTTACATCATTCACTCTTTTGAGACTTTGTTTAAACACACTGTATTGGGCTCCACTTCAAACCTATTGAATCTCCCATATTTTCAGAAGAGATTCTGGGCATGAAAAGTTTGAGAATTGCCCAACAGGAACATCAATTCCTCGCCCTTTTCAATTTCTAGTAACTATCAGGGGCATGAAGGATAGTTTCTATTTTGAAATTTCTTGAGACCTAATCTTTCCTTTTGCTTCTTAATTTGTTTTGTTTAGAATCCATTCTGAATCCCAAGACTGCATATTTGTCATAATTTGACAGTAGGGATCTTATTGTAGAGGTAGAGGGTAGGGGGACCACAACTAATAATGACTACAATGTATTGAGTACTTGAAAAATGCCAGGTTTTGTCTAAGCACGTTTTATATAGATTTATTTAATACTCTTATTAGTTCCTATTGATTAGGTATTCTTCTTAGGTCCATTTTACAGATAAGAAAACTGATACACTTAAACAAGTAATTTCCCTATGGTCACACAATTAGTAAATGGTAGAGCTTGGGGTCAAACCCAGGCAACGTGGTTCTAAAGACTGCACACTTAGCCACTAGGCTAAACTGCTTGACAAGAACAAGCGATAAAGAACAAGGTTCTAAGGAGTTCAAAGGACGAGATGATTGTATTGCCATAAAAATAAGACTTTTAACTGAGAAAATATGAATGCTGTGTGTCTCTGACTCTGTTATTAAAGCCATTGTGAAGATATAATTTGATAGTCTTTTCCTGAACAATAGTAGCTTAGCTACAAGCTTCCCTGGTGGTACAATGGGTAAAGAATTTGCCTACAATGCAGGAAACTTGAGTTGGGAAGATCCCTTGGAGAAGTAAACTGAAATCCACTCCAGCATGCTTGCCTGGGAAATCCCATGGACAGAGGAGCCTGGCAGGCTACAGTCTATGGAGTTGCAAGAGTTGGACACAACTTAGTGACTGAACAACAGCAACAGAAGTTTAACTGCTCTCAAACCCACTATACCCAGCCACAGATGTCATTCTTGGAGCTGGTGGCTCTGGTTGATCTTACTATGAGCTGTCACCCAGGAGACGTGCGTTCTCAGTGTGGGGGAAGTCTCAGAGATATAGGGAAGTTTAGATAATAGTAAATATCCAAGTGGAACTGAAGATTCCATATAGGGCATAAATAAAAATATAAATTTAAGGGAGCATAAATTAACATATTCTTTGGGGACACACTAGAAAGTGGAAGCAAGGAATTTCTTACATGCCTTGATACCAGCCCAGGATATATGAGACTTCTCAGAATCAAAGGGATATGGAAGTACAGACTCCAGACCAAGTCATTCTCACCAGCTTGAAGTCATTGTCTTAGAGAATCTGGTTTCCTTGGGGTTGGGAAAAGTCACTCCCTTAGGTTTAGAATAATTGTACAGTCAGTGTAGGAGATGACAAGCACTTTACATTTGTGTGTGTTAGTCACTGAGTCATGTCTGACTCTTTGCAACCCCACGGACTGTAGCCTGCTAAGATTCTCTGTCCATGGGTTTCTCCAGGAAAGAATACTGGAGTGGATTGCCATTCCCTTCTCCAGAGGATCTTCCTGAACCAGGGGTTGAACCCAGGTCTCCTGTACTGCAGGCAGATTCTTTGCCATTTGAGCTACAGGGAAGCCCTACTTGGCATTTCAGTCCTTTCGGAAGAGGAAGCATGTGGTCCATTCACTTTTTTCGCAGATTAAGACAAGACAGAGCTAGTTGTCATCAACAAGAGGAATATAATGTTAGATATGTCTTTCTGAGACAGCTTCCTAATGCTCTGCTTGTTCCCCAAAAGACATGAGGAATATGATCTTAGTAGTCAGGGGAACAGGTTAGTTTAAAAGGAAGCTAAGACCCAGAACTATCTGTGTTAGTGACATGGACACACATATCAAGTGTTTATCAAGCACATTCTGAATGCCCGCTACATGCTGGGCATAATGCTAGTCTCTCATGGGAGAATTTCCTGCAGGTCATATGG
Source organism: Tragelaphus eurycerus (assembly GCA_935064755.1). Taxonomy (NCBI): domain Eukaryota; kingdom Metazoa; phylum Chordata; class Mammalia; order Artiodactyla; family Bovidae; genus Tragelaphus; species Tragelaphus eurycerus. The sequence goes on from CAKXYN010000003.1 coordinate 16,494,993, forward strand.
AAGGGTATGTCACACAGCAAAGAGCCATGGGAATAAGACAGATCCTAGTCACTAGATCTGGTGAACAAACTCAGGAAAAAAACAAATAGATCATTCTTCTGAGGGATCAACTTGAACATTGATTAAAATCCCATGATAAGGTTAAGAAAAGAATAAAAGGATTTTTATCTCCCTCGACAAGGTAGGATAACTTTTCAAAGCAAATCCTAAACATAAAATTGACAAAAGTAAAAGCTCTCTCAAAAAATATGCAACAAAAGTAGCTTTCAGCAGGAATATCATCACATATATAAAATGAAATGTTAAGTTATTCACTATCAAGAAAGTTCAAAGCCCTTCAAGTGAATTTGTTTGAACTGTTTAACAGCAAAATAAATATGATGGGTGGTCTGGTTCAGGCACCTATCCAAGTCCAGTTGCATTACATTTTCATAGCACTAATACTTAAAAGCCCCCTTCTTGTTGCATCAACAGCAGTGTATGGGATCATCTCCAGAATGCATGGGAACAAACATGTTATACAAACACATTTGTTTCTTGAGCTAGACTCTTGTCATTTTCCGGGAAATACAAACTAAGCAAATAAAAAAGGGATTTGCCTGTTACAACTCAAAGTTCTACTACTTGAAATACATTACATGGACTTGAGGGGTGAGAATTTATCTCATGAACAGTCAGGATATTTTGCAAAAGCATGAACATCATTTTCAGGCTCAAATGGCAGAGAAGAGGCTAAAATGCAAGTTTTCTGACTTTTAAACCAGTATATTTTCCATTCCACAGGATGCTTCTCAGTTCAATTTACGGTATCACTGAAGCCTGGAATAGAGTTACTGAATATCCACCAACATTTTTCCCCTCTTTTCAATATTTAAGGTGTGGCCAATAGGTCATATAGATTTGAGTGCACACCTCTGCCATTAACTTGCTGTACTAAACAAGTCACCTAACTTCACACAAGTCCATTTTTCTAGCCTACAACTATATCGACTAAATTGAAGGGGTTTTGAAAGAATTGGAAGAAGATTCTACCAAGCTATAAGTACCATGTGAGTATGTTTGTATTAATAACAATAATCTCCCTGAGGTTGAGGATTATATAAACACTTGTTCAATTTAAGTACCTTGCTTAGAGTAGTAAGAGTAATTGAACATTATTAAACACTTGCTATGTGTCAGGCACTGTTCTAAATACTTTACTCATATAAACTGATGGACTCTTTATCTTTACCACAAGCCTATGACGGAGTTCTTTTTCTTCTCATTCTCAATGTATAATATATGAGGCTCAGAGAGGTAAATGGAGGAACTGAGATTCCAGGCCCAGAACCTCTATTTCATGACCACTAATGCACAACATGTTCGATACAATGTACAGCACTGGACCAGTGACCAGCAAACCCGTACTATTCTACTTTAGGGACGTCCTAGCCAGAGCCTAGAACCAAACACATGCTTAATACAACACTTGCTGAACTCACTTGAGCAACAAGGTCTTTCACAAGTCTGTGTCTCCTGCTTCAGCCACCTACCTCAGTGACCTGTGTGAGTCTCAAAGAGAAAACACATTTCATACAAGTGTTAAGAGGCCACCTGATGGCTCAGCCGGTAAAGAATCTGCCTGCAATGCAGGAAACACAGGAGATGGAGGTTTGATCCCTGGGTCGGGAAGATCCCCTGAAGGAGGCAATAGCAACCCACTCCAGTATTCTTGCCTGAAAAAGTACAGTAACAGAGGAGCCTGGTGGACTACAGTCCAAAGAATCGCAAAGAGTTGGACACAATTAATCGACTATACACGCAAGATGCTACTAGCAATATTCGTTAAGAAATGATAGCCTTGCCTAGATAGCTAGACTGGGTCTGCTCCATTATTTTCTTCTTGGTCTAACCCAGTATGTCATGAATTAGGTTTAGACATCAGAGTAGAAGCTGCTGACTATGTGCCCATGTAGGGAAGAGTCAGGAGACCTTGGAAGACTTTCACAAGACCAAGGATCTTGCTGCAGCCTATCCAAATTCCATCATGGAACGTGCAAGGCCCAAGGGATGGTTTGACTGCCAGATCACTTCTCGCGCTATATCCTGAGGCCTCCACATTTTTGGCCACTCATCTTGGCAGGCCCTCCCTGCTACAGGTGGTCTGGCTGACCACTTTTAAGATGTGAAATAATGTAAGCCTGAGACATGACTATTACCACTTATCATGGGTTGAATATTATCCCCCCCAAATTAATGTCTATCCAAAACTTCAGAATATTAGTCTATTTGGAAAAACGGTCTTAAAGATATAACTAGTTACGGACCTTGAGATAAAATCCTAGATTTTGTGGAATCCAATGACTGAGGTCCTTATAAAAGAAAGGAAAGGGAGATTCAGATCCAGAGACAAAGAAACAGAAATGAAGGCCATGACTCACCAAGGACGGTAGGAGCTACCAGATGCTGGAAGAATCAAGAAAGAATGACTCCCTAGAGTCTTAGCAGTGAGGGTGACCCTACCCACACTTCAGTGTCAGACTTCAGGCCTTCAGAACTGTGAGGGAATGAACTTCAGTCTTCTTATGCAATTCAGATCAGATCAGATCAGATCAGTCGCTCAGTAGTGTCCGACTCTTTGCGATAGTTTCTTAGAATAGCCCTAGAGAACTAATCCACCACTCTTACTGCTTATTCCATAAAGGATTAGAAAAGGGGTTCCAATGGGTTTAGAATTTACTGAAGAATCAGATTCTAAATCTAGAACTAAGTTAAAAATTTTATAAATTGCAGTCTATACTAATCACATTCCATATGGAAAAGACAAAGTCATTACCGGGCAATATTTATTTTCACTCTTGATAGTTCAATAATGAGAACAAAATCTAGTTAAGAGTTGAGGGATTTTTTTCCCTTGTGTAGCATACTTCCCTGTAATTATAAAACAGCATGCTATTAAAAGACACAGTCTATTTTTTTTAAAAAGAGAGAACTTAAAGCAAATATATTAGAAAAAATGAATTTCAAAAATATAAGAAAATACTGTCATATTTCTGCCATCAAACAACCATTTCCAGAAATATTTCATTACTCTCAGTTACTACTGATCTATCTAGTCCAGTTTTGCACTTACTACACGGTAAAGTTTATTTAAAATATTCATTAATCCACATTTTCCCACAACCTAAATAACCAGGGACCATCAAAGATGATATTTTAAAACATATTTTTAACTGGGCTCATTTATGCATTTTTGACTATTTTGTCCTAGATTATTACCCAATGTGTAACACAGAAGAGACCCTCAAATTTTAACTTAGTAGGAAAAAAAAAAAACCTGTAAAACTTTTATGCTTTTCAATCAAAGGTAGTGCTCCCAGCATGGTGCTCACTATCCGTGTGCAGCTGTGACTGAAAAAACTCAAGGTGTGATTAAACAGTCTTTTTCATATAATCCTCCCTTAAAGGTTTTTTTAATTGGAACGCGGCCATCATTAACAGAGCCTGTTCACCAGAAGTCTTTGCTCCAAGTGACGAAAGGAGCCACCCAACTTCTGACTCCTTCATGCCAGGCTGATGCCTGCTACTGCCACCTCTCAACAGGGCACTGCTCCATCACACGTCAGTTTTAATAAAGCAAATAACATGATGATAGCTATGTTTATGAGCCTTTGACATCCAGTGGCTTCAGAAGGACCTTATTTTTTCACAGCACAAACAAGAAGCACTGGGGCAGGTCTTCCTGGATGGAAAACTCTCCTATGTACACATGCCCCCCTCTCTGCATCTCCACGCCGCCCTCCTTTCCAGTTTCCTGAGATCCCTCAGCTGTAGGGCTATTTTCTGGTGTCCTGGTCCAGGAACTTGAGGACCACTTGAACTCTTTCTTCCATATGTTCCCTGCCTGTAGTTTGTCACCAAAGCCTTTCACTTCTTGACTGAAGCCACCCCCTTTCATGTCATGGTTCCAGCTTCTGTCTCCTGAGCTTGCTCAAGGACACCCTTGGGCATGCACACCTCCCCTCTGAGATCCCTTCCACAGTCTCCGTCCAGGCATATGTGCCTAAAACATTACTCGCTTCACGGCATTTCTTTGCTTAATATTTTGTTATGGTTCCCAATTGTCCACTAGATCAAAGTGCTAATCCCATAATGGGTTTTCAAACTCTTCTGTAATGTAATTCAATGTATCTCTCAGTCTGGCTTGTTCTTGTAAACTCCAGAACAGCAGTGGGCCTTTCTAGCTGGGGGAAGTGTGATGACCCTTTCGGCCTGTCCCCAGTTCTTCTTGGATTTTAAGCACAGAATGTCCTCCCTCTTCCCCAGTGTTGTGTCAAAAAAACAAACAAAAACCCCTCTACTCATTCTTAAAGATCCTGCTCAGTCTTACTTCCTCAGGGGGTCTTCTCACACTACTTTACTCCACATAATAATATTCCACCTCTGAAATAATTAACTCTCAAAGTCCTTAATTACATGTAACTGCCTGTCCTTTCATCTTTCTCCGTCCCTCATTCTCACTGAACTAGCTCAGAGACCTTGCTGGGATCTGTGGGCTTTGTCCTCTCATTATCTTCCCAGCCTACCTGCCCTTTCTCAGCTTGATGCTGTCCCTACTTACCTTATACAGTATGACAGTCTCATCAGTTCAATCGATAGTCCCATCTCCCCTTGACCCTCTGCCTTGCCAACTCCCACACAAGATTAATAAATTGTTCCAGTTCTTCAGTTTCTTTTCAGTAGCTACGGGTACAAATTTGATGACAATGTATATCAGCTCCTTTAAATTTTCTATATCCATTTATGACTACTTAGTAATTCTTCCCCATTCTTATACAGCTGCCTTTTCCTTTCCTTTACAGATTTTCTTAAGTCTTATTCTTTTCATTCTTAGAAAATGGCCATTATAAGGTACGGTCATGCGCGGTTTCATGATCCCCACGCTCCAATGTGCCCATGCGACTTTCCAGTCTTACAGGGAAGAGCATTCCTACTCTGTGAGGCTCTTGTTCCCTTCCTCTTCCATCTTTTTTGAATTCTTGTCCAAGCCATTGTTCTCCCTCTCCTGGCATCTCTTGTCAACTTGTATAATATGCTCAAACCATCCCCATATTTTCAAATACCCCTTTTAAAAGCTTTGTCTCCTGGATTTGACAAGTAAACTTTTTAAAGACTACACTGGCTGTGCTCACTTTTCCAGTCCAGATTCCCAACTTGAGCAACCTGATGCCTAGCCTCAGTGCTTCATGGAAAATGATCTCCAAAATGTGTAAGTGTACATTAGCATACTATTCAACTACTAAAAAGGAAGGAAAGCCTGCCATTTGTGACCACATGGATGGACCTTCAAGACATGATACGAAGTGAAATAAGTCAGACAGAGAAAGACAAACACTGTATTATCTCACTTATGTGTGGAATCTAAAAACAAACACACGCAGAGAAACAGAGATTAGACTTGTGGTTACCAGAGTTATGAGCAGTGAGGGAATTGAGTGAAGGTGGTCAAACAGGTACCAGCTCTGAGTTATGAATAAGTACTGGGGATGTAACATACGACACGATGACTATAGTTATCACTGCTGTGGAGTATATTTAAAAGTTGCTGGGAGAATAAATCCTAAAAGTTCTTACCATTAGGGAAAAACATCTTGTATCTATATGAGATGATATATGTTAACTAAACTTACTGTGATAATTATTTTACAATACATGTAAGTCAAGTCATTATGCTGTATACCCTAAACTTATATGGTGCTATAGGTCAACTATATCACAATAAAACAGAAAAAAAATGTTCCTGGTCACCTCCCTCCTAACTATTAAATCCAATGGCCTCATTTTCATTCTATAGCACCCACAGGTGTTTACCTAAATAACTGCCTCAAAATAATTGTCTTCTTTGCTTTCATGACATTCCTCCATATTTCCTTCTACCTTCATGATTCTCTCCTAGGAATTTTTCACTGATTTATCTTCCCTGGCCTAGTCTTCTAATATGGGTCTTTAAAAAGTGTTTTTTCCTAGTTTCTCTTCCCTCCTACTACCAATTTTCTCTAACAGTAATTTCTTCAATTCCCATGGTCTTATCTGATTTCTTGATACTGATGGCTCCCAAAGTTTACTTCCACCCTCAGTCTAAGCTTTAGACACATATTTCCAACAGTCGCCAACTTCTGTTGACACCTTAAATAACCTGGGCAAAGGGGGACTCATTATCTTTACTCTTGGTCCTTCTTCTATGATTTTTGCGCTTGTTATTACTGTGTTTAATTGATCCACTGTGTCCAACTCTCTACGGCCCCATGGACTGTAGGTAGCCCACCAGGCTCCTCTGTCCATGGACTTTTCTAGGCAAGAATACTGGAACAGTTGCCACTTCCTTCTCCAGGGCTTCCCAACCCAGAGATCGAACTAGCATCTCCCGGACTGCAGGCAGATTCTTTACGGCTGAGCCACCAGGGAAGACAAAATGTCAATAGCACTGGTGGGTTGCCAGCTGTTTTCTGAGCACTAAAACAAAGATAATTAACGAGTCTATATTCTTAAAGAACTTATGGTTCCTCTCTATAGCTTGGAGTATAAAGCAGGGTGATGAGAAAAAAATACATTTCAATGCCACCTACTTAATAGTTAGAACCTATTACAATCGACTAAAATCCTTCTTGTTTTTTCCATTTCAGTGTATGTAATGTAGAGTCAGTAATAACTTGTAGTAGTAACACTGAGATTAATAACAGTGATGGGGAAATGGTTCGTTCCTGGAAATCATCTGCATTTGCGGAATTTGGATTTGTTTGTAAGGAAATACTCCAGTGATGCATTTTATTAAATTATGAAACATAAAAATGATAATATGACTGAACATGTAACTATATATAGTCTTTGGTTGTGTCCTATAAAAGATATTCAAAATCTTTGGGGAATTTGGGGAAAGTCACTTTTCAGTGACTTATTCATGTAATTCCACATTTTAAAAACTAGAGTCAGAGTTCCCTCATTTGTCCTATTACTTATTAGTCTACCCATTTAGACTGCCTGAATGGTACTTCTCCCAATAGTAGTAATGCTCTTTAGTTTTCTCAATTAGTATTTATATTTTTGTCTTTATTTACTACTGTAGTATTATTTGATGCTATATTAGATTATGTATGCTTGACTCCATTGAAGATACTTATTCAACCAAATGATAGAATATTCAGAATGCACTGTGCTAAATTCTGTGGGTGAGTAAAGGATATATCAAACTTTAGTCCTACCCTTAGGAGTTCACTTTTGTAGGGAGACAAGAAGTATACATATCTATAATGTAAGGTAAATACTGGTAACTTCTTTAAGAAGGTTTCAGATACAATTTTAGCAAGTTTAGAGGAGAGACATATTTCTAGCTATGGAAAATCAGGGAAGTTATATATAAAATAGATAATCATAGTTATTTAAATGTAATTGGGAATTCCCAGCTACTGGAGCCCAGCAATATCTAGAAGCCTTAGAGGAGGGTCCTGAGCTGCTCTGTTGCCTCCCTTCAGTGAAGTCCAGAGTTTCTCTATGGGGATGGAATGGACCCTGACTGTGCATGCTCTTGGCTCTTTCCTTGCTAACCTTGTTCTGGCTCTGTCAGGTGGGTTCCTAGTCCCTGCATAAACAGATTTCTGCTCATGATAAATGTGGGTCATCTTGCTTTAATGGTGTCATTCTTGTCACTTTAGACATTCAAGTAGGCTTATGCACGTGGACATGGTAAGCCTGCACTAGATGTTTGCAGATTGAGTGCTGAAGGAATGGCTGATGAATGAGAATGAGTGAATGGCCATCAGACAGGAAACAAAATCAACCCAAGAAGATCAGTTGCGTCCTGATTTCAGTACTGAATGTAAATTACCTAAGAGGACTCAGCCTTACTTTCTGAATGCCATTATAGGCATTTGATAAATGTTTGTTGTACCTGGTGTTCCTCAAAAACCTCAATGTGTGCATTCATATTATAGCATTTACATTGTTAGGGAAAACTCAGTCTCCTTGTAAAAGGGATAATCCTGTTTCACTACTGGATAAATAGATCATTATTCAGTGTTTCCAACAGCTTTCCTAGAAATGACCCCTTTGGGGTTCAAAAATGGAACAAAAGTGATTAGATTTTATAAATGTTATGCCACTTCTTATTACATATAGTATTCAATAAAAAGAAAATCCCACAAGAGCGTTCTGTTTGTCCCATGGGTCTAATACCATAAAATTTCATTCTTACAGCATCTACATTTTGCCATTTGTTTGTCAAAAATGGGGTGGAGGTAAAACTATTCTTTTTGCCAGTTTATGTGATGCCATAAAGCAGCATTTTTCATTTTTCAACACTTATTAGCTCAGCTCCCCAGCTGTGCAGCACCACGCCCTGGTGTGAAATTGAGAGCGAGAACTCTGACAAGTTTATATTGGCCTAAATTTATAACTTTTCTTTTAGATGGGGGAAAAGTTGTGTGTGTTTTTTTAAAGAACATTATAATTGTGTGATTTTGTATCACAAAACTTCTATTATGTGGAGTAAATAGCTTATGAGAATGATTTTCAGGATATCATGTTTGGCTCCTCTAAACAAATATAAACAGCCATGTAAATAGAGAAAAAGTGAGGTAGGAAGTTAGTTAACTAGTTAATGAACTGATTGACCCATTTAACCTGGGTGTTTTTATATCCTGCAAAATATATATATAACCTAGTGCCTTGCATGACAAATATGCTAGAAATTGTGAGCCAGTAGAGAAAAATATAAGTTCAAACTGTACTTAAATAGTTGGATTTTACTGTGCTTATTCCTATAATCACTTAAAAACTATATATTCCTTGTTTTTTGGAGAGAAATTTCAAAAGGAACAACTTTATATTGATTTCACAGAAGGTTTTGTATGGTCAGCAGAAAATGGGTTAAAACAATTACTGTAGCATGATGTAGCACATTAAAATGAAATGATTGACGACAAGCTAAAAATTTTAAGATAAACAAACTTAATCCTTGGCTTTTTTTTTTTTCCTGCTCTCACACACACCCTAACACGTGACGAACAAGGAGGAGATTCTTAAAGCATTTTTAAGATCCATCTTGAGTGAGACAGTACAAGTAAACTCAGATAAAGCTTTTTATATTTATGTTGTGTGAAAGGCTTAAAAATCAACACAAAATCAAGCTTTCAGTCTTCTATGAAATAATACTTTACACTGAGAGGTAGAGTAGAAGAGCCTTTACAAATGCTATACAAGGCTTGAAAAATATGATCATATTCTCCCAGCTATGATTGGTGGTGGCTGGAGTGGGGAGATCCATGCGTTAAGACTTGGATAATGCTCAAGCTGGCACTGATAGGGAATAAGAATGTTTATGTGCAGTCAATCAGAAGCAACTTTAATTGGATTCATAGCTTAGTTTGCACATGTTTAATGCAAAATAACAACAGGAAATCTTCTAAAATAATTTTAAAATCCAGGGCCTTCTTCAATGTAGTGAGTCCTTTTAATCCTAATCCTAATTTTATTCCAGGTGGAAAGCCAGCACACTGGACATTTCAGTTTCAGCAAGCACTAATAAAAGTGACATTAACTTTTATGCCAAGTGAAAATATTATTCTATAGAAATAAATGAGGCATCTTTAAGAGCACTCACTGAAACCCAAATTCCATCATTTAACATGGCTTTCTTGAGGTACAAGGAAATTGCAACAGCAGGCAGATGGGTCTAGGATGCAACCAGTTACATGGAGAAACCCGTTTTAGAGCAGAGGGAACTGCATCTGGAAAGAGGAAGAAATGGTTTTACATACATCACTTGGAACTTTGAACAACAGAAGAAAATAAGAACAACCTCTCAAGTAAAAACCACATGGCCAAAAGTTATACCCTGGTCATCCCAACCAGCCTTTATACACAGATCATATTTTAACTTGGGAAGACACAAAGGACAAGCTAACTTTTAGAAACATCTCAGATCAGAGTTGATTCTTCTTTCTAAAAGAGGAGTGACATGGTCATGTATGTAACAAGGTAGCTCTGGCAACATAGAAATAACTTAAAAGACACTGATTGGGTAGATTGAAAGAGGTTATAGGGTGACTCATTAGGTCCTTTGTAATAGACTGCTGCTGCTGCTGCTGCTGCTGCTGCTGCTAAGTCGCTTCAGTCGTGTCCGACTCTGTGTGACCCCATGGACTGCAGCCCACCAGGCTCCTCCATCCATGGGATTTTCCGGGCAACAGTACTAGGGAGAGACAAAGACTACCTGAATTTAGGTAGTGATTTTAAGGATGGAGGTGAGGGAGGATTGGGAAATCATAATGGGTCAGCGACGACTGGGTTACCCACTGGAATTGGAGATGAGGTATAGGACATAATCTAAAAATGACTGCCTGCCGGTGTTCTGGTGACGATATTCCCAGGTGGTGCTGGTGCTGCTGCTCTCCTGCGCCACGCCCCCGCAAGACAGAATCCACCCCCCCCTGCCCGGGATCCGGAGATGCACGGACGCCCATGCAGGAGAGCAAGAAACACAGATTCCATCTCTGGGTTGGGAAGATCCCCTGGAGAAGGCAATGGCACCCCACTCCAGTACTCTTGCCTGGAAAATCCCACAGACAGAGGAGCCTGGTAGGCTGCAGTCCATGGGGTCGCTAAGAGTCGGACACGGCTGAGCGACTTTTCACTTTCATGCATTGGAGAAGGAAATGGCAACCCACTTCAGTGTTCTTGCCTGGAGAATCCTGAGGACAGGGGAGCCTGGTGGGCTGCCATCTATGAGGTCGCACAGAGTCGGACACGACTGAAGTGACTTAGCATAGCATCAGATCAGATCAGATCAGATCAGTCACTCAGTCGTGTCCGACTCTTTGCGACCCCATGAACTTCAGCACGCCAGGCCTCCCTATCCATCACCAGCTCTCGGAGGTCACCCAGACTCACATTCATCGAGTCAGTGATGCCATCCAGCCATCTCATCCTCTGTCGTCCCCTTCTCCTCCTGCCCTCAATCCCTCCCAGCATCAGAGTCTTCTCCAATGAGTCAACTCTTCGCATGAGGTGGCCAAAATACTGGAGTTTCAGCTTTAGCATCATTCCTTCCAAAGAAATCCCAGGGCTGATCTCCTTCAGAATGGACTGGTTGGATCTTCTTGCAGTCCAAGGGACTCTCAAGAGTCTTCTCCAACACCACAGTTCAAAAGGATCAATTCTTTGGCGCTCAGCCTTCTTCACAGTCCAGCTCTCACATCCATACATGACCACAGGAAAGACCATAGCCTTGACTAGGTGAACCTTTGTTGGCAAAGTAATGTCTCTGCTTTTGAATCTGCTATCTAGGTTGGTCATAACTTTCCTTCCAAGGAGTAAGCGTCTTTTAATTTCATGGCTGCAGTCACCATCTGCAGTGATTTTGGAGCCCAGAAAAATAAAGTCTGACACTGTTTCCACTGTTTCTCCATCTATTTCCCATGTAGTGATGGGACCAGATGCCATGATCTTCGTTTTCTGAATGTTGAGCTTTAAGCCAACCTTTTCACTCTCCACTTTCACTTTCATCAAGAGGCTTTTTAGTTCCTCTTCACTTTCTACCATAAGGGTGGTATCATCTGCATATCTGAGGTTATTGATATTTCTCCCGGCAATCTTGATTCCAGCTTGTGTTTCTTACAGTCCAGCATTTCTCATGATGTACTCTGCATATAAGTTAAATAAACATAGCATATATATATATCGGAGAAAGCAATGGCACCCCCACTCCAGTACTTTTGCCTAGAAGATCCCATGGACGGAGGAGCCTGGTAGGCTGCAGTCCATGGGGTCGCTAGAGTCGGACACGACTGAGCAACTTCAATTTCACTTTTCAGTTTCATGCATTGGAGAAGGAAATGGCAACCCACTCCAGTGTTCTTGCCTGGAGAATCCCAGGGATGGGAAGCCTGGTGGGCTGCCGTCTATGGGGTCGCACAGAGTCGGACACGACTGAAGCAACTTAGCAGCAGCATATATATATATATATGTTATTATATAATGTATTATATATTATAGTAATATATATATATGTGTGTATATATATATATTTAAAAGACTCTGACTTCATTTTGAGAAGTGGTGAATACTAATTTTAAATTAATGAGACACATGGATATGTGAGTAATCCCTGATTTTGTATCACTTAGTATGAGATTTTTTTCCTCTACTTGAGTTCAAATGACGGCCATCACAATGCAACTTCACTGGACTAGGCACAAAATAACCAAAAGGCGTAAATGACCTTAAGTGAATCAACAGCAAAATAGCCAGGCAGGACAAAAACCTTCTTGCTGCTGCTGCTGCTGCTGCTAAGTCGCTTCAGTCATGTCGGTCTCTGTGCGACCCCATAGATGGCAGCCCACCAGGCTCCCCCGTCCCTGGGATTCTCCAGGCAAGAACACTGGAGTGGGTTGCCATTTCCTTCTCCAATGCAGGAAAATGAAAAGTGAAAGTGAAGTTGCTCAGTCGTGTCCGACTCTAGCAACCCCATGGACAGCGGCCCACCAGGGTCCTCCGCCCATGGGATTTTCCAGGCAAGAGTACTGGGGTGGGGTGCCATTGCCTTCCCCGAAAAACCCTCTTAGGGATAAAATAAAGCACTTTTTTTCAAACAATGTAGGAGGTAGTCAAGACAGCTGAGCAGAGCAGCCTGGGCCGTGGCCATGTGGCATGTGGTAACATCTTTTGAGGACTGGATTTAGTCAACCACAGGTTAAGAAAGAAAATAATTATAAATGACAGCCTTAGAGAACAACAGCCATAGCCACAAATTAAAGTTATCTCTTCAAAGGACTTCATTTTAAGGTTCAGATCCCCAAATTATTGGCATGATTAGCATAATCCTTGAATATAAAGAGAAACCTTTTTTCTAACTTGTGACATGGACCACTATAGAAAAGGGGGGAAACATACTTGTTTCTTTATAGTACTTGTGTGTCTTTTCTTTCTTTCTTCTTTGGATCATGTGAATCTTTGAAATGAAATCCCTAGAGAGGCTTCTTGAATTGATCCTATTGAAAATGCCTTGGAGATCAGTGGGACACAGTTAAGAAATGGCTGCCATTAGGTACAAAGAGTCTGGCTGATGTTTTAATATCACATTCCCTGGTTTTCTTCTTTTCCTTACTCAGAAATGAACAAGCCCCTGAATGATGTGATGAGGGAAGCTTGGTGCTTTGCACAATGCACAGCTTATAAGAAAAACTGCATGTACCCTGTGTTTATGACCAGGGCCATGGGTCAAAATGAAAAATCATGACCTGTGTGAACTGAAGTAATCAAGACATTTCATTTGCAGTATGTTTTTATGTTTTCTGGAAGTTTGTTTTAAGACAAGGAATATATTTATTGATAGTTCAGTCTTTTCTCTGGTATAACGAATGGCTTAAAGACAAGGATGAGATTTGAGTCTGTGTGTGTGTTGAAGGAAACATGGAATTTACTTTCTCTAGCCCCATTCTACCAAGTTTTTCCTGAATAAGCAACAAATTGGTGGTAGCTATTACCCCAAGTGGTTTCCAGATGTTAACCATGTGACTGAGCAGAAATGTTCTCTGACTAGAGGTAAGTGATGGGAATTGTTAGTATATGTGATGATTTTCATAACCATGAAGCACACATTTTTGTCTATCAACTCCACCTGCATGATGTAAAAAACCTACATAAATGGGATACTTTTCGTGGAGAAGAGGAAGATTTAAATCTACATAGCATATGTGAATCTTTTTTTAAAACAGGAAATAAACTAACAATGAAAGCTGGTTATTCCTTATCTTTTAAACTTTTTTAGATTTAAAATTTTATCTTTGTGCTCTATAGAAAGGGATATACATTCTTACAGTCTATGTTATGACAAGCCTTTTTGATGTCTTACATAGTCTAGTTAAAATTTGCTACTAAATTGTTTTCAGCTAACGTTGAACACTGATGTGCTTTATATTTTTTTGTTAAGAAAAATAAATAATTCACACTTTTGCAAGTGGAAGGTATGTACTTTTTCTGGCTTTCATGAAATTATATTATTATTAGAAGCAAGTGCCAGCTAACTTTATGGGTGGCATTTCTCACAGAGAAGGAAGACATGAATCAGTATTTTTATTAGAGTCAACCCACTTGTGTTCATAAACAAAATATTATTAATGTTTTTCCATTTAGACTTCCATGCTAGTAAGAAGAATATACAAGTTGTTAGAAGAAAGAAATAAACTACCCGGATAAACAGTTTTTCAAAGACCATCACTGTTGCAAATTGAAGCAAGAAGTTGTGATTTTTGCCAGTGAAAGTTCCAAAAGCTAGTGTTCAGTGTTTTTAAAAACGGAAATTATTAAGTAGATTGCTTATTTCTCTCTTGTGCTTTTCCTAATGACACAGCTGTAGTGAATGATATTTGTGAACATCCTATGTCTATTACACATTCTATAATAATTGTGTAAATATAAACTAATGGGAAGAATGGGAGAGAAACTTAAACAACAGTTCTATCGCCACATATGTGGATGCGTGTGCACATGCCCACACACACACACACACACACACACACACAAATATACAACTGCAGCCTGCCTTCAAGTGAGAGAATCATTGCACAGGTTTTAGCACAGTGGCAACATTAAATGGTAGCTCTTTATTTTTTGACTTAAAAATTATAGCCATTTATGAAGTCAGACGTCTAGGCACAGCATGGCTCAGCGGGCTCTTTGCTCCATGATTCAAAAATCAAGGTTTTCTCAAGGTTCTGAGGATAAACCTGCTTTGAAGCTCATTCAGGCTGTGGGGCAGAGTTCAGTTCCACGTGGTTGTGAGACTGAGTTTCCCAGTTTCTTGTCAGCTGTTTTTACATTCTGGCGGCTGCCTGCATTCTCTGGCTTACAGTCCCCTGCATCCAGCTTGAAAGCCAGCAATGGGGAGTCAAGTCATTCTTAAGGTTTGCATCATCCTTCCTGCATCATCCCTCCACCGGGTCTTTTGCCTTCCTTGTCTGCTTTTGAAGGCTCCTGTGATCACACAGCAACCAGGCTAGACAAGATTTTTATTTTTATTGGTATTTTAGGGCCATTGTGGGGGAGTGGGAAGTGGGAGACAGCAAAGTAAATGGTCAAATGTGCAAATCCAGGGTTTGTGGTGGCCATGTGTACCAGAGGAACAGGTAGGTGGGGCATTTGGGCTCCGTAAGGATCAGACAAAGGAAGAGGAGATAGATTTGAGATTTGAAGAATGAATGAGCGAGTAAAGGAGGGGAGAGATATCCCTGGCTGAGAGATTAGAAGGGGAAAAGGGAAAGGGGCCCAGAGTGGGCACAGCACATCAGGAGAACTCTTGCTGTTCAATACGATGAAAAGAGAGGACAGACTGGTTGTCTCCAGGAATAAACAGGGAAATAAATAGAGGGTGTTCCTGAAGAGTGTTTTGAAAACTGCTTTTGTAAAAGCAAACTTTATATTAGATGTAAAAGCACCTTTGAAAGGAATAACTGAGAGGAATCTTTTTACTATCAAGGCACTGGGAATAAAAAGATGGAAAAAAACTCAATGTGTCTTCCAAAAGGTCAAAGAAATAGACACTCATTGAAATACAAATTATACCATATTTAATTTGTCTGATATATATAGACTTGAAGATGTATATCATGCTTTCTTAAAATGAAGCATTCCCATAAAAATGACCTCATTTCCTTGCTCTTGCCATGCTCAGATATGCAAGTATCATCTTCCAGAAAAAGAGTTTTCTAAATAGAGTAACTTGATCTCAAGAGTTTACAGGATAGTCCTTTGGACTGCAGAAAGTGGATATTAAAATTGTTTATATCTTATTTTTATCCCAAGCTTTCAAATTTCTACTTTTATGTTGCATATGTATATAATAAATTACTAATACATTATATAACATACATAAATATAAGAGATACGCTAAAATCTTTTTAGTGATAGAGTACATATAATAAAAAAATTCTGGAGACCATCTCTATAGAAGTTAATCATGTTTCTCCTACCAATGAAGCTGGATGATATGGTAGCTAGCTTGAGGTGGACAGTGCTAAGGTTTAGCTGAGGATTTAAGCAGAGGCTTCTCATAAGCCCTGCTTGTTGGGAACAGGACGGATATTGTCAACATTAATCTCATAATTAAACACAGAAGAGCATGGAGCACCTGAGGTCCACACTTTTCTAGGGAGTCGTTTGGTGGATTCAGAAAATCCCCAAAGTGCACTGGGGTGTGTGTGTCTCCCTTTCAAGTGGCCAAGTGGCCACCTCTCACTTGAGGTGGCCCATAACTTTAAGCTGAATCACAATCTCTTAAAAGAGATCATGACCATCCCCTCTCCAACATGACCATCAATTTAACAGCCTTGTCACAGGACAACATCCTATCTTCACAGGCTGGTTGACCTGTGTGCTCCAATCACATATGCCACATTTTAAGCAACCACCCTTCCTGGATCATGGCTCATTCTTTTCCTTGTCCTTATGACCTAGTTCTTCTTTTCACTCAGGTTCATAGCCTACGTTTGCTTTATTCCTACTACAGAATTTCTTGACAAGGCATTTTGTGATTTTTCAAAAAGTTCTGCTTTCCAAGTGAAGCTGGAGACCAGTCTTAATATTGTGAACCTGGCTTTGGCCTTGTCTGGTTGTCCACATTTCTGGCTCTTCCTGGCTACTGCCAACATGACCAATGTCAGGTATATTTCTACTGGGTTGTACAGTTTTACCCTTCCTTCATACTTTTTCTTCAAAATATAACTCAATTAAGAGTATAATTTAATTCCAACAAGTAATATTTAGGATTCCATTCTAGGCATCTCAGGGAGATGAGTAAACTAGGTCTTCCAAGTAAAATAGGTCTTGCACCTAAGGAAATTATGGTTTCGTAGGTAACAGAGCTGAGAGGAAAAGTATTTAAATTTAGGTTTTGTACCTCAAACCAAATGCACCTTTCACCACACAACACTGACAATTTGGTCTAAATTAGTTGAAACTGTGGGTGGGTTTGTAGATTTTCAGCACTGTTTAATAAAAATGTATCTTTTCACATATATTCTTATATTTTCTTAAACTCTGTGAAGGCAAATGAAACAAAATGCATACAAATGAAAATACGTAATGAGTGCCAAATTAACTTTCTGAATAATCACTGCCTTAAACTCCTGTTTTGTCCCTTGCATCTATTTACCTAAATAGTGACAGTAGCACATAACATAAAATTTACCCTCTTAACCATTTTTAACTGTACAGTTCAGAAGTGCTAAGTATAGTCAATTGCTGTGAAATAAATCTCCAGAGCTTTCTCATCTTTAAAATGTGATAATTCTATACACATTAAGGGTTCCCAGGTGGCACTACTGGTAAAGAAGCTGCCTGCCAATGTAGGAGACATAAGAACTGCAAGTTGGGAAGATCCCCTGGAGAAGGAAATGGCACCCCACACCAGTAATCTTGCCTGGAGAATTCCACGGTCGAGAAGCCTGGTAGGCTATGTCCGTGGGGTCATAAAGAGTCAGGCATGACTGAAGTGACTTAGCATAGCACATACACGTTAAACAGCAATGCTTCTTTTCTCACTTGCCCTGGTCCCTGGTAACCATTATTCTAATTTCTCTATGAATTTGACCACTCTAGGTACTTCATACACGAAATCATAGAGTGTGTGTCCCTTGTAACTGGCTTATTTCACTCACCGTAATGTCCTCAAGGTTCTCTCGTGTTATAGCATGTAACAGGATTTCTTTCCTTTTTAAGGCTGAATAATATTCCATTGTATTATATACATTACTTTGTCTTCGCTCATCTCTTGATGGATATTTGGGCTGCTTCTCTCTCTTGACCATTTTGAATGCTGCTGCTGCTGCTGCTATTGCTAAGTCGCTTCAGTCATGTCCAACTCTGTGCGACCCCATAGACGGCAGCCCACCAGGCTCCTCTGTCCAGGGGATTCTCCAGGCAAGAACACTGGAGTGGGTTGTCATTTCCTTCTCCAGTGCATGAAAGTGAAAAGTGAAAGTGAAGTCGCTCAGTCATGTCCAACTCTTAGCGACCCCATGGACTGCAGCCTACCAGGCTCCTCCGTCCATGGGATTTTCCAGGCAAGAGTACTGGAGTGGGGTGCCATTGCCTTCTCCATGACCATTTTGAATAGTACTACTATAAACATAGGAATACAACTATCTCTGCAAGATTCTGCTTTCAGTTATTTTTAATATATTTACTTGTATCCATTTTTAACCTATACAAAGAACAATTTTCCCTTAAAGGCTCACATTTTGCCAGCATTTTGTTAAAAAATTCTCTGAAAGTATAATTAGACAAAGGAATGGTATTTGCCTTTAGAATATAAATTGAAGAGGATTTTACAGTTTCTGTATATTCTAATAAAATATAGATATGACAATAGAAAATCCATTGTCATACTTTTACATAAATATTTTCCATTGATCAATGATAGAGATATATAGATAACTAGAAAGTAGTTCACTTCAGAATAAATTGCACTTACTTTGTAAACTGCAAAGATGGATTGATATGATCTTATTGTTTTTTTAAAAGATCCTTTAAACCCTCTTTTTCCTGGTTTTTAGAAACCATCAGGAAGAAAGCAGAGACTAAAGATACCAAAATCAGCCACACAAGGAAGAAGGAAAATTATATTTGCTGATATTTCTGATACTACTAAACAAAAGTATGTGCAGTATAATAAAGAGTTTTGAGCCATAATATTAAAAGCATAATTAAATTAATTTATAGAAGTGGCATGTGTCACAAATTTAAATTCCTTCATGATCGTAGAATCGCAGAACTTGAGAGCTTACCAAGCCCTACTCCTTGATTTCACAGCTGGAAAAACTGGTCCAAAGAGACTAAATGGCCTGTATAACGTTATATAACTTATTACTCCTGAAGTTGGAGTATCACTTCAATACTCTGCTCATTGCATGCTATTATGATTACATCTATATTTCATCTGTTAAATGAATGTGGCAGGACATAAACGTTCAGACTGTATTAATAGGGAAATTGCTCTTTTTACTTGCCTTTTTTTTTTCTCAAAAAATATACATGTATAGCATGCATCATCTTCGCCACCCCCCCCCCCCCCCCCCCCCCCCCCCGCGGCCAGCCCATGGGACAGTCTGAAGACTGAGCCTTCTCTGCTCTCAAGGGAGTAGGATCTGGTTAGGCATTGCTAATAACTCTTTCTCTGAAATTGAAGAGCCATCAGGATCTGTCATGCAAGAGTAAAGAGTGGATGGGAGAGTCCACAGACATTATGAAGATCAATAGAGGGATTCCCAAAGAGGAGTATAAGGACTTAGAGGAAGTTGACTAGGAGGTGTCTCCAGAAAGTAGCCTAGAAATATGGAAACTCATCACAGAAAGTGCTCAAAAGGGAGATGATCCCTTTCCTAAAGAAGAGTCATATGGCAATGCAGAGAACACTGTTCCAGTGTCCAGTCACATAGACTGACACCTAGCCTATGTTTGAGGCAGAAACTTCCACTGTCCTAACCCAAGGCCTGGACACTGCTCTGATGTGAATCACTCTGTCAATAATATAGCAGGAGTGATAAGTGCCCATACTCCAGGACTGTATTTAGTCCACATTTGAGTAAGTCATGTATCATCCCCACCATGTTGCCTCACCCTAGCATACAATGCCCCTGCTGACCTCCTGGTCTATAAAGACCCCATGTACGTATGCCATGTATATCTAGCAGGATCTAGCAGGAATAATGGGGTAAAGTAGGACTCCTCACATCTGTATCCAGAAGCACTGAACTGAAAAAATTTAAGGTCCCTAGAATTGAGAAGATAACTATACTGAAGTTTATAATCTCATATAGCCATTCATTTCTTAAAAGTTCAGTTTTATTATTTAGCAAGAATTCAGGACCTTTAAGTGTTTTATAGTTTTTCTTTCATAAAATATAAGAAGAAAGTTACAAAATTTACAAAGTTACCTAATGCTGAGACATTCTGTCCACTATGTATCAGTTATATGTGTGTGTGTGTGTGTGTGTGTATTTCTCTGTCCCTTGGAATAATGCAACAGATAAAAACCAACCAATGGAGAGGGTAAGATTTGATGCTCTAGAATGATGAAAGCAAATATAAAAACTGTCTTGTCTTCATGACTAAAGTGATTCCATTTAACTGTGATCATTTGAAAGTACCAAATATACTACTCTAAATGGCTAATATTTCAACCTTTTTTAAAAAACTTCGCCTAGTCAAGGCTATGGTCTTTCCTGTGGTCATGTATGGATGTGAGAGCTGGACTGTGAAGAAGGCTGAGCGCCAAAGAATTGATGCTTTTGAACTGTGGTGTTGGAGAAGACTCTTGAGAGTCCCTTGGACTGCAAGAAGATCCAACCAGTCCATTCTGAAGGAGATCAATCCTGGAATTTCTTTGGAAGGAATGATGCTAAAGCTGAAACTCCAGTATTTTGGCCACCTCATGCGAAGAGTTGACTCATTGGAGAAGACTCTGATGCTGGGAGGGATTGAGGGCAGGAGGAGAAGGGGACGACAGAGGATGAGATGGCTGGATGGCATCACTGACTCGATGGATGCGAGTCTGAGTGACCTCCGGGAGCTTGTGATGGACAGGGAGGCCTGGCGTGCTGCGGTTCATGGGGTCGCAAAGAGTCGGACACGACTGAGCGACTGATCTGATCTGATCTGAATAAATATGTTCTTAAGGATTTCTAAATATATAGCAGCAAACTAAATTCCAACACTACCATTTATATATTTAGATCCAAATGGGGCTTAAAACCCTGCAAAAAGGGAGGGTTGGTTATTGTTTTTTTGTTTTTACTTTGTTTTTGCTTTTATTTACCTGTTCTTCTGAGTTTAAACAATGAAGTTATCAAAAGGGTATCAGCAAAAGGCATATAGATTAACTGAGAGGAAATGAGTAACAACAACAACAAAAAGAAGAGAGACGCAAAGAGTAAAAGAGTGTATGAACAAAAATCTCCCAAGGATAACTCTTCCCTCAAGTTCAAAAGGGCAAAAGATCCACCATAAAAAGAAGCAAACACCCATCCTGAAACTTAATTATATTTCAAAGTAATGGATGAAAAGACCATGAAAGTTACAAAACAAAGTTACATGAAAGGAACAAAACATTTTTTTTCAATAGTTGCCTACCAGATGGCATTTCTAAATACAGTAATCTAAAACCTTCTGTTTGTTCTATAAATAAAGATGAAAGGAATAGCAACAATAGCTAAGCATTGAAATCACTGGAAACAAAGGGGTATTTTGATTAGGTTTGGAAAAATCTGGCTTATTCCAATAATGATACTAAATCTGGGAAGGCTCAAGTTTTAGGTGAAACTCAGAATCCCAGCATTCAGGTACCTGCTTAAAACTAATGCTCATTCAAGGTGAACTGATGCTCATTCAAGGTATACAAGCAAATCAGGAATTCAAGCCAGGACATTTGGGGATATCTGAAGAAACACAGGAACTCCCAATCGATTAAGACTCTGAAGAGCTATTGTTAAAATCCCAGAAGCACTTTTTTTCCCCCTAAAATAAAATAGTTGGAACATAACTAATTTTTGTGAACTTGTGTATAAAATGTATGTAACAGTTAAAGTCCCGGATTTTGGAGTCAGGTCGGAAAGATCTCCTGGAGAAGGAAAATGGCAACCCACTCCAGTATTCTTGCCTGGAGAATCCCATGGACAGAGGAGCCTGCTGGGCTACAGTCCATGGGGTTGCAAAGAGTTGGACATGACTGAGCAACTTCACTATCTATCTAGAACCAATATATGAATCCAGGCTCTACAAATGACTAGCAGTATGACCTTGAGCCAAGTTCTTTAGCCCTCTGAGCCTCACTGGCCAAAACAGATAGTAATAGTATGCAGTTTTGTGACCAACCAGGTTTTGTGGGCTCCTTAATCAATAGGAACTGATAAGAGGCTAGACAAAAAATTCAGACAAGGCTTTATTGGAGTCCCTGCTGCAGCAGAGGGGAGGAAGAACAAGCTAAAGGTTTCCTTACACCCTTGCTCACCTGGGGGTAGGGGAAGGGATGGTGGTGGTGAACTAGCTCTTTATATATGGAGAGGGTAGGGGTGTGCCCAGGGGTTGGGCTGGAGGCGTGGCTTAACCGGTTTGCCTACTGTGACATGGGAATACCAGGCCACCTGATCTGCCTCAGAAATTTGTATGCAGGTCAGGAAGCAACAGTTAGAACTGGACAGGGGAACAACAGACTGGTTCCAAATAGGGAAAAGGAGTACGTCAAGGCTGTATATTGTCACCCTGTTTGTTTAACTTGTATGCGGAGTACATCATGAGAAACGCTGGACTGGAAGAAACACAAGCTGGAATCAAGATTGCTGGGAGAAATATCAATAACCTCAGATATGCAGATGACACCACCCTTATGGCAGAAAGTGAAGAGGAACTCAAAAGCCTCTTGATAAAAGTGAAAGTGGAGAGTGAAAAAGTTGCCTTAAAGCTCAACATTCAGAAAATGAAGATCATGGCATCTGGTCCCATCACTTCAGGGCAAATAGATGGGGAAACAGTGGAAACAGTGTCAGACTTTATTTTTCTGGGCTTCAAAGTCACTGCAGATGGTGACTGCAGCCATGAAATTAAAAGACGCTTACTCCTTGGAAGGAAAGTTATGACCAACCTAGATCACATATTCAAAAGCAGAGACATTACTTTGCCAACAAAGGTTCGCCTAGTCAAGGCTATGGTTTTTCCTGTGGTCATGTATGGATGTGAGAGCTGGACTGTGAAGAAGGCTGAGTGCCGAAGAATTGATGCTTTTGAACTGTGGTGTTGGAGAAGACTCTTGAGAGTCCCTTGGACTGCAAGGAGATCCAACCAGTCCATTCTGAAGGAGATCAGCCCTGGGATTTCTTTGGAAGGAATGATGCTAAAGCTGAAACTACAGTACTTTGGCCACCTCATGGGGAGAGTTGACTTATTGGAAAAGACTGATGCTGGGAGGGATTGAGGGCAGGAGGAGAAGGGGACAACAGAGGATGAGATGGCTGGATGGCATCACCAACTCGATGGACATGAGTTTGAGTGACCTCCGGGAGTTGGTGATGGACAGGGAGGCCTGGCGTGCTGGAATTCATGGGGTCGCAAAGAGTCAGACACAACTGAGTGACTGATCTGATCTGATCTTGATGGAGTTATGTGCAGGAAGCATATGCAGTCCCCTGCTTTAGCTCCTAGCTCTTCATAAGTGGCAGCTGGTCTTTCTGTATCTTGTTTTCCATAATTTTCCCCAACTGCACATGCACACAGTTATTTTTAGTCCCTTATAGTTTCTTTGTATTAATATTTTGCTGCTGGAGGAGTTATCTATCCAGGAGCAAGCACTGCAGCAAAGGGTCCCAGGACCCAGGTTCCAGCTTGTCTCCGTTTTACAGGAATTTACTTATGACAGTGCTTCACACTTAGTAAGTCCCACTGAATTTCAGGAGTTTATTACTATTATTAGCAACAACAGTCATCATAATTATGTTTCTGATTTTTCTTGTCATTTCAAAAGCATGGGGGTAGGGCACAGCAAAGTTTTTCAAGCAGTAAATGGAGTTCTAAGAGTAGAACTCAAAGCCTTACCTGGCATATATCCAGTGGTCTCTCCTATAACACACCCTTTTCTCACCTGGCTCTTGAAAGTTATTCAGAATTCAAGTGGGGAAGGCAGTTCTAGAGATAGAAGCAATTTCTGAGAATTGACTATCAGAGCTCTGTCCATCCCAGCCTTTCCTCCTTAATTACTTTGTTCTTGGTATTCTCTGCTGAAGATCTAGAGACTTGAGAAATGACTCAGCTTCTTTTTGATCTGCTTAACTAATGGCATTTAGGGCCATTCCCATGGACAGCATTGGTGTAACACTGTGATAGCTTAGAGCTTCTCTTGGCATCTCATCCATGAAGACAAGCAGTTTAGTCAACTGGGAGTAACAAAATTACCTTGAGCAAATAAAAGTGGCAATTGCTTAAATATGGTGCAGTCTACAATGAATGGAAGGTTAGTGTTTAAGGGCACTTAAAAGTTCTAGTTTCTTGTTGAATTTTACGGGAGGCAGGAGCCACCTGCCAGGGCTGTTTCAGTCATGTTTGACTGTGTGGGTCCTGGACGTAGCCCGCCAGGATCCTCTGTCCATGGGATTTCCCAGGCAAGAATACTGGAGTGGGTTGCCATTTCCTACTTCAGGGCATCTTCCCGACACAGGGCTTGAACCTACGTCTCTTGAGTCTCCTGCATTGCAGGCAGATTCCTTACCCCTGGCACCTACTGGGAAGCCCCTTCTGGGGCTGTAGCCATCAGTATTAAAAGATCTCTACTGTTAGGCCTTGATATAGAAAGCTTTTAAGGTTTTTTTGTTTGTTTGTTTTTTGTATTTTAAAAACTGTGATAAAATCTATACAACAAAATATTTACCATTTTTAAGTGAGAAGTTTCAGTGTCATTAAATACAATACATTCACCATGTAGTATAACCATCACCACTATTTGCAGAAAATTTTCATCATTCCAAACAAAAACTCTGTACCCATTAAACAATATCTTCTCATTCCCTGCTCCCCTGAGCCCTTGGTAACCACTACTCTACTGTCTTGATGAATCTGCCTATTTCAGATACTCACATAGGGCTTCCCAGGTGGCCCAGTGGTAAATCATAACACCTATATGTCTCGAAATGAAAAAGCAACCTTGAGTTTTAGGACTGCAGTTGAAAAATCCTACAGCAAATAAGTATATCCATTAGCCTTACCAAAGGAGTCACCTGTATGACACCAGTCTTAGCAAATCCAAACCCTCAGTACAGCCTAACCGGCCTCAGACTTCACCCAGAGACAGGGCTGCGCAACCCCGCTGCGCAAGCGCGTCTACAGGCGCGCCCCCCTGCGCGCCTACGTGCGCGTGCCCGCAGGACGGCGTAGGGGCGGGGCCCGCGCAGCTCTGGTCCAGGCCGTAGTCATGGCGGCTCCGTCGGGCTCAGCAAGCCTGCGACGCTGCATGGTTTCGCCGGCTGGGAGGCACAGCGCCTCGCTGATCTTTCTGCATGGCTCAGGTGGATTACAGTTTTCCGTCCAGGTTACTGCAGCATGGGAAACGCCCCCTCTTCGGTTTCCCCAGTGTTGCCCTCGTGGAGGCACGCGTGACCTTGCCTCCTTGCTAACCCCCGCGGATGTGGACACAGGAGCTGGTAACCTGTCCACAGCCGTATTCCCTTGTCTTCCTTTTTCTTGTCTTGCGGCCATTGCCCCGCGGTCCTCGCTTCTGGCCTTTGTGCCCCGTCACTTGGCCAGCCCTCTGTTCACATTCTCCATTGCAGCCCTTGGCTCTTGGCCACACACATCCCTACACCTTCCCTTCCCTTCCCCCAATTTTAAACAGAGCAAGTTAGATATGTTTTCTCCTAGAGACAGATACATTATCTAGTACTTTTCAGTCAGCTATTAGTGATTTGAGTTTAGCTGCAGTGGATTAGTACTCCTTTCTGTGAGGCACTGTGCCAAGGCTTAAATGCCCCCCTTCCCCATTTCGCCTTCCCCTTCCTTTCTTCTCTTTACCCCTCTTGTCGTTCAGCCCCCAAAATAAAGCGAGGCCCCAGGGGCAGGTTCTCCTTCCACTGCCTCCCTTTTATAAAGGTACACAGTTCTCTACAGCGTTTCTTACACTCACCTGTAGTTACTCCTGTCTTCCCCGCTTTCTTTCTTTCTCTTTCTCAAGAGATTGAAACTCTTGTTTGAATTTTTGCATCCCTAGTGCGGCCTGGGGTAAGTTCTTGGGGAATGTTTTTTTAAAGAAATCAAACGCAGCCTGTGTCCTCAGGGGGCCCACCGAAAGGTAAAAACAATTCATTTAGTTTGACTCAGCAGTGGAGAGCCCAAGATGGCATAATTTACTGCCAAGTGAATTTTAAGGGGGAAAAAATGGTTAGGTGTTATCAAACCTTTTGGAAGATGAAGAGCTTGTTAGGTTTGATAGAGGAATGGTCTTTGAGCCAAGACTTGTGTAGGCTTAAAGAGGACAGTGATTGGATGGTGGAGGGGATTGCAGAGATACAGGATGGAAACCTGGAAATACTCTCACTTTAAAAATGAGTCTTGGTAGATTGAATAGTTTGTCCAAGGTTACTTGGCTATTACTATCAGTGATGGTAGAATTGGAATTTGAGCCCAGATCTCTCGAGTCCAAAATCAGTGCTCTGGAGAGGTAAAGTGAAAAAATTGTGATCTAGTGTATATCATTTTGGAAATAGAGAAGAAAAGGGCCAAAGATATTTAAAGGGAAATACTTGGCTGATGAAATATACTTAGAAGATGAGAGGCCTAAGATGACAGCGATGCCTATAACTCAGAGACCAATACTATGTGGGGCTGCAAGGGTGTTTATAAACACCCAGAAATTCCCCAGCGCTACAGTCCTTTTAATAAATAAATTCCACAATATCTTTAGGAAAAACTCTTGAGACTTTTCTTTGTTTCTGCCTGGACCACTGTGCTTAAAGTTACTTTCCTTACTCCTTTCAGGTTGAAATTACTGACATTTTAAAATTTGTGACTGTATGTATCTGAAACCCAGACTTATACCTGCAATTTTTTCCCCCTTTGTTCTTTGAACAAAGAGTTTATCCAAAGAATCCTGCCACTTATGCAGGTGTAATTCTTATGTGTTTTGTGCTCCAAGTTACTGGGAATATGATTTTACATTAGACAATGATATATGTGGTTGTGTTACAGTATATGCTTGACTTCTGATTGATACAAATGTGGCAAACCAGTTTTAACAATTTCTATACTCTTAGAAACAGGTGCTGGCTTTTTAAGGATTGGCCTTTGTGAATGGATGGATCCATGCTCTTTTGTAGCATTTAGTTTTGCTTTTCAAGGTAGAAAAGTGTTTAGAGGCAGATTTTTTTTTTTTATCTTAAAACTTGAGGTTCTCTTATAGGATATGACAACCATAGAACATCATGTGGGAATATCTTATATATAGCCAACTTAATTTGAGCATTTCCAGTTACTACAATACCAATACCTTCTTTTAAGATGATAAAAGCATGATAACTTAATTAGCTTTATTCACTTCTCAGATTAATTCACGCTGTTATATGCTTCACCTAATTTAATGTCTGTAGGCCCAAACCCTATATGACTTGCTTTCTCCCCATGTAGTAAGTCTTAGTGAATTGACTGAGTTGGCTCTTACTGAAGTCACCAGTAACCTCTGTGTTGCTAAATATAATGGGGATTTTTCAAGTCATCCTTTTATTTGAACTGTCAGCAGCATTCAGCTTTCTTCTTGAAACCCTCCTGGTTCTTTGTGCTGCTGTTTGTTCTTTGTGGCTTATTTTGCACGTTCATTTTCCTCTCCCTGGCCATTGATGTTGACTTCCTCAAAATTCAGTCCTTGCTCCTCTTCTGTTATTCCCTCTACATTTTTCTCCCCAGGCTAAATTCCATGCAAGCCCACAGATTCTATTTTTATCTCCATTCATGTGAAACAAATATGCGTCTTCATTTTAGATCTCCTTTGAGCGCTAGACCTGTTTATCCAATTGCCTAATAGTCATGCATGCATGAGTTCATTCACTGAAGAAATACCTATTATGTGGTCACTGTGCAAAGCACTGTTCCTGACTCTGGGCATACTACAATGAACAAAACAACAGAAACCCTTGCTCTCAAGGGCCTTTCATTCTACTGGAAGAAGTATTAATGGTAAATGATAGTACATTCTTAGGAAAGAAAGAAACCAAGATTAGAAGAATGAGACGTATGATGGGATTACAGTTTTAAATAAGGTGATCAGAGTAGATTTCACCGTATAGAAGATATTTTAGCTGCTAGACTTGAGTGAATCATGTGAATATTGGGTTAAACTGTACAGACAAGGGAAAGACCAGGAACAGTCAAGGAATGGCAGTAAGGCTAGAGTGATAGGAGCAGGAAAAGATACTTGAGGAGGATTCTGGCAGCAGATAATGTGGGGCAGTGATCAGCAGACTCATGTAAAGGGTCAGGTAGTAACCATTTTAAGTTTTGTAGGTTGCACAAATTCTCCCTCACATATTTTTCTTTTTCTCTTCTGTTTTCTCCATTTTCTTTCTTTCTTTTATTTTCTTTTTTTTAAGTTCTTTAAAAAGCCTTAGCTCTCAGCCCTTAGGGACCTGGATTTTGTCCTCCAGCTGGCTGTAGTTTGCTCAGCCCTTGGTACCTCATACTCAGCGTCTACAGACCTGCTGCTTCCTGTGTTTCCTCTCTGGCCAAACACTTTTGCTGTCCCCCCTCGAAACCTGTCTGTCACGATTGGCCCCTCGTAACTAATCAGTTTCCAGTTTCTGTTAATTTCCCTGACTTCCCTGGTGGCTCAATGGTAAAATCCACCTGCCAATGCAGGAGATGTTAATTCCATCTCCTTATTATGTCTAGTATCTATTTCTATTTACTCCATAGTCTAAGCAACTGTCATCTGAATAGCAGCCACCTGACTGATCCTTCCACATGTCTGTCCTCCTTCAGGCCTGTCTTCACACAGCTTGCAGAATAAGGATTCCAGAATAATCCTTAAAAGTGTGCCTCCTTTCTGCAAAAAATTACCTTCTTGGCTTCTCCATGTTCTCACTGCACTTCCTCTCATTTTCTGCCTTTCGGTTTTTCAGTGCCATACGGCTCCTTCCTGTACAGGGTTTCAGCATCTGCCTTATGCTGTCTGAGCTGCTTTTCCTTCTGCACTTGACTCTTCACCATCCCATAGATCTCAGTTCCAACCATTCCACAACTGTCTACTGGATGCCTAGTTTGTTTCAGTCCTGTTCTAGTCATCAGATGAACAAATAACTCACGGGCTAAACACAAAATGAACCTTTCCTTGTGGAGCTTATATTCTAGTGAAGTTATCTCTGAATCTTGTTGTGGGTAATTCTGAATATAAGAAATCCTTGAAGCACCAAGTGTCTTTGTTTTGTAGTAGTTACATTTGCAGCCACTTTCTTTCACATTTCTGTATATGGCTATTTGACTGATGTCTGTCTCTCACAATAAACTATACACCCTGTGAGCGCAGGAACTTTCTCCCCATCACCTTTCTGTAGTGTCTCACACATTAATAGGTATTCAGTAGATACTTTTTAAATTGCTGTCTTAATGAATTGATTGATTACAATCTGAGAGTTGTTAACTTGACACATTTCTCTTTAAGACTACACAAAATGAACCTATAGTTTAATTTTTTTATGGAAATACATGTATATCCATTCTTGCATGAGGCTTGGCTATTTTTCATCCATGGAATGTACAATCATTATTTTAGATTATGTAAACATATTGTCAAAATTAAATTTTCATTTCTTCAAGTTCAAAAATAAAAGTATGCTGAATATGTCTTTTGAAGAAATTTATTGTTTTAATGAAGAAAATTGTTTTAGACTATTCCAGTAACAAAAGTTTATAAGCACTTTAGGAATTTACTATTTTTAAGAATAAAATAAGAAATGACAGTGTTTAAAATCAGATATGGAATTTGTTTTAGAAAAATCAATTTAATTTATTTATTCTTATTATATCCTGTAAACAGATGGGGAAACTTAAAAACTCAAGCTTAAAGAGGGCTTTAAAGTGATCAATGGGTGGAGTCAGGAGTAAAATAATCAGAATTATTTCTAACTATTGATGCTTGGTCAGTTAGTCCACATTGATGAGTTGGTTTCTGTGCAGTTTATTTATGAAGAGTTTTTTATTTCTTGCTCCAGCTTATGTGACCTGAAAGTTATAGACTGCTTTTAAATACACTGCTCTGTCAAAACACTGTGCTGGCAAAATGTTTTAACTTAATCTAGATTTTGTGATTCATCAGGTGATTCTGGACAAGGATTGAGAACGTGGATCAAGCAAGTTTTAAACCAAGATTTAACATTCCAGCACATAAAAGTGATCTATCCAACAGCTCCTCCCAGGTATGCAGTCATTTAAATCATTACTCAGTATAACTCTGTGGCATTATACACACACACACACACAGCCGCTGGATGGGTTTTCAGCTTAATTCTGTATTTATAATATTTTAAATTGAGGTCCTCTTTTTCCAGAACAGTTTTTTAATTCATTCTTTATCTGAAATTAAAATGTAACTGGTGTCCTATATTTTATCTACAATTCCACCTACTTGTTACCCCCAGGGTTTGACTCAGTTAATTTGGGATGTGGCCACAACAGAAAGACTTTTTTTATATTTTAAAAGCTTCAATCTAGTATGAGTTCTAGTACACAGCCAAAAGTGATATGTGATAGTCTAGCCATCATGAAAGCGTGATCCAGGACATTTGTGAATATGTAAGACATGCAGTCAATTCAGTGTAGCTATATAGAGCAGGTACTGGGAGAAACTGAAAATTAGGGGGAATGGGAAGGTGGTGATGTTGAGACAGGAAACCTAAAAGAAGATTGTACATACAGTGATTGATTATGCAGTGTTTTATATGAGGCATTTTTAATTTAGCACACTGGCACGATGTTTATGAAGTAGCATCAATTAGAAGGACTTTATAGAATTTGATATAATTAAGGATACTGTTCTAGGAATGTGTAACTATGGATATTTATATCAGTACTGGTATTTTCACTGTGTAATGACTTAACTGCTGACATGAGTTTTTTAAAATTATGTTTTGTTGCAGTAAATGGCATAAGAAGTGTAGTTCTGGAGTTTTCAGTTGTTCATTCTAGGACCTGACCAGTAATAGGATTAATCTAGAGTGAGCATGAGGTCAGTGACTTGCTGTCTGTAGAGCATCATGGACCACTTTTCACCAACAAGTCCCAAATTGAGGAAGCCTGTAGTGCCACTGAGTTTGTAGTTTTCAGTTTGGATTCCACACCTTAGAAGGCTGTTTGTATGTTATTGGAAGAATCTGACATTTATAGCGTACTCTGCTGTTTCAAGGTCTCTGACTGATACTCCGAACAGTCTACTCTGTTTAGGCAGGGAGTTTGGGCACAGATTTATTGACCTTGCTTTTGTAGCATAATATGGCTTCATTTGGTAACACAGAGTAGCTGCTGCTTTACATCTATTGTAACACTTTTCTTGTGCTGCCCATAGAAAGTCTTGTGTCATCTCCTTTGTTTATTATCTTTTCAAATAGCATTAGGAGGCAGTGGTAGATGCATGCCTTTCTTAACTCTCTTTTTTAATGTAATTTGTACTTGGTAAAAGTTAAGTTTAATAAACTTTAAAACTAGCGAACTTTCATGCTTTGACATTTTCCTTCACACTTTCTGACATTGTCCAAATTTTACAGTATTTATTTTCTCTCCTGTTTTGCCTTCCATCACTTGCAAACCTGTAAGTTTTTCTCTACTGTAGTATTTTGTTGACTAAGTTATTCTTACCAGAGTATGCTGAAAATATGATCTGGCTTTTTAAATCTTTCCATTGATGCCACCTAATTGGTATGCAGGGTTAAATGACCTGTTCACCACAGTTTTGTCCTAGAATGGATCTAGTCTCCCACCTTTGAAATGATGCTTCCTGTTATGTAACTTCACCCAAGCTAGATATTTATGGAAATGAGTAAGAATGAAATGTTGAAGCAGGTTTAGCTGTGTTGGCTCTGGTTTGGAATGCCAAACATATTTCCACAGAGGTTAGAGCAGTTCACACTGTTACCAGCAGCGCTTGACAGTCCCATTCATTTCACCTCCACATAAACACTCTCCACTGTCGGCCTTTTTAACTTCAGCCAGTCTAGTAGCTGTGCAGTAGCATCTTCTGCTTTTCATTTGTAGTTCTCTAATGCTAATGCTACTGAGTATTATTTCTTATATTTATTGAGCATTTGTATATCCTCAAAAGAAACATCCACTCATATTGTTTGCCCATGTTTTTGTTTGTCTTTTACTTATTAATTTATTAAAGCTTTTACTTTTTTAAAACACAGATTCAAACATCTTGTCCCTGTCTGGATTGCGTTTTCACTCTCTTAATGACATCTTATGACCAGAAGTCCTAGTATGTTTTTTACAAGTAAAATTTACAATGAAATGCAAATGCCTTAGGCATACAGGTCAATCAGTTGTTATGAATATATGCTCTTGTTTAGTTGCTTCAATTACAGGAACGTTTTCATCACCCCAGTGCCTCCTTCCAATCTATTCCTACCGCGCATAGGTTACTGTTGTTCTGATTTCTATCACTGTAGGATAGTCTGGCCAGTTGCTGAATTTCAACTAAATGGGATAATTTAACCTTCTGTGTTTGTCTTCTTTCACTCAACATAGTGTTTATGTGCCTATCGGTAGTTCATTTAAAAATTTTTGGGTAGATGTTATGTGTGAATATACCATACATTTATTTATCCATTCTACTGTTGATAGACATTTGGATTATTTCCAGTTTTTAAAACAATGATTATCATTGCTATAAGCTCTGTTGTGTAACGTTTTGTGAACATATTTTAATGACTTCTTATCTAGAGTGTTCTGTTTCATTGGTCTGTTTATCTAGTTTTATGCCAATACAAAACTGTTTTGATTAATGCAGCTTTATAGCAAATGTTGAAATCAAGTGATATAAGTTCATTTTCAGCATTCTTTCATTCTAGGTTCTTTGCATTTATATGTAAATTTTAGAATCCACTTACCAATTTTACAGAACACCTGTTTGGATTTTTATTAGAATTGCATGTAATCCATAACAGGTTTATTTACAGGAAATTAACATGGTATGTCACCATTTTAGATCTTTGTTCATTTCTTTCAGCAGTGATATAGAATTTTCAGTAGAGAGATCTTTTGCTAAGTTTAGTCACAAATATTTCATGTTTTCTCATTGTATTGTAAATAGAATTTTTAAAAAGTTTAGACTTCTAATTTGATTGTTACAAGTACATAGAAACACCTTTTAAATTTTCTTTTATTGAAGTATAGTTGATTTATAGTGCTGTGAACAGTCTCTGCTGTACAGCATAGTGACTCAGTTATATTCATAAATACATTCTTTTTCTATAATTTTTTCCATTATGGTTTATCACATGATATTGAATACAGTTCTGTGTACTCTACATAAGAAACACATTTTTGGATCTTACTCTTATATCTTGCTGTCTTCCTAAATTCACTTATTTCTAGTAGTTATCTAGTAGATTCTTTATGTTTTTTGTGTAAACAATAATACTGTCTGTAAATAAAGGCAGTGTTCATTTTTCCTTCCCAATCTTCCTTTTACTTTATTGTCTTGCTTTATTGTGCTTATTTGAACGTCTGATAAAGTGTTTAATAAAATCAAGGAATGCTTTCTTGTATAATCTTAGAAAGAAAGAATTCAGTCTTTCACCATTAAGTATGATGTTGTTACAGGTTTTTTTCTGCTCACCTTTTATTAAGGAAATTTATTTCTTTGCCTAATTAGCTGAGTTGTTTTTTCTGAATTGGTTAAATCATTTTTCTGTATTTTTTGAGATAATCATGGTTTTTATCTTTCATTTTGTTATATTGGTGGACATTCAAATGTTAAACCACCTTTTCATTCCTGGCTTAAACCCCACTTGGTCATAATGTATTACTTGTTTTGTGTATAGCTGAATTTGATTTGCTAGGATTTTGTTGAGAAATTTTAATCTACATTCATGAGGGATATTGATCTGTAGTTTTATCTTATAAAATTTTGTTATTTAGATTATACTGTCTCTTGTTATTTTATTTTTTTGGCCATGCTGTATAACTTGGAGGATCTTAGTTTCCCAACCAGAGATTTAACCCAGGCTTTAGACAGTGAAAGCACTGGGTCCCAACCACTGGACAGCCAGGGAATTCCCTAGATCCTTTAAAATGTGTTAGAAAATGTTAAATGTGTTAGAAAATGTTACCTTCCCGTTTTCTGGGTTTGTTTTATTTTTTTCCTTCAGTGTTCAGTAAAATTCACTAGTGAAATTATTTGGACCTGAAGTTTTCTTCTGTGAAGGTTTTGATAATGAATTCAGTGCCTTTCATATAATGAGAATATTCAGGTTTTCTGTTTCTTTCTGTATTAGTTTTGATCACTTGTGTTTCTCATAGAGTTTGTATCTTTTATCTCATTTACCAGATTTATTGATATAAAGTTGTTCATGATATTCTTTTTTAATGCCTTTAGGATTTGTGCTGATATTTTTTATTTCATTACCAATATCAATAATTTATATCTTTTTTCTTGCTTTATCTTGTCAAAGGGTTATTAATTTTGTTAATCTTTTCATAGAGACAGTTTTGGCTTGGTTATTTTGTGCTCTTTTTCTGTTATTTATATTTGCTTTTACTTTTGTTATTTCCTTCCTTCTATTTATATTAAAGCTCTAAATTTCTCACTAATCACTGCCTTAGGTAATTCCCACTAATTTTCTCTTTTGTATTTTTAATATATTGAAATATTTTCTAAGCTCTCATGAAAGCAAAAGTGTTAGTTGCTCAATAGTGTCTGACTCTTTGCAACCCCATGGCCTGTAGCCCATCAGGTTCCTCTGTCCATGGAACTCTCCAGGCAAGAATACTAGAGTAGGGTGCCATTTCCTTCTCTGAAAGAATACTGGAGTCAGTTGCCATGCCCTCCTCCAGGGGAATCTTAAAGCACCCCAAACAACAGTTTTAGTGTGGTCATCCATCCGTGGGTTAGAATTCAGAAAAGACACAGTGCTAATGTCTTGATTCTGTTCTGTGATAACTGGGGCCTCTGCTGGGAAAACCTGAAGTCTGGACATGACTAGAATCATCTGAAGATTCGCTCGTATCTGGCACTTAATACTCGATAATAGCTGGGATCTCCCTTTGATCTTTTGGTCTTGTTACCATAACAACTACATGAGTTTTTACTGTCTGATGTCTTGGACATCCTGGCTGCATGGAAGCTGATGTCCAAGAGCAGATACACTAAGGAGAACCAGAAGGAAGCTGTATTGCCTTTTAAGACCTAGTCTTCGAAGAAGTTGCATAGTGCTGTTTCCTCTCTAGTCAGAGGACCACTCAGAGTCAAGGAGAGAGACATTGACTCTACCTCTTGATGGGAGTATCTGAGTCACATTGTTAGGAGAGCATGTAGGATGAAAGATACTTTTCTGGGCAGATACGGAAAACGAGTTCTGCAAGCTTCTTTAACCCATAAATTATTTAGAAATATGTTGTTAATGTCCCAATATTTGGAGTCTTTCTAAGTGTTTTATTGATATCAATTCCTGATTTCGTTTCTGTTGCTGCCAGTATTCTGTACAATTTGATTCTTTTGAGACTCACTGGCTTGTATTATGGTTATGCATGTGGTCTCTCGGTGACTCTTATTGTGTATAGAGTTCTATAGATGTCAGTAATTCAAGGGGATTATACTAAATTTTATACTTTTATTTTAAATTTTTATGTTTTCTTAGTGATTCCAAGTCATTTTATTAGTTACCACAGAATGGGTGTTGTTATCTCCAACTGTGATTTTAGATTGTTCTCTTCCTCGCTGTAGTTCTGCCAGTTTTTCTCTCATAGTGTTTAAGCTATATGAGGTACATTCCCAGGCAGGTTTACTATCTTCCTCATTAAAAGCTACTTTTATCTTATAAAATGCTCATTTTTCAATCTCTGGTAATTCCTGGAACTGTACTTTAACAATCATATAGGATTTATCAGCTTTTCTATGTTTACTGTTTGTATAGCATATCTTTTTTAAATTTTTTTTACTTTTAACATCTATGCCATTATTTTTAAGATGTATTTCTTACAAATAACATGATTTGGGCTTTGTTTTTTCCTTAGTCTAGCAGTTTCTGTCTTTTAAGTGATTTATTTACACCATTTGTATTTATTGTAAATATTGCTATGTTTGCATTTAAATTTATTGCTTTTTTATTTCTCTTTTTCCCTTTTCCATCATTTTTTGGATTTAAGAAAATTAATACTTTATTATTATTTGTTTGTTTTTTCTGATTGTTCTAAAAGCTATATAGCATATCACATCTTTTACCTACTTAGAGTTAGTTTTTTACCACTTTACACAAAATGTAGAAGACTTATAACCATATAGATTCCTTTATCTTCCCCTCTTTAATGTTATACATGCTGCTTATTGTATGTGTTTTATCAACATACATTGAAAACTCTATCAAACAAGGTTATAATTTTCACTTCTAACAGTCATACATGCTTTAAAGAACTTAAGAGAACAGTAGTCTATTTTGCTTATACCCAGTTGTGGCCTATTACAGCAAATCAGTATGTTTTGGTTAAACTATGACTTGTCACTTTGGCTATAAATTATTCATTTTCTCAGCCCTATTTAATAGATGTTTTTAATCAGCTGAGTTAGGGCATATTCAGTAAAAGTCAGTATTTACCTGCTGTGTTGATTTAAATGGAAAATGTTGCTTCATTGTTTTATTATGTTAATTTAGACTATATTTAATTGAAGTGCTCAATAAAGATTTTTATTTCTGTGACATGCTTTAGCTGTATTTGTAATTAGAGGTTCTGTTGGTTTGAGTTTACTAGTAGAATTTCCATTTTAAAAACAATAATTTTTAATAAGCTATTAATAATTTATATGATATAGTTTCTTAGTGTTTTGAAAAATTCTAAAAGTAGTAAGATTCAGTCAGTAGTGCCTCTACTATTTTTCCACGTGAAGTGCATGTTTATATTTTTCAGTAAACTTATATTCTGAAACAAGGTTAGGCACTTTTGATTTAGGTTTAGTAGTAATGGGTTCGTCTTTACTCCATCACTTAGGATTCATACCTGAAGCATGATATTAGGAGATCTGTCTCCTGATAACAGTGGATCTGTACTGCAAGTACACTTCACTGCCAAGGAACTGTCCTAAATGAATGCTATTTTGAAGAAGTAGTTTACTTCTTTGTAGGTATTTTAAGTATTAAGTATTATTAGTATGTTGTTAAGTATCTATTAGTATGTTATTGGGCTTCCCTCATAGCTCAGTTGGTAAAGAATCTGCCTGCAATGCAGGAGACCTGGGTTCGATTCCTGGGTTGGGAAGATCCCCTGGAGAAGGAAATGGCAACCCATTCCAGTATTCTTGCCTGGAGAATCCCATGGACAGAGGAGCCTGGCAGGCCTCAGTCCATGGGATCGTAAGAGTTGGACACGTGTTCTAAGTATGTTATTCTTTAGAAATATGTCCTTTTAAAAAACAAAAGAAAAAAATTGACCTTTTTCTAGAAATCACAGAATGGATTTTTACAAGAATTAAAGTCAAAGATATTCAGAGCAAAGCTAAATAATTTTAGATATCCTTACTATTTCTGGCTGACAAAAATTATTCCCAGATCACAAATGCTTATTGACATGCATCGTTCAACAAATACTTGTTCTTGGCACTGGGGGTAATCACTGTGGAAAAGGGCATTCCACGGAGAGGAAATGTCAGGTGCTAAGTCCTTGGCTCAGTAGCGAGGCGGTTCTGAAGAAAACCGAGGGGAGTGTGACTGGAACCTAGGGAATCCTGGGGGAGGAGCAGTGAAATGAGGAGAGAGGACGCCTGGAACCTAGGGACGGCATCTGAAAGGTTGTGAATGACCTTTTGATTTTATGACTTTCAGGGAACAAAACTTGGTGACAAGCTGAATGGCAACTTCTTTTCTTTTCGTAGACCTTGAACATTTATTCCTGCTTAATATTTTACCAGTGTGTAATGGTTTGATTGATCGATTGATTGAGAAGCCACACAGACATTCTTGGCCAAATATACTTATTTATGGTAATAATGTCTGAGCTGTCTTATGCCAGCTAATGAAGTGATTTATTTGAGAAAGAAGGCGAATGAGTATAACATATGTGCCAGTTTGTTTAGCTGCTTTAAAAAAACAATCTTTCTTTCATGCTTTAACTGAAAAGCTATTCTACCATCTTAGGAGAATTATGCATTCTTGATTGTTTTCTTAACAAAAAGATCTAAATTATTCTTTGTCTCATCACATTTTCCCTATTATCTTCCTTTGGACAGAATTAGTTTTGTTAGAGAACTGAGAGAACAAAAAGCTGCTAAATTGGTAAAATTTACATTCTATGGAGCATCTATCTCTAATTAAGTAAGGCACTGTCAAAGACAAAAAGTTAAGTAAGTGTCATTTTTTTCTATTAATGGCTGAGTTCCCAGAATGATTCATATTTTAGCCTATGATATCATCCTTTTTTAAGTGCTTAGACAGACAAGTAAACACTTAAGAGAAATAGAATAAAATGAAAAAGGAAGTAGAAATAAGTCACAGGAGTACCAGTCTAATTCAGGCTTTAGCCTGGGTGTTGTATATTGTTTTCATTCAGAAGATCATTGTGGTTTTAGTGGCAATTTCATTGGTTTGGGATTTAATTTTGTCTAACAGTGGCATTAATGCTATATGGAAAGCACCTGCTTTCACTTTCTGAGTCCTGTTAAGAAAGTTAATCCTGAGAGGGGGTTCTGGGAGGAGGGTGGATGGAATGTTTTCTCCCCTTCTGATTCCAATTTATCTCCCTGTCTTGAGCCAAGCGGCTTCTGAAGTCAGAAGGCCCACAGGAATGAGGGAGAATTTAGGCTCTGCAGGAGTCCCCATACAGAGCTGAGGCAGGATTTTATCTCACCCACTGAGAGCCCAGGGAATGATGCAGGAGAAGCCTTAGGTAAGGCCCCGAGTGTGGCCCTGGAAAGAGTGCAGTCTGCAAAAATCTTCATTCCTCCCAGATTCATGTCATAAAATATTAATTCCCAGGCATTAATACAATATTAGTTAAAATCCCACAAAGGACTTTTAAGGGGAAGTATTTGAAATTATTTTAAAATTTACAAAATATTGAATTACTATTTCTTAGGGAGATAAAGAAGATTAGATACTTAAGAATAGGCAGGACAAGTCTGAGAGACACATGGTGGTGATGGTAGGGAGAGGGGGACCACCTGACTCAACCTCAGAACTTAATCTAAAACCACTGTGATGTAGTCAGTGTGATCCTAACACAGGACTAGATCAATAAATCAGTGGAACAAAATGGAGCCTTTCTCAACCATGATTCTATCAGTGAGTCACAAAGTAGAGAAAATGACTTGTCATTTTTTTGATTTTTGCCAGGGACAGAACTAGTACCGTTCTAGATGCTTTGGAGAGAAGGCCATTCATTATCTGTAGTAAATGTATTAGGCATTACAGTTTAGTTCTCTTATAGAACCTATGGCGAGAGATACTAGATTCTTCAGAACTGTAATATGGCTGAGGTAAATTCTCGTAAAGGTGAACTTCACCTTTATGAGAAAAGGTGTTTTGTTTTTGTAGCAGTGCAGGCACAATTGGCACATAGGGGAGAAATTGAATTTCAACCTCTAGGTCACATCATGCAGAAAATAAATTCCAGAAAATTTCAAAACTTAGATGTAAAAATCAAAGCAAAAATCTTAGAAGATAATCTTGGATTCTACATGTAATAATGTATGAATTGTGAATAAAATAAATCAGAATACCCCAAAATTTAGTTTAAATTAATTTAGTTTAAGTTAAAATTATACCTCTCAGAGTACATCAAATGTAAAGTATTTGATTTGGCTTAAAAAAAGATACTTTATATACTTATGTCAATATGCAGAAATCTATTTGGAAAAAATACTTTAAATACAAATGAACAGTATTTAGGTGAATAATATACAGAAACACTTTGAAACTAGTGAGAAAAAAATCGAAATTCCAGTAGGAAAAAATAGACAATGATATAAGTAATTCCTTCACGTAGAGTTCCAGAGAAGGCAATGGCAACCCATTCCAGTACTCTTGCCTGGAAAATGGGCAGAGGAGCCTGGTAGGCTGCCATCTATGGGGTCGCTAAGAGTCGGACATGACTGAGCGACTTCACTTTAACTTTTCACTTCATGCATTGGAGAAGGAAATGGCACCCCACTCCAGTGTTCTTGGCTGGAGAATCCCAGGGACAGGGGAGCCTGGTGGGCTGCTGTCTGTGGGGTCGCACAGAATTAGACACAACTGAAGTGACTTAAGCAGCAGCAGCAATATATAGCTATTTAAAAAGATGGATAAGAACTACATCACATGAAAGGGCATGAGGTGCTGTTAAAGGAGAAAAGTATAATGCACATAAGAAAACTAAATAGGCTTATTTCGTTTTTGAAAAGCATATAGTGCTGTTAAAAAACAAATATAATGTAAAGAAACATCTTTTAATGTATGTGCAGGAAAAACACTGAAGGATATATTCAAGAAGGCTGACAGTTTACCTAGTGTGAAGGGTAAGATATGTGAGGGGGTAGGAGAAGGCAATGGCACCCCACTCCAGTACTCTTGCCTGGAGAATCCCATGGACAGAGGAGCCTGGTGGGCTGCAGTCCATGGGGTCGCTAGAAGTCAGACACGACTGAGCAACTTCCCTTTCACTTTTCACTTTCATGCATTGGAGAAGGAAATGGCAACCCACTCCAGTGTTCTTGCCTGGAGAATCCCAGGGATGGGAGAGCCTGGTGGGCTGCCATCTATGGGGTCGCACAGAGTCGGACACTACTGAAGTGACTTAGCAGCAGCAGCAGAAGAGGAGAAGAGGAATGGAGAGATAAGCAAAAACAAACAAAAAAGTAGGACAGTCAACATCAAAGCAGTCCACATGCAGACAAAGTATCCCATATTTGGAACATTTCACATATGTGCATAAATTAGGCCTCCATGGCTCAGTGGGTGAAGAATCCACCTGCAGTGCCAGAGACAGGAGCTGCAGGTTTGATCCCTGGAAAGGAAATGGCAACCCACTCCTGTATTCTTGCCTGAAAAATCCCATGGACAGAAGAGCCTTGTGAGCTATAGTCCATGGGGCTGCAAAGAGTTGGACACCACTTAAGCAACTCAGCACAGCACAGCATGAACTAGGAGAGAATGTTAGGGTTTTATGTACTGGCATATAGATATTGGTAATATACATTCAAATTTTAGAAAGTGTGTTACAGAGTAAAGTTTATAACACAGTTATATTTTACTAAATGAAAGAATCTCTTCAGATGAGTTTTTGTTAAATCTGAGTCGGAGCAACTTTCTTCTTTCTAGACTTCTTTTGCTTTCTCTGAGAAAGTTTCCAGAATATTTCGCTTGACTTTTACGTTCCTCAAGTGGATATCCATTTATTTTGGAGGGTTAAGACTAAAACAGAGCAACAGTTGTATAGTTCTCCTGTTTTCCTTCTACACCACACGTTGATAGTATTAACTGGATGTTTCCCACAGTCAGATCTGCATAGACTTCAGAGTTCTTCTGCTACCATGGATGACAGAATAAAAATTGAGTAGCTCTAGCTCCTTGGGTTTGCAGAGATTCCACTTGGTTTTTCATTAAAGAATATGCAAGGAAGCACAATCAGATCTCAGCTGGTATCTTTTAGCCCTCCATTTTTTTTTTTCTGGTTATACATTTTATGCTTTTATTTCACTGACTCTGGAGGGTGAGAATATATAGCTAATTTGAGATGGGGCTAGCCCTTATGGCAGAAAGTGAAGAGGAATTAAAAAGCCTCTTGATGAAAGTGAAAGTGGAGAGTGAAAAAGTTGGCGTAAAGCTCAACATTCAGAAAACGAAGATCATGGCATCTGGTCCCATCACTTCATGGGAAATAGATGGGGAAACAGTGGAAACAGTGTCAGACTTTATTTTGGGGGACTTCGAAATCACTGCAGATGGTGATTGCAGCCATAAAATTAAAAGACGCTTACTCCTTGGGAGGAAAGTTACGACCAACCTAGACAGCATGTTAAAAAGCAGAGACGTTACTTTGCCAACAAAGTTCCATCTAATCAAGGCTATAGTTTTTCCAGTGGTCATGTATGAATGTGAGAATTGGACTGTGAAGAAAGCTGAGCGCCAAAGAATTGATGCTTTTGAACTGTGGTGTTGGAGAAGACTCTTGAGAGTCCCTTGGACTGCAAGGCGATCCAACCAGTCCATCTTAAAGGAGATTAGTCCTGGGTGTTCATTGGAAGGACTGATGCTGAGGCTGAAACTCCAATACTTTGGCCACCTGATATGAAGACCTGACTCATTGGAAAAGACCCTGATGCTGGGAGGGATTGGGGGCAGGAGGAGAAGGGGACGACAGAGGATGAGATGGATGGATGGCATCACTGACTCGATGGATGTGAGTTTGGGTAAACTCCGGGAGTTGGTGATGGACAGGGAGGCCTGACGTGCTGAAATTCGTGGGGTCGCAAAGAGTCGGACACGACTGAGCAACTGAACTGAACTGAAAGCAATGGAGGTGTTGATCTAGAAGAAACCCTGAATCTGTGGTCAGCATTGCTTTAGATTTCTTTCAGATTATAGATTTTAGATTGCTTTCAAATTATTTCTTTCAAATTCAGTATGCTTCTGTCACTGTTTGAATTTTCTGTGGCCTTACTTAGCACATAAAACCCATTTTCACTGTCTTAGAAAACAAGATTTACTAAGTGAGCTGTATCTTTTGTTGAACTCTCCTATTCCTCATCTTTGAAAAAACATTGGTTCTCCACCTGTGTCTTTATATATATATATATATATATATATATATATATATATATATATATATATATATATATATAATCTCCCCATAAACCTCTCTGTGTTTGCTGCTGCTGCTGCTGCTGTGTCACTTTAGTCATGTCCGACTCTGTGCAACCCCATAGACCGCAGCCCACCAGGCTTCCTGTCCCTGGGACTCTCCAGGCAAGAACACTGGAGTGGGTTGCCATTTCCTTCTCCAGTGCATGAAAGTGAAAAGTGAAAGGGAAGTAGCTCAGTTGTGTCCGACTCTTAGCGACCCCATGGACTGCAGCCCACCAGGATCCTCTGTCCATGGGATTTTCTAGGCAAAAGTACTGGAGTGGGGTGCCGTTGCCTTCTCCACTCTGTGTTTGCTACAGGAGACTGAAAGAGTGTTTCACTTCCCTTCATTTACCTTTACTAACAAAGGACTTGTCACCAGACCCCTTAACCCCTTTGTAATTGATTAAAACAGAGTATTTGGAATACCTTGGGATACACATGCATGTGTGTGCACACACACACACACACATACACACGTATACTTAAAAGAATCCAAAGCAAGATTCACTAATACTGTGGCCATCCTACCTGATATTTGAATGTAAAGCATCTTATAAAGGCAATTTTGTTCAACAAGACATCCAGCTCAGGGAATCTTATCACATAGAATGTTTTGTAAGTTCAACAAAGCACTCAATTTGAGACCCAAATTGAGTGTTGCAGACAATGTTGGGATATCTGTATGAAGAGCACTTCCAATGAATATTTGTATCCCATTAAGTTCTTTCATTTCAAGGTTCCTGAGAAGATATAAAAATAAAATAGCTCCAACTCCTGATTAAAAAAACAATCTGAAGACCCCTATTCTAAAGATAATCTGCCTGGATGTAATCAAGAAACCTTTAAATTATTAACTCAGCCTTCAAACTTCTGTGTTACATACAAGCTAACCATCATTTAAAAGCATTTTGTTGAATCATATTTTCTGCTCTTGAGGCCTGATTTTTTGCATGGACATCCATTATTTATTTAGCTATGAATGCTTAAATATTGATCCTTACACTTTTAAAGTATATCAAGGCAGAAGTTTAAAGAAATAGTAGACCTGACTAATTTATCATTTAAACTGACTGGAAAAAAATAGCATGCACATACAATATACCAAATATAATTATCCTTTTTGCATTGGGACTTTCTAGAGAGTATGAAACTCAAAAGATGGAGAAACTATGATGAACTGGCATTAATAAATGTTAATAGAACCAATGTAAGATAGGAGAGTTAAGATACACATGGGGATGTCTTTAATATGAATTCTTTAACTTTTAAAACACTAAAGAAATTGTAATTCAAAACACTAATACTTTAGAAATTTAAGAAGTTTTAATTTTTTTTTTCTTGTTTGGTTTTAAACAGGCCATATACTCCTTTGAAAGGAGGAATCTCTAATGTATGGTTTGACAGAGTTAAAATATCAAATGACTGCCCAGAGCACCTTGAATCAATTGATATAATGTGTCAGGTGCTTACAGATTTGATCGATGATGAAGTAAAAACTGGCATCAAGAAGAACAGAATATTAGTAGGTAAGATTTTTAGATGTTGGCAATTTAAATATTTTGATTCACTTGTTTATTTCTATACTTTGAATTTTACTTGGAACATTATTTGGAAGCACTTTATATATCATATGAGACCTATTCATAGTTTCCCAGATAGTGCAGTGGTTAAGAATCTACCTGCCATTGCAGGAGACGCAAGAGATGTGGGTTTCATTCCTGGGTCGGGAAGGTTCCCTGAAGGAGGAAATGGCAACCTACCCCAGTATTCTTGCCTGGGAAATTCCGTGGACAGAGGAGCCTGGCGGGCTATAGTCTGTGGGCTTGCAAGAGTCAGCACGACTTAATGACTAAACCACCACCATCGTGTTGTAAATAAGTTTAGAACGCACTTTGAAATCCTGTATAGACAGGATCTGAGCAAATTAATAAACTGCCTTTGTGTTTATTGAAGTACTAAGCTATTCATTGAGTTAAGAAACAATATGATATAATGGATAGAATCCATTCTTTTCTGTCTTGGCTTCAGTATTCACTTTTGTTAGTTAAAAGCAACTGGCCCTCCAGCCCAGTAACATCACCTTGCTGGGCCTTTGTTTCCTCATCGGTGTTTAGCACCATGTCACAGAGATGGATTTAGAACATTATAGGAGTACTGCGAAGAACCTAGTAAAGGGGTACCAGCTCAGTCTAGGGCATCATGAAACAGTTACAAGATAGAACTCAAGATACATGAGTGTATAACAGATTCTGTCATTCAGTCATTTAGCAAACATTTTCTAAGTACTGTGTGTCAGGCATTAAGTCGAATGCTCAAAGAGACACAGGTAAATACAGCAGGATCTATGTGCGCCAATTGCTTACAACCTAGAAGAGCCCATGAGGTACTTGTAATGACTGTCCTGCCAACCAGCCTCGACACA
This sequence comes from Tragelaphus eurycerus, assembly GCA_935064755.1. Classification (NCBI taxonomy): domain Eukaryota; kingdom Metazoa; phylum Chordata; class Mammalia; order Artiodactyla; family Bovidae; genus Tragelaphus; species Tragelaphus eurycerus. Next base: position 16,539,990 of record CAKXYN010000003.1, read on the forward strand.
TGCCCTAAATCTATATAACTGGCCGCTCTTCAAAGGGAATGATCATGTATATTTATTTTTCTTTCTCAGCATCCATTGCAACGCCTGGCACAGAACTGAACATTTATAATCAGTGGCATGATCTGATCAGTAAACTGACAATTTAAGTAATTGGAATTTAGATGAAGAAGTCTTAAGTATTTGGAGCTATTAGGGAACAATTTAAGAAAAAAGTGTCAGAGATATATGAGATTTTAAGATGTGCAAATAAATAAAATTTTAACTATTGTAGTATGGATATCTAGATATAGACAGTGATATGAATGGTGACTAGAAGTAGAAAAAGTAGTGCTTGTTGTTGTCTGACTGGACGTTAGATAATTTTAGCAGAAAGTTTGTTGTGTGACTGGAAAATGCCTGTTGATCTCATAGTGCGACTAACAGCTGAAGAGCATGATGGCGTAGTGACGAAAATAGTTCACATCCGAAGCCCACCATTGCCTAGCGGGCTCATCACTTAATAACCTGCACTGATTTTCTGCTGCCTTATCTGCAAAGTGGGAATAATGATGCTGTATATATTTTACTGGGAGACTGAGTGAGCGAAGTTGCTCAGTGGTATCTGACTCTTTGCCACCTATGGACTATAGCCTGTCAGGCTCCTGCATCCATGGGATTTTCCAGGCAAGAATACTGGAGTGGGTTGCCATTTGCTTCTCCAGGAGATCTTCCCAACCCAGGAATCAAACCTGGGTCTCCCGCATTGCAGGCAGACTCCTTACCATCTGAGCCACCTGGGAAGTCCCTTACTGGAAGATGATGCCTGTCAAATACTTGGCTCATTTTACAATCTCAATAAATTCTTTGTGAGTCCTCTTTTATCCTTTATTCTATAGGTAATTGAGGAGCAATGACTTAAGTATGTCTTTGAGTCATATAGTTAATTAAAACTGTGCTTTAGGAAAATTAATCCACAGAAAGGGTAAGGGAGGAGATAAAAAGTTGGGTATGGAAGAACCAGTTCCTGAATTTATATTTATAGGATAGTAAGATACTGAAGTAATGCGATGACAGTGTGAATAAGTAGAAAATACACTTAGTACTCTTAATGTGCGTGTGTTAAAGAATGTATCACATTGAATTGTAACTATTGATAACTTATCTGCTTGTCCTTTCCCCCATCCCTATTCCTTGCCCTTTCCCATATCCATCAGTTATTTCGTCTTACTCATTTTTGAAAAGAGACTATGTATGGATTGTTATAGGGTCAGAGAGTTGATAAGAATTTTGAATCTAGGTTTACTTCATTTTAAAGCCCATGATTCTTCTGTGTAACTGAACATTTGTATGAATATTTGTAAAACTCCTAGTACATGCTGTCAAATTCCTTTCACGAAAACACTGTACCTGTTGATACTTCTCCCACCTTTATTAGAATATCTGTCTTATTATACCTTGCTGAATGATACTGCTTGAAAAATCTTTGCTAAAAATAAGTAAAAAGTGGCAATTTACACTTAATTTATTTTCCTTTTAATTCTGTTTGTTATGTTCTGACATGAGAAAGCTGTTTTTAGTTGTCTGGTTTTTCCAAATAACTTCTCAGATTAAGAAGTTATTCTTCTAGAATTTGAGTAAATATTCAAATAGATTTTCTACTGACTTTTCCATAATGTTTTTTAAATTTTAATTCTTTGATTCATCTAGAATTTATTTTAGTCTCTACTATATCATGAAAGGTTTTAATTATTTTCTGAAGTTCCAAGAAAACTTTGTTAAAAGATGATCTTATTTATTAAGCAGTTAGTAATATGATCAATATTTTATCATAGCTCCATTGAATTTTTAACAACAAATTTCATTTTAGAAGAGTTATAAACTACTAAAGTATAAAATTTGAAATTTATTACAAAATATATATGTAATAGGAAATTTATATGCATTTATATGAATATAAAATAATTGGGAAAGAGAAAAAATTTTTAGAATTTGTGAGGTGAGCCTATCAAGCGCTATAAAGCCTCTTTCATAGCTTGAGATAGGAAAGAGACACAGACGTGTAGATTCAAGGTTGCTGGTCTTTGTTACCTGTACTGTTAGTTATTCAACCATTCAATGAAAATAAATCTTTTGAGGCATTTCTATAGAGTTAAACATGAGTGTCAAAATATATGTAATTCTTAACCTTCTTTATTAAAACAAAACACCTGTTATACTGCCTCCTTTTCATATGCTAGATTCTTCACATGGGTTGGCTGTTGATGCTTAGAGAAATGGCATTCTAGTCCTATCAGATTTTCCCTTGTAGTTATTATTATTTTTCTTTTTGTCTTATTGATCTGACTGAACTCTCAATTCATTTCAAAATGTGGTACATGAGGCAATATCGTTATGTATTTGAATGTTTGTACATGCATTTCCCAAGGTATAAATGCAGCTGACAGCAGTTTAACATGGTTAAGAACTTGGGCTGTGCACTCAAATTGCAAGTTTCTAATCCGAGAAACTCATACTAAATTTAATTTCCAAATCCTAGATCCAGTGCCTGTTTTTGTGGGTATGTGAGTGTCCTTAACCTCTGGGCTTGGGTGATCATAATAGTACTTACAGAGTTGTGATAATTCAATTAATCAGTTCCTGTGAAGTACTTAGAAACATGCCTGGGGTGTGGCGATGATGCTGTTGTTGGCCACTCTCTATCTGTCTCTCCACACAGCAGGAAGACGGGACTGGACCGCTGCTGCCCTTGGCAGACTCTCAAGGAGCTCCGTGTCCCTTCCCTACCAGCTGTTTTCTTTTTCCCTAATGGTATACGTGCTGATTTTCATTGCTCATAGATTGTATAAGATTTAAATGCTATTTTTAACATTTTAATCTAGGAGGTATTCAATGAGAAGTCAAAGAAAAGTGCATTTGAGATGCTGAGTCATTTTATTAAAAGAACAATGCATGTGAGACGCGGGAAACACATATGACCAACACAGTGAGGTTAGGTTATTTTTTTTAATGAATTCATAGAGAAAAAACTTGAAAATTAAAGGATTAAAGAGGAAAACATGGAGATAATAAGTACAAAATTATTACCCTTATAAATTTTGTTTAGCATGTGATAAAACTTCAGATTTAATATCATACACTGTGTCCTCATGGAACCCTTGTCCCTGAGATTGTGGTTTTAACCAGTATAGTTTTGTAAACAAAACTATTCTCTATATTTGAATAAGTGGCAGCCCATTCTTTTTTTCTGATTTTATTTTGACTAGTGATATTTTATTATATTAAATTTAATTTAAAAACAATGTTTTTATGGTATATCATATACGCCTTTTCCAGTAGTTTACACAGCTTAGTCAAGTCAAAAATGATGCTTCTCATACTAAATTTAATTTCCAAATTATTCATAGAACTTTTAAGTGCTGGAGTACAAAAAAAAAAAAAAAAACTATCAAAAGCTTTACATTATAACGAGGGAGATAACAAAAGTAAAGTGTTTCATACAATCCGAATATTATTGTGAAAGTATTTACAAGTTATATAGTGTGAACAGTGAGGAATGAACACAAAAACTTTGAGGGGGGAGCTGAGAACTGCTTCTTAGATAATTTCCAACCAAGTTTTAAAGAATGAATGAGAATATGGCTGGTAAACAAGAAGGGAAACACATTCAGGAAGGAAAGCAAGGGACACATGAAAATGTCTCAGGAACCACTAGTCTGGTGAACACGTCAACTGCTAGGATTATCGAGTCACATACAGAGAATGACTCAGTGGGATGAGCTTAAAAGGAACACACTGACAGGTGTGGAGGCTGAAGGCCGGGGGAGAGGCAGCAGGTCCAGCAGCGGGAGAGACCGAGGCTGTAAGGTTGCACTTGAGGACCCTGCACTCAACTGCAGGTTTTAGCTGAGAAAAGAAATGCTTTGTTTGCTTATTTTCGTCAGTGGGAATATATTTCTTTCTTAATGGACAGAATAAACTTTGGTTCGATAGGAGGATCTGGGCCAAATCTTTAAATGTGTTCCTTGGAGACACTCATGAATCCTCACCCTGTACATTAAGAATATCAGATACAAGAAACTGTATTTTTATATATTTATACCACACATAATTCTTCAGAGTGTGTGGTAAAAATTAGGGGAAACACAAGCAGTAATTAGTGACTTTTAAATTACTTTCTGAATTTGGCATCATAGTTGTTCCTGGATTCGGGAAACCTGGATTCAGATCCTGCATTCTGAGAAAATTATTAAAATACAGGTTAACACTAAAAAGTATTTAAATTATACACATTTGCATATAGTATCTTTCTTAATCCTTCTAATAGGTAAGATGGAAAATGATTACTCACCCTTCAGATAAGAAGAAAGTAAAATTCAAAGAGATTACTGGCTAAAATGGAGATGGGACTAGAACCCAGATCTATTGACTTTTCAGAAACTTTGTCCCATAATGAGATTCCTTTTTTAGCCACTAGGTGGTGATAATTTGTTAAGAGAAAATTGACATAATTTAGGTTTAATTTTGATCTAGGATGTATAGAATCTGACAAATGATAATGACCAGATTATAAGAATTTTGATAATATGAGCGTATTAGCAGAATTGAAGCATGGATAATCATATGCTTCTGGAATTACACCTAAATATTTTACATGGATGCTGTAAATACCCATCATGAGGAAAGTAGTTAAGGCAATAATGGTTAGTTAATACAATTGAGTGTTATGTAACTGATATATACTGTATATACACACTTAGAAGGCACTTGGTATATTTAGTATGTGCTCAATGAATAAAAAAATAATTATAGAATTTCATAACTCATTTAAAGACATTCAAATCAGTATTACAAGAAAATAAGGTATAAAATTTACACGTAGAGTGAGTTTAACTGCTAAAATAAATTTTTAAAACGTGTCCAAATTATATATGAGCCTGGAGAATCCCAGGGACAGGGGAGCCTGGTGAGCTTCCGTCTGTGGGGTCGCACAGAGTTGGACACTACTGAAGCGACTTAGCAGCAGCAGCAGCAGCAGTGATACTTTTGGTAACCCATTTTCTTTATTTTGGTATGATGGAAATACTTTATTCAGTGGGCATATATTAGCATATTAATTTTAAAAAAGATTTAAAATTAAAATGAAGGTATGGTTGCAGTGACCAAGATGAAGCCTATCTCTACAATTTCCAGGCTCACTTTCCTGACATTATATGTTTCTTCTGATGATCTTAGAGGTAAAACTGGAAAGTGATAGCATCTCTCTGCCTTCCTTCAACATATATATGTCTTAAATAGCTTGCGTTTCTTCAGCAACAATTATCAGAACTTTTAAGACTTGGGATTGCTGTTTTAATAGCTTTCCATAGAAGATGATAAATATTTTATTTACCCTATAAACTTTATATAAGAGAAAATATACAAATATGGTTGGCATAATTTATATGTTCCCAAATTTTTGAAACTTTATCACAGTTCAGTCTGAAGAATAATTATATATAAATCAAATGGGGAAATTGTTGAAATTTGAATGTAGGGTGGATTTTATTGCATTTTAAAAATCCTTTTCAACTGATGATAAACTTGAATTGTAAGTTCCCCATCCCCTTGCCCCCGACTTTATTTTCAGATAGATTAGCTTGGTTTTCCCAGTGTCGTTTTTATACATTGTTACTGTTTTATTTCATTTAAAGAGTTCATAAAAGCTAGGTTTATTATTTTTTAACATGTTTTATTCAGCCTGTTAATCTTAAATGTATGTTGAAATGTTAACTCTTGACATTTTAATACTTTGCCAGCAACTATAAATATACATTATAAGTATTACCTACAATGAGTTTACTATTTGGTATTTACTCATTGAACAGTATATTTTATATTGCATTTTAGACACTTAGGTGGAAAATGAATTCAAATAACTAGTCCTTTGTGTTAAACTTTATTCTATCAGAAGAAAAAAATGCATAAAGTCTCTTTTCACACTGGTGTCCACAATGTTAAAGGAGGCTGTATTGTCAGAGATCACTGGTGAGGAATTGCAGACTACCTCACAAGATTATAAATGGATAAGGGACTTAGATTGAATCTTAAAATAATAAATTTTCAGTGAGTACATTTTTCTTCATTATAAATTATGAGATTTGAACTTGAGGTTAAATGTCTTTGGATACCTTTGTTGATAATAACATTTCATATGTGAGAAAGTGTTGTCTTTTTAGTTTTTGTTGTTATTACTGTTAGATTGGACCCATCAAGGGACTCTGAAATCACATAAAGTGATTAGTTAATAAAAATGAAGTGATGGGCTGGGTGCACTTAAGGTGTAAAATTTTCTCAGTAGGTGTTCTTTTATAATAATTTTTAAATATATTTTTGCTTACCAACCTATTTTTGTTCACATTTTGTCTTTGTATGACTTTTTAAAGATCTTTATCACTTTAGATTTAAATATCAAATTTAATTATCTTAGCTACATTATTTTCTTAATGAAACATTAGTTTCATTTTTGCTCAGTTTATAAATTTGAAGCTTTCTTCCTAATCACTGGTATGCAGCTTAGGTTATCTAGAACGTCATTGTCCAATAACATAGCCCCTAGCCATATGTGAGTATTTAAACTCCAAATTTAACTAGGTAAAATTAAATTAACATTTAGTTCCTCAGTCACACTAGTCACATTCAATATTTTGCTTAGGTACATTTGGCAAAAGTATTATTTACGCTCTTGAATTTCTCCAAAAATAAAAACTGTGTTCCTGCAGGCTTGCTGTCTATAACATGCGAATTTTTTTTTTAACTTTACAGTATTGTATTGGTTTTTGCCATATATCAACATGAATCCGCCACCACAGGATTTCTTTTAAATCATGAGATGTCTTTGTAATTCTCAGTCAAGCTAGGGAACGTCACACTACATCTCTAAGTTGGGCCACTCTCTGCTGTGTCATGTCATGTCCCCATCTCCACATTTTGTGATGTTATCTCTTTTCTCCTCGAACAGAAGGATCCATGTATTTTAATTTGTATTATCTCCAGTGACTAGTGTCACTCCAATGACAGTGATTGGCTCATAAAAGACAATAAAATTTTGTTAGGTGAATAAATTTTTTCCAAGCTTTTTTAAAAGTACATATAAGTATATATGTTTTAATTGTACCATCACAAGTTAGTTCCTAAAATAATATGATAATACAAAGATATTTTAACTAGCTCACCAAATTTTTGATCATCCTTCCTAATTCAAAGATCACTAAGCATCTGTTATATGAAAAACTCTAGCTTATAGTTTGGCAACTAAGACAAAAAGGTGCATGTTATTAATTGTAGTGTGAGTACTCCTATAAGTATAAACAATATAAGTACACATTAGACGTTTAAGTAAATAACACTTGTGTTATGACTCATATATTTTGAATTATGATAAATATTTTTACTTGATGACCAAGATTTATTTCTTTGTGTAATTCTAGTTCCTTTTATAACAAATTATTTTACTAGTGACGACTTAGATAGAATAGTGTTATTTACTCATGGCATGTCTTTTTCCGTAAGGTCTAAAGTAGACTAAATTTTTCTTTTGCATTGTATCTGTCTTAGGTCTCCAAATATTTATGGAAGATTGGCATAGCTATATCTTGTTCCAAATTAGTATTATTCTGATTTTACTCATAAGTGAATTTTTGCTTCTTGTAGGAGGATTTTCTATGGGAGGGTGCATGGCAATGCATTTAGCATATAGAAATCATCAAGATGTGGCAGGAGTATTTGCTCTGTCTAGTTTTCTGAATAAAGCATCTGCTGTTTACCAGGTAAGTTTCAGATTTTAAAAGCAAAACAGAAGAAAAAAAATAAGACATTCACACACTGAAACTAAAACGACATTGATAATTACACAATAACAGTTGCTTCACAGAGCATTCCTGGGAATTCATGGGCAAATGAGCTATATTGATTAATTCCAGCTGGTCATTCTCGTTTAGGAAATGCCTTGTACAAAGAATATTGTTATTCAAAGTCTCAAAGGGGAAAGGATAAAAAATATGTATATAATATATATGCATCCTGTATACATATTAAAAACGTAGCTGATTATAGCTAGGTTTGCTAATTATGACTTACTCAAACCAAAGAATAAGTTACATGGCTGACACCTATTTTGCAGCATTATTCCTAATTTATGAATGGACTATAATAGTGATACAGCCTCATTACCAGGAGTAGAACCAGCAGGTACAGAAACGAGAACAAGAATGCCATTTTTCCCTTGTGTTCCTCCCTCTCTCCACTCTATGTGAAGAGGGTTGTCTTCCCAAGACACAAGGTTTCTTCAGGAAATGCTTTGACTGTTTTTAAAACAGCCCTCTTTGGAGTAAATGCGGGTCCCACACGACTGCAGTTCCTGTAAGGTGCCATCAACCAGCTAAGCTCCTGAGCTTAGTCCATCAATATATACCTCGGACATCACCGCCACTACTGCTTTTTCTTTTTTTTTTTTTTTTTTTTAAGTATTGAAGCTTTGGTTAAATTGACATTTTTCTGTCCTCCCTGACTTCTAAGAATATATACTGTTCTTAAATGAATTTCTTAAACTTCTTCATGTTTATATCCTCTTCTCTAGGCTCTTCAGAAAAGTGACGGTGTTCTTCCTGAATTATTTCAGTGTCATGGTACTGCAGATGAGTTAGTTCTTCATTCTTGGGGTGAAGAGACAAATTCAATGTTAAAATCTCTAGGAGTGAGCACAAAGTTTCATAGTTTCCCAGGTGTTTACCATGAGTTAAGCAAAGTGGAACTAGAGAAACTAAAGTCATGGATTCTTACAAAGCTACCGGCCTAAATCAAGATTGATGTGTTAATATACAAGTAATGTCTTTATGAAAAGTGTTTTTTACTGTCTAGTTCTGATTTGATGAATAATTATTAAAATATTAAGAACTAGCAACAGTTTACTGACTTACTTGTTTCTGACATACTGAGCACCATAGATAGTACTGTGATCTTATTAATGGTCAACATTAATTTAGGCAAACATCTATGTATTATTTGTCAAATTCTTTGTAAATATTTGGAGGCCTTGTAAGTAATTGAATATTGAAATTTTACAATAATTAAACTAGCTTAACAGCAATGAGAAATCATGAAAAGATTTTAACATGATGTTATTTTCATTATCATTTTCTTTAAATTGCCTTTTTAAAAATATGTTTATGTATATATTCACATTTATTTTATTTTTGAAAGAATAACATTAGTGCGTGTGTGCTTAGTCGATCAGTTGTGTCCAGCTCTTTGTCATGTTTATGAGATTCTCCAGGCAAGAATACTGGAGCGAGTTGCCATTTCTTCCTCCGGGGGATCTTCCCAACCCAGAGGTTGAACCCATAGCTTCTGCACTGGCAGGCAGATTTTTTACCACTGAGCCAGCAGGGAAGCTCAACATTGTACCCCATGTTTACAAAGTGGTTTCCCGTTACCTCACCTGATCATCACTAGAGCTTGATAATGTAAACAGAACCAGTTGTTACTGGTATTTGATAATAGTGATAGAGGGAATACAGACTTTCCCAAAGCCTCAAGAGTGAAGACTAAAATCCAGGCTGTCTGGTCCCAGCAAAGCTCTCGTTCTATGAACCCAGACTGCTGCTCTGCTCCAATCCTAGGGTTCCAGTTGCTCCCCAGATCCTAGTCAGTACTCAGTATGGCCAGTCTTTTTTTAAAAATTTTGTCCATTCTAGTGGGTGTATAGTATAACACTTTGTGTTTCTAATTCGCTTTTTCTTAAAGCAATTTTTATATGCTCATTTGCAATCTATCTAAATTCTTGGTGATATCTTTGTTCAAATAGTTCATGTGTGTTTTATTAGGCTGTTTTTCTTATTGCATTGTAAGAGCTGTTTATATATGCTGAGTAAAAATACTTTGTTAAATAGATGTTTTACCAATATTTTCTTAATCCATGGCTTGCCTCATTTTCTTTAGAGTGTAATTCAAAGAGCAGAAGTTTTTAATTTGATGAAGTCCAGTTTATTCATTTTTTTAAATTTATACTCTGCTTTTGAAGTCATATTTAAGCAATCTTAAAGCCAAAGTCATTAAAATTTTCTCATATTTTCTTCAACTAAAACACTCCTTTAGTGCTATAAATCTTGCAACTTTTATATTAGGAGCATCTCACAATTTTTATATTTGTCTTTTCACTTTCATTCAGGTCAAATCTTTGTAAATTCCCTTTTGATTTCTTTAACCTTTGAGTTGTTTAAAATTGTGTTATTTTGTTTCAATATACTGGGGATTTTCTAAAGATCTTTGCTGTTCATTTCTAATGTATGGTTAAGAAAGTATTCTTTATATGAATTGAAACCTTTTAAATTTATTGTGACTTTAAAAAATGTTTTGTGTAGCGCTGAAAACAGCACGTGCTGCTCGTGTTAGGGGGCATGTGCTGTACATACCAGTCAGGTCAAGTTGGTTGATATTTTTGTTCAAATATACTGTATCCTTACTTATTTTCTGCCTCTTTATTTTATAAATTATTGAGAGAGGAGAATTGAAAGTTCCTACTGTAACTGTGAATTTGTTTCACTTGGCAGTTGCTTCAGGTTTTGCTTTATGTATTTTGAGACTGTTATTAAATGTATAAACATGTAAGATGATTATGTTCCTCTGATGAATTGGCCTCTTTTTCTTTATGAAATGATCATCTCTATCCCTGATAGATTTTTTTGAGGGGGAGGGGGCTCTGAGATATTCATTGTATGATATTGTTGTAGCCCCTCTAGCTTCCTTTAGACCCTAGCTGATACTGGATTGTGAGGTTGTACACACTGACTAGTGGGGACTCAGACTTTTCCCAGCCCTCTCTGAGCCCCAGTGACCGTTCCTTTTAGGTGGCTCTTTTTTTTCCTACACATATCTGGTGGTGAACACTCTGCTAAAGATTTGAGAGGGCCTTCTGCAGAGCCCTGGCAGTCTTGCAACTCTCTAATACTCTGTCCTATAACTCTAAGCCTCTTGATCTTCTGGACTCCCTCAGCTCCCCCTGAGTCTCCTCTCCACGCTGTGGCCTAAAAAACTCTTCACACAATAAGCTGGGCACTTAATCCTTCCTAAAAGATGACTGTCCTGTAGTGCCAGTACCCGGTATCTGAAAATACAAATGTGGCCCAGCTTCTTAGTTGTTTCAGATCAAAAACTAAACCTGGTCCCTCTTACTCCATCTTGGCTGTCTTAGTTATAAGCAGAAGTCCCTTATTCTCCTTTTATTTGAAGCTACAAAGTGTAAATTTGAAGAGGGAGGGATCGAGGAAGAAACGGAAGGAGAGAGGAAGAGAGACTGAGACTTAGAAGTCCAAAATTCCCTCAGAGAAGACTCTGCAGTGTTTTAATTATCTTAAACCTTTAATGAACTTCAACTTCTTGAAATTTTAAATGGTCCGCCTTGAATATATATGGTATCACTCATGTTCTCATGTTGAAAGCCCTTATGGCTGCAATTTGCCCTAAGAGTAACATATGTACCTGTCATAGATAAGGGTGTCAGGCTTATATATGTTGAATATATACATACCAAATACAGTATAAAAGAAAGGAATCTAGATTTTTTTTTTTGGTGAATGTTTGTCCTAGAACTTAATGATATGCATGTGTACTAAGTCACTTCAGTTGTGTTGACTCTTTGCAACCCTATGAACTGTAGCCCACCAGGTTCCTCTGTCCAAGGGATTTTCCAGGCAAAAATACTGGAGTGGGTTGCTGTGCCCTCCTCCAGAGGACCTTCCCGACTCAGGTATTGAACCCACATATCTTTACATCTCCTGCATTGGCAGGCGGGTTCTTTACCTCCTGCACCACCTGGGAAGCCCTTAATAATTATGTATTCTGGAATAAATCTCAGCCTCTGCCACAGTATACTCCTTTGTAAAAGTGTTTGAGGATCAAGTTTTATAGCATATGTAAAAACCTTTAAAAAAGTTACAGAAGGAAGGTATTGCTAGACTTGTTTTACCAGAGGTAGAGGGATGTGTGCATATAATGGTTATAAATCTATCTTCACAGTTTGATCTACACATAGAAGATATATCTAAATATTTTATATATACAGTCTTCCATTCAGTTCTATTCCCTACCCATTAGGCTGATAGGATATTCAGCCTTAGTTATCTTTTACTGTTTTACCTCATTCCAAATTATGCCAGTCTGGGGCCCCCTCGCATAAAGCAGTATCTTCAGGAGAGGCCCTCCAATATCCAGTGCTCACCCACCTTGAGATAACTATTACCCATATGGTATTTCTTAAAGCTAAGTGGTCTCTTAAAACCACCCAGCCATTTTTTTCCTGTTCTGTTGCTTTACCCACATAAACATTTCCTAAGGCAAGAGAGTTGAAATAGTCTTGATACTTTCTTACCTGGGATAGAAAGAATGGCAGCAAGAGGAAAGCATAAATCAGTATCCCAGTAAGTTATATGTGTTTATCTGTTGGAGAGATTGGAATTTTGCAAAAGAGGAGAGAGAAAGCTAGTACGTAAGTGAAGGAAGACATTCACTTTTTACTCTCTATTTCTAATGGTTGAATTTTTATAATGGGCTTTATTGGTTTTGTAATCCTTAAAGTGAAGTGAAATGTTTATTGGCATTTTTCCTCAACTAAGGACTCAACAGGAAGGCTTGCCATCAGTGGTTAGAAAATTAAATATTTTCTTTATAGGAAGTTAATTACTTCAGTTAAAATATGGCAAAATGTACTAAGAACAAAATATGAAGCATGAAGCATACCAGCAATTTGGCTGTTGACAGTTCATGGTACTTTGATATGTAAAATAAAGTATCCAGATATCACTCAGCCAGAATTTGCTTAAACCATAAGTCTTCATCATATAAAAGGAATTTCTTGATACACAATAAGAGAACAGAATTACCAAAGCCATCCAACCATTTCAAGAAAACTCAGTTTATATAATACACAAAGACAGCTGCTTCACAAAACTTTGTATATAATTTGAACACGAGAAAAGCTAGAATTATATTTACAGAGAACAAATGTACTGTTATGTATATTTGGATTCTACTTTATAATTTACCTTTTAGAAATAGTTTCTGTGGGTATACACGGATATAGTCTTCTGAAGGGAAGTGTAGCCTCAGCATATTCCTACACTGAGGATAAGATGCACGCACCCACATGTGTTATCTGTGTCATATTTGTTAAATTCTGCCACTTAGCTGCAACCAGATCAGCTCAGTGACTTTCATACAGTATTGCATTAAGACTACTGTGAACAGGATTCCAAATACCAGAATGAAATACAGCACTGCTTTCAGCTGTGCATCCCAGGGCTGTGGTCCAATCCAGCCAGACAAATCATGTGACCTAGTAAGGATGTGCCTCAGCTGTCCTTATGGTTCTGCATTAACCCTCCTTCTCAGACTGAAGCATTCACCCAGGCATTCCAGGAGCAATTGCACAGACTCCACCTTGGCCTGTGAGGCCACAGTCTTGGACAGTGTATCCTCCACAACAACCACAGCCATGAATTTAAGTGGACCTGAACACTTCCAGGAAAGAAATAGTATCTTTGATCGTTTTAGCTCAAGATAGGCACAAATTTCATACCAATTTTTCAAAGTGGATGGTTTCCAGTGTAAGATCACATCCCTTAGTCTGTATGTAAATAACAAATTGGTTATCATCTCTCTAATAAGCTCACACAAATAATCACAGTAGCTTCATCTTGGAGCAATCTCCAATCATCCTAGACCTGCATGAGCTATTTGTGGTATTTCCTAACACACTTGAAAGCCTATTATGCCAGGTGAAAGTCACTGTTTTCCAGCGATACAAGTTAATACCTACAATTGTCAGGCCCTTCAAATGGGACCTCCATCAGCCAAGGGCACAGATGACAGGGTCTCCAGCATGACCTTCTGGCCAGCTGAGAAGCCTGAGTTCTCAGTTCAGTTTAACAATTAAGTTTAGTCCTTGTTTTTGCAGAAAAAGCCCTGAGGGAAGTCACCCGGCCTGTGCCCTTTATCCACACCACCAGGTGTGTGGCATTTGCCCATACCACAGAATGAAAAGGGGACAGTTAGGAGAAGGGGTGTAGGAGAGAGAACTCGAAGGCTGGGGTATGCTGACAGGTATTTTTTGTTAGGGAAGGATTTCTTCAGAAGCTGGGGGCCATCCTTTGCTGTTTCCACAGACTTAGTAAGGTTAAGAAGTTGTTCAGTCACTGAGTCATGTCCAGCTCTTTGTGACCCCATGGACTGCAGCATGCCAGTCCCTTCTCTCCTTCACTGTCTCCCAGAGTTTGCTCAGATTCATGACCATTGAGTCAGTGATGCTATCTAATCATCTAATCCTCTGCTGCCCCTTTCCCTGTTTGCCTTCAGTCTTACCCAGTATCAGGGTCTTTTTCAATCGATTGGCTCTCTTTGCATCAGGTGCCCAAAGTATTGGAGTTTCAACAGCAGTCCTTCCAGTGAATATTCAGGGTTGATTTCCTTTAGGATTGACTGGTAAAGAAGACTGGTAAGCAAGTCTTGAATCTTCTGTGAGGTTCAAGAAGGTGGCAGGAGGTAGACAGGTGGCAGGCCCAGCAGTCAGTTAAATTTAAGATGCTTGTAACAGTTTGGGAAGCCTCACCAGGGTGTTTTTAAGCTTGAGGAAAGCTCCAGGGGTAGTCCTGAAAGACAATAATCAATATCCCTCTCATCCCCATAAGTTCCTGGAGTTAAACATGCTCTTTCCTGTTGCTTTCTCTCCATTTATTCATAATATATATTCCATTCCAGCAGCTGTAACTTCATCTTTTCTCTAGTTGACCGTTACTTGCACCCAGACCTTTCATCCAGGCAGGTTGGGTACAAGCGGGACAAAGGTATTTTTATAAAACCTACAGAGACCCATCATGCCCCCCAGTTTGGCTCCCCACTACAGAGGGACTCAGCAAACACTTTGCTCAGCCAATTAGCCATATTTATCTAAGATCATGTCATTGAAATAAACCCATATTTGTAAACCAGAGTAATTTGAATTCCCTGTCTTCTTTTACATGCCGCCTCCAGAAGGTTTACCAACCAGACTTGCCTGATTGCCAGTAAGGAAAAGAGGAAGCATCACACTCAGTGGTCAAGAAGAACTTCAGAATCTCAAAAGAGCTTTATATAATCTCCCAACACTTTTGTTCTGACCCTTTATTCTTTACCCAGGAAACAGCTGAGAGGAGATGGTCCCTTTTTGAAGACAGCTGTGTTCCTTGACCAGTCTGCCTTACCAAGGTGTGTGGACCAAAAGAAAGTGAAGGAGGCAGAACCAGACATCTTTTGAGTCAATTTTTGACAAGAAAGAATCCCTGAATTCTCAACAAATCCCAGTGAACTGCAGGGAGTGTTCAAAGCCTGCCGAATACCTGACTACCAGCCCATTGTTGAATTGTTTTGCAACAAAAGGCACCCCGTTGCCAGACTGAAAGTCATCCAGAAATATAAGCCAAAATAAAACAGATTAGTTTCACGACCCACTGAAACGGTAACACACAGGCTAAACAAGTATTAGTAAGCAGTGCGGCACCACCGATAACCCCAAGAAGAGGTCAAAGGTCAGCTGTAATCAATGTGTCAGGACCAAGTTTGGGCGATGCCCCGGCCATGTGGTTGCCTCTGCTGTCAGACAGCTAGGTCAGCTTTAGTCAGGACTCAGAAGTTTGGCATGCAAGGGTAGCCTGTGGATCAAAAACATAAGTTCTTTTACTTTGTGTCCAACATAATGGTTGATGTGTCACCTGTCTAGTCTAATGACGGTTCAAGTAAGCAATGCTGACAGTCTGGCAGTGCAGGCACAACCAGCAGCTTGATTCCAGTCAGTTTCAGCAGCAAATGGGTCCCCCTACATGCATGACTCAGACAGTTCAATCAGCAGGCACTCTTTGTTTCCTAGGTTAGCAGTGCCAAAGGGGGTTGTCTTGAATCTTCCAGTCTGTGGTTTTTCCAAGTGACAGTCCAAATAATCAGGCCATGGCCACAACCCAAGAATCAGTAAAAATATAATGAGATTTATCAAGTGTCATATTTGCCAGAGCTATAATAATGACCTTGAGTTTCTTGAGCAGAATGACCCTGTCCACTTTGAATTCTGAATAAGCTGGCCCCGAGCCTGACCGTTTGCAGCTGTCCAGTGGACATCACCAGATGTCAGCTTAGCCAAACCATCAGTGAAGCAGGCCCAGACATTATGGGGAACCTCTGTGAATCAAGGGTGCTGTTGAGCCAGCAACTTTGCTACAGGTGGGGAGTGGAATAGCTGCCATTTTTTCATGAGGTGCCAAGATGCTTCTGGAGCCAGGCTGGCTGCATGTTCGAAGGTACCATTTCCATTACTGGATCCTTTTCACTTTGTTAGTCACCAAGTCTGTCGATCTATCCCAAAATGGAAATACCAGGACAGAGAATCACAGTTCCTCCAGGGGTCAGGCACTCAGTTTCAATAAGAGCTCAATAGTAAGCTGACAGTTGCTTTCAGAAGAGATAAAACTGGTAGTTGTGTCTAGGAGGCAATGAGTCTAAACCCTAAGGGGCACCTCCAAGTGGAGGCCCCCTCCCTTTGCTGGAAGGTCCTGTTAGCAGCATCATCAGTCACAGAGACTTGTAGCTCAAAGAGATCATTGAAGATGTAGGGCCCTAGAAGTATCAGCACCTCTCTACATGCAGCTCTTCCCAAACAGGAAGAACCCCTTTTGGATCTTATCAGCATTTATAGTATAAGCATGTAAAATATAAATACACATTCAGCAGTGGAAGCCAGATAATAAGACATTGAATACATTCAATAATACATTGAATCAACACAGAGGACTCCACTCAGTGGGTCATATTAACTTCCCTTTGTTACTGTGAACTCTGTCCAAACCCCAGCAGTTGAATTTGGCCATACACTCACTAATGGGACCCAGTTGGATAGTAATGTAGTTGCCAGTATCCACTAGAGCCACAAAAGTTTGAATTGCTTCTCTTCCCGACATTCCCTAACCTATTTGATAGATTGTGACTTCTCACCCCTTTTGGGAACACAGCAATGTTACCTAGCCCCTAACCATCTTGCTCCTTAAACCAGCTGAGTGAAAGGAGACAGGAGGGTCACAGGAGCGTGATGAGGGAGACTGACCCCACGTGGTAGCAGTCAAGAAGTCACGTTTCAGTTTTGGGAGGTGTGCAATAATTTATTTAGACTGTTGGAGTCTGTTTCTTGGTCTTTAGGGGATCAACCTCATCAGCATTGTCAACCAAGTGTAAGACAACAGAAGCCTGAATAGCAGTCAATGACCTGTCTGTGGTTTCCAATGGGAAACTGTCTCAAGAGAAATTTTCCCAGAGGGCCAAAGCTCCCTAAAAGCAGGCAGGGCCCACTGCAAAAAAGTAAAACAAAGCTCCAAGGCCTTTTACTCCTCTCTTCAAATAGATCTAAGTTTGGCATAAGAGACTGCAAGAAGGTCTGAGCCATACGCCAGCCCAGCTGTTCTGTTCCTCCCTAGGGAGCATCTGTGCAGGATCCTCCCCACCTACCAGATGAACATTCTAAAGACTTGCCTGAAATCTCCTCAAAGGAACTGTGAATTTCACTCCTTTATATTCAAGGCAGGTACTTGTCTCTGTAACTGTTGTCTGAAAGAGAAAAGATCCTTCTGCTCATACATAATGAATGTTAGTATCAGTTATTCTAAAGGGGTGGGCCCAGGACTGAGATTGACCAAGGTCCTTCCACTGGAGGAGAATTAGGGATGAACAGGGTACCAATTGGATAGTTGTCTGGATCCCATTCGTTAGCCCACAACAGCCTCCCTGATTGTAACTGAACACAAGTTTGCATGCCCGATGCACAGTGAGGCCAAACTAAACAAAAACTCAAGAGTCTGGAGCAGAGAAAGGTTTATTGCAGAGCCATGCAAGGAGACAGGTGGCTCGTGGCCAAAGAACTCCGAACTCCTTGAAGGGTTTCAGCAAAACACTTTTTTAAAGGCAAGGTGAGGGAGGGGTGTGGTTAGTTGTGGCAAACTTCTTGGTGTAGGAATCCTCTGTTCTTGCAGCTGCCCATGTAGGTCAGGTCAGTATGTTCCTATAAATCTCCAACAAGACAACTGTTATTCTCTGCTCTGTAACTTTTTTATCTCTGTAAACGGAGGTCAGAGCCCTCAGAATAGACTATCCTCTATAGTTCAGGGTATAGGCAACAGTGGTCCAGAGCCAGCATGACTCGGTGCAGGAAGAAGACTAGATCCAATATGGAGTCAGGTTTGTTCCTCTCTATTATATAATTTCTCCTTGTTCAGAGCAACTAAACTGGAAGACCATTTGACCATACAATTTGTTCAGTGTGTTTGCGGCCATTTCCCTTGGACTTCCCTCAAATTCTGCTCACCACCCTGCAAAGCTTCATTCTTTCCTTTCTAGAAAATGAATGTGAAATTTGATTTGAAATATTGGGTGGATATTTTACTAAAATGTAAAATATTATTTTAAAATACACTTTCTGTGTGCTTATATACATTACCTTTGTGATATGATTTCGACCTTTTAGTCCTGCATTGGTTGCAAAAGCCATATGTGATTTTTATATTGGGAATAGAATTAATGGGTCTATGATGAATAGTGGACATCCTGTTTTGAAGAAATCATATTTTGGGCAAAATGCCCATAAGAGACATGTTTTTGCCAATAGTTTAGTTCAGAGCCTCTGGGATCTTTCTTTCCTTTTTTTTTTTTTTAAAGAAATGATGAGAAAGTTTGATGCTTTTTCATTCTATTTTGAATTCACTTTAGAGCTGATTTCAAAACAGCTTGTTATTTCAGTTTTTGTTATTATAAAAAATTCATACTTATTTGTTTGTTTTATTTTGGCATTTCACTACCTACTCTTAAGGCCATAGTATTATTTTAACTAAAAATTCACTCTGTTTTCCTTTTCTGTTTCTTTCTTCCCACCTCAATTTTTTTCTAGTCAGTTGATGGTTTGTCCAATAGAAATTATAGAAACATTTGACATATTAGTTACTTGACATATTAATTTTGGCCACTTCTGGTATGCTTTCTTTTGCCAATGAAATTATTTGAAAATTGGGTGGGGGTGTTTCTGAGCAACAGAAGTCTTTCCCTTGGGCATTAAGTATTAAGCCATTTTCTCTATCATATAGCAAGAGAGAAGTTTTAAAACCTAAGTTCACAGCATGCAATTGGTAGAAGCAAATAAATGGTTCTCTTTAAAAATTTCACTTCAACAGCAATAAATCTCAGTTTCAAACCAGAATTTTTAAATGGCAAATGAAAAATATACTGATTTCAAACAGTAGCTAAAATTCTTTTTTTTTTTTTAACACTTCTTAATTATCCTGTGAAACATCAAGTGAGTTTTAAGGTAGCCAGTTAACATTGTCTTGGTTCTGCCATAGAATCAAAGAGTTTTTACTGCTGGAGGGAATTCAGAGATGATGGTTTTACACATACTGAAACTAAGATCCAGAGACAGTCAGTGATGTACACATAGTCCTGAATAAGCAGGACTGAAACTTTCATTATGCCACATTATATCCAGAAGGTATAGCTAAATATTCACATAAATTTCAAACATTTTAGGTTCAGAGTCATTTCCCTTCCTTTGTAGACATTTCCTATTCAGGCTCCTTTTGGCCCCATTTCTACCATTTTGCTAAATGAATGTAGTAGTTTCTGCCTCACTGTAATAGCAGACCCAGCCTCATTTTTAAGTACTGGCACAGATTTAAGACTTTGTAATGACTTCTATCTTTACATCAGAGCCATTTCTATCAGAGTTCTAATTTCTGAATCCCATAACCTACTCCAGTCTTTATCTTATTTGATATCTTTATAGAACGTGACACTTTGATTAACCCCTGATTCTGGTGACTCAAGTCTTCCAGCCTGAAGACTATTCTCTCTCTGGGTGATCTTCTACTTTTATGGCTTTGAAAAGCTGGCTCCTTAGCTACACCTCTGGTCCCAGGCTCTCATTGTCATTCCACATCTGTGTTTTACACTTCCTGCTGGAGTTTCCCACCTGGTTGTCAGACAGCCAAGATACATCTTGTATATTCAAAACATTGCAAAATTTTCATACTTTCCAAATGTGATTTGAATTAAAAAAATAAAAAAATCTCTCCAAGTTTCTGTTCCCTCACCTGTAAATGGATTTGTTAGGAGATTATATGTAAAGAGACCAGCACAGCAAGTGGAAAATTATTACTTCGTTGTCCATTCCAGAACCTACTTCTATTGTGATCTGCTTTCTATGACCTTTCTTCTGCATAATAATACCTTTGTGTCATACCCTACTCTTCCCCCTCTCTCATCTTTTCATCAAGTCAGTTAACAAAGCCTTCTGATGTTATATCAATGAGAGATGTTTCCGTTTTGGCCTCTAAATCAACCTCATCATCTCTGCCTTAGCTCTGGTGATCAGTCTGCCTCTGGTCTCTTTTGTCTGTTCATTCTCCAGCATGCCGTCAGAGTTAATGGCCACCTCTTCTACCTAACAACCCTGCTGTTTGGGCAGGCTTCCCACTGTCTTTAGAGAAAAATTAAAGTTTTGTTTTTTGTTTTTTGTTGTTTTTTTTTTTTTAATCTAAGCAGTAAATCCCTTTACAACGTAGTCAGATCAGATCAGATCAGTCACTCAGTCGTGTCCGACTCTTTGCGACCCCATGAACTGCAGCACACCAGGCCTCCCTGTCCATCACCAGCTCCCGGAGGTCACCCAGACTCACACCCATCAAGTCAGTGATGCCATCCAGCCATCTCATCCTCTGTCATCCCCTTCTCCTCCTGCCCTCAATCCCTCCCAGCATCAGAGTCTTCTCCAATGAGTCAACTCTTCGCATGAGGTGGCCAAAATACTGGAGTTTCAGCTTTAGCATCATTCCTTCTAAAGAAATTCCAGGATTGATCTCCTTCAGAATGGACTGGTTGGATCTTCTTGCAGTCCAAGGGACTCTCAAGAGTCTTCTCCAACACCACAGTTCAAAAGCATCAATTCTTCGGCGCTCAGCCTTCTTACAACATAGTACCTAGGTACTATTTCAGTGTTATCTCCTGCCTGCCCTTCCTTTCTCCCAAGTCACAGTTCATGTGAATACACACAGACACAGACACAAACACTCACACACGATATTTCTGCCACACCAAAATTCCTTAAACACACCAAACATTTTCACAACGTTCAGTCCAGTTCAGTCACTCAGTTGTGTTCTCCTCTTTGTGACCCCAGGGACTGCAGCATGCCAGGCCTCCCTGTCCGTCACCAATATCCGGAGTTTACTCAAACTCAGGTCCATTGAGTCAGTGATGCCATCCAACCATCTAATCTTCTGTCATTCCCTTCTCCTCCCGCCTTCAATCTTTCCCAGCATCAGAGTCTTTTCAAATAAGTCAATTCTTCACATCAGGTGGCCAAAGTATTGGAGCTTCGGCATCAGCATCAGTCCTTCCAATGAATATTCAGGACTGATTTCCTTTAGGATGGACTGGTTGGATCTCCTTGCAGTCCAAGGGACTCTCAAGAATCCTCTCCAACACCACAGTTCAACTTTACCTTTAGCTATTACCTTTAGCACAACTTTACCCTTAGCATATTCTTACCTCCACTTGGAATACTCTCTCCTCCTCCTTCAACTGACAAACTCTTAACACTTAAGACACAGATTTTGAGTGACCCAATCCTTGCCCAATTGTCTTTGACAGAAGAAAGTGTTGTGTTCTCCATGTTTCTGTATTTATTTGTTATATGTTGGTCCCACCAAGTGTGAATTTTGAACTCAAAGGCAAGGGGTATTTATTTTTTCTTCTTCTTCAGTACTTCCCTGGTGGCTCAGACAGTAAAAAAATCTGCCTACAATGCAGTAGACCTAAATTCAATCCCCAGGTCAGGAAGAGCCCTTGGATAAGGAAATGGCAACCCATTCCAGTATTCTTGCCTGGGAAATCCCATGGACAAAGGAGCCTGGAGGGCTGCAGTCCATGGGGTCACAATGAGTCAGACACAACTGAGTGACTTTCACACCTAGTAAAGTGACTGGCAATAGAAAAAGAACAGACAACAGAAAAGCAATATAAATGGCTGATAACATAATTACCATTTCCTGCTGGCTTCTTTAACTGTTAGATTTCTTTGATGTCCTTTTCCATTTATTTATAAGAACTTAGTGGGAATTCCCTGGAAGTCCTGTGGTTAAGACTCCCTACTCTCACTGCTGAGAACCTAGGTTTGATTTCTCATCCAGAACTAAGACTGTATAAGGTGAACAGCATGGCCAAAAAGACTAAGGATTCAGGGATATGGTCCTTTCTTTAACATTAGTTTCCCATGAGGTTAGATTTAATTTTTAGGAAGACAACATTTTACAGTCAAAATGTTGGCAAATATATACTACTTGCATTCTCCTCTCCACCCCACCCCAGCAGACACGGACCATCAGGCAAGGCATTTTTCCCTGAGAAGCCAGGTAGCTTCTTCCCCCTTCTGGATACAGCACTCCGAGGAGCCACTATATCCTGAATCATGTTGGCAGCTGATATGGAGCCTGTTTGGGATAACAGGTAGTTAAAAAATACAGGTTGAACTGAAATCCTGGTCCAGCTTCATGGCTAACAACTCCGAAATGCATGTGATATATTTTGTGTGGTGTCTTGCATGACATAGATATTCAACAAGTATCCTTCTTTTAGTGACTATTCATTACCAAACTATTTCCCCCTCATTTTATCTATTCAAGCATCAAGAAGGCAATTTCCAAACTACTTTGGATGGTTGATATAAGAAAAAAAAAAACACATTAGGAATTGAGTTAACTAGGAAAAACAATGGGAGAAGGCAATGGCATCCCACTCCAGTATTGTTGCCTGGAAAATCCCATGGATGGAGGAGCCCGGCAGGCTGCAGTCCATGGGGTCACTAAGAGTCAGACACAACTGAGCGACTTCACTTTCACTTTCCACTTTCATGCATTGGAGAAGGAAATGGCAACCCACTGCAGTGTTCTTGCCTGGAGAATCCCAGGGACGGAGAAGCCTGGTAGGCTGCAGTCCATGGGGTCGCACAGAGTCGGACACGACTGAAGCAACTTAGCAGCAGCAGGAAAAACATTTAAGTAATAAATAAGGGAGAGTTTTGTTCAGTTAAAATTTTGTATACAAAGAAGTAGTTAACTTGGAAAACGAATTTAGTGTCTTCTGATTCAGTTATAACAATTAGGAAGGTAGGACAGATCAGTGTATATTTTAGAACAATTTTAAATTTATATAAAAAAACAGTTGCAAGTACCATACAAAGAACTTTTTTTTCCTGAACTATTTGAGAGTAAGCTGCCAACAAGATGCCCCATCATTTCCAATACTTTGGTGTATATTTTCTATAAACAAGAACATTCTGCAGATCCATAATAATCAAGAATTTCATATAACCATAATAATTGAGAAGTTCAAAATAATACATTACTTCTATTTAATTCTCATTAGATTAGGTACCCATTCAAGTTTCATCAAGTGTTCAATTATATCCTTTATAGTAAAAAAAAAAAAAAAAAAAATCCACACCAGATAACTCATTACATTTAGTCACTATGTCTGTTTAATTGCCTTTGTCCTGGAGCAGTTCCTATGACTTCCTTGACTTCTGTCACTTTGATACTCTTGAAGCTTTTGGTTCTTGGTCTTCAGCCCTGTTCCTGGCTGGTTTAGTTGCTAAGTCTGACTCTGGCAACCCCGTGGACTATAGCCCGCCAGTCTCTTCTATCCATGGGATTTCATAGAACAGAGTGGGTTGTCATAGGCCAGTTATTCTTGTAAATTGAATTATTCTGATGTTTCCTCACAATTACATTTGGGCTAATTACTCTTAATGCAGAAATATACAATTGTCAATGTTTACTCCTTATTGTGTCTTATCAAATGGCTCATGGTTTCAATATAGCCCATATTTAGATATGTTTATTTTGATCATTTTATCAGTAGGGTGACTTAAGTATTATTCACTATAAGGTTCAGTTCAGTTCAGTTCAGTCACTCAGTTGTGTCTGACTCTTTGCGACCCCATGAACTGCAGCACGCCAGGCCTCCCTGTCCATCACCAACTCCTGGAGTTCACTCAAACTCATGCCCATCGAGTTGGTGATGCCATCCAGCCACCTCATCCTCTGTCATCCCCTTCTCCTCCTGCCCCCAATCCCTCCCAGCATCAGAGTCTTTTCCAATGAGTCAACTCTTCACATGAGGTGGCCAAAGTATTGGAGTTTCAGCTTTAGCATCATTCCTTCCAAAGAACACCCAGGACTGATCTCCTTTAGAATGGACTGGTTGGATCTCCTTGCAGTCCAAAGGACTCTCAAGAGTCTTCTCCAACAGCACAGCTCAAAAGCGTCAATTCTTCAGCACTCAGCTTTCTTCACAGTCCAACACTTTTGTACATTTTGCAATTAATAAGTATTTTGTGGTAGAGGTAATATGAAACCATGACAGTGTATTATTCTTCATCAAGGTTTTAATTTGTTTATTTGCTTGTATCAAAATCAACTCATGGCTTCCTATATTATTCAGTGGGTTGTAATATGATACTGTCATTTCCTTTGGATACTGAAAATTTTCCCAGAATTGGCCAGTGAGTGCCTTTTTGAGTTGGCTTCAATGTTCTTTTCACAAGTTCCTTTCCTTCTTTGAACATTGTGTTATTTTACAGCTCACAAAAGATGTATCAGGCACATTCTGTATTTTTCTTGCCCAAGCCACCAAATCAATTATTTCTCCAAAGACTCCTGGTTCTGATTTAGTGTAACATAAAATTCAGAAACCAAGAAGATATGAACACTGAGTAGACTCATTCTTTAGGATATTTGTTTCCAGGACCTAGTGGAAAGAACTGGGGATGGATTTATGTATATACATACACATATTAATGACTGTATTTAGGTATATGTATATATACTTATGTATATTCTATATTATCTATACATATATATAAGTATTGTACAATATATTAATACATACATTTGCATATGTTTACATTATATAAATACATATATTACATATATGCATATATGGGATGAGTTCATACATGTACCTCTAATTCCAATAAAAGTGATTATTTTACTCTTGAGTTGTTTTAGAGCCAAATTTTACCATCTCCCAATTGTGAATTTTACAGAAATTTTGCAAGCTGATAGCTTGACATTGGTCATGGTTGGAGTTTTTACACCGTGGAAGCTGTCAAACACTCCCCTCTATGTGTCTGATCTGTAATTTAATTTGCCACTGAAACACCCATCTTGCTTCTGAACACCAGACCAAAATTTCCTTGCCAGATATCTATCTGCTTATTGACTTCATCTCATGAGCATAAACTCCAGGGTTAAAAGTCTAATCATTATTTCCCCCAGTTCTGCTTCTACTCCTGATGTTCACCTTATAGCTAAGAAGACAGCTTTCTCCCAGCCCCATAAACAAGAAACAATAGAATCATTTTCATTCACTTCTTAATCTGCTGCTGCTGCTGCTGCTAAGTCGCTTCAGTCGTGTCTGACTCTGTGCGACCCCATAGACGGAAGCCCACCGGGCTCCCCCCGTCCCTGGGATTCTCCAAGCAAGAACACTGGAGTGGGTTGCCATTTCCTTCTCCAATGCGTGAAAGTGAAAAGTGAAAATGAAGTCGCTTAGTCGCGTCCGACTCTCAGCGACCCCATGGACTACAGCCTACCAGGCTCCTCCATCCATGGGATTTTCCAGGCAAGAGTACTGGAGTGGGGTGCCATTGCCTTCTTAATCTAAACCTTCTTAAATCTAGTCCTCAAATTCTGTTGAGTCCATCTCTGAAACATTTCTTATATGTTCCTCTTTATTAACCCCTGTCATCATAAGCACAGCCTTATTTTTGGTCTTTGCTTTTTTCTTGCACGGTCAACTGAATTCATAAACTTGTAACCTTGAATGAGAGATAATGTATGATAATGGAATACCTTCTGACTTTTTCTGAAATGTGTTAAAGTTTAGAATTATCAGTACAGAGTGACTTTAGCTGCAGAAATCCTGATCAACTGTGACTTTTAAAAGTTATAAATCTCACAAAGAAGAGTTGGGAAAATGCTCTCTGGTTTGGTATAGCTGTCCAATGCTGTCATTAAGGATCTAGCCTTCTCTATTTGTTCACTCTGTCATGCCTAGCATGTTGGCTTTTTTCCTGACACTTGTCACCCTATGGTCACAAAAAGACTGCCAGAGAACAAGACAGTTCATCCTCACACCACAGCAATATGCGCAAGAAGAAAGAGAAGGAACAGAACAAGAAAGACTTCGTCTTTTTACAATCAATGTAGTCTCTCCCAGAAATCTCCCAACGGTCTCCTCCTTCCATAGGAGTTTTCAGCACTATGCTACGTGGCCCCAGCTCCCTTAGAAATAAAGTCGTACTTGGTCAAAGTTCTCTGACTTTGTTAACAGTATATATACTTTTAATTTGAAGTTTACAGCAACTCTTTCTGTTGGGTAAATATGTAGAGAATACCACATCTGTTCTTTCTAAACTTGTTGACACCCTTATGCAGGGGTCCAATTCCACTGAGGTGACAGAATAGGTATTTATTAGTTCAAAGAGCATTCAATGGATATTATTGTAAATGCTAAGATATGGTGGTTAACATTACAGACAAAAATTCCTGCCCTGAAGGAGCTTGCATTCTACTGACCAATCTGTGCTTCATTAGAGGAAATCTGAATCCAGATGATGGTAGATCAGAAGATTTCTCAGAATTTTCCTTTCTTACTTCCTATCACTCAGCTTTACTCTTTCAAAACCAGGAGTCAGCTCTGACCTAAATTTGTATATTTGACCCTGACCTAAATTATATTTTTCCTGGCTAATATTTCTTAGTTTGTAAAGTGAATTTGGGCTTCTTCCTACTTTTAAGTACTAACATTTGCAATGCTATTTTTGCATCTTTGTCTTCCTTTTGGTCATTTAAGATGTTGAGAATTGTGTAGTCTTGCACTTTGAACAGCCACCCTTCCTTAAATTTAGTATGTCCCACTGGGGACGAAACTTATGCTTTAAATGGAAACTTTGGCTGTACGATATGGCTTTGGAAAATCGCCACAGGAATGTTTTTTGATTGTATAGGACTTGGCAATGAAAATAATTGGTTAAAGAAAGACATTAAAAAATAATCCTTGGATTTTGACACCTTGGAGAAGAAAAGAGGGAATGTTATTATATCACTCTTTCTCTATGATATGCTTTTCTTACAAAAGAACAGTGTATATTTGACTAAATAATAACTTACTGCTTGATGTCTATTTTAAGAGGACATTTTATCAGTTTAGATGCTTTGGAACAGCATGTAATAGAAAACACTGATTCTATCTTTGTCCATTTGGGCTGTTATAACAAAACATCACAGGCTGAGTGGCTTATAAAGAACAGAAATTTATATCTCATGGGTTCTATAGCCCAGAAGTCCAAGATCAAGGGGCCAGCCTGGTTGCCTTTTGGTGGAGGTCCTCTTCTGGGTTGTGATGACTTTTCACTATGTCCTTATGACAGAAAGGTCAAGGGAGCTCTCTAGGGCCTTTTATAAGGTCATCATTCCCATTCATGAAGGTTTCTCCCTCATGACCAACCACCCCCAAAGGCCCAGCCTCTTAATAGCATCACATAAGGCATTAGGAGTTTGTTTGCGGCTGGGGGTGGGGTTAGTGCAAACATTTAGCCTGATGTATATAGACTTTTGAACTGCAAGGAGATCCAACCGGTCCATTCTGAAGGAGATCAGGCCTGGGATTTCTTTGGAAGGAATGATGCTAAAGCTGAAACTCCAGTATTTTGGCCACCTCATGCGAAGAGTTGACTTATTGGAGAAGACTCTGATGCTGGGAGGGATTGAGGGCAGGAGGAGAAGGGGATGACAGAGGATGAGATGGCTGGATGGCATCACTGACTCGATGAATGTGAGTCTGAGTGAACTCCAGGAGTTGGTGATGGATAGGGAGGCCTGGCGTGCTGCAGTTCATGGGGTCGCAAAGGGTCGGACACGACTGAGCGACTGATCTGATCTGATCTGATATAGACTTTTTAGAAAAGATGTTTTAAAATTTTCCCTCAGTGGCTGTGTGAGTCTTAGTTGCAGCACATGGGATCTTTGCTAAGCCTCTCGTTAAGGTGCAAGAATTCTTAAGTTGCGGTCCTCTGCCTTAGTTGCCCTGCAGCATGTGGGATTTTAGTTCCTCATCCAGGGATTGAACATAAGTCCCCTGCATTTCAAGGTGGATTCTTAACCACTGGACCACCAGGGAAGCCCCCATACAGACTTATAAACTGAGTAAAATACATGTGTTATCTCACATATTAAGAAGTCCAGAGGTTGCACTGGCTCCTCCACCACACAGCTAAGCTCTTAGGGACTCAGACTCATCCCAACCCATGGCCCTAGCACCCTAAAAGGGCTGACTGTGCTCTCAGGCCAACTCCACTCTGACTGAGTGATGGCCTCAGAAGTGCCAGGCATTCCATTCAGATGCAACATCATCAAGTGGAAGAAGAAAAACCATCTTTTTTTCTTGAGTGAGAAACCTTCCCAAAGGTCCTCCCCTCCCCCCACACCGGAAGGTTCTCTTTTCTTATGTTACTGACTAGTTTTGGGTCACGTCCCCATTTCTAAACCAGTTGCTGGCAAGAAAAGAGAAGTGGGGTTGTCAGGATTTGCTTAAATCAAGGTCCATTTCGTAGAGCTGCGGATAGGAGTACTTTCTCATGATACGCTGTGTGGAAAGCAGATATATAAATCAATTGGATTCTGCTAGGAAAGAAGCTGGAAGGAGAGGAAATGGATGCTGAAGAAGCAACCACTAAATAACTGCCAAGTAGGTTCTTAAGGGCTTCCCTGGTGGCTCAGTAGTAAAGAATCTGCCTGCACTGAAGCAGCTGCAGGAAACGTGGG
Source organism: Tragelaphus eurycerus (assembly GCA_935064755.1). Classification (NCBI taxonomy): domain Eukaryota; kingdom Metazoa; phylum Chordata; class Mammalia; order Artiodactyla; family Bovidae; genus Tragelaphus; species Tragelaphus eurycerus. The sequence continues at coordinate 16,568,942 of CAKXYN010000003.1, forward strand.
TTCCGTCCCTGGATCAGGAAGATCCCATGAAGGAGGGCATGGCAATCTACTCCAGTATTCTTGCCTAGAGAATCTCATGGACAGAGAAGCCTGGCGGGCTACAGTCCATGGGGCCGCAAAGAACTGAACTTGACTGAACATGCACCCACAAGTAGATTTTTGCTATTTGCCCAGTTTAGCAATGTCAATCCATTGGTCAAAAGAAAATTAGCTAGGATTTTATTGTCCTGACTAGATGTTTTCAATAGGGTCTAAAAGCAACATACGAATGAAATATGTATGAAGTTAATCTCATATCATTAAAATATCTTAGGTGCAATTGTAATTAAAGTTTAGCAAACAACCTTTAATCCTCAAATGTAATACTCTGTCTCCATCTGTGTCTCCTTTTACCTTATTCTATTACATCCGTTGGTTTTTAATGCCTGAAGTGTTATCTAAATGTTCAGCTGACATCTATATTTGTTCAGTTTAAATCCCCCTAATTGGTGCAAAGAAGCTTTCTAGAGTGCTAGTGGAAAGTTGTTTTCACTCAGGCAGCCCTAGAGGAAAAGCTTAATTCTGTGGGCAAACTGTGCCAAGACGTCTCGGTCCAATCTTCATGGCAAAGTCACAGAATCCCGCTTGGCCACCCACCCAAACAGACATTGTTCTGATTCAGACGTCACTTTAGAGGTCCTTCAAAAAAAATTTACTTGTCAAAATTTACTTATATAAATCCCTGAAAATGGCTCATAAAACTACTAACAATGACAGCTAACTTGTAGAAAGGCATTTTAAAAGAAATATAATTCTACTTTTAAATTAGCCCCTCCTGCCAGTATATTGAAATGCTTGGAATTTTAAGTAAATCATCCTTAAGTTCCCTTAACAATTTTGTACAGATGGAGGGCCACGTTGGTGAATATCTTGCATGCATGGGGATGAGATCCAGATGATGAGAATGTAGAAAGGGTTGTTTAATACATTTTAGGGGAGAACACTGAGCACATCAAACAGTGTGATTATAAGCAATGGAAATAACTGTCCTAATGCTGTCTGAAACAATGCAAGAATATGAAGTTATCAAAACCTGTGGCGTCTTCATTCAGTCTTTCCCTGATCTAAAAATATTTTTGTTTTCTTTCAAGAAGATGTTAAGCTTGAATATATAAGCATATTCAAATGAACATGTATGTTAATACACATAAAATTTTATGCAATATGTTACACATATTACATACATCACATATATATATGTATATATATGCTTGTATGTATTCATATGTATGTAGAGTTTTTTAGAGGATGTATGGCACTGGTCAGAGAAGGCAATGGCACCCCACTCCAGTACTCCTGCCTGGAGACTTCCATGGACAGAGGAGCCCGGTAGGCTGCAGTCCATGGGGTCACTAAGAGTTGGACACGACTGAGCAACTTCACTTTCACTTTTCACTTTCATGCATTGGAGAAGGAAATGGCAACCCACTCCAGTGTTCTTGCCTGGAGAATCCCAGGGACGGGGGAGCCTAGTGGGCTGCCATCTATGGGGTCGCACAGAGTCGAACACGACTGAAGCGACTTAGCAGTAGCAGCATGGCACTGGTAATTGATGGAAAATGTTCATTATCAAACTTTGTTTTCTTATTTTCTTAACAACACCACCAAAGTGAGAAAATACAAAATTAAAAAGGATCTTCATTTTTAAAACAGATGGAAAAAACACTCTCTGGGGAAGTACAGCCAGACTGATGTTTTGTCTGCATGAACTTCTCTGCAGACTATCTGGTATTCCTTGACAAGCTTGGCACACTTCCCTTACTTGTTGAACATCAATATCTATGGGCAACTGCATATATATTCTCATAAGGGTAAAGGCTATGTCAAACAATCACCAATAAATATGTGTATATAATTATTTCTATGTGCTGCATACCAACCAGCTGCCTTATTTTCACTAAATACTAAGCTGTCTCAGAAATACAGATTCTTTTGATACCCCATGATACTTAGTATAGACTTTTCATGGCACTGTAGAATTTGTCCATATACATAATTGAAATTCTATATGTCTCTACCACAGTTATTTTCATAAAACTGGCTGTCAGCTTTCAGGAGGTAAGTTTTCTCCTGAAATTCTAAATCTTCATTTCTTCTGTGATGATACCTTTTCATTTAGAAATGAAGCTTTCCCTTTTAGATATATCACCTAAAATCTGTGTGAGGTTTTTAAGGAAATATTTATTACATTGATTTGGAATAGAGTGATATTTTTTACTTTAGATGAGTTAGCTCTTCACTAACTTAATAGGAATGCCCAAGCTCAGATAGCCTGATTACAATTCATTTACACACACACATACACACACACACACATACACACACACTTAAAAAAAAAAAAGCATGAAGTTGAGCTTTTATCTTATGTCATATACAAAAATTAACTCAAAATGGATCAAAGAGCTGAACTATAAAATTCTTAGATGGAAACATGGAGGAAAGCTTCATGACATTTCACGTGGCAGTGATTTCTTGAATATGACACCAAAGGCAGAGGGAAAAAGTAAATTTAGTAAACTGGACTGTATCAAAATTAAAATCTTCTGTACACTAAAGGATACAGTCAACAGACTGAAAATGCAGTGTATAGAATGGGAGAAAATATTTGCAAATTATATATCTGATAAGGGGTTAATATTCAGATTATATATAAAGAGCAACAACTCAACAACAATAATAAAAAGATTTAATAATGGATAAAGGACTTACTTAAGTAGACATTTCTCCAGGGAAGATATAGAAATGTCCAACACAAGCATATGAAAGATGCTCAACGTTGCCAGTCCTTAGGAAAATGCAAATCAGAACCATAATGAGAGATCACCTCACATCCATCAGAATGGCTACTGTCACAGACACAAGCACAAAAGGGGGGCAAGTGTTGGGAAGGATGTGAAGAGACTGGGAGCTTTGTGTACTCTTGGTGTAAATGTAAAATGGTGCAGCTGCTATGGAAAACAGTATGACAGTTCCTCTGAAAATTAAAAATAGAATTACTTTATGATCCAGCAATTTCCCTTCTGGGTATATGGCCAAAAGAACTGAAATCAGAGTCTCCAAGAGATATTCGTGTATTCATGTTCATAGCAGCATTATTCACAATAGCCAAAAAGGTGAAGCAATCAGTTTCCCACTGATGGATGAATAAAATACGGTATGTATATGTACAATGGAATATTATTCAGCATTGGAAAGCAGGGAAATTCTAACATATGATATAACATGAATGACCCTTGAGACATTATATTCAGGAAACGTCAGTCACAAAGCAGTAAATACTGTAGGATTCCTCTTAAGTGAAGGATCTAGGGCAGCCAAACTCCTAGAAACATAAAACAGGATGGTGGCTTAACCAAGAATGAGAGAGAGGGGATGGAGGAATTGTTGCTTAAAGGACATATATTTTCACTTTTGCAAGATGAAGAACTTTTGGGAATAGGTTTCACAACGTGAATATAGTTAACTCTGAAGTAATGAAGTGAAGTCGCTCAGTCGTGTCTGACTCTTTGCGACCCCATGGATTGTAGCCTAACAGGCTCCTCCATTCATGGGATTTTTCAGGAAAGAATACTGGAGTGGATTGCCATTTCCTTCTCCAGGGGATCTTCCCAACCCGGGGATTGAACCCCGGTCTCCCGCATTGTAGGCAGATGCTTTACCATCTGAGCCACCACGGAAGTCCAATAGTTAACTCTACTGAACTATAAAATGACACCCCACTCCAGTGTTCTTGCCTGGAGAATCCCAGAGACAGAGGAGCCTGGTGGGCTGCCATCTGTGGGGTCACATAGAGTCAGACACGACTGAAGTGACTTAGAAGCAGCAGCACCAACTGAACTATAAAAATAGTTAATATGGTAGTCATTCTGTTATTTTACCATCATCTAAAACACAGAATAACAAAATGCAATGAGATATACCAGTGCAAAATGCTTTCCAAGCCAATGATAACCTCTGCCTATAATCACTGCCATATAGAAAGGGGACAAGCTGTGCTAGGCATTTTGAAGAAGAGATATGACATATTTGTGGGGAAAGACTGTCACACCTAAGGTTAGTCAAACTAGAGTTTGACCAGGTTATGGTCATATATTGTTATGTTGGGCCAAGATCGTTAAGTGTTCTGGTCCTGAGTTCTCTTATATGTATATGACAAATATAATAAGCTTTATATGATTTTTTGAAGACCAGTTGATGTATGTGTGTTTGTTCCAGTTTGGAACAAAGAAAATACTAATATATTGTTGTTTTACTATCATTATCACTGTTCTTCAAATAGAAATGCTTTTGCTTCAAGTCAAAATTATTTTGAACTTTGGAAAATAGCTAACATGCCAGAGCTTATATTTAATAGATAGAATTTTAAGCCTAAGTTGTTAAACTAATAAATTACTAATGAATCTCAAATGATCTAAAGTATTAGATAACTTCTTTAAATAAGAGATTCTTTCTCTATAATCAAATCAATAAGACTTGTAGAATTCAAAGGGTAAAGAGTTTCACATTTAGTTATGCACAAAGAATTAACTAAAGATGGACTCTGGGGGGGAGGTGGTGATGATTTGGGAGAATGGCATTAAAACATTTATAATATCATATAAGAAACGAATCACCAGTCCAGGTTCAATGCAGGAGACATGAAGCTTGGGGCTGGTGCTCTGGGATGACCCAGAGGGATGGTATGGGGAGGGAGGTGGGAGGAGGGTTCAGGATGGGGAACATGTGTATACCCATGGTGGATGCATGTTGATGTATGGCAAAACCAATACAATATTGTAAAAAAATAATAACAATAATAATAGAAAAAAAACTTAGAATTTCCTTAATATGTCTTTCTAAAGTGATTTAAAGGTGTTTATTTGTATCTAAATAAATACTATATTACTATATACACACTGAATATATTGTATGATATACATGTATAATTATATATATGTATCACATATATATCACATATGTATGTGATACATTTATAGACACATAAAGACAATTACATGTGTATGTTAGAAAAAAAAAAGAATAAGTGGTCTTATGAACCACCTTTGAAAATGTAACTAATTCATACATAGAGATGATTTTACATGCATAAGGTGAGGCTGTAACTAGTGGTTAGTCAGTCCAGTAGTAACAAAAATAATATTAACATAAGCCAGCAGCAGGATCTTTCTGTAATGATATATGCTATAGAAAAACTGAACTCATAACCAAAGCAACAGTAATATTTTCTTCCATTTCTATCATCTAGCTTGCTTTTCATGTAAGGTATACAAAGCTATTAAATGTTTTCATAAATATCAATAGCTTTCAATTCCTCAACTAAAACTGAATTATGCTAGTATCTTTCCATTACATTAAAGGAACAACTGAGACATGTTTTTTTATGGACTACTAAATTCAATGACTAATTAAGAGAAGAGGATTAAACTTCCTTGTCTTAAAAAAAAAAGATAATTGGAAATGTTATGTTTAAAACTAAAGCATATTTTAAATTATAAAAGTGATAATGATAATCTACACATCAACAAGAAAAAAAGTTGCTTCCATGTAGGCAAATGTTCATAACTCCATGGGCTTTCTTTCCTCCCTACTGCTGTAAAACAACCGGGAACAGCAGTCATCCTCTTCCTATAGAATTCTCACTAATTTTTGGAATATCTTTTATTTGGTTCTTTTATAAAACATAGTATTTAATTACTGCTGATGTGGTATTTTTATCACTTAGAAATATTTATTGGTCCTACACTGTGGAGTCCATAAGACAAATTATATCTGCAAACAGATAGTGGGTAAAGTACATGCATCCTCTAGGTTGGAAGTAGGATAAGGGTTATATCTTTCCTTTAAATGTCAAAGATTGCTCATTTCTTTATCCTTCTAACTGATGAAAATAAGAATGTGAAAAAGATCAAAATCACTCAAAGTGATTTAAAAGCAATACTTTTTAAAAATATTACTTTTTCCACACTGGCTTTCTATGTAGTTCTTATTTCATATAAGATTGCTCCTCTGTGTACATCATAATTCACTTTGACCAAGATGCCTTGAGCAAAAAAAAAAAAAAAAAGATTAATTTAATTAACATGTTATTTGGCTTTGAATTCTGAACATATGGTTTTAGATGGCTGACAAGATGACAAGACACTTTACAGAGGTTGAAACAGCCACACCTTTAAATCACAGAGTAACTGGTGTACTTGCTCATGGCCACATCTGTAAGCAAAAATGTAAACATCTGAAACATAAAGGTGACATTCTTGAAACAGAAAACTTCTTTCACGGAGAACATACACTTTCTAAGGTTAATACTGAGGCATCTTTGATTACTACCAGACCATGTTGCAGGAGAAAGTGAGGTTGTCAAGCCAATCCTTTGTTTACAGAGCATAATCTAATTACCTAAGGATCAGGGTGGGAAAATAGACCAGAAACTGACTTGACATCAATGCTCTTTTAGTATTGCAGATAATCTCTTTTACATTCAGCCTTGAAGTATGTGACTTGACCAAAAATGTTTTTGCAGAGTAGCACAGAAATCAAGCTTGCCCCTTCTACGAAGTATGTGTACACATACAGAGTGTATTCAAAAATAAAATTGCTACTTCCTACATGGTTTTCTAAGACATATTCATTATGTATGTGAGCCTCTGAATTCTAGCATAGTCTTGGCATCAGGAAGACTTCTCAAAGCCAGTATGAAGATTAAGTACACTGTGCTTGTTTTATATGAATTGTATACAAATTGCCATCATTTCATAAAGTTCTTATCTACCTTGGGCACATTTGTGTAGGGAGCCAAGAGAATAGGCTGACACTGTGAAGTTCCATTTTTAGAAAAAAGACCAAGGACATGGCTTTAAGATTTGGCATATGTTCAGAGTTCCAACAATATTGTTTTCATTATAGTTAGCTTAAATAAGTATTAGCGGTCTTTCTATCAAAGAAATTAGTCCTCATGTGAATGGCCTATAAATAAAGTTGTTATACAGTGGAATAATAGGAGCATGTAATAAAATGTGATTTCCAGCCAAACAAACATATGGACATTAAAAATTAAAAAAAGGAAAATGTGCACGATATGAGTCCCATGTGGGATGATTGAAGTCATCCACTAACATGTCTGGATTCCATCCATTTAGGAGCATAAGATCCTTTCAGGCAGGGGACAGCTCTTACTGTCTGGGGGTGTTACAAGTGAGAAGATGCGGTTTCCTGTGGGGAACAAAAAGGGTGGTGGGACAAAGTTTTCAGCAGTTACACAATTTTGTTTAACATGTTTTATTGAATAATGGCATATAAAGATTCATGGACTAGACAGTATTAGCAATTATAGCATTCAGTTATCTCAAAGTAATGGTGCCTCTATTACATATGAAGTTATTGTACAAAAACCTTCATGGTTTTAGTTGTCGGCATCAGACTTCATGTTAATTTCATACATTCACTTATAGTTTCATTCATTCATCTAAAACCTATATCAACCGCCCATCAATAAAAGTCCGCTAATAAACAAAAATGTATCACTTTATGTATCTCTATTAAAACAGTCCACTCTTTCATATATCCTAGTAAAGATCCTTTTTTCTGTACCCCAGAGCATCCCTAATCTTCTGTGAAAGTGTAAAGTTAAAATAATGAACTTTATTTCAGTCAAATAATCCATTCGAACTTTTTATGAATTTTCAGATCAGTTAAATGCCAGTTGAATGTAAGATTTTACATTCAAAATTTTTTTAATTTTAACACCTTAAGACTGTATGGGTTCAGAGAAAATGCCAACAAGAAATTAAAGCTGTTAACTAAGTACTTTGATAATCAAGGAAATTAAAGGCTAGAACAACATAAAAAGTCAAATCAGCACAAACGAACATGCACACTTGTTGAAAATCCCTTACTACATACTGAGGTTGAGAAATCTTTGAGTAAACTATTGTGCTAACTCAATCATCAGCAGAATAAAATATGGATTCCATATACTTCAAATTTCATTGTTTAAATGTTTTCTACTTTCAGTACAACAGAAAATTATCTCTTTTTTTTTCAGGTAACATTATTTGCTGGATCATATTTACCAAACTGGGCTTCCCCGGTGGCTCAGACAGTAAAGAATCCACCTGCAAAGCAGGAGACCAGGGTTCGATCCCTGGGTTGGGAAGATCCCCTGGAGAAGGAAATGGCAATCCACTCCAGTATTCTTGCCTGGAGAATTCCATGGACAGAGGAGCCTGGCCGGCTACAATCCATGGGGTCACAAAGAGTCAGATGTGACTAAGCGACTAAAATTTTCATTTTTCACTTTCACATTGACTAAACAATGACCCTTAACAAAGGTTCAGAACCTCTGTGTGGGAGGATAAAAGTGGTAGGGAAAAGCTTCCAATGGTTAACAAAGATTTTGTCAACACATTTTATTGGGTACTATGATATTAGCTTCATGACAGAGGCAGTATTAGTAATTACAACATGTGGCATTATGTCAGAGCAGCAATGATGTCTTCATTTTTAGTAAAGAGTTATATCAGTTATCTTACTGCTGGGTCCAGTTTGATCATCAGATCAGATCAGATCAGATCAGTCGCTCAGTCGTGTCCGACTCTTTGAGACCCCATGAACTGCAGCACGCCAGGCCTCCCTGTCCATCAACAACTCCCGGAGGTCACTCAGAGTCACATCCATCGAGTCAGTGATGCCATCCAGCCATCTCATCCTCTGTCGTCCCCTTCTCCTCCTGCCCTCAATCCCTCCCAGAATCAGAGTCTTCTCCAGTGAGTCAACTCTTTGCATGAGGTGGCCAAAATACTGGACTTTCAGCTTTAGCATCATTCCCTCCAAAGAAATCCCAGGGCTGATCTCCTTCAGAATGGACTGGTTGGATCTCCTTGCAGTCCAAGGGACTCTCAAGAGTCTTCTCCAACACCACAGTTCAAAAGCATCAATTCTTCGGCGCTCAGCCTTCTTCACAGTCCAGCTCTCACATCCATACATGACCACAGGAAAGACCATAACCTTGACTAGGCGAACCTTTGTTGGTAAAGTAATGTCTCTGCTTTTGAATATGCTATCTAGGTTGATCATAACTTTCCTTCCAAGGAGTAAGCGTCTTTTAATTTCATGGCTGCAGTCACCATCTGCAGTGATTTTGGAGCCCAGAAAAACAAAGTCTGACACTGTTTCCACTGTTTCTCCATCTATTTCCCATGCAGTGATGGGACCAGATGCCGTGATCTTCGTTTTCTGAATGTTGAGCTTTAAGCCAACCTTTTCACTCTCCACTTTCACTTTCATCAAGAGGCTTTTTAGCCCCTCTTCACTTTGTGCCGTAAGGGTGGTGTCATCTGCATATCTGAGGTTATTGATATTTCTCCCAGCAATCTTGATTCCAACTTGTGTTTCTTCCAGTTTGATCATACTTTCTACTATTCTTATCTCTGTTTTCTCTCTTCTGTCTGGTTTTCATCTGTTCTTCAGTTTCCAGTTTAGACTTCTCTTTCTCCAGGAAGCTTTCTGGGAGCATCAAGGCTGAGTTGGACCTCCCCTGGTTTTTCTCATGACTCCCTATATTATGGCTCATGTGTTTCCCCTATATTATAACTCCTTGTATAATCGTCTGCCAACCTGCTTGGCCACTCCCTTCCCAGTGTATGCTCTACTAGGGCAGAACGATCTCATTTACCACCTTATCCTCAGCATCTGTGCTTCCTTCCCTTGTGGCTCAGGGATAAAGAATCTCCCTGTAATGCAAGAAATGGCCACCCACTCTAGTACTGTTGCCTGGAGAATTCCATGTACGGAGGAGCCTGGTGTGCTACAGTCCACAGGGTTGCAAAGAGTTGGATACAACTGAGCAACTATGTATGTTGGTGTGCCCTAGCATCTAGCAGCTGCTGCTGCTGCTAAGTCACTTCAGTCGTGTCCGACTCTGTGTGACCCAGTAGACGGCAGCCCACTAGGCTCCCCCGTCCCTGGGATTCTCCAGGCAAGAACACTGGAGCGGGTTGCCATTTCCTTCTCCAATGCATGAAAGTGAAAAGTGAAAGGGAAGTCACTCAGTCGTGTCCGACTCTGAGCGACCCCATGGACTGCAGCCCACCAGGCTCCTCCGTCCATGGGATTTGCCAGGCAAGAGTGCTGGAGTGGGGTGCCATCACCTTCTCCAGCATCTAGCAGAGTCCCTGGCAAATAACAATTGTCCAACATACACGTATTGAATAAATGAAATAATGAGTGAATGAAAAATCAATGAATAAATAGATGAATAATAACTTGAAGACCTGGCTTCTGAACTTGCCATTAACTGTATGGTTTTGGACAGAGCACTCACATCTCTCTGTTTTAGTTTCCACAAGGTCAGAATGAGAGATGTAGGTGGGGGCAAGATGACTTCTAAAACTTTATGGATCTCAGTGTATACGGTTCTATGATGAACCCTTCATAATAATCATTTCCTCAGAGTACCATTTCATTTGCCTGAGGAAAACCCAAGAATACTTCATAAGCCATGCTAAGGAAGAATTGCTTCCATGAACAAAGTGTAACTAATAACCTAAATTAACTGTCGCAGACTTTGTACATACCATCTGTGTATAGTGTTCAGACTATCATAGAAAATCAAATGGGAGACCGTAAAGTAAAATAAGGCCTTATTTTACCTATATCAGCACAAAGAACAATATAAACCTTATATTCTTTAAAATTTTTCATTTAGTCATTTAAACAATAAGCTTAATATAAAATAAGACAAAGTATGAAAATAAACACATAATCTTGCTACCACTATTTAGATAAATGTTTTGGCCATTTTCTATATGAATTCAACCAGAAACTAACCAGAGAAGAGAAAGAAGAGAAGAATATGGTAGACGTTATCTTGGGTAGAGTGAATGACCGGGAGAAGGTGTTCAAATCTCTGTAGATGATATACTGACAAGGATTGTCCCAGGAAATCTGTACATCAAGAGAAATTTCTTTAATGATCTTTTTAATTTTTCTGTCTTAACTTCTCTGGCCTTGGCCCAGCCAAAGAGACTGTCAGATAATAGTAGCTAGGAGAAGGAAATGGCAACCCACTCCAGTGTTCTTGCCTGGAGAATCCCAGGGACGGGAGCCTGGTGGGCTGCTGTTTATGGGGTCGCACAGAGTTGGACACGACTGATGCGACTTAGCAGCAGCAGCACTCATTCAGAGTTTGCTATATGTAGGCATTGTGATAGTTGCACAGGTTAGGAGTTAACAGATTAGGTGAAAATGTTTACAGATTAAGTAATTAGACAATAAATGGGAGTACTGAGATTTGAATATGGGCTATATGAATGAAGACCAAGAATGTTGTTACTATGTGTTGTCTCTGCAACCTGCTTGGTCTGCCGATATTTCCAGCATAGAACCTACTTCCTGGCACAAAGTGCTCAGTTAATGTTTGCTGAATTAATGTAAAAGATTGAATAGATAGGCTTCCAGAAGTAGCTGGGGAGATCAGAAATGTGAAGCTAACTTGGGGAGTTGGTCACAATGGCAGTGGAATTCCCTTAATTAAAGGAGCACTGGGGCTTCCTTGGAGAAGGCAATGGCACTCCACTTCAGTACTCTTGCCTGGAAAATCCCACGGACGGTCGCTAAGAGTGGACACGACTGAGTGACTTCACTTTCACTTTTCACTTTTATGCATTGGAGGAGGAAATGGCAACCCACTCCAGTGTTCTTGCCTGGAGAATCCCAGGGACGGGAGAGCCTGCCGTCTATGGGGTCACACAGAGTCAGACACGACTGAAGTGACTTAGCATGGGATACAGAGAAAGAATTTTGTCACAGAAATATATGTGTGATTCGCAATAAGTGGTGGATGTGTGTTTACTTGTGTTAGCATATATAATACTTTTAAAATGATAAGGTCTAAACTTAAAAGTGAGATTTAGGTATTATATTCCAATTTATAGCCATACTATAATGTGGCAGAATACAAACTCCTGACAACGAAGGATTGTAATGGAAATCTTGGCAGTTCCTCAAGCATGCCTCTAGAATGCATCATAATATTTTAACTCTTCATATTTAGGCCTGGAATGAAGTTAAGTTACAGCATTTTCTCTACAGGCATTTAATCCAATCTTTATAATGGAGTCTGTTTATTTGCTCACTTTGAAGTGACCACTGGAATTTTCCCTACTCGTCAGACACTGATCGATGGATTTGAAAATAACCCATTAACTGGGACAAAAAAAGGACCACAACATTTCCACTATTATTAGATATTTGTCAAACAATGACTCCAAATGGGAAAAGACAATTGATGTAGTCTGAAATATGGAGGTTCTAGTTAAAAAACATATAGAAAAATAAAAACTAGATTCCGTAGCATACTGCACTGACAGTTGTATGTTTGTGTGGTTTTCATGATGCAGTTGTGAAAGAATCACTGCTGGAAGACATTTACACACACACATGTATATCTTATATGTCTTTCTGGACCTTAAGATCAGCAATGTGAGTAAATGAATGAATTGTACTTTGGAAATAGACTAAAAAAATAGAACTTCATTTCATTGATTCATTCATTTCGATTCAGATGTTTAGAGAGAGCACATCTTCAATATCACATTACAGCTGCAGAATTACAGGGTAAAAAGGACAGATCAAGTTACAACTTGGAAGCATTTGAAGACACCTGGTAGAGAAAATCAACATCGCAGGATACTTTAGACTGTTCAACTTCTGGAGTCGTAAAGGAACTTCAGCCATTCAGAGCCACAGTTGTTGAAGGAATCACAGCTCTACTGAGGCTTGGAATAGACAATGATAAATTTGGGGAGGATGGTTTTCAGATTTTGATGACTGTGAACTCACATTTTACTGCATTTTAACTCAGAACGAGGGAGTTTTTACCTTAATTATTCACTGAATTTGGCAATGATTTTAATTAAATTGGAGGCATCTCTATGGTGAATCATTACTTAAAACTGGAGTTTCTGGATTGTGCCTTTGTTCTGGTAAGCTGTGTTGAGCTACCTGTGTCGATGTGAAACAGGAAAAAGAGTAAGGAGAGAATTTGTGTCCTAGGATAGAACCAGGCTTAGAGTTGATTTGATTAGTATAAAGTTTGACCCATTTCAGCACCTTATCATGACAGAATCTAAACTGCACACTCTGGACTGAGGTGGATAAACAAAAGAGGAACTAGGGCTTGATGAGGTTAGAAACTGAACTACCATGAGGGACTCTCCTCTGTGTGTGCACAGTGGGGAGTTCCAGGCAGCTGGGGGTGAGGGTGGGCAGTAAGCCATATCCCTGGTTTATTTTAGGTTTAATGGGTAAGAAGTGAAGCTGCTGAAGAATGTTAATAGAAAACTGTTTTTCACCCTGCATCCTTGTTCTTTAGGCTCCCCAGGTGGTGCAGAGGTAAAGAATCAACTTTCTGTTGCAGGAGATGCAAGAGACTCGACTTTGATCCCTGGGTTGGAAAGATCCCCTGGAGGAGGGAAAGGCAACCCACTCCAGTATTCTTGCCTGGGAAATCCCATGGACAGAGGAGCCTGATGGGCTATAGTTCATGGGGTGGCAAAGAGTTAGACACAACTGATCACCAGCACCCCATTCTCTAAAAAACTTCCACTAAAACAGCAGGCCTGGCTGCTTGCCTCATCTCTTACTTATCCTTGAGAGGGAATTGGCAGATAGAGCCCACGGTCCCTACTCTCAATTGAGTAGAACTATCCAAAGGCTGCAATGAGAGGTGAATGAGAGGCAGGAATCCTATTCTCTAGGTCCAAATGTTCCTGTAGGCTGGCCCAAGGTTCAGACTTGAAATGAATAAGGAAGACCCTTTCATCGATTGACCTAAAGTCATGTTACCCAATTGTCTTTATCAGCAATACAGCTGACCTCTTCATCTCCATCTGGGTCTGATTTCTCAAATGTATCTGAACATGAAAAGGGAGGCAAAGGCTATTATTTACTGCTTCCTGAACATCAGCACATCTCCCCACGCATCCTGCGTTGTTGCCCCAGTTTGGAGGGGTCTTTCTTTAGATGCTATATCGTTCACACTGTTTGCTCACAAGATTACTGAAGCTAAAGCTTGGGGAGAGATCTGATCAACTGTTAATAACTTATTCTCCATTTCTATTTCTTTGATAAAGTAATCTAAGGAGAGAATCAGTAGTTTAGGCAAGGCTTTGTGTGATCCAAAGATTTGAAAGGTGTGAGCTGGAGGTACAATATAACTTTGCTAAAGTGACAAGAACAAGAGTCTTCTGCAGAGAACTCTTTACACCAATGCATCCCGTGTTGTTGCCGCAGCTTGGATTGCCAGACACTAGAACTCCCTCCCTTTATGACAAACAAATGCCTAGCTTATGAGTAGATTTAATTTTCATTTTCCATAAAAATAAAGGATTAGTGTTTAGGGTTAATAGAAAATCCAGAAACTTAAGTTTAGAACCCTAGGTCCATCATGTCCTGAATGTCAGCACAGGAAATCATTTTCTCTGAACCTGCTGTCTCTCTGGCAGGACTACCCTGTGTATTAAGTGAGACATATTAAAAAAACACCTAAAACTATGTCAGGTATAAGAGTTATTATTCAATAATTGTTTTTGCTAATGTTGGTAATGACTTGTTAAGGAAAAGCAGATTTTTGAGATAATATGTCACATGATAGTCAGTGAATATTTTTATTAAAATACAGTTACTGTACATTATATAAGTGATAGTTGTGTTACATGGACTTCCCTGGTGGCTAGTGGTAAAGAATCTGCCTGCAATGCAGGAGACCTGAATTCAATCCCTGGGTTGAGAAGATCCCCTGGAGGAGGGCATGGCAACCCACTCTAGTACCCTTGCCTAGAGAGTCCCATGGACAGAGGAGCCTGGCAGGCTCCATAGAGTCACACAGAGTCGAGCACACCCGAAGTGACTAAGCAGCAGCAGCGGGTGTAAGATATAGTGATTCACAGTTTTTAAAGGTTATATTCCATTTATATTGTTTTAGTTGCTAAGTCGTGTCTGCCTCTTTGTGACCCCAGGGACAGTAGCCTGGCAGACTCCTGTGTCCATGAGTTTCCCAGAAAGAAAACTGGAATGGGTTGCCATTTCCTTCTCCAGGGATCTTCCCAGCTCAGGGATTGAACCTGGGTCTCCTGCACTGACAGGCAGATTCTTTACTACTGAGCCACCTGGACAGCCCATATTCTTTTTAGAGTTACTATAAAATAGTGGCTATATTCCCCCTGTTGTACAACATATCCTTAGAGCTTATTTTATACCTAATAGTGCCAGTGACAAGTCGGCACTTGCCATCTACCTCTATAAGGATTAAATCATGTGCTGCTGCAGCTGCTGACCTTCAACACCCCCCGAAAGAAGCTCAGGATGGAGATCAAGAATGATGCACCCTGTATTCTGGGGAAAACGGGCAGTGCAGGTTTGCAAATCGTTAGATATTTTCAGGAGAAAACTTTATGAGCCCAATTTTTGTATCTCTTCACATCTCAAAAAGCACTGAAATCCTTCATGGACATCTGCTCCTCATGACTGGCAGAAAGCTTCACGAGATTAGCAGAGACCTCTGCAAAAAATAAGTGCTAGATTTCATGTACTCCCCCTTCACCAAAATCACATATGTATTGACCAACCCTCCATCTCCTTGGAGTAGGTTCCCAGAGCTATCTGAAATGCCGCCCTCATTTGCCCCCAGCAAAACTTAACTCACATTATGCTTCTTTTTCAGTGGATAATTGTGTGTGCCCCTTACTGCCCTGTATTGCTCTGCCCTCTTCCCTCTCTCCACTGGTAACTTTTAGTTTGTTCTCTGTATCTGTGAATCTGCTTCTTTTTTGTTATATTCACTGGTTTGTTGTACTTCTTAGATTCTACCTATAAGTGATATCTTACAGTATCTTCTTCTGTCTGGGTGGTTAGTATTAATTCCTTTTAGTTCAGGCTTTGCCCCTGAAGAATGAGGAATAGATTCCAAACTAAAGAAGTTTTGGTTTATTTTTACGTAGAAAAGTGCAATGTAAAAATCTTATAAAGAAACATCTGTCAAGTGAAATTCGTAAGTCTCTTTACTAGGGAAAGTTCTCATTTGTGCTCTGTTATTTATGGTGCAGGTTTAAGATCATGATGGGTGGCCCAGCTGTTCCTCCTGTGCATTAGGAATGTCAGGCACTGCCTGCTTCTTAAATCCAAAAGCAATAGCCTTCTCCCTTACGATCCAGTTCAGAAGATGTTGTTAGAGTCAGTTGGACCAAAAGTTCAGTAGGGCCATAAACCAAAACTAGGCTTTGCTTCTTCCAGTTTGCATGCTTTCTATGGTTTATAACATGATTGGTTACCAGGAAAACTCAATCTAACCAGCTCATGGCATCTGGGTTAAAATGTATGCAAAAATATAAACACTGGCAGGAGCCTCAGCTGAGGAGAGGCACCATGTTTATTCAAGAATAGGGCACGATAGTAATCCAGCTCCTGGCATATGATTTATTTCTTAAGGCCAAAAATCAAATGACCCACGTTAGAAGACTTTTATGAAAGGCTCCAGCATGTAGTGCTTATTTGATTTTTAGGAGAAATCACAAGAAATGTTAGTGAGTCAAGGGGAAAAGGGTTGAGAGGGTTAAAAAAACTTGTTAACATGAAATCAATTTCAGAGATTTTTTTTAATCTTTGAAAAAGTGATATTACTGGACCAAATGATAGTCTGTCTATAAAGAAAACACTCTACCACTTCTCAAAGTATTTCTTAATATGCATCTAAAGTTTCATTGTTAAAGAGTCAAATTTTCCAAATCAGAGAAAAGTATTACTTCATGGTTCCCAAGTTTCCAATCACTTAACATATGAAACATTGAAGTTTAAGAGTCAAATGCTCCAAGCGAAAAGCATCTGTTTGATGTCGGCGAGGTCTCTGACAAATTCAGTGTTAAAAGACTCTTTGAGCTGCTCTTTGAAAATATATCACTTTATAATAAATCTCTGGGTTCTGACACACTCAGTGATGAGGTTTGCTTTATAGACTTAGGCAGGAGGATCTGTTTCCCACACCTGGCTCTCCGTGAGATGAGAGTGGCAGGTTTAAAATCAAAATGAACATAAAGGTTTGGGTTTAGGTGCTGAGCTAAGTACCTTTTCTTTACGTTCAGAATGTACATTCTCAGAAGAAGACACTGAACTGTAAAAGCTGCAAGGAACTAAGTCTGCCGAAATATTAATTATGAACAGCTGCTGAGGCTGTGTCATCATGGCTCATGGATTTTGAGATGGTTGGTACCATTTTTTCAGCCACTGTAGGGACTGGTTGATTTGCACAGACAATTCATTTCATGTATGTTCTCTTTTGCAGTTGCTTCAGAGCATGAACGCTTTAGTAAAAATGGATATCTTTCTCGACATGTAGGAGCATGGGTTGCCATTTCCTTCTCCAGGGGATCTTCCCAACCCAGGGATTGAACCCATGTCTCCTGCACTGCAAGTGATTTCTTTAGGCTGAGCCACCAGGAAAGTCCCCATCTAAAAGTAGCACACATCTTTTAAAAATTTGCATTATATGCTCACTCTACAACCTTTATATACCACAGATAAACATAAAGGAAATGAATCCCACCATCCAGAAATAACCACTTTTGGCATACATTGATTTCTCTTATACACGCAGATTCACAAAGACACAAAAATGTGTATTGGTACATGTATGTCTTTAAATAAATAGCATGGAGTCCTTCACATATTGCTCAAGGTAGTGTTTTTTTCTTTTTTTCCACATAGTATATTAGAACCATTATTCAATCAATCAGCCTCTCTTTCTCTCTCTTTTTCTCCCAACTTTCTGTGATGTATGTGTTTATATTCATTTTAATGATTACATAATGTTCCATTATATAGAAGGGTACCATCTCTTTATATAAGAAAAGCCAGACCTGTCTTCTGTGCACTGCTTTCAGCAACTAAAATATAAACTTCAATAGAAATTAACACAGTATTATAAATCAACACTTTACTAAAATAAATTATTTTTAAAAACCTAATAAGTCAGCAACTCATGACAGTGCATGAGCCAGACTGGGCTAGAAGCGGGTGCTGGACACTTTACTTTTGAATGTTAAATAGAAACAATTAAATTTTAAAAATGAAACCATCACCCAGCCAAATGACTGGATGATTACCAACACTTTTGTAGACACTCCAGCTTCTCACCTAGTTCATTTGCTTGCCCTCCCACCAGAAAAAATCACTATGACGTTTCTGAGTTTCTGTCTCTCTTCTCTTCCTTTTTAAGAACAAACTACAAGAAATTCCCTGGCAGTGCACCAGTTAGGACTCTGTATTTCCACTGCAGAGGGCACAAGTTCAGTTTCTGGTTGAGGATCCTGCATGTCACTGGGAGTGGCCAAAAATTAAAAAAAAAAAAAAAATGCCAAACTACATATACACGCGCACACACACACCTATGCACATGTGGGTACGGTATGTGGTCTATTTTCTCTGCTATTTGGCCTTTATAAAAATAGGATCATCTTGTCTATGGCTTTATCACTTAGCTTTATGAATGTTTTTAGGATTCATCCATATTATTGAATATAATTCATTCCTTGGGTAATATTCTACAGTGTTAAAATATCCCTATTTAACCATTCTAATATTGATGGGCATTTGTGTTAGGAATATGTGTGTGTTGCTCTTAGAAATACCACTGACATGAATATTCTTGTGTGTGTGTCCTGTCACAGGAGCAAAAGTATCCAGGAATGAAAACACTGGATCATAGATTATGATAATATTTACCCACACAATAAAATGTCAAATTATTTTCCAAAGTGGATTATGCCAATTATGCTCTCACCCAGAGTACACAAAAGTGCATGGAAGTACTAATTGTTCCATAGTCTTACCTATACTGGATCTTTTCTAGTCTTTTTCCTTTCAGCTACTCTTGTAGGAGCAGAGAGGCATGGTGCTGTGTTTAAATTAGCATTCCTCCCATGGCTGGTGGAGGTGAGCACCTAGTCATGTGTTGATTAGACATCTGTATTTTTTCTTTTGTAAAGTGTATGCTCATATCTTTCATTCATTTTCCACTGGCTTTTTTTCTTTGTTTCATTTAACTGCAGGAATTTTAAATAGCACGTTCTGAGTTTGTTGTTGTTGAATTAGTGAGTGGCTGATACTTTCTTCCATTTTGTCCTGCCATTTCACTCTCTGTGTGATGCCTTTTAAGGCTTCCCTGGTGACTCAGTAAAGAATCTGCCTGCAATGCAGGAGATGTGGGTTGATCCCAGGGTGGGGGAAAATCTCTGGAGAAGGGAATGGCTACCCACTCCAGTATTCTTGCCTGGAGAATTCCATGGATAGAGGAGCCTGGTGGGCTACAGTCCATGGGGCTGCAAGTCTTTTGAAGAGTAGAAACTCTTTGACTTTAAGTCAGTACAATTTTTAAATTTTCCCTTTTGTGGCCAACACCTTTTGTGTAGTATCAATTGCGTTTAAGAAATATTTTTGCCTACTCAAAAGTCATAGTTTCCTATATTTATTTCTAGAAGTATACCATAGTTAGATCTGTGTTTTGTTTAAAATTGAATTTTTGTATGGTATGATAGGATTCGAGATTCACTTTTTTCCATACAGGTATTCATTTGACATAACACCATCAGGTGAAGTAATGCTTCTTTCCTACCACACTGCTCTGTTATCTTTGTTATCCTCTGATGATCATACATGTGTGTTTCTGTTTCTTTCCCTCTATTCCACTGGCCTCTTCTTACATCAGTGCCTCAAAGTACTTTTTTAAAGCTTTTTTTTTTTTTTTTTCCCTTTTGGGGGTGTGTGTGTGTGTGTGTATGTAGACCATTTTAAAAGTCTTTATTGAATTTGTTATGGTATTACTTTTGTTTTATGTTTGGTTTTTTGGCTGTGAGCCATGTGGGATCCTAGCTTCCAGACCAGGGATTGAACCCATACCTCCTACATTGGAAGGCAAAGTCTTAACCACTGGACCACCAAAGAAGTCCTCCCTCAAAGTGTTAATTATTATCATTTTATGATAGGACTTGAGGTCCAGTAGCATAAGTCTTCCAACTTTTTATTTCTTATTAAAGAAGACCCTGACTATTACAGGCCCTCTGGATTTCCTTATATGTTTTAGAAAGAGGTTGTCAATATACACACCAAAAAAATGCTAACATTTTGATTGAAATTTTATTGAAACTAAAAGTCAATTTGGGAAGAAATGATATTACAATGACTTACTATTCATGAACATGTCACATATTATTTCACTTAATTAGGATTATTTTTGTTTCTCTCAATAATGTTTTTGGTTTGTTTGTTTTTGGTTTTTAATGTAGAGGTAGTATACTTCTTTTATTATGTTTATTATATATGCTGTTGTAAATGTTTTAAATTCACTTTTCTATTTGATAACTCAGATCATAAGGAATCTGCCTGCAATGTGGGAGACCCGGATTCAATCCCTGGGTGAGGAAGATTCTCTGGAAAAGGAAATGGCAACCCATTCCAGTATTCTTGCCTGGGAAATCCCATGGACAGAAGAGCCTGATGTGCTACAGTCCATGGGGTCACAAAGAGGCAGACACCACTGAATGATTAAGATTTTCACTTCTATTTGTTAATTGTACTGTATACCATTTGCTTTTATCAAGCTGGGATACAGCAAACTTGCTAAATTCACTTATTAATTCTAACAGTTTGGCCATAAATCATTTGGGTTTTCTATGTTTAAAATAATTTTGTTGTTGTTCAGTCATTCCTGATTCTTTATGACCCCATCGACTGCAGCACACCAGGCCTCCCTGTCTTTAACCACCTCTCAGAGTTTGCTCAAACTCATGTCCACTGAGTTGGTGATGCCATCCAAACATCTCACCTTCTGTCATCCCCTTCTCCTCCTGCCTTCAATCTTTCCCAGCATCAGGGTATTAGTATTTCCAATGAGTCAGTTCTTCACATCAGGTGGTCAAAGTATTGGAGCTTCAGCTTCAGCATCAGTCCTTCCAATGAATATTCAGGGTTGATTTCCTTTAGGACTGACTGGTTTGATCTCCTTGCAGTCCAAGGGACTCTCAAGAGTGTTCTCCAACACCACAATTTGAAAGCATCAGTTCATCGGCACTCAGCCTTCTTAAGGTCCAGCTCTCACATCCATACATAACTACTGGAACTAACATCACTTTAGTTCCAAAAAAGTGCAGTTGTGTTTCTTCCTAATCCTCACACCTTCCATTTCTTTTTCTTGCCTGTTGTATAGTAGGACTCTATCCCAAAGTTGAGTAAAAGTAACAAGAGTGGACAACATTGTTTCCATTCTCATTATTAGGAATCCTTCAACAAATCACAGCTATAATATAATATAGATATTTTGTAGATAACTTTCATCAGATTAAGGAAGCTTTCTTCTATTCTTAGATTCTGGCTGTTTATCATGAATGGATATTGAATTTTATTTTTTTTAACTATAAAGATGATAAAAATACAAGAAAATCACATGATTTTCTCCCCTTTTCTCATCACATGATATTATAGATCATATTGATTGAGTTTTGAATTTTGAACCCCACTTCATCATGATTCCTTTTATGTATTGTTGGATTTGGTTTGTTATTATTTTGCTTAAAATTTTTTCATCTATGTTCCTAAGATAAATTTGCCTGTAATTTTCCTTTTTGTAATGTTCTTATCAGGTTTTTCTATCAAAGTTTAATTGCATCATAAAATAAGTTAGGAAGTGTTCCTTTATTCCTAGTCTCAAGAGTTTTTATAATATTGGTTTTATTGCTTCCTTAAATGTTTGGGAGAATTCAGAAGTGAAGCCATCTGGACTTAGAGTTTTCTTTTGGGGGAGGTTATTTAGTAATTGATTTAATTCCTTAATAGGAAGAGAACTATTTTGATTTTCCAATTATTCTTAAATTAGTATTCTTAAATTAGTTTTTCAATAAATGTTTACATTTTATTTAAAATTATTAATAATTTTAAATTATTTAAAAATTTCAGATTTATTGTCTTATAATCATTTATAATTATCTCTTTATTATAATGTGAATATCTGTATAAAACATAGTGATGGCTCCTTTTGCCAGAGGCTAATTTGAGCCCCTCCCTTCTCTCACCCCACTTTCCCTTTCTCTATTTTAATTAACAGCCTTATCAGTCCTGCAGATTTTCCTTGTAAAATAACCAACTTTTGGCTTTGTTGATACTTCTGATCACACATTTGTTTTCATATCTCATTAATTTTTGTTTCTCTAACATTTATTATTTTCCATTCTCTTCTTTGGATTTAATTTGCTGTAATTTGTCTCTTTGTTTAAGATAGATGTTCAGTTGTTGATTTGAGCCTTTCTTCCTTTCAGGGTATGTTGTTTTTTTTTTGTTGTTGTTTTTTTAATAATAAAAAAAAATAACTATCAACTTTTTACCGATTTAGAACTATTTTATTTGAAGAGATTTTCTTCTGTAGTTCTAAACGCAAAAGGAATGCTGTTTGAGTGAGTGCTTCATAGGCATCATTGTATTTAAATGAATCATGTGAATGTTTACATTTTAAGCCACACTGGAAATTGAAGACACAATGCAACCATTTTAACCAAGAAAGTATCAATCATAACAAAATCAGGGTATGTTTTTAAGACTACATGCTTCACTCTATACAAGGATTTAGGCACATTCTATAAGTTGTTATATTTTAATCACCATTTAATTAAAATTGTTTTTCAGTTTTCATTGTGGTTGTTTTTGATCCATGAGTTAGGTAAAAGTATATTACTTATTTTCCAAATGTAAGGGAATTTTCTACCTATCTTTTCTTTTCTTTTTTTACCTAAATTCCATAATAGGGAATATACTGAATGATTTAAGCTTTTAAAACTAATTGAGACATGTCTTGTCTAGCATACTGTTGATTTTAGTAAATGTTCTATGAGTACTTTAAAAAATGTTTATTTTGTTATAAGTCTAGTTTGTCCATTAGATCAAGTTTCTTAATTGCTTTTTCAAATGCTCTATACCTTTGCTGATTTTTAATTTAATATACTTGTTCTATTTTATTAATATAATTTAATTTAATATGCTTGTTCTATTTTTTAAAGATTATATTAAAGCATTTAAAGATGAATTATTTTTAAAATTTCATTTCTTTCTATTAGCTTATAAATTATATATTATTTTGCTATTCTTTTAATGATTCGTCTAGAAAATACAGTATATATCCTTGACTTATTGCAACTTGAGCATTAATACTTTTGCCATTTCCTAGACAATGGAAAAACTGTAGGGCACATTACATTTACCCCTCTAACACCATTTTTGCTATTTTAAAAATGTATTTCCATTCTATATACATTTTAAGTGCTACAAGGTATTATCATCATTTTTAATAAGTCAGTATTTATTAAGATTTAAATTTTACCTTTTTAATTGTTCTTTATCTTTTCCTGAATTTTCATGTGTAAATCAGAAAAAGTTTTCTTCTAACTAAATACCTCTTTAAAATGTTTGCTTTCAAATTAATCAACTGATAACAATTTCTTTAATTTTCTTTTTTTGGGGGGGGGGGGAGTATGGTAGATAGTTTGAAAATATCTTTATTTTTCTTTATGTTTAAGAGTACATAAACTGCATACAGAATTCTAGATTGTCAATTCTAGAATTCTAGGTTTATTTTCTTTTAGCACTTTGAAGATATATCCCATTATCAACTTTTATATTCCATTATTTCTGTTGAGAAGTTGATTTTAATTTTATTGTTGTTTCTTTAAGAATAATGTGTACTTTCTCCTTTAAGTTCTGGTAGATTTTTCTTATTTGGTTTTCAACAGTTTTGATATGATGTCATTAGATATGAATTCCTCCCATCCACAAGGTAGTGCTTCTTGAATTTGTGTTTTGATGTCTTTCTCAGTTCTCCTCTCTTCAACTCTTACTTCTGTCCCATTTTCTCACTTTTTTTTCTTCTGAAACTCCATTTTTACATAGGTTAATCTTTTTCACTGTGTGTATAAATCTTACCCTCTTTTCTGTGTTATTACTACTTTTGCCCCTAGGATTCAGTGTAGATATTTCCTACTGGCCACCTTCCAGCTTACCAAGACTTCTTCAGCTGCATTGATTCTTCTATTAAACCCATTTATCAAATTCTCAGTTTAGGGTATTTATTTTTTCCACTTTTGAAATTTAAATTTTATACACTCACACACATTTGCACTTCCTATGTAGCACTAGTGATTATGAACCTGCTGCCAATGCAGGAGACATAAGAGATGCAGGTCTGATCCCTGGGTAGGGAAGATCCCCTGGAGGAGGGCATGGCAACCCACTCCAGTATTCTTGCCTGGAGAATCCCATGGACAGAGAAGCCTAACAGTCTATGGTCACAAAGAGTAGGACACGACTGACGTGACTGAGCTCAGCTCATAACAGTTCTCTGCTCGTTTTCTTGATCTTGTAATTACAACAAGTTTAATAGTGATATCTGAAAACTCTAGTTTTTTTTTTTTTTCCTTGTGCTTCTGTCTCTATTTTCTGTCTTTTCTCTTGATTTTCATTTGTTTCGTGTTGTCTTTTGGAATGTGTTATATTTCAAGGAAAAACTTGAGAGATAATTTGAAGTTTTGGAAGATATCTTTCTGCAGAGGGTTGATTTTATTCTAATGGGCAGTTAGACTAGGAAAAGATTCAGTTCAGTTCAGTCACTCAGTCATGTCCAACTCTTTGCGACCCCATGAATCGCAGCACACCAGGTCTCCCTGTCCATCACCAACTCTCGGAGTTCACTCAGACTCATATCCATCAAGTCGGTGATGCCATCCAGCCATCTCATCCTCTGTCATCCCTTTCTCCTCCTGCCCCCAATCCCTCCTAGCATCAAGTCTTTTCCAATGAGTCAACTCTTTGCACGAGGTGGCCAAGTATTGGAGTTTCAGCTTTAGCATCAGTCCTTCCAAAAAACACCCAGGACTTATCTTAGAATGGACTGATTGGATCTCCTTGCAGTGCAAGGGACTCTCAAGAGTCTTCTTCAACACCACTGTTCAAAAGCATCAATTCTTCAGCACTCAGCTTTCTTCACGGTCCAACTCTCACATCCATACATGACCACTGGAAAAACCACAGCCTTGACTAGACAGACCTTTGTTGGGAAAGTAATGTCTCTGCTTTTGAATATGCTATCTAGGTTGGCCATAACTTTCCTTCCAAGGAGTAAGCGTCTTTTAATTTCATGGCTGCAGTCACCATCTGCAGTGATTTTGGAGCCCAAAATAATAAAGTCTGACATTGTTTCCACTGTTTCCCCATCTATTTCCCATGAAGTGGAGGGACCAGATGCCATGATCTTCGTTTTTTGAATGTTGAGTTTTAAGCCAACTTTTTCACTCTCTTCTTTCACTTTCATCAACAGACTTTTTAGTTCCTCTTCACTTTCTGCCATAAGGGTGGTATCATCTGCATATCTGAGGTTATTGATATTTCTCCTGGCAATCTTGATTCCAGCTTGTGCTTCTTCCAGCCCAGCATTTCTCATGATGTACTATGCATAGAAGTTAAATAAGCAGGGTGACAATATACAGCCTTGATGTACTCATTTCCTATTTAGAACCAGTCTGTTGTTCCATGCCCAGTTCTAACTATTGCTTCCTGACCTGCATATAGGTTTATCAAGAGGCAGGTCAGGTGGGCTGGTATTCCCATCTCTTTCAGAATTTTCCACAGTTTATTGTGATCCACACAGTCAAAGGCTTTGGCATAGTCAATAAAGCATAAAGATGTTTTTCTGGAACTCTCTTGCTTTTTCCATGATCCAGCAGATGTTGGCCATTTGATCTCTGGTTCCTCTGCCTTTTCTAAAACCAGCTTGAATATCTGGAAGTTCACAGTTCATGTATTGCTGAAGCCTGGCTTGGAGAATTATGGGCATTACCTTACTAGTGTGTGAGATGAGTGTAATTGTGCGGTAGTTTGAGCACTCTTTGGCATTGCCTTTCTTTGGGATTGGAATGAAAACTGACCTTTTCCAGTCCTGTGGCCACTGCTGAGTTTTCCAAATTTGCTGGCCTATTGAGTGCAGCACTTTAACAGCATCATCTTTTCAGATTTGAAATAGCTCCACTGGAATTCCATCACCTCCACTAGCTTTATTCGTAGTGATGCTTTCTAAGGCCCACTTGACTTCACATTCCAGGATGTCTGGCTCTAGGTGAGTGATAGCACCATCATTATTATCTTGGTCATGAAGATCTTTTTTGTATAGTTCTCCCATGTATTCTTGCCACCTCTTCTTAATATCTTCTGCTTCTGTTAGGTCCATACCATTTCTGACCTTTATCGAGCCCATCTTAGCATGAAATATTCCCTTGGTATCTCTAATTTTCTTGAAGAGATCTCTAGTCTTTCCCATTCTGTTGTTTTCCTCTATTTCTTTGCATTGATCGCTGAGGAAGGCTTTCTTATCTCTCCTTGCTATTCTTTGGAACTCTGAATTCAGATGTTTATATCTTTCCCTTTCTCCTTTGTTTTTCAACTTCTCTTCTTTTCACAGCTATTTGTAAGGCCTCCTCAGACAGCCATTTTGCTTTTTTGCATTTCTTTTCCATGGGGATGGTCTTGATCCCTGTCTCCTGTACAATGTCACGAACCTCATTCCATAGTTCTTCAGGCACTCTATCAGATCTAGGCCTTTAAATCTATTTCTCACTTCCACTGTATAATCCTAAGGAATTTGATTTAGGTCATACCTGAATGGTCTAGTGGTTTTCCCTACTTTCTTCAATTTCAGTCTGAATTTGGCAATAAGGAGTTCATTATCTGAGCCGCAGTCAGCTCCTGGTCTTGTTTTTGCTGACTGTACAGAGCTTTTCCATCTTTGGCTGCAAAGAATATAATCAATCTGATTTCGGTGTTGACCATCTGGTGATGTCCATGTATAGAGTCTTCTCTTGTGGTGTTGGAAGAGGGTGTTTGCTATGACTAGTGTGTTCTCTTGGCAAAGCTCTATTAGGCTTTGCCCTGCTTCATTCCATATTCCAAGACCAAATTTGCCTTTACCCCAGGTGTTTCTTGACTTCCTTCTTTTGCACTCCAGTCCCCTATAACGAAAAGGATATTGTTTTTGAGTGTTAGTTCTAAAAGGTCTTGGAGATCTTCATAGAACTATTCAACTTCAGCTTCTTCAGCATTACTGGTTGGGGCATAGACTTGGATTACAGTGATATTGAATGGTTTGTCTTGGAAACGAACAGAGATCATTCTGTCATTTTTGAGATTGCATCCAAGTACTGCATTTCAGACTCTTTTGTTGACCATGATGGTTACTCCATTTCTTCTGAGGGATTCCTGCCCCCAATAGTAGATATAATGGTCATCTGAGTTAAATTCACCCTTTCCAGTCCAATTCAATTCGCTGATTCCTAGAATGTCAACATTCACTCTGGCCATCTCTTGTTTGACCACTTCCAATTTGCCTTGATTCATGGACCTGACATTCCAGGTTCCTATGCAATATTGCTCTTTACAGCATTGGACCTTGCTTCTATCACCAGACACATCCACAGCTGGGTATTGTTTTTGCTTTGGCTCCATCCCTTCATTCTTTCTGGAGTTATTTCTCCACTGATCTCCAGTAGCATATTGGGCACCTACCGATCTGGGGAGTTCCTTCCTCTTTCAGTATCCTATCATTTTACCTTTTCATACCGTTCATGGGGTTCTTAAGGCAAGAATACTGAAGTGGTTTGCCATTCCCTTCTCCAGTGGACCACATTCTGTCAGACATCTCCACCATGACTCTCCCATCTTGGGTGGCCCCACAGGGCATGGCTTAGTTTCATTGAGTTAGACAAGGCTGTGGTCCATGTGATTAGATTGACTAGTTTTCTGTGATTATGGTTTGTGTGTCTGCCCTCTGATGCCTCTCCCAACACCTACCGTCTTACTTGGGTTCTCTTACCTTGGACATGGGGTATCTCTTCACGGCTGCTCCAACAAAGTGCAGCCACTGCTCCTTACCTTGGATGAGGGGTATCTCCTCACAGCCGCCCCTTCTGACCTTAAATGTAGAGGAAAAGATTATCATACTTAAATCATATATTCAGGATATTTAATGATGTCAAATAACAAATATTAAAGTTTTCAGTCTCTCTGAGACTTTATCTACATACAGTTGAATCCTAACTCTAGTGCAGATCCCTTAAAACCTACCTCCATGGTAGTTTCTAAACTAAAAGTTTTATTCCTAAACCTAGTGAGATTGAAAACAGCTTTGTTCACCTTAGTGGTTTTCATTCATGTCTTTCAAATTAGCAACTCTTTTGAGGAGACATATGGAGATAAACGTTGCCCTCACTTCTCTGTCCCTCCCTTCTAGATTGTGTCTTGGCTCCTCAAGTTCATCTACCTTGGTAGTTCTCCAGTGTTTTAGAACTAACATTAAATTAATCCAGTGTTTCTAGTTGTTCTCAGATAGATGGTTGTGCTGCCATAACTATTAATACATTTTAAAATATGAATGAATTAATGAAGTACTTCAAAACATAGAACATAATATAAAAAATATTGTAAGAGTTAATATGAAACATTTGGAGAACAGAAAGCCTAGGGTGAGAATTTGTTTCAGAGGAATCAATAAAACCCATGGTAGAGGAAAAACAACTTAACATGGGAAAATTTATAAAGGAAAAAATGATTTTCCCTATACCGAAGAAAGAGCTGGCTCAAAGCTTAGACACTCTCATTGTGTTCCAGGATGGGATGAGACAAGGCATATCTAGTCCTATATGGAACAGAATTTCTTAACTCAAAGGCTATAAAGAAAAAGCTTCCAATCTTCCAAGCGAAAGGAATTTACTAGCCATCAAAGAATACAAATTAAAACCACAAAGAGATGCCACATTCTTTGATCATAAACATTAAGATAATTGAAAAATGATTTTTTTCCTCTGCAAAGTATTGATCATTAAGATTGCACGCCCTACAACTTGAAAATTAAGAAACATCCCCTTCAAGATTCCTTGGATCACAAAGAAAAGATTTTTTCAAAAGACTATGAAATAATATGGAAAGCAATGAAAAGGAGAATACATTATATCAGAATCTATGGAGCACAATAATAACTGTATTCAGAGGAAAAGGAATTGCTTTAAATGCCTTCCTTATTAGAGGAAAAAAATGATGAAAAATTAAGAAGCTAGTTATCAACAACCCTCATCATAACATAATAAGATTCAAAACATTAAATAGCATTTTTACATAATTATTTAAACAACCTGCATGAACCTATGCATCAGTTACAGTCCAGCCATAAAATCTAGGTTCGTCATCATTCTGTTTATGGTTTGTCACTACTCAGTAGTGATTATCTCAGTTCAGTTCAGTCGCTCAGTCCTATCCAACTCTTTGCGACCCCATGAACCGCAGCACTCCAGGCCATAAATATCAATGGAGAGAAATTTTGACTATGTTGCAGGACAGCAGCAGCAATTTGAGAGACATTATAGTTAGTTGCCTGGAAAATCCCATGGACGGAGGATACTGGTAGGCTGCAGTCCATGAGGTCGCTAGGAGTCAGACACGACAGCTCGACTTCACTTTCACTTTTCTCTTTAATGCATTGGAGAAGGAAATGGCAACCCACTCCAGTGTTCTTGCCTGGAGAACCCAGGGACGGGGGAACCTGGTGGGCTGCCGTCTGTGGGGTCACACAGAGTTGGAAACGACTGAAGCGACTTAGCAGCAGCAGCAGCATAGTTAGTTGGCTTCATTTCTGGAGTGATACAGGGGAAATATGCTAAGAAATTACTATGATATGTGTGTGTGATCAGTCATGTCTGACTCTTTGCAACCCCATGGACTGTAGCTCACTGGGCTCCTCTCTCCATGGAATTTCCTAGGCAAGAATACTGGAGCAGGTTGCCATTTCTTACTTCGGAAGATCTTCCCAACCCAGGGATCAAACCTGCCTCTTTTTTTTTTTTTTTTTTTTTTTTTTTTTTTTTTTTTTTTTTTTTTTTTTTTTTTTTTTTTTTTTTAAAAAAAAAAAAAATTTTTTATTAATATAATTTTATTTTTTTTTTTTTTTTTTTTTTTTTTTTTTTTTTTTTTTTTTTTTTTTTTTTATATTTTTTTTTTTTTTTTCCCCCCAACCTCCCCCCCCCTCCCCCCCCCCCAGTACATAAATTTTTTCTTTTTTTTTTTTTTTTTTTTTTTTTTTTTTTTTTTTTTTTTTTTTTTTTCTTTTTTTTTATTTTTTTTTTTTTTTTTTTTTTTTTTTTTTTTTTTTTTTTTTTTTTTTTCTTTTTTATTTTTTATATTAGAGCCAGTTCCATCCATCTCCTTAGAACTGATTCAAATGTAATCTTTTTAATGGCTGAGTAATATTCCATTGTGTATATGTACCACAGCTTGCTTATCCATTCATCTGTGGATGGACATCTAGGTTGCTTCCACGTTCTGGCTATTGCAAACAGTGCTGCTATGAACATTGGGGCACAGGTGTCTCTTTCAATTCTGGTTTTCTCAGTGTATATGCCCAGCAGTGGGATTGCTGGATCATAAGGCAGTTCAATTTGCAGTTTTTTGAGGAATCTCCATACTGTTCTCCAAAGTGGCTGTACTAGTATGCATTCCCACCAACAGTGCAAGAGGGTTCCCTTCTCTCCGCACCCTCTCCAGCATTTATTGCTTGTGGACTTTTGGATAGCAGCCATTCTGATTGGCGTGAAATGGTATCTCATAGTGGTTTTGATTTGCATTTCTCTGATAATGAGTGATGTTGAGCATCTTTTCATGTGTTTGTTAGCCATCTGTATGTCTTCTTTGGAGAAATGTCTATTGAGTTCTTTGGCCCATTTTTTGATTGGGTCATTTATTTTTCTGGAATTGAGCTGTAGAAGTTGCTTGTATATTTTTGAGATTAGTTGTATGTCAGTTGCTTCATTTGCTATTATTTTCTCCCATTCTGAAGGCTGTCTTTTCACCTTGCTTATAGTTTCCTTTGTTGTGCAAAAGCTTTTTAAGTTTGATTAGGTCCCATTTGTTCATTTTTGATTTTATTTCCAATATTCTGGGAGGTGGGTCACAGAGGATCCTGCTGTGATGTAAGTCAGAGAGTGTTTTGCCTATGTTTTCCTCTAGGAGTTTTATGGTTTCTGGTCTTACATTTAGCTCTTTAATCCATTTTGAGTTTATTTTTGTGTATGGTGTTAGAAAGTGTTCTAGTTTCATTCATATGGAGGGGTCTTGTTTTTGTATCCATTCAGCCAGTCTCTGTCTTTTGGTTGGGGCATTCAACCCATTTACATTTAAGGTAATTAATGATAAATATGATCCCATTGCCATTTACTTTGTTGTTTTGGGTTTGAATTTATATATCCTTTTTGTGTTTCCTGTCTAGAGAATGTCCTTTAGTATTTGTTGGAGAGCTGGTTTGGTGGTGCTGAATTCTCTCAGCTTTTGCTTGTCTGTAAAGGTTTTGATTTCTCCTTCATATTTGAATGAGATCCTTGCTGGGTACAATAATCTGGGCTGTAGGTTCTTTTCTTTCATCACTTTAAGTATGTCTTGCCATTCCCTCCTGGCTTGGAGAGTTTCTATTGAAAGATCAGCTGTTAGCCTTATGGGAATTCCCTTGTGTGTTATTTGTTGTTTTTCCCTTGCTGCTTTTAATATTTGTTCTTTGTGTTTGATCTTTGTTAATTTGATTAATATGTGTCTTGGGGTGTTTCGTCTTGGGTTTATCCTATTTGGGACTCTCTGGGTTTCTTGGACTTGAGTGATTATTTCCTTCCCCATTTTAGGGAAGTTTTCAACTATTATCTCCTCTAGTATCTTCTCATGGTCTTTCTTTTTGTCTTCTTCTTCTGGGACTCCTATGATTCGAATATTGTAACGTTTAATATTGTCCTGGAGGTCTCTGAGATTGTCCTCATTTCTTTTAATTCGTTTTTCTTTTTTCTCCTCTGATTCCTTTAATTCTGCCATTCTATCTTCTAATTCGCTAATTCTATCTTCTGCCTCTGTTATTCTACTATTTGTTGCCTCCAGAGTGTTTTGGATCTCATTTATTGCATTATTCATTATATGTTGATTCTTTTTTATTTCTTCTAGGTCCTTGTTAAATCTTTCTTGCATCTTCTCAATGCTTTTCTCCAGACTATTTATCCATGATTCCATTTTGCTTTCCAGATTTTGGATTAATTTAACTATCATTATTCGGAATTCTTTATCAGGTAGGTTCGCTATTTCTTCCTCTTTTGTTTGGTTTGGTGGGCTTTTATCCTGTTCCTTTACCTGCTGGGAATTCTTCTGTCTTTTCATCTTGTTTAAATTGCTAAGTTTGGGGTGTCTTTACTGTATTCTGATAGTCTGTGGAGTTCTCTTTATTGTGGCGTTTCTGCACTATATGTGGGTTTGTACCCGTGGCTTGTCGAGGTTTCTTGTTTATGGAAGCTTGTATCGGTGTTCTGGTGGGTGGAGCTGGATTTCTTTTCTCTGGGGTGCAGTGGAGTGTCTAGTAGTGAGTTATGAGATGTCTATGCTTTTGGGGTCGCTTTGTGTAGCCTGTGTATTGGAGCTCAGGCTGTGTTCTTGTTTTTCTGGAGAATTTGCTTGGTATGTCTTGTTGTGGAACTTGCTGGTCTTTGTGTGATGCTTGGTTTCAGAGTAGGTATGGAGGCTTTTAATGAGCTCCTGTCAATTAGTGTTTCGTGGGATCAGGGTATGGACTTAAGCCTCCTGGTTCCAGTTATTGGTCTTATTTTTACCGTAGTCTCAAAAACTTCTTCTTCTATAATGCATTCCACAACTGGACTGCTCAGAGATGTTCACGGAATTATACATAGAAGGAAAAAGGGAGGAAGGAGACAGAGGTGGTCAGGAGGATAAAAGGAGGGAGTGTGAAGGAGAGAGACAGATCTAGTCAGTAATCAGTAAAGAAAAGAAAAAAGGAAAGGAAAAAAGCAAAGGACAAAAAGGAAAAAAAAAAAAAAAAAAAACAAAACAGGGTCGCAAAAGTTATATCTAAACGTGGAGATTAAAGAAGTACTAGAGGATAAAAATAATAATAATAATAAAAAAATAAAAGAAACAAAACAAACAACAACAAAAAAAAATTAAAAGGAAAAAAAAATTTTTGTTTTCCTTTTTCCAATTAAAAAATAATAAAAATTTAAAAAATATATATATATTAAAAAAAGAAAAGAAAAAAAAAGGAAATAATAATGGTAAAAATAGTAACAATATATATAAGAGTTTCTCTATTATTGTTGTGGGTTCAGTTCATTTTCAGCTAGTTCCTTGTTCCGGCTTAAATTTCTCAAGATCTATAGGCCCCTTTCTCTGTGGTTGGTCTGTATAGTTCTTTGTTCTGTGCACGGTTCGGCGGTGTTCTGGGCCAAGGCCCGCCACTCGTGTGGTCGGCGCTGCACAATCTGGATTGCCGGCCCAAACTACTCCAGTTAGGCAGCACTCCAGACAATCAGGCAAACGAAGTCTGCGCTGAGGCCCGCAGAGGGGGAGGGGCCGGCGACGGGAATGGCGGGAGGGCGGGTGGGGGAGGGGATGGGGTGGCCCTCGTGGGAGCCGCCGGCACAGCAGGCGGCGGCACGCCTGCGCGGGAGTGGCCGGCGGGGGAGCATCCAGTGGGGGAGAGTCCCGCGGGGGAGCGTCCCTCTGGGGAGCGCCGGCAGGGGAGCGTCCCGCGTGGGAACGGCCAAGGCGTCTCCCTGCCCAGCCCCGGCTCCCCAATGGCAGATGCGGGCGTTTGCAGCGGTGCTTTTCCGCTGCGGAAGTTACCGCAGGGCCCGCAGTCTGTGGGTTCTAATTGTTCAACTGTTCTCCTCCCTGTTATGACAGTCTCCGTGTTTCCCAGGTTCGGCGCAGATTCCGCAGGGAGAGTGTTTCCTGGTGTTTGGAAACTTCTCTTTTTAAGACTCCCTTCCCCGGACAGGGCCCCCCCCCCCTCCCTCTTTGTCTCTCTCTGGCTTCTATATTCTTTCCTACCTCCTTTAGAAGGCAGTGAGTTGCTTTTCTGGGTGTCCGACGTCCTCCGCCAGCACTCCGAAGCTGTTTGTGGTATTTACTCGGCGCCCAGATGTCCCATTGATGAATTTGTGGAGGAGAAAGCGTATTCCCCGTCCTAATCCTCCGCCATCTTCCATATGTGTTCTTATTTCGATTTTCCAAACCTGCCTCTCTTAACATCT
Organism: Tragelaphus eurycerus; assembly: GCA_935064755.1. Classification (NCBI taxonomy): domain Eukaryota; kingdom Metazoa; phylum Chordata; class Mammalia; order Artiodactyla; family Bovidae; genus Tragelaphus; species Tragelaphus eurycerus. Next base: position 16,603,174 of record CAKXYN010000003.1, read on the forward strand.
CCTGCATTAGCAGGCGGATTCTTCACCACTGTGCCACCTGGAAATCAAACAACTAACTCAGGAAGAAAAAAATAAGGGTAGTGGTGGGGGCATGGTAGTGGGACCATTTCTGAGATTTAAGTTAGAGTAAATTTTAACACTCTTTAAAAGTTATAAGGGCATTTTAACACTCTTTAAAAGTTATAAGGGCACTGATTTAATTAATCAAACTAGTTTTCATATATTCCAATTTTTAAGTGCAAATGATGGTTTATGTATTATATCATACATGTACTTTATACTTTGTTTCATTGAGTTGTCTTTAATATTTTACTTTTCTTTTAATCACTGCTCGCTACATATCCCCAGAGCCAGAATCTTTCAAGAGCCAACCTATAACCAAGTCTCCATCACACATTATTAATGAAAGGGTCAACTCTAACAGAAGAACATTTCTTATTGGCAATTGAAGAGAAATTGGATTTTCAGACCACCAGTTGATGCATCACCATGTTTTATTTCTAGGTACATGTGACAGAGTTTCTGATCAGTTGAAAATGTGTCTTTTCTTGAAAAGTTCTCTAAAAGTAGCTAGAAATTTTTTTGGTTAGTTCTTTTGATTTAACTTAGATTTGCTTTGCAAAGACAAATATTAAGTATATTTACCAACTTCAGTAAAGTCAGTTCATAGACTCTTCAAAGTAGAATTCATCCTCACTTGCTAGGTTTATACCTATGGCTCCAGGCTGATTCCTTTGTATTTGGGTCTGTCTCCATTGTTATATGAGCAACTTCATTTTCACTTTTCACTTTCATGCATTGGAGAAAGAAATGACAACCCACTCCAGTATTCTGCCTGGAGAATCCCAGGGACAGACGAGCCTGGTGGGCTGCCATCTATGGGGTTGCACAGAGTCAGACATGACTGAAGCGACTTAGCAGCAGCAGTCATAGTTATATTAGATATAAATGTTTGATTGGGTTAGGGTATGGGTAGTCTGGAGTAGTATGGGTGGGATTCTGAACCATCCTGGGGTTTTAGGAGTTCTTTTCTCCTATTCAGTTTTTTAAAGATCAGAGTGTGAATCACTTCAATGCCTCTCACTGTTTAGCTTTGCATTTTATAATGCCTATGTGAGCTCCAGGAGGGAGCATGTTTATTGTGCATGCCATTCAATTTAACTTCTACTAGAGCAAATGATTACAGAGGAAAAAAACTGGAAAATAAGTCCCTGATGTAAAACTGGTCTTGGGGCCAAAACAGTAGTGCCAATTATGATTTCAGTGCCTTACCCCTGTTACTTTGCCAGCAGCATTTTCAAAAATATATAATTTATTGTTGGCTTGGGCAGGCATATTAAATAATACTTTTTCTTAAGCAGCCAGTTGAGTTGTCTTTGTATTTAAAGTTAATGTTGAAAATAATACAGCAAATTCACTTTTGCTAATTTTATGTGTTTTGTTCTTAAATGAAGAGTGTTAATGGCAATAAGTTAGGCAAAGGGGTGCTTGGCAGGTTGACTCAGCATGGGTGTGGCCCTGGGGTATATACAGCACTTTCTATGATTTTCTAGTTAATGTTCCTTTCCTAACTACATGGATTAAACACAGCAAGCCAATCAATCAAACAATAGAGGCTTATTACACTCTTCTTATGCTGAAGTTTGGGATCCAGGTCTCAGGAAAGTGTGAAAATGAAGAACATGATACCTCTTGCTATATCCAGGAGTTTTCAAAGAGATAAATCATAAATCAATAAAAGATAAGTTTTAGTAAAATAGATAAATCATTGACAATTGTAAAATAAGAAAAAATATATATTTTTTTGCAAGGCAATGCCTGATCATCAAATAAGCTGCATTTGCAAGTAGTAGGATAAAATGGAAAGTGTGTAGAAGATATTTCTGTGAAAACGGTCTCAATTATTGGCTGTGTCAAAGAATCAAATTAAATTTATGGGTGAATTACTTAATGCTGGAAAATACTACCCCAGTTACTCTTTGAAAATAAACTTCAAAGTTGCAGAAAAACTATTTTTTCTGAAGTTACCTATGAGCATTCATAAACTTTGGCAATTCTTCATAAACCAGTGCCTGAATTCTTTTTTTGTATTTCCCAAACTTGGAGAGGAATCTTCTGGGGTGACACAGTCTCAGTCAAGAGAACACAGGATCATTTCAAACACAGATATTTAAGACCCCAGCAAGATACCATTTACTTATTAGTATCAAATGTACCCATCTCATAAACTTAGGACATTTTCCAAAGAGCTAATGACATAGAAGTTCTGGCCAAAGTCAATAACAACAACAAAATAACCTGCCAGCCTGAGCAACTCTTATCTACTTAAGTACAGAAAATAAATAGTTCAAGCTTGGATGAAGCTCCAGCAAGTTTAGCCTTTGCCAAACTGAGAAGGCTGAAAAGTGGACAGGATATGCGCCTGTTTATTTGTTAAAAGTAACTATGCTAGAGGCAACTAGGAAATTAACATCCCTTAAATGCTTCTCATTAAAGTCTACCTTCTTTTCTTGTGGTATGTTGTTTATGAAGTATCCTTTAGAGGGCCTCTCATCCATTCATTCAATTATTCATTCACTAAATATTTGCTTCTAGTTTACAGATGAGGAAACAGGCTCCTAGAGAATAAGCTTTACCAAGTCAATTGTCTAAGATCAGCCAGTCAGTTAATAGAATTGTAAAGAAGATATTTAAAGCTAGATGAATATGACTCCAACTCATGTTCTTTCCACCATTCAAGGTCTCTGAAACATGGACTCCACCAGAATCATCTGGATCCCTTTATGTGGGTGTGTGTGTTTGTGTGTGTGTGTATAATGTGTGTGTGATTATATGTGTGTGTGATTATATGTGTGTGTGTGTTTTAGTCACTCAGTCATGTTGGACTCTTTGAGACTCCATGGACTGCAGCCTGCCAGGCTCCTCTGTCCATGATATTTTCCAGGTAAGAATACTGGAGTGGGTAGCCATTTCACTTCGGTCCCTATATATATATATATATATATATATATTTCTGAATCCCATTCTGGATTATTTAAACATGGTTTTTTGTGGTGGGGCTCGGAAATCTATTTTAACAAGTGTTCCATCTGATGTTTGATATGTACCCAGGTTTAGGAACACCTAAAACACATCATGCTAGTTTTCCAGTTCCTAATACAGTAACTGATCCAAAACACTTAATAAATATTCATCTGACAAATATTTACTGAGCACCCACTATGTCCCCATGTCTATGGCATTGTTATATGCACAGTGGTTGCAAAAATTCCAGCTCTCATGAAGCTTGCATTCTAGTGTGAGGATGGAGGCAGGTCACAGAGGACGACAAAAACAAGATACATAAGCAAATGACATGTGTTGGGAGATGATAGGTGCTAAGGGAAAATAATAGTGTAAAGAGATCATCAGGGGTAGGTATTAAATAGGGTGGTCAGGATTGCTTTTCATGTCAAGGTGCCATTTAAAGGAGGTTACGGATGAGCCATGTGCATCTCTGTGAAGAACAACCAGGCAGGTGGAACAGCTAGAACAGAAGCCTTCAGGCAAGTATGTGCCTGGGGCATCCAAGAATTACCAAAAAGAGGGACTTCCCTCGTGGTCCAGTACTGCCAATGTAGGGAGCTCAGGTTTGACCCCTGGTTAACTTGATCCCACATGCCGCCGCTAAAAATTATGCATGCCACAACTAAGCCCCACTGCAGCCAAATAAGTGAATAAATAACAATAAATATTTAAAAAATATCAAGGAGACCAGAGGAAAGGAGTGAGTAAGAGAGAGGAGAAAAAGTTGAAGTCCAAGAGCCAAAGCGGAGAAGGACCAGGTGAACCCATCTTGGGTCATATAGGCTATCGTAAGCGCTTTTACTCTAAACGAAATGGAAAACAACTGTCAAGTTTTGAGGAGGGGGAAAGTTATATGAAATGATAAATAAAAAACAAAAAATCCGGTTTGCAAAGGCCTGGAAAAATTTGAAAAGTTCTCTAGTCCAGATTCCATTGAAAAGGCAGGCTTTTTATTTTTATTTTTTATTATCCTAGAAAAACAGTTACAATTTCATAAGCAAGGAGGCCTCACTATTCTTTCATTCTTTTATTTTATTTACTGAAGTATAGTTGGCTTACAGTGTTGTGTTAGTTTCAATATACAGCCAAGTGATTTAGTACACACACACACACACACACACACACACACACACACACACACACAAAGGGCTGCCCCAGTGGCTCAGCTATAAAGAATCTGCCTAAAATGCAAGAGACAGAGGAGACCCAGTTTAGATTCCTGGGTCAGAAAGATCCCCTGGAGAAAGAAATGGCAACACACTCCAGTATTCCTGCTGGCAAAATCTCATGGACAGAGGAGCCCGTGGGGTCACAAAGAGTCAGACTGGGCGACTGGACGACTGAGCACACACACATATGAATACACATATACATGTATATATTCCTCTTCAGGTTCTTTTCCTTTATAAGTTATTACTAAATATTGAGTATAGTTCCCTGTGAGGTTTCATTATTCTTTAGTCACCTAGCCACTTCATTCAACCATTCATTAATGACAGATTTATTAAATCCATAGGCTACCCTGGGTGAGGTGCTATGCTGAGTGTAGAGGGCTTTATTGGATTTATGCTCATGGGCCTCAGTAGCAGTGTATGTGGTCCAAGCTGCCTGTGAAGCAATTGTTTATTCCCAACCTAATTACTTCCATTGCAATTAAACCCCTTTTCCTTTGGCTGATTGTCAGTAGGTGATGTAATCAGTCTAAATGGTCACAGTTTGGCATCTGTGACAAGCTTTGGCTGGTAGTCTTTCCTAAAGTTTTATAGGGAAGAAAAGGTGTTGTATGCACAGGTTTGTCTTAATGGGAAGACAAGATTATTGGCAGAGAACACAGAATATCAGAAATTGAAAGGCAAAGGCAAAGGAAGCTGAGAAATTTCTCTTGTTTCCTGAAGTTGAAAGCAGAAGAGATGGGAAAGGTGCTGGTCCTGTCTTTTGGGGATTAGACATGAAGCATCAGTCAACCTAGTCACTTTTAAGTATATATCTTAAACTTGTTTTTATCACCACTGAATGGGGGAATGCTTTGGAGGAACAGCAAAACATGGAATGAAGACATGCCAAAGAAAAAACTCTGAACCTGGTGACTAATTCTTTTCAAATGATTCAGCTTGCAGACTTTACAGGTAGTGGAAATAGCGTCGTAATGCACAAACACAGCTTTCTTACTCAGAAGGGGAAACGGACAGGAATTTTATCTGATTAATATCTTAACTCTATTTTAATACAAGGACATTTTCATGGCCACGTTTAAAAGTTCTTTCTTAGTGTTTTACCTCCAGGCCAATTCTATGCTATGCTAACTTTCTGGCATAATTATTTGTTTCATAAATATGTCAGCCCAAGGGATGATCAGAGTACATCCTATCTCCCTCATTCAATTTTTTGTTCCTAAAGATTTAAGCTGATAAATAGAATTTACTTTTTATAAGGCATCTTAATTGTAAATATACCATAAATCATAATTATAAACATATCATACTATGAAGAAACAGAAAATCTCTAATAAGAGAAGCCATCATTTTCTAGATGTGTTCTTGCCATTTTATTTTTAAGGAAAAAGGAAAAACAGAGATGTGACTAAAAATAATAAAGCTAATGTGGCAAAGGTATACATGATTTTTTAAAAAATGACCTAAGATTCCTGTCTCATAATGTTAGGTTGAGGGTTTAAGTCCAGTAAATCATAAATCTCAAGCTTAGATATTGCTAATGGGACACAAGACCTAAATTTAGACCTCCCTCAAGTCACCAGCATGATCCACATGGAGGAAGCGCAGCACAGAACTGAACTCTACATTTTGCTTCGCTAGAGATGGTGAGCAGTTGCACAATAGGGAAAACCAAGCAAAAAGGCAAATTCTCACCCTATCTTGATATATATACTTGGAATTACTCTTTGTTCATGCATCATGCACTTTTAAATGACGTTGTAGAAAGACTGTGTTGACTTTTCAAAAAACAGTGGGACCTTGAGGACTTTTCTCTTGAGAACTAATGTGTGCTAGTCCCTATAGCACGAGTGGGGTTGAATTTAGGTTCACTGATTCATGCTTGTTCAAGTGTTTCTTTTCTGAAGACAACTTTCCTTGGGCATTTTCCATATTCCTAACTAGGAAGCCAGCTCCATGAAAGTAACAGATTAATCTTTCTCATTGACTTTCTGCTGCTGTTGCTAAGTCACTTCAGTCATGTCTGACTCTGTGCATCCCCATAGACGGCTGCCCACCAGGCTCCCCTGTCCCTGGGATTCTCCAGGCAAGAACACTGGAGTGGGTTGCCATATCCTTCTCCAATGCACGAAGGTGAAAAGAGAAAGTGAAGTCACTCAATCATGTCTGACTCTTAGCAACCTCATGGACTACAGCCTACCAGGCTCCTCCATCCATGGGATTTTCCAGGCAAGAGTACTGGAGTGGGGTGCCATTGCCTTCTCCAATTGACTTTCTGACTATGCATTAAAAAGCAGTTGAAAAATATTGTCAATTAGGAGACCATACAGGTAATTTAGGAATATGGAATTGATTAGCCAATGTTTGTCTTTAACACATTATAAAACTGTAATGCTAGGCCCATTCTTTCCTTACTAGACTCACGTTAAGATGATACTGGCCTGATCTGACCATTTGTCCCTGGGTATTCATGGATGGACACCTGCCAAGAAATGATGCCCTCTGCCACAAGTAAACCAATGATAAGGCTTTAAAATCTCTTAAAAAGAGAATGATTCTCATGTCAAGAATGAGGTTGAACTTCAGATGTGGAGGAATGAATAAATGAACAAACTCTCTCTCCCTAAAACAACTCTAAAAGTGAAGCAAAGTTGACAAAAACAATCACTAAATCTCCCAAAGCAGTCTGTGAAAACCAGCAGCTTTACTGGTGGAGAGGCTGACTTGGATTTAGAGTAGAGGAAGGAAAACCCATACCCAGCAGCAAATGAGAAAAGCCTGCGCTCTTCTAATCTGAGGTTGAAGCCCTTATTGGGATGTGTGTGGAATATCAGAGGACTAGACAGGAGATTCTGGAAATTAGATAGCCTTGGAGGACCTTGATAAGCATTCCACACATCCCTGACTCGAAGCCTATGTACTTATGAAGTGGAGACCTGAGAGGGCTCTGCGGAAAGTAAGAACTTGGCAGACTTGAAAACTGCCCATATTTGGAGTGCATTCCCCGAACCAAACACTGATCCACTAACAGAGAGTAAAAGCCTTATAGACTAGATGTGTTTGAGCCCAGTTTGTGAACAGCCACTGACTGACCACAAAGCTGTGAGATACCAGGGTTACTTCTAGGAAACCAGTCTGAAAATAGAATTGAACATTAAAAAAAATATAAGCAGAAACAGACCACAACCCTACATGACAGGAATGATAGTTTCTGCTGGGTAAATCCATGCTAGTTAAGAAAATGTTCATTTAATTTAAAAGGAAGTAAAAATTAAAAACCCAACAAGAAAAAATGTAATAATGTATGGATATGAGAGTTGGATCATAAAGAAAGTTGAGCACTGAGGAATTGATGCTTTTGAACTGTGATGTTGGAGAAGATTCTTGAGAGTCTCTTTGACTGCAAAGAGATCCAACCAGTCAATCATAAAGGAAATCAGTCCTGAATATTCATTAGAAAGACTGATGCTGAAACTGCAATACATTGGCCACCTGAGGGGAAGACTGACTCATTAGAAAGGACCCTGATGCTGGGAAAGATTGAAGGTGGGAAGAGAAGGGGACAACAGAGGATGAGATAGTTAGATGGCATCACCGACATGAGTTTGAGCAAGATCTGGGAGTTGGTGATGGACAGAGAAGCCTGGCATCCCGCAGGCCATGGGGTCGCAAACAGTTGGATACGACTGAGCAACTGACGGAGAAGGCAATGGCACCCCACTCCAGTACTCTTGCCTGGAAAATCCCATGGATGGAGGAGCCTGGTAGGCTGCAGTCCATGGGGTCGCTAAGAGTCGGACATGACTGAGCGACTTCACTTTCACTTTTCACCTTCATGAATTGGAGAAGGAAATGGCAACCCACTCCAGTGTTCTTGCCTGGAGAATCCCAGGGACAGGGGAGCCTGGTGGGCTGCTGTCTATGGGGTCGCACAGAGTTGGACACAACTGAAGCGACGACTCAGCAGCAGCAGCAGCAGAGCAACTGAACTGAAGCGGAAAAACTGTCAGAGGAATAATTAGAATCAGAGTTGTTGTAATATATTATTTTAAATGTCCAATTTCCAAATAATAAATTATGAGACATGCAAATAAAGCAGAAAATATGACCCATACTCAGAGTGGGAAAAAAAGCAGTCAAAAAAACTAAGAAGTCCTACAAGTTAAATTTATCAGACAAAAACTTCAAAGCATCTATTATCAGTATTAAAGAACCCATGGAGAATATACTGACAATGATTGAATATACGGAACATTGATAAAGAAATCAGATCTACTAAAAATACCAGTTGAAAATTCTAGAGTTGAAAAACACAGTATCTAAAATGAAATATTCAGTAGATGAGTTCCACAGCAGATTTGAGATCAGTTAAAAAAGAATTAGTGAACTTGGTGATGAACTAATAGAGTTTGTCCAGTCTAAACACGCTGGAGAAAAAATAGAAGTTTAACAATGCCTCAGAGATCTCAGGGCCACCACCAAGCATATCATCCTGTGCATAACAAGGAGTCTCAGTAGGAGAACAAAGAAAGGGACACAACAAATTCTTGAAGAAATAATTACTGAAAATGCCCCCAAGGTTTATGAAAAAATTATTGATACATCTTAGAAAGTCATCTTCTACTTCTGCTTTAGTGACTACACCAAAGCCTTTGACTGTGTGAATCACGACAAACTGTGTAACATTCTTAAAGAGATAGGAATACCAGACCACCTGCCCTGCCTCCTGAGAAATCTGTTTGCAGGTCAAGAAGCAACAGTTAGAATTGGACATGGAACAACAGACTGGTCCCAAATCAGGAAAGGAGTACATCAAGGCTGTATATTGTCACCCTGCTGATTTAGCTTATATGCAGAGTAAGTACATCATGAGAAATGCTGGGCTGGATGAAGCACAAGCTGGAATCAAGATTGCTGGGAGAAATACCAATAACCTCAGATGTATAGATGATGCCACACTTAATGGTGGAAAGCAAAGAACTAAAGAGCCTCTTGATGAAATTGAAAGAAGAGAGTGAAAAAGTTAGCTTAAAAATCAACATTCAGAAAACTTAGATCATGGAATCCAGTCCTATCACTTCATGGCAAATAGATGGGGAAACAATGGAAGCAGTGAGAGACTTTATTTGTGGCCGTGAGGGCTCCAAAATCACTGCAGATGGTGACTGCAGCCATGAAATTAAAAGATGCTTACTCCTTGGAAGGAAAGTTATGACCAACCTTGACAGCATATTAAAAAGCAGAGATATTACTTTGCCAACAAAGGTCCATCTAGTCAAAGCTTTGGTTTTTCCAGTAGTCATGTATGGATGTGAGAGTTGGACTATAAAGAAAGTTGAGTGCCGAAGAATTGATGCTTTTGAACTGTGGTGTTGGAGAAGACTCTTGAGAATCCCTTGGACTCCAAGGAGATCTAACCAATCCATCCTGAAGGAAATCAGTTCTGAATATTCATTGGAAGAACTGATGCTGAAGCCGAAACTCTGATACTTTGGCCATCTGATACAAAGGACTACTCATTGGAGAAGACCCTGATGCTGAGAAAGATTGAAGGCAGGAGGAGGAGAGGACGACAGAGGATGAGATGGTTGGATGGCATCACTGACTCAATGGACATGAGTTTGAGTAAGCTTTGGAGTTGGTGATGGACAGGGAGGCCTGGTGTGGTGCGGTCCATGGGGTCGCAAAGAGTCAGACAGGACTGAGTAACTGAACTGAACTAAAGAAACTCATTGAATCCCAAATAAAGTAAACATAAAGAAATCCTCACCTACAAATACTACGGTCAATATGTTGAAAGTCAAAGAAAAAAGAGAACATCTTCAAATCATCAAGAGAAAAACAACTCTAGTATCAGGAACTTAGATCCCTAGCAAATGCATTATTGATGAAGAAGATTCAATTGGATGTGACACCTTGAAATTGTTTACCCAGATTCCCAGACCTCACACTAAGTGAAGGTTTGGGAGTCCTAGCTTTCATTCCATTGCTTTGGTGCATATCTTTGAGTAAGTCTATTTACATCCTTAGATATATTTGAAAAATGGGTTAATGATAAAAGCCGTATCCAACTTGATCTAGTAATCTGATCAATACCAACAATACTGATTACCTTAATAATGTTCTGTTGTTTAGTTGTCTGTTAGTCAGTTGTCTCTGACTCTTTGGGACCTCATGCACTACAGCACACCAAGTTTCTCTGACTTTCACTATCACCTGGAGCTTGCTCAAACTCATGTCCACTGAGTCAGTGATGCCATCCAACCATCTCATCCTCTGTTATCTCCTTCGCCTCCTGCCTTCTCTCTTTCCCAGCATCAGGGTCTTTTCCAGTGAGCTGATTCTTCTTATCAGGTGACCAAAGCATTGGAGAATCAGCTTCAGCATCAGTCCTTCCAGTGGATATTCAGGACTGATTTCCCTTAGGATTGACTGGCTTGATCTTCAGTCCAAGGGACTCTCAAGAGTCTTCTCCAATACCACAGTTTAAAAGCATCAGTTCTTCAGCACTCAGCCTCCTTTATGGTCCAACTCTCACAGCCATACTTGGCTACTGGAAAAACCATAGATTTGACTAGATGAATGTTTGTAAGCAAAGTAATGTCTCTGTTCTTTAATATGCTGTCTAGATTTCTCATAGTTTTTCTTCCAAGGAACAAGTGTCATTTAATTTCATAGCTTTAGTCACTGTTCAAAGTTATTTTGGAGCCCAAGAAAGTAAAGTCTTTCACTGTTTCCATTGTTTCTCCATCTTTTTCCATGAAGTAATGGGACCAGATGCCATGATCTTAGATTTTTGAATGTTGAGTTTTAAGCCAGCTTTTTCACTCTCCTCCTTCACATTCATCAAGAGGCTCTTTAGTTCCTCTTCGCTTTCTGCCATAAGGGTGGTGTCATCTGCATGTCTGAGGATATTGATATTTCTTCCAGCAATCTTGATTCCAGCTTGTGCTTCTTCCAGCCCAGCATTTCACATGATGTACTCTGCACATAAGTTAAGTAAGCAAGGTGACAATATCTAGCCTAGATGTATTACTTGCCCAATTTGGAACCAGTCCATCATTTCATGTCCAGTTATAACTGTAGCTTCTTGACCTGCATTCAGGTTTCTCTGGAAGAAGGTAAGGTGGTCTGAAATTCCCATCTCTTTAAGAATTTTCCACAGTTTGTTGTGATACACACAGTCAAAGGCTTTAGTGTTGTCAATGAATCAGATGTTTTTCTGGAATTCTCTAGCTTTTACTATGATCCAACAGATGTTGGCAATTTGATCTCTGGTTCCTCTGCCATTTCTAAATCCAGCTTGTATGTCTGGAAGGTCTTGGTTCACATACTTTGAAGCCTAGCTTGGAAGACTTTGAGTATGACCTTGTTAGCATGTGAGATGAGTACAATTGTGCAGTAGTTTGAATATTTTTGACATTGCTAATCTTTGGGATTGGAATGAAAACCAACCTTTTCCAGTCATGTGGCTACTGCTAAGTTTTCCAAATTTGCTGACATATTGAGTGTAGCACTTACATAGCATCATCTTTAAAGATTTGAAATTGCTTATCTGGAGTTCCATCACCTCTACTAGTTTTGTTTGTAGTGATGCTTCCTAAGGCCCACTTGACTTCACATTCTAGGATATCTGGCTCTAGGTGAGTGATCACAGCATCGTGGTTATCTGGTTCATTAAGCTCTTTTTTGTATAGTTCTTCTGTGTATTATTGCCACCTCTTCTTAATACCTTCTGCTTCTGTTTGGTATCTCTAATTTTCTTGAAGAGATCTCTAGTCTTTCCCATTCTATTGTTTTCCTCTATTCCTTTGCATTGTTCACTTAGCAAGGCTTTTTTTTTTTAATCTCTCCTTACTATTTTTTGGGACTCTGTTCGGATGGGTATACCTTTCCTTTCTCCCTTGCCTTTCACTTCTCTTCTTTTCTCAGCTTTTTGTAAGGCCTCCTCAACCTTTTTGCCTTTTTGCTTTTCTATTTCTTGAGGATGGTTTTGATCATTGCCTCCTGTACAATGTTAGTAATATTCTAGGGAGTGAAAATTCTACCAAGAGCTGTATTAGAATCCTAGGAAGGATGCCTGGGTAACTATTGGTATCCCATTCCACCACAAATGACAATAATAGTTAAAAATAGATTCTGGATGGTCTAAATAGGTGAGAAGAGTATAGCTACACTTTTCGCTATGTTGCTAGAGTTTACCTTGACAATTGAAAGTGAAAGTGAAGTTGCTCAGTCGTGTCCAACTCTTTGCTACCTGTGGACTGTAGCCCACCAAGCCCCTCCATCCATTGTATTCTCCAGGCAAGAATACTGGAGTGGGTTGCCATTTCCTTCTCCAATTGAAAACCTGCCTCTAAATGGGTGAATAGATTATGAGAGCAAACTGTATAGCTTGTTTCAAACAAAAAGAGAAACTTTGTAATTAACAAAATGCTCAAGGTCATGTCTTTACCTCCTTATGCAATGTTAAGCAAACAAAGAGCAAAGTTCTCTGATTTTTAATACCATGTGCTCAGATTATTTAGTATATTTTGCTCTCCACATGAGCTCACTTTCTGGATAATTGAAAAGTTAAGTAATTGCCTAGAAAAGGTAAACATTTGTTAAAGTCCATAAGAGGCTTAACTTATTTGATACAACTGCAATAAAATAGTAGTTTGCATCAACATAAAATCCTTCTTGTATCTATCATATGATGTCATGTGGAACTGCCAACACACACTTTTTGATGTAAGACTTTTTCAATATACTTCATTCATATTCAGAACCCATGTTGTGATATCATTTTTTCCCTTAAACTCTGAATAAATAAATAAAAGTCTGTTGACTTTGATTTATTTGTGTTTTTCTTAGGCCACCTGATGACGACAGTTTAAGAAGATTCAATTTACTGGTGTGATAGAATCAAATGACTTAATGATTGAAGAAGTGGGACATTTTCAATTCTAAACTAACAAACCTAATTCTTCTAGTACTTATGCTCTTACTTGGGGCTCATGGTGTGCCTTTGAACATGCATTCCAAAGTATTGCGCCCCTTGTATGTTCTTTCTTCTCAAAGAGAATTGTTTCTCTGTAAGCAAGAGCAGTGCATTCTCCAGCTCCCTACCACTGACTCCCCTGCTACTTTCAGTACTTTTTGAATGTGTTCTGTAAGTACTGCTGACTTATCTGCTGAAAGAGACACGGAGGAGCTTGGGTGTAGAATTTGAGCTAGATCTAGAAAGTGGAAGGATTTTGAACAAAAATGAAATGAAGTGGAATGATGGAGTCAATGATTCCAGGCACTGAGAACAGCATGGCCAAATGCACATAGGAAGAGAAGCATACAGGTTACCTGGGAGACCAGCAGCTGAACTAATCCACTGGAGAGTGAAATACATGAAGAGACCCAAAAATCATAAAACAGAAAATGTGGTTCTCATCTATTACCTGAAGAAAATTTAAAGCACAAAAGACTTAGTTTTGTACTTTTTGAGACCCAAGTGGAATTAATCAGCATGTTTCAGGAGGTGAGTTCTATTTCCTGTGTCACTTTTCAGGATTTCATAACCTTCCAGAGGACGCAAAAGGATGGATTTTTCCCAACATTATCATGTGAGATAATCCATGCTGCTGCTGGTGCTAAGTCACTTCAGTCACGTCCAACTCTGTGCGACCCCATAGATAGCAGCCCACCAGGCTCCCCCGTCCCTGGGATTCTCCAGGCAAGAACACTGCAGTGGGTTGCCATTTCCTTCTCCAATCAATAAAGACTCTCTAAAAGTTCTCACACCCTCCTCCTATACTGGGCTTTAAAAAAATGATTTTAATTATTATGAGTTTTATATACTATTCTATAAAGGATAACTCTCCTTTCATTGATGTAGTCCCATCAATAAATTATTTTTCCTAAATCATTCCTATTGCCCCCTTAGTCTCATGAAAAGCTTTCCATAAATCTAAAGGCAAATATTGGGATTTTCAAAAATAATTTTCAGTATAGTTTCTCTATTTGGACTCCAATGCCCTTCCCTGCCTCCAGCCACTTTTCTCATCTTCATTTCTTAGGAAAAAGATTGCCAGGCATTCCTGGCTGCTGTTACACACAGCAAACATTCCTTAATTGCAAAAGTCCTTGACTCCAATGTCTTTATCTCTGTTATACTGACTCTGCTTTCCTTGTGGGCTCTTGGTAATTATTCTCCAAATGCTTCAAGGACTTCCCTTTAACCTCTCTGTTGTGTCCCAAGTTCCTCAAGAGCAAGGACTGTGTCCTCCACTTCTTATGTGCATCCAATACAATCTCACATGGTTTCGACATGATTATTAATGAAGTGTACCAACGAGGGAAAATAATACTAGCGACAGTGTTAGTCACTCAGTCATGTCTGACTCTTTCGGACTCTGTGGACTGTAGCCTGCAGGCTCCCTTGTCCATGGAATTCTCCAAGCAAGACTACTGGTGTGGGTAGTCACTCTCTTCTCCAGGGAATTTTCCTGACCCAGGGATTGAACCCAGGTCACCTTCATTGCAGGCAGATTCTTTACCATCTGAGCCACCAGGGAAGGCCCAACAAGGGAAAAGTATCCATAATTTTCTGTATATTCAGAAACATGGACTGTATTATAGTAACTTTCATCTTTGTTCTTTCCATAAGATTTAAGTAGATTTTCCTATTATTCAATGAAAGCAGCAAAGTCAGTTTCAGAGAATATTTTCTTCTAAAAGCAAATTATTAATCTATGATAAAGCTTATAGATACTTCCACAGAGTAGGCCAAGAATATACTTTCTAATGGCACCCAACTCCAGTACTCTTGACTGGAAAATCCCATGGACAGAGGAGCCTGGTAGGCTGCAGTCCATGGGGTCACGAAGAGTCGGACATGACTGAGCGACTTCACTTTCACTTTTCATTTTCATGCATTGGAGAAGGAAATGGCAACCCACTCCAGTGTTCTTGCCTGGAGAGTCCCGGGGACAGGGGAGCCTGGTGGGCTGCCATCTCTGGGGTCACACAGAGTTGGACATGACTGAAGTGACTTAGCTTAGCAAGGTAAGCTCTACGTTAAAAAAAAAAAAAAATAGTATGTGCTTCTTCTCAAGTTATTAACCGTCATGAACATTCACACTAAATATAATGTGTAAATACATTGAATATATGCATTGAATATAAAGTAAAAATAATTTGAAAAATAATAAACTCATCTTAAGGTTCAGGATACCAGAACCTAACTTAATTAACACTTTGCCCCCAAGACACTACTCCAACTACAACAGAATTTTGCATGTTTGAAATTTATTTTTCTGCTGGTACTTTTTAAATAGTGAAATTAGGTGTTTTCTATGAGAGAATTGGAGAAACAAAATCAAAGATATCACTTACGATCTTCCATCTTGACTAGTAGGAAAGAACGATCCTCATGTAATCTTTGAAACATTTATGATATAGAATATACAAAATAATGTTTACTGCAGTGCCCTTCTTCCCCACTTTGGAACTGAATATTTTCCTACCCAATTTGCTTCTCACTTGGTCAATTCATCTTTCAGCTTGGCTGTCTTGAAGAAACAGAACATTAATTGGACTTGCCATTGTGCCTTGGACTATTCTGGTGACAATTTTCTGTGACAGGGAAAAAGAGTTGCTATTTCATTACTTCAGGAAATGAAGGCCTAATAGCCTTACATCTGGTAAATTATGTCCTTCCTGCTCCTTCAGGCAACAGCAGTACATGCAGCATTATTTGGAATTAAGAAGAAGCAGTGAAGGAAATCAATTTTTACATTTGCACCGGACTTAAAAAAAAAAAAAAAGATTTAAAAGCCAAGAACATTTTCTCTACAAAAGCATCCATTGTCTAAGACATAGAATTGAGTCAGCCAGAGGATAAACTGAGCAAAAACCCTTCCAGTATCTTAATAAAAACTCTGAGAATTTACTGTGAACTCAGAGCACGTGACATAGCTTCTTGCCCCTGGGGGGTGGGGCTATGTGTCAATTACCATATTTGCACAAATGTACTGATACAGTCTTCAAGGCCTTGGAGGGAAATGACAAAGACTGGTTTTGTTCTGGGTGGGGATCATGTTGCATATTGGATAGGAAATTCAGTTCAGCTCTACATTTACATAACACACAGATCAACTTACAAAAGAAGTGAAGAAGGGAGGAATACAGAAGGCAGTGCCCAAGAGAACATATCCAGGATATGGCAATCTTCACTATAAAGAATTACAAGAGCTCAGGTATAGAAACTGAGATGTTGCTTCCCAGTTAGTGTCCTGATGGTGGAGTTGGTGGTGAATGGCTTTTATCTCATCAAAACCAAGTCACACTGTACATAGACTTGTGAAATCACTCTCATGTTTGTTCCTGTCCAGTTACCAAGGGAAAATGAAGGACTTCAATGGTGCATTTAAAAGGTCCAGTGAAAATAAATCTAACATTTATTTAGATTTTAGAGAAGGGCATTGGTCTTTGGAGGCAGAGACTCTTTCTACCCTGGCAGAACAGTGACAGCATAGCTCAGCATAAGACTTCCTCCCACCTAATCCTCTGTAATCCCCAACTGGAACAATTAATTTTACAAGGGGTCATGCTCCTTTTCTCTGGTATTTCTACTGAGAGCTTTATGAGGTGGACATGTGTCCATTATGATGCTTTTTGACAGCTCCTTTCACCTGGAGTTGAGAATATCCATTGATTTTGGTCAGTACATTTTGGTGTTGTAAAGGAAGTGTAGTTGCAGTGTTCCCCTGATCACAGAGCACAGAAAATAGCATGTGCTTAGGGAGGGAGAGAGAAAGGGAGATTGAGGCTGTGGATTCAGAAATCATTCCACTTGTCTAAACCCGGGCCTTGTTCCATACAGTTGACACAAACAGGAAGTGAGGTGAGAAACACAGGGGATTCAAGTCAGGATGTCACACTAATGATCAGCAATTCCAGCCAGAACTAAGAGATTTAGGGGAAGCACAGTGTTTTAAACTCAGAAACTGGAAAACAAAAGAACACAGCCCCACACACTTGCTGAATCTGGTGTGATTCCCCAATTGGTTGTCACTCTCTAAATGACTCATGTTCAGATGCCTGTAAGCCTGAAGGCATTCAACAAATTGGTTTCAGTAATCAATGTATTTTATCCACCATCTTCTTTTCAAACCAGAAAATTGTCATTGTAATTTTAAACAATATTTTAGCAAAGCTTTGAAGATTAATTCAATTCACTGGCCTATATCCAGGAATAAATTGAAGGTCTTTGAAAAAATTCTTCCATTTGTACTGTTTTCAAGAAAACAAATAATTTTTTTTTAAGTTTTGGAGAAGATATGAGAATGCAGAAAGATGCAATATATATACCATGAAATATTATTCTCCCATAGTTTAAATCTGTGACAACAATTTTTCAAATTGATTTCACATTTATTATTTCATTTTATCTTCCCAGCGACTTTCTGATTTGGCAGGTACCAACACCCTCATTTTGAACATAAGGAAATAGAGGTCTGGGTTGCAGGAGTCTTTTTGCCAAGACTGCTAAGGAAGTCAGAACTAGAATATAACCCAGCCCAGGATCTTTCACATGAACTACATTGCTGCCAGATCTCACCTCTTTATAGGGGAACCAGTCTAGTTTTGTCTGAGGACACAACACACTCTAATGTGTCCACATCATCTGAAGTCGTAGAAAAAGAGAGGGAAAAAGTGGTGGACCTGTTCAAAGCACCTTTATGTGTAACAATTCATTTAATCATCAAAACAAGCTTATAATATATGTATATATTGTTTGTGGTATTTTACAAATGAGAAAAGATGCTCAAAGTGATTATGGAATTTGCCCAGGTTCACACAGCTCCTAAGTGACAGAGCTCAGGTTTGAACTCAGGGTCTCTGGCGCCTGAGTTGGTACTCTTAACCACCACACTTATTCACTTTTCCAATTCAGTGCAATTCCTTTTTATCTCCCTTGACAGTGAGCACAATCTTTACCACATGAAAATCACTAAATAATTTGTCTATGGATTGAGAAGGAAGGAGTGATACCCTTTGTCTACTTGCCTATGGGCTTGGGGCTGGGCTTTCTAACCTCTACACTTTTGGTGTCGGGGGCTTTCTGTGACCTGGAGGAGGTTAAGCAGCATCCCTGGCCTCTACTCACTAGATGCCAGTGGTTTGCCCTGATTGTGATGATCAAAAATGTCTACTATTTTTGGTTTTGCATTTGAGTGTGATCTCAGTTGTGTCTGACTCTTTGCGACCCCATGGACCACAGCCTGCCAGGCTCTTCTGTCCATGGAATTTTCCATAGAAATGGGTTATCATTTCCTCCTCCAGGTGAATCTTCCTGATCCAGGGATCAAATCCACATCTCTTGCATATCCTGCCTTTATGCAAGTGGATTCTTTACCACTGTGCCACCTGGGAAGCCCCCAGATGCCTCCAGATGTTGTCAAATATCCAAGTTGGGGTAGAGGTGAAGGGAAAATCAACCCTAGATTGAGACATTTTGGCCAAGGGCATAAAAAGGAGGTATGATCTTTAAGGAGAATGTAGCAGGTAGGATTTCTTCAGGAATTTCATTTCAAGAATGCTCTCGCTTGACGACCTTGCCTCAATACAACCTTGGAAAGAGAATGGAGGGCCTTTTTTATCTCTGTGTCCTCTCCCAACAGCTGGGAGACAGTGCTTGCTGGTATGACATCTTTGAATCTAGGCAATATACCACCTGTACTAGGGAGAGGATGGTGGGTGGCTAGGGGGGACTCTGATGGAGAGAGGATTTCATGATGGTGCAAATGCTCCTCTCTGGCCACATGCCAGTACCTGCAACATCTTCCTGAAAAGAAAGGAATGAGGCTCACTGTGTAATAATGGAGCTTATGCCCAGGTGAACTGAGAGGTAGGTAAATACCCCTCCCTCAGTTAGGAGTTGACTGAGATGGTGTTGCTCTGATGTATAGCTATAAGGGGCATTGGATGTAGAAAATTCAGAACCAGCTTATCTTTCAGCATGGGGGAGATTTGTGTGTTTTCTGAGTCATCTGACACACAGAGAGTGGGGCTTTCCTGATGGATAAGGAAACCTGATGTACTCATTCACAATAACAATGAGGTCATTGGAAGACCCATAAAACTGAAGTTTGCTATCCAAGTTCAAATCTAGTTTGTTATTCAAATAATGGTTCCAAGATTATTTAACAAGCCAGTTTTGACAAGTTGAATTTCTTTATAGGATGTTTAATTGTAGCACAGCCATCCTATCATAAACAGTATATTCAACTGTGTAGAGAAAACCAAAGGCAAGAGGATTTTTCACAGTGAGATTTATAGTTCTTTTGAATGAAGACTTTATAAATCAAATTTTCATTAGAGATGTCAGAAAAGACTCCCAAATTTCCACAGACATTTATAAAAATCACATCAGATAAAGTAAAATAAATAAGAGAGAAGAAATTACAGATAAGCTTGCACCTTTAAGAGAGCTCAAGTTATTTGATAATGTGATTACAAATGTACCAAACATCTTGACTTTTTTCCCTGAGATGAGGTAGCAGAAAAGAATAAAAAATATTGAGACAGATGATTCCCAAGAGAAGTCAACGATTTTTAAAAGTTTATAAATGGATGTTATTTTCATCACTCACTACTGCAATATGGAATATGTGGGCTTGAGATGTTCAGACAGTTGTCCAAATACCTCTGGCCCATCCCTGAGCCTCATAACTTCCCTGAGTCTCATTTCCATATGTAAGTATGTGGTTAATATCTATTACATAAAGCTTTTTGATGCTTCAAAAAGGATACTTTTAAAACTTAGCAAAATACTTGAACTGGTTACTCAATGCCTAGATGTTATTATAATATTATTATTCCTAGTAACCCAGTGACAGTCATTGGGATATTTAGACATGCACATTTAGACAGGTGCATATCGGCTTTCCAATGCATTCTGCCAAGAGAATGCATTGCTCTTAGCAAATACCCTTTTTCAACAACAAAAGAGATGACTTTACACATGCTGCTAAGTCGCTTCAGTCGTGTCCGACTCTGTGCGACCCCATAGACAGCAGCCCACCAGGCTTCCCCGTCCCTGGGATTCTCCAAGCAAGAACACTGGAGTGGAGTGGGTTGCCATTTCCTTCTCCAATGCATGAAAGTGAAAAGTGAAAGTGAAAAGTGAAAGTGAAGTCGCTCAGTCGGGTCCGACTCTTAGCGACCCCATGGACAGCGGCCCACCAGGGACCTCTGTCCATGGGATTTTCCAGGCAAGAGTACTGGGGTGGGGTGCGGACATCATCAAATTGCCAATACTGAAATCAAATTGATTACACTCTCTGTAGCCAAAGATGGAAAAGCTGTACACAGCCAGCAAAAACAAGATCTGGTGCTGACTATGGCTCAGATCATCAGCTTCCCATAGCAAAATTCAGACTTAAACTAAAGAAAGCAGGGAAAACCACTAGGTCAGCCAGGTATGACTTAAATCACATCCCCAAGAATATGCAGTGGAAGTAATGAATAGATTAAAGGGATTAAAACTTATAAACAGTATGCCTGAAAAACTATGGACAGAGGTTCGTAATATTGTACAGAAGGCAGTGAACAAAACCATCCCAAATAAAATGAAAAACAAGAAGGCAAAGTGGCTATCTTAGGAGGACTTACAAATAGCTAACCAAAATAGAGAAGTGAAAAGCAAGGGAGAAAGGGAAAGATACATCCAACTAAATTCAGATTTCCAAAGACCAGCACAGAGAGACAAGAAGGCCTGTTTCAATGAACAGTGTATAAAACTAGACGAGAACAACAAAAGGTGAAAGACTAGAGATGTCTTCAGGAAAATTGGAGATATCAAGGGAACATTTTGCCCAAAGATGGGCACAATAAAGGACATAAATGGTAGAGATCTAGTAGATGCAGAAGAGATCAAGAGATGGAAAGAATACATGGAAGAACTGTACAGAAAAGATCCAAATGAACCAGATGGTATGGTCAGCTACCCAGAGCCAGACATTCTGGAGAGAGAAGTCAAGTTAGCCTTAGGAAACACCGCTGTTAATAAAGGTAGTGGATGTGACAGAATTCCAGTAGAACTACTCAAAACCCTAAAGGATGATTCCATCAAGGTGTTGCATTCAATATGTCAGCAAATCTGGAAGACCCAGCAGTGGCCACAGGACCGGAAAAGATCAACCCTCATCCCAGTTCCCAAGAAGGGTAGGACTAAAGAATGCGCTAACCATCGTACAATTGCCCTCATCTCCTGTGCTAGTAAGGTCATACTTAAAATCTTGCATGCTAGGCTTCAGCATTATGCAAACCAAGAACTTCCAGATGTTCAAGCTGGGTTTAGAAAAGGAAGAGGAACTAGAGATCAAATCGCTGACATTTGCTGGATCAGAGAGAAAGCTAGGGAATTCCAGAAAGACATCTACTTCTGTTTCATCAACTACTCCAAAGCCTTTGACTATGTGGATCATAATAAACTATGGAAGGCTCTTAAAAGATGGGAATACCAGACCATCTTACCTGTCTCTTGAGAAACTGTCAAGGAGCAACAGTTAGAACCCTGTATGGAACAACTGATTGGGTCAAGATTGA